>OU342696.1:22576666-23865000 GCA_910589285.2 Mythimna ferrago
GAGCGCGAGGGTGTGTCAGATTTTAATGTCCACTGTGTTCTGGTGACATCCGGGCGTTTCTTCCACCCGAACCCGGTCCTGGACTGGCGTCATGCGGAAGGTGATGACACCGTGGCGCTGCTCCAGCCACATCTCAAAGAGGTGATTTACTGCAACGACTGTGGCGTGTTCAATATTATTTTTTTAATCAAGATAAAAAGACGTAAAATGTTTTTCATGGCCGCTCTACAGCATCAGTATTTCAAAAGACAAACAAACTGAATGAGTCTCAATACATTGCACAATAAATAACCTCTTAAAAACAACAATATAAAATCCACTCTACATTCAAATCAACTTGGCAATCTCAAATCCTCGACAAGAGAACAATGAAGGTACTTCAACAGAAGAGCCACTCAGACAACGTTGTAACGAGATGGTACTCACATACCGTAGTTATATGTAGGTGATCGCTTCAGCAATCCCACCGAAACCAATTTTAAGGCGTATAATCTCTTTAACATCTGGCCAGAACTCGTACTACCTAGGCGGCAGTACAAGTATCTGTGCTTTTAATTCTGGCTTTCTTTGCAAAATGTTGATTGAGTTACATATACTACGTACATTCTGAAGCACACTAAAGGTGTTTTTAAAATCGTGCGGATTTCATCATGCGTGCGGGGTTGCAGAAAATTTCAAAATTGCAAAAAAACTCGTCCCGCGTGCGTTTTCCATAGATTACAATATATACTGAAATGGAAATTTGAGGGCGTTACGCGTGCGGGGCGATCCCGCATGTGTGATCGAAACCGCACGATATTAAAAACTTAACTGCAACTTTTTTGTGTAATCATATTTCAAAAAATCAAAGCCGTTTGAAAGGAGTAGGGAAAACAAGCGAAAGAATATAATAATAATAAATAATAATAATAATAATAAGCGCACATATGCGAAATACTTCAGACATTATCTGATTTTATTACACAGGGTCAGTCGAGTCAGGAAATATGCCTGGAGTCTCCTCAAGAGCTCGTGAAAATTAGTAACTCAAACCAAATCAGTAAATTTTTAACCGACTTTAACAAAAGGAGGTTCTTAATACGACTGATTTTTTTTATCTGGTTCAGTTTCATCAAATTATATTAACCAATTTTGATGCTTAGTGATTTGAAGAGTATGGCTATGTGGTCTCAGTTTTTGGCTAGATCTGATGAAGAACTTCGGAAGATAGACCGTGAAACACTTCGTTGACGTCGATTGCTTGTCTATTTATTGTTATAGGTACCGGCACGAATATTGAGCGCTCGGCGTCAGAGTGGGGATCGCTTTGCGCATTCCATACATTGGCGTCGTTGTTAGATACATGCAGCAAGCGCAGGGAACGAATCACGAGTGACGTCTATGACGCGGCGAGTCAATCACTGAGATTGCCCGTCCCCACGTCTCACGTCGCCCACCACCACACTACTGTAGAGACCTGATATTTTACTTCTGCGCAACTTGAAGCCAGCGCTCAAGATCCGTGCTGGTATCTATAAAACCATTTCATAACATAAAATTACGCCAGTACTCGTACCCTCTGAAGGAGTACCACAAATGTGTAAAGTTCTCACTGGTATACCCGATTTCATCAATTTTCTTCAAATTCTATATTATTGGGAGTATCAATTCAGGTATAACTTTTTTGTTTATGGGCCAATCTTGATGATTTATTTTTGTGTTATGTTAAATTATAACTCCAGGGTAGTCCCATTATTTTTATTTTATTGGCCGACCGCAAAGCCATAATTTTGTATTAAATACTCAAATCCTTGGAGCAGTGAAAAGATCAGACTTGTAAATCAACGCTATTTAAATATGAGTCAGTTTATGCTTTTTTGGGCGCTTAGTTTGATATTCACAAGGAACCTATAGGGTATGTACTACTTCCTGACTATCCTGACATTTGTAAGAAGCAAGTACTAATAGCACTATTATAGGAAAAACTCTCAAAACCGTAGTTACGTCATTAAATAATTACTTTTTTTTAATGTGGCGATTCGGCAAAATCTTCGAAATTTTTTTTTATTGTTGATATTCTCGCGCTTAACCATTACCTCACCTGAAGGAAAGCGAGCATGTGGTCGACAATGGAGCACTTTTGCCTAGAGGTGACCTATTCACTCTTGACTTAAAGATCTCCAAATTGTAGCTATCAGGAAACACAAACTCCGGCAGGGAAATTGAATTAATTACATAGGTAAGTTTGAGCGGGACCCTCACTGCGTGAGTCTGATTAGCATTTGACCGGCTTTTTAACCGACTTCTAAAAAAAGAGGAGGTTCTCAATTCGGATGTTTGTATTTTTGTTAACCTTCTCTCCATTTTTTACTTTGTGTCCCCATGATCGTAAATAATGTCATTATTTGGAATGTTTGCGCATTTTTCAGTTTCATACAATAACTAGTATTAACATTGTATATTGTCTCGTTAGATTTTGCAGTTAACTTTAATAGCTGGGACGAGAGTTGGTTAGTTATAACCGTAGTTACCATAACGGCTGGTGATTTTTCATACGTTATGAAAAATGGGTCAAAGTTATTGTTTTGTTTTTTTTTTGTATGTCATGTTTTATTTTATCTCCATAGCTTATCATCATGATTTTTTTCTCCTCATAAGAAGGATAGCATATTCCAAATTAGTTTTAGTATATTATACGAAATGTGTCTCAATCGACGTTTAAGCATTTTGTTATTCCTATAAGTACTACCTTATGCTCACAGTTTAGTTTATACAATTATAAACATTATTATTAATAACAATTCAATAAATAAATAAAAAGAATTAACATTATACAAATGAAACGTCAAATGTCAATAAATAACCCGCCCCTAATCGTTCCTGGTGCAAAGGTGCCCATAACACTCGCCGCATTACCTCGCTGAATAGCGATGGCCATTCTTTGCATCAAGAACGACCTGGACCGGGAGTCACCCGTTACCTCACCGAGCCTACGGCCCAAATCCCGCACAAAAGACCTTGCCTCCGTACTCCAACTGCCCAGAGTCTCCACAGCAACCGGCACAAAATGGTAAATACGAAATTCGAAAGACGTGTCTAGTATTTTCATGTAAATTACACAACTGTATCATAAAAATCACAAAGTTATAAACTTGTTAATGTTACTTAGTAATCCACAAATACATGGTCACCGGGCCATACGGGCGACACATAGGAGTGGTATTTCTCCCGCACCCAGCCGTGTGTTGTGAGCTTAAAGCCCACTATGACATGCCGTGATCTGTGTTCTACTTAGTGTCGCTGGTGTCCAACTTTATTGGGAAAAAGTATATTATTATTATTTATTATTATTATTACTTGGCCTACACTGTCCCACTGCTGGGCAAAGGCCTCCTTCCACTCTTTCCAACGATCACGGTTCCTCGCTTTCTCATTCCAGTTCTTAAGGAAGCCATCCAGGTCGTCCCGCCAAAAAAAAAAGACGTGTGGCACTCGGAGACTGCCGCGGTAAAGCTATTGCATAGCATTTTTTATCAACTTATGCAATAGACCTCGCCAACAGCTGCTTAACCCCACCCATTCAAAATGAGACCTTGCTAACAGCTGCTTATCCCCACCCATCCAATACCAGACCTCGCCAACAGCTGCTTAACCTCTTCCATCTAAAACCAGACCTCGCCAACAGCTGCTTAACCTCTTCCATCAAAAACCAGACCTCGCCAATAGCTGCTTAACCCCACCCATCCAAAACAGACCTCGCCAACAGCTGCTTAACCCCACCCATCCAAAACTAGACCTCGCCAACAGCTGCTTAACCCCACCCATCCAAAACCAGACCTCGCTAACAGCTGCTTAACCCCACCCATCCAAAATGAGACCTTGCCAACAGCTGCTTATCCCCACCCATCCAATACCAGACCTCGCCAACAGCTGCTTAACCTCTTCCATCCAAAACCAGACCTCGCCAACAGCTGCTTAACCTCTTCCATCAAAAACCAGACCTCGCTAACAGCTGCTTAACCCCACCCATCCAAAACGCCGACAGCTGCTTTCACTCATTTGTTTTCTTATCGGTCACCACGCTCAAAAAACAAATGAGTGTCGGGTGTTAGGTTATTTTCGTTACGGAATTTCTGGATTCGGTCTCCACGCTCAAGGCCCGCGATAGAAGCTATGCAATAGCTTAAAAAAAACAAAGAAGTATAACATGGTGTAAAAAATACTGGATTCAGTTACTGATTCTGAACAAATCTTTTTTTTAAATAATGTTGATTGATAGGTAGAATAATAATTGAAAAAGTAAAATCTATTACTGTACTTGTTTTCTATTTGTTTACTAATTAAGCTGTATCTGTTGATGTTCTGTTTCTACCCTACCGAAAAGACGATTGGTAAAAAATACCTAAAGCATTAAGTCCGTCTTTGTCCCTGGATACAGAGTACTTCGAGATCCAAGTACGCTCCGCAAAATTGTCAGTAACACCAAAGCGCTGCTGGCTTTTCTTGAGAAGCTGGGATAACTGACACATCTGTCACACGTGAAATACGTGCTTTAGATGTGAAGTTGTGAACACCAGCCCTACATACTCTAAGGTGATCCTTACCTTTGACAGCCAACTGACAGCTAACGTCAGCCGGTTAGGCAATATCAGACGCGTCGGATTCCACACGTTGATACAGCATTCTTTTGCGATCGAAACTGGACAGGTATACAGCGGAATGTACTTTTATTCTTTTCTTTTTTATTACATTTGTTAGTAGAACCGCCAAACTTAAGTGGCAGCGGGCAGGGCACATAGCTCGTAGAACAAATGGTCGATGGGGACGAAGGGTTTTGGAGTGGAATCACGTGCCGAAAGTTGCAGCGTTGGAAAGCTTCGTACAAAGTGGAAGACCAGATTAGGATCGCAGGAATCCGATAGATGCGAGACGCACAGGACCTGTCATTATGGCGACACCTGGGGGAGGCTTATGTTCAACAGTGGATGATTTTCGGCTGAAATGATGAAGATGATAATGTTATACGTCAGCTGAGCGAGTCCAATGACCTGTAGGTATTTAGTACGCAACGTCGAAAACTACCTACGGGTCATTGGACTCGCTCAGCTGACGTTTTCTTAAAGAAATTAATTTCGCACATGCGTAAATTAATACGAGTTTTGAAAAAAAGGTACTTTATTTTTTAATTTTATCTTTACAAATCGATAGTGTTTCATGTACCGGATCGACCCTCCACAGGATTATAACGATTATTTAGCGGTGTATACTGAGATTTTAAACGTTTACGGAACAGTGTGTCCTACAACCTCTGTCGTTGAAAAGGGGGAACCCTCCGGACAGACAGATTTTTTCTTATCCGGAAAACTGCTCGATAGTTGATTTCGGACTGTCTGATATTCTAATAGAGTGAAGAACTTTAATAACGCGATGCAGGACTTTGTAGTTTAGTTCTTATGTGGCAACATACTCGTAGATGTCGCTACAAGAACTCTTCGAAGCTGTGGCCAGTCGTAATGGCCTCGACTTACGAGTAAGTAGTTCGTGAGTTCAAACCCAGCCCGACTCAAAACGGTAAAGAAAAACATCGTGAGGAAACTGGCATGACCTAAAATCAAAAATTCTAAGACATGTAACTCCCTTTTCTGGAGAGGAAGCCTGGGTCACAGCTGTGGGTATATCAAAAGGCTGATACTATGTTTTTTTTTTTAAGTTCGGAAATGGTGAGTCAGACTTTTACTGTCTAAAACCATACTTAACTCCTTTGCCTTAGCGTTTCAGGACCATTCGGAAGTTAATCCATGGCCCCAGTAGGCTTCGGCCCTGCTCGGCCCCTACGGTTTTGCTGACATCTTTTTATGGCGCGCGTGAATCACTACGCGCTGTCTACGACTTGGGCTCGGTCCGAACGGTTTCCCGAAGGCCAAACGGCGAGCTACCCGTTAGTCGCTCAAATCAAATCAAAAACATTTATTCCAAATAGACCATTTGCAGGTACTTTTGAATAGTCAAATGTCGGTCAGTCCAAGAAAAGTGAAGCTAAATTGGACGTTCCAAAGTGAAGATCTCTATGGAGAAGAAGTGCAAGAAACTCTTTTAGATCATATTATGAGTTACAGGGCAAGACGTCGGTCGGCAAACCCACTAGGCTGATACTATGGTATGGTTAGTAAGAGACAGAAATAATATAAATCAGTTAATCCGGTTCTTAGGTAACATTTTATACAAGACGATTCTAACTAAATCGGCTTACTCCAATTATTACCGACACAAACACTCTTATTTTTGTGCTCTAATTTCTTTGATCCTATTGCGAGTACACAGCGGCAAAGTGGTCATTAATAAAGCTATCACTTATTTCGCTTGTTTGTTGGGATTATCCTTTGCCGAGTTTTTTCCCGCTAATCCCCCGTGTGTTTAGCCGTTTAGCTGTAGGTATAAATGGCGGCGGTTTTAAACAATTGAAACGAATGTTATGGGTGCTGTATAATCCACGCAATTATTACGATTTATAATGTTGTGGTCATCAGTATGTGGGATTTTGTGTTTTATTGAACTATTGTACCAGAGAGAACATAGTGCGCTGTGATTTGAAACTACATGTACTTGGGCGAGTTTACTCAAACTCAAATTTAATCTCACAAATAGTGCTAGTGATTGCTCAAATTATATTCTCACAAATATTGCTAATGATTGCTCAAACTTAATCTCAGTAATATTGTTACCTATTGATTGCTCAAAAATCTCAGTAATATTTTTACCTATTGATTGCTCAAATATCTCACAAATAATGTTATTGTTTACTCAAACTTAATCTCACAAATATTGCTAATGATTGCCTCAACTTAATCTCACAAATATTGCTAGTGATTGCTCAAACTTAATCTCACAAATATTGCTAGTTTTGCTCAAATTTCATCTCACAAATATTGCTAGTTATGCTCTTTAATCTGACAAATAATGCTATTTATTACTTAAACTTAATCTCTTATTGTTTGAACTTTATCTCAAAAAACTTCACGTTTCTTATTAAACCCTTTTTTAAGTCAGCTAAGCTGTAAATTATATTGATGAGATTTCCAGTCCAACTAAAGTTACGAATCATGGAAAGGGGTTACGTTTTAGTTGAGTTACGTCTTCCTGCTAGTTCACATCGTTATGGAAACCACAGTTTAAAGATAATAAACGCAGGTTAAGCCATGGAACCGCAGAGACACCATGACAAATAATTTTCAGAAGGATCACTTGAGAAAATTCGAAATAATATTAAAATCATTTATCTGAACCTTTCCTCATTATCATTGTTTCAGCTGAAAGGCACCACTGTTAGACATAGGCCTCCCCCAAGTGTCTTCAAAATGAACGAACTTGTGTGTCTCACATCCATTGGATTCCAATGACCTTCATTATCATCACACGGTCGCCACCGCAAAACCTTTCGGCCACATGGACTATCTGTTCTGCGCGCAATGTACCCTGAACATCATCAACATCATCATAGTTTCAGCCGATATACGTCCACTGTTGGACATAGGCCTCCCCCAAGCGTCGCAACAACGAACGTTCCCGTGTGTCTCGCATCCATCGGTTTCCCGCAACCTTCACCAGGTCATCGGTCCACCTTGTGCCCTGCCTATTGCCACTTAAGTTTGACAATTCTTCGTGCTATGTCGGCAACCTTAGTTCTCCTGCGGATATCTTCATACCCTGCCCTTAAATGTGTGCCTTCTGCTATATCAATCGATGGTGGTTGTACATTAGCCTTGATTTCCCCGGGGCGTGGTCTGATCAGACCGCTTTGATCTACATCCGGAGATTCCAGCGTAAGGGAACTATGCTTAATTGGCCTGCTGTTGTCTTGGACTATTTTTGTTCAAAGACTTATAATATTTGTGATATGTTGCGAGTAACCTAAATTATACAACAGAAACCCGAAAGACGTATCTAATATTTTTTTATCTAAAGACAAATCACATATCTAATATTATCTATGTACAAAACTTCATAACTCTATCATTAAAAATCACAAAGTTATCAGCTTGATATATTACCTGGTTTTCCGCACAAATACATAGGCACCGGGAGAGAGAGAGGTAGAGAGGTATCGGCGGCGGAGACCTCTCGCGCCGGGCCTTGGTCGAGGCCATGGTCCGGAGCGAGGAAGAGTGGCAGGCGGTCGCCGACTTCTGCGAAGCAGTAATGCTCGCTAAGGAGGAGGCCGACCGCATCAGGCAACGGCGCTCTCGCCGCCGCCGCCGGGATTCCGATCCCGATTTCCAGCCACCGTAGGCGCGGGCTTGCGGACAGTGAGCAATGGGTAGCTCGCTGTCCGGCCGTCCGGTAACCGTCCGGACCAAGCCCAAGTCGTCGACGGCGCGCGCTGTTCCCGCGCGCCTCAAGGAGTTGTCAGCAACAGCAGGGGCCCAGCCGGGTCGAAGCCTACCAGGGCCAGGGTAATCCGAAAGGGCGCTCGAGCCCCGGTATCGAAGGCTTGAAGGAACGGGATGGGTTTTTTAGTCAGTAAGAGTCTGACACTATCTCCCGCTCCGCCCAAGAGCGGGGGTTGTCATAAGATGATTTTTCCCATCGAAAAAAAAAAAAAAAAAAGGTAGAGAGGTGGAGGAGGGAAGTAGAGGTTGTTTTGATCCCGCATCTAGCTGTGCGTTGGCACCCAATACCCGCTATGACATGCCGTGACCTGTGTTGCACTTAGGGTCGGTGGTGTCCAACTTTTAACTTTATCTTTTAATTAACTCTTGGGGTTTATTAAATTAATTGGGAAATCATCCCATGACTTCTCCGGCTCTTGGGTGGAGTACGAATGCGTATCAGACGTTTACTGACTAAAACCACACCTATGTTACTTCAATTGCCTTTTGCGTTCTAGGACCACGAGTTTCCCTTTCGTAAGTCAACCCATGGCCTCAGTAGGCTTCGGCTCTACTGGGGCCCTTCAGTTTTGCTGACGTGTCGCTAACACTAGGCGCTGTCGATGACTCGGACTCAGTCCGGACGGTTACCAGACAGCTTGAAGCAGCAAGCCCACGCCTACGGTGTTTGGAAATCGGAGTAGTGGTTTCCGCGGCTGGGGCTTGAGGAAGTCCGTTTCCTCACGTTTGCCGCCTGTTTAGCTAGCATTACTACTTCGCAGAAGGAGCTGACCGCCTACCATTCCTCCTCGCTCCGGAACATGGCCTGAACCAGAGTCCGGTGCGAAAGGTCGTTACCGCCAATCGCTTCCACGAGGAAACGGCAGTGCTCTGCCCAAGCTGAGCACACCTCCACCGTGTTCTCCTGGTGGTCACACTAAAATTGGTGAAAGGATTTGATTCAAAAAATCAAAATCAAATTCATTTATTTCACGTTCCAAAGAGTAGGTCTCTATGGAGAAGAACGTGCAAGAAACTCCATGGACACTCTTTTAAATCATATTATGTGTTACATATAATGCTTGGTTACAAATTTTCATGTTGCTTCTATTGTGTAAGCACAATGTAGATAATAAAATAAAAATAAAAAATAATAATAATTATAAGATACAAACTGAATTAAGCCACTGGCAGCTAAGAGATGACCAGTCAGATTGAAAGGCACACTGGTAAAATTGTCTTGGAATAGTACATAGTATACTGTTTGTTTCGCAACTATATTCTCTTAGTATAATTCTCTACTTTAACGTGGGCAAAGACGCTAGCAGAAGCTAGTGGAGTACGTCATGAACGCGTTCATCATCATCATCATCATTTCAGCTGATAGACGTCCACTGTTGGACATAGGCCTCCCCGAGTGTCGCCACAATGAACGATCCTGTGCGTCTCGCGTCCATCGAATTCCCGCAACCTTCACCAGGTCATCAGTCCACCCTGTAGTAGGCCTTCCAACGCTGCGTTTTCCGGAACGCGTTAGGTCACTTTTATCTCGGAAATACGTTAACACAGGTGGAACCGCTGGTAGGAGCTAGTTAAGGCCAGGTTCTACTTGTTTTTTACTTTTTTGAACCACTGAAAATCCAAAAATATAAACAAAAGAACATCATGAAAAAATATTTTATTAAAATTGACCATAATATGACTAATTGCCGAGCAAAAATCAAAACATGATATAAATTAGTTGGTTCGATCATCATCATCATCATCATATCAGCCGAAAGACGTCCATTTTTGGACATAGGCTTCCCTCAAGCGTCGCCACATCGTCCGGTCCTGTGGGAGGCCTTCCAACGCTGCGTCTTCCGGCACGCGGTCGTCACACCAGAACCTTTCGTCCCCATCGACCATCTGTTCTGCGTGCAATGTGCCCAGCCTATTGCCACATATGTTTGGCGATTCTTCGAGCTATCTCGGTGACCTTGGTTCACCTGCGGACATTTCTGATGTGATCACGCAAGTAAACTCTGAACATAGTCCTTTCCATTGCTCTTTGGATGACTTTGAGTCTTTTTATGAGGCCCAATGTAAACGACCACGTTTCGGAGCTATAAGTCGTTTGGTTCGATAATTCAAAAAAAATCACGGAGTGACCATAACTTATGTTTTCAAACGTCTATATCTACGAGATTACGTCACGGAAATATTGAAAAGTTACTTATTATAATAAAACTTGTTTTTTAAAAGAGCCAGGCAAAGAAAAAAAAACAGTTACTATGTTTTTTTTTAATAAAAATAAAATCACTATTACGTGGCTGCGAAGTCAACATAGAGCCGGGCGGAGTTCATAAAAAATACTCTTTGACTACAACCGGCTCTTAAACCAATAATTTCTCTGCTGGTCACCAGGGCTCCAGGGAGAGGAACAATATGCATCGTGTCCAGGATTTATAACTTTAATCCCAAGGCTATAAAAGCTGATTTAGTTCAATCTATTTTCAAATCTTGTATCCATTAATATGATTGGTCGATTAGGTCAGCCAATCACAACAGCAGATTTAGATAACTACAGAATAGGAATTTGATTGTTGAACAAATTGGTTGTCATTTTTGATTGTCCGTTTATTTAAATTGTAATTGGCATTCGTTATAAGACAATCGCAATTTGCGGTCTTCCCGCTGAGTTGTAGTTCACGGGTTCAAACCCAGCCAGACGCATTACTTTGTGTAATTCATTTCATCACCACAGCTCTCAAAACGGTGAAGGAAAACATCGTGAGGAAACCGGCATCTCCTACACCAAAAAATTCGAAGACGTGTGACATTCACCAACCCGCACTGGGTCCGGTGGTGGATTACGGCCCATTCCCTCTCCTAGAGAGGAGGAGTGGGAACATTAGAAAGGCTGATTATGCTATATGCTATTTTATTCTCGTCTGATTATAATTGTGGTGTCTTCAATGCTAAAGTGAATAGGCGCTTAATAAACTAGTGCGCCTCACCATCAACTGATCAGGTGAGATTGCAGTCAATCACTAGTTTAATTTATTAAAAAAAAGTACAGTTAAGCTCAAATATTATAAAGTTTAGAGCTACCACAGTATGCCGCTTAAAACATGCTGAAGTTTGTCATAAAACTGTCAACTAGTTGTACTAACTTTTCCGACCAGTTTGTTTCAAAACCATTCTGGTCGTTAAGCTTGTGTTGAAAAAAGAAACACAAGTTGGACAGCTGTAAACTGGGGTTTTATTTCTGAACTAGGCATATATTGTAGCGTAGCGATATCTATTTCGCCGCTAAGGAACTAAAATTGAAAATCATGCATCGCGGTATTAGAGTTCTTAGCACAATTAGTACATTGACGTACGGCGTTGCGCCACCAGTACATGGTGGACATCCCACATATACGTACAAAGCGTTTTGGGAGTACATTCATTATGCGTACAGCTAAGGAATGGAGTTCCCTGCCGGAGTCTGTGTTTCCTGATAGCTATAACCTAGGGGTCTTTAAGTCAAGAGTGAATAGATTGCTTCTAGGCAAGCGTGCTCCATCGTCGGCCACATCATCGCTTACCATCAGGTGAGATTGTGGTCAAACGCGAGCCTATCCATTTAAAAAAAAAAAACATAGAATCAACTATAGTAATCACATTCTGTGCCAACTTTATCTAGTTCAAACTCGTGGTTAGGTAATAACAGCCACATGGGTTGATATTCGTGGTTAAGCAACCCTGAAGATAAGTACGATATACTTTGGTGTCAGCTGTTATTTGAAGATCTTTGTCAGAGGATACAGAAAGCTAGGAGGCAGAAAATCTAACTTCAGTCTTTCCAAAGGATGTCGTGCTTCCCAGTTGCTGGGTAGTGGAAATCAGACCACAACCACCAACAACCTACTGCAGACTCATTTAACACATTGTACCCAACTGTACGCAGTAGACTGGAAGCCACACTCAACAAATTTCGAAAAAGTCTAGACAATAAGATTGTGTGCCAAATTCCAACTAATATTGTATTCACTTTACTGTCCCGATTCACGTGTCATGTCTGTTTTGCTTGTAATCCATCCATCAATCCATCCATTCATACATGTAGCTTATATTACACCATTTCCATACAGTCCAGTCTTCTGCTAGTGCCGTGACTCCGATCTGCACGTCATTCTAAAATTACGTACCAAAGCGCTAATTGATTTATACAATGTTAAGGGGCCGGCGACGGATGAATTTCCATACAAACGTAATACCACGCTCATTTGCAGTTGGAGTATATGTCCAACATATTATGATGATATTCAGTTATAGACAATATTTATCTAGGTTCCTACGTCTTTCTTTTTTAAAAAAACAAAAAGAAATTTAAGCGAATTGTATTTCGCACTTTTTTATAGCGTAAATGGCAAAACTTGTCATTTGGCTTTTCCTGTATTAAAAATAACAATATTTCTAATATTCTCGACGTAGGAACCTAGATAAATATTGTCTGTAACCGAATATCATCATAATATGTTGGAAATATGCTCCAACTGCAAATGAGCGTGGTATTACGTTTGTATGGAAATTCATCCGTCGCCGGTCCCTTAATACTAATATGTTTTTCTTAAGCTTTCTTTAACTGAGATATTTTCAAAACTTGTGATTGCAACAAAAATGAAAGAAAGAAAAAGCAATTTATTTGTGGAAAATGACGCAATCTTAAGACTAGCTTACTAATTATAAACATAATAGAGGGAAAATAGTGATGTAACGTTGTCTACAGTTAATATAATAAAGAGGTACAGTTTGTATATATATATATTTTTTTTTTGTAGGAGGACCAGTAATTCCAGAGATTACTCTGGAAGTACTGGTCCGATTGCAAAAAATATTTACTGATAGAAAGCGGTTTTATTCCTGAGTGGCATAGGCAGTATTTTATGTAAAAGCAGGTAAAGCCGCGCAAAAGCTAGTGTTTGTATAAAGCTGAAAACTAGTTTTTTTTCTTCCTGCCCTTGTCCCGTATTATTTGTGGTCGGCATAACAAGTTTTTTATGAAAAACGAAAGGAAAGTGGGATAACTCGACACGTTATTGTGACGACTATGAAGGTCACATATTAGTTAGGGTTAAAACTGGCCACCTAATGGTTTTTTTAAGGTTTATGGTATTAAATTAGAATCAAGAATCGAAAATATGATGGAAGTGGTCAACAGTGAAAAATATTAATATAATAAGATAATTCAAAGGCTTGATACAATATAAGCGTAAAAGTTAATTGAAAGCCTTTCATTTGCGTCTCCCCATGCCACATTATCCTTAACTCCCTTTTCTTTCAAATCTCTTCTCACATAATTAAACAACAAACACAACAACAACACAAACACAAAAACAAGAAAGAAAACATTAAATGTTTTCTTTCTTTTCTTTTGTTTATTTTGCCCAAATAGACGCACAATAAAAACAGTGATCTGTTCTTCCATCGTTTATAGTCGTGTGTCATTGTTGTGTTGCTGTTCATTCATTGTTCTATGTAATTCTTCCCTCTATTCTTGGATCAACCTCTATCACAACCTGCATCCGTCCAACTCATTCAGTCACATGCAATTCGTTCTTCCTCTTCGCAAGATCATCAGGATAAATGATTCCCTTCCAACTTTTCAGTCACTGATATATCTTTCAAACTTCCTCTAATATTTCATTTTGTCCATTCTAGTCATCCGTCTCAACATTCTCATCCGCTACATGCAATATTTTTTTATCTGTGTCGTACGTGTGTTTGTTTGTTACTTCTTAACGCCTGAATAATAATAAAATTCCACAACTATCACACAACGCCGTCTAGTCCCAAGCTAAGCAGAGCTTGTATCATGGGTACTAGACAACTGATAAACATACTTATATATTTCTAAATAAATACATATTATCTATAGATAAATTACACCCAGATACAGAACAAATGATTATGCTCATCACATAAACATTTTTCTTGGGTGGGAATCGAACCCACGACCTCCGGTATAGCAGTTAGGGCCACTAACCACTAGACTAACAGGCCAGTCAATAGGAATATCTCAACGGATTTCGATGAAATTTGGTATACCGTTATACCTAAAATAGCAAGTAGAATACTTTTATTCCGAGAGAATGTTTCTTTAGGATGATTTTCTCCTATTTATTTTTCATTTATTTAATTCTTTATGCACACAAGAGTACTATCACGCTGACGAAGTCACTGGCAGCAGTTAGTAGGTAGTAAATATAAAAGAAAATGGTTACTCATAAAAGAAAGTAAACTACTAGGATATCAAAAGTGACATTCACGTATCTCGTTATGTCTCTCTCTATCTAATCTCATATGCCAGCGAGAGACAACAATATATTCAAACTGAATCGTGGTATACGATCAATTTTGCGTGTTCTGTTTATTTTACAACAGCGCAGTTGCACCGCGGAACAATGCTGGTTTATGGCGGACACTAGCGACTGTTTGAATGTGGGTAGTTGAGATTTTATCGCATTGTCGAATTGCTATAGCACAAGTAATACAGAAGGTTGACTTCATAAAACAAAAGAAAACAGACACATACATAGACGTGTACGAGTCAAAAAGTAACTTTATCCAAAATTGCAAACAGAATAATTTGTACAAGGAGCCGTTCAAACTCGCTGGAAGGAGAAACTGTCTAGTGTTATAAATTATACCTATAATTATATATGTTTGTTGAATATCTATAATCGTATCTATAAACTATTAAAATTAAATGTAGTTGTATTGACTTCATGTGATTGGTCGAGAACTGTCAAAGTCTCGACCAATCACAAGCAAGTAAAATGGCGGGAAGTGTGCAGAGATTTTTGAGAGATATGCGCGGGAATCTTGGGATGTGTGGTATCAGGACATCTGTGCTAGACTTGCAATTTATACCATATTGTAGCTGTTTGTTACTTTTGTTATAAAAGTGGTCAAAGTCTATAAACGAGTGTTTTATATATTCCGAGTCCTTACTTCTGAGTATTGAACCAGTACGGTTCACACTAGTAACAGAATAAAGATGCTCATACTGAAATGTGACATCACTGTCATTATGTTTACGTGTTTACAAAAGAGATAGTGACCACCGCGCTATCTCTTTTGCACTGTTCCTCACACCAACATTAAAAATGCTAATTGCTGCTTCATTTTTCAAATCCGTTCCTTTTATACCTGGTGGAAAGGGAAACTGTGAAGTAACAGAATAAAGATGTACATGTTAGGGGTCAAAAGTGCAGTCTAAAATTTTTTTGTAGAAGAGGGTTGAAAACAAAGTGAGCGAAGTGGTACGACATTACAGATTTTAGTACCGTAGACACTCGCTACGGCCGACCGCGACAGCCCAAAATGGTGAATATCAAACGGACACTAAAGCACTTTGACGACCACCAGTCCAGTGTGGTATAAAATAGAGGTCAGTGAGTCTCACTCGCTGACCTCTCGTGTGAATGTGTGCGTGCATGTTGGCTGTTTGTGTGAAGTCGACCTTCTGTACGTATCTATTCTGTGGTGTATTTTATAGCGCGGTTGAAACACTCCAATATCTGTTGCGATGCACGAGTCGTTGCAGTTTTGAAGGATACTTCGATGAGCATTAATGCTACTGTTCAACCGACTTCTACAAAAGGTAAAGGTTCTCAAGTCATTTATTTTATTTTTTTACTGTCCGCAAAACTTACCGCTATAGTCTGTCTAAAAAGTTAAATGACTTGGGAATTTTGTAAAATATTTAATCACTAGCTTTTGCCAGCGGCTTCGCCCGCGTACATAAAATATAGCCATGTCACTTAGGAATAAAGCAGCTTTCTATCGGTGAAAAAAATTTGGCATTCGGACCAGTACTGCCAGAGATTACTTCCTACAAACAAAAAAACATAAAAACAAAAAAGCAAACTTTACCTCTTTATTATATTAGTGTAGATTTAAAAAATACTTATATTCGATACTGCTTATAAGGTTCCTTTATTAGTAAACTATGATTAAGATCTTTTAATCAACCTTGATTATTGAACCAGTGTTGACTACATCAGATTTCATTTTGCCCTGATAATTACGTTAGTTGTGTGACAAGTTTGACTTTTTAGACGGACTCTACTTGTTATTGTTAAAATTTGAAATAGGTAAAAAACGGCCATTTACAAGTTTTCAAATATACTATATGTGAATGGGTTGCTTACTGGGGCCATGGGTTGCTTACTGGGGCCATGGGTTGTTTACTGGGGCCATGGGTTGCTTACTGGGGGCATGGGTTGCTACTGGGGCCATGGGTTCGCTGAAAGTAAAACCCGGCCCTGGTATTAGAGACAAAGAAGGATTATAATTTGAGTGTCTTCAAGGCAAGAGTGAATAAGCTCAAACTAGTACACCTCACCGTCAGAGACTGCATCACTACTTATCATGAGATGGGATCGCAGTCAAGCACTAGTTTATATCAATTAAAAAAAAAAGGCACAGGAGTGGGTTTTTAGTCGGCAAAAGTCTGACACACCTTTCCGAACTGCCCAAGGGCTGAATGCCCAATATCATTGGATGATTTTCCCATCTAAAAAAAAGGCATCTGAATGTTTTTTTATTTTTATTTTAGGTATAATTTTGCCCCCAGGTTCTTTCCATTTGAATTTGGTGAATTTCTGGTGAAAACTTCAGAGATATATTGTGGAACAGTTCAATAAATGATAATTCCGAATCTTCCAGAATTGTAGCATGTCTGTTTATTATAAAAACATTTCATTTCATTTCTTAGCACAATATCACGCAAATGTTTAAATTCAAACTCTTTTCACTTATTACGTGCCAATTCCAAATTATTAAGGTTATCAATTTGAGCACCAAAAAAAAAACCAACACTGAATTCTCAATTGTCTTGAAATTATAGTTTATTATTTATATACATTAGTAACGTTTGTAATAACTTAAAAAACGATTTAAAAAATGATCTCTTTTGTTTATGAACCAATTTTAATGATTATATTATTTTGGTATTGAGTTAAATTATAACTCTACTCTACTCTCTATATTTTATTTTTCAATCACATAGCAATCTGTAAATTTAGTAAATATGGGTAGATATTTTGTCAATTCTTTAAGTAACTTACCAGAAAACTTCTTTGCTATTTAATTTTACTGTGTATGTGCCAAAAAAGAATACCAGAAACACCATTTGTATTAGCTGAAAGACGTCCACTGTTGGATAAAAACCTCTCTCAAGTGTCACCAAATGACCGGTCGTATGCCGGTCGCATCCGTTACATTCCCGCGACTCTCACCAGTACCCGTAGCCAAGCTAATCTGCAATCGTTAAGGCGTATAGTTCCTTGAACCATCTGGCCGAAATTATGTGAACGCAACTCTCGCACTCGCCTAGGCGGCAGTACGCAGATCTGTGCATTTAAATTGCGGCCAGCAGCGCCCGGAAAGCGCTTTAAATCCATTTTCTCTGCGAGATATTGATTGATTTACATATGCAATGTTCACTTTGAAGAATATTTAACCACCAATTTTTATGTGTAAAAATGTTTCTAAAGGTCCAAGCCGTTTCGAAGGAGTAGGGAAAAGTTGCGAAAAGTTGCAAAATTGCTAAATATTTGTTTTTGATAAAAGTATTAATTGCACGAAAAAATCAAATGTTGATATTATTGTTCATGAATCTATAATAAACATATATTTTTTAGCTGTTACGGAGGAGTAGGCCTCAGAAAATCACTGTTTTATTGCACTTTTCGGGCGCTTGGCCCTTAACGCTAGTAGAAAGCTTCAAATGTACGGGAATGACGTCATCTCGACGCTCAGTCACGGGGGGCAGGTCATTGGTCCACCTTGTTCAGGCTTTCCAGAGCTACGTCTTCCGGTATGTGGTATTTATTCCAGAATCTTCAATTCCCAAAGACCATCTATTTTGCGAGCAATACGCCCAGCCCACTGCCACTAACCGACACACCAATTCCCGAACATTCAATTATTTTCCAATTTTTAGTTTTATTTTTGTAGTGAGTTGTATTTTTCTTAAACTAAGAAAAAATGAAATCGTCTATTAAGACGACGGCGACGCTTTGTGTGTGCAAAATGAACAATCCGCAACGTTTGAAAATGGCGTGCCTTTGGGAAATACACGCTGCGACAGTAACTAGGCTGTCGCATGAAGTTATCAACAGGGTAAGTATGAGAATTTTGTTTTGGGAAGTTACAGTTAATTTTCTTGAGAACTCTGTTCCATTTTGCGGCTTGTAAAATACATGTACTTTGTTACGTACATGTATTTTATAGGCTACCTTGACAGCATAGGGTCTTATCATACTATCAGATTGCGAGCGTCCTCAAAGCGGAGCGGATGCGCAACGAATACCGTACGGTCACGCAACGAACACGCCACGTATGTGCAGGGAATTTGTTGCGAACGCACAACGTGGTGCAAATCTGCGGCGTCTTCGAAGTAACAAAGCTAATAGCAGTGTCTCCTTGTTGGAATCCATTCGACGTTGTTAACTTGTTACAAACACGTGTTGAAAACGTTGCGAATTTGCCACGCGTCCACACTGTGCAGCCGCGGCGTGTTCGCGACGGATTTGCTGCGTGCCTGCCTCGTCCCACAGCCGCTCGCAAACCGTTAGGGCCACCGGCATATTTCCTGCAGGTTTCATATATTTTATATGGATTCTCCGCACACGGTAGACGTCGGCCGATACAAAATGCCGCCGCAAGCCATTCGTGCATTTAAACCTTTTTCGTCAGAGTCCATTATGATTCTGTGCGCATGGTAAACCCGACGTACGGCGAATATTCACCCTTACGTTGTTGAAATCTCTACGGTCCGGACTAAGAGTTTCGCCTCGTCGTTTATATCGCGTACGTCGAAGGACTGGAACAGTTTGCCTGCTGCGGTCTTCCCGTCCAATTATAATTTGGGTGTCTTCAAGGCTAGAGTGAATAGGCTCTTAATAAACTAGTGCGGCTCACCATCACAGATTGGATCGCAGTCAAGCACTAGTTTACATCAAAAAAAAAAGTAGCTTTTAGCTTCTCGTGGCAGCGTTTGAGGCGTTTTGCACATGTGTGGCGAAACATATTGTGATAAAGCCCATAGTATCGGGGTGTAAATATGGTGTCATGTCACAAACGATGCTGTACCTTCCATACTGCCTTCTGTGTCCTGATGCATGCAGCCAAAGTACAGACATCTGTGCACCATCGACAGTGCTGTGGAAGTTTGAAGTTACTGTGTCAGCGACAAGAAGAAAAAAATGGTGGACACACCTCATCGCCTCCTTAGCCTTTTGCCGGCTAACTTGAGGTCGGCTTTGGTCTAACAAGATGCGGCTGAATACCTAAGCGTCTTACATGAAGCAACTGGGTAGTAAAGATGAAGACCACGTGAAGACCTACTACCCTGGGCACTACCTACTAACTGGGTAGTAGAGGTGAAGACCTACGGACTTGCGGACCTGAAGGCTTGCGGACGGTGAGCAATGGGTAGCTCGCCGTCCGACCGTCCGGTAACCGTCCAGACCGAGCCCAAGCCGTTGAAGGCGCATAGTGTTCCACCCGCGCCTCAAGGAGTTGTCAGCAACTGCGGTTCCAGGGCCCAGCAAGGTCGAAGCCTACTGGGGCCATGGGTGATGCGAAAGAGATTCCGGGGCCCTGGAACAATGGCAAAGAAGGAACAGGAGTGGGTTTTTAGTCAGTAAAAGTCTGACACGCCCTCTCGCACCGCCCAAGGTCGAGGGATGTCATTGGATGATTTTCCCACCTAAATAAATAAAAAAAGCTTCAAACATATAAAAACCCAGAAATAGAATTTCATCCAAAAGAGTGGCCTATTGTTATCAGACAGATTGCCATGTCGCAGAATACATAAAAAAAGTACCAGACGATTTTTTTTTTGCTCTTGAGCGGAGCGGGGTATAGTGTCAGACTTTTACTGATTAAAAACCCACTCCTGTTTCTTCTTGCCTTTCCTACCGGGACCGAGCTTCCCTTTCGGATAACCTTGGCCCTAGTAGACTTCGACCCGGCTGGGCCCCTGCTGCTGCTGACAACTCCTTGAGGCGCGCGGGAACAGTGCATGCCGTCAACCACTTGGGCTCGGTCTGGAAGTTATCGGACGGTTGGACAGCGAGCTACCCATCGCTCGCCGTCCGCAAGCCCGCGCCAAGAACCAGACGATTGTAAAATCAACTCTAAATCAAATTGCGTTAATTTGATGACGCAATCCCGTTTTCTTCAAGATCATTACCTAAGATAATCTTTATTTGAAAAGCCTTAACCTACAACATAATAATAAAAAGAGATATAACGATTTAACGCAACGTAGGCGCAGGTGTTCAAAGCTATTTTCATTGCTGATTTTATTGCTCTGAGAATCGAACCCGAGACCGCTAGTACAAATAAATAAAGTGCTTTTTTATGTCCCGTTAACGTTACATGTTACCGACACATAAAATTTATTTGAATTTTTTATCTTGTTATTTTTGGGACGGAAAGCACCTTGAATCTTTTTTTCACTACCGGGAAATGAGACTTAGGTACTGCAGGGTACCATCCTATTATCCTAACTTGGTGGATATTCAAACTAGCCGCACTAGTGCACACACATCATTATATTATAAATAAGAAATACTGACTGAAGACTGACGATTTGGGCACAGTGTCCGAATCTTTTAATTTCAATATTTTTGTCATTGTCGATTCGGACAGTCACTGTTTTGTAGGTACAGTCAGCTGTACCAAAACTATTTTAGGCTGAAGTTAAGGCGGCAAATTCGGGTAATAAATTTCTTTGCCAATGAAGCGATGCCAATGCGCTACTAGCGCGCTACACTATCGTAGCTAAACCGTTGCAAACGCGTGACCGTCTCGGACGATATTGGGGAGAGATCGGAGGGAGGGTGGCACAAAAGCGAATAATTCTACGTACAAAAACTTCATTTCAGTGCCGTTTCGGAATCGCGTTAGCATCGCGCTATAAGCGCGAGAGTATCGCGTTAGTATCGACTGAGAATTATAGTGCGGGCGAGGGCAAACAGCTAGCGACCGCATCGCGACTGTATCGAAGCGAACGCGCGACAGCAACGCTACTGCAATGGTACAAAAATTCGATTCATAAGCACAAACTAAGCAGTTTAGTGCATTTCACTTAGTAATATTTTTATTTTTTATTTTACGATATTTAATTCATTGTCAATAGTAATTCAATTTAATGTGTAATTTATTTTATGGGAAGAATAATAAATTAGTGAATTCTGAAATAACATAGAAAGAAGTGTTACTAACATAATAATATAAAGTAGACCAAAAGTTGTCTTTTGAATAAATTATTATTATTACGTTTATTCATTTTGCAACACATAAATACATTTTTAAATATTTCAATATAAAAAAAAAACATTTAAAAATATAAAAACAGTATTCAGGAACAGGGTCCAAGCTACCGGCGGTCAGGGTTCTAGAGAAAGGAACCTCCTAACAATATGAGCCGTGTCCAGGAGTACCGCTTTCTGTATAAATAAATTATTATAATTTAAAAAGTGACCGTGGGCGAAGGGCCTAAGAGCTTGTAGTAGGGCTTCAAATACCAATAAACAAGATTGTATCTACAGATTACAATTTGAAACTGTTCGGTCCCACTGTTTGTTCTCGTACAATGGGACCAAGTTTATGTTACCTACATATGGGCTGTAACAATACGAAACCATTTGGGATCAACTGCTCACTTATAAGTTACTTGGAGTGTCGTGAAAATGGCACTTAAGGATATTAAAGGGTACTTTATATTTGGATGTGATTACATAACTACTAGGATTAAATTCTTGGAAGAATGAAAATTTATTATCAACTTTACTATTTGAACTCAAATAATTTAACAGAAACAAACTATTTCTAGGTACTGTTAAATGGACAAGAAGTTAGTTAATCACAAGAATAATGCTAATCGCATATTCCAAAGCGTAGAACTCTATAGAGTAACGTACAAGAAAGTCCATGGACACAAAAAATTGTTATGAATTACAAAAGTCGTGGATAAATAGTTCTTGTCGCTTCTCAATCTGGAATGAAGATATCCATAAAAGAACCAAAGTTAGCATTGACCGCACAATTGCCAAACTTAAGTGGCAGTGAGCAGGGCACATAGCTCGCACAGATGGTCGATGTGGACGAAAGGAAAACGGAAGATTGTCGACGCAGTGTTGATAGGCCTCTCACAAAGTGGACCGATGACCTGTTGAGGATTGCGGGCATCTAATGGATGCGAGACGCGCAGGACCGGATGTTGTGCCGACACTTAGGGAAGGCCTATGCCTAGCTGTGGACGTCTTTCGGCTGAAATGATGATGATGACGATGCTTTGTCATTTGGTAATAATTTTCTCTTTTTTTTAATTTAATTTCGTATAAGTGAACTATAGATGTTCTTATAGTCTAGTCAAATTAGACCAAAAAATAGGGGCTATGTTACAATAATACGAACCCGCTAAAAATTGGTAGGATTGTTCAAAACACCTTTATAAATGAAATCTAAAAAGTCCTCATCAATCCGACACCTGGAAAAAAAGTACTCTGAGCTAATTTGATAATAAAATTTACTATTGACCTATTGGACCCGAGTATTTTTTTTCCAGGTGTTGGATCGATGAGGACTTTTTAGATTTCATTTATGATGGTATTTTGAACATTCCTACCAATTTTCAGCTGGGTGCAAATTATTGTAACCCCATACTGCCGTCCTCTAACTAAAAAGCAGCTAAGTGCTTTGTTTTCTAAGTAACTTAGCTGCTTTTTAGTTAGAGGACGGCAGCATATGTCTAAATTGACTGGACAAATATTAGAAATAAAAATTCTTTAAACCTAAAAAATCAATGATATGAATTACCAGTTAAGTTTACGAGCAAAACTTGTAATTTCCCAGGCAGGGTATGCGAAAATAGTCTTTCACTAAGTAGGTCAAAACCTCCAGGTTTCTAGAATAACATCCTTGAGTTGTATTCCAACGTCTTTGGGATTCAGTTAGAAATCCTCGGTAAGGTGTAAGACGAGAATTGCGGATTTAACTTGGGGAATTGGAAACTTAAGTCCAGACACGCCTTTATCCAGCATATCGATGCCTTAAATCGGAATTTACGGGCTTAGCTCCGAGAATCTTAATGCTGAAGAGAAACTGATAACTTGGCTGTCTTAGAAATTTTTATACTTACCAACACTGTTTATTCAAAAATGATCTTTTACTAGTATTTTTTATCCATTTGCGTTGAGTAATTTATTTCCTGTTAAGGCTGCAGGACTATTACACAGAAGTACCATGGGCCCTGTAACGCAAAGGGTAACTATAGAAACACTACCTGTTTTTTAGTTACTAAAAGTCTGACAATGCCTTTCGCTTCAAAGATTATAGATGTTTTTGCACTTCAAAAAAAATAAAAATTTCGTTACTTCAATATTATAGAAAACAGTCACGGATAATTGATATTCATCGACAAAGAATAGACTAGTGTCTATTGAAACAAGTGTTTTGGGAGAGTACTACATACTTTTTTTTTGGTGGGGAAAATCATCCAATGACAACCCTCACTTTTGGGCGGGGCGGGAGATAGTGTCAGACTCTTACTGACTAAAAAACCCACCCCGCTCCTTTAAGCCTTCATACCGGGGCTCGAGCTCCCTTTCGGGTAACCCTGGTCCCAGAGAGTACTCCTATTATTATTAGTACAATTTTGACCCCAACCGTACATATTAAGGATATGTACGGTTATAGGGATATATCTAATGGAAGTGGTTATATCGGAACCGATGTTTTAAAATTTTGTGTAACGACATTAAAACTGGAATCGGTACAGAAACCGAAGAAGCAGAAGCGTCAAATGAAACACTACTAAAACTAATCAAAAACATGGATTAGTATAAAGAAAGTGCGAATTTAGAACAAACCAAATACAAAACAGAACAAGAAGTAAAAGAGTAATTGACAGAAGGCACGGGGGAGGGAGGTTTATCAAGCGACAAGCAAAAGCTTGTTTATATCTTCGGTAAGTTCAGATTGCAATTTATCGGAACCAAAATCGGAATCGGAGAAGCTAAATCAATCGGAAGTTTGGAACTTACGGAACTGGACTGAACCTCTGTCAAGAATTAAAGCATTTATTTCAAATATACCATTTACAGACACTTATGTATTGCCAAGAAGTCAAACAGTTAAAAAAAAAAGCCAAATAGCACATTTCAAAGTGTAGATCTCTATGGAGAAGAATGTGCAAGTAACTGTGATATCTGTGATCTATAAAAGGAGCATTGATATATTATCATGAGAGTAAAAATTCAACTAGCTTACCATCCATAAAAGAAGCCAGTGCACAAGAATACACAACCGACCTACATTTTCTATAAAAACGCTCTCAAACACTGACCTATAAAATTCAGAAACAGCTGACTGCGACAAAGAAACATTCATATTTGTCGGAGCTCTTGATATAACTCCATCGCAGAAACAATACGACGGAAATAAAGAAATGAATGCTATTAATATTTATGCGAATGTGACAGAAGAAAGTATTTGTGAAGAAGATCAACTCTATATGGCTCCTGAGATAAAAATAAATAAATTAATATGGTTTACAATGATCTTAAATGAGGGATGAAACGCATGTTGCTAAAAGATTTATGAGTTTACATGTATGGTTGGAGAGGGAAAGGGAGGCCAAAAAAAAGAAAGATGGATTATGTCAGAAGTGATATGAAAGAAAAGGAAGTTAGTGATAGCGTGACGAGTGACAGGACAGAATGGAAGAAAAAAACGGGACAAGGGCAGGAAGCTGATGATGACAATGATCTTAAATATCAGACTAAACACTACTTCTAGTTTTTTGTGTTTATTGGCTAGTCCTTGTAAAACATAAAGTATATAATAAATACAATCATACCAACGGGATGTGGTTGAATACTACCCGTGTTTTCTATGGAGCGGCTGCCTTTTGACTCCCATAACCAGTTACTTGACAGCATGATATTCCTTGGATAGACTGATGGTCAGATTTTCTTGCGTCTGAATACCTGTAATGAATGTCAAAAATCTACGAATGACAACCGGGACCAACGGTAAAGCCGTTGAATACTACCCGTGTTTGCCGAGTCACAGGGTGTCAGTAACGTCCTAGATAAACTTTGAAGAGTACAAATAAATTAATTGAAAAATTCACATTAGCACTTGCTCTATTTTGAACCCGCAACATCTGAGTCATCACGATACGATACTCGTACATGATAAACTACTCTAATCTCTCTCTACTTGCCTGGTAGATATCGCTATCAGCGATAAGACCATCATTGTACCCATAGATTTAAGTTTCTGTGAAATTGTTATTATTTTGGTAAACAATTAAGTTTATTCTATTCTATTTTACACTTAATTCTATTAAGTTCGAGTCGGCATAAATATCTGTATCTCTTCGCTTAAATATTTAGCCTTCCTTTGAACCTTCTGATCTCACCTGTTCTATGACTTAAGACTCCAGTACAAAGGCTAGTAGATTCGGGATCCGAACGATATTGTGGAGCTGCAGCATAGCGCATTGAGTGAGCCTGCTTATTATTCAAAGCAGGTTGGCAGATAAATGCTGGGTAGTTAGATGTTATTCGGTTGGAGACCTGCTTCAAATGGAAGGAGAAACTCGTGAGAAATATCAGTGGCACCATTGTGGAATTTCTTGGAAGGAAACTTGTGGTCCTTAAATGCAAAAAGCAAAGCTAAAGGAAATTAGGTGGGTTTTGGTCAGTAAAAGTCTGACATTCCCTCTCGCTCCAGTCTAAAACGGGAGAAGTCGTGAGATGATATCATCACCTTTGCCCTTGTCCCGTTTTATTTGGGGTCAGCGCTACACTTTTTTTTCTTTCATTCTATCCTGTCAATCGTCACGCTATCACTAACTGCCTTTTCTTTCATATCACTTCTCACACAATCCATCTTTTTTTTTCTTTGAGTCTCCCTCTCCATCCATCCACATGTCAACTCATAACTTTTTTACCAACATGCCTTTTATCCCTCCGCTTCACATGAACATACCAAGACGATACCCCTTCAACTTTTCAGTCACTGGCGCCACTTTCAAAGTTCTCGTAATCACACCACACATCTATCTTAATATTCTCATCTCAGCTACGTGCAATCTTTTTTCATCCGTCTTTTTCACTGACCAACATTCTGATCCATACAGTACCGGAATCTACAAGTCCGTGATAAGGCTAGTCATACTGACACTGTTAGATGATATACACCGCTAAATTTTGATCGTTTTAATCCCGTGGAGGGTCGATCCGGTACAAATCGATAGTGTATCTATCGATTTGTAAAGAGAAAATTAAAAAATAAAGTACTTTTTTAAAAAAACTCGTATTAATTTACGCATGTACGAAATTAATTTCTTTAAAAAAACTTCAGCTGAGCGAGTCCAATGACCTGTAGGTAGTTTGTACGCAACGCCGACTACTACCTGCAGGTCAGGTTGGACTCGCTGTATAAACTCATATAAAGAATAGAAAAATGTTTGTCTAGCATTTTAGCTAAAGAGAGATCGTTCCATTACCTACGTTTCATGTGTTTCAATCTAGAGATAGCTTTTCATAAAGCCTCACTTACTAACAGCATATCAATCATACAGAAAAAAAACAAAAGCAGAGATGGCGCCGACCACCTCTTACGTCAATCTACAAACAATAAACTAAGTAAGTCCATGTCGGAGTCCATTTACACGAGATTGTCACCGTTATGTTACTTGAGAGACTTTGACGAGAATATAATGACTGTTTTGTAGCACAAATAGTAATCGTCAGGATAAGGAAGTTTCCATTGACGAGGAGGCGGAGTGAAGAGGAGCGGACCGTAAATTGACCGGCAGCGGCCGGCCGTGTACGAAATGTCCACTCCACATCAGTGAAAATAGTGTAATAGTGTTTACAATTATCGTGCGGATTTCATCTCGCATGCGAGATTGCTTTGCATACGTTTCAAAATGCAAAAAGACTTTTTGCAAAAAAAAAAATAACCGACTTCACTAAAAAATAACACTAAAACCATCAAAATTATTTTAATTTCGGAAGTCGGTGTTTCTCGATATTGTTTGTTCCTTATTTAACACCGACTTCCGAAATTAAAATTATTTTCATGGTTTTAGTGTTATTTTTTGTGTGCCCAAACACGAGTAGGATACATTGATTAATTATGGAGTTCCGGTGCCTATGGTCCAGCTCCATCCTCATCATCAGGTCACTTCAGTGATACCATTTTCGACATAGCTATTCAGAACTATTCATTTATTTGTATTTAAATCGTAGTCGCATAACTATGTTCATTGTGATATCGAGGAGTTCCCTCGATTTCGCCAAGATTCCATCATCAGATCCCGACTTGGTGACTATGGGACCATTTGAGAAGTATATCCATTCCAACAAAAAAAGAATTTTTCAAATCGGTTGGCAAGCGACGAAGTTATGCGCGAACATACATAAAAAAAAAATACAAACATCCGAATTGAGAACCTCCTCCTTTTTTAGAAGTCGGTTAAAAAAACACGTCCCGCGTGCGTACTCTACGCAATACAATAAATACTTGTAAGAAATGGAAATATGCTGGGGTTAAACGTGCGGGGTAATTCCGCATGCGTGATGAAATCCGCACGAAATTAAAACACCCTTAGCGGAGCAGAGTAGAAAGAAGTAAGAAAGAAGTAAAAAACTGGGCGAGTTGGACTCGCGTGCTGAAGGTTCCGTGCAACTACAATTCCCGAAAGCAGTCTCGGAGATTTTTCCTCACATTACTGTTTTCAGATTTATTCCTTTAGCTGTGCTATAAGACCTTGCTTTGTGCCAAATTTCAGGATTCTGGGTCAATGGGACGTACCCTATGAATTTTGATCTTTGAGAGTATCAAAATATACGTTTTTTTGAGACATAAACGGGCGTATCTTTTTTGAAAAAATCAAACTTCTATGATTTTTTCACAGCTTGAAGGAACCGCAGACCTGAGTAATGGTTTTAATTTCAACTCGATACCTCCACGCGTTCTCGAGATAAAGGGTCTTGACAGACAGACAGACGGACGGACAACAAAATGATCCTATAAGGGTTCCGTTTTTTTTTTGAGATACGGAACCCTAAAAAAAACCTTTTTAGCGGGAAATAGCGCGATCTTAGAACTAGCTTAAAAAATATAAACATTAGAAAAAATATGCGCTACGTCTAAACCAAACGGCGTATTGGTCAGTATAATGCCGTGACTATACGCATATTACGACGAGTCCGCAGCGCTGGTTTTCAGCGTGGGCCGGTGACTGCATAGATGTCGTGGCCAGCTGATCTTAGAATTGATCACTTCATGATGTCGTCAACTGAAACTAGCCATATCGTTTAAACGTTAACATTTGATGATATGTCAATCCTCGTTTAGCCATATCATTGATGTAAGATTTCTCGTTTAAAACAATCTGGCCAGTTTAACTTTGCCATATCATGGAGTAATCAATTTCAAAAATACAAATTTTTGATATAGTCATAAAAGGAAAAGTATAAAGAGGAACATTTGTATAGAGTTAAGCAGACTTTCAAAATTAAACATATGACCACTTTACCCCGAGCCGGACAGAATGAAGTCGAGCAGGCTGTGGTGCAGAGCGGAGGGCACGAATCAGAGGGTAGCTCGTCTCCATGCCGCCTCGCTCAGCTTCACACTCAAAATACTCGCCACTTTTCGCTATTCTTCCCTGCTACACTGGAAACGCACCCTATGCCAGAAATATGCGATAATAGCCCGATAATGTTACTTCTAACAAAAGGTAGTTGACGGAACATCAATGGATATGCGACAGTGGATTTTATGAATAGGTTTTTGTGTGTATGATCAACCGAACGTCAGAAAAATTTTTTTTTGACTAGCTTTTGCCCGCGGCTTCGCCCGCGTACATAAAATGTAGCCTATATCATATAGGAGTAAAGCCGCTTTCTATCAGTGGTAAAACTTTTACAATCGGATTAGTAAGTTCAGAGATACTACAAACAAAAAAAAAAACTTTACTTCTTTATTATGTTATATGTAGATAGTCTCGCGCCTGACCTCTATCTCACCTGATGGAAAGCAACGATGTGGTAGAAGATAGAGCGTGCTTACCTAGAAGAAACCTATTCACTCTCGACTTAAAGATCTCCATGTTGCAGCTATCAGGAAACATAGACTCCGGCAGGGAATTCCACTCCTTAGCTGTTAGCATGAATATGTTCCCAAAACGTTTCGACAATTTAAAAATCAAGCAAAAACGCAGGCAAAACAACCTGTCTTGTATGAAAATTCCCAATAAATTTTAATTGGTATAAGCTAATGCTTGACTGCGATCGCACCTGATGGTAAGCAGTGATGCAATCTCTGATGGTGAGGTGCACTAGTTAATGAGCTTATTCACTCTTGGCTAATTCCTAAAGACTTAGACATAGATCTTCTTAATCAACACTTCTCATCTTCGTCCTACTATAATGGGACCACGAAGGCGTCAACTTTAAACCATCTTTCAAACCTTCCAACTCCTGATCATTCGCCATTTAATTTTAGTCAATTCTCTGATTGTGATGTTAAGAAGAGCATAGTTTCAATCACATCTAACGCAGTTGGCAGTGATTGTGTCAGTCGGAAAATGATACTCCCTGTCCTCGATGAAATCCTTCCTATCCTGTGTTATATCCTTAACTATTCCATTTCCAAAGGTGTCTTTCCATCAATATGGAAAGAAGCCAAAATTATTCCTTTGCCCAAAAAATTAAATCCTACTTCCTTTTCAGAATATCGACCAATCTCCATCCTGCCTTTCCTCTCTAAAGTCCTAGAACGCCTAGTTCACAATCAGCTCAGTGCTTTTCTTTGTAAGAATAGTCTCCTGAATCCATTCCAATCCGGATTTCGTCCTGGTCATAGCACGACCACAGCCCTAGTAAACGTTTCTGATGACATACGTCTAGGTATGGATAGAGGAAATATGACGGTTCTCTGCTTGTTAGATTTCAGCAACGCTTTCAATACCGTCGATTTCGATATCCTACTCGCTATACTTTGCTCTCTTAACATATCTCCAACGGTGATTGACTGGTTTCGTAGTTACCTGTATGGCCGCCGGCAACGTATTTCCATAGATGAGTCTTGTTCTTCTTGGTGTAATACTTCTGCCGGTGTGCCTCAGGGTGGCGTCTTATCTCCTTTACTCTTCGCAATATTTATAAATTCTATTTCCAAAAAACTTCTTTCCTTCTACCACCTCTATGCTGATGATTTGCAAATTTATAGACAATCTCCCCATACGGATTTAGATGCTGCTATTAATATCATTAACCAAGACTTGGCTTCAATTTGTGAGTGGAGTGAGGCGCACGGTCTGAGGGTAAATCCATCGAAGACTCAAGTCATCGTTGTTGGCAGCTCTAGGTTGATGCCGAAGGTAAACTGGTCCCAGCTGCCTCAGGTTCTATTCAACGGTACTGCTATTCCAATAAGCGAGAAGGTTAAGAACTTAGGGGTTTGGATAGACAAACATCTTTCTTGGGGTCCCCAATTACAAGAGGTAAGTCGCAAAATATTTGCTTCTGCCAAGTCCCTGAGACGGTTGCGTAACTTTCTGCCCACTGCCACTAAAATTGCTCTTGCTCAGTCCCTCTTACTCCCTATCCTTGACTACGCTGATGTCAGTTATCTCGATCTCACTGAGGCACAACTTGATAAACTTGAGCGACTTCAAAATGTTTGCATACGATTTATATTTGGCTTGCGCAAGTATGATCACATATCCGATTTTCGTACAAAACTCAAGTGGCTTCCAATACGTCTTCGCCGGAACGTACACATCTTGTCTCTGCTATACAGTGTTCTGTTCAATCCTAAAACCCCCGCTTATCTTAAAGAACGTTTCAAGTTCCTTCATGACACACATACTAGATATCTTAGGTCATCGGAAAACTTGAGGTTGGAAATGCCAAGTCACTCCACCAACTTTTATGATAAGTCGTTTGCAGTTCAGGCTGTGCGGCTGTGGAATGCTCTGCCCGTGTCGGTAAGGCAAGCTCAAACACTCACAACTTTTAAAAATGAGGTTACAAATCACTACCTTTCCTCCTGAATGTTAAATTGTCATTAAGTACAGTATTTCTCTGCTTTTATAATTATATTTATATATATATATACATATATATTATATTGTTTTTTGTAATATATTATTTATTTATTTATTTATTATATTCTTAATAATAATAGATGTAATCTATGTGTTCTTAATTATAATATATGTAATTTTGCTAGTTTATGTATTGTATATATGTAAATAGTACACCGCGAACTACCTGCGTATCTTTTTCTCCTTCTCTGTCAAATCCATCCAAAGGTTGTCTTTAAAAAATCGCTTTTAGCGATAAGACCACCCATTGTGGCACCCTATTAATTTTAAGTTTCTTATGTAACTGCTTTATTTTTGGTGTACAATAAAGAATTTATCTATCTATCTATCTATCTAATTTTATTTTGATCATATTATTTGTTGTAGCAACAAAATACGTATTCTGTAAAAAATTTAACTCACTACCTCTAGCGGTTCATGAGATACAACCCGCTGATAGATAGACCGACAGACAGTAAAGGCTTAATAGTAGGATTTCGTTGGCACTTTTCGATTAAGGAACCCAAAAATACTGTCATCGTCATCCTCATCAGCCTTTTTAATGTTCCCACTGCTGGGACTCAGGCCTCCTCTCAAGAATAGGGAATGGGCCGTAATCCACCACGCAAGCCCAGTGCGGGTTGGTGGATGTCACATGTCTGGGAATTTTTGGTTCTAGGATATACCAGTTTCCTCACGATGTTTTCCTTCACCGTTTTGAAAGCAGTGGCGATGAAATAAATAAAAATACTTTCAACCAGTGTTATCAAGTCCCGATTAACTAAAAACATTACCAAATCCATTACTATAAGCTCAGTCCCCAAATTGTCCTAATGATACGTTTGACCTTTGAGTCATCTTCTCTTTGAAGATAAATGCGTTGATAAATCTACTAATGAAGTACTAATGGAGAGGATAAGATGAGGTCTGTACTTTAGTCGATAGCTTTTGTTTCGTTTGGATTTTCGATCAATAGTAATTAAAATGTTGAGATGGTTGCGTAGTGTTAAGTGATTGGTTGTTGTACTGAGTACAGTGGGTTTAATTCTCGTTTGTAACAAATATTTGTATGGTCTATACACCGTTAAATTTTAATCATGTCATAAGGCCTGTCATACAGTCACTGCTAGATGATATACACTGCTTAACTTTAATCGTTTTAATCCCGTGGAGGGTCGATCCGGTACATGAAACACTATCGATTTGTAAAGATAATATAAAAAAATAAATTACCCCTTTTTCAAAACTTGTATTAATTTACGCATGTACGAAATTAATTGCTTTAAGAAAACGTCAGCTGAGCGAGTCCAATGACCTGTAGGTAGTTTGTACGCAACGCCGACAATTACCTACGGGTCATTGGACTCGCTCAGCTGACGATTTTAATTTTATCTTTACAAATCGATAGTGTTTCATGTACCGGATCGACCCTCCACGGGATTAAAACGATTAAAATTTAACGGTGTATACGGTTGTTCCAGGTCTAGGTGTCTTGTACATGTGAGTTTTAATGTTTGTGAACACACTCACGATACAGAAGTAATTCCTAGTATTGGGCAACCTTTTTTTAAACCAAAAAGAAAAAAAAATGGTCAATTGCGAGTCAGACTCACGCACCAAGTGTTTGGTATAAACTTACCTGTCAAAGTATTTCGATTCGAGTTTCAAAGATATTTCCGAATCCCAAAAAGTAATTAATTTGTGCCACTGTGGCGAAGGTGTCGACAGCCTCGGACATCATGGCCTGTCCTGTTATAGGAGCGCAGGCCGCATACCACGACACGCTAGCATCAACGATATTATTCGTCGAGCTGTTGTCACCGCCGGCGTATCTGCCGTATTAGAACCAAATGGTTTGGTACGTGACGATGGGAAGAGACCAGATGGTATGACGTTGGTACCGTGGAAGGTGGGTAGGCCTGTGGTGTGGGACGCAACCTGTGTCGACACCCTTGCGCCAGCTGCCGCAGGGGCAAGGGTCTCAGCAGCAGCCGCTCAGCAGAACCTTAAACGGCGCAAATACTGTAACCTTATTGGTCATTACAGTTTTGAGCCGTTTGGGGTCGAAACGCTTGGTTCATGGAGTCCGAGTGCGCGTTTCCTTTTCAAGGAAATTTCACGCCGACTGATCGACACTTTACGTGACCAGAGGGCTGGCTCGTTCTTTGCTCAAAGAATTAGCATTGCCATTCAACGTGGCAATGCTGCCAGTCTTCTGGGCACATTTCCGGATGACAGCGATGTGGAGGAGTACTTTGACGCCTGAGCGTACTTTGTTATTTTGTATTATATGTACATAGTTAGGTTTTAGTATAAATAGTTTAGTATTTAAGTTTTTTTATGTACATATGCATTAAAGTGTAGATGATAATAAATTAGAGGAGATGGGAGTTATTTGTGATTGATTTATGACAATTTTACGGTTTTTTTTTGTACTTTCAGGATCCTAGATCAACGGAAAGTGTCTTATAAGTTTTAATTTCCTTGCAAGTATCGAAATAGGCGCGCATAATAGATTACATTTAATTAGAAACTTGATTTTTCTCTGCTTCAAGAGGGAGGAGAGTACCGTTTACAAGAAACAGGGTTTTGACAGACAAACCGTCAAAAATGTGATCCTACAAAGGCTTCATTTTGGCCGATTGAGTTACGGAAGCCTAAAAATTATTTATTAAAATTAATTGCTAGGAAATAATAAACAAATTAAACAATAACTTAAATAATTAAAAATAATATATACACTAAATGCCTAGTTAAATATGACGTCATAAAACTCCTCCGCATCGCTGTCGACTGGAAGTGTGCCCAAAAGGCTGGCGGCATTGCCACGTTGTATGGCAATGCTTATTCTCTGACCGAGGTAGAAGCCAGCCCTTGGGTCACGCGAAGCGTCAATTAAGCGTTTCGCCAATTCTTTAAAAAGCATATGAGCACTCGGACCCCACGGCCCGAGAGTTTCAACCCCAAACGGCTCAAAAATATAACTGCCGACGAGGCTGTTATATTTCCGCCGCTTGAGGTTCTCTGCAGCCGTCGCGGCAGCACCAGCACAGCACGAAGAGCTAGGAAGATGGGATGGCGTATCAAGAAGGCCTAGCAAGAGTATCGACACAGGTAGCGTCCCACACTAAAGGCCTACCCATCTTCCAAGGAAATAAAGACATACCGTCTGGTCTCTTACCATCGTCGCGTGCCAGGCCATGAGGTTCCAAAACAGCCGGAACGCCGACGGTGACAAGGGCTCGTCGGATGATGTCGTTAATGTTCGCGTGCCGCGCTATGCGTCCCGCACTTCGACTGCATGACAGGCCGTGGTGACCGAGGCTGTTGACAACTTCGCCACAGTGGCAGCGATGAGGAGAACAACAGGGAGCACCTAGACGTAGGGCAACAGCTAAGCGGAAAGTAGTATCGTCGAACAAGGTGCCAATATTCGACGACGGCAGTGCGTGAAGCCAAAGACCTGACTCCCAATTTCCCACAGCCAGCAGGCGCGCACGCTCCGCAGCAGTAGCAGATGTTACGATTAGGTTTTCCTGAACTACTTTGCAGAGCGGCTCATCCCACCGTCTCTGGGAAGCCGGGTTGTTAGGTGGATTTGTATTCGGGCAAGCGATTCTCCAGGCATCCAAAGCCTCGGCGAAACACGGCACTTCTAAAGGAATCAGTGTAGAAGTTAGGATGTTCCTGATTAATTTATCAGTGCCGTGGACCGAAGATATGAATGCCGGTAAACTAATACTGGAAATTTTGCGGACGCCGAGGCCTCCCATACGGATGGGAAGAGTAACTTGAGCCCAAGCTCGATCGTCCAAGGTCATATTTAAAATTAAAGTTAGGGTGTGCCGGATAATTTGGTCCATTTTTTCCAAAAGGTGAGGGTGCTTCCATAAGTGGGAAGCACGAAGGAAATATATTAATTTAGGACCGAAACAACAATAACGGATTAGGGTAATGGCCGAATGCATATTAATTTCGAGCAATCTTTCCGAAACATCATTGAAATTTTTAATTTTTTCCTCCACAAAACTGGGAAAGGAATCCTCAAAAATTGGAGACCCAAGGAGGCGAAGAGAACTTTTGTCGATAATTTTGATTGCAGGAGCTATTGCATTGAATTTTGAATAAGTCAGATTTTTGTCAATACTTTCAGATAGGAATAACTCACACTTAGAAAAGTTGAGTTCTAGTCCAATAGAAGAAAGTTGGTTTTTTAAGAATTGTAGATCGTTGAAAACGGTGTCTACATCGCCTCCTAAGGTCCCATCATCGAGGTACCACACATTAAATTTGGAATTTAGTTTTCGAATTATTGGGTGTATAGCTAAGCTAAAGATCACTGGCCCGAGGGGGTCACCTTGTTGACAGCCAACAGCGGATTCCAAAACTTTGTCACGAAACAGTAATTTCGATGGTTGTCTATAACATTGCCAGAGAAAACTAAAAATTTGAGGTATTTCTTTTTTAGCTTCTGACAACAAGGTGTCCCTATTAACAGAATTAAATGCATTTTTTATGTCAACCTTAAGAATAGCCTCTCCTTTGCCTGAATTTAGATAGGTCGACAACGCGTGTACGGCAGCCTCACAGCCCCCTTTGGAGCCGTAGCCAAGCTGCAGGGGCTGAAATTTTTCCGAAACCACCTCACCATAGAATTTGCAACAAATCTTGGCTGCCATACGACGGTAGGTGGTACCCACGGCAATGGGACGAACTCCGCCATCTTTCTTGCGCAGGGCACATAAGTTAGCCCCGTATAAGACGTCGATGACGGTTTCGCTCACATTGCCAGAGAGCATTAGGTTAATCAGGGCCGTAAGCTCCCTCAAGAGCAACTCACCAGCTTCCCCGGCGCCTGAACTGATAAGGTCCTTAAGGTGCTGAGGACTGAGGCCATCGAGGCCGCCAGCAGAGCCACTCCGGAAAGAGCAAACGGCTGTGACCACCTCTCGACCTGTAATGGTGAGGGTGTGAATATCCGGAACAGGGGGGTCGGGAAATGAAAGGCCATCCGCTGGGGCAGGGTGTTTTCTCTCCAGATCTGCGAGAGTATCTGAAGAACACGCTGCCACCACGTCACTACTGAATAGGATCCTGGCTGCTCCGCTAATGTCACCTTCCCCCAGCTTTGTTTCTACCAGATGAGATATCCCTTTTGAAGAGATAACTCTCTGAAACGGTAATTTTGAATCTAAATCACAGGCCGAAACATTACAGTTTTCTTTGATTTGTGCAGTTAAAGTATTTTTTGTCGCCAAATTTTTTTGAACGTGTAAAACTCTGTAGGGGAAGGTGAGCAGATGTTCCCAAGCACTTTGCGAGTTCTCCCGTACGGCTAGGCGAATGCAACCTGCTAGGTGTTGGGCCACAAGAGCTCTAGCGCCGCGGGGAACTCGCTTTAGAACTGGGCAAGAATTTTTGAATTTTGAAAGAGTTTTCCAAAGCGGATCTAATGATGAAGTAGTAGGTGAGGGAGATGGTGTAACTACAGGGTCTGAAGTGAGTGCATGTTGGGGTTTATGTGCCTTCCCAATATGCACACTCAGACCCCGCTTACCTTTAAAAAATCGTGCCTCAGTACACAGAGGGCACCTCTCCAGGACGTTTAAAGGTTGACTTGCACTGTTTACCAACACTAAACTGTTGTCACTAGGCATTGAATAAAAGTAAATTTACGCTTAACCACTAACTTACACAGTTAAATAAAAGGAAAAACACTAAAAATAAACACTGACTAAAAAAATTGTTCAAATGCCAAAAAGAAAAATGTCAAAACATGACAATTGAAGCGGCAGTCGCGTAGGCGGCCTGGGGCGCCGCAACACCGATGATGGCACTTCGGTGGGCGGCGCCTGGACATCCTTTGCCGGGTGATCTGGCGTCGTGTCCTCGGCGTCACCTTCAGGCTATGTAACCTTGAAACCAGGGCTCCGGAACTCAGGTAAACGGTGATGGATGGCTTTATCGTTTTATGGGAATTTGTAGTGATTTAGATTTTGTACTGTTCACAGTGCCAATCGAATGATCGCGAGTTACGGCAATACGCACCAAGTTTAAAATGATTACACTTCAACAAAATCCTATCTCTAGGATTCAGCGAATAGGTATTTTAACACAAATATTACGATGCTAGCACGTTACACGACACTCGCGCACAATTTTTCAATATATTCCAATATATATATTCTTCTCAGGATAATTCTCAATTTCAAAAACACGATGAGTTTAAATCAGACTAAGGCCTGTAATGAAGGGAAGTATAGTTGATTGCGGAAACAAAGCTGATTGTTCCTTCTGGAAACCGACTTGCTGTTCAAACAGGATATTTTTTCAACGTGGGATGCATCTTTAAAGGTGTTTTGTTTTTATTGATACGCCCACACTCTCAGCCTAAAAAACATGTTAGAAAAACAACGAGAATTTTTGATGTCAGACAAATGTGACACAAAAGCTAATGAATTTTCTAAGGGTTCCATTTTTGCCTACTAAGGTTCGGGACCATAAAAAAAAATTAAAAACAAAGGGAGTGTTTGATGTTAGATCATGAATTTTCTAATTACATGTGCCTCTGCCTCCATTGTTCAGTTTCTTTTCATTCATGTGAAAATGAAGCAAGATGAATAATAATATAAAAGGAGCGTTTTGTTAGCAACTTTTTTTTTTTTTTTTTTCGATGGGAAATATCATCCAATGACAACCTCCGCTCTTGGGCGGAGCGGGAGATAGTGTCAGACTCTTACTGACTAAAAAACCCACCCCGTTCCTTCAAGCCTTCATACCGGGGCTCGAGCGCCCTTTCGGATAACCCTGGCCCCAGTAGGCTTCGACCCGGCTGGGCCCCTGCTGACAACTCCTTAAGGCGCGCGGGAACAGCGCGCGCCGTCGACGACTTGGGCTTGGTCCGGACAGTTACCGGACGGCCGAACAGCGAGCTACCATTGCTCACTGTCTGCAAGCCCGCGCCTACGGTGGCCGGAAATCGGGATCGGAATCCCGGTCGGCCTCCTCCTTTGCGAGCATTACTGCTTCGTAGAAGTCGGCGACCTGCCACTCCTCCTCGCTCCGAACCATAGCCTCAACCAAGGCCCGGCGCGAAAGGTCTCCGCCGCTTTGTTAGCAACTTCAAAAATAAATATGATAATAAAAAAAAGCATCACATTTTTTGTGGCCATATTTTTCTCGTATACTCACTAGCCTTTTTGTGGCCATATTTTTCTCGTATACTCACTAGCCTTTTCCCAACTAACTCGGGGTCAGCTTCCAGTCTAACTGAATGCTGTCGAATACCCGGTTTTACACGAAGCAACTGCCTATCAGACCTTCACAATTCAGTTACTGGGCAACACGATACTCCTTGAATTGAATGGTGGTCAAACTTTCTGGCTTCTGACTCTCTATAATGACTGTCAAAGATCTGCAAATGACAACCTGGACCAACGGCTTAACTGTTCCCGTACATGGGTCACAAACAAAAGCCGCTTCAAGCTTCTTTTTAAGGCGGCCTTTTTTGTGGCTCGTGTGCGGCAGTGCCGCCACAAAAACAGCGGCTTCAAGCTTCTCTGGACACAGGGTGTTGCGCGCTTCAGCTGTTTTTTGGCCGGCCTCATCTAGTATTAATTGACGAAAAAAAAAAATTGACGTGTAAAAGTGTTTTTATAAAACCTACTTGCAAAATAAAGATCATTTATCATTTATCATTTGCGCCCGCTTCTAGCGTTTTTTTGTGGCGGCGTTTTTTGAGGCCCGTGTGCGGGGACCCTTAGGTACATACTTTCCAAAGCACGGTGTGTTAGTAATGTCCTAGATTAGAGTAAATTTGAAATGAAAAAATCATATTGGTACTTGTCCGGTTTCGAACTCGCTACCTCATGTGTTGTGGTCATATTTTAAAAATTGCTTCTGCTCATGGAAAGGGACAACTTTCTCCAAAAAAGACATAGACAAATCACCAAAAAAAAAAAAAATTGTCATTTCATCGGTTGATCAAATTTTTATAGAAGGTACAATTGTTTAAGACTTCTCCGAAGAAAATTGCTGAAAGTACCATAAAATTCGACATAGTGAAAAGAATACAAATTATTCTGAATAAAATTTCAAATTAATTGTTTTTCATGGTCTTAATTTAATTTTAAATGTTATGCTATTCATTCATGCGGGTGCCTTAACCACTGGGCCATCACGATACATAGCTCATATATCGAGAAACGCTATAGGGTATATAGCACCACGCTACGACCCTCGGAAGCAGAGCAGTTACCAAAGAGGCAGGTGCGTGAGGGACAGTTAATTTAAGTTATAAAAATTGACTGCGTTTCACTGCGACACTTTTTTTCACTTTCACTTTGACTGCGATCTAGTGAGTTACATTACCCCTGCTTAGGCAGCAGGATGGTTCGAAAGATTCATTATGGCCCTGAAACACAGACGGCAACTGAAGAAATACGGATGGGTTTTAGTCAGTTAAAGTCTGACATCCCCTTTCGTTCTATGCTTATCTGAGTCAATCGTTATGGATTAATCAACAATAATCAGCTACCTACAATCTAGTAGCACGTTAATACTGAGACTAGTCTGCCAGAAGGAAGGAAAAGGAAGTATATACGTGTTTTGAATGCAGACACGCTCGTACTATCACGACCGGGGACGTGTTCGCGTGTTTACAAAGTCCGTCACGTTTGGGACGCTCAAAGGTAGAATTATAAGTAGGAATAGGACCCTGAAAAATTGAACACAGTGCTTGTAGATAAAAGGGCCAGCCTATTGCCATCATACAGCCAGAAATTTAGACTCCAGGATTTCTACTGAGAAATTCTAGATTGAAAAGACAACCCAAACCCTAAGTGTTGGGGTTAATAGAACGTTAAATAGTTAATTATTTTTTTTTTATAAACTATTACTTGACTGCGATCCCGCCTGATGGTAAGCAGTGATGCAATCGTTGATGGTGAGGCGCACTAGTTTATTAAGAGCCTATTCACTCTAGCCTTGAAGACACCCAAATTATAATCAGGCGGGAAGACCGCAGCAGGTAAACTGTTCCAGTCCTTTGATGTACGCGGTATAAATGACTAGGCGAAACGCTTAGTCCGGACCGTAGATGTTTCAACAACATAAGGAAGGGTAAACACTTGTCGTGCGTCGGTTTGTCCGATGCACGATGGTAGAAATGAGATGGCGGAATCAAGTCATGCAATTCCTGCGCACACTCTCCAAAATGCAATCTGTAATTAACGTTGAAGGACGTCATGCCTAATGATTTATACTGTATCTGTGTAATCTTTGTTGGAAATCCAAATAAACAAATAAATAAATAGGACACCAAAGAGAAACATCACCTTTCAAATTCCGTAATTAGAAACACAATAGAAAGACGATGACAACGCAAAGCGAACGCCGGCGTTCGATAGGGGTTTAATGAATTAAATAATAACTGTTTATTATATTGGAAGGTGTGTTTCAGTATTTTTTTTAGTTTTTAATTATTGTTAGGCTCGCGTTTGATTGACCACTATCTCATCTGATAGTAAACGATGTTGTTGCCGACGATGGAGCACGGTTGCCTAGAAGCAGGGAACCCACCTATTCACTCTTGACTTAAAGACCCCTAAGTTGTAGCCATCAAGAAACACAGACTGCGGCAGGGAATTCCACTTCTTAGCTGCACCCTTAAAGAATGTGTTCCCAAAACGCTTTGTACGTATGGGTGGAATATCCACCATGCACCGATGGCGCAACGCCGTGCGTCTAGTGATTCGATGAAATTATTTGAGACGTCTGCTCCTAAGCAAGGCTAAAAGAATACAGTAACTGTAACCATACAAGGGTTTTCAGTCAAGTGCTGACAAGGGGATTAGATCAATTAAATAGAATGTTTATTGATTAGAAAGAGAAAGACTGTCTGTCTGTGTGTCTGTGTGTGAAGTAGGATAGATTTGTTTTAGTTATATTCCAACGCAAAGGTTGACTGATAGAGAATAAAATAGAATAGCATTTATTCGGTGCAAGCAACACAATATACCACAACATAAAATAATAAAAAATAAATAATAATAATAGAGAATGTCTTGTTGCATTAAGTCCGCCTATGTACCACTACTGTACATAAAGTTAGAATAAATAAAGAATCTCTAAAAAAAATTGCTCGACTCTGCAGTCGAACCTACGCAGGACGACTACCGGACATGGGCGCGGGTTTTGCGGACGGTGAGTCATGGGTAGCCCACTGTCCGGCCGTCCGGTAAGGACATTGCCTTGGTTAATGGTGTAATGTATTTTACGTGCTCCTCAAAAAAGTGTCAACAAAGTTGTAGGGGTTAGTTAGGGCCGACTAGGGCTGCGGATGGTTTGAAGGAGACATTGGGTTTTAGTGAATAAAATACACTCCCTCCCACTTCACCATGAGTGGCTAATTTTGTTTCTTCTTCACGCTTGAACGACTTTTTTTTATGGTGGGAAAAATCATACAATGTCAACCCCCGCTCTTGGGCGGAGCGGGAGATAGTGTCAGACTCTTACTGACTAAAAGCCCACCCCGTTTCATCTAGCCTTCATACCGGGAATCGAGTTCCCTTTTGGATAACCCTGGCTCCAGTAGGCTACGACCCAGCTGGGCCCCTGCTGTTGCTGACAACTCTTTGAGGCGCGCGGGAGCAGTGCGCGCCGTTGACGACTTGGGCTCGGTCCGGACAGTTACCGGACGGCCGGACAGCGAGCTACCCATTGCTCACTGTCCGCAAGCCCGAGATTAAGTACACTGGTAGACCACGTCCTGAAATAGCATCATCATTCTTTTCATCATCATTCTTCTAATCATCATCATCAATCAATCATTATTCTTTTATTCCCGGGAGTATGTACTCTTAGGATATGCTCCTCTATAACGCAGGCAAAGCCACTGGCTTGTGAGCCGTGGTGGCCGGGTGGTAACGGCCCGACTTACGAGTTGTAGGTCACGAGTTCAAACCCAGCCAGGCACTTTGTGTAATTTATTTCATCACCACTGCTCTCAAAACGGTGAAGGGAAACATCGTGAGGAAACTGGCATGTCCTAGAACCAAAAATTCGAAAACATGTGACATCCATCAACCCGCACTGGGCCTGCGTGGCGAATTACGGCCCATTCCCATTCCTAGAGAGGAGGCCTGAGTCTTAGCAGTGGGATCATTAAAAAGGCTGATTATACTAAATCCACACTACATGTAAATGACATAACCTACATCGAAAATGACACGTAAGGCCACAGTATAGAACATCCTAAACAGTGGCTTCATGTGTCATTTATTTTACGCAGTCAGGCCACCGCTTGGTGTGACCGTTTAAAATTAAATTATAGCTATAATGATCGCTAAAAGCCACGTTTTCATATTCAAATTAGGTGGTTACATATTATTTTGAGCTGGGAACGACATCGTAATATTTGTGGAAACCGTATTTTGTTTATATAATACGTGGATGAGGGAAAATGAACATAAAAAAATCTCTCTCGACATGGTCTACACGTGTACTAAGTTTCATCGAAATCCATTCAGTCGTTTGATCGTTAAGAAGTAACGAACATACACGTACACAATCGACATAAACTTTCGTCTATAAAATAGTAGGTACCTAATGTCATTTATGTATAGATTGACTTGAAAGAAAAGAAAAATACTTATACCTAGTTACTTTTTACTTTTTTTCTAGCCATTACTGTCCATGTCCGTAAGTGGCAACGGGTAGGGCACATTGCTCTCAGAAAAGATGGTCGTTGGGGCCCTGTGCCGGAAGACGCAGTGTTGGAAGGCTTCCTACAAGGTGGACCGATGTACTGGTGAAGGTTGCGGGTACCCGATGGAAGTGAGACACACAGGATCTTTAATTGTGGAGACACTTGGGGGATGTCCATGTTTGGACATGGATATCCCCCACAGTGGACGGACATTTATCGGCTGAAATGATGGTGATGATGATGATTACTGTCCTATTGTTGGGCAAAGGCCTCCCCCAAGTCCTTCCAGACATTCTTCTCTCGTGCCGTCTCGAATCATTTCTCCAGATCACTGATACTCGTCACCTCTTTCTAGGGCGGCCTCGATGACGCTTTCCCTTTGCAGGAACCCACTACGTGGCGACACTTGCCCAGCGGTCACTGTTTTTTGTTTTTCGGTGGGTAAAATCATTCAGATGACATCCCCACCCTTGGGCGGAGCGGGAGATAGTGTCAGACTAGACCCTGGGCCCCAGGAGGCTTTGGCCGAGCTGGGGCCCTACGGTTGCTGACAACTCCTTGAGGAGCGCGGGAACAGTGCGCGCCGTCGACGAATTGGGCTCGGTCCGGTCAGTTACCGGACGGTCGGACAGTGAGCTACCCATTGCTTGCCATCCGCAAACCCGCAGCGGTCACTGTTCATGCTGCTATAAAAAAATATCTGTATAAAAATCAATTACTAAATCAATAAACTAACTATTAAAAAAACAACCACATATTGTATTGTTTGCTGACGATACGTCGTTAATTTTTAAAATCAATAGACGTTCCGCAAACCTTGATGACGTAAATAATGCTCTATAGCAAGTCCAAAACTGGTTTACTGTTAATAATTTAGTATTAAATGGAAAAAAAACTAAGTGCATAAGATTTGCGTTACCGAATGCTAAAAGCAATTATTCCGACATAGTATTGAACAAGGAGAAAATCGAGTTCGTCGAGAGTACGGTTTTCCTAGGGATCACGCTTGACTCGAGGCTACAATGGGGTCCTCATTTAACATCTCTGGCAGGACGGCTTAGTTCAGCAGCATATGCTGTCGGAAAAATCCGCCAATTAACTGATGTAGATACTGCGAGACTAGTCTATTTTAGTTACTTTCATAGTATCATGTCTTACGGTATTTTGCTATGGGGACGGGCTGCAGACATAGTGTCTATTTTTATACTGCAGAAAAGAGCTATCAGAGCCATATATAATCTTCGCAGACGCGATTCTCTTAGGGAGCTATTTAAAGAAATAAACATCCTGACGGTCCCTTGTCAATACATTTATGAAAACATCATGTATGTTCGGAAAAATATTCATCTTTTTACTAAGATAAGTGACAGGCACAATTTTAATACTAGGAATAGGAACAAATTAGATCAACCTCGATTCAGATTGGCTAAAGTACGTAGCTCTTTCATGGGGTACTGTGTAAAATTTTATAATAAAATACGAATTGAGATTTTACAACTAAATGAGTCCAAATTTAAAACATGCATTAAACGCACACTATGTAGACAAGCATATTATAAACTGGAAGATTATCTCCTTGACAAAAATGCTTGGCTAAATGCTGGTCCTGTTCCACAACTACAGCCACTTTTACCTTCAAATTATTTTTTTTTATTTTTTTATATATAAATATATTTCTAAATATTGAAAGAGATACTATTCCCCTTTTTGTATTTTTTGCTTTCGAAATGTATTTTTTATTTATTTGTTTATTTCAATAGAGCTTATGATAATTTATTACCTTTTTTAATTGGAAACTAAATACAGTGAAACCTGGTTAAGTGAGACATCAAGGGACCTGCAATGTCGTTTCACTTATAGAGGTATTCCACTTACCCAGTGTCTCAGATATACAGGTATAAATAAATATCTGTCTCATTTACAGAGGGTTCCATTAATAGAGGTGAGAATACAGGTTATTTACGTACTTGGAATTACGTGTGGAATTTGTGGGTAGACTATGAATGAGTAAACAAACAATGTTATCTCAGTTACAGAGGTTTATGCATATAAAATTTACTCGCTGTCTCAGTTATAGAGGTAACTATGATAAATCGAAACAAACTAACGATGATAAATCGAAAGAACAAATCCCAGATATAGAGGCTTACCTCGTCCCACTAACAGAGGTAATTCAGTGCCAAAGTGTTGGGACCTCAGCATGAGTTCCAGTTATGGAGGTTTCTCACTTATCCAGGTCCCACTTAACCAAGTTTTACTGTAGCATTGTATAATGTAGAAGCACTTTTTTTTTTCAAGTTTTTGTTAATGTGAAACACCATGGAACATCTTTATTAGGTTACAACTTGTTTGACATTACGAGCATGGCAGTTGAGAGTTTGTCATGCTCACCCAAATGTCTTGCTGGTGGTGGCACGTGTTATTGGGTCATTCGGTTCCCTTTAAAATGGTTGAGCTGAGTGGGGCTGATGCACGTGTCATGCCCGTGAACCGGTGCCATCGGTTGAGACTGGTCATCTCTTGGCTGCCAGTGGCTTAATTCGGTTTCTATTTTTAATTACATTTAATAAAAAGAATAATAACTTATTATTATTACGTATCTACCTACATTGTGCTCACATATTAGAAGCGACAAGAAATATGTAACAAAGATCTATGTAACTCATAATATATTTTAAAAAGAGTGTCCATGGAGTTTCTTGCACGTTCTTCTCCATAGAGACCTACGTATTGGAACGTGCAATTTAGCTTCACTTTTCTTGGACTGACCGACATTTGACTATGCAAAAGTGCCTGCAAATGGTCTATTTGAAATAAATGATTTTGATTGAAACGATACTGTCGATGAAACTCTTAAAGTATTCAGTATCATAACGAAGAAAATTATTTTCAATTTGCAACTGAAACTTCTCAGTCAGGAAATACGAAATCCGTGAAGCTATCGAACGGTGTGCTATCTATCGGAACTGAAAGTAAACGTAGTAAATCTTGCTCGGATCGTAAACAGTTGACACAGAATAGATAAGCACAGAAGGTCAATTCCATGAAACGTGGGGAGATCGGGTGTAGAGGGACGGTGGCTTTTATAGGTTTGTAGAGATATGCGGAAAAGGATGTAAAGTCCCGGAAATCTCTATTGATAAGGGAGAATGCTCCGACGAGACGGATGTTCTCTCTGTCTGTATGGTCAGGAAAACTTTGGGCTGTTATACTCGTACCTATATGTTTTAATCACGCAAAAAACTCTGATACCGCGTTGCAGAATTTTGAATTTTCAGAGTTCCGTACCTATTGGATCAAAAGGCAAAACGTCTGTGCGCGTACGTATTATGGATAGGCTCGCGTTTGAGCACTCTCTCACCTGATAAGCGATGATGTGGCCGATTATGGAGCACGCTTGCCTGGAAGTAACCTATTCACTCTGGACTTAGAGACCCCTAGGTTAAAGTAATAAAAAAACATAGACTCCGGCAGGGAATACCCCTCCTTAGCTGTACGCGTATTGAATGTGTTCTATATTCAATAGTTGTACGGACTTGACCTTCTGTACTATGAGTTACAATTACTGTATACATACCTACTACTGTTGGCAAAATTGATTAGTGATTTCTCAAGGTGCCCTCTTTTGTTTTCCGTTTGATTAATAGTGTGAGCTGACACGGTTGGCGTAGTGACTGAACGAATGGCTGTAGCGCTGCGTGTCAAGAGTTCGATTCCCACATGTAATAAATATTTGTATGATATACAGATGGTTCTTTACGTAACTACAATATTACTGATGTTGTGATGGACCAGTCGTTAAGGCACGCCTCTCATGCATGAAATTGCGGATTATATCGCTCAGTAACTGGATTGTGGAGGTCTAATAGTCAGACTATACACCATTTCAAATAAGATCAAATATTTAAACAAACCTCTTTTACTGTCCGTTCAACCGATTTTGGCTTGTATCCCATAGGTATAAGGATAGCCTTAAAAGCAAAAAATTGAGCTAGTGTGAGTTGGACTCGCGTCCTGACGGTTCCGTACAAACTTATCCGAGGAGTCCCGAATATTTTTCCGAATCGCAAAAAAAAAATATGAAAATATGTGTTAACGTAACAACAAAGCAGTTTCCAGATTTAGTCTTGTATATATCTATTATAAGACGTTGCTTAATTCCGTTTTTTTAAGATTCTGGGTGAACAGGTAGTTTTTTGCAACATAAACGGCCGTATCTTCACTTATTTAGAAGTTTAATTTTTTCAGTTTCAAGAAACCGCCGATCTGAGTATAGGGTTTTAATTTGAACTCGATTCTTCCACACGTTCCCTAGATAAGGCTCTTGACAAACAGACAGACGGACAACCAAGGCACTCTTTAAGGATTTCGTTTTTTATTTTTTATTATATTATTATCTGATAGGCCAAACGTAAGTTTGACCGCCATCTCACCTGATGGTAAGCGATGATGTGGTCGACGATGGAGCACGCTTGCTAGAAGTAACCTATTCACTCTTGATTCAAAGACTCCTAAGTTGTAGCTATCAGGAAACACGGACTCCGGCAGGGACTTCCACTCCTTGACTTTTGTTGGCTTGGCGTTTTTTCCTTTTGAGGTACGGAACCCTAAAAACGTAAAAGAAGCTATGCGAACCATTATTGGGAAAACTTTGAACTTCTCGCGAAGTCTCTTCAGAAACTGCTATTGTTTTCAGCATTTTCTTCGAAACATAGACAGTTATTTTTAAATTCAACGTAGTAGTTGGAAAGTTCGTGAAACTCGCCCGTATTGCTGTCCTTTGAGAATCAGCTATCAGACTAAGATACAGGGGAACTACTTCTGGGAAATTGACTCTGATATATTTTTTTATTGATTTAAACTGTTGCTTGACTGCAATTCTACCTGATGGTAAGCAGTGCACTAGTTTATTAAGAGCCTATTCACTATCAAAAAAAAATCGGCCTCTCCAGACAAACTGTGCAATCAAGTTTTTAATTTGTATGTATGGTCAGGCTGTTTATTTTTCCTATCCTGAAAAATAGTTTGTGGAGGGCTGTCCCTTACACTTTGTATAATATTCCACAACTATCACACAATGCCGTCTAGTCCCAAGCTAATCATAGTATTGTGTTGTGTTATGGGTATTAGACAACCGAATGTACATACTTATATATTTCTAAATACATCCATACAAATACATAAATTACACCACGATACAGAACGAATGAGCGTGCTCAACACACAAACATTTGTCCTGAGTGGGAATCGAACCCACGACAGGTATAGCAGTCAAGGCCACTGACCACTAGACCAACAGGCCAGTTTAATATAATAAGCTTAGCTCTACTAACCCCCAAACCAATCTAGCCTTATCTGGACCCCATCTAAATGTGAATCGATCCTTCTGATTGGCTCTTACATTATAGCTAATCCCAAATCTGTAATAATTCTACCAAATGGCTCGCTGCTTCCCGGATAAAAATAATGAGGTCTTGCCTCTTATGGGCTTGGGATGATAAATAAGTTAAAATGATTATAAATGGCTCTTTAAGTGAAATGTAGAACTGGTCTCAATGGCCTGGGGTTCCATAAAATAAACAGAACAAACAGAGGGTGGAGTGTTCCATTTTTAACTGTAAGAGGTTTATCTATGGTTTTGTCGCGCATAAAATTAAAATAACTATCGCGTATCTATGTCGCGTTAAAATTACTTTATTGTGTTTTTTTTTTAGGTAAGAAATCATCTAATGACTTCTTCCGCTGTAGGGCGGAGCGGGAGGCTGTGTCTTTCTCCGTCTTTTCTGACTAAAACCATACTTATGTTTCTTCAGTTGAAGAGAGAGAGATTTAGTGTAGTATTGCAGAGTTCATTTGCTGTTGTTGGTGGTTGCCCTTTGGGTTTCAGGACCACAGGTTACCTTAACCTATGGCCCTGCTGTAGGATAGTAGTAGTATTCAGCCCTGCTGGTCTGCTACAGTTTTACTGACGTCTCTTTCTTTCTAGATTTTTTTTTCCATGAAACCCGAATTCGTTTCCTTAAAACACTAGTTACTTCATATAACATCAGCTGTCTACCAATAAAAATCTCGTTATCACTGATGCACTGGTCTGCCATTCCAGAGAATAACCGGAACTAACAGACAGGCAAACGGATAGACAGACAACATTAAAAAAAAATTGCATTTTTGTTGTAACGTAAATGCTGACTATGCATTTAGTAAAAAAAAAAGATATTACAAACAGTACTCTAATTCGTTTTTTATTTTAAAGGCACCCGTTTGACAATTATGCCACCTGATGGTCAGCGACGATGTGCTCGACGACTGAGTACGCTCGTCTAAAAGCAACCTATTAACTCTTGGCTTAAAGACCCTTACGTGGTAGCTATCAGGAGACAACAGACTCCGGCAATTTAATTTATATGCACAAATGTAAGAAGCCATGATATCCACACTAAGTGTAACAGACGTCACGTACGGGGGCCCCGCGAGACACGTGATTGTCTTCCACTGCCGCTGACTTAATTAGGTAAACTTCGACCAACTTCCAACCGTTGAATGTTATACAGTGTATAATATTAAAACGTGATCCCTGCATAGAATATACAGCGGAGAATTGTAGAGGATTTTGAAGAAAGGAGCGTTGTCATAATTATTTGCTAGCTAGAAAATTATCCCAAGGCAACATACTGTCGGGGTAAAAAGTATCCTATGTGATATGTAAAATAATAATCCGATGTATGCAAGACGCATAAGATTAAGATAGGTGCCAGATAAACATGGAATAATGGTAATTGACCCTCCTACATTAGTTCCTGCCCTTGTCCCATCTTATTTGGGGTCGGCGCAATACGTTTTTTTCTTCCATTCTACTCTGTCACTCGTCATGCTATCACTAACTTCCTTTTCTTTATATCATTCTTCACGCAATCTCCCTCTCCCTCTCCACCCTCCTACATTAGTTGATATTCTTAATATCAAAAACGAAAATAAAGACGTAAAGCTGTCTTGAATCGACGTGTATCGTGATCCTTTACATGATCTAGTAACGGAAACCAATTCATTGTTTGTTTTTCGGGTACCTCCACAGAGATATTGGGAAAAGGTCAATGTACTTAATTCCACGGTTATCTGGCACCCTATTTAGTCGGTGTGGCAACACTTAGCACACACATGATTTCAATTCAAACCGCTAGTACCTGAGATTAGCGCGTCCCAAACAAAAAAAGATAAAAATAAAATAAGTGATACAATTTGAAACGTGAGCGCTCACAATGGGCTAAATCAGAAGTCATCCAAAGAAAAGAGGAATGGAGAGGCAATGCTCGGAGTTTCCTAGCGTCCATATGCCTTGTTATCGAATCAGGAATGAAGGTATCTGTAGGAGAACGAAGGTTACTGATATAGCCCGAAGAACCATCAAACTTATATGGCAGTGGGCACTTTGTTTGCAGAACAGGTGGTCAATGGAGCTGTAAGGTTTTAGAGTGGCAACTACGAATCTGAAGACGCAGCGTTGGAAGGCCTCCCACAGAGTGGACCGAAGACCTAGTGAAGGTCGCGGGAAACCGATAGATGCGAGACGTATAGGACCGGTCTTTAAGGCTACACTTGGGGGAGGCTGATGTCATTCTTGTTTTAAGTTTCCTCGGGCCTTTCACTTTGGGCGGAGCATCGCCGTGCCCTCGTGGGGGCGATCGGCGGCGGAGACCTCTCGCGCCGGGCCTTGGTTGAGGCCATGGTCCGGAGCGAGGAGGAGTGGCAGGCGGTCGCCGACTTCTGCGAAGCAGTAATGCTCGCAAAGGAGGAGGCCGAACGCATCAGGCAACGGCGTTATCGCCGCCGCCGTCGCCGGGATTCTGATCCCGATTTCCAGCCAACGTAGACGCGGGCTTGCGAACAGTGAGCAATGGGTAGCTCACTGTCCGGCCGTCCGGTAACTGTCCGGACCAAGCCCAAGTCGTCGACGGCGCGCACTGTTCCCGCGCGCCTCAAGCAGTTGTCAGCAACAGCAGGGACCCAGCCGGGTCGAAGCCTACTGGGGCCAGGGTTATCCGAAAGGGCGCTCGAGCCCTGGTATGAAGGCTAGAAGGAACGGGGTGGGTCTTTTAGTCAGTAAGAGTCTGACACTATCTCCCGCTGCGCCGGCCTTCCGCGGGCCTTTCACTGTTCATTCAACAGAATGCCTAAGTATGTTACCTGCAAGCCACACGTGGAACGTGCAATTTAGCTTCACTTTTCTTGGACTGACCGACATTTGACTATTCAAAAGTGCCTGTAAATGGTCTATTTGAAATAAATGTTTTGATTGATTGATTGATTGACACTCTATTGTGTCCGGAGATTGTTCCACGTACTTCAGCGTCAGAGCGTCTTCTATGGCTAGGGTTGACGATGCGACCCTGCGGTTTTGTCTAAGTTATTATTAAGTTACCTTCAATGAAGTTTTTATAAGGTAGGACATCATCAGAGCGAGAAGGTGTGTCAGACTGTTACTTACTAAAATTACACAGTCACAGTAACTCCTTCAAATAATGTCGCAGTCGATCTCGAATAACGCTAACGTGCAGAAAAATAGCTATTTCAAGTAAGAATGGAAAATAAATCAGACGTAGGTTCTATTAATAGAAGCTGCATCGATATTTACCCGTGAGAACGTACAAGTGCAACGTAAACGTAGCTAACTGGTTCACAGCCTGTGACTGTAACCAGCTGCCTTAAGGCCTTCAGCATTGTAAGAAATCGATGTTATATAAAATCATTGATTACTCGTATTCAATCAATTTAAGCTGTAAGGGTTCTGACAAAAACTGACATGACGAGAATGGCAGTTGAGAATTTGTCATGTTCACTCAAATGTCTTGCTGTTTGTGGCACGTGTTATTGGTTCATTCGGTTCCCTTATACATGGTTGAGCTGAGTGGGGCTGATGCACGCATCATGCTCGTGAACGGGTGCCGTCAGTTGAGACTGGTCATCTCTTAGCTGCCAGTGGCTTAATTCAGTTTGTATCTTTTAATTATTATTATTTTTTATTTTATTATCTATAGGTATTGTGTTTACACAATAGAAGCAACATGAAAATTTGTAACCAAACATTATATATGTAACACATAATATGATTTAAAAGAGTGTCCATGCCGTACAGGTTGCCAAATATTGGTCAGAAAAAGTATAGTTTGAGAGTATTATCACGAAAAGAAGAAGATGTTATATATAAGTTTGGTTTATGGATTTCTTTGATTTCGCCATGTGGAAGAAAAATCAATAAACCTGACTCTAAGATTGTCATAGCTGTATAGCTGCTGTAGCTGTGGGTATGTTTATAACTCCTTCACGTTCAAACGGCTGAACTGATTTGAGTATTACACGTGTGGACCATGTACTGGAATAGCACATAGAAGACTAAGAAAGAAGAAAACATGCTTATCCTGCTCTAATAGATCGACAGATAGATAGGAATGACCAAAAACAAAAGTTAGTTCCCCAGCCAGGTCATGTCCATTTTATCCTGGAAATATATTCTGCTATGACAATTTTCTACTTTCACGCAGGTAATGCCGTTTCTAAAAGCTAGTATTTTATAACAAATCGATTCCTTTGTTTTAAACAGGTCATTATATTCAGTCATATCATTGGAAATCGCTTATAAGATACCCTTTGAAAAGTTCCGAAGACAAAGCATTCATATTTCATTGAGACCATTTTCAGGTAATTTGGAAAATCACAAGTTGTAAAGAATTGCTCACCGTAGTTTAATCTGCTAAGTTATGGTTATGTTATCATTGAATGGAATAACTTTATCGTACACCAAAAAAGTAACACATCTTCATAGCATTATCAACCTTATAAAGTCCCCACTGTTGGGACTCAGGCCTCCTCTCAAGGAGAGGGAATGGTCCGTAATCCAGCACACGGGCCCAGTGCGGGTTGGTGGATGTCACATGTCTTTGAATTTTTGGTTCTAGGACATGCCGGTTTCCTCACGATGTTTTTCTTCATCCTTTTGAGAGCAGTGGTGATGAAATAAATTACACAAAGTAATGCGCCTGGCTGGGTATGAACTCGCGACGTATAACTCGTAGATAAGTCATGGCCGTTACTACAACTGCTCTATGTTAAAGTCTATTTTACATTGTTATGACAGAATTTTATGAAATTTTCTTTATCGATAAAACTCGTTTTAGAATTCTTTACCTGGATTGTGGATTATTTGAAAGAATTACCGTGGCCAAAGGCCAACTGAGGGCTTGATCTACAGTAATCAGTAAGGTTTGCTGTAAGAAACCCAATTTTGCGTTAAGCTCGCCTGTGTACATCGGCTTTCTTACTGTTTATAATAATTTGTAAAGTTATGTACAATAAAGAGTATATATAGAATCGTTAACGCAAGTAGAAAACTTCAAATAAATGGGAATGATATCATTTCAACGCTAAGTCACGTGGTCAGAACAAAGGAATAGGTGGTGTTACCGACTGTAGGAAGCGGTTCGAACTGAGACGGTTGTAACTTGGCTAGGCCTGCTGAAGGGACACTGGATTTAAGTCAGTAAAATTCTGAAACGCCCTCTTACTACACCCTAGAGCGAAAGAAGATGTTTGATAATTTCCCGTTTAAAAAAAAAAACAGGATATTTAAGTACAAACGAAAGTCGGGTTTAACGGTCTTTCCGGGGCACGGAAGGGTCTACGTGCACGAACGGATCTTGGCAAGCGTTGCCTGATTCTCAAAAAGACTACAAGAACTAATCGTGACTTTTATAATGCGTAAAAGTATATGATTCACTGCAGTAAACTGAATCAGAAAAATATATTATCTTATTCTTCCCAAGTCGTCGACAGTGCGTAGTCACAAAATAGATAGGTACAGAAGACAATCTCATGTATGTACTTCACTTTTTATACCTACGCTCGGTGGACGCACACTAATGAGCGTTTGAGCCGGAACTGTTTGATGAGTGAGCCGAGACGCGACCGAGATATCGATGGTTTAGAGTGAAAACCTCGGATATGCAATTTTAGGTAATTTTATTTTATTAAATTTCTGAAAAGAAAAGCTCGTAACACACAATCTTGTATCACGCAAAATTTTGATTCGATACTTGTAGCGCCATCTACGATGTTGCATGCATATCTTGCTCAAGTCAGTTTGGGTGCATTAACTCGCAACGGCGCGGCAAAACAAGCGGAAAAAAATTAAAAACAAGAGAAATAAGCGTTTGAAATAAACCCGATTGGTTTATTTCAAACGCTTATTTCTCTTGTTTTTAATATTTGAATGAAACATGTAAAAGCGTATTAAAATTACACGATAATAAAGGTCTAATTTGGTTTTTTGTGCCTCCTGAAAAGTTACGTATTTCACAGTTACGAGGTATTCACTCTAAGCCATCGATATCGTGTCCGTGAGCGGTGTCTATGTGCATTGCTCGAGCACGCTTTTTATGCAGATTGACTTCATCATTTCAGCCGACAGACGTCCACTGCTGGACATAGGCCTCCCCCAAGCGTCGCCACAACGAACGATCATGCGCGTCCCGCATCCATCGGATTCCCGCTACCTTCACCAGGTCGTCAGTCCACCTTGTAGGAGGCCTTCCAACGCTGCGTTTTCCGGTACGCGGTCGCCACTCCAGAACCTTTCGGCCCCAACGGCCATCTGTTCTGCGAGCAATGTGCCCTGCCCATTGCCACTTAAGTTTGGCGATTCTTTGTGCTATGTCGGCAACCTTGGTTCTCCTGCGGATATCTTCATTTCTGATTCGATCACGCAAGGAAACTCCGAGCATAGCCCTTTCCATTGCTCTTTGGGTGACTTTAAGCCTTTTGATAAGGCCCATTGTGAGCGACCACGTTTCGGATCCATATGTCATCACTGGCAACACACACTGGTCATAGACTTTCGTCTTGAGACACTGTGGTATGTTGGATGAGAAGATACCGCGTAGCTTCCCGAACGCTGCCCAGCCGAGTTGGATTCGACGGTTGACCTCTTTCTCGAAATTAGATCTACCCAACTGGACTGTCTGCCCGAGGTAGACGTAATCGTCCACAACTTCGAGTATAGAGTCTCCGATCTTGATAGGAGTGGGTGCTACATGGTTGTTTATCATGACTTTAGTTTTGTCCATGTTCATTTTAAGACCCACTCTTTCGGAAGCTCTACTGAGGTCATTGAGCATTGTACTGAGCTCTTCTGTAGTCTCAGCCATGACTACTATGTCGTCGGCAAACCGAAGGTGAGTGATGTACTCGCCATTGACATTAATGCCTAGTCCACTCCAGTCCAGAACCTTGAAGACATCCTCCATTGCGGCCGTGAACAGTTTCGGAGAAATGACGTCTCCCTGCCTCACACCTCGCTGCAGGAGGATAGGTTTCGAAGTCTGGTCCTGAAGTCGGACTGACATAGTGGCGTTTTCGTACAAACACTTCAGCACCTCGATGTACCGATAGTCAATCTGGCACCGTTGGAGAGACTGCAGTACAGCCCAAGTCTCGATCGAATCAAAGGCTTTCTCGTAGTCCACAAACGCTAGGCAGAGAGGCAGATTATACTCCTCGGTCTTCTGTATAACCTGTCGTAGCGTATGTATGTGGTCCACGGTGCTGAAGCCTTTTCGGAATCCGGCTTGTTCGGGAGGCTGGAAGTCGTCGAACCTGCGCGCGAGACGATTCGTGATGACTCTGGAAAACAGCTTGTAGACATGGCTCAGAAGTGAGATGGGCCTATAATTCTTCAGTAGGGCCTTGTCGCCCTTCTTAAAGAACAGTACCACCACGCCTCCGCTCCATGCCTGTGGCGTTTTTCCCTCGAGTATGACGGAATCAAACAGCTTCTGAAGGGCCTTAAGGATCGGTTTTCCACCCGCCTTCAAAAGTTCGGCCGTAATTCCGTCGTCGCCCGGCGCCTTATTGTTATTAAGCTGCTTCAGAGCCATCCTAATCTCGTACAGGCTGACGTCCGGGATATCTTCGGTATAGTGTCGGCTAAATCTAGCTCTTGGGTCGTTTGCTAGATTTACAGTGGGTTTAGTGATTGACGTGTACAACTGTCCATAAAAAGCCTCGATCGCTCCTAGAAGCTCTGGTTTGGCGGATATGACTCTGCCATCTTCGGTCTTCAGTTTCGTGAGCTGGCTCTGCCCAATAGACAGATCTCTTGCAAACACCTTGGAGCCCTTATTTCGCTCAATCGCGTCTTTAATTTTTCCCGTATTATAATGACGGAGATCGCGTTTCAAGGACTTAGAGATCCGTTTATTGAGCTGCCGATATGTGTACGAATCGTCTGAAGACTGCAGAATCATCTCACGCCTCTCCTTCATGAGCTGGAGAGTTTGATCGGTGACCCTCTTGCTCTTATTTGTGCGAGTCTTAAAGAGTTTAGAGCCGACCGTATGGACAGCTTCCATGAACCCATCGTTGTATTCGTCCACGGAGCTTCCTAGGCATTCGAAACGATTTTGAAGTTCGAGCTGAAAGCTTTCGGAGTTATGGATTTGGATCTGTGCAGGACGGAGCGTAGACTTCATCAGTCGAGATCTTTCAAGCTTGACATTGATATTCAACGTGCCTCTTACCATGCGGTGATCACTTCCGGTTTTCACCCTATTGATCACGGAGACATCATTGAATATTTGCTTCTTCGTCGACATGATGAAGTCAATCTCATTTTTAGTTGCACCATCAGGGCTTTGCCAAGTCCACTTCCTGTGCTCACGCTTGCTGAAGAAGGAGTTCATCATGTAGAGGCCCTCCTTCTCCATAAAACTGGCCAGTAGATGTCCCCGGCAGTTCCTACGTCCAAATCCAAATTGCCCCACTCGCAGCTCGTCGCCGTCTCGTTTGCCCAGTTTCGCGTTGAAGTCCCCCATGACCACGGTGAAGTGACTCTTAGGACCATGCATGGCTCTGGATACGTCCTCATACATGGTCTCTACTTCGTCGTCAGGGTGTGTCGAGGTCGGAGCGTAAACCTGTATAACCTTCAGCGAATATCTTGATGATATTCTGAGTATAAGGTACGCTACCCTGGTCGACACACTCTATTTTGATTGACTTCTGTACCTATCTATTTTGTGGAGTAGGGTTCCACGCGCTCCGCAAAAAGAAATCACTGTGGGATTTTTTTTTAATGAAAACCTGTCATCTTATAACGCTAAGGGTAACTGAAAGGTACAGGTGAGATTTTAGTTAGTGAAAGTTTAAATTGTCCCTCCGCTCCACCCAGAGTGGAAGAAGTCCTGAAAAATTTTATTTTCCAGGATACATTCTAGGTAGATAGTGTGTTTCAAAGTGGATCAAAACAAACTGCTAATTTAATACTATACTCTAATAAAAATCATTCTGATTCTGATTATTTCTCAGATTATAAGACGTCCACTGTTAAACATAGGCCTCCCCCAAGCGCAGCCAATGTTGTTTGCAGAATATATATATATTTATATATTCTGCAAACAACATTATATATATATATATTCTGCAAACAACATTATATATATATATTCTGCAAACAACATTGGCTGCGCTTGGGGGAGGCCTATGTTTAACAGTGGACGTCTTTCGGCTGATATGATGATGATAAAACAACATTGTACTGTTAAATTATTTGATTTTATAATAAAATCTGTAGATTTGCGTTCATTGTACCTTTCTTTGCGCAACTCTCTCATAAATGCAGCCCGATAGAGACAACGCTTGAGATATTGTAGTCCTCTGACTATTGACACGTACGGCTCTGACAACTTATCCCAAAAAAACTAAAATCAAAGTAAATAAAAAACAGCAAGGTGACTTAGTGTGTTATTCAGCTAGTGAAATCGTTTTTTTATCACCACCCCACATTTTTATGTGAACAGCGAGACACAACAGAGCTACATGCGTGTCTTAATACAATGTCGGCGTATTTTAAAGAATTTTGCTGATTTTTTCTAGCATTTTATTTATGTAGTAAATCTATGTGGCTGGCACTGGGGAACACCGTCGGCGGCAGATTTATGTAAGCACGTCGGAAGTTCGACATTTTATACGAGTCGTAGAAAAGTAGATACAGAAGGTTAATATAGAGTAAACACTGAAAAATATTTCTTAATATTTATTATTAATATTATTTATTTAGATTAACATTTTTGTCGTACCGGAAGACGCAGCGTTGGAAGGCCTCCTACAAGGTGGACCGATGACCTGGTGAAAGTAGCGGGAAACCAATGCATGCGAGACGCACAGGAACGTTCGATGTGGCGACGCTTGGGGGAGGCCTATGTCCAACAGTGGACGTGTATCGGCTGAAATGATGATGATGATGACTGAAAAATATTTAGGACTAGCTTTTACCAGCAGCTTCGCCTGCGTACATAAAATATATCCTATGCCATTCAGGAATAAAGCAGCTTTCTATCGGAGAAAAAATTTTAGCAATCGAATCAGTACCTCCTGAAATTACCTCCTACAAACAAAAAAACAAACTTTACTTCTTTATAATATTAGTATTGATGAACAAGGTAAAAAAGTTATGTGACATAGTTGCAATACAATTTTTTACCATACACACCAATTTCAAAATTTTTTTTTTTTTTTTTTTTTTTAATTTAATTAAAGGGCTTTGTCGCTTAATTTCAAAATTAAAATGCAATATAATTTAAGAGGCCGTGCATAAAATTCACTCGTTAATGATTATTGCGCGTTTTTTTTAATTTTCTTAAAAGTGGTTCTAAAGTATAGAAAAAAATATTTATTTGACCAGATGTTTTCCAAGAATTACGTTTTTTCAACGTTTTTTTCTGCTACATTTCCTATTGAAGTCAATAATGTTTTCAACTCATCTCATTGTAGACCATGTAATGACGTTACTGATATTTTTTTAACGTTATAAATCGTAGTTTAGTGTAAAACGTAACCAAACATCACTCGCTCGTTACCGTAAAATGGGGTGAATAGAGACTTAGGGGTGAATAGAGACAAAGCTTTGGTTTGGTTTTTCACTTTGATACCATAATATCGGCCTTTTGTTAGAGGCCTCGATTTTTTAGAATAACAATTCATTAATAAATTGGTATAGTTAAATGCTGCAAAAATATTCAAATATCGAGAAAATACCCTTTAAAATTTTGTCTCTATTCAACCCATTTTACTGTAGTTTTGCGATAAAAGGGTTTCGAATATGGGTAATTGCCATTAATACATACATTATTTTTTGAAAATCCTCAAGCCATTTTCGAGAATAAGAACTTGACATTTATCATATAAAAAAAGTAGGTAGAAATTCATCTTACCTTTCTCACAAACGATGATCAAAAATGTTCAAGTAGTAAGTAAAGTTTGTTTTTTTTTGTAATCTCTGGAAGTACTGGTCCGTTTGCTAAAATTTTTTTCACCGATAGTAAGCTGCTTTATTCCTGAGTGACATAGGCTATATTTTATGTACGCAGGCGAAACCGCGGGTAAAAGTCTTTTATAAATTAAAAGTGGTACTTCTGACCATGCCTACTCGCTCTCAAGGGATTGTGGCTTACTTATTGTATGTGTGGGCTGTTTATCTAGGAGGCTTTCGTTTTGCCGGCAGGATTATGATGGGATTGCTGGCCTCTGATTGTTTAGGCCTGGTGTTGAAAAGTGCCACAACTTTGTGTAGCTCGGCGTTGGACGAGAACTTTGATAGCTTCATTTTAAATGATTTGTTTTTTGAATATATTGCCTTTATTTCTTACTAGCTTTTACCCGCGGCTTCGCCTGCTTCTTTCTCCCCCTTTTTTCACTTAAAAAAAAAAATATCTTATGTCCGTCTCTAGGGTCTCAACTATATCTGTACCAAAATTCATCAAAATCCGTTTTTTGCCATTTAGGCGTGAAGACGTAACAAACAAACAAACAAACTCACTTTCTCTTTTATATTATTAATAACCAGCTGCACCCGCGCGGCTTCGCTCCCGCTCTTTTTTTTTTTTTTTTTTTTATTGTTGATAGGTTCGCGCTTGACCGCTATCTCACCTGATGGAAAGCGACGATGCGGTCGACGATGAAACGCGCTTACCTAAAAGAAACCTATTCACTCTCGACTTAAAGATTCCCGGGTTGTAGCTATCAGGAAACACAGACTCCGGCAAGGAATTCCACTCCCTAGCCGCACGCACAATGAATGCTCTTCCCTACTTCAGCCTACTCTACCCTACTCTACCCTCCTCTACCTTACTCTACCCTACACTACCCTACTCTACCCTACTCTACCCTACTCTACCCTACACTACCCTAATTTTCATTTTTTTTTCCATAAGAACCTTCTCCTCATAATAACGAACACAACAAAAAAAAAATTAGCGAAATCGGTCCAGGCGTTGTTGAGTTATGCGCTTACCAACACATTTTGCGATTCATTTTTATATTATAGAAGATTAATTAAGGACTAGTAAGGATATCTGTAGAGGAGTATAATATTAGTTTTAGTATATGCAAACCCCGAAACACGTGTCTAGTATTTTTACGTTAAGAATCTATGTACAAAACATAACTGTATCATGAAAAATCACAAAGTTAAAAGCTTGTTATGTCAGCAGAAGCACAGTCACCGGGCCATCCAGGCGACTGAGGGGTTGTTTTGTACTTGCACTTAACTATTTGAAGGCGTCTAATGCACGCTTTGATCTGCCGTGACCTAGGCTGTGTCGTACTTATTGTCGGTGGTGTCCAACTTGTAACCTTTTTAAATATTTTTAGGAAAAAATACAGAAGAAATATATAAGATAGAGAAACCTCCACATCATGGTTTACCATTAGGCGAGATAGTGGTCAAACTCGAGCCTATCTGCACTACTACACTAAAATTATAAAGTGGTAAAGTTTTTAAGCTATTGCATAGCTTCTATCGTGGGCCTTGAGCGTGGAGACCGAATCCAGAAATTCCGTAACGAAAATAACCTAACACCCCCCACTCATTTGTTTTTTGAGCGTGGTGACCGATAAGAAAACAAATGAGTGAACAATCAATCAAAATTCAATTCAATGTGTGAAAGTGTAACTTCAATTAATATCAAAGAAAAAAAAACAAAGGAAAAAAATACTGCATAAATAAAATAAATAAATAATTATAATTGCATAAGTTGATAAAAATGCTATGCAATAGCTTTACCGCGGCAGTCCCCGAGTGCCACACGTCTTTTTTTTTGTTTCTAGGATGTAATCTCTGAAAGTACTGGTCCGATCGCTAAAATTTTTTCAACGATAGAAAGCTTCTTTATCCTTTCAGATACGTCAATTTGAGACACAATAGTAAGATCATAGATGCGCGAACGCCGGCGGTCGCTTGGAGTTTAACGGACTAATCTTGAATAGTATATAGCCTTTAATTTTATTTATGTACACGGACAAAGCCGCAGGCATAAGCTAGTCCATAATAAAAAATAAATAAATAATAGGGACTAAAATTATGAACTGTACCTATTTGATGGTAAAAATCTTCCCTTTGTTTGTAAAAGGGTTAAAGTTGTAGGGTATTTAGGCACGTGTATACCTTATCGATAATAACGATCCTTTCCGTTAAGCACGTGTAGCAAACTATTTGCAAACTTCAACTATTTAACGAGGCTACATATTATAATTTCTGTATTAACTTCTCAAAGTTATGGGTAACAAAATTAATACGACACCATATTAATTTTGTTACCAAACCATATTAATATTAAATTGTTATGCGAAAAATATTTTTCGCATAACAATTTAATATCGACACCTTGGCCAATTTTATTTATTTTTCTAGGTGAAATAAAAATATAATTATAAAATTTGTATTTTTATTTTTTGATTTTCCACCTATAAAATACTTTAGTTGTTTTTATCGAAGCCGGTTTATTTGAAATCGACTGTATAAAGTTTGCTCAAGCGAATTGAGGTGAAAATGTTCCATCTACCCTCATTAAATCAAAGTAAACTTTACTAATAGCTACCTTGTATCGAACCCGGTTCAGATAAGTTGTAACAAAACCGAGACCGTTCCTTTCACAACAAAGTTGGAAACAAGTTTCCTGAACATGTTTTGTTTCACATTTAGTTGGCATCGGATAACAATGCTGCTGCTAAAAGTTGGTAAACATTTTAGAACATGTATTTTGATGTTAAAATTCATTAAAAATTAATTTTTCGTTAATACAAAAAACCTGTTTCGAGAAAACTAGTAAAGCAATTACAATAGCATAGCATTGTCGGCTTTATAATGTTTCCACTGTTGGGACTTAGGCCTCCTATCTAGGAGAGGGAATGAGCCATAATCCACCACGCGGGCCCAGTGCGGGTTGGTAGATGTCAAATGTCTTCGAATGTGTCATTTTCTTCACCGTTTTGAGAGCAGTGGTGATGAATTAAATTACACAAAGTAATGCGCCTGGCTGGGTGTGAACCTTCGATCTACACTCGTAAGTCGGGGTCGTTACCATTCGGACACCACTGCTCTCTTCAAGCATTTACAATAACAACTTTAAATTAAGACCCCACAGCCTAGTCAGGTCAAGACGACCTCATTATGTTGGCATGCAAAAGACCACTCACAATAAAAAAAATCTTTTGGGCTTACACCTTCTATAGGAAACTTAGTCGTTTGGTTTCTTCAAAAAAATAAAGTAAAAACAAAAATGACCCAATTGAAAAGTAAGCAAGAGTTATTTCCACAAAAATCCCTTTAAAATTACTGAAAGAAAAGCCATTCTCTTAACATAATCCTCCTCCAATAAAAACGAATAAAACCGCTATGAAATGAAAGCCTCAAGTAAAAAATAACATATTATAAAAAGGCGGGTGTCTTCGGACATACAGTATTTGTAAAGAAAATACTCGAATACACGAACATGGCTTGAGGGTGGAATCTCATTATTATAGATCCTATGAAGCGGAAGACTTTTGTTCAAAGGGAGGAAAACAATTTAAGTATTATACAGTAAAGGTTTTATGTTGTTCAATTTGCTTTAATCGTTTCAATAACAACAAAAATCTTGGATTTGCAGCTGTGCGATGTTAACAGATGTATATGTATGTCGTGGTCAGATGTTAGAATTTACCACTTCAAGATATGGCCAACTAAATGACTGAGCGTTGGACGACGTCATTCCCGTACATTTTAAGCTTTCTACAAGCGTTAACTATTGCTATATAGTTAACGCTTGTAGCACGTGGGCACGTGGTCAGAACAAAAGAATTGGCGGCAGGGTCAACTCGAAGCGTTCGGCGCAAGCGAAACAGTTGTAACTTTGCTAGGGGGCTGGCTGGCCTGGCTGGCGTTTAAACGTTAACGTTTGATGATATGTTAATCCTCGTTTGGCCATACCATTGATGTAGGATTTCAATGATAATATAATAATAATTGGAAGTATATAGAGCAATTATTGTGCCGAAAATCGTAACGGCCACCGCCTTAATAGTCAAGACCCTCGAACAACATCTGAAGAAGCTCTCGTTAGGCAGCTGGATCAAGGGCCTGATCCAGAAAACAGTACTCCTGGACACGGCGCGCATTCTTAGGAGGTTCCTCGCTCAGGGGCCCTGACCATCGGTAGCTTGGATCCTGTTCCCGATGTCGGTGGGCTACTATTTTTTTTATATTTTTAAATGATTTTTTTTCACGTGTTTTTTTAATATTTAAAAATGTAACAGATATCTATATAAAATAAATAAATGGAATAATAATAAATTTATTTGTTAGAATATTGTTGTTACAAGGTGTTACGTATTCATACAATTTTACTCGTATGTCCAAAATATTCTGCTGTTTCCAGCGTACAAATATTTTTAAGAAGTTAAATGAAATTAAAATCAATATAAAGTCTAAAGAAAGTAGGCCAAACGGAACGGAAAGCCGTCTTCGTCACATTCATGCCTCCTAGGGTTATGTATTCCTGGTATCTTTCAGTACCTACTACGAATCAATTTAAATCTCAGTCTTGTCTTCGTCCGAAATATCCTTTGAGGCAGAAAATCAATCTACATGCTACTGACCGATACCCGGCTGTCCACAGTCTGTTTGCTTCAGCTAGGAATCAAATGTGATGTAGACTACGATATTGGGTAGTTAGACCTATTGCTTTTGAAGTGCGCTGATGGTGGGTATGCGACCTTTGAACAGAAACCCTACTATAAAAAAAACAAAGTCTTTTTATTTCACATATCCTAGCCTACATGGGCACTTGTAAAACATCAGAAGCTAGTGCACTGTTCCACATTGGTAGTTTCCTATGGAAAAGGACCGGCAAGAAACTCCACGGTTGCTCTTTTAAAAAAAGTCTTATAATATTACTATATCAGAGTATTAATAAATATTATGCAATATTGTGTTCGTGAGTGGCAACCGCGCACCGGAAAATGCAGCGTTGGAAGGCCTCCCACAAGGTGGACCAACGACCTGATGAGAGTCGCAAGAATGCGATGGATGCGAGATGCACAGGATCGGCCATTGTAGCGACGAATGGGAAAGGCCTATGTCCAACAGTGGACGTTTTTAGGCTAAAATTACGAGATATTTTGCAAGGACAGTGTAGACCAGTCAATATTGTACTCAAAAGGGTAAATTCCCATCTTTTCAATTCAAAATTTCAAATAGTTCGCAATCTTTCGCTTGAACCACGCACACACAGCTTTTCCGTAAACCGATTCCAAGTCCCATAGCAACAGTAACAATTGCATACGTAACTACTTTGGGCTTTGTATCTAGCTATCTAGCTTCCACTCTGACTACCAACAGACCCAGCTCTACAGTATCGTGACCAGTTTAAACTCAGTCCTGGTGCACGATCTTAAATATTGGCAGTTCGCTAGCGATGGCCCGCGGGCTTAAAGTAACGAACAGTTGACTTTTACTATCCTTAGCCAATGGAACGCGTGCAAATGTACCTATATTTATTTGTTTGTCTTTTGAAATGGATAGTGCGCTCTGGCACAAAATAGATAGGTACAGAAGACAATCTCATGTGTATGTACTTCACTTTTTAGACCTACGCTCGGTGGACGCACACTAATGAGCGTTTGAGCCGGAATTGTTCGACGAGTGATCCGAGACGCAACCGAGACATCGTGTCTGTGAGCGGTGTCTTTGTGTGCGTTGCTCGAGCGCGCTTTGTATGTAGATTGACTTCTGTACCTATATATTTTGTGGCTCTGGTAAGCTAGTGGGGTTATCGCCCGGCAGAAAATGAAAGGGCTATAGTAAAAGATATGCGCACAAAAAAAAGAAAAAAAAAAAAGAGAAAGATATGTGTTTGTGTTTATTTTGGAATAAAAATGTCCTTGTATTGATTGAACGATTCCGGTAATAAGGAGCAGTGGCGGCCGAGTCGTAACAGTCCTGGTTTACGAGTTGTAGGTCGCGGGTTCAAACCCAGCTAGGCGCATTACTTTGTGTAAGTAATTTATTTCATCAAATGGTAAAGAAAAACATCGTGAGGAAACCAGCATGTCCTAGAACCAAAAATTCGAAGACGTGATATTCACCAACTTACACTGTCCCCGCGTGGTGGATTACGGTCCATTCTCTCTCCTACAGGGAGGTGTGAGTCCTAGTAGTGGGAACGTTATAAAGGGGTGATTATACTATTTTTATGCTGTTGATTGAATGGGCTTCATCAGAAGGCTTAAAGTCAACCAAAGGGCTATGTTCTTAGTTTTCTTGCGTGATCGCATCAGGAATACAGATATTTACGAGAGAACTAAGGTTGCCCAAATAGCTCAAGAAGCCCAAAAAATCGCTAAACCTAAGTGGTAGGTGAGACCTTGCAGATGTCGATGGGGCTGAAAGTCTCTGCTGACTGTGCACAGGACGACAAAGCGTTGGAAGACCTGGTCGTGTCGCTTCTTATGCTCAGAATCCGTACCACGAGCCGTTCTTAACTGAATTGTTAAAGGGATGGAGCTATACGGCGTATGACATCGACACACAAACATTGATATACAATTCAATGCGCACAAACGAATACCACGAATCCAGTACCTGATTCTGAAACCCCCGATTTTTTTTTTATTGTTGGAAAAATCATCCAATGACAACCCCCGCTCTTGGGCGGAGCGGGAGATAGTGTCAGACTCTTACTGACTAAAAACACACCTCGTTCCTTCTAGTCTTCATACTGGAGCTCGAGTTCCCTTTCGGATAACCCTGGCCTCAGAACCCCCAGTGGTGGAATTTTTCGTCGGCTTTTGCTTAATTTTTGAAAAAAAAAAATCTGTTCTTTTTTATTATAAAAGGAAAATATAAAAAAAGGAAAAATTCCACCACTGGGGGGTCCAGATTCATTTGCTGGATCCATGGTATTCGTTTGTGCATCGATGTTAGAGGCAACCTGTGTATGTTAGTTATCTCCATCCCTCTTTCTCACTCGCACGCCTGACATTTTAACACGTCATGGTAAGGCTCCTTACGATTGTATTTTCTCCAATTTTTCCTAAGAACGAGTCGTTTCGTCATTAGCAAGAACATTACTCGTTCCACCATCAATAATATTGCATGTTGACTGATGGAAATTGCCACAGAAAAAACCACGTTCATTTGTTTTAGACTTTGAGTACAATTTGTTTTCTGACAAATGCTTTACATAATAAATTTTGCCATAGAATAAAATACAACACTATTTTTAATTTATGCAAAACCTGAATAATATTTAAATTTATTTATACAAATTATTTTAATACGTCGTTGTGGCGACGCTTAGGGGAGGTCTATGTCCAACAGTGGACGTCTTTCGGCTGATATGATGATGATGATGATTTTAATACATAATTATGTACATAAAAAACTTAAATACTAAATAAACTATTTATACTAAAACCTAACTATGTACATAAATATAATACAAAATGACAAAGTACGCTCAGGCGTCAAAGTACTCCTCCACATCGCTGTCATCCGGAAATGTGCCCAGAAGACTGACAGCATTGCCACGTTGAACGGCAATGCTAATTCTTTGAGCGAAGAACGAGCCAGCCCTCTGGTAACGTGAAGTGTCGATCAGTCAGCGTGAAATTTCCTTGAAAAGGAGACGGGCTGAAGAAGACTGAATAATTAGTTCAATATCAGACACTTTAGTATTGGTAGGTTTAAGCAGAATGTAGAACGCCACCACGCTACTTTTACTTGAAAATTGCCCTCAAACAGGGGATCTCACTTAATGGATTTTGTTACAAACATAGCATGCACTGAGACTACCTAAATAGACCTATAATAGACCTAACTGTAGAAGCGAGGCCCAGCAGACACGACTAACTTTACGAGCTCTCCAAGGTACGAAGCTTCAATAAAGACTTAGATAAACTTAGAAAAGTACAATTGAGAGATAACTCGTGCATGACAAATGGGTTTCAATCCACCATAATTTTAAATGTAGAGATTTGAAAAGCGTGAAAACTGAGTAAGAGTGCATAAAAATTTCCAATTCCCCAAAGTGGTCGTCACGCCCTTCGTAGCGGAAAGACTCGATATTTTGCTCGCATAAAGCCACTTACCTCGTAGCAGGCCATTAAAATGTAGCGATACAAAATCTTACCAACCGATTCTTAAGAGCGTCCTTCCTAGGTACATTTTTATACAACCGCTCTAACGTGATTATTTATTTATTGAGTAGGCACCTCCACGATTTACTCGCTAAAACATACACAAACAGAAATTATGACCTTATTACATCTTTCTCTAGGTATTTTGAAAAAAAAACAGATATCTTGTGAATATTATCTGGGTTTCAATTGTGATCAAATCATAAATTTGTGTATGATTAATCCAAGAAAGACCTCTAAAACATACTTTTTTGCGTTAACTTTGACCCTTCATAATGTACTCATAAATAAAAAAACTGGGCTAGTGCGAGTCGGACTCGCGGACTGAGGGTTCCGTGCAAATTACAATTCCCGAATGGAGTCTCGAAGATTTTTCCGAATTGTTTTTTTTTATGACTTAGGTAACAACAAATTTACTGTTTTCAGATTTATTCCTATACTTGTGCTATGAGACCTTGCTTTGTGCCAAATTTCAGGATTCTGGGTCAACGGAAAGTAGATACCCTATTAATTTCGATCTATGAGAGTATCAAAATATAAGTTTTTTTTGTGACATAAACGGCCGCATCTTTTTTATTCGTTAACTTAGAAGTTTGATTTTTTCACAGCTTGAAGGGATCGTAAACCTGAGTATATGGTTTTAACGTACGCGTTCTCGAGATAAAGGGTCTTGACAGACAGACGGACGGACGGACGGATAACAAAGTGATCCTATAAGGGTTCCGTTTTTTCTTTTTGAAGTACGGAACCCTAAAAATAAAAAATAATAATTAGGACCTTGCATATTTAATCAAGAATCCAAAAACTTTTAAGATTAAAAAAAAAAAACACCAGAACCACCAGTTGTCCTCCTGGAACCAGTATTCGAAATATTCGAGTCACCGTCGGAATTACTGAATAGTAGGTATTCAGTCATTCCAACGTTCAGAGTTTTCAGGTGTTGTGTCTCTTTTTTTGCGTTGCCAATTCATCAAACATTGGGTTGAAACAACACGCTTTTAAATCATCCTCACGTTGACAATTGACGAGTTGCGAAAGGCTCTCTTAAGCAAATGTATAGTGAATACCTTCGAATTTTAATACGACCTGACGCAAATATCCTTTGGTAACGCAATAAACTCTGCCTTACTAAATTGTTAGGTGGGGTGAATGAGCGGGTTGTCTCCTACGTAGTGAAAAGGGGCTAATTTAATCAGTAAAGCCGTCCATTACGGTACACGAGGACCTGGGTTGTAGTTAGGGTTGCCAGAGTGGAACTTACCGAGTCCCGGACAATACTATGTCGGGCCGAGGATGTGTGTGTGGCTATAACATTTTTAAAGGAAAATACATTTTAGTTTTTAAATTTACACTTTTATCAGCTGCTGGCCGCGATTTCGTCCGCGTCAGGTTCGTAAAACTCAACAGTAAATAATAATTCTGTGCTTGCGATTGATACCGACAGCAACCAATTTATTTAATCTTCTAGTTCTATCATTTAAAACAGTTATAAGTCAAAACGCCAATTACCTTGCGAACGTAAACGAAGCAAAAGGAATATGTAAGGGTCGCAGCAGTTGGCTATCTAAATAGTTGCTTATTGCCCGGAAAAAGGCGTTAATTTTACTTTTATTAGTCCATATAAAAAAAGTTTAGTAGAAAATCATAATATAAAAGATGCAAAATTGAGAATTACTTTGCTTTTATAACAGGTAATCAACTAGTAGAGTATGATTTACTATGTTATAAACTTAATAAAATCACAACTTAAAAAAGCCTACCCGTGTCTTTTATTGTTATTTCTTTTTAGTTATTAAATTTTTCGGAATCCAAGACAATAGATCGATTTGGACACGGGACAAGACGAAAAATTCCGGGACACTCCCGGAAATCCCGGACATGTGGCAACCTTAGTTGTAGTGTAGCCAGAAGGGATTGAATGGGGTTGAACGAGCCGAGTTTATTTCAAAAGTTACACGGCGAAATAGAAGTATTTGGTTCGCGATTTATTTTACTAGATTGAAATTCTATTTTAGGGTTCGTTCGCGGCGGCCGTCGTGTTAAAATATGATATTTTGGTTTTACATTCCCTTGCTGATTTTGGCTGCGGCGGTGGTTAAGCAAGTTTTAAGGTTGCTTCATTTCTCTCAAATAATTGTTTTTCTTTTTTAATTTTCTTTCTTTCTTTTGGTTCTGTCTTAATTTTTAGGGTTCCGTACCTCAAAAGGAAAAAACGAAACACATATAGGATCACTTTGTTGTCCGTCCGTCTGTCTGTCTGTCTGTCTGTCTGTCAAGACCCTATATCTTGAAAAGGCGTGGAGGTATTGAGTTGAAATTAAAACCATATACTCGAGTTAGCAGACTTTTGAAGCTATAAAACATCAAACATTTATTGACGTGTAAAAGTGTTTTTGTTTTTTAAAAACCTATTTGCAAAATAAAGATCATTTATCATTTAAACTTGTAAATTAACGAGAAAAAAGACACTTCTACTTTGAATCCTGTGGCACAAAGCAAGGTCTTATAACACAGGTATAGAAATAAATCTGAAAACAGAAAAATTTTTCGTCACAAAAAAACTTTCATCATACGATACGACATAGGCCTCGTTTACATAGTATGTTTGTACGGAACCCTCAGTGTGCGAATCCAATTTGTCCAGTTTTTCATTTTAAAGATGGCTTTCTGCAGTTCTTTAAAAGTGATTTAATTAAGAGATCCCTGTATAATATGTGTGAACATAAAACTTTAAAATATGTAATATTAAATATAATGAAGATGAAATTACTAAACTAAAGCATTTAAGGCACCTGCTAAAGGTGAAAATAACCTAATTGTTATGCAAATAAAGTCTAATTTTCATGAACAACAGAATAAATTGTTTTATACTTGAAACTCACACGGCAAAGTGAAGATGTCTGCAAAGTGGAGATAAATTTGTTCTGAATTATTGCGTTGCAAAGTTACTTAAGGCGTATAGTTCCTTGAACCATCTGGCCGAAATTATGTGAACGCAACTCTCGCACTCGCCTAGGCGGCAGTACGCAAATCTGTGCATTTATTTGCGGCCAGCAGCGCCCGGAAAGCGCTTTAAATCCATTTTCTCTGCGAGATATTGATTGATTTATATATGCAATGTTCACTTTGAAGAATATTTAATCACCAATTTTTATGTGTAAAAATGTTTCTAAAGGTCCAAGCCGTTTCGAAGGAGTAGGGAAAAGTTGCGAAAAGTTGCGAAATTGCTAAATATTTTTTTTTGACAAAATTAATTGCACGAAAAAATCAAATGTTGATATTATTGTTCATGAATCTATAATAAACATATAAGATATATTATTGAGGATTTTCGAAATAAACCACAAATTGTTTCTCTGAAAACAAAGATTTGTTTTATTCAACATGCTTTTACAGTATAACAATTATCGTTTAACTAAAATTACACTTTTATCTCACCTGAAAACAAAGAAACGACATTTAAAGTTTACTAATATCGCCTCCTCAATTTTATCCCTTTAATTATCTCTCTACAAGTTTTTATAACAATAAAATACACAAAATAATCTAAACATCATCTGTCATTGAATGATACGTCACCCCGTATCCACAGCTTAAAAATTAAAAAAATTAAATGTCATTTTCAAGGAGGTCATTTCATTACATCTCCCCCCCATAGGAACGAAAATTCTAAATAATATAATACAAACAATGCACCTGCAAGCTATCTTTATACCTATTCGTTTTCTTCTACTTCATCTTCTGCCGTAACAGGTTGTAATTTTGTTATGTGGAATAAAGTTGATTCTGTTTTTCTGTTGCCAGTGTCAATCTTATAAATGGAGTTCGATATTTTCTCTATTATCTTGAAAGGGCCTATTTTTAATTCGTCTAATTTTTTCCTGTTCAGTCTATTTCCATTTTCTACATATACACTGTCTCCTATCTCGAACTCTTGTATTTTCCTATTTCTATCAAATATTTTCTTGTTGTACTTGTGAGATTTTATTGTATTCTCTAATGCTAATCTTCTATCAGCAATCCACTTGTCTTCCTTTTCTATTGTTTTAATTTCATTTGGTAAAATACTGACATTTGTACCATCCAGTAAATATTTTGGTGCAAAACCTGTAACAGAATGGTCTGTTTCATTATATTTCTGTACACATTCTCTTGCTATTGTTGTCCATGTTCTCTTATTATTTTTCTCATTTATTTTACATCTTATTTTATTTACTATTGTTTGGTTTAATCTTTCGTTCAAGCCGTTCGAAAATGGCGTATTCACAGCTGTAAATATTAGTTTGATGTTATTCTCCTGCAAATACTGTTTAAATTCTTTTGAATTGATGCCTGGATATTGGTCTGTCAGAATTATTCCAATCTTATCTGTCTCGAGTACTTTCTTTGTTAGTTTTATAAAGTCACTTGCGTTCTGTGTTTTTGAAGTCACAATAAACGCATATCTTGTGTAATGGTCTACTAAAGGGTGTAAGTATTTTTTTGTTGACCTAGATCCTCCAAAGCCACCTATAGTATCCATTGACATTATCTCAAATGGTTTTGTTGCTGGTCCCAGTTGTGACATTAACCCAAATTTTCCTTGACATCTTGATTTATTTTTTATGCATATTTCGCATGTTTTACAAATATTTATGATATTTTTTGTTAGGTTTTTAGCTGTATATAGTGGACTTATTTTTTTCTGTAATTGTCTGATTCCAATATGGCATAAATCTTCATGCACCTTTTTTATAATTTTTTTACTAAATTCTTCTGAGAGTATAATCTTTTCAAGTTTCTTTATTTTTTTATAATAGATTTTATTTTTATGTAGTAGATTTTGTTTCTTTTCTTTTATTGTTTCATTTTTTTCTTGGTCTTCAACTATTTCTTTTATTTGCATTAAATTAACTATTTTTAATAGTTCCTCCTTGTTATCTTCTGGTTCTATGTGTTCATTAAAATTTATTGCTAATGTTTTTATATTCTTTTCTTCATTTCTGTTATCTTTAGACATTTCATCTATTTTATTTGTTCTTATCTTTTGTTCTATCCGCAAGTCCTCGTTTTGGGTTAGTTTGAATTTCTTTATCATATCCAATCCGATTATAAAATCATCAAAATATTCATTTTCTACTATGTATACATCCACCTCTTCTTCTAAATCAAATATTTTTATTTTTATTGTTATCAAGCCATCTGTTTTTTTCACACCATTAACCGTTTTCATATATGCTATATTCTCATTGTCCTTTTTTTCTTTTATATTAATCAGTCTTGAATTTATTAAAGAGATCTGTGAGCCTGAATCATAAATACCGCTCACTTCTAGTTTATTTTCTAATAAGAGCTTGATTTTGATTAATGGTGTACTTACTCGTTTTTTTTCTCAGTATTTATATCTGCTTCAATAATGGAGTTGTTATTTACATTTCTGGGTTTAAAAACTTTTTCAGATTCATTTTTATTTTTCTTGAACCAACATGACTCTTCCGGATGATATCTAATTCCTTTGTCCAAAGATTCACAAGTGTTACATGGCTTCTTCTCATTAGTTTTATTTTTATAAAGGAATGTACAACTCTTTACTGTACTTGAGTTTTTTTTGTACATCATACCTTCATATTTTCTTATCTCATTGAACAAATCAGTTGTGTCATTGAGTTCATCTCTGTTTAACCTATTTAAGATAAACCCAGGTAAACCTGTTGCAATAAGATCTATCATTGTTTTGGAGTCTATCGATTTGTTTATGTCTAGCATAAGCCTTTCTTTTCTAATAGCGTAATCAATTAGTAGTCCTTCTTTATATCTAAATGCGAGAGCATATGTAACTATGTCCCATTCTCGGTTTTTAAAAGTTTCTAAAAATTTGTCTTTCCATTCATTCCATTCAGCCTTTATTGTTAGTTTTATGGCCATCGAGCTATACCAATCCAAACAAGATTTTTCTAAAAATAATCTCAATATATCTATTTTTGTTTCATCTTTTGATATATTAAAGCGCTCACACTCCTTTTCAAAATTCTCAATCCATTGCATTGCATTAGGGTTCTTGCTTGTGAATTTTTCAATAATAAATTTCTCTGAAATATGTTTTAGGTTATGTTGATTTTCTTTCTTTGTAGTAGTTTCTATTAATTTTTCCAAGATATGTTGCAAATTGTCGTTTATGTCTATTGGTTGTTTTGTGCTCATTTCTTCTAAATATTGATCTAGAAATTGCATATTACCTTCCTCATCTCTATATGTTTTCTTAAGATCTTCATCCAATTTTATCCATATTTTTCTACTTTGATGCCTTTTCTTTATACTATTTTTTATTTTTGAGAAAGTATTCATTTTGACAATATATGTATGATGAATCACCGGCTTCAGCTCATCAGGTAAAACATAACATTTTCCTTCTTCTGTAGATATTGAGGTTATGGCTAATACATTTGATTTGCCATCATTTGAAGCTATCATCGTAAACTCAAATTGCAGCCGGTCCATCTTCTTTTAGTTAACAAAAATGTCGTTTTATAAGATATATTATTGAGGATTTTCGAAATAAACCACAAATTGTTTCTCTGAAAACAAAGATTTGTTTTATTCAACATGCTTTTACAGTATAACAATTATCGTTTAACTAAAATTACACTTTTATCTCACCTGAAAACAAAGAAACGACATTTAAAGTTTACTAATATCGCCTCCTCAATTATATCCCTTTAATTATCTCTCTACAAGTTTTTATAACAATAAAATGCACAAAATAATCTAAACATCATCTGTCATTGAATGATACGTCACCCCGTATCCACAGCTTAAAAATTAAAAAAATGAAATGTCATTTCTAAGGAGGTCATTTCATTACAAACATATACATATTTTTTTCAAACCAATTGACCTAGCCGTTACGGAGGAGTAGGCCTCAGAAAATCACTGTTTTATGGCACTTTTCGGGCGCTTGGCCCTTAAGTATCTCTAATTAATTCTTTACTCTTTCACTTACAATAATGTTAAAACAAAACAGAAAACTGGAAGTCAAGCTGTATAAAAACTAACTTTCACGCGCGGCTCCGCCCGCGTACATAAAATATAGCTTATGCCACTCAGGATTATAGCAGCTTTCAGTCGGTGAAAAAAGTTTTGCAATCGGATCAGTACTTTCAGAGATTACCTCCCTCCATACAAAAAAAAAAACAAAATAAACTTTACCTCTTTATTACGTTAGTGTAGATGTAGATTAGCATTTGCCTGCGGTTTCCCCCAAGTACATAAAATATAGCCTACGTCACTCAGGAATAAATAAAATTCTATATCACGGTATCAGATTTCTCCGAGTGATCAGAACATATAGGTACTTACAACAGTCCGAAAATGACTACCTGGCAGTTGTCTGGACTAGACACACACATTCTGGCCCAGGCCAGACCCAGAAATTCTCTCTTGCAGATCATCCAATCAGACCCAGAATTTTTAGGTGGGCAGAGTATCGTCATGATCTCGTGAGTATCGTATCGTCATGGTCCGGAGCGAGGAGGAGTGGCATGCGGTCGCCTTCTTCTGCCAAGCAGTAATGCTAGCAAAGGAGGAGGCCGACCACATTTTAGGCAACGGCGGCGCTCACATCGCCCAGCCGCCGCCGGGATTCCGATCTTGATTTCCGGCCACCGTAGGCGCGGGCTTGCGGACGGTGAGCAATGGGTAGCTTACTGTCCGACCGTTTGGTAACTATCCAGACCGAGCCCAAGTCGTCGACGGCGCGCACTGTTCCCGCGCGCCTCAAGCAGCTGTCAGCAACAGCAGGGGCCCAGCCGGGTCGAGGTCTACTGGGGCCAGGGTTATCCGAAAGGGAAGCTCGGTGCGGTACGAAAGGCACGAAGGAACGGGTTGGGCTTTTAGTCAGTAAGAGTCTGACACTATCTCCTGCTCCACCCAAGAGCGGGGGTTGTCATTGGATGATTTTTCCCACCACGAAAAAAACTCCATCGACCATGTGTTCTACGAGCAATGTACCTTGTCCACTGCCACTTAAGCTGTACTGTTCATGGTATCATTATCGTCATCTTTCTGCCCTTATCCCATTTTAGTTGTGGTCAGCGCAACACGTTTTTTTCTTCCAATCTGTGCTGTCATTCGTCACGCTATCACTAACTCCCTTTTCTTTCATATCACTTCTCACACAATCCATATATCTTTTCTTTGGCCTCCCTCTCACTTTCCATCCATCCTCATATATACTCATATACTGTACTACTCTCGGTAGGTGGTATAAAAAAATCATCATTATCATTAGCCTTTTTAATGATCCCACTGCTAGGACTCAGGCCTCCTCTCTAGGAGAGGGAATAGGCCGTAATCCACGCAGGCCCAGTGCGGGTTGGTGAATGTCACATGTCTTTGAATTTTTGGTTCTAGGACATGCCGGTTTCCTTCACCGTTTTTGAGGGCAGTTGTGATGAAATAAATTACACAAAGTAATGCGCCTGGCTAGGTTCGAACCCGCGACCTACATATCGTAAGTTGGGGCCATTACCATTCGGCCAGCACTGCGCTCGCTATAAAAAAATAAAGTACTGAAACGTCGAAACAAATTAAATTGTACCTACTCGTACATACATCAGTGGAAATTTCTGAAGAGCGAAACAAAATCCACTTAGTCCTACTGAACCAACGCACAAATCTTTGTTTATCCAGTCACAGCATAAAAAGGCAAAAGAAAAAACGCACGTAAGTATATTATTCTTCAATTCTCGCTATATGGAAATTGGGGTAAAGTGAACCTTTATGCAAAGTAATATTTTGTTACTTGGCTTGTTTTGGTGGGAGGCGGCGGCTTGCCAAAATGTGGCGTTTGTAAACGTCAGTCAAGTGTCCGCAGACTGCATATATTAAGGGTGGAGGAGAATGCGCTTTGTTTTATGCCAGATAGATGGTGGATAGGGGAATTGAAACTAGGTTTAGACGCCATTTTGAAAAATACGAGATGAAAATAAATGAATTTTGCTTCAGTTAGAGCATTTTTGTTTTTGCTAGCGGGCCATACCTAATTATTTTAATAACTGCGTTGTAGTTTCACTTGCTTAAAGGTAAGTAGAATCCGCCAAAAAAAAAGCTAGATGAAAACTAATGTTAGATGCCCTTATCCCATCCTGTGGTACTTAGGGTCGGCGCGAAAGGTTTTCATTTTTATTTCCTCAGTTACAAATACAAATACCAAACGTTTATTTGTGCACACAGGTACAATTGAGTTGTTACAAAAGTTTTTATATAGGTATCTCTGTGTGTTAGTTCGTCATACTTTGTTTATAACGCCATACTCATATTACGATAAAATAATTGTTTTAAATATATATTTACCAGAAATATTTCTCTTTTGACATATCTATGACAGCAATTACTAGTAGTAATTCCGCGATTTACTCTTTTATTTATTTTAAAGATATTTCATTATATTCAACATCTGTTATTTATTTATTGCGCACACCTACCACAGTGTTGCCTTTTTTAAACCAAAGGTTGACTGGTAGAGAATGCCTTATTGCATTACGTTCGCCTATGTACCACTACTGTATATGAAGTTTAAATAAATAAGTATCTGATGTCTTATTTGTTAATTTTTCCGTTACAAAAGACCAAAAAGGTACGAGGTAAAATATTTGATTTAATAACAAACCAAAAAAAGTGACTTTTGTGACCAAAGTACTAAATCTTATTATTTAAAAACAATATTTCCCCACACAAAGAATTACACAAACACGTAAACTTACATACACAAGACATCCAGAATCCAGACTCTCAAGAGATCGAACTCTTTAATCTTAAATCATAAAATGCCAAATAACTTTTCTAATAATATCCATTACAAAAATTCAAGGCACACACCCTCCTTCACATTTCCATTGACACCTAATATTCACACTTACGAACTTCCCTCCGTCAAAAGAAATCGAAAATGAAGGGTTCTTAAGATTCACATCGTCAGCGGCACCCCAAGCTGGGGCCCGATCGTCCTAATATCGGCAAAAAGTCCTTGATTTACGTGCGAACTTAGATCCCTATGCGCCTATCAGATGGAACTTCCGAAGATGGTATCTGAGCCATTACGCTCTTACTTTAATGAGGTCATTGTGAGTAAGAGAGGGGAATTATAAGTAATAGCGAGTAATTTATTTTTAGTTTCGATAAGTTTTTTTTTTTAGAAGGGAAATCATCTAATGACTTCTCCTCCTCTAAGGGCAACATTTCACTGGGACACCTTTTTTTTATGGTGGGAAAATTATCAATGACAACCCCCGCTCTTGGGTGGAGCGAGAGATAGTGTCAGACTCTTACTGACTAAAAACCCACCCCGTTCCTTCAAGCCTTCATATCGGGGCTCGAGCTGTCTTTCGAAATTAACCCTGTGAGGCGCGCGGGAACAGTGTGCGCCTTCGACGACTAGGGCTTGGTCCGGACAGTTACCGGACGGTCGGACAGCGAGCTACCCATTGCTCACTGTCCGACGGGACGGGACACGAAATCGGGATCGGAATCCAGGCGGTGGCGAGAGCGCCGTTGCCTGATGCGGTCGGCCTCCTCCTTTGCGAGCATTACTGCTTCGCAGAAGTCGGCCACCGCCTGCCACTCCTCCTCGCTCCGGATCATGACCTGAACCAAGGCCCGGCGCGAGAGGTCTCCGCCGCCGATCGCCCCTACGACGGCACGCCGATGCTCCGTCCAAGCAGGGCACACCTCGACTGTGTGCTCCACCGTGTCCTCCGGGCGTTCCGCACAGTGGCGACACCCGGGCGTTACTTCCACACGAATCCGGTACAGGAACCTCCAGAACTTGTCAAGTCCGGTGAGGATCTGCGTCATGCGGAAAGTAAGGACGCCGTGAGGTCTTTCCAGTCAGCCTCAAAGAGGGGACTTACCGACCGGGACACCATGGCGGCGCGACCAGTGGCACCACCATAGTGTCCCGGGGAAATATAGCAATAACCTACCAAACTAGACACCATACAGAATTACAGACACTAGAGTCGCCACACGTCCGAGCTGGTCGCGCCACCAAATTGGTTGCGCGACCAAACGCGAAACACAAATTGTCGCTTACAAAATTACTGTAAAACGGGGTGAATAGAGACTTAGGGGTGAATAGAGACAAAACTTTGGTTTGGTTTTTCACTTTGATACTATAATATCAGCCTCTAACAAAACATCGATTTTTTAGAATCACAATTCATTAAAAAAATTATGTAGATGGCGCGATGACATTAGCGCGAACGCCGGCGTTCGCGCGGGGACTAAGAGGTTAAATTCTGCAAAAAATATTCAAATATCGAGAAAATACCCTTTAAAGTTTTGTCTCTATTCACCCCTAAGTCTATTCACCCCATAATCAAATTAAATAAATATTTATGTTACGTTTCAGGGTTAAGTTCACTGGGCACGCCACAATTATGGCGGTAAGTCCCCTCTTTGAGGCGTGGCTGGAAAGACCTCACGGCGTCCTTACCTTCCGCATGACGCAGGTACTCACCGGACATGGTTCGTTCGGGAGTTTCCTGCTCGGGATTCATGCGGAGGTGACGCCCGGGTGTCGCCACTGTGCGGAACGCCCGGAGGACACGGTGGAGCACACAGTCGAGGTGTGCCCTGCTTGGGCGGAGCATCGCCGTGCCCTCGTGGGGGCCATCGGCGGCGGAGACCTCTCGCGCTGGGCCTTGGTTGAGGCCATGGTCCGGAGCGAGGAGGAGTGGCAGGCGGTCGCCGACTTCTGCGAAGCAGTAATGCTCGCAAAGGAGGAGGCCGAACGCATCAGGCAACGGCGTTATCGCCGCCGCCGTCGCCGGGATTCTGATCCCGATTTCCGGCCAACGTAGACGCGGGCTTGCGGACAGTGAGCAATGGGTAGCTCGCTGTCCGGCCGTCCGGTAACTGTCCGGACCAAGCCCAAATCGTCGACGGCGCGCACTGTTCCCGCGCGCCTCAAGGAGTTGTCAGCAACAGCAGGGACCCAGCCGGGTCGAAGCCTACTGGGGCCAGGGTTATCCGAAAGGGCGCTCGAGCCCCGGTATGAAGGCTAGAAGGAACGGGGTGGGTCTTTTAGTCAGTAAGAGTCTGACACTATCTCCCGCTCCGCCCAAGAGCGGGGGATGTCAATGCATGATTTTTTCCCACCATAAAAAAAAAAAAAAAAAAAAAAATTATTTATCATCCACCCCTTTAATTCTGATAAGTTGATCTCTAGCTTTTTTTTTTTTAATTTGTATAAACTAGTGCTTGACTGCGATCCCACCTGATGGCAAGCAGTGATGCAATCGTTAATGGTGAGGCACACTAGTTTATTAAGAGCCTAAGCCTGAGCCTTTTCTTATTAAAGTATCGATTCATTTATTTGAACAAGTTTTCTTAGTACCATATTTTGTAACTAAAACCTCAGATACATTAGGGGACAAATTGTCCCCCAACATGGTGCGCAACGGTGTAAAATTATCCAACAAGTCCTGTGTCACGTGAATGCGTCCCAAAGTGTTGGAGGACAAGTTTTGGGACACTCGGCAACGTTACACAGCGTCACGTAGATTGAGTTTTGCATGTCATGTTGGGAGACATTTCATAACCTAATGTTTTGAAGCTTCAGACACACTAGGGGACGAAATGTACCCAACAAAACGTGCAACCCTGTAAAATTGCTCAACAATTCAATTGTGTCACTCGGCAACTTTATAGAGTCACATAGATTGAGCGCCGCCTGTCATGTAAGGGGGATATAATGCCTCCAAATATATCTGAGGTTTAATTCTAATAAAGAGAGCTCTAGCTTGTATAAGACACAAGGTGTCTAAGTATCCATTTGAACGAGTTTACTTTGTACTATTTGTAACGAAAACCTCGGATACATTAGGGGACAAATTGTCCCCCAACATGACACGCAACGCTATCAAAATGTTGAGGGACAAATTGTGGGACTCTGGGAAATGTAGCAGCGTCACATAGATTGAGTGTTGCGTGTCATGGTCATGGAACATTTTGTCCCATAAAGTATCTGAAGCTTAAATCCAAATATTGTTCAAAATAAACCAAATTACATGTTTACCTTTCCAAAATTATCCCATTTCCTTTTACAGCTTTAAGTTTTCTGGGAAATGTTTGAAGCGAAACCCACACAATCATCCCTTCTTATAGCCCTATTTAAATATTGAACACTTACCTCGGCATTGATCGTCGGCGGCATTACAATTTTCTTCTGTGGGGGCGACTTTAACACCACATTCTCGTCCCTTATTATTATCTGAGGTTCCATCGCCAACAGTTTCTTCTTGCACTCCTGCATTTGGAGACATTCTTTGTCTTTTCTTGACAATACTGATTCCGAAGATGCGTGTTTTGAGGAGCACACTGATGTGTTCTTACTCGATAATTTTAAACTGTCTACTGAGGCTGTCATTTTAGCTGTTTCTTTGCCGTTTGAAGACGCCATCTTTGATGTTTTTTTTGCACTAGTTTTTGATGTCACATTTGGGTTTTATTTTGGTTACGATAAATACCTTAAAGGTTTTCTCCAGTCAAATTATTTGATTAAATCACTTTGGTTTTCGATTTCGTCACTTTTCACTTTTTTCATAAGTTTGGAATTTTAGATTGTTTAGGTCTTCAAAATCTTTTGGTTAGTTCTTTAATTGTTTTTATTTACAATTTTATTTATTCAATAATCTATTTAATACACTTTGTTCAAAATAAACATATTTGAAAATTCTACTGCAATACAGAAAAAGAAATTAAGACATAAAATACTTTACCAAGGCCTTAAAAATTACCAAAAATTTCACCAAAAAATACAAAATTCAGGCAACTATTAAAATAATAATATTTTAAATGGGGCTTTCAAACTAATTTTGCGGAAGAACATTACCGACCCGACCGTTCCGGCGATCATTTTTTATTTCAAGAATGAATTTAGGTCCTATATTTGTACCTTTTGGCAGTGGTCCCGGGGGTTTTAGCGTAATGCGTTGTACGGAATGGGGGTAATAATGTTGCTAGTGAGGTAATAGCGTCAGTGTGATAATTACCCTAGTTTAAGATACACGTTTTAGGCCGCCCCGAGGGAACTGCCTCGGCCGCAGTTCGTCCTTTGTCGTCGTAGGCGGAGTTGAGATTTAGTTAAGTCATAAAGTAATTACTAACAGTACTAGTATTTAGTACTTAATTCTTTTAATATGCATATTGTGGTCGACTATTCGTGCGACATAATAATAATACAATAATATAATATAATATATTCCACAAACTATCACACAGCGCCGTCTAGTCCCAAGCTAAGCAGAGCTTGTGTTATGGGTACTAGACAACTGATAAACATACTTATATATTTCTAAATACATACATATTATAGATAAATTACACCCAGACACAGAACAAATGATTATGCTCATCACACAAACATTTGTCCTGGGTAGGAATCGAACCCACGACCTCCGGCAAAGCAGTCAGGGTCACTAACCATTTGACCAACAGGCCAGTCAATATAATTAATTCTTGGCTTAATAGCCAAGAGCCTCGCCCAACACCTTAGGACGCTCTCGTTAGGCGGCTGGATCCAGGGTTTGATTCAGAAAGCGGTACTCCTAGACACGACTCGTATTGTTAGGAGGTTCCTTTCTCTGGAGCCCTGACCGCCGGTAGCTTGGACCCTGTTCCCGATACCGGTGGCATACTATTTTTATATTTTTAAATGTTTTTTTTTATACTGAAATATTTAAAAATATATTTATATTTCGTAAAATGAATAAACGCCGTCTAGTCCTAAACTAAGCACAGCTTGTGTTATGAGTACTAGATAACTGATAAACATACTTATATATTTTTAAATACATACATATTATAGATAGATAAACATCCAGACATAGAACAAATAACGTGCTCATCACATATAGACTTGTCCTGGGCGAATATCGAACCCTCCGGCATAGCAGTCAGGGCCACTAACCACTAGACCAACAGGCCAGTCAAACATGAATAGCTCACTCCAATTTCAGCTTGATTGTTGTTGTTGTTGTTGTTGTTGGATCTCAATTCGGATGTAATATTTTTTTTTTATGTATGTTCGCGCATAACTTCGTCACTTGCCAACCGATTTGAAAAATTCTTTTTTTGTTGGAAAGGATATACTTTCCAAATGGTCACATAGGCACCAAGTCGGGATCTGATGATGGAATCTTGGCGAAATCGAGGGAACTCCTCAAATATTATAGGCAATCATATAGTTCTTTTGGTATTTTCATCAAAGACTTAAGCATTTATGGTCAAACATGACATTTGATGAAGTGGAACTGGTGAGGAAGACCAGAAATGGCCAGCGGAAGTTCATACTCACACAGATCTCTCAATGAACATAGTTACAAATAAATGAATAGTTCTGAATAGGTATGTTGAAAATGGTATCATCGATGTGACCTGATGATGATGATGGAGCCGGAAGATAGGCACCGGAACTCCGTAATTAATCATTGTATCCTAGCCATGTTTGGGCTTATTAGATTTGTCATAAGATGCACTTTGGCTATAAGGTACTATCGAACTGATCTGATGATGATGATGGAGCCGGAAGATAGGCACCGGAACTTCGTAATTAATCAATGTATGCTGTCGTTTTTGGGCTTATTAGAATTGTCATGAGATGCACTTTGGCTACCAGGTACTATCGAACTGATCTGATGATGATGATGGAGCCGGAAGGTAGACACGGGAACTTCATAATAAAACAATGTATCCTAGCAGGGTTTAAGTTAATTGAAATTGTAATGAGAAAAAGGTAGTCTGGCTGTAAGTGTATTGCAACTTAAAAGTGTGAAATAAAAAACTTTTTACAAAAAAAAAAATAACTGACTTACTAAAAAAACACTAAAACCATCAAAATAACTTTAATTTCGGAAGTCGGTGTTAAATAACGAAGAGGCTAAACTATTATAGAAACACCGACTTCCGAAATTAAAGTTATTTTGATGGTTTTAGTGTTTTTTTAGCAAGTCGGTTATTTTTTTTTTTTTGTAAAACGTTTTTTTTTTCCGACATCTGCTATTTGAGTAATAGAGCACAGGGTTTTTCATTTTTGTAGTAGGAAATTTTCTAATGACTTCCTGATCTAGAGCGGAGCGGGAGAGCAAGTCAGACATATTGAATACTAGCTTTTGCCCGCAGCTACACCCGCGTACATAAAATATAGCCTATGTCACTCAGGAATAAAGCAGCTTTCTATCGGTGAAAGAATTTTAGCAATCGGACCAGAACTTCCAGAGATGACCACCTACAAACAAATAAACAAACTTTGCCTCTTTATTATATTAGTGCAGAAAACGACATCTATATTCCTTCAGTTGCCTTTTGTGTACTAGGACTACGGGCTTTCCTTTCAGAAGTCGATTCATAGCCCCAGCAGGCTTTGACCTTGCTGGGCCCCAACGGTTTTGCTGACATCTCTATGAGGAGCTCGTGGAATACTACACGTTGTCTACGACTTGGGATTGGTCCAGTTGATTACCGGACGGTCGGAAGGCGAGCTACCCATTGCTTGTCGTCATGATCCTAGTAGGTATGACAATTTGTTCTCAATTAATAATTTATACAGAAAATTACGTAGGGTTCTTTTGAATGATTAATCTTAACATAAAGACTTCTTTCGAAAAATGTTATATTACTAGCTCTTTAGATTTTCATTAGTTAATACCTTTCAAGCGCAATAGTCGCGTCGACATTAAAGACCCAATTTCGTCGAAGTAGGTTTATTTCCCAGTAAATTCCTCTTTGCGGTTCTTCCAGGTATTTCCTCCTACGTAGGGTTCCTAGTGAATAATATAGCGTAAGTTTGGTTCTAAAAGGGTTCAGTTCCAAGAGTATGTCCACAAAATAGATAGGTACAGAAGTTGCTCGAGCGCGCTTTGTATGTAAAGCGCGCTCGAGCGATGCACACATAGACAGTGCTCATGGACACGATATCTCGACTCAATTCAGCTCATTGCGAGAACGTATGCATCCGCTTGAGACACGCATCTGTGAACTTTTTTAAATAATGGTGCAAAAAAGTTACAACTGTTTATTAGACAGTTTTTTACCGTTTTTTAAGCTACAAGTTTTAAGACATAATTAAGTAGGTCTTTGCTTGTACATTTTATTTACACGTAACGCAGAACAGTTAGGTAGGTAGATAAGTATATGACTTTGTGGCCATGTAATATTTTTACAATTAATATTAGGTTCTTGTCGCCGCGCCCGAGTGCGCTCGGACAGAGCAGAGCGCCGACCCTAGCGTAATTGCTGAGCGTAGGTATGAAAAGTGCAGTATTTAAATGAGATTAACTTCTGTACGTATCTATTCTGTGGTATGCCTGTGTAAGGTTTCCTAGAAAGTTTTCAATTGAGGCGACTGTTCAATAGCTTTTACTTTTGACTTCTACGAATTGATGTCCAATTTTTTATAAGTTCTTAACTGGTTTCTATTTATATTCGATTAGCTTTTGCCAGCGGCCTCGTCGACGCGAAAGGAAGTGTTTCCATACAAAGTTTGAACCTCTCTTTCATAACCTTAGGGAGTGAATTTTGAAAAACTATTTTTTTTTTTTCAATTGTTATAAACTAGTGCTTGACTGCGATCCCACCTGATGGTAATCAGTGATGCAATTGTTGATGGTGAGGCGCACTAGTTTATTACCTCGCACTCTTGCCTTATTTCTTATTCTTTGTATCCATCTGTGCCCCGTCCACTGCTATTTAAGTTTGGCGATTCTTTGGGTTATGTAGGTAACCCATTTGCAAAATAAATATTACCTATTTAAAATTTTTGGTTTTTTTTTTCTGGTGGGAAAATCATCTAATGACATCCTTCGCTCTTGGGCGGAATGGGAGTGTGTTTCAGACTTTTACTGACTAAAGCGCACTCCTGTTCCTTCGTTGCTTTTCATACCAGGGCCGAGTATTCTTTTCAGAAGCAGACCCTTGGCCCCAGTAAGAATCGACCCTGCTGGGCCCCTACGGTTCACTGATATCTCCTTGAGGCTTGGGCTCGGTCCGGACGGTTACCGGACAGTCGGACGGCGAGCTACTCATTGTTCATTGTGTATATCGGGGCCATGCTATGCACAGTTTTAGGTTCCTGAATTTTCCACTCTGCATCAATCGTCGTCAGATCTCACTACTATGGGTTTGTTTTTCTAGGACAGTCACACACCGAACAGAAAAAAGACTGACCCATTTAGCGAAGTAAATGTGCGAGTGACAGATTTGCCCGTAGGCTAGTCCTTTGCACTAAAAGGAATTGGCTTAGTGTCACCGCAAATAAGCCACATGCCACAGCCACAAACGCCGCCACAAGAAGTTAGAAGCGGCCACAAGCTACTTGTGGCCGGTGGTTGCTACCTTTTTAATCTGTGCGAACAGTATCATAATGGACTCTGACGAAGAAGGTTTAAATGCGCGAATGGCGTGCGCCGGCGTTTTGTATCGGCGTTTAGTGGTAGGTTTGGGACAAAAGAAGAAAGAATCGGCGATTTGTAGCGTGTGGTGGCCACCGGCGTCAACGAATTCATATAAAATGTATGAAGCGTCGAATCATCATCATCATCATTATCTATCAGCTTTTTTAATGTTCCCATTGCTGGAACTCAGGCTTCCTCTCTAGGAGAAGGAATGGGCCGTAATCCACCACGCGGGCCCAGTGCGGGTTGGTGAATGTCAAATGTCTGTGGTTGTAGTCTGTGAGTTGATGTCAAGGTTGTCAGTTGTCAAAGCCAAAGTCGCTGTTGACGACACAGATTGTTTAGAGATTGCCTCATGGTTCAAATATTTGTATGGCTTCAACATAGTCGTTGTGTTTGTGAGTTTTAAATACGTACCCACGATACAGGAGAAATTCTTAGTATGGATCACGTGGACACAAATTCTTTGTTAAAGAAAGAAATAGTATTCGGTGGTGGGGAATCATTTAACCCGTTGACTGTTGATGAACGCAAATCTCTGTGTCTCTAATTACGGCATTCGAGAGGTGGATTCTCTCGCTCTTGGGTGAAGCGAGAGGGCTTGTCAGTTTTACTGACTAAAACCCAACCGCTTTTTTTTTCAGTTTTCCCAGAAATTTCCCCATGGTCCTAACGGATATTGATTCTGCTGGATCCCAGAAGGTTTGCTGATAGCATTGTGTGGCGTGCGTGGAATACTACACTATCGGACGGCCGGACGGCGAGCTACTTATTGTTTGTCATCCGCAAGCCCGCTCCTACGGCGGCTAGGAAACGCTCTACGACTTCCAAGCCCGGGAAAGAATGAAGTGTTAGGATGATAATATTAGGAGACTGAGAATAAAACTGCAGCCTTGTTAGAAAGATGCTTGTTAATTCTGAAAAGTAAAAGGCAACTGAAGGAACAGGGTGAGTTTTAGTCACTAAAGTCTGAAACTCCGTCTCGTTCTACCCACAGTGGGAAAAAATATTCGACGACTTCCCAAAAACAGTATCCAGAACCAGCGCTGGCGTTATGTATGAACGCTAAAACTAGGAGTTGTTTAAATCTCATTTTTTTGTTGTTTGATTTATAGTGGTTAGTGATGTACAGCATGTCTTAATTGTATATTCAAGATATTTTCGACTAATATTAGATGTTTATGTTAGGTGAGCAAGTTGTTTTTACAATCATTAGTGATTGTAAACACTTTATAAAGTCCTACATCTTATTTAAAATTAAAATGAAGATCAAAACTGTTGACATAGTATGAAGCACAAAAAAGATGAAAGTGGTAAGACAGGAAATACTTTCCGTTTTGTACTACAACGAGTGTCGCCGCTTGTCTCCCACCCTTTAACTCCACTACAGGCAATAAACCAATACGAACGCGCATTATGCAACTAACAGACCACGCACACTTAGATCGCAAGTTTGCTATTGGTAGTTGAACTATGAGCATTGCCCTACTTTGTAGCACGACTGCCCCGCCCACCTAGCCATTCTAACTTCTTTCACTTATACAAACGAGAACTACTGCCGACAAACCGTTTTACAGTTTGGCAGAATTTTTGTAGCATGTATATTGTTAGCAAATTTTGAATAAACTAAAAAAAAAGAATCGCCAAACTTAAGTGGCAGTGGGCAGGGTACATTGCTCCCAGAAGAGATGGGCGATGACTCATAGTTCCAAATAAAAGATATTTCCAGGATGAAAAGAATGCTATGTTCTATGTTCCTGCACACAAGGCTGTCCCTTACACCCGTAAGGGACAGCCTTCCACAAACTTTAAGGGCTTGATCAGTAGACGAAACTGAGCGACTTTCCACAAGACTTTTTTCAGGAAACGAAAAAAAAAACAGCCTCACAATACAAAATTAAAAACTTAATTGGACAGTTTGTATAAAGACCGGTTTTTTTTTCATTTCCTGAAAAAAAAATCTTATGGAAGGTAGTTCAATTTTATCTACTAAGCAAGCCATAAAAGTATGTGGAGGGCTGTTCCTTACACACTGTATAGTCAACCTGTGTGTTATTTTCATCTCAATCAATTCACCGTTCAAGCGCGAAAGAACACAGATCGTCACACAAACATACCTACATCTATACAAATTTTTGCCATTACAGTATCAGTGTGATGTAGATTTATTAATTAAATTTCCAAGGCACTTTCTGAAACATAAAATGTTCTTTAGAAAATTTATTTAAAGACACGTTTCTTCCCAATTACGTGTGAATTTCATTTTGCTTTCAATCGAATTTCACGAAAATATAAGAACTGAAAACGTGTATTTCGGTAATAATGTTTTAAGTACTTCTTTTTTTATTTCCATTTCGATTTGAAGCCAGTTTTGTTTGATGTACACTTTTTAGTTAAAGAGTTTTGATTTTATTTTGAACAGTTATTAAAAACATTTCCGTGAATTCTCAATAATTGTATTCTAGGGTTCCAACTTGAATTGAAACAAGCTTTTAATGAAAAATACTTTTTTCATAGCTCGGTATATCTATATATGTAATTAATACTCGTCAAGACGAATCATACCAGCCCAAACTCGATGGGGTTGTGTCGTTTAACTACAAAGTTCCTATAGCCACCTTCCGGTTCCATCATCAGATCAACTCTTTGTCATAATAATTTTGCATTGTCATCTGATTTACACATGCATGCAAAATTTCAGCTCACTCGGTAACCGATAAGTGGATCAAATTTAATTTACAAGATTTGATGACAGACAAACATCGGGACAGGTGAAACTAAATAAAAGCTTGTAAAAGAACCGTGTCAATAATATTTTTTGGGAAACAAATTAATTGCGCATAGAGTTCCACGCGCGCCTCAAGATGTCAGCAAGCCCTAGGGACCCAGCAGAGTCGAAACCTACTCGGGCAATGGGTTTGCTTCTGAAAGGAAAATTCGTCCCTGGTATGAAAGGCGACGAAGGAACAAGAGTGAGTTTTTAGTCCATAAAAGTTTGACACACGCTCCTGCTTCGCCTAAGAGCGGAAGAAGTTACTGAATTATTACTCACCATAAAAAAAATCACAGGATTTTAAGTAATCAATTATTTTTTTCTGTAGTGTTATCTAAAGGGACATGTCATGGTTTATATATTTATAAAATTGTGATATCTATATCAGAATTTTATATTAATATTGCTATGTGGTTTATTATAAAATTATAAACATTAAAAGCCGAGTGTTGAACGATAAAAAAATTGGCGAATGTTTATCTAGTACATTGGTGAAGAAACAAGGTCTTGAAAGACGGACAGACGGACAACAAAGTGATCCTATAAGGGTTCCGTTTTTTACCAACATGATGCGGAACACTAAAAACCAAATTAAGCTTCTAAATTCAATCCTCAATTTGCAACAATAAAAACAAATGCCGCAGGGTGAGTTGAGAAATACTGTAGGTAAAATATTTGCAGCGTAAAAAGTGAACCTTTCAGTCATCGGCAAGCTTCGAAGCTCAGTCGGATATCGTCGGGAAAAACGTGGAAGTTATTTGCCATTTGTTGTGTTTTTCCACTGTGACGCGTTTCTTTAATAGAAAGGGGATTTTTTCGGTCCTTCGAGTTAGAGGATTTTGATTTAATATTTAATTTAGATAATAATATTTTTACAACAAAATGGCTGTCTTTGAGTTGTTGATATTGATGTGACGACGATAAACGTCTATCAAATAATTTCTCCCGTTCTGGTGAGAAAGGCTATCGCAAACTAGGTGACTTGTCCGCGTCTTGTCGAGACGTTGTCGTTTGCATTTGGCGTCTTGTCGCCGCGACTAGACGCGGAGCTGTCGTCGTGCAAGAACAATGCAACGCAGAGCTGTCGCGCGACTGTCGTCGTGTGTGCGAGTGCACGGGGCGTCACTAGACGCGGCGACAAGTAGCGAGCGCGCGCGAAACCCCTAGGTTGTCGTCGCGACTCCGCGACTCTGACGCCAAGTGTGCGAAGCTTTGAACAACATTTATGAAATGTTCGGCCGCAGCCTGTCGTTGCGTCTAGTCGCCGAGCTGTCGCTGTCGCGTGTGGCCTAGTGTGCGCTTAAAGTAAGGGAGGAATTTTCAAAATTCATCCACTAAAGAAATAAAACGGGAGCTCAGTTTGTATGGAGATACCTACTAAGCCGCTAATAGAAACTTATTAAAAAAAAAACTCAGTAGCAATTTGTAATTTCAATCCAAGTTACAATAAAACCAACAATTGCTCAGTCAATCTGCAATCTATTGCAAACTTTACCACTCTTTCATCAAGGTTCAAATTTCTTACACACAAAACAACTAATAAAGACAACACTATTCACAGTGTATCTACGATTTCCTTTCAAGATATCAACAAAACATTTGAATAAGGTATACATCAAGAATGATCGCCAAGAAGGATTACCTACCATTCAACCTAAAAAGGAACACCACTATAAAAATATAGACACACCCCTTTGTGACTTTGACAAGGGGATGAAGGGGGGTGAAAGGGGGTCATTTGCCCCGCATCAGGTGGCTGTCATATGTGAGCCCATTGCAAGGAAAGGGGTATTGTAGGGAGTTAGTGGGTTGAATGGTCACGCTAAATATAGGCTAGGCTAAATTCGTTTAAGGTTACGGAGAGAATCTATAGTTAGGGGCGTTGAATCGGCGTTTGTTGTATCGTTTTCATATTATTTTTTAGGGTTTTATTCCTACAAAGTGAAATCGGGACCCTACTATCACTTTGCTCTGTCTGTCTGTCACCGAGCCCTCTAGGCCACTGAGGGGTTGTTTTGCACTTGCACCCAGCTGTTTGCTGGATCCTAATACTCACTATTGGCTTGATCACACGTACCGAGTAAAAGAGCGAGACAGTAAAATGTTGCTCGGCCGAGACAGTGATGTAAGCGAGTTGTAGAGATAAATGGTAGGCCGAGCACTCGGCGCTGTGTTTACACGTACCGAGTGCTCGGTCGAGAGTACTGTCTCGCCCGTTTACTCGGTACGTGTGATCAAGGTATATGACCTGTCGTGACCTGTGCTGTACTTAGATAATGTCTGTGTTATCAAACGTGAGACCTTTTTTAAATATTTTATGGGTAAAAATCATCCCCCGCCCTTGGGCGGAGCGGGAGATAGTGTCAGACTCTTACTGACTAAAAAACCCACCCCGTTCCTTCTTGCCTTTCGTACCGGGGCCGAGCTTCCCTTTAGGATAACCTTGGCCATAATATAAAAATTTTTGGAATCAATTCAGTTACTAATTCTGAACAAACTTCAATCAGGCTTCGTGTAAACTAAAAATAATTTTGTTTATAAAATGGAACCAAAATGCTGACTACAATACGATTACGGTACGATTAATTAACACTCATTAATGGTTATTAAGCTCAATGGAGTCGCGGATTTATAATACATTATTTGAATGCCACTAATTAGGTACGTAATCTGATGTTGTAATATAAAACTGAATTGATTTTATAGTTTGTAAACCTACGAGCAAATATTGAATGAAAAATAAATATTGTTTTTTCATATACCGCGTTTAATTAATTATGTTTTTGATTCAACAACTTATATTGACTTTTGTGATGAATTAAATACTGGTTAAGCCTTTAAGAGCGACATCAAATAATCCTCCCGCTCTAGGTGGAACGAAAGAGAATGAGAAAAAGACAGTCGTACGCGTGAGGGAACGCATATCCTCGCTCATATGCCCTAGCCATTATGACTCTGACTACCAGCCACTGTAGGCACGGGCTAGCAGACAACGAGCGTCAGGTAGTTCCCAGTCCAGCCGTCCGATTACTCTCTGAACCGAGCCCGAGTCGACGGCATGTAGTGTTCTACGTGCACCTCAAAGAAACTATAGCAAATTGATGCCTGTTGGGGCTGCGGGGAATTTCTGCAAATGCAACTGTTGCTTTGGAACGATGAACGCAAAGAGATCTGAATAAATAAAGGTAAGGTTTAGTCAGTAGAAGTTTGACACATCGACCCGCTTCACTCGAGAGCGAGAAAAGTTATTTAATGATTTCCTAAATCAAAAAAAATAACCGTGTTTGCCCAGAAGTGCATTTGAAAACAAAATATCGTATCGTCTATGACAATGGATTTACTCCTTTAATTTTTTAACGCCGTCACGTCGGGAAATCAGCGATTTCTTTTTAAAAATGAAGCCAATCTATTTTCTAATTGAGTCCCATTGAGACTCATCAATATTCATGACGGTTTCTTTTTACTTTTGTGATACTTTTAAAATGTTGTATTTTATTTTACTGAAATATTCGAGTTGTTTTCTTTAATGGAATGGTTGTATTTCTACGGTTGCGCGGTTCATTGCGTGATCAATAGTGGCCAAGTGAGGTACATTATCATCATCATTATCATTTCAGCCGAAAAACGTCCTTCGGGAGGTACCTGTTCCAGATTCGAGCGGAAGATACGCCCGGGTATCGCCACCGTGCGGAACGCCTGGAGGACACGGTGGAGCACACAGTCGAGGTGTGCCCTGCTTGGCCGGTGCATCGCCGTGCTCTCATGGGGGCGATCGGCGGCGGAGACCTCTCGCGCCGGGCCTTGGTTGAGGCCATGGTTCGGAGCGAGGAGGACTGGCAGGCGGTCGCCGACTTCTGCAAAGCAGTAATGCTCACAAAGGAGGAGGCCGACCGCATCTGGCAACGGCGCTCTCGCCGCCGCCGCCGGGATTCCGATCCCGATTTCCAGCCACCGTAGGCGCGGGCTTGCGGATAGTGAGCGATGGGTAGCCCGCTGTCCGGCCGTCCGGTAACTGTCCGGACCGAGCCCAAGTCGTCGACGGCGCGCACTGTTCCCGCGCGCCTCAAGGAGTTGTCAGCAACAGTAGGGGCCCAGCTGGGTCGAAGCCTACTGGGGCCAGGGTTAGTTTCGAAAGACAGCTCGAGCCCTGGTATGAAGGCTTGAAGGAACTGGGTGGGTTTTTAGTCAGTAAGAGTCTGACACTATCTCCCGCTCCACCCAAGAACGGGGGTTGCTATTGATGATTTCCCTACCATAAAAAAAATAGCCCTACAGGCACTATTGAATTGTTAAAATGTCGATTAGCCCAAAAAGTACAGCTAAATTGTATGTTCCAAAACGTTTTACTTTTTTGCCAAAAATATTTAAAAAGGTCGCAAGTTGGATACCACTGACACTAAATACAACACAGGTCACGGTAGGTCATAGCGGTTATTAGGCGCCAGAAAACAACTAGGTGCAAGTGCAAAACAACCCCTCAGTCACCTGGATGGTCCAGTGACTATGTAATTTCGCTGACATAACAAGCTTATAACTTTGTGATTTTTCTTGATACTGTTATGAAATTTTGTACATAGATACTTTACATAAAATGACTAGACACGTGCTTTGGGTTTCGCATATAGGTACTAAAACAAATGTGGAGATATGAAGATATCCGCAGGAGAACCAAGGTTGCCGACATAACACGAAGAATCGCCAAACTTAAGTGGCAATGGGCAGGGCACATTGCTCGCAGAACAGATGGCCGTTGGTGCCGAAAAATTCTGGAGTGGCGACCGCGTACCAGAGCAGCGTATGAAGGCCTCCTACAAGGTGGACCGATGACCTGGTGAAGGTTGCAGGAATCTGATGGATGCGGGACGCACATGATCGTTCGTTGTGGTAACACTTGGGGGAGACCTATGTCCAATTTTGAACGTCTATCGGCTGAAATGATGATGATGATGAAAAATAATGTCATGTATATGAGTTTACATGTTCCCACGATACAAGAATAATGAGGCGAATAGTATAGAGCAGAAAAAAAACATGAGTTGAGAAAAGTTTAATTATTATGTAGATCTCGTAAACGCGACGCTTGACGTCAACGAAGCATATATATTCGCCTTTTAGTATTCACATAGTGACAATACAGTTATTAAGCTATGATAGGGACATACAGCCAGTTAGACGGTGACGTCATATCAGCCCACGTACTCGGAGGCTGCCAAGAATTGTCGCCAAATCACGTTTCCTATCCACCTACGTTTTGGACAGTTCTGTATAACATTTGGATCATCCCTACGTTCAAACGACGTCTAACATCTGGCGAGCCAAGCAACTTACCTACCTAACTTGAATACCTTCATATTGCATAACTCAGCTTTCATCTATACACCCTTTTTTGAACTAATTAAAAAATAGTTTTAATTGGTTAAAAAAAAAAAAACTAGGGCTCTATCCGTACCAGTTACTGTTCATACTTGTATAGTCAAAAGTAAAAAAACTGGGCAAGTGCGAGTCGGACTCCCGTCCTGAGGTTTCGGTACAAACTTACATTACGGTATTAATTCTTATCAAAATAAATTACTTCGAGGTTAAGGCTATATCAGAATCTATAAATTACTTTTTGAATCATTTAAATCGGACGTACCATTTGAAAGTTATCCTAAGTTTAATAATTCTCAAAATTAAATCCGCGCGATAGCTCCCGCGAGTTCCGCTCTTCAGTCGCTTCGCATGACGCGTTCGCTGACCCTCCCCCGCACCGTCTTGCTTACTGTTTCTTTAGCTAATAAGCCGAACAACAATAAAAAAAAAAACCGAAGGAAGATGATGAAATTCTTGATTTAACACAAAAACTATGTACTCAACCAGTTTTACGTAACATGGGCTATTTTATATTTTTTGTAAAGAACCCGTGCGAAGCCGGGGCGGGTAGCTAGTTAATTATATAAAAGGAGAAATTGACTGACTGACATATCAACGCACAGCTGAAACTACAGGCCATAAGAGCGTGAAATTTTGCACTAAGTTTCCTTTTATGATAAAAGTGAGTACTAAGAGAGGATGTTCCAAATTTCACCCACTAAGGAGATGACATCGGTGTCCAAGTTGGTGTGGAGAAACCTATTTTCACGCAGGTGAAGCTGCTGGCAGAAGTTAGTATCGATTGAACTATTAACAGATACTTTTTAATAGTCCAGAACTCCAGAAGTCTCTTCGTTAAGAAGGTGAAGCAAATTTCAATACGTCGATCTCTATAAAGAAGAACGTATAGAAAACTCTACTTGATAGTAGAAAAGTCTTCAAGGCTAGAGTGAATAGGCTCTTATTAAACTAGTGCGCCTCACCATCAATGATTGCATCACAGCTTACCATCCAGTAGGATTGCAGTCATGTACTAGTTTATATCAGATAAAAAAATGTTCCAAGGAAACTCGCTCCTATAGAAAGTAAAAAAATAAATTAAAATTAACAAACTTTTGAATAACAAACTTTTAATTAAATGCGCAAAAAAAAACTTTACGATTTCAAAATCAGACTTTGGTGCCAAACATACTGCTAACGTAGGCTCTTACGTGTTGATATGTCAATCCTCGTTTGGCCTACTTTCTTTAGATCTTTTATTGTCATAGAAGTCCTACTGGTCCTACATCAATGATATGGCCAAACGAGGATTGACATATCATCAAACGTTAACGTTTAAACGATCTGGCCAGTTTAAGATGGCCATATCATACAATGATCAATTCTAAGATTTGGCCACGACAGACGCAGAAACCTTTCTTTATCACGTCTAGAGTAATTGGTAGGCTTATATCCAATGTGTCAATGCTGACCCTACATACAATATGCTACAAAGTAATCAGTAAGCAAGGAAATCTCCTGGAAAATGCCTGATAAGATGGTGGAAATTTTCCAAGCCATTTTTCGGAAGGTCCGCATATAAAAATGGCATCGGTAAACAATGAGACGGCTTGTTAGTCCACCGTCATCGATAACTATCAGTAAGCCTGTATCTTTACTGAAGCTATTACTCTTGTATAAGGCAGTGAGCTGCTAGCGTAGTTAAATAGCTGGCTTATGGCTTACGGGTTTGTTCACATAAATTTTACGTAAAATCGTATACGCACGTACGAACACGAACACAGCGAACACAAAAACCAAACTTGAACATTTGGTCTGTTCGCACGGACAGCATTTTTGAACACGAACGCGAACATATTTCGAATCGAGTTCGCGCAAAAGTCGCCTCTTATTAGCCGTGGCGGCGTAATTGGAAGTGGTTGATTGTGAAATAGCGAAAAGTTTTTTGGTGGTCGCATAGATTCATGAAGAACACCACTCTATATAGAACATAGTAATAGGATTGCCGCAAACATTTTTGATGAACAGTTTTTGATGTTTGTTAGTGGTACGCACATGCGAACCAAGTTGTTGCCTATCATGCAATGCAACAAATTTGTTCGTACATGCGTATATGGCTTTATTTTTTGCTGTGTAGCCGTACCAACTTTAATATCACCTTATATTATAAGCCTAATTGATTATGCTTATGTTATGCGAGATTATTTTTTAATTCATTAAACCCCGCACCGTCTCACCGTCTTTCTATTGTGTCTGTAATTTCCACGATTGAAAGGTTAATGATAAAAATTAGTGCTTGATTGCGATTCCACCTAATGGCAAGCAGTGTTGCAATCTTTGATGATGAATTGCACTAGTTTATTAAGAGCCTATTCACACTAGCCTTGAAAACAGCTAAGTTATAATCGTACAGAAAGACCGCTGCAGGCAAATTGTTCCAGTCCTTCGATATACGCGGTATTTAAACGACAAGAAACGGCAAACGTAGAGGTATCAACAACGTAAGGGTGGACACTCGCCGTACGTCGGGTAGTCTGATGGTAGAAAGGTGATGGCAGAATCAAGTCATGTAATTCCTGAGCACACTCTCCAAAACGCATTCTGTAAAATTCCGAAATGCTGGCTACCCTAAGCCTATGCTCTAGGCTTTGTACATAAAATACTCATTCAACATCGAAGAACTAAATACCATTAGCATACTAAATATCGTTTTAAATGTCACTATGCCTTCATAAGCAAAGTATAGCGTAGTCGGCCTTATAATGTTCCTACTGTTGGGTCTCAGGCCTCCTCTCTAGGAGAGAAAATGGGCCGTAATCCACCACGCGAGCCCAGTGCGGGTTGGTGAATGTCACACGTCTTCAAATTGGTTGTAGGGCATGCCAGTTTCCTCACAATGTTTTCCTTCACCGTTTTGAGAGCTTTGGTGATGAACTAAATTAAACAAAGTAATGCGCCTGGCTGGGTTTGAACCCACAACCTACAACTCATAAGTCGGGGCCTTTACCGCTCGGCTACCACTGCTCTCATGTCTTCATTACTACAAAACAATTGGCAGACATACTATGATGTTATAAAAGTGTTCGGCTTTAATTGAATTTAGAGTTGTCACGCAAGCGAGTATTAGGAACATATACACTAAAACTATAAAGTCTAAAGTTTTTATTTATGTATGTATATTGGTTACTTCTTGAAACTCAAACGGCTAAACGGATTTTGATAAAATATGACAAATGGGCAGAATTTTTTTTTCTATATATTTTTCCATTTACTATCAGCTGTCCGGCTATAATTAAATTTAGATTATCTTCAAATTGAAGCTAGTCTGGTCCTTCTTAATCGGAATACGCAATGATCTGTGCTCATTAGTGCTCTCGCCAATTGGTTTTTGTGGCGTTTAAGTTTTTGTTTGTACGCTCTACAGGACACGTCTATCTGTTCTTTAACTGTAGGCATTTTTACATACACGTGGATCTCTGTGTTCTTAGTAAACCATGGGGCATTTATCAAAGTTTTTAAGGCTTTATTTTGGAAGCGTTGGAGAATTTCGATATTAGTGTGGCTTACCGATCCCCAGAGTTCTATACCGTAAGTCCACACTGGTTTGATTATAGTTTTGTAAAGTATAATACATGTAGATGGGCAGATTAAATCACTTAATAGATTAATTCATTAAACCGCAAGTGTTCGCTCTCTCATTGTCTTTCTATTGTGCCTCTAATTACGGTATTCAAAAGGTTAATACAATATGTGTTATACCAAAAATTACGTCTTGATACTTTTTATCCCGGCGGTATGTTTCCTTGGGGAAATTTACGATTTTAACGCGGGCAAAACCGCTAGCAAAAACTAGTTCACCATTAGTAGATATATATTTATTGAAGAAGTCGTACGGTATTTGTTCTTAAAATAAGCTTGTTTCAGTGTTGGTATATTCATCATTATCATCATCAGCCTTTTTAATGTTCCCACTGCTGAGACTCAGGCCTCTTCTCTAGAAGGAGGCACGGGCCGTAATCAATCACACGGGCCCAGTGTTGGTATATTGCTGAGCATTTTGCTGAGCGCTGACCGTTTTGCGCGGATGTGTCGCATATCCTATTTACTTACTACTCATAAGTCGATATTGTTTTATTTTTTTAAGGTATGCGCCATGTTCGACGCAAATTAACTCTTTTTCTTTCATATTCATTATCATTTCAGTCCACACCGTGTGTCACTGTTGGACATAGTCCTCCCCAAGTGTCGCCACAACGGCCGGTCCTGTGCATCTCACATCCTGTCAATTCCCGTGACCTTCACCAGTTCATCTTTATGGGAGGCCGCGCCAACGCTGCGTCTTTCACTGCGCGGTCATTTCTCCAAGACCAAGGTTACCGAAATAGCCCGATGAATTTACAAACTTAAATGGCACATTGCTCGCAGAACAGATGGTCGATAGGGCTGAAAGGTTGTGGCCGTAATATTATAAAGACGAAAGTTTGTGTGTGTGACTGTATGTATGTATGTATGTATGTTTGTTACTTCTTCACGCTCTCTGAACGGGTTACAGCGAAACTTGGTGCAAAGGTTTAATGTTAGCAAAAGAGGAGGCCGACTGCATCAGGCAACGGCGCTCTCGCCATCGCCGACATACCGATCTCGATTTCCGGCCACCGTAAACGCGGGCGTGCGGACGGCGAGCAAAGGGTAGCTCGCTGTCCGACCGTACGGTAACTATCCGGACCAAGCCCAAGTCGTCGACGACGTGCACTGTTCCCACACGCCTCAAGGAATTGTCAGCAACAATAGGGGCCCAGCTGGGTCGAAGCTTACCGGGGCCAGGGTTAGTTTCGAAAGATAGCTCGAGCCCCGGCATGAAGGCTCGAAGGAAAGGGGTGGTTTTTAGTCAGTAACAGTCTTACATTATCTCCCGTTCCGCCCAAGAGCGGGATTATCATTAGATGATTTTACCACCATAAAAAAAGTCATGTACTGGAATAACACAGGATACTTTTTATCTCTTAAGACAATTTTCTACTTTGACGCGGGCAAAACCGAGGGCAGTAGCTAATTAGGTGTAAAATACACGTCTTTTCGTGTTTTTAGAAAAGCGAGGGCGCAAGAGAAATGAAATCTAATAGACCATTTACTGAATTACTTAACCATCTGATCTCATTTACCAATCGTTTTATTTGAGAGGTATCATGACATTTACATAGAAACTTAGAGTATCAAGACAAGCAAGTCTTATTTAATAAAAACTGGGCAAGTGCGAGTCGGACTTGAGCACTTAAGGTTCCGTACAAACTTACCTATGGTTCATTTCCCGAATGGAGTCTCGAACATTTTTCCGAAACGAAAAAAAAAAATTGTAACTTAACAACTTTACTGTTTTCAGATTTATTCTCATATTTGTGCTATAAGATCTTGCTTTATGCCAAACAGAATTCTGGGTCAATGGGAAGTATCTTATGAATTTTGATTTCTTCGAGAGTGTGGTTTTTTGCGACATTAATGCTGTATCTTTTTTTTTCGTTAACTTAGAACTTTGATTTTTTCACAGCTTCTAGGAACCGCAAGTTTTAATTTCAACTAGATACTTTCACGCGTTCCCATGACAGACAGATAGACAGACAGTGATCCTATAAGGGTTCAGTTTTTTTTCCTTTTGAGATATGGAACCCTAAAAACTAAAGTGTGACGTTTAATAAGCTTAGGATTAACTTGAAAAAATACAATACATTTTGTCTCAAAGAATAGAGGTTCTTTTTAGTGAAAAATATATTTTTAATTAAATATAAGCTATTAATCTTTCGCTACATTAAAAAATCTGTGTAGTCAGGGATTTAGACAAATTACAGCTTGCGATGGAACTAAGGTCATCGTTCTTGTTCAGAAAAATATATTATTTTTGTGTCATCTTTGACTGAAATAAATGTATGATTTATTAGCTTTTTTTTAAATAGCCTATGTCGCACCGAAATAGCGCAGCTTTCTATCGGTGAGAAAATTTTAGCAATCGGACCAGTACTTGCAGAGATTACCTCCTATAAACAAAAAAAAACTTTTACTTTTTTTTACTATTAGTGTAGAAATGTAGATTACTTATTATGAGTTCGCTGTCTCCCACTGCAGGGCCGATGCATCCTTTCCATTTTTCCACTCTTTCCTGACTCAATCTATTTCCGTTGACTGGCCTGTTGGTCTAGTGGTTAGTAGCCCTGACTGCTATGCTGCAGGCCGTGGGTTCGATTCCCACCCAGGACAAATGTTTGTGTGATGAGCATAAGCATTTGTTCTATGTCTGGATGTAATTTATCTATAATAATGTATGTATTTAGAAATATATAAGTATGTTTATCAGTTGTCTAGTACTCATAACACAAGCTCTACTTAGCTTGAGACTAGACGGCGTTGTGTGATAGTTGCGGAATATTATTATTATTATTATTATTTCTAGCCAATCCAATGGACAAGCCTGTCGGTCTAGTAGTCAGTGGTCCTGACTGTTATGCCGAAGGTCGTGGGCTTAACTCCCACCCAGGACAAATGTTTGTATGATAAGCACGATCATTTGTCCTGTGTTTGGGTGTAATTTATCTATAACACAATGGAACAGCATTTCTGTTGCATGAATAATTACTAATATTGTTATATATATTTGATGTGCTGTAATTATAAGCAGTTGGCAGCATCTAGTTTCGAAAATAAATATAATTTACTTACAATTTTTTTTTTTGGAGGTTTATGCTTAGTCCTCACCGTAGCTACAAAAGATACTATTTTTTTTTATAGGTTTGCGCTTTACCGCTATCTCACCTGATGGAAAGCGATGATGTGGTCGACAATGTAGCACGTTTATCAAGAAGTAGTCATTCACTCTTTACTTTAAGATCCCTAGGTTGTAGCCATCAGGACACTTATGTGTCAACCTTTTTCATGATTATAGATCTCAGTATTTCTAGGTGCTATACTCTCTGTCATTCAATTTTAGTCTGCTTAAGGCATTAGCAAAGTACTTGACAAAAAATTGATAGCTTTTCTATTCAAAACGAAATATCGTTCTTTTTTTAGTACAGAATGTTAAGAGATAAGTTTTATCTTTGTTAGGAGACCGCTGCCAATGTAGGACGTGAACAGGTCGTTTGTAATGCTAATCCTATATGAATATATTCACACGAAAAAATTAACTTCGTCTCAGTATCGCATATATATACTTTAATTCTGGTCCTGTCATAAGAAACAGTTTTACATTTTGATCCTTAAGGATTTCGTGTAAAAATTTTTTTTTATTGATATATTTTTTGCAAGATCTTTCGCCTTCAATAAAGATTTAATTTGATATCGGGTATTAAATATAATCAAATTAGATTAACTTAGTCGTCTTTTAGGTTTAACGATGACATTAAATTCAATTTTATACGGCAGATTTAACAACCAAATTATTTCGGGTACGTTTTTCTTACACTTCCATAAACTACACTACACATACACTACAGTACACAAAACCAACACAGTGTTGTTTATAATATTTTTGTTTTACGAGAGCGAGGATGTCGCGGCGACACGCGGCTTGCCTCGCCCGCGGCTGGCGCCTAACTGCCGCCCGCCCAGCTAGGCGGGCCGCCCTACGAGGCAAATAACCAGAGGTCCTTTCTCCCGACGACCTTTTTGTCTGATCTGTGACTTATATTCTCAACGTCAATAATAGTAATAATAGTAAAATCTCATTAATACGGCTGTTAATAATCGGGCGTGTTTGCGAAGACGTAGGGTCAGGGAGGCCTCGGTTAGAAGTAGTACCCTCATTATTCAAGGGAATGCCTTCATTAAGTTTTGGGAAAATAATTGAGTCGTCAAAGCTAGCTTGTGAGAGATATTGCTTGTTTACAAGCTGTAACAAAAAGGTTTTATCATTATGTTTTGAAGCAATTTTACTTATACCTTTTGTTTTTTTGGCATATTTTTCTGATACCTGTATTTGTGTTTTTGCTAGAAGTTCCCTTTCTTTGTCTGCCTTTTATACCTGTGTAGTTTTCTTTCTTAAATTGTGTTCTTACTAAATATATTACGTTGGTACACATTCATTCAATAATTCGGAATTTATATTCGGTCAACATGTCGGTGCTTCTTATACATAAGGCCATAAGGGAAATGGTGTATTTTTTCAGGACAATCGTTTTGACGATAATTAAAACAATTATTGTTAGTAATTTGTGAAAAGACTTTTTATCGATTATTTTGCTTTATTTCATTAATAATATAATCAGTTAAATGATCGCAGTACCAGACGCTCAATGTAATATGATAAAATAATATTTATTTAATTTTTATTATAATACAATTTTGAGCAGTGTTGACCCAGTCCTGACCTGCGAGTTATAGGTCGCGGGTTCAAACCAGTGGCCAGCAGTGATCTACACTAATATTATGAAGAGGTAAAGTTTTTTTTTTTTTTTGAGAGCTGTGGTGACCGAGTGGTAATGGCTCCGACTTACGGGTTGTAGATTGCGGGTTCAAACCCAGGCAGGCGCACTACTTTTTATAACTTATTTCATTAGCACTGCTCTCGAAACGATGAAAGAAAACATCGTGAGGAAACCGGCATATCCTTGAACCAAAACATCGAAAACATGCGACATCCACCAACCCGCACTGGACCCGCGTGGTGGATTGCAGCCCATTCCCTCTTCTAGAGAGGAGGCTTGATTCTCAACAGTGGGAATATTAATTACAAATATTATATTAATAAACAGTGGCTGATTATACATTATGCTCATGTTTAAGCTAATATTATATGGAGGTAAAGCTTATTTTTTTGTTTAAAGAAGGTAATCTCTGAAAGTACTAGTCCGATTGCTAAAATTTTTTCACTGATAGAAAACTGCTTTGTTCTTGTGTGTGAAAGGCTATTTTTATGTCCGTGTGCGAAGCCACGGGCAAAAGTTAGTTATGCTTTAAAATAATTTTATTCAAATACAGTTACAACTTTATACATAGGAAGCGTCGATATCGCCCAGTTTTATGTGGCAACCTTGAAGCGTATATGTACCTAGTACATTAACATATACTAGTAACATATCTGTAAGACATTTATCTTGTTAACGACATGCACATAAATCTTTGTAGTAGTAAATCTTTAGGAGAAGTGTCGTATCCGACATAACGTTTATTGTTCAGATTGTACATTTTTATTCTTTTGTCGTGTTGCCGAGGTCTGATAGGCAGTTGTTTTATGTGAAATACGAGATTTCAAAACGGTGAAGGAAAACATTGTGAGGAAACCGGCATGTCCTAGAACCAAAAATTCGAAGACATGTGACATTCACCAACCCGCACTGGGCTCGCGTGGTGAATTACGGCGCATTCCCTCTCCTAGAAAGGAGGCCTGACTCCCAGAAGTGCGTAAATTAAAAAAAAAAATTGATGATGATGATGATGACGAGATTTCAGAGCTGCATCAGCTGAAACAAAAAGTCGATCTCAATATAGGTACCGTTGTAGTAAGTAGCTAGCAATTTTTAGGGTACCGTACCTCAAAAAACGAAACCCTTATCGGATCACTTTATTGTCCGTCTGCTGTCCGTCAAGACGCTTTATCTCAGAAACAAATGGAGGTTTCGAGTTGAAATTAAAACTGTACACTCAGGTCTGCGGCCCCTTAAAGCTATGAAACGATACCCGATGCCCTGGAGGACTCCTTGATTGTAGTTGCTAGTCTAAGTTTTTACTTCAGTTAGTTAATAATTTGATTAGTTCTTAGAAATTTAATTAACATTGAACATAAATTACTTGAATATTAACCCTTTAACCATTTGCGTCGGATTGGTTCGTCTATTGTTTTAGTGTCCTATTCGCCAGAGTCGTGTGTTTGGAGGAGTGGCAGGCGAGGAGGAGGCCGACCGCATCAGGCAACGGCGTTATCGCCGCCGCCGCCGCCGCCGGGATTCTGATCCCAATTTCCGGGCACCGTAGGCGCGGGCTTGCGGACAGTGAGCAATGGTTAGCTCACTGTCCGGCCGTCCGGTAACTGTCCGGACCAAGCCCAAGTCGTCGACGGTGCGCACTGTTCCCGCGCGCCTCAAGGAGTTGTCAGCAACAGCAGGGACCCAGCCGGGTCGAAGCCTACTGGGGCCAGGGTTAACCGAAAGGGCGCTCGAGCCCCGGTATGAAGGCTAGAAGGAACGGGGTGGGTCTTTTAGTCAGTAAGAGTCTGACACTATCTCCCGCTCCGCCCAAGAGCGGGTGTTGTCATTGAATGATTTTTTCCCACCATAAAAAAAGGGTCGTGTATTTACGACTGGGTACATCATCTCGTTCAGCTCTTCAATCCCCATAGGTGACAAAAGAACTGACGAGATAGAGAGAGTAATTGGTCGTGGATGTGAGACTTTGGCGGTATAACCGCGTGAGTGTTTGTTGTATACATCGGACGCAAGCGGTTAGTGGACTACAAATATTTATAACCCAAGATATTTCTCATCCACAGATCAATACTGGGCGTGACCACAGAGCAGACTCATTATTTTCCTAAACAATCAGTACTATCATTCAACGTTTGACTGGCCTGTTGGCCTAGTGGTTAGTGGCCCTGATTGCTATGCCGGAGGTCGTGGGTTCGATTCCCACTCAGAACAAATGGTTGTGTGATGAACATGATCATTTGTTCTGTGTCTGGGTGTAATTTATCTATACATGTATGTATTTAGAAATATATAAGTATGTTTATCAGTTGTCTAGTACTCATAACACAAGCTCTGCTTAGCTTGAGACTAGACGGCGTTGTGTGATAGTTGTGGAATATTATATTATATTATATTATATTATATTATATTATATTATATTATATTATATTATATTATATTATATTATATTATATTATATTATATTATATTATATTATATTATATTATATTATATTATATTATATTATATTATATTATATTATATTATATTAACGTGGCTATCACTCACTCAGTCGTCACTCTTCTAAGAGTGGGAGTTTATTTTACATTCAGGGGTGCTATTCTCTAAGAAAACGGCCTTGAGCGCAGCGCTGGCCGCAGCGGCGAATCGAGAGCGCAGTACATTGAATTAACAATCCAATGTAAAGGTGCATTAGGTTGTTAATCCAATCTACTGCGCTCTCGACTCGTCGCTGCGGCCAGCGCTGCGCTCAAGGCTGTTTTCTTAGAGAATAGCACTACTGGTCCTAAATAGCGTCATAAAATAGTGACTTTCTGAAGCCTACTAGTCGGTAACGGCTGAGTTAATACTCGAAGATTTTATCGTGTACTAATATTTTTGCCAAATAAAAAATAACATTATATTTTTTCGCTAGTTTTCCCTACTTTTTTCAAACGGCTAATATGTTTACAACAAAAAAATGCTAGTTAAGTGTTTTTCTGAATGTAAACATCAATCAATATTTCGCAAAGAAAATGGTTTTAAAAAGGTCAGCGTGGCTTTAAGCGGGCATAGGTGGCAGTACGAGCACGTGTGCATTTAACTTCGGCCAGATGTTCAATGAACTATACGCCTTAACCAATCAGAGAGGCAAACGGATTTTTAACGGTTTTTTTTTTTTTGGAAATATTATAAAGAGGAAAAGTTTTTTTTTTTTTGTAGGAGGTTATCTCTGGAAGTACTGGTCCGATTGCTAAAATTTTCATGCACCGATAGAAAGCTGCTTTATTCCTGAGTGACATAGGTTACATTTTATGTACGTGAAGCTGCGGACAAGGAAAGGTAAATGGACCTGCTGAGTCCGTCTTTGTACAGTGTTTCATTATTGCATAAAATTTTAAATAAATACTATACCTAGATATTTTATTCCTTGCTTGTTAAGCAACAAAAAGAAAATGAATCTGTGTTCTATAGCATTCTACTATTCCACATTCACCCATCAGGAAAGAAAGGTTCCCTTCAATCTTTCCGTATCACAAAGTTTGGTTGAGTTGTTGACAAGAAAGTAGGACAAACAAATAAATTCTATTCATTTGTTTGTTTACCAAAGATAGGATTTTCATACAAGATTGTGACACAATATTCAACCTTAATCAATAAAAATACAACTAAATCACTTTTCCTGAAAAAGAGACGATCACTCGAACTCTATGAAAAAAACGTTTCGACCCTAAACTGAATTGTAAAACCGACTATAGTCCGTCTAAAAAGTCAAACGACTTCGGTAGTTCGAACATTGTTTACCATAAACGGAATACGCTAGACAATTGACGTCATTTATTATCCCTCAGAAATGTTAGTAAAAATAAACGTACCTACCTCTACCAAAATTATAAAAACTAAGTATTAAAGTTTCCACTTCGTTTGACTTTTTAGACTGACTGTACAAAGATTTTTACTAGTACCAATATGGCACTTAGGAATACAGCAGCTTTCTGTCGATGAAAAAAAGAAATTTGTAATCGGACTAGTACTTTCAAAAAGCAAACAAAAAAAAACCAACTTCTTCTTTATTATGTTAGTGTAAACAAACACGCCGGTCGAGCTTCTTGGGGATTCTTTTAAAGTCGGACAAATTCTTATTCTTTTTCTACCAGGCGATATTAATTTCAGTTTTTGCCAACATCAGAACACTGTGAAAAGCACTTTTTATTTAAAGACTAGCTTTTACCTACGGCTTCGCCCGCGTACATAAATCTATCTCCTTTCTCTCAGTCCATCCAAAGGTTGTCTGTAAGAGATCGCCCTGTGCAATAAGATCGCCCAGTGTGCACTTAATCTTTTAAATGTTTGTCCTGTATTTTTGTTTATTTGGTGTACAATAAATGTAGCGGAGATGAGAATGTTAAGATGGATGTGTGGTGTGACGAGAATGGATAAAGTGAGAAATGAGTATATTAGGGGAAGTTTGAAAGTGGCGCCAGTGACTGAAAAGTTGAAAGGGAATCGTTTGTCTTGGTATGGTCATGTGAAAAGGAGGGATGAAACGCACGTTACTAAAAAAGTTATGAGTTTACACGTGGATGGATGGAGGGGAAGAGGGAGGCCAAAGAAAAGATGGATGGATTGTGTGAGAAGCGATATGAAAGAAAAGGGAGTTAGTGATAGCGTGACGAGTGACAGGACAGAATGGAAGAAAAAAACGTGTTGCGCCGACCCCAAATAAAACGGAATTAGGGCAGGAAGATGATGATGGTGTACAATAAAGATTATAATAAATAAATAAATAAAATAAAATGTAGCCTATGTCACTCAGGAATAATGCACCTACCTATCGGCGAAAAAAAATTTTAGCAGTCGGACCAGTACTTCCAGAAATTACCTGCTACAAACAAAAAAAAAACAAACTTCTTCTTTATTATGTTAGTGTAAACAAACACGCCGATCGCTTCTTGGAGATTCTTTTAAAGTCAGACAAATCCTTTTTCTTTTTGGTTATATTCATTTCAGTTTTTGCGTGGATCAGAAAACTGTGAAAAGCACTTTTTATTTTAAGATTTGTCAACGTTTGTCGTTTATAAGACCAACATCAATCACCAGAGCACAATAATATCTTACAAGAGAACAGATGCTGAGATCAACAGCCCCTACAAAAAGTTCTAAAGATTAATCAAATTTAATATTGAAATTCTCTTTAACATCTGTTCAATATTCTTTTTGCCTGCATGTCTAATTTTTTGTTGTCATTTCGTAGCATTGATCATTTTTATATATATCTATATATATAAAAAACAATGCCACTTTTTGTTGTAATTTTATAACTCAAGAACTCACCTATCTAAACAAAATGTTAAGGCTTTGTTCAGACTATTTAGTAGATGGTTTATGTGAAGTTTGGTAGGGTAGAGTAGGGTATAGTAGGGTAGAATATGGTAGAGTAGTGTAGAGTAGTGTAGAGTAGGGTAGAGCAGGATAGTGTAGGGTAGAGTAGGGTAGAGTTGGGTAGAGTAGGGTAGAGTAGGGCAGAGTAGAGTAGAGTAGGGTAGAGTAGGGTATAGTAGCGTAGAGTAGGGCAGAGTAGGATATAATAGGTTGGAGTAGGGAAGAGCGGGAGCGAAGTCACGTAGGCAAAAGCTAGTAGATATATAAAAATGAAACCCTATTATTTTAGTCACGCTAGACCAATTTCCGCTAATTCTTTTTTTGTTCTGTTTGTTATTGTCAGGAGAAGCTTTATATGGAAAAAAAAAATGGAAATTAGGGTAGTGTAGGGTAGAGTAAGGTAGAGTAGGGTAAAGTAGGATAGATTAGTAGATGCCGCGTGTGCAAAAGCTAGTTTAAATATATTTTTGCCATAAAATCTCATTTATAACCGACTTCAAAAAAAGGAGGTTATCAATTCGACCCGTTTGTATGTAATATTTCCAGAACTGCCCAGTTTTCGTATATCGGTTTAAAGAAATTTTATTTCATAGAAGAACATACAGTCCGCTTATAATGAGATACAAAGTAATAAGTATGACTATACAATACAAATTCTTCCAGAGTATTAGAAGTTATAATGTAGTTACATGGTTCTTAAGTTTGTTTTTAAATGTATTCATGTTATCACATTCCTTGTTATCGTCCGGTAATCCATTGAACAGATGAAATCCTTCACATAATATGGTCTTTCTACCGCAATTAGTGCGGACGCTGATGACTTCAAGTTTGTTTTATATCTATTTTTCAGGTTATGTGACATTGTCTTTTTCTTTATTTCTATGTTAGTTAGTATACAGTTAGAGGTTATTTTTAAGCTATTGCATAGCTTCTATCGCGGGCCTTGAGCGTGGAGACCGAATCCAGAAATTCCGTAACGAAAATAACCTAACACTCATTTGTTTTTTGAGCGTGGTGACCGATAAGAAAACAAATGAGTGAACAATCAATCAAAATTCAATTCAATGTGTGAAAGAGTAACTTCAATTAATATCAAAGAAAAAAAAACAAAGAAAAAAAAATACTGCATAAATAAAATAAATAAATAATCATAATTGCATAAGTTGATAAAAATGCTATGCAATAGCTTTACCGCGGCAGTCCCCGAGTGCCACACGTCTTTTTAATTTTTTACAAGAATGCATGTGTAATAAACGTATAGCTGTCTAATGTTTAATAATTTAGTTTTTTCGTATATGGTTTTTGTTGGAGTAAGATAATTATAGTGGAACAAAGTTTTATTTATTTTATATGTTAGTCTATATCAGCGTCTGAACAAATGTGCCAAATTTCAAAAGTGTATGTATGTATGTTTTTATGTTTGTGTTCGCATATCTCCGGAACTACAAGTCCGATTTAAGTAATTCTTTTTTTTGTACTAGTTATTGTTCAACTTAGGGAATACTCAAATTTCATCAAAATTGGTTCAGTAGTTTTTGAGATAGGGAATTTTAACCGACTTTTTATTACCACATTAGTTTAAATTAATGTAATCTAACCGTGTTTTTTTATTATTACTGATAGGCTTGCGGTAGGTTTGGGATTATTAGAATCGATATGAGATGCACTTTGGCTATAAGCATTTAAGTTTATCTGAGGGGTATTTTTTAGTGGTTGTACAATAAACTAAAAAGCGTAAAATAATAAACTACTATTTTTTTCAATCATTTTTTTGTTGTAATTTTTTAGCATTGATTTAAAAATAGTTTTTCGATACACTTACTCGAAAAACTGGAGATAAGATCAGGTTTAAGCGGTAGACTGCTTTTAGGCACACAATTTTTTGTTTTTCGCACTAGTGCTGAAAAGAGCGCGTGCTCGCCCGCCACAATTGATTGTATGTATCTTATCAGACTGGGCATTAAGCGACCCCCATGATTCACACGTCAACTCCCTTTTATTTATATCTTTGTAAGTGTATTGAAAAATGTCGTTTGATACACGTGTATATTTGTCACTGCGGCACTCGCACCCTCGCCTGTGGCTCGGGCTAATTTCACCTCCATTGCGATGAGATACTTTCTCCACTTGTGTAAACCAATTGAAGGTACCTACATAGTATTTACACTACGTAGTGCAAACTATTTCGAAGTTTTATATCGTTCGACGATATTAAACTTCAGTTAGAACGTTATATATTTTCTTCTCTGAAAATTCTTGACATTGTCTATTCTGGACACGTTTTCAATAAGAAGGTAGCGTTAGAAACATATTTTGTGCCGAAAAGTTAAACTCACAAAGATACTGACTGATTGTTTTTTGATAAAGCCAATAAAAGCTGAAAGTACATCCATTAAATGCTTGTTTTTTCTTGGGAAGTGGAAAATGATCTAATCGTTTCTCCCGTTCTAGGGTAGAGCGAGAGAAAGGAACGACTGACACGCCTGTCAGACTTTATTGTATTGTATTGCGTACGGTTGGGACATAATACACCTCTACTTTTTAATTAGTACACAAAAAAATGGGGCTCTATCTGTACCCGTCACTGATCATATTTTTGTAGTCAAAAGTAGAAAAAACCGAAATCCTAAAATTGACCACGAAAAGGTAAATTCATCATAGATTCAAGCATACATAACAATTGCTAGTAGACAACACTGCGGGAAGTGTTTTTCCTTAATAATTGTCACTTATTCATTCACTAATCAATAGCCTGCACAATATTTCCATAAATTGAGTGACATTTTGGGACATAAACCAACGCTAATAACTTTGCTGTTTATGAATATTATTTATTGAGATTTTACTTATAAAATAACAAGGGCTTTTCTAGTAAGGCATTTAAGTATGTATGTGTACTAATAAAAAAAATGTAGTGTATAGGGTGACCTGTAATTAGTGACCGATACTTATACACGTGATTGTACTCATGATTACAAACAACTTTCCCAAAGGAACTTTTTTTATACTCTTTTATTTTATCACAATAACAAAGCTCAGCTGTTAGCCGCGTACCACCGTTGTCTCATGTACATTACCTACAATAGTGATAGAACACCCACGCTGACGTGCAAATCCAATACACTGTAACTCAAGTTACAGTGTTTTGCTTTAATAGAGCTCATTAGACTATTTCGAGGCAGATACATATACCCATATTATTGTTTTTTCATTTTATAATACGTAGAAGTAGATATAAGCACATTTGTATAAAACACTGTATTTTAGTTACTAATTTAATTAATTCTAATTGTATGGATGGTCTGGTTGTAAAATGTACTTGACTGCATAGAACGTAAAAATACTTTTCATTTGGTACCTCACACTTGATATAGCACTATGTTTTATAGTAATATTAGTTACTTAACAATATCAAAAACCAAAAAAGTTCTAAATGCCATTTTCGCTAAATAGCTATTTCTGAGACACAGTGTTTTGGATTCACACGTCATCAGCACGCCGCTTTCAAACTCATCGATATTCGCGAAACGCGAACACTGATGGGCGCGAACTGATGGGTGACCGCGGTGGGTGCGAATTTGCGCGAACAGCAGTTTTGTTATTTTGATAAAAATAATGAATATAAAAAAATTTCTTTAGGAAAGTTGTTTGAAATCATGAGTAACATCAATAGTAGGTATAATTATCGGTCACTAATTACCAGTCACCCTGTATGTATCATTCAACCCATCCCAGCTTCTTAATGAAGGCCAGTTCTACCTCAGTGCCATTTAGCATTTTACGAAAGATGCCTGGGTTCTCCAAGTATTTCACCCTGTATCCATACCACTGGGCAGTTTAGAAGCATCTGCTTAATCTGTATTAAAATACGGAATTATTCCATACTAATCCTTTCATGCTTTTGAGTATTTTATCTTTTTAATACAGTAGAGCCTCGCTAATATCCGGTCCCCCGTTACTCCGGTGCACGCTGTAATCCGGACAGACGAAAGGATCGCGCGGGGGTACGTTCGCAGAGGAAGCGGTAGGTGCAGGCCCCAGCGTGTCAATATTCAATCATTTTATTAGTTTCTCCGTCAACTTAGAAACCGTGCTTTTGAAATGAAGTGCAAAAATTATAAACAGAATAGACTTTTTCAAGAATTAACTCCTAGTTTTTTTTTAATGCGCTTTTCATGTCTGTTTCTTATCAAAATATTGCATACTACAATCCGGTCGCCTCGATAATTCGGAAGTAGTCTTGTTTTTCCTTACCTGGATTAGCGAGGCCCTACTGTAGTGTGATTACATTATCTATTAAGAAAGGTGGTAGCCAAGTGGTTACCCCCAACTTACGAGTTATCGTTCGCGGGTGTAAACACAGCTCGGAGCATTACTTTCTGTATTAAAGTTAAATGATAAATGATATTTATTTTGCAAATAGATTTAAAAAACACTTTTACACGTCAAATTTTTTTTTCGTTAGTTTAAACTAGATGTGCCGGTGTTTCCTGGCTGACTACCCTGAGATGAAACACCGAAACAAACTCAAGGATCAAAGTCTCTTTTAAGGTCCATACAGTAAATATGTAATGGTCAAATCACATGAGAACCATGCAGATTAGTCTGAGATAGTCTTTTGAAGTAAAAACCATACAGATTTGAGTGGACCCCACTTACAGTTAATCACCACTGCTCTCAAAACGGTCAAAGAGAACATCGTACTCGAGGAAACCGGCATGATAGAGCCCAAAAAATCAAAGACATGTGACATCCACCAACCCGTACTGAGCCTGCGTGGTGGAATATGGTCTATTCATCTTCTAGAGAGAAATCCTTAGTCCCAGCAGTGTAAACAATAGGTATAAGGCTATACTACATTATAGATTACATTTTATTCTATCTATCTTGACTACTAGTTTTATGCGACAAAGATACGATTGTCACAGCTATGGCAGTCGTTTAGGGTAGTCGGAAGCTAGACGGTCAGACAGATGGTTAGGTCGTAAAACTTCGGTATTATCTGCCAGTTGATGGTCGCAGATCGCATCTGGTTTTACACCAAACTGACCTCATTTTAGTTAACTTTATACACCGTTAAATTTTGATCGTTTTAATCCCGTGGAGGATCGATCCGTTACATGAAACACTATCCATTAGTAAAGATAAAATTAAAAAATAAAGTACTTTTTTTTTTAAATTCGTATTAATTTACGCATGTACGAAATTAATTTCTTTAAGAAAACGTCAGCTGAGCGAGTACAATGACCTGAAGGTAGTTGGTACGCAACGCCGACTACTACCTACAGGTCATTGGACCCGCTCAGCTGATATTTTCATAGAGATAGTTTTAAAAAAAGGTACTTTCAGCATTCTAGTTTTATTTCAAGCACGACACCTGTCCCAAAGGACCAAAAACATACTTATAGCTTTCGAATGTACTTTAGCACAATCGAGTCAGCACTCAGCGCAAGAAGTCAGTTCCCAGTGCTCAGCTCAGCGAGTCATTTATCTACGTCTTCAAGCAGCTGATGTGAGATGTACGGATATGTGCCGAGATAAATGTGAGGAATGACAGGGGGAAGTATGGTTGAGTTTAGAGAAAAGTTAAGACGGAAAAATATGCTTTATGGGTGTTTTTAATATCGTGCAGATTTCATCACGCATGCGGGTTTACTCCGCATGCAGAAAATTTCCAAATGCAAAAAAAACGCGTCCCGCGTGGTATTACACGCATTATAATAAATATTCTTATGAAATGGACATTTGCGGGGGTTACGAATGCGAGGCAATCCCGCATGCGTAATCAAATTGGTAACTCTCAAACACGATACGATTCTAAATTTTTTGAAATGGTAAATTGAATGTTTATTGTACCGAATGCCCGAAGGAAACGTGCACCGTTTCACACATACGGTGGACACGTGCCAAGGTTAGATGAAACCATGTCCTCATTGGAGGCGACCGGTAGTGGCGAATTCTCGCACCTGGCCTTATTTCAGGCCAGGGTCTGGAGTTACAGGGAATGGGAAGCGTTTACCTTTTGCGAAGCAGTAATGCTAGTGAAGGTGATAGCCAAAACTATGAGAGAACGGACGGCAAAGGAGAAGTTCCAGGCGTCGAGATTTGCAAAGCGATTTCTGGCCACCGTACGCGTGGGCTTGCGGACGATGAGCTATAGGTATTTTGCCGTCTAGCATAATAAATAATTTTCGAATCTATTCTAAATTGCATTGCTAATTTCACTAATAAAAATTCAAGTTGAGTAGGTTCACAAATGCCAACAATAAAAATGCAGCTGCAATACTGTTCCAGCATCTAAACGAGCATAAATGAACTACAAAAAAAAAACAATTGAACTGTACTAAGCTATTTAAAATCGCCAACCAAATACAGAGTGCACAGAACAGTAAACTAGCAAGCGGTGAAATTAATGGAATTTTATTCAAACATTCATGATCGATTCCAGATGGATCCCGGTACCACAAAATAGATAGGTACAGAAGACAATCTACATACTAGGCATGCCTTTTAAGTTCTGTCGTTTAAATATTTCCCGCTAATTTTGAATTTAGAATTGCTCAATTTTTTCAAATTTGTTTGAATTTAGAATGGCAAAATAATTGAAATAATTAGGATTGATGCAACTATTTTTTTGAAACTATCAAGTCGCGCACAAAAATGTATCTCTGTAAGGAAAACGTTCGTGCTATAATTTTTTACAACATTCGGAGAGGCCTAACTCGGATTTAATGTTTCGAGGAGTTTAGATCTGTATTTTATGATGAAGCTCTTTGTCTACGGACTGTCGAACGCTGGTATTTAGAATTCCAGCGTCGAAATACTAGTCTTAGTGACAAATCTCGTAAAGGACGTCCAAAATCCACCTTTACTGAAGAAAACATCGTTGCTGTGAGACAACTGATACTCAAAGATCGTCATGTGACATATCGGGATATAGAGGCGTTAATAGGCTAGGCATCTCAGGGACAATCATTCAACAGATCTTGCATGAGGAGCTTTGTGTGAGAAAGCTAGTTTGCCGATGGATTCCGCATTTGCTTTCCAATGATCTTAAGGCAGCCCGCATCAGATGGTGTAAGAAATCTTTCCAAAGGTTCAAGCGAGGAGAGTCAAATCACGTCTACGACATTATCAGTGGTGACGAATCTTGGATTTATGCCTATGACCCTGATTCCAAAGAACAATCCACAACGTGGGTCTTCCGAGATGAGCCAAAGCCGACTAAAGTTGTTCGCTTTCGAAGTAGTTCGAAGAAGATGGTGGCTATGTTCGTGGTGTAAACTGGTAACGTTGCAACAATTGCGCTTGAAAATCGTACAACGGTTAATACAGGGTGGTATACCACAATTTGTTTGCCATAAGTCATCGCCGAAGTTCGGAAATCTAACCCAAAGCGATGCATCATTCTACACCATGACAACGCAAGCTCACATACTGCTGGTAAAACAATTGACTATTTGAAGCAGGAAAACGTAGAAATTCTTGACCATCCCCCATACAGTCCTGACCTAAGCTCTAATGATTTCTTTACATTTCCTAAAATTAAGTACCTAAACTCTTCGTGGGCAAAGGTTTCAGTCCAGTGAAGAAGCAGTCGACGCTTTCAAGTCGGCCATTTTGGACATACCGACTTTGGAGTGGAATATTAGTGTTTTAATAACTGGTTCGAGCGAATGGAAAAATTTATAAAACTTCGAGGTGAATACTTTGAAAAACAATAAATAATACTTTAAGGTTTTAGTTGTGTTTTTTTCTTCAAACGACAAAATTTAAAAGGCATCCCTCGTACAAAGCACGCTCGAGCAACGCACACATAGACTTCGCTCACGGACACGATATCTCGGCTTAATCGCCCGGTCGCACTCATACAGTTCGGCGCAACCTAACGCGCTGACGTGTGTACGCGTAGGTATAAAAAGTGAAGTACATACATGAGGTTGACTTTCTGTACCTATCTATTTTGTGCCGGTATGTCCAACACGTTTGCACAGAATCGGTGACAAACATACACTGGTGTAGTTAGTGATGTAATCAGATGGCAATGTTTGTATACGCCGCTGGAATCGTTTGTGGCCACGCTTTCTGTTTATTTGCAACTAACTGTAAACATTCAGAAGGGTTCTGATGTACATTATTTGTACGTGGATAAATAGTAATCATGGTATTGAATAATGAGGGATGAAATAAATGAATAAAAGCACGTATACGCCCGTGTCACTAAGATAAGCTCTAAACCATCCAATGGTTTTACCCTGGTGGAACGGGAGAACTTGACTAAAATCATTCCTGTGTCCCTCAGTTGCCCTTTGCGTTCTAAAATCACAAGTTTTCATTTTCAGGAAATTCCCGTGGCCCTAGCGGGCATCTCTTTTAGGAGCTCATGGGACATTACGTGCCATCAGCGACGTGTCGCGGCGTCGGAATTTCGTTTCAGCGCACGACGTTGCATCTGCATGCACAAATCGAGCTTGTGTGCAACGTCTGTTGTGGCTGAAATGTAGAAAGGCAATCGTGTATCTTGGCATGGTCATGTGAAGAGGAGGAATGAAACGCATGTTATTGGGTATTGTTAGGTTTGACAGGAGAGGGGGAGGGAAGCCAAAGAAAAGATGGATGGATTGTGTGAGAAGTGATATGAAAGAAAAGGGTGTAGTGATAGTATAGCGGGGGACAGACAGAATGGATAAAAAAACATGTTGCAACGACCTAAAGTAAAATGGGATAAGGACAGGAAGAAGGAGAAGATTGCGATGACTGTTACTTCCTGATCCCAGAGCGGCAGGCCAGTAAAGTAGCTCGACGATTACTAGGCAAGGCTTTTCAGTATCTCAGATACTCATCAGTTGAACAGAACATCCAGATTTTCCCATATAACATAATTACCTGCTTTAAGGATTAAGGGCATTATCGGTTAATCAAGTTTACACACAAACACATCAATTATGTTACGTGTCACAGATCAACCGGATCGGGTGTTAAACCGTCAAACTCAATGCGTTTAATGATCTGTCATCAAACGCCGACAGATATCGCTGGCCGGTAATTAATGACAATTGTTGTCTATAGAATAAATGGAATGATAGTGTGGTACAGTAAAATGTATAGCTAGAGTCTGTCTAATAAGTTAAACGACTTGGGTAATTATTAGGATTTAATGAAATCTGATGTAGTCAACAAGGGTTCAATAATCAAGGTTGATTAAGAGATAGAGATCATTGTTTACTAACAGAAGAACCTTATGAACAGTACCGAATATAAGTATTTTTTAAATGATTAAATATTATACAAAATTCCCAAGTCGTACATGGGTCAAAGAGATTTAAAATATATATTTAATGTCTTTGACATGGGTGGTCTGAAAAGTTTCCGACTGCAAGTTTCAGCCATTTTGAAAGCGCAGTTGTTATTTGACAGTCATTTGAGTAAAACGATGTGAGATGCAGAAAAAGAAAATATATTTTCACCAAGGCAACGCGCCCTGTTCCATCTCAACGGTTGCCACGGCGAAAATTTACTTTTTTTTTTTTGCTTGATTATCCATCTTAGGTACTCACCAGATCTAGCCCCAAGAAACCTTTTTTTTGTTCCTTCATCTAACAATATGCGCTCGAAGGACAGAGATTTCCATCAAATGCGGAGGCAAACGTCGTGAACAATTATTAAGAAGACAAAAACGCCAACTACTATTTGAACGGGTTATAGAGATGGGAGCATTTCTATATGTACACCCATGGGTCAAAGAGATTTAAAGTGTTTTAATGTCTTTGACATGGGTGGTTTGAAAAGTTTCTGACTTCAAGTTCCAGCCATTTTGAACGCGTAGTTGTTATTTGACAGTCATTTGAGTGAAACGATGTGAGATGCAGAAAAAGAAAATACATTTTCACCAAAGCAACGCGCCCTGTTCCATCTCAACGGTTGCCACGGCGAAAATTTACGAATTACGATTGCTTGATTATCCATCTTACTCGCCAGATCTAGCCCCAAGAAACTTTTTATTTTTTTTCCTTCATTTAACAATATGCGCTCAGAGGATAGACTCCTAGAAAATAGAGATTTCCGTCAAATGCGGAGGCAAACTTCGTGAACAATTATTAAGAAGACAAAAACGACAACTACTATTTGAACGGGTTAGAAAGATGGGAGCATTGCTGGGTGAAATGTGTGGGTTTACAAAGAGACAGTGTAAACAAGTTTTTTTTTTTTTTTTTCATAGCAAGCCTTTATAGCATGGTATAATACTTATATAATTAATACTCATCAAGACGAATCATACGAGCCCACACTTGATGGGGTTGTATCGTTTAACTACCAAGCTCCTATAGCCACCTTCCGGTTCCATCGTCAGATCGGCTCCATCTCATAATAATTTTGCATTGTCATTTGATTTACACATGCATGCAAAATTTCAGCTCAATTTGTAGGCGGGAAGTTGATCAAATATTTAATTTGCAATATTTGATTGAAAATCATTTCAAGGGCGGTAAAAAATTAAAAGTCTATAAGCTAATCACACTAATATTTGCTTGATCGGCTAAATTGATTTCAATAAAACTTGGTAAACGGTGAATATCCACCCTATTATATTATTATTATTATTTCCTTTATTTATACCGCGTACGTCGAAGACCGCAGCAGGCAAACTGTTCCACAGTTTGCCTGCTGCGGTCTTCCCGTCCGATTATAATTTGGGTGTCTTCAAGGCTAGAGTCAATAGGCCCTTAATAAACTAGTGCGCCTCACCATCAGAGATTGCATGACTGCTTACCATCAGGTGGGATCGCAGTCAAGCACTACTTTATATAAATTAGAAAAAAAAGGTAGTATTTCTTTTTATTCCGGTAGTATGTTACTTTGCGACAATGTTCTACTTACACGTGGGCAAAGCCGCTGACAGTAGCTATACTAGTACTAGATATGTATTGAGGTCATGACCTTCAGCATCGGTCGTGAATGGTTCGTCTCGCATGCCTCGGACTGTGTGGACGTGTGTGCTCACAGTGAGCATTTGCGTCATACGATCGTTGCGAACGTGGTCGAACAGGAGTTGTTTGCTTTTTCTACTGACGAACACCGTTCGTGGTGATTTGCATAATCAGCTTGAGCATGTGTCGTTCGGGACGCACGCATACATGAACCTACCATCATATGCCTCAGGTTAAAAGAAAGAAAGAAAAACGTTTATTCGTGCCTTACACAATCATATAAACTGAAAATACACAATGAAAAGAAAAAAGAAAGATATAATCAGGTTGAGGCATGCGTGACGAACCATTCGCGACGCACGCCTCGCGATGTCTGTACGCGGCTGTAGATACATAACCAAGCCCCTAAAAAATTAAATCACAAACTTCTAAAGGCATACGATGCTTCTTTTTTGAATTCATTTAATAATGGGGGTCAGCTCTTTTCACAACCAAGGGCATAAACATTAAATACATGGTCCGCGCCTTGCCGAGCCCTCGCATTTAAGGCGTCACTGTTATGAAACGAGTGCTTATAATATAATAAGTGGATCGACTTCCCTTTTACTGAACTTTTTAGCATGAATAGTGACTTGGGAAAAGATTAAAAAGAAAAATATGTTAAACTAGCTTCTGCCAATGGCTTTGTCTGCGTGAAATTTGGTTTCTCCATACAAACTTTGATCCCCATTTCATCCACCTAGAAGGCGAATTTTGGAAAATCCGTTCTTAACAGATGTCTACACTCTATAGGGAACCTACCTACCGAATTTTAAGTTTTGTAGGTGTTATAGTTTTTGAGATTTCGTGATTAATCAGTGAGTGGTGTTTCGCTTTTGTATACCATTATATAGATGTTATGTATGTTTATTTTTACTATATTACTGACAACAAGGTTGTTGTTGCAGTAGTTGAGCGATTGACTGCTGCGCTACGTGTCGCGGATTCGATTTCTGTACTGAACAAATATTTGTAAGATCTATAGATAGTTGTACCGGGTCTGGGTGTCTTGTGTATGTGAGTTTAGATGTTTGTGAATATGTAATATCTATAAAAAATCTATGCACTTGTTTCAGCGTGAAGAAGTAATAAACATACACGCACATTTAGACACATACATACATACAAACTTTCGCCTCTTCTCCTTCTTAGCGTTTCGATCGCAAAACTAGTTTTTTTCTTCCTAGTTAAATTCCTTGCCTGGCCCAGTATTTGGCCATGGCATTGCAACCTGACGTTGTCATAAGGTTCCTACGTGAACGGGGTCTATCATTGATTTCATAATTTTTGATTTTGACAAGTTTGGTAATCTACTAATATAATGGCGTCATTATGCCTTTCCAATGAACAACCACTCAATTAAAAGAAGTGGCATAGAATGATAATCTCGTACATATTGACAAATGAATGCGTTAATCTGCTAAAATTTTGATAGTTTCTTTGATCAGTCAATGCATTTAGTAAGCCCGATATTGTCATTCTACCACAATAGTATTACGAGACCATTCACCGATCATTATGAATTTTAGCAAAATGACAATGGAATTGTGTTGAAATGATGAATTTATAAAAATAGCAGACTTGGGCCCCAGGTAACAGGGCTCGTGATGCAGGATGAAAGGCGGTTCGCCTTTATAATATTAGGGTGATGAAGTTCCAATAACTGTTCTTTATCTTAAAATCTCGAGTCCTAACTATCTCGATTACCATAGCAAACCAAAAACTTGACAGCTAACATCAGCAAGAGCACTGAATGAGCAATTTGAAATTCAAACGAGCCACCAGAGTGTAATGAAAATAGTTTCTAACTAATTAACTTTCAGCGCTGAAATGTACCGGAAAAAGTTAAGTAGTATGCGGTTTTATTATATTAAGGCTAACTGCGAATCGCTATGACGTATTGTGAAGATATTATGTAGTTTGATCGCTATGTTTGGTTTTTTTCAGGTTCTGTATCCGAATGGGTTTTTTTTTCTGGTGGGTAAAAATCATCCAGATGACATCCCCTCCCTTGGGCGGAGCGGGAGATAATGTCGGACTCTTACTAACTAAAAAACCCACCACGTTCCTTCGTTGCCTTTCATACCGGGGCCGAGCCTTCCTTTTGGAAACCGGCCCTAGCCCCAGTAGGCTTCGACCCTGCTGGGTCCCTACGGTTGCTGACAACTCCTTGAGGTGCGCGTGGAACAGTACGCGCTGTCGACGACTCGGGCTCGATCCGGACAGCTACCGGACGGGTGGGCGGCGAGCTAAAATGCCGCATCGCTTCGCGATCGCAATTGCGTAGAATCCGCCTGCATAGGACACAGCGTTCGTGAAAATAGCATCGTATTCCGTTGCATGGTTTGAAAGGAGTTAGCGGATGAACAGACACACGTGGAAAACGACTTGGTTTTATACTATGTAAGCTTTTTTTTACCTTAAGGTCCTGGTACAGGAACAGCCGTTATTCAAGACTGGTAACTTACCTGAAAAAAGAGAACATATTTAGCTTAGATATTAACCAAAATTATCGATCTTCAATGTAAGTGGGTTGCAAGTGGGTGGTGGAACGTCCCTACCATTAGCACATTTTAGTTCCTAGGGTAGAAATGAGGTTTGTTCTCTGACTCGTAATATCTTTCAGAATTCTATAAATAGTTATAATGGTGTCCTTTAAAGTTTGATCAAATAAAGAAGATTTGTATTTACGTTTGAACATTTTTATTGACACGTTTCGTGCTCCGTAGGAATTCAATTAACTGACTAAATTTGCCAAATTACTGTGACAAAATATTATGTACTAACAGTTCGTCAAGTGTTTTTTTATTTATTTATTTATGTATTTATTTAGTTATTACATCTTGGAGGAAATAATATTTTTTACGTAAATCATATTTTTTTATTAAATATAATAAAAAAATGGTGATGACGATGCTGGTCGAAAGGTTCTAGAGTGGCGACTGCGCACCGGAAAACGCAGCGTTGGGTTTTCCCACAAGGTGGACCGATGACCTGGCGAGCGGTGGGTGCGAGACGCACAGGACCGTAACGTTCGTTGTGGCGACTCTTAGTCTTATGTCCACCGTTCTTCAGCTGAAACGTTGATGATGATACAAAAATGAACACAATAAGTATCGAATCAATTTATAGGTAAGTACGAGTACTATCAAGTTGAAAATGTTGCAGAGTTACAAAATACTTGATGCACTGGAACGTATCCTAGATGAAGCCATAAAGCCAGTACACTACAATGTAGAAATTGTCCATTTAATGTTTACGAGTGCAAACATCTGCACCCAAAACCTGACAAGGCCGCGCAGATTTATGACCCGGTCCGAACCTGCGACCCTCAGCCCCAAACCAGGTCATCGCACCTCTGCACTATTTGGCTGCATCAGTGAGTTAAGGGGCGGTTACATGGGCAATGTCAGTAAAACTTTAAAGGCCTGACATATTGAAACTCCGCCGCATCGAAAGCACTATAAAGCTTAGCGTCCACCATGTTGGAATCACAAAATGCCGATAGGGTGCGACTATTGCATTCGGATTTTGCATCGGTAATTTTTGTATTTTCAAAACAATTGACTTCGTCTGTGCCTGTGTATTCGCATTATGGAGGATAACGTCTAGGATATTGTAATCATTAGTGTTTCTTATCAGCAGGGGAAAAGAAAAACGAAAGGAAAGGAAGGATGTGACTATGACTATTAAAGATTTTTGTTTTTGCGAGGTCCTTTTAAAAAACAAGCTCTATTATTTTTTGTAACTTACACATATTTCAGTGACGTAATCTTGTAGACATACACATTCAAAATCGTAAGTTAGGGTCAGATTCGCGATTTTTTTATATCAAGCCAACTAATTTATAATTATTATAAATTTAAATAAATAATTTACCAGAGACAATTTTAATAAAATATTTTATTGTTCTCTTTTGACTGGCCTGTTGGTCGGTGTGCCGGAGGTCGTGGGTTCGCTTCCCACCCAGGACAAATGTTTATGTAATGAGCATGATCATTTGTTCTGTGTCTGGGTGTAATTTATCTATAATGTGTTACATGTATTTAGAAATATATAAGTACGCTTATCAGTTGTCTATTACTCATAAAGAAGCTCTGCTTAGCTTGGGACTAGAGGGCGTTGTGTGAAAGTTGTGGAATAATATATTATGGTTGCGGATTTCCATTTAAAAAAAGTTCTAAATCAGTAGAACCTAGCCTTAAGCATTGTCCGTATAAGGTGGCCTTAAGTCGTATGCAGGCATTACCGTAAAAGATCAAAGCTCGGACGTCGTTGCTTCTGGCATTAAGCCAGTAGTCGAAGGAGACCGGCCGATTTCCTCGACAAGCCCCGAGGGTTGGGAGCTGCTGACGACAGCCAGCTATAAAAGGGATGTGTTTAAATGTTAAGCGGTTTTTGTACTCGGTGTTTTATAGGCTTGGTTTAAGGAATGGAACGTTTGCTGCGAGAAATGTGTTTAGAGCAGCTGTGCTTATATTAAGTTTCGGTAAGTGTATGCCGAATGTGCCTGCAATAGAACAGTACTGAAAGAATCGCGTCCATTAGGTACTGAACTGAAACTGTTCTTCGTTTAGCATCAAGTATGTATGGTATGGAAGAGAGCCGTGGTGGCCGAGTGTTAACGGCCCCAGCTTACGAGTTGTATGTCGCGGGTTCAAACCCTCCCAGGTGCATTACGTTGTCTAATTTATCTCAGCATCACTGCTCTCAAAACGGCAAAGGAAAACATCGTGAGGAAACCGGCATGTCCTAGAACCAAAAATTCGAAAACATGTGACATCCACCAACCCGCACTGGACCCGCGTGGTGGATTACGGCCCATTCCCTCTCCTAGAGAGGAGACCTGAGTCCCAGCAGTGAGAACATTGCTGGTTATGATGTACATATGGTATACATAAAGGCACGAAAATAAGAATACAATAGTAACTTAAAACAAAAGAGCAGTAGATTATTAAATCTTTTCAAATCATTTAATTTATCAAATGTGTTTATTGAACCAACTCGAACAACGACAACTACTGCTACATGTATCGATAATGTTTTTTGTTGCTGCAAGTATTTAGAAAAAGCCATTGTAAATTATCTGCCTTCTGATCATAGCGGCTTAATGGTAACATTTGAATCCAACTTACCAATACAACAAGTGCAGATACAATTCAGACCAATAACATCCGGTAAACTAAATAAATTTAATAGCACTTTAACTAGCAGGTTGGGTGATTGGAACCTTGCAGAAAACAATGGTAATATTTTGTATAAAAATTTTTTTTCAGTAGTTCAAAAGGAGTTTAATCAGACGTTTGAGAAAAAAACTAAAACTATCTGCCCTAAGTTTAGATTTAGTGACTGGGCAACTAAAGGAATCAGAATAAGTAGGGAAAGACTTTTCGAGTTGTATGGCCTTAAGCCTATTATTAACACTGAAACTTTTAATAAATATGTTGCTACTTATTCTAAAATGTTTAAAAATACTTGTAAGGCAGCTAAGGCCTTATACATCAGCAACAAAGTTAAAACAGCAGATAATAAAATAAAAACGGTTTGGAATATAATAAATAATGAAACCAACAGAAACAAAAGAAATAATAATGATTACACATTGGAGACTCATCATGGTCTTATTAGCGATAACAAACTAGTTGCAGAAGAATTTGTAAATTTCTTTACCAGCATTCCAATTAAAACTACTGAAGCCCTAAATTCGTCGCCATCGCATGCTTTTGGTTTATTACAGGCGAACGTTGCAGCCTGTTCGACTGAATTTAACTTTAAACATATAAACCCCATAACAGTAATAAAAGCTTTTAAAGAAATCAAGATTAAATTGACAGAAGATCTATGGGGTATGTCTATCAAAGTTTGTACCTCAATTATTGAGACTGTAGCGCCGTACTTAGCGTTAATATTTAATTTGTGTATAGATCAAGGAGTCTTTCCGGATCTAATGAAATATAGTAAAGTGATACCACTTTTTAAATCCGGAGACAGTAAAGACACTAATAATTATAGGCCGGTGTCCGTTTTGCCGGTTTTTAGCAAGATATTTGAAAAGGTGATGTTAAATCAAATGCTTAATCATTTTAACACCAATAACATCTTACACGATAAACAGTATGGTTTCACCAAAGGGCGTTGTACAACTGACGCTGGTGTCTCCTTACTAAAACACATTTTTAATGCGTGGGAGGAGGCACAAGATGCTATAGGCATCTTCTGCGACCTGTCTAAGGCGTTTGATTGTGTGGTTCATGAAACATTACTCCTGAAACTGGAGCATTACGGACTAGGCAAAGCAGCGTTAAGCTTATTAAAATCGTATTTGAATGACAGACAGCAACTAGTTCAAATAAACGGTGTCAATTCGTCGGGATTAAATGTGAAAATGGGGGTACCCCAAGGTTCAATTTTAGGTCCTTTTTTATTTTTAGTTTATATTAATGATTTACCCTGTTTGCTGAAAAATAAACTTAATATGGTGTTGTTTGCTGACGACACTTCTTTGATTTTTAAGATAAATAGAAGGACTAATAATCTTGACGATGAAAATAACGCTTTATTGCAGGTCCAAAACTGGTTCACTGCTAATAATCTAGTTCTAAATGGGAAAAAAACTAAATGCATAAGATTTTCCTTACCAAATGTCATAAGTAGTGATTGCGACATAGTATTGAACAATGAGAAACTAGAATTTGTTGATAAAACAGTTTTCTTGGGGATTACGCTTGACTCTAGGCTACAATGGGGTCCTCACTTAACATCTCTTGCAGGACGGCTTAGCTCGGCTGCATATGCTGTTAGAAAAATCCGCCAATTTACGGATGTTGATACCGCTAGACTAGTCTATTTTAGTTATTTTCATAGTGTCATGTCGTACGGTATCTTACTATGGGGACGGGCTGCAGACATCGAGTCAATCTTTATATTACAGAAAAGAGCCATCAGAGCTATTTACAATCTCCGCCGGTGCGATTCTTTAAGGGAACTGTTTAAAGATATTAACATAATGACGGTACCTTGTCAATATATCTATGAAAACATCATGTATGTTAGAAAAAATCTTCATCTTTTTAGCAAAAGAGGCGATAGACATAATTATGTTACAAGAAATAGGGATCAATTAGTTCAACCAGGTTTCAGACTGGCTAAAGTGGCCTCTTCTTTCATGGGGTACTGTTTGAAATGTTATAATAAAATACCACCCCAAATATTAGAACTCAATGAAACGAAATTTAAATCTTGTATTAAACGCACACTATGCAGGCAAGCATATTATAAGTTGGAGGATTATATTCAAGATAAAAATGCTTGGCTCAATGCTGGTCCAGCTCCACTACCACTAGGGCGTACTAATTAGTTGATTAGTTGGAAACTAATATTATTATTTTTAATTTGAAAGACACAATTGCATTGTATAATGTAGAAGCACTTTTTCCAAGTTTGTGAATGTGAAGCACCATGGAGCATTTTTATTAGGTTACAACTTCTTTTTTGACATTACGAGCATGGCAGTTGAGAGTTTGTCATGCTCACTCAAATGTCTCGCTGTTGGTGGCACGTGTTATTGGGTCGTTCAGTTCCCTTCAAAATGGTTGAGCTGAGTGGGGCTGATGCACGCGTCATGCTCGTGAACGGGTGCCGTCAGATGGGACTGGTCATCTCTTAGCTGCCAGTGGCTTAATTCAGTTTCTATCTTTTAATTATTTTACATTTTTTATTTCATTATCGACATTGTGCTCACATGATAGAAGCAACAAGTAATATGTAACCAAGCATTATATGTAACACATAATATGATTTAAAAGAGTGTCCATGGAGTTTCTTGCACGTTCTTCTCCATAGAGACCTACTCTTTGGAACGTGCAATTTAGCTTCACTTTTCTTGGACTGACCGACATTTGACTATTCAAAAGTGCCTGTAAATGGTCTATTTGAAATAAATGTTTTGATTTTGATTTTGATTTTTTTGATTTTGATTTTGCTCTAATTAAGAGGCACAATGAGCCAAGGGGACAAAAAAAATAACAGCACGATACGACAGTTTCAAAAAATGGTCCACAAGGAAAGACATTAATTTCGGTTTCTCTTCATAAATATTCAAAGTCCCTGAAGATTAATCAATTGTAATTAAACACTCTTAATTTTTGTCGATGCGAAATAATTTTACAGGCGTTTTCCTGGTATCAAAAACTCTCGTAAGTCTGAAAGGAATTTCGTTTAAAATAAGCAGCTTTTTAGTACATTTCTGTATATATTTGTTGCTAGCTTTTGCTTGCAGCTTCACCTGCGTACATAAAATATAGCTTCTGTCACTCAGGAATAAAGCAGCTTTCTATCGATGAAAAAATTTTAGCAATCGGACTAGTACTTCCAGAGATTAACTCCTACAAAAAAAAACCTTATCTTTGCCTCTTTATTATATTAGTGTAGAAGTATAGATTAGTGTGAAGTGTTTATGTGCATAATTAATTATCATGAGGAGACCGAAGAAGGTTGGCTGATAATTTATCGGATACATTAGGAAAAATAATTAAAAACATTTTTTAAATATGGTTTAAGAAATATTTAAAAATGTATAAAAAAAACTGGAGTATGTCTTTACTCGTGGAGGGGTCCATATACCAAAGAGCATAGATACTAACTTAGACTAAGAAAAATAAAAACTGCAAACAAGTTAGAAATAAAATAACTTATAGATTTAGATTTAAAAATGTCCTGTTATTTATAGTTTAGTAATGGAAATAAAATCTTGATTTATTTATTTTTTGTTTCAAATTAAATTTAAAAAAGTACTTTCAAATTCACACCGAGTCTAACTACAGAGTTTCACAAATTAATTTAAATAAGCAAAGTAGGCACAGTAAATTGTTTTTCATGACATCTGTAAGCCAGTGTAATGTTACTTTATTTTGAACACGGGTAAGCCACGATAATGCACATTGATTGACATGGATATATCGTGTGCGTCAAGCTAGCGGCAACGTGCAGTTACGTAAAACTGGGAAGATTGAACGGGGAAACCATTTTTAAAGGTTTACTTGCAAAATGGGGTGGAAATGATTCATGAGGACATATAAAACAATGAGTAATCTCTGACAAAAAGCACAAAGAAAGGAGGAATTCACAGACTATTAATCTAACCTTCCTTTGTCGTAGTATGTAACGATCGCAGCAGGTGCGTTCTATAGTTCTTAACTTTGGTAACACCTTAATCATGATGGCAAGTTCCCTCTTTGAGGAGTGGCTGAAAAGGCGCCAAGGCGTCGTCGGTGTCTTCACAAACGTGGGCTTGTGGACGACGAGCAATGGTTAGCTCGCCATCCTGCCGTGCGATAACCCGGATCGAACCGAGTCGTAAACAGCGTGCAGTATTCCACGCGCGCCTCAAGGCGATGTCATCATAACCACAGGGGCCTAGCAGGGCCGAAGCCTACTAGGGCTTTTACTACCGAAAAGGGAATCCGTGGTCCCGTAATGCAGGAAAGCATATAGGTATGGGTTATTTTTTTATGGTGGAAAAAATCATCCAATGACAAGCCCCGCTCTTGGGCAGAGCGGGAGATAGTGTCACACTCTTACTGACTATAAGCCCAACCCGTTCCTTCGTTTAAGTTAGATAGGCTTCGACCCAGCTGGGTCCCTGCTGTTGCTGACAACACCTTGAGGCGAGCAGGAACAGTGCGCGCCGTCGACGACTTGGGTTCGGTCCGGACAGTTACCGGACGGTCGGACAGCAAGCAGCATTGCTCGCCGTCCCCAAGCCCACACCTACAGTGGCCGGAAATCGGGATCGGAATCTCGGCGGCGGCTGCAGCGCTGTGAGCGCCGCCGTTACTTGATGCGGTCGGCCTCCTCTTCGCTTGCATTACTGCTTCGCAGAAGTTGGCGACCGATATAGGTATGGGTTTAGTCAGTAAAAGTCTGACATGCTCCGCACCGTTTCGCACGAGAGAAGTCATTAGACCATCTCAAAAAAAAAAATTGTCTTCACAAAACTTAAGAACTACAGTAACGCTACACACTGTACGTACAAACATACGGAAACGTCAATACAATTACTGGCAACAACCCTGAAACCAGGCCAGTGCATTCTTTGAGAACTCGGGTTCACAAACTTCCAAGTTTTCTCATTTCAAGTCCCGTTATTTCGACGGTGCAGCCATTTTCCCGACTCCCGCCAAGATTTTATTTACCGTAGAATTTTAAAGTTTTATCGAAACTTCATCTATAAATCATGATTTGGCTGAAGTTTTGTGTTAGTAAGATTAATGGTGAAATATTGTTTCCTTAGCTGTATGACCCAAATGGGGTTACAGATTTGTGTTTTGTAGTTCTAAGGGACGGTAAAATACTGGATATTGAGAGCTTTCATTACTTTTTTTTTTGTTTGGGTCCTTCGGCTTCCGTAAATAAATATGTTTTACGCCCACCAATTATAATATAGTCGGTGAGCGACAAGTTGTGTGATAAAAATATTCTGTCTATTCTTTGGGGATCTCCCTTCATCACCATCATGATTTCAGCCGAAAAACGTCCACTACTGAACATAGGCTTCCCCCAAGTGTCGTTATAACGACAGACATCCATCAAAATATGGCTTCCTTGGTAATTATATGACCCAAATAGGCATATGTTTTGTGGTATGTAGTTTCAAAGGATTGGAAGCCAGCATATTTACACTCTATTCTTGGCGTTATAAAGGCTGTTAGTTACAAATAGGTTTCTCGTAGTAATCAATCCCAGTACTACCATCCAATAATATTATTATTACCTCAGTTTAAGCTATTTTCACAATAATTACAGTTCGTGCCGATGAGAAATGGTTGTACAGGTCCTTACATAAAATTACATGGAAATATTATTACTCTTTGTAGGTACTTAGAATTTATACTTGTTTCTATTATATAGCTAAACAGTATGTTTGTTTGAACATATCTAAAGAACTACTAGTTCGAATCAAAAAAATATATTTTAGTGTTGAAGAGCCAATTTATCTAGGAAAGCTACGGGTAATATTTCATGATACTATTTATACATACGACAGTATCTCAAGACGAAAGTCTATGACCAGTGCGTGTTGCCAGTGATGACCTATGACTCCGAAAAGTGGTCGCTCACAATGGGCCTCATCAGAAGCCTTAAAGTCACCCAAAGAGCAATGGAAAGGGCTATGCTTGGGGTTTCCTTGCGTGATCGAATAAAAAATGAAGATATCTGCAGGAGAACTAAAGTTGCCGACATAGCACGAAGAATTGCCAAACTTAAGTGGCAATGGGCAGGCCACATTTCTCGCAGAACAGATGGCCGTTGGGGCCGAAAGGTTCTGGAGTGGCGCGTACCGGAAGACGTAGCATTGGAAGGCCTTCTATAAGGTGGACCGATGACCTGGTGAAGGTTGCGGGAAACCGATGGATGCGAGACGCACAAGAACGTTCGTTGTGGCGACGCTTGGGGGAGGCCTATGTCCAACAGTGGACGTATATCGGCTGAAACCATGATCTATACATATTTAAGAGAAACTGACTGACATATCAACGCACAGCCGAGACGACGGGAACTAGGATTGTGTTTTGCACACGGTTTCTTTTCATGACTTAGGAAAACACTGAAAGAGAAAGTTTGTTTAGAGAAAACTACTTTCACGCGGGCGAAGCCGCTGGTAGAAGCTAGTAAATCTACACTAATATAATAAAGAGGTAAAGTTTGTTTTTATGTTTTTTTGTTTGTAGGAGGTAATCCCTGAAAACAAAGTAATCTCTGGCAATATTGGTCCGATTGCTAAATTTATTTCACCGCAAAAAGCTGCTTTATTCCTGAGCGACATAGGTTATATTTTATGTACGCGGGCGAAGCTGCGGGCAAAAGCTAGTTATATAATATTTCGTTGGCTAATTTAATTGTAATGTAATTTTGCTAGTTATTCGTATTTAAAAAAAAACGTACTTATACCAAAATATTATATAACTAGCTTTTGCCCGCGGTTTCGCTGGCGTACATAAAATATAGCCTATGTCACTCAGGAATAAAGCAGCTTTCTGTCGGTGAAAAAATTTTAGCAATCGGACCAGTACTTCCAGAGAGATTACCTCCTACAAACAAAAAAACACAAAAACAACCTTTACCTCTTTATTATATTAGTGTAGATTTCGGTAGGACCTTTTTTTTTTGGTGGGAATATCATCCAGTGACATCCCCCGCTCTTAGGCACGCCGACGACGTCTTGGGCTCGGTCTGGAAGGTTGTTACAGTCGGACGGCGAGCTGCTACGACCTATGGGAGTAGAGCAATAAACAAAGACATGGGCGAAACCGCGAGGACAGCTAGTAATTTATTTAAATATTATTGATAGTACAGGTATTAAAGGAAATGGTCTTGTTGGTCTGGTAGTTGCAATGCGCGACTGCTGAGCGTGAGGTTCGATTACAAATTCGAGCAAAGCTTAAGTTTTTCCATTAAGAATCTCTCAGTAGCAGAAGTCATTCTAACAATATTAACTTCAACTGAAAAATGGTTCTTAAAAATTCAACATTCTTAAATTACTTTGGAACATTTTGATATTCATTCATTCCAAAAAACGTCGGTAATTTTAAAGCCATAAGTTTTATCGTCGAGAGTCAGGAGTCAGGTGCGACTAATGCGATCTTCAACATTTGCAAAAATGCTCGAGAATTCGAGTCGAGCCATGATAGATTGCCTGTAGGGGAATAAGCAAAGAAGGGGGGATAATGTTGTATGTATTCAGATCAAATTGTACTTGTTTGCAAAGCTTTCTGAATCGAAAGGTAAGTAAAATATTTGAGAAGATTTACTGTCTGTGTTATGGAAAAACATTGAGGTAAAGTTTGAAATAAGTAGCTTTTTGAGAGCTAGTACCCTAGTAACGGCCTCAAGTTATAAGTTATACGTCACGGATTCAAACCCAGCCAGGCGCATTACTTTGTGTAATTTATTTCATCACCTCTGCTCTGAAAACGGTGAAGTAAAACATCGTGAGGAAATTCGCACGTTCTAGAGTTAAAAATTCGATGACATATGACATCCACCAACCTGCACTGGGCCCGCGTGGTAGATTACGACTCATTCTACAGAGTCGGCCTTTTATATGATGGGAAAAATTATCCAATGACAACCCCCGCTCTTGGGCGGAGCGAGAGATAGTGTCAGACTCTTACTGACTAAAAGCCCACCCCGTTCCTTCTAGCCTTCATATACAGAGTAGGCCTGAGTCTCAGCAGTGGGAACATTATAAGGCTAATTATACATTTATTATGCTAGCTCTTTGTGAAAAGAATAATTGCATATTGGAACTGTGGAAACAATTTGGCATCCAATATTTATGATGAAGAAGCAGTGATATTGTTAAATGATAAAATATAATCTTTATTTTGCAAGTAGGTTTTATAAAAACACTTTTACACGTTAATTTTTTTTTCGTCATTTAAAACTAGATGAGGCCGGTGTTTCCTAGCTGCCTACCCAGAGAAGAAACACCGAAACAAACTCAGGAGTCAAAGTCTCTTTTAAAGTCCATACAGCAAAACATGTAATGGTCAAATCAGATGAGAACCATGCAGATTAAGCCTGAGATGGTCTTTTGAAGAAAGAACCATACAGTTCTTAGTGGACCTGTCCAGTCAGTGCAAGCATTTGTCAATATGCGTGTAGCTCAACTCAGGACTACTAAGGAGCTCAACGACTTGACGAACAATGCCAAAGAAAGGACATTTGGGTAGGCCGCATCAAATACTCAAAACTGCCAGACATCATATGAAAATAAAAAAAAAGGAAAGAGTAATCCACATAGTACTCACATTCACAATAATAAAATTTACAAAGTGTTAAAATTGCAAATTATAAGAAAAAAGTATATAAAAAAATTGTCAGTCAAATAGTAAAAATAAACATGTCATAATTGTAAATAATAATAATAATATATAAATATTTATACAATATCATAATTGTGAAACAACAACAATCGTCAATTAAAACAACGAAATGACTTTTCTCGTTCTGGGGTGAAGTAAGAAGGTGTGTCAGACTTTTACGAACTAAAACCTACCTGTGTTCTCTAAGCTCGTAACTCTTTCAAATGTTGCTACAGTCGTAACAGGCATCGGCCCTACCGGACCCCTTCAGTTTTGAAAGAAAAAAAAAATGGATTGAGAAAGTCAAGCTACATAATTTCTTTATTGGTCATGTGATCAAACTTCTCATTTTATAACTAACCAACGGGTAAACGAAAAAGCCTTTAATAAACTGATTCATCTTTTTCACAACGCCAAATAAATATTTTTAGCCCAAGAGCGAGCATAGTGAGCTCAGTATTTCATAGGGCATTCCAACATGGACAAGTTAGAAGGATAACAGGCTAAGGCGGGAGCGAAACTCCTGCTTTAGTCTTCGTTTGTAATTATTATAACTAACTACTTCGAAAAATGGCTAAGACAGCATTATTTAGACGCTCATTAATTGTGACAAACTTAGTAACTTAGAAGGCAACATAGATTTTAGAGACAAATAATCTTAATAAAAAGAAGTTTGTCTAAGTAGCACCCAAATAGATTTATTTGGTACAACACAAGGCACACAAACCGAACTAGTTAAAAGTATAAACGAGAAAAAAAGAAGCAAGATTAAAATAACGTTCCTCACGGCTGCGCCGAAATGGATCCAGTTAGATTCTTTTTCGAACGCTCCCGAGCCTCGAAACATCACCCTATATATTTCATGCCCACAAGGGACCCACTACATACACTACCAACATCAATAAACACATAGTCCATATAGACACAAAATCCGTTTATAAGTTCGTTCATTCGTGAGTACTGTCCCTAAGGGATGACTGTCCTTACGAGAATTAGATCAGGGATTTAATTAGCCAGAATAATGTGACAAGTCCCTATCGCAAGAACCTTTTTGGTCTGATTGAGATTAGCGAAATTAATTACAAAGACACTGTGGGTATTTTTGAGGGGAAGTTGGTCGGAATAGGTGTGTTTGGACTTCGGGAATGGGTAGATTAGGATTGTAATGTTATTGTTTTATCAGGCGGGTTAACCTTTTCTCCGCTACGTGAAAAGTCAATTATAGTGCTCTTGGCGCCAAGCTACGATTTTGTCTTTGAACTTGTCTTTTAGTCGTGGCTGGCATGCTGGGTACATTTGGCAACTAAGGGCTGTAGACAAAATACACAATCTTGTAATAGTAGATTATGTGACTAGAGGGGATAAAGCAGTGTCTCATGTTGAATGTCGAACGAAACGAAGGTTGCTAAGTTTTAATCCAGAACGTCAGTGAGGGAAAATAATTAAATCAATTAATATAGAAACCTGAGTGAAGTTCGATGAATTCAAGCTGACAAAGACAGCTTTAACCCCGTGTTCGATACTTTACATTTTACACCATCTGTGAGATAATTAAAAGAAAACTTATTACAACAAATATACCTATAAAAGAAATATAAGTATGCCATCAAAAACATAACTTGTAAAAAGCTAAGACTTACAACCGTACCTTCTTCTACCATAAAAAGTTGTGAGATCCAAGTTACCAAGTTGGTTAATTTATTCAGTCCGTACTTAAAGCACCTTGATGAACTAGATTGACTTGCTTCCTGATTGGTCCCATTTTTTTTCAAAATCCAGATCAAATGATGGGATCCATGAGGAATTCAGGGAACTCTTCAAATATTATAGGCCACCATATAGTTATTTTGGTGTTTTCATCGAGGATTTAAGCATTTACAGACAAAAAGACTTGAATTTTATGAAGTGGAACTGGTGAAGAAAAAAGAACATTGGTGGCCGAATAGTAATGGCCCCGACTTACGAGTTGTAGGCGTATTACGTTGTGTAATTTATTTCATCACCACTGCTCTCAAAACGGTGAAGGAAAACATCGTGAGGAAACCGTCATGTCGTAGAACCAGAAATTCAAAGACATGCGACATTCACCAACCCGCACTGTACCCGCGTGGTGGATTACGGCACATATCCTCTCCTAGAGAGGAGGCCTGAGTCCCAGCAGTGGGAACATCAAAAGGCTGCTTATGCTATTTTGTGCGTTGGCCCACAGTACAAACTAGGTACTCGTAACTTTAGGGCCCACAATACGGGAGAAAATCCTTGAGTGAGGCAAGGTTGTTTTTCTTGTAAAGAACGAATGAAGAAGTGCTTGCAGCTGTATACTCTAATTCTTTACTACACTTTCAAGAAGCTATTAGCAATGTACAACCTTCAAACATCCAGCCAGTGACTCTCTGAAGACTGAGGTCTAAACCCGGGACAATGAGGTCAAGGAGACCTTCACCGACTCCTTCCCTCAGGTCATAAACTAGCTTAGCCTATACGGTTTAAACTAAAATAAGGGATCGTTTGTAATCTCCTGTCATGAGCTACTATTGAGTTGACTTATTTGAAAATAGAGACTGTCAGCGTAGTAATCCGGTCATCAATTATTGAATTTTCAATATAATTCAAATGTACATTTCAATAGAGATAGCAAAATTATAGAAATCTCAACTGATGGTACACTACCTAGCTAATATACTGTGCGTTATAGTCTGTCTAAAAAGTAATATTTCCAAATTTAAAATACATAGAAAAAAAAAGATAGTGAATAGGACTGAACTGAACACTAGCCGTCGATGTGATCCACCAAATCGCTGTCAGCACAGAACATACATTCTTCTGTTCTGTGGCTGTCAGCAAGACACTAGGAGTCAAAGTACTCCTGCACACCACTATTAACAGAGCATTGGGCGTCAAAGTACTCCTTTCCACCTCTGTCGGCAGAATACTAACGTCGAAGTACATCTCCGCATCGCTATCAATAGGACTAGGCGTCGAAATAAATCGCACCTCTAATACCAAAACACCAAGTGTTGAAGTACTAATACATAATATTACTAGTACACTAGTCGTCAGTACTCCTCCGTATTACTGTCAGTAGGACAGTAGGTGACGAACTACTCCTCCACACCTCTAATACCAAAACTCTAGGTCTTGAACTACTACTACACATCGCTTTTACCAGGACACTAGGCTCCAAAGTAGACCTGTGCGTTGCTGCCATCCATAAAGTTAGTTTCTTGAAGCTCATGTTCCAATGAACTACCTTTTAAAACAAATGATAATAAGTATCTCAAAAGAATTAACAGATAACTTGGTTAACTTGATCAAAGCGGCTGTCTAACGTCATAAATTCTTTAGTAGCTCTTTCTTTCAAAAGGGTGATACAAACAGACTAGATAGGTACTTCTGAATTCTGTGTTCCTGGTACCTATTCTTCAATACTGCCTTAACCCGGCTTTAAGACAAACAAAAATTGTTTACAAGTTTCAGACTTTTCTTAAGGCCAGGTTCTACGTATTTTAAACTTTCTTAAACCTTGTAAAACCACAAATATATAAGAGAACACCATGAAAAAATATTTTATTAAAATTGACTTAAAGACCAACTGCCGGGCAAAAATCAAAACATGATATAAATTAGTTGGCTTGATAAGAAAAAATCGCGAATATGATCCTAACGTACGATTTCAAACGTGTGTCTACAAGATTACGTCACGGGAATATTTGAAAGTTACAATAAATAATAAAGCCTATTTTTTAAAAGGGCCTCACAAAAACAAATAACTTGAATAGTTATTGTTTTTTTTTTTTTATAAAAATAAAACCTGCAAAATTGACATACCCGGGCGGAGTTCATACAAAATACTCAGTAAATACAACCGGCTCTTAAGTAGAAGCAGTGGAAACCTTCGCGAAACTAAAAAGTAAAAATACTTGGACAGTTGAAAGGTTTTCTCTTTCCTAAAGTAACGACAATTTTCTTCGACTGAATTTTACTTTGAGCTTGTTATAAAATTGTTTCAGTTAAATGTGTTTGAGATCCGTGTTTCTGGGTAAAATGGCGGGACCAGTTGGTTAAAATAATTAAATTGTAAGCTGTATAAAGGAAGATAAGATAAGATTTTATTTCGCAAATATGGGTACATGTGATGGTGATATAATGGGCATGCAAAAGTACAAAGTTTAGCCCGCACAATTATATAAGTATACAATACTTTTTTTTTAATAATTACAAAGAAACTATTGAATTACTATTCAATTCAATAAATAAAACAAATTTACTTCATCAGCTAAATAATTAAATGTCAAGGCTATTTGTATACGTTCAATAAATAATATAATTCTAATAATTAATCAATCAAGAAGAAGCCCGGGCGCGCGAAAGATGGAAGATTGGAGAGAGAACTTGGCCCAGGAGTGGGACAGAACAGGCTAACAAAAAAAAAAATCAGTCACATTTCTCATTGTCATACAAAATAAAAATTGTCAAATAATGTCTTTCTCCAATAAAAAATCCGCAACACTATTAAATTGATATTAGTATAATATTGTATTATTTTTAAATTATATTAATAATAGTATATTGTATTTGTCTTTAGAATTCAATTTGCCTGCCGCGGTCTTCCTGTCCCATTACAATTCAAGTGCCTTCAAGGCTAGAGTGAAGAAGCTCTTGAGAAACCAGTGCGGTTCACCATCAACGATTGCATTACTATTTACCATCAGATGGGATCGCAGTCAAGCACAGGTATATATATATATATAAAAAAATATCCGTCCTTAAGTTTATGAAAACGGAACCCTTATAGAATCACTTTGTTGCCTGTCTGTTCTGGCCCTTTTTTTTCAGGAACGCGTGGAGGAATGAAACTCAAATTCATATCAGATACTGAAGTCTTACCCAGCAGCAGTAAAAATCAAAATTCTCAGTCAACATAATCTAAAGATAAGGCCGTTTGTGCTCCGTTCAGGCGCATATTTTGATACTCGCTAGGAAATGAAAACCAACAGAGCACTTCCCAAAATACTTTTTTGCGATTCGAAAAAAATCTTCGAGTCTCGATTTGGGAATTAAAATATAATGTAGGTAAGTTTGTATAGAACTTTCAGTTCTCGAGTCCGAGTCGCACTTGGCCAGTTTTTTTTTTTATGGGACCTAAGGTTTCAGCCTTTTGACGATATTATTTTCAGATACAAGAACGCTGTCACTGTAATTAATTAAACTGATTTATCGAATAGCTATCTAGGGTGTCTGCGTGAGTCGGGGTGATCGGCGGCGGAGACCTCTCGCGCCGGGCCTTGGTCGAGGCCATGGTCCGGAGCGAGGAGGAGTGGCAGGCGGTCGCCGACTTCTGCGAAGCAGTAATGCTCGCTAAGGAGAAGGCCGACCGCATCAGGCAACGGCGCTCTCGCCGCCGCCGCCGGGATTCCGATCCCGATTTCCAGCCACCGTAGGCGCGGGTTTGCGGACAGAGAGCAATGGGTAGCTCGCTGTCCGGCCGTCCGGTAACCGTCCGGACCAAGCCCAAGTCGTCGACGGCGCGCGCTGTTCCCGCGCGCCTCAAGGAGTTGTCAGCAACAGCAGGGGCCCAGCCGGGTCGAAGCCTACTGGGGCCAGGGTAATCCGAAAGGGCGCTCGAGCCCCGGTATGAAGGCTTGAAGGAACGGGATGGGTTTTTTAGTCAGTAAGAGTCTGACACTATCTCCCGCTCCGCCCAAGAGCGGGGGTTGTCATAAGATGATTTTTCCCATCGGAAAAAAAAAAAAAAAAAAAAAAAAAAATGGCATGAACTAATAATGTCTTGTAAAAACTTAAATAAAGCCTATAAATTTGCCAGATTTCTTTTATACTGTTATTTAATTTTCTCTATTCAAACAGGAGACTCATATCTTTTTGCCCAACCCTAATCAACAGCCAGTCATCTATAAACATTTCTCAAATAAAAAAGAACACACATCTCCATCTAGCGGACTTTTCCGAAACTACGTCGTTTTCCCACTGGTGACGAAAGGCGCTGAATTCATATTTTCCTGCTAGAGGGCAGTATACGTGTAGTAGAGTTAACCTCCACTAGATGGCGTTAAATGAAAAATATACTTGATTTCTTCAAATCATCGCTAGATGGCAGTATGGTCCACTTTAACAATATAACAAAACAAACAATTTTTATCAAAATACAAAACTATAAGAAACGAAAAAAGTCTGAGCATTATGTATGAAATAATTCCCATCTTACGATGTTTTTTTTTACCATTCAAAAACTTGGTTTATCTGGCATATTGGCACTTAAGTACCATCAAAGACACTTTTGCCTGACCACTACTGTTCATTATTGTTCGCACTTGAAACGAAAACTTCAAAGGGTTTTGTTGGCCACCGTGCAGCAGGTTTCAAGCGAAATATTTTTTAAGTGATCACGCAGAAATGACCGCGATGGTACACGACGTACAATTTCTGTATGAGTAAAAAAAAAAAAACAGCTACGAAATTGCCACAGACAAGAATTTTATTTTATGCAATTACTTGCCTTACCACAATCAAAGTGAATTAAAATATAAAAATGGGATTTACAACAAAATGGTCAAGCGTGCAGTAACTTGTAGACCAGACGGCTGCAATAAAAGAATATGGCAGATTTTATGTAACACAATAAACTTGAGCAATTACTTACTCTAGTAACTGCATATATACGAACGTCTAGCAACGTCAACGTCTTGTAAAGTTTTAGTAGCAAGGACTTTAAGAGGAATCATTGTCTACCTAGAGCAGTGGTCGCTGAGTGAGCAGTGGTGGCCGAGTGAGCAGTGGTGGCCGAGTGGTAATGGCCCCGATTTACGAGTTGTAGGTCGCGGGTTCGAACCCAGCCAGGCGCATTACTTTGTGTAATATATTTCATCACCACTGCTCTCAAAACGGTGAAGGAAAACATCGTGAGGAAATCGGCATGTCCTAGAACCAAAAATTCGAAGATATATGTGACATTCATCAACCCGCACTCGGCCCATTCCCTCTCCTAGAGAGGAGACCTGAGTCCCAATAGTGGGAACATTAAAAGGGCTGATGATGATGATTGTCCAACTTGACTTGAGCAGGCAAAACCGCTGGCTGAGTCTTATTATAATGTCGTGGCCAGATCACAGAATTGGTCACTTCATGATATGGCCAACTAAAACTGGCCAGATCGTTTAGACGTAGACATAAGAAACTTTTTATGTCGGTACTCTCGACTAGAGATGTGCCGATGCCGGCAATATTGCCGTGAACTGGGAATATTGATGGGAATATTGTCAGCAACGGAACATCTCTACTCCCGACATAAAAAGTATCTTATATGCTACTTCAGGAAAAGGTTTGTCCGAGTGCCAAATTTCATCCAAATTCGTCAAATAAACACACACACTTTTACCATTACAATATTTGCAATTTCTTCAAAAGGGTTCATGCTTAAAAAAAAGGTTTTCTCATATAAGAACACAGCACGTCTATCCAACCACAGACTAACAAAAACTCTTGTAATACCGTAATGAAATTTTCTAGTCTGGCTAAAGTTTTTCCACACTGTGGCTTGTTAGCTCGAAGTAGAAGTAACAAGGAAAGTATAAATTAGATTTATGTAGTTTGGTATTGTTTGACGATACCCTTTTTTTAAGGTGAGAAATCATCCAATGTCTTCTCCAGATCTAGGGAAGAGCGAGAGGGTAAAGTCAGACTTTTATTGACTAAAACTACACCTATTTTTTTTTGCCTTGCGTTCTTAGTGACTAGTGAAACTCAGGGTGTTTCTTTTTTTGGAAGTCAACCCGTGCTTAACCTCAGTAGGCTTAGGTCCTGCTGGGCTCCTATTATTTTGCTGACATCTCTTCGAGACGCGCATGCAATAATCAATAGCCTGGACAATATTTCCATAAATTGAGTGACATTTTGAGATATAAACAATCTGTAATAGCTTTGCTGTTTATGAATTTTATTTATTGAGACTTTACTTAAATAATAATGAGACCTTTTGTAGTAAGCCCTTTAAGTATTTGTACTAATAAAAAAATTGTGGTATATACTCAATGGTAATGTTCTAAAATCTACTATGTGCTGTCGACAATTTGGGCTCCCTCCGGACGGCTACCGGTTACAATGGGTAACCGGAAATGGGTGGCCCAGTTCGGCGATACCTTCGTAAACTGGTTCAATGATTTATGGGTCAGCAATTAGCTCGCTGTCCGGCCGTCCGGTAACTGTCCGGACCAAGCCCAAGTCATCGACGGCGCGCACTGTTCCCGTGCGCCTCAAGGAGTTGTCAGCAACAGCAGGGACTCAGCCGGGTCGAAGCCTACAGGGGCCAGGGTTGTCCGAAGGGAGCTCGAGCCCCGGTATGAAGGCTAGAAGGAACGGGGTGGGTCTTTTAGTCAGTAAGAGTCTGACACTATCTCCCGCTCCGCCCAAGAGCGGGGGTTGTCATTGGATGATTTTTTCCCACCGTAAAAAAAAAAAATGGGTCAGCAATAAGTATTCGCTTTGGATTGAAAATAAAATAAATCTATCTACATAGATTTAAAACTACTGCAAATGCAATGCAACATGGAAGCTACAACCAAAATTTTCTACAGAAATAAGACTTTTACAACAATTTGTAATAATAATAATTTATTTGCCAGAATGTAGGTATACAAAGTAGTTTGATCATAACAATAATAATAAGGCTCCTTTACATTCTACCATTACATGTGGTGTGCAAATATTTAATTTCAGATTAAGTACATACAATTTAATAATAAATGTTTAAATATCTCTTCAGTTATTTAATCACTTTAATTGTTAAAAATGTCAGATTAAATAAATATTTATTAATTTAATTAAAAATGTCAGATATTATACTAAGATTGAGATATCCATCAATAATATTAAAATGTCAAAATCAGAATAATAATGTCAGAATAACTAAAATATTGAATGTCAATTTAAAAATAAAAATATAAAACAAAATTGACATTATTTTCTTTCCTTGCGATCGTTATGTGACATAAATTCATTAACACTGTAAAAACATTTTTCTTTCAGCCAGTGATTATTGATTAACTTGTTTTTAAACATAGGCAACGGTAGTTCTTTTAAGGCATTTGGTAATTTATTATACACCTTAATAGCCATTAAAAACGAATTTCTTTTGTATAAATCAAGGTTGCCTTGCGGCTAGCAGAGCCTATGCTTATCCCTAGAGGAAACATTCCTTTTGGTTACATCTCTATGTCTAATAAAATATTCAGGATGTTGACGTACAAATAGACATAATTCTTTAATATACATGCATGCTAATGGTAAAATGTTGTACTTTTTAAACAGTGGCTTACAGCTATCCATATACCAAGCTCCACAGATTGCACGCACACATTTTTTTTGTGTAATAAATGCTTTATTGACATCCACCGAAATACCACACAACAAGAGACCGTATGAAAGTACTGAGGAAATGTAACCATGATATGCACTAAGAGCCGCTTCATTTGAAACCGTGGCTCTTAATCGTCTTAGTGCATAGACAAATCGGTCCAGTTTGTCACAAACATACTCGACATGCTTTTTCCAGTTGCAATTTTGATCCAACTGTATGCCAAGAAATGTAGTACTTACTACTTGTTCGACCGTAGTATCATTATATTTAATATTTATAGTGGTAATGGGTTCCTCCTGTAGGTTTAAAATTGGACCATTTTTGTTTTATCCATATTAATTTGTAGGTTATTGGAGTTCAACCAGCGTATTATATTTTTTATGGCTTCATTAATCTCATTCTCATCGGTGTCTCCTCTTTCACAATTCACTACAAGGGTCGTGTCATCAGCAAATAAAATGACTGTATGGCTAGTGATATTTGGGAGGTCATTGATGTAGAGGAGGAACAAAAAAGGCCCCAATACACTGCCTTGTGGCACTCCGAAATTATTTGCCTTAAAGTCACTTCTATACAACACCTTTTTGCCATTATCGATTCTGGAAATTTCCACATATTGTTGTCGGTTTTTTAAGTAATTTCTCAACCAGTCGTTCGCTTTTCCTCTTATTCCATATTTTTCAAGCTTGTGTAAGAGCAATTCATGGTCCACAAAATCGAACGCCATCCATGTATCCAAAATGGTTGTATTTTCATGTGTGATATCATCAATTAATGGCACGGTTTGCACAGAAGTTCAGTGATTGGCTGCTGCGCTGCGGGTCGCGGGTTCGATTTCCGTACAGAACAAATATTTGTATGGCCTACTGATTGACAAATCCAGAGACAGAGAGCGCCAGACCCAGACCCCACCCAGAGTCTATATGAGTATGTGAGTTTACATGTTTGTGTTACACGATTCAGGAATAATAAAGAATGTTAATGGGTATGCAAAAATGCTTGAAACTTTTTTACAACGTTGCACGTGGACGCGCCGCTTCTGCGTGACGTCATAATAGTTGTATTTGCGCGTGCAGTACTGAGCGCGTGGAAGAGCGTTGGCTCTCCACGCGCTCAGTACTTTACGCGCGGCCGCAGCTGCGCCTAGGTACTTTGCGCTAATAGATTTGTTCAAAATGATCTTCACAACAATATACTGTGTTGTTAGCTCCAAATAGATCCAATCTCTTCATAGCTATTATACATTTCTTTCGCATTTTAACGTCTTTTGGAACCACACAAAATAACTTATCCGGTTCATTGGTGCTTGTGCTTTTACATTTTATGGCACAACACATGACTTTCTTGTTTTTGGATTTGACATTTCAAATAATATTTGCGTAATCTCGGTAACGTACCGGAGCGGGACCGTTGTTGTACAATGACGACATGCGCACCGAGCGCCGGCCGGTCAAAATTCGCGCTATGCGCCTATGTTTAAAATTCCATATCTTGGGAACTAATTGACGTATAGAAACCACTCTTGCACACGATTGTTTAATTTTCTATAGAGAAGATGAAAAGCTAAAAATTTAAATAATTAAATGAGTGAATATTCTTCATTCCTAGTAAGAGGCAAAAGTTAAAAAAATGGGTTTGTTTTTAGAAACCAGTGTATGAGAAAAACTAAACAAAAGAAATGAACGTTTTTAAAAAAAAAAATTACTGTTGAAAAATATTCGAATTTTTTTAAATATTTTTAATAACACTAGACGCAATCTAAACAAAAGCTGTTGTTTTTTTCTTTCTTTTTTTGTATGTTAGCCAGTAACAACGAACATACAGGCTGGCAGTACCTAAAAGAACCGTCGTCAATAATACAAAGCCTTGTCATACGCAGAGTTTTCCATTTAATTATTTTAAAACCCGTTTTTAAACTTTGCTGACTAAAACCTAATGAAAAAACGAAAGAAAGAATGGAACTTTTGTTTATGTTAAATTATATGTAAGTAGCTGGAATTACTTTTAACCTTTCGTGTCGTCGTGAATCGTGGAAATTACAGACACAATAGAAAGACAATAGGTGCGCGAACGCCGGCGTCCGCTTGGGGTTTAATGAATTATTTAGAAAAATATTAGGGTCTCGAGCAAAAAAAAAAAAAACTTGGAATTGTGACCAAATGACGTTGCTCTATTTTACGAGTCTGTCGCGGGTTCCAACCAGTCTATACTAATATTACAGATAAAATTTGTTTTTTTTTTTGTTTTTATGTTTTTTTTTTGTATGTAGGAGGTAATCTCTGACAGTACCTACTGGTTCGTTTGCAAATTTCACTGATAGAAAGTTGCTTTATTCCGGAGTGACACTGCTATAATTTTATGTACGCGGGTGAACCTGCGGTCAAAAAATAGTGTATAATAAAACCCAGTCTTTTGCGAGGCCAAAATTGCTACTATCGCAGTATACGCAGTGATATTAAAAAAAAAGACTAACATTTTCATCCAGTATTCTACACAAAACTGAATTAGATTGTTTAAGCTGCACGCTAGAGCAGTAAATGATTCATATCTCTCGAGCTGACGAGATAACGGTCACCCTGTATAAAATGGTAGCTTCAACTAAGTGTCGCCGTCATTGTGGGGCCATTCAACTAGCGGGTTGGAGAGAAAATATACGAAGAAATAAAATGGTTATTTAAGCATAAAAATAACGTTTCAGTGACAATTTCAGACGGTTCAATCAACTTTCTGTTTATATATTTTTTTATTATTAGATATTGTTAGGCTCGCATTTGATTACCTTCTTACCTGACGGTAAGCGATGATGTGGCCGACGATGGAGCACGCTTGCCTAGAAGTAACCTACTCACTCTTATCTTAAAGACCCTTCAGGGTGTTTTTAATATCGTGCAGATTTCATCACGCCATATGCATTTAAAAAAACGCGTCTCGAGTGTGTATTCCACGCATTACAATACGGAGCAATCCCGCATGCGTGATCAAAACGGCACGATATTAAAATCTTTGTCCTTATTAATATTTTTTTTGTATTTCATCGATTTTTTTCATACTTCTAAAGTTATAACGATTGATTCAAACTTCTTACATCTAGGTGCAGTAAAATAAAAACTATAATTATGTTTTAATGTTCAAGACTGACCACGATATGTTCCTATAGATGACTCTATAAAAAAACTGACTTTGTCGAATCTGAAGACTTTGGAAGTCCAAAAGATACGTTTAAAGCCTTTGTAAGGGTCTGCGTTCTTTGCAACCTAGTACGCAGCGACCTTTATAACACCACATAGGAACTAAAATTTAAAATCCTGCTTCTCGGTGTTACAGTACTCCGCCCGACCAGACAAAGCCCGTCAGGTCAGAGGATCCTTCCTTTTCAACTGAGGCTTACAGGACTTAGGTACTCTCTGTTCCAGGACTTACTCTTTGTTCCTCATCACTTTATACGCGTCACAATGCACACATTTCCTCAGAAATACGAAACAGAGATTTTCTGTGTCAATGTGTAAAGTCTGACTAACACGTCTGTTCGTGTGGACTCATTATATAGGGCTTACGTTCGGTTGCAAGCTGCACACGTTGGTACTGAGAGTGTTCTGCAGCTTTTGTAGTTGCTTTGTTTTAGCTCTGTCAATGCATCAAAAGTCTCGCTACGGATTTATTCGAGCACTAGGTATAAAATCCTGAGTCAAGTTAGACCTAGCTTCAGCTATAGTACAGCAGGTGTGTCACAAATATGTCTGTATAAATCTTAAATATACACTAATATAATAAAGAGGTAAAGTTTAATTTTTTTGTTTGTAGGAGGTAATCTTTGAAAGTACTGGTTCAATTGCTACATTTTTTCACCGATAGAAAGCAGCTTTATTCCTGAGTGACATAGGCTATTTTATATACGCGGGCGAAGCTGTAAACAAAAGCTAGTAGGCATTAAGTCCGCCTATGTACGTTGTGTTGCATGAAGATTAAATAAATAAATAGTACGATTATAAAAGTATGTTTGTGAAATAAAGTTCTAAGTAGGTAATAATAATAATAATAATAAATTTATTTATTTGATCCAATAACATACAGATAACACACAAGAACTAAACAATCTCGGGTTATAGGTAAGTACATATTAAATAATATAGAGTGTCAAAAGAATCTTGTGTACAGAATTGTTGAGTATATTTTAGTTAACACATATTTTAGTTGAGACCATTTGGACCCCAAACTAGGCAAGAGATGCCTGTATATTGGAAGTCCATTGATTCCTCCGAAATCACAATGTCTTACTTATACTAATTTATAAGTTTATAACAGCAATATATATATATATATACTAATATGCCTTTTTTACATGTTCGCTCTTAAATGAACTAATGCTATTTTTATAGTAGGTATTTTTTTTAAACAATTAAAACAACAATGAAGCTACTTTACAACAGTGAGAAGATCTTCAGTCGCTTCATATGTTAATTTCTGTAACCAATTGCTAATTCTGGTTTTTAAATGAAATTTAGTCAGGGTATACATATTTAGTTTTGTATTTAGTTTATTATAGAGGCGTGAGCTTAGTGCTTTATATTGGCGACTTGCAAATGTTGTTCGACATCTGACAGGGTTGCAGACCGGAAATCCTCTGCGTCTATGAAGATTTTTGCTGTCAAGTGGGAGCATAGAATGGCAACGTAGAATAGCGCGGAGAATGAAGAGTTGACAGACAGTAAGTACTTTGGATTCAGAGTAGAGCTGGGCAGTAGGATAATCTCTGCGTTTGAAGAGTATAACTTTCAGAATAGCCCTTTGCGCTCGTTCTGCTTGGAGTAATACGGTTTTAAAGGTACCACCCCAAGCAGGTATGCAGTAAGAAATGATTGAAATACAGAGGCTTTGGTAGACGAGAGATAGTGTTGCAGGGTCAGCTGAGTATCGAAGCTCTCTGAAAATATATATTAATTTCCTCATCCTAGCAGATAATGCCTCGATATGAGGACGCCAAGTCAATCTTTCGTCAATAATCACACCGAGGTACTTTGTATTTGAAACTAGGGACAAAGTGAGACAGCTGCAGGCACCATACGTGTTCTGTTCCAAACATGTGTGGACGTTAATCAGGAGAGAATCTATTGGAGGCAAATTTGTACTTCGCAGCGAAAAGCAGACAACCTTTGTTTTCTCCACATTCAGTGTTAAAAGGTTTGAGGAAAACCAGTTCATCACCATACGAAGAGAATGTTCTGTATTTAGCCTAGCTCTCTCCCAATCATCACCATGAACGATCAGTGCCGTGTCATCTGCATAAGTAAAAATGTCACAATTTGGTATGTTCAAATGGCACAGATCGTTGATGTAGATCAGGAAGAGAGTAGGTCCCAAAATACTACCCTGAGGTACTCCAAAGGTAATATGCATATCATCACTGTACAGTTCACCGATTTTCACGCACTGAGTACGATTTGTAAGATAGTCGCTGAAGATTTTAAGTGCAATTCCTCGGACTCCTATACTCTCCAATTTTTTTATAAGAATAGAGACAGAAACTGAGTCGAAAGCTTTGGACAAGTCTAGAAAGGCTCCATAGCACTTTCGGTTTAGGTCCAGATTGCTTGTAACGGTATGGGTGAGATCTATTACAGCGTCCTCCGTGGAGACTCCCTGTCTAAAACCGTATTGATTTTTAGAAATTATGTTAAACTTTTCAAGATAATCGGTAAGGCAGTTGTTAAGAATTCTTTCTAGGATCTTTGACAGAGTGCTCAACACAGATATAGGTCTATAATTAGTTACATTCGTTTTGTCTCCACTCTTATAGATTGGGTGTACTATGGCTTTTTTAAAGGCTCTGGGAAAAGAGCCCGAGTCTATAGCACGGTTGCAGATGTGCGCGATAGGACCAGTTAGAGCAGTTATAGATTGCTTCAGAATCTTAGCCGGTATGTTGTCATGTCCGGTGGAGCAGTCACTGCGAAGATTGAGTATAAGCCCATACACTGTCGCTTCATCCACTGACATGATGCTTAATGAGTTGCACTGAAGGGACTGAGATTGACGCTCCTGATGAGGTATGTCCTGGGGAGTCTTAATCGCTGACGCGAGATTTTCACCTACACTGACGAAAAATTTGTTAACATTATTTAAGGCCGATTTTGCATCCCCGCTATCTAAAAGGTGAGTGCTCAAGTTCTGCGGTGGATTGTTGGTGTTAGTGATTGATTTAATGGCCTTCCAAGTGGCTTTGATATTGTTTTTGGCCTTTAGGATCTCATTTTTTTCATATGTTCTTTTTAGTTTACGGAGCAGATTGTTTAAGAAATTTCGGTAACGAATATAAGTAACAAAAAGAATACTGTTGACAGGAGATGACTTTGACTTTTTATGGAGCTTATCCCGATTCTTGATGCACCTAAGTAGACCAGGAGTCATCCAGGCCTTAATTATTCTGCATTTTTTTGGAATGTGTATAGTGTGAGTATGCTTATTGATTGAAGACTGTATCATAGATATAAATAAGTCAGTGGCGAGGTTACAGTCGGATTCAGATGTGACTGGCCCAAAGTCTAGCCCGTCTATTTCATCCTTAATGCTAACGTAATCATACCTACTAATGTCAACATTGGTAGTAATAATGGTTTTATTGTTGGAGAGTCTAAGGCACAGGGCAACAGGTAGATGATCGGTTATGTGCGTATCCAGAACTATCACAATTGCAGGGACTTTCGTTTTTATGAAAACATGATCCAGACAATTCCCTAATCTAGTAGGTAAGGTGTGTCCAGGCAAAAGTCCCAGGGAGGCACAGGTAGTTAGGTAGGTATCCGAATGACGATCATGATTGTTGGATTTTTTATCGATGTTAATATCGCCAATGACGACAACATTCTTGAAGCGTTTAAGACTTACTACTAAGCTATCCAAACTGCAATAAAAGTTTTCCAGGTCAGAATACGATGGTGAGCGATAGATACAAATAATGGCTGTATTACTCGTTGTACATACCAGGCAATTTGCATCTCGGAAAGGTGGTTCATAGTAATTACATTGAAGAGTGGTTTTCATGTATATCACCACACCGTCGTTTTGTGTGTAGTTGTTTGTGGATGCGTAAGAGGAGTATCCTTGCAGCATAGGTAGAGGACCCGTTAATCTTAACCAGCACTCAGAAAACACGATAACATCAAAGTCAATTTTAGTAGTTGTGAGCATTGCTATAAACTGGTGAAAGTTTTTAGTGATGCTTCTTATGTTGATGTGTATTACTTTCAGGTTTAATTCTGGTTGTGTGATCTTTGCCTGGCATTGACCTGGTGGACAAAGGAATGAGCGTGCAACGTTCACGGTATCGATTTCATCTGCTATAGAATCATTTGTATTAGCCATTTGTGTTGGGTTTAGTTAGGAAACATGCAATGTCATAATGGGTGGAAAAGCAAGCATCTGGGAAACAGAGATTAAGCAACAAACATTGCAGCGGATGAGATGGGATGTGACGAGCAACATTTGAGTAATAGTAAAAAGCATATTGTAGTATAATTATGCTAAAAGTGGAATTATGTGTTACAACTGTTTTTATAAAACAAGCAATTGGCAAAATTAGAATATTAGCAAAATGTAAAAATAAAATAAAATTAAATAAAAATAAAAGAATTATGAAACATGCAAAAGACGGCGCGCGCACATAAGGCGCTATAAAGTAAAAATAAACTAACAGGGCAGTAACTAGTCAGTCCCTGGATTTTAACGTAGTTAAGCAGTTTTCAGAGGTAATTTGGATGGGTTTGTCCTCTGGATGAATCTTCATGAGGATTCGTCCATTTACACTCCAGCAGAATAATTTATGTGTCTTAGCATACTGACGACACTCATAAAATAGTTTCCTCATGGATGGAGTAAGATGTTCAGCAGCGTAGATAGGTAACTTTTGTCCTGACAGTCCAATTGTTTGCGTGTTCAGTTTTTCATTAAGTGGGCGAGCTTTGTTAAATTGTTTTATATTGGATAAAAATTCGTTTCTGCCAGTGACAGTCGTAAACTCGGCCACTATGGAGCGCGAAGTTCCAGGTTTACCTGGCAGTCGGTAGATGTCCCGTAGATTTGACTTGTTGATGTCCAAGTCTACAGCTTTCCCCACTCCCGAAACAATCGCAACGAGGTCTTCTGGTTTCTCATTTTCTTTCACTGGTACGTTGCGAAGTTCAATTGTGGCTGGACGAAATTGAAGGTTAAGTTCCTGTATCTGTTTTTGTAGATGAATAATGGATTTTCCTTTTTCAGAATTTTGGTCTTCCAGGTTAGACAGTTTTGTTTTTATTTCTTCATAATCCTTGTTTATATATGCCATGCTAACCTCCAGTTCTTGTGCTGTTTTTTGTATTACCGAGCATTGTAGCTTGAGTTCGGACACATCTTTGGCCAACAATGACAAGACAGCATCCTGTTCAGTTTTCCAGTTCGTCAGGCGCTGGTCGTGGTCTTTTTTCCAGTTATTTAGCATTTCAATTAGCTCGATTTTAAGGTCATTGCAAATGCAAGGCAATGATGATGACTGTTCTGGATTGTCTGAAGGGTTTCCAAGGTTTTGACGTTTGTCTGGCTTGCCTGGAGAATTTCCATGATATTGACGTTTAGTTCTATTGGTAATATTATCAGTCTCATTTACCTTAGGTGTTGGTTCCGTTTGCAATTTTACTTGTTTAGAAGTTTGTTTTGAGTTTACCGGGGGGCTGCGTTGAGTAGACATTGATGACAAGAGAGGTCGTAAGGAAGTAAGCGAATGCCTGACGCTTACAGCGTAGCAAAACTTACAAAGCGAGGATGTACCGCACGTTGCAATAACTAAAATTGTAGGCGTTAGCGGCAGGAACGTAAAGGTGTGGGTGACGTCAGCTGGTCACTTAGCCGCGCGCAAAGGTCACGCTGATTTCGCTGCCTGTCGATAAACTCACGTGGCGCGGTGGGCGGGCGCTCGATCCGGACGCAGAGGGTCGCGCGTTCAAAACCAGCACAATCACGACGAATCACAAATTCACCAAGTTTGTCACTGCACACAATATTTATTTGTCTCTTTCTAGGACAGCCCAGTGGGAGGCAATTCTTCATTAAAATGCACTTAGAGCGACAAGGAATTGCTTTTCGGTGCCGTTAGCCAATTACAATTAAGTACGAATTTTCAAGGAGCAAAGTCAAGTTACGCACGTCCACTGTGCTCCGGGTCGCACGGAGGTATACATATGATAAAGAAAAGATGGATGAATTGTGTGAGGATTGATTATGAAAGAAAAGGGAGTTAGTGATAGTGGGTGACAGGACAGAATGTAAGAAGAACACGTATTGCGCCGACCCCAAGTAACATGGGATAAGGGCAGGAAGAAGGAGAAGTTTGTTAATTTATCACGAACCGAAGAAAACGTGGTGACACAATCCCAAGAGAATAAACTCCCGGGATAAAAATCAGAAGTGTAGTGTGCTTTAATTTACCTTAAAAAAATACTTAAGTAACTATATAATGACAATAAAATAAAAAATTAAACCCTACACTAATTACAACTAACTAAAATACTCGTACCGCGTCAAAAATCTCTTCCACATCGCTGTCGACTGGTAATGTGCCCGAAAGACTGGCGGCATTGCCACGCTGTATGACAATGCTTATCCTTTGTCCGAGGTAAAAGCCAGTGCTTGGTCAGTGTGCTATTATAGGACATGGTTTACGAGTGTACCTTTCACAAAAATCCGTTTAGCCGTGTGGACATATATGAATAAGAAACATATAAATATTTGTTTAAACGTCTTGCACGAGTAGACACTTTGCTTGACCCAAGGGCTTACTTTTACTTTGGACTGAGGATAAGCAAGCATTGCATATCCTTATCCATACAACATGGCATACCACCAGTTCTTTGGGCACATTACTAGTTTACAGCGATGTGGAGGAGTTTTTTGACGCTATATTTTAATAATTTTTTTTTTTTTTTTTTTTGGTATACTTAAATTAGAAATTAAATTAACAAATCTACACTAATATTATAAAGAGGTAAAGTTTGTTATTTTGTTTTTTTTTTGTTTGTAATATCTGAAAATACAGATCCGATAGCGAAAAATTTTCACCGACAGAAAGCTGCCTTATTCCTGAGTGACATAAGCTATATTTTATGTATGCGGGCGAAGCCGCGGGCAAAAGCTAGTATTTAATACACACACACACACACACATGTTATACAAACACACACTAATATAATACGATATAATGGTTGAATAGGATGTATACATTATTAAAACAGGTGTTAGAACCCATTACCCTACCTCAACCGCTCCCCCTAGCTAACAAAGGGGGTGACTATAACAACATTATCAAATGGAATGACAGCAGCCATTGTATCAATAAATCATGGTCTTTGATCATCAATCTGGTTGTCTGCGGAGCGGCTGCAATCTGCAGGGGAGGTTATTGCTCATAAATATGACAGTTATGTTAGACTAGTCCTAGACCTGCCCCGGCTTTGCATGGGTTATTTATACAACATGTATCATAATAAACGCACTTTCTGAAGGTAGTGTCTTCAGAATTAGCTTTTTGTGGTTGGAAATTATTTTATTAATTCTCCCTTTCTAGTGTGGAGCGGAAGAGCGTGTCAGACTTGACATACGTGTGACGTGACACGTATGTCAAGTCTGACACGCTCTTCCGCTTACTTGACATACGTGTCACGTCATTTTCAGAGCGTTCCAATAGGATTGGAATCCAAAACCGTAGGCATGACAGTATCGGTAGGCATGGCAATATCGGTATACTAAAATCCTGTGCTGCGGGATTCTGTTGCGAACTTATACGTATTTTGTTTTTTTTTTTTTGAGGTGTAACGTCATCCAATGATATCTCCCGCTCTAAGGTGGAGCAAAGAGCAGTGGTGGCTGAGTGGTAATGGCCTCAACTTAAGAGTTGTAGGTCGCGGAATCGAACCCAGTCAGGCGCTTTACCTTGTGTAATTTATTTCATTACCACTGTTGAAAATATCGTTAGAAAATCGGCATTTCCTGGAACCAAAAATTCGAAGACATGTGACATTCACCAACCCGCAAAGGCCCGCGTGGTGGATTACGGTCCCAGCTGTGGGTACATTAAAAAGGCTGATGATGACATGAAGTTTCTTGCCGGTTTCTTCTCCATAGGAAACGACCAATTTTGAACCGTGCACTAGCTTCTGACGTTTTATAAGTGCCCATGTAGGCCTATGTGAAATAAAAAAACTTTTGACTTTTTGACTTGAGGCAGGCCAGTGACTTACCCGATGCTCGTTGCCCGTAAGCCTTACGATGGTCAGAACTTTGCTTAGTTACATAAAATAAAGCAGTTTAAAGTCCCAGTACAATGCAAAACAAAGTCCTCAAAAAGAAAAGCCTTTTCCCAACACACTTTGGTCTAATTTGAAACCTATTCGTGTCCAAAATAAACTGTTGTTCTATCCAACTATTCGCAAATCCCATTTTTCGGTTCAATAGCTCCGAAGTCATCCAATAGCCATTTTAAAAACGTTACGACTATATTAGCGAAACTACGGCGGACCAATCTGTTTGTTATGCAAATGACGTCCACTATTTAGAGTACAGTTAGCTGCACGTATGTGGTTACTGTTTGATGTTATACGAAAACGAAAAAAGCTGCTATAAATCCGTTTTTTCGTAGTTTATTAATTGTTTGCATTTTTTCTCGATGATGCTACTTTTTAATAAACGTTGTCCCAATTTAAAGATTACTCCTGTATCGGTGTTTATGGGGATCTGTACCTCAAAAGGAAAAAACGGAACTCTTATAGGATCACTTTGTTGTCTGTCTGTCAAGACCCTTTATCTCGAGAACGCCTGGAGATATCGAGTTGAAATTAAAACCATATACTCAAGTCTGCAGACTCTTGGAGCTGTAAAAAATCAAAGTTTTACGAAAAAAAAAGATAATTCGGTTTATGTGGAAAAAATATACATTTCGACACTCTCGAGGAACTCAAAATTCATAGGGTACTTCCCGTTGATCCAGAATCCTTAAATTTGGTATAAAGCAAGGTAGCACGAATATAGGAATAAATCTAAAAACTGTTTTGTTATTACGTTAATTTTTTTTTTGGAGATTCGGAAAAATCTTCCTAGAGACCATTCCGGAATTGAACTATTTACATAAGTAAGTTTGTGCGGAATCCTCAGGGTGCGAATCCGACTCGCACTTGTCCAGTTTTTCTTTCTTTCACCTGAAAAATAAAAGCGTTAGTTTCTGCGTGCGTCTGACTGTACCAACGTTCTGATTGTAGTTTGTATGCAGTGTCACGATCTTTTGTCTTAGGGGACGCGGTAATTTCGAGACGTACTTCTGGAGGAAAGAAAAGAAAAGAATTAGGGAAGACTTTACAGCGCCATCTTCGTGATTTTATAAGTTGAATTGGGGTTTATTTTCATTGAAGCTGCAGATGCTGAGACTTATCGAGAAGTAATAAAATCAATGCTTAGTAGGTATGCTAGTTTTATTTTGAATTTATTTTCTTAGACCCAAGACCATCTTTAATAGGTTTTGAGCGTTATTTATTAAGCAGGCAAATATATTTCTAGGTTTTTTTTTTTTTACATAAACTCCAAAAACTGACGAAAAATATAACCCTTTTTCCAAAGCAGCTGGGTTAAAAATTTTATGTTATTGAACACTAGCTTTTGACAGCGGCTTTGTCCGTGTATGTAGAAAATTATCTCAAGTAAACAAATATACATACTCTCGGATAAAGTAGACTATGTGACATTAGTATGATTTACTAGTGAACTAAACATAAAAATCCATCCGTTCAGCTAATTGAGCAATTAAAAATTAACACATAATATGATTTAAAAGAGTGTCCATGGAGTTTCTTGCACGTTCTTCTCCATAGAGATCTACGCTTTGGAACGTGCAATTTACCAAAGTTTTTTTTATTTTAGTATAGTACAAAAAAATATTAAAATAAATTATTTTGAGGATTTCTAACACCTGTGCGTAATTTGGTTAGGTCGCTAGTGTATGAGTGTAATTAAATCATCACTTTTAAAGCATTGCAAATCTATTGCTTCAATTTTCATGGCCATACCGAACAGGCCTTGCGTATAGCCCTGACCAAAATACTTCAGACCTAACCCTAGAGACTGAACATTTGACAAATGACCTCTTTGCCTGAGATCTTAAAAGCCCTACCAAAATGGACTATTAAGGGGACCCTAAAAAGAGTGTTAAGCCCTACAATACTGGGTTGCTTCAAATTAACTAGAACTAATTAGAACCGAATTTGGAACTGGAACTTTTAAATTTGGTTTAAATAATCGGAAGCGGAGATAAAGGCAGAAGCTTCAAATGAAACACTACTAAAGCTAATCAAGAACTCGGATAAGTATAGATAAATGAAGAGCGAATTCAAATTTTCCAAATACGACTTCTTTGTTAGGTGGGATATCATCTAATGAAATCTTCCGCCTTTGATTATGTCAAACTGTTGATATTCTTTGCTTTCATTGATTCCGCCGTCACCTATCAAGCCTATCATTAATAAAAAAAAAAAAAAAAAAAAAAAACCTTTCTACCATCGGACAACCCAACTTACGGCTAGTGTCCCTTACGTTTTTCACATCTTTATGATCCGAACTAAGCGTTCCACCTCATCGTTTATACCGGGGATATTGAAGGTAGAGCGATATTTATGGCATTACAAATAAGAGCTAATCCTGCATCGCCAACAATTTTCCTGCAGCGGTCTTCCTTACCAATTACAATTTAGGTGTCTTCAAGGTTAGAGTGAATAGGCTCTTAAATAAACTAGTGCGATTCTCCATCAACGATTGCATCACTGCTTACCATAAGATGAAGCAATTCAAGCACTAGATACTTTATATCAAAAAAAAAAACTGAAACAGAACAACAAGTAAAAGAGTAATCGACAGAAGAAGCGGGGGAGGGAGGTTCACGATAAGTATAAACATGTTTGTACTTTCGATATAAGTTCCGATTACAATTTACCAGAACCGGAGGTTTAAAGTCTATCAGTAGTTCCGAACTTTCGAAATTGGAACTGCACCTTCCTAACATCTCTACTTCAAATATAGTATACGTTTGGTTAGATCGTGTTTTGTTTTTTTGAGTTATTTTCTAGTAAGAGCAAACAGTTTGTGCAAAGAGGTAGGTATTCATTTGTTTTATTACAAACTTACGGTAAAGTGGTGTTACAGACATAGTTGAAATACTCAGACAAGGATTATTTCTGCTTTTGGTGTAAACTGTTGTTTCTTAGGTATTAGTAACGTTTTAGGTAAAATTAATTTTTGCCGACAATTCATTCTGGTGTTTTCAAGTCGAGAGTTGGATTAATTATAACATTAAAAACGATATACAGGGTTATCAGTAAGTCTCAGGACTATGTTACTAACATCATAAACCACAACTTTTGTTCTATGACTTTTGAAAAATTTTCATTAGTTCATCAGATTTTCATATTAAAATAAAAAATATGTACATTGAACGTTCTAAATATTACGTAGTCTATGCGAAACAACCGATAGTACAATAGCGGAAGGGAGTGGGGATTTTTTTTTTTTTTTTTTTTTTTTCCGATGGGAAAAATCATCTTATGACAACCCCCGCTCTTGGGCGGAGCGGGAGATAGTGTCAGACTCTTACTGACTAAAAAACCCATCCCGTTCCTTCAAGCCTTCATACCGGGGCTTGAGCGCCCTTTCGGATTACCCTGGCCCCAGTAGGCTTCGACCCGGCTGGGCCCCTGCTGTTGCTGACAACTCCTTGAGGCGCGCGGGAACAGCGCGCGCCGTCGACGACTTGGGCTTGGTCCGGACGGTTACCGGACGGCCGGACAGCGAGCTACCCATTGCTCTCTGTCCGCAAGCCCGCGCCTACGGTGGCTGGAAATCGGGATCGGAATCCCGGCGGCGGCGGCGAGAGCGCCGTTGCCTGATGCGGTCGGCCTCCTCCTTAGCGAGCATTACTGCTTCGCAGAAGTCGGCGACCGCCTGCCACTCCTCCTCGCTCCGGACCATGGCCTCGACCAAGGCCCGGCGCGAGAGGTCTCCGCCGCCGATCACCCCCACGAGGGCACGGCGATGCTCTACCCAAGCAGGGCACACCGCGATTGTGTGCTCCACCGTGTCCTCCGGGCGTTCCGCACAGTGGCGACACCCGGGCGTCACTTCCGCTTTAATTCGGAACAGGAACCTCCCGAACTTGCCATTTCCGGTGAGGACCTGTGTCATGCGGAAGGTAAGGACGCCGTGAGGTCTTTCCAGCCACGCCTCAAAGAGGGGACTTATCGCCATAATTGTGGCGTGCCCATGACGGGGTTGCGATAGTCGCTGACGCCATTCCACCATGAGATCCCGCCGGAGCTCTGTCCGCCATGCCGTGACCTGTCGCGGCAGAGGACAGCATGTGCAAGGCCTGTTGCCTCCAGATCCCACGGTGGTAGGCCAGCCAGAAGGCTCGCCGCTTCGCAGGAAATCGTGCGGTATCCCCGCACCATCCGAATTGCCATGACCCTCTGGCAGGCGTTCAGAATGGCCGCCGGTCGCTTTTTCAGCGACGGCGCCCACACCGGCGCCCCGTAGAGGGCCATGGACCGAACGATCCCCGCGTAGAGCCTCCGGCAGGAGGCGTCTGGACCCCCAAGGTTGGGCAGGAGCCGCTTGAGAGCGGCCCCAGTCCGGTTGAGTTTGGGAGCCAGACGTCGGAAATGCTCCACGAAATTCCACCGGCTGTCGAGGACGAGTCCCAGGTACTTCATCGTCGACCCGACACCGATGTGAACTCCTCCTACCGTTAGTTGGGAACTCAATGGCGGCGCGTTCCGAGAGCGGCGACTGTAAAAACACATCGCCTCGGATTTGTGAAGCGCCACCTTGAGTCCCAACTCCTGGATCCTATCAACGACCATCGCAACCCCGTGTGTCGCTAGAGCGACCGCCGCCTGGTACGACTCTCCCTGCGCTAGAACCAGCGTGTCGTCTGCGTAGCAGACCACGCTGACCCCGTCAGGGAGGTCGCCCCGCAGCACATAGTCGTACCCGATGTTCCACAAGGGTGGCCCTAGTACCGACCCCTGCGGAACACCGCACGACATCTCCCGACGTTTCCAGTCTCCCTGGTGACCGGGGTAGACAATATACCTGTCCGACAGGTAGGCCTCGACTACTCGACAGAGGTATTCGGGCACCCGGTGGTACCGGAGTGCCCTCCGGATCGTACTCCAGGGCAGGGAATTGAAAGCGTTGGCAATGTCCAAGGACACTGCCACGACACATCTACCCTGGGACACCGCATCCCCCGTCGTGAGGGCTCGCACGCGCATGATGGCGTCCACCGTCGAGCGCATCCTGCGAAAGCCGAACTGTCCGTCCGAAAGGTCCGGCCCCACCCGTGAAAGGCGCGCGACGAGGCGGCTCGCAATCACTCTTTCAAAGAGCTTGCCCACCTCGTCGAGCAGCACAATGGGCCGGTACGCGGACGGAGAGTCCGCAGGGCGCCCAAGGGAGTGGGGATCGCGTGGCGGGAGTGCTTGATGCGCTTGCGTCGCATCGCCTGTATATCATTTCTCATAATATCCCTGTGGGTTCGCTTGGACAAAACTCCTTTTTGCTCCTTTTAGCTTTGGATTTACACAAATCCTTTCTTACTCTTCGTTCACGCCATCAATATCAGTAGCCTGATACACGTAAAATCAAACAAGTCAAAATATCGTTGAAGTTTTATATAAATTTTTATATATCGTTCGATCGAAGTCCTATCCAAAAGCGGTATTCACGATCTATAGACTTATTTCCAGTTACATTAATAAGTATTCTACCAGGATAATGTAATACAGATTTTTTTTTAAATCGACGAATTTCAAACGACTTTAAAAATCGGTGTCGTTCAAACTCGATTGATGGATGTGAATACGGAAATGGTCTAAACGACTAAATCGCTACGATATCGTTACGGTTTTCATTACGTGAATCGGGCTACAGATCTTTTGCCCCAATGCTTTAAGGTAGATAAGTATAGATATTTCTTAAATGGTTTAAGAGATGCTGCTACACATCTCTGTCTTCTGAAAAATACCCGACTAATCACTATATATAAATTGGTTTTCTCTCGAAAACTGCATGCAATATTGCTTAAAATATTGACTTTATTATTCTGCCTTCACTGCAAAAACAGATACTCGTAAACTAACTCAAAAGCCAGTGAACATAGAAAAACATTCGTCACAAAAACATGGTGGACAAATCAAGCGTCCATATTTTCACGCCGACACAATTCCAATATGGCTGACATGTTTTTTGGCGCCAAACGTCAGCCAATGAGCGATGGACCTCTAACTCGTGTCACCATTATTTATTATCCATTACACGGGGCTTCTGACCTTAGTTAGTTGGAATTTTAATGAAAAATGGATCGGGGAAGTGAAATTTATTGCTCTGGATTTTTTCAGAGGCTACCTATGGATTCATATAAGGAGGTTACATATGAATATTACAAGCAAAATATGCTATATATGCATTTTTGATTTATGACTACGTTCGTTATTTGAGTTATGGAATTTTGATGGAATTTTATTATAATTAAATCTATTAATCTTCAGTATATCTATGAAAATATTTTGTATGTTCATAAAAACAAAAACATATTTAAAACACACAGTAATAGCTATAACGTTAATACTAGGAACAAACACACATTTGTAGTTCCTGCAACCAGGCTCCAAAAAATAGAGGGCTCATTTAGAATGTATATACATTTTTATAATAAAGGTTGATGAATGATTTGACCATTATATATTATGTTTACTGTATGAACTTTAAAAGATACTGCTTCGGTGTTTCTTGTCAGGGTAGTCAGCTAGGAAACATCGGCCTCATCCATTTTAAAATGACATAAATATGGACGTATAAAAGTATTTCATTAAATGTATCATTTAAACTTCTTCTGATTACAATCAATTTTCGAATTGGAGTTACATCGAAAATGAACGGTTAAAACAAAAGACTCGAAAAAGTACAATTTTCATATAGAATTTCTCTGTGCTTTTGTAAAATAATTCTCAGAATCACATTTAATCTCCCAGTGTTTAACTATCATTAAATGAATTCGTATGAAAACCATTGGGAACCGGAACCGTAAAACAGTATTTTCTTCTTGGAAAATTTAATTACTCCGTTCATATTAATTTGTTCCGTAACATAAAATCTTTTACGAGGAAATACTAGAGAATTCGGTTTTAATCCTTTATAGCATAATCAGTCTTATAATGTTCCCACTGCTGGGACTCAGGCCTCTTCTCTAGGAGAGGGAATGGGCCGTAATCCACCATGCGGGCCCAGTGCGGGTTGGTGAAAGTCACATGTCTTCGAATTTTTGGTTCTAGGATATGCCGGTATCCTCACGATGTTTTCTTTCACCGTTTTGAGAGCAGTAGTTAAGAAATCAATTACACAAAGTAATGCGCCTGGCTGGGTTTGAACCCGCGGCCTACAATTTTTAAGTTGGGGCCGTTATCATTGGCCACCACTGCCTATTCCATTGAAAACACATAAAGAACTCGTCCCACCATCTTCGAGTTTAAAACACTATCCTTTGCTCCAAAACACAGGTCGTTGACGTAGCTCAAAAGGCTGCCCAGCTTAAGTAAGATTGGACCAGACATTTCTGTCGCTTGCCGATCACTTTACTGAAATAAGATGAAAATATAAAAATAATTCTTTGCTCGCTTGGGTATCCGAAGAAAATAGGTGTCTGCGGTGAAAGTAACGATCACATAGTGCTAAAGTAAAGCAATATGCTGGAATAGTTGACATTGCACTGGAGTTGTGGCTTACAGCTCAAAGTTTTCAAAGGAATAACTGTAAGTCAGAGTTTTAAGCCCGCTTCACTAGCGCAAGCTTGCTTTCTTTTCAATTTTGTATGTTTACTCTTTTTAATTGGTAGGAAAAAAGTAATTTAATATGTTCAGTGCGAAACAATGTCTAATAGGTACACTTAGTACATGTCTATCTTTTTTTTTCGGTGGCTAAAAAACATCCAAATGACATCCCCCGCCCTTGGGCAGAGCGGACCCCGTTCCTTCTTGCCTTTTATACCGGGGCCGAGCATCCCTTTCGGAACTACACCCTTGGCCCCAGTAGGCTTCGACGCTGCGGTTGCTAACAACTCCTTGAGGCGCGCGGGAACAATGCGCACCGTTGACGACTTGGACTCGGACCGGACGGTTACCGGACAGTTGGACAGCGAGCTACCCATTGCTTGTCGTAACTTTGCGGGGGTCTAATAAACTCCTTACCGTCATAATGATATGTAGTATAGTTTTCAAAAAGGTCTTAAACGCCCCGTCAAAATTAGTACCGCTGTCAACGTGGTCAGAATTGCTCGAAAGATTTACCGCGTTTCTGGAACGCAAAGTGTCAGCTGAAGGAACACGGGTGGATTACAGTCAGTAAAAGTCTGACACTCATATTAATTTGATGATTTCCCACGCCAAACAAAGGTATAATTAGCCTAATATTATCGTAGGAAAACTTTGTAGGTAACATGGAAATAAGAACCAAAATTTTCTCATTTAAAATGCTTTGGAGGAATAATATTTTTGGCGTAATGTGTGCAGTTAAAAACTTTGCCAGTCGGATTATCGTGGAGAACCAGTTTTTGTTCGAGAGATTAACTTTTGGCTACATTCTGTTTCCAGATTATCTCACGACGGTTTACGTTCTAACTGACCACAATTTGAATAGGTACTGAAATACGTTTTTATGAAAAAAAATGTGTTTATTTCTGTTTAACCTTTCAAACAAAGATTTACTTAATCTATGCATATAAATGAAATTGGAGTGTCTGTTTGTAATATTGAAATAACCGCTTTTTACTACATGTACACCGTTAAATTTTAATCGTTTTAATCCCGTGGAGGGTCGATCCGGTACATGAAACACTATCGATTTGTAAAGATAAAATCAAAAAATAAAGTACCTTTTTTTCAAAACTCGTATTAATTTACGCACGTACGAAATTAATTTCTTTAAGAAAACGTCAGGTTCAATGACCTGTAGTTAGCAGTCGGCGTTGCGTACAAACTATCTACAGGTCATTGAACTCGCTCAGCTGACATATACACAAAATTGGAGTGTCTGTTTGTAATATTAAAATAACCGCTTTTTACTACATGCATATGAATATATATGGAACATACACCAAAATAACATTTTTTTGCTTTCAAATATAATAAATATACGTACCTACGTAATCAATAATTAAAAACTATTTTTCGTTATAGGTTGTGGTGGAAATCACCAAATGATTACTCCCGCTCTAAGGTGGAATGAGAGGGCGTGTCAGACTTTTACTGACAAAAACCCAGCTGTCTTTCAGCAGGGCAATATTATCTAGAGCCACGATCACTCTTTCAAACGTTCCCTTTATACCTCCCGGTACACGGTTGACATCCCACTCATACACACAATTATTTTGGGAATATAATTACTTCATGGTGCTTACAGCTAATGAGACATTATAAGCATAGCAGTTGAGAGTTTGCCATGCTCACTCAAATGTCTCACTGTTGGTGGCACGTGTTATTGGGTCATTCGGTTCCCTTAAAAATGGTTGAGCTGAGTGGGGCTGATGCACGCGTCATGCTCGTGAACGGGCGCCGTCAGTTGAGACTGGTCATCTCTTAGCTGCCAGTGGCTTAGTTCAGTTTGTATGTTTTAATTTTTTTTTTTTTAATTATCTACATTGTGCTTACATAATAGAAGAAACATGATTTGTAACCAAGCGTTATATGTAACACATAATATGATTTAAAAGAGTGTCCATGGAGTTTCTTGCACGTTCTTCTCCATAGAGATCTACGCTTTGGAACGTGCAATTTAGCTTCACTTTTCTTGGACTGACCGACATTTGATTATTCAAAAGTGCCTGTAAATGGTCTATTTGAAATAAATGATTTTGAATTTTTTGAGTAGAATTCTCTATCGTAGTCTGTTTCCCGACAGCTATACAATCTCCCCCAGGTTGTACCTGAAAAAAATGAAACAAAAAAGATCCCCTGGTTGTAGCCATCAGAAAACACAGACTCTGGCAGGGACAACCACTCCTATGCTTCCATAATGAATGTGTTTCTAAAAGGTTTTGTGTGTAAGGGTGAAATGTAGCCTATACTTGCCTAGTCTAGTGGGAAAGTATAGACTAAGTAAAATAAAATGTCATACCTATAAATATATCGAAGGCGCGTAGTGTTCCACCGGGTCTCAAGGAGATGTCAGAAAACTGTAGGGAAGGGCCGAAGCCTACTGGGGCCATGGATTCGCTTCTGAAAGGAAAACCCTGCTTTGGAATGAAATGCAACGAAGGAAGTGGGAGTGGGTTTTTAGTCAGTAAAACTCTGAATCGCCCTCCTGCTCCGCCCAAATGCGGGAGATGTATCCCACCTAAAAAAAATACCAATAAGTATATTATGAAATGATTGACCAAAACGTCTTTTTTTTATGGTGGGAAAAAATCATGCATTGACATCCCCCGCTCTTGGGCGGAGCGGGAGATAGTGTCAGACTCTTACTGACTAAAAGACCCACCCCGTTCCTTCTAGCCTTCATACCGGGGCTCGAGCGCCCTTTCGGATAACCCTGGCACCAGTAGGCTTCGACCCGGCTGGGTCCCTGCTGTTGCTGACAACTCCTTGAGGCGCGCGGGAACAGTGCGCGCCATCGACGACTTGGGCTTGGTCCGGACAGTTACCGGACGGCCGCACAGTGAGCTACCCATTGCTCACTGTCCGCAAGCCCGCGCCTACGGTGGCCGGAAATTGGGATCAGAATCCCGGTGGCGGCGGCGGCGGCGATAACGCCGTTGTCTGATGCGTTCGGCCTTCTCCTTTGCGAGACCAAAACGTCTTGATAGTTCAAAAGTGACTAAATTAATTGAATGATTTACTTGGTATATACTCGTAAATGCTTCGCGTAGATATCAAAACTGCTACGTCTAAAGATCGAACTCATGACCTCACACTCGCCAGTCAGCAATAAACTTGAGACTTGCATACGTAATATACAGCTCTAAGAAGTGTGGACGTAATTCACAACCACATTCAGTTCAAGTCATAAAGTTTATTACTCGACTTGGAATATATAACACCATTGCGCTTGCACTATATTAAGTCACCAGTTTATGAATTATTGTGACGCCACTTGCACTGTATTGTTTTATTAGATTCATGAATAGCACACAAGTACTTTGATAGTCAGTGTTTGCTAGTAAGAGGTTATAAAACAAAGTCGTATTAGTTACACCATTTATAGCTCTTAAGAATGGCTGAATCTATATAATAGTGTTAGCCTTTCATTAATTTATTGGAATATGTACTTAAATCAGTATTTTAAATTATATATTTCGTCTTAAAATTACTTTCAAAATGTAACCGTGTTCCCAAGTGAAATTCCTTTGATAGTTGTTAAACTGACTTTTGTCGGTAGACAGCAACTACGTAGCTGTCATAGTGGGGAGACTCACTTGCGAACACGGCACTGTCACTTGAGCTTGAGCAGTCGCAGAGCGAACACGTGTACTTGTTAAGGAGTGTTATACCAAGTATATGTAATAGTACTATTAAAAAACTTATAAAACTACTACAAAGACTTTATTTTATTCGTAATCTTGAAGTGAGTTACAATAGGGTGACTGGTAATTAGTGACCGATAATTATAGACGTGATTGTACTCATGATTACAGACAACTTTCCCAAAGAAACTTTTTTTCATACTCATTATTTAATATATTAAACCCCAAGCGAACGCCGGCGTTGGCGCACCTATTGTCATACTATTGTGTCTCAAATTGACGGTATCTGGAAACTCATATCATTTAACCGGAACATGTAGGTACCTACACTGATTACATACACCGATGTGTTTGAAAGCGGCGCGGGTACTCAATCATTATTGTAGGTAAGGTACATGAGACAACGGCGTTACGCGACTAACAGCTGAGAGGTCGCAGGCGCGCGCGAATTTGCGCGAACAGCCGTTTTGTCATTAAGATAAAACTAATGAGTTTAAAAAAAGTTTCTTTAAGAATGTTGTTAGTAATCATGAGTACAATAACGTGTATAACTATCGGTCACTAATTACCAGTCGCCTATTATACGAGTATACACTTTTTAATTATTAGTACACAAAAAAATGGGGCTCTATCTGTACCCGTCACTGATCATATTTTTGTAGTCAAAAGTAGAAAAAACCGAAATCCTAAAATTGACCACGAAAAGGTAAATTCATAATAGAATCAATCAAACATAACAATTGCTAGTAGAAAATACTGCAGGCAGTGTTTTTATTTAATAATTGTCACTTATTCATTCATTAATCAATAGCCTGCACAATATTTCCATAAATTAAGTGACATTTTGGGACATAAACCAACGCTAATAACTTTGCTGTTTATGAATATTAATTATTGAGATTTTACTTATAAAATAACAAGGGCTTTTCTAATAAGCCCTTTAAGTTTGTGTACTTATTAAAAAATTATGGTGTATAAAAGCGAAACACCATTCACTGATTAATCACAAAATCTCAGAAACTATAACACCTACAAACTTAATATTTGGCATGTAGGTTCCTTATAGGGTGTAGACATCCGCTAAGAATGGATTTTCCAAGAGTGCATTCATTGACTGTTAGGGGGTATGAATTTCACCGTTTAGCTAGGTAGCACATCGCCGTGTCCTCGTGAGGGCGATCAGCAGCGACGACCTCTCGTACCAGACATGGTCCGGTGCGAGTAGGAATGGCAGACCGTCGCCTCCTTCTGTGAACAGTAATGCTAGCGAGACGACTGAATGCGGGAGGGATCGGCCCTCACGCCGCAGTCACCGAGATCCCGATCCCGGTAGCCAGCCACTGTAGTTGTAGGCTTGTTGATATGGCAAGCAATGGGTAGCTTAACGTCCAGCTTTCTGGTATCGTCCGAACCAAGCTCGAGTCATCGATGGCGCGTAGTGATCCACGCGCGCCTCAAAAATATGTCAGTAAACGTAGAGGCTCAACAGGCTCGAAGCCTTCTGGGGCCATTGTGGCTCTAGAACGAAGGCAAAGAAGGAACAGAAGTGGGTTTTAGTCAATAAAAGTCTGATATATCCTCCCGCACCGCTCAAGTGCGGGAGAAGTAATTGGATGATTTCCCCACCTAAAAAAAGCTAGTAGCACATAATTTATTGACAATCTACATTAATTAAGTTAAAAAGAAATGAAATATTACTTCTGAATAAATTAGAAACTCCTAAGAGGTTTGAAATTGGAGAAAAACAAATTAACGAAAGCGATAAAATACTGCTATTCAGTTATTTATACTAATACAAGTAGACTTACAGTCATCCCATAATTCTTTGTGAAGATTGAAATAAAATTATTTAATATCTTACTTATTCATTTTCTGTACATATTTTAAGTTTTGAATATGTCGACGCAAGATCCCGATCATCATTGAAGCTCTGTGGCTGGGATGGCTGTTATCGAGCAATAAACAAACTATTCCAGATCATACAACTGATTTAATATGATGCAGGCTTTAGGCTTGAAGAGTGCAGAGGTATACCACAGCTATCAGGATCATCCTGGAAGTACGGTCAAGATCCCCACCAGCACCTTATGGATTATACATCCATCTCCCGAGCACGTTGTATATTTGATTATGTGTAATTTTCCTTTATTCAGAGTTGTTTACGAATCCTTCCTCTTATTTACCTGTCCAAAACCAAAGGCATTTACTTCGACAAAGTAAATAAACAGACACATACCGCCAACTCGTCCTAACTGGTTGGAACTCGATTTAACTTTTTCGATTAAGGGCTTTTTCACAACGACATTAATCTTATTGGTAATGCCGTCAAATATCAATGGCATGGGTTTGACTGAAGCCTTATTTAAAAGTTGTTAATTTTATTTTTTTGGAGTTGGGAAGACGTACAAATATGAGCTGATCCTGAAGTAAAGTTATTCAGAAGATTTTTAATCCCGGGAGAATGTTCCCTTGGGGTAATTTTTTACAATCATATGGGCAAGACATGCCACTGGCAGTAACTAGTATTATACAGGGTGTAAGAGACATATCTCCTCAAACTTTAAGTGCTTGCTCAATAGATGAGACTGAATAACCCATAAGTTTTTTTCTCCAGTAACAAAAAAATACTCGGCCTCTCATACAAACTGTCCAATCAAGTTTAGAATTTTGTATGGAGAGGCCGATTTTTTTTTCGTTTCCGGAAAAAAAATCTTGCGGAAGGTTGTTCAGTTTCGCCTACTGAGCAAGCCCTTAAAGTTTGTGGAGACTTGTCCCTTACACCCCGTATAAGTGAAAGTTTGAGTGTATGTATATTTTTGTATGTATGTTGCTTTTTCGTGCTTAAACGGCTGAGCGGGTTTCGATAAAACTTGGTACTCGGTGGTAAACTAAGACATATCCTGGTTAATTAGGTAGAAATTTGGTGTTAATTAAAACCTCCACTGAAAACAAAATGCATATGAAATGACGTAAATATGCCAAGGCACTACACACGAGCATGTTTATGTTACGGAAAAAAACATGAATTTTAATTAAAAATAAACATGCTATAACTCTTTCATGTGTTGTTTTCTTTTCATATTTATTATTTTTTACGTATGTTTGTCCTGTATTTTTTTTTTGTTGATGTGGCGTACAATAAATTGTTTCTGCATTTTTTCTCCGTAAGTATAATATGTAATTAAATATAATTAAATATATTATGTGTTATTATACATTCAGTCAAAAAAGTATCGGGAATGGATGATCTGTTTATGGTTCCAAATTAAAATTTTAGATTTTTTTGTTGTTGCTAGATTGGCACAACTGTTTTCTATTTTGGCGCGGAGTTTGAGTTGCATCTGTTATTTATATTAAATACAGTGCTGTTTTTAGTTATATCATATCTAGTGTGTATTGCGAATTTCATAATGGAGAAAAACATCGAACAAAGAGTTTGTCTTAAATTTTGCATCGCCAATGGAATTTCGTGTTTCGGAGTCACTGAAAATGTTACAGAAGGCTTACGGTGAATCGACTCTATCAAAAACACGTGCTTATGAGTGGTACAAAGCATTCAAAAGCGGTCGAGATGTAATGGAAGATTTGCCTCGCTCTGGTAGGCCATCAACCTCTGTAACTGAAGTTAACATCGCAAAAGTGAAGCTAATAATGACTGAAAATCCTCATTCAAGTTTGAGAGAGATAGCCGCCTAACTTTCTGTATCTCACGAGTCAATCCGTACCATTTTAACTAATCATTTGGGTATGAAACATGTTGCCGCTCGGCTAGTCCCAAAAGACCAGAATTTTCTCCAAAAACTCAATCGCATGAAAGTCGCAGAGGACATGCTAGAACGAGTCAATTCCGACCCAACATTCATGAAACGCATTGTTACTGGCGACGAGACGTGGGTTTACGAGTTTGACATGCAAACAAATCAACAAGCTTCGGAGTGGCGCCTTCCAACTGAACCAAAACCGAAAAAACCACGCCAAAGTCGATCAAAAGTCAAAGTCATGTTGACTGTTTTCTTTGACTATCGCGGTGTTGTGCACTTGGAATTCTTACCAGAAGGTCAAACGGTAAATAAAGAATATTATTTGAGCGTTATGCGGCATTTAAGAGAGCAAATTTGACGAAAAAGGCCAGATTTGTGGAAAGAAAATTCTTGTATTTTGCACCACGATAATGCACCTTCGCACAAGGCCATCATTGTGAACGAATTTTTGACCAAACACTCAACAAATACCATCGAGCAGCTACCATATTTGCCAGATATGGCTCCAGCCGACTTCTATCTTTTTCCTAAACTCAAATTACCACTTCGTGGCACCCGGTTTCAATCTGTATAAGACATAAAGGAGAATTCGCGGCGAGAACTGAACTCAATTTCGGAAAAAGCGTTTAAAAAATGTTTTGATGATTGGATTATACGTTGGCGTAAGTGTATCGTTTCTGAAGGGGCATACTTTGAAGGTGATAAAATAAATTTGGATGAATAACAAAAATTTTGTGTATTATTGATCTTTTCCCGGTAGAAAGTACCGGGAAAAGATCAATAATACACAAAATTTTTGACAGAGTTGTATATTTCCATATTACTAGCTGACCCCACAAACGTTGTTTTGTCTTAGCAATGAACTGTGTAGAGCTCAAAAGTAAACAGTTGTAGATTTCTGTAATTTTTTTCGCAATATATTATATTACCATAACATACATAAAATAATCAGCCTTTTAATGTTCCCACTGCTGAGACTTAGGCCTCCTCTCTAGGAGAGGGAATGGGCCGTAATCCACCACGCGGAGTGCGGGCTGGTGAAGAACATGAAAGTTTCCTCACGAGTTTTTCCTTCAACGTTTTGAGAGCAATGAAAATAAATTATGAAATAAATTATAAAAAGTAATGCGCCTGTTTGGGTTTGAACCAGCGACCTACAACTCGTAAGTCAGGGCCGTTACCGCTCGGTCACCACTGCTCTTCCAATATTATATTGGAAGGGTTTAATAAATCACAAAAATAGATTTAAGTAATCATTTTCAAACCGATAACCATCCCACGTAAGAAAAAACCGGCCAAGTGCGAGTCGGTTTCGCACACGAAGGGTTCCGTACTGAACGTATAAAAAAAAATCAACTGTCTAGCTATCACAGATCATAACATACTGTCTGGTGAATAGCCAACTGGTCTCCACGAACAGTTGAGTGACAGCAATAGGGTTTTTGCCTTTGGAATACAGAACCCTAAAAAAATAGGTAATAAAGGCAGACATATTTTTTGTTACTCTTCTGATTTATAGCCAAAGTGTTTTGCGAACAATATGACAAGACATGCTTTAAAAGCCGAATAAATAACCGTTTGGTTCACGCACGTTCTCTCAGCTTTGGCGGCGTTCCAGCTCCTGTCAACGTGCCCATGTTTGCTTTGATATTCTGTTAGTAAATCATATTTTACATCAGTATTCTGAAACAAGATTTATCAATCCATTCTTATTTAAACTCACTATAAAATCTATTGAGTGGTGATTTGTGTAGTTGTTGAGCTAATTATTGAACTGAATATGACATTATATTATCATTGTACAGGGTTATTCTTTAAACTACTAACAACCTTGCAGGACTCATGTATCACTAACATCATAAACGAGAACTTTTGTTCTATGACTTTTTACAAAACATGATTCATTTACCGAAAAAAAACCTGCAAGATTTCGTTGTTCTGTCTAACACATTTTAACTCTGTATTTTGCTATACCTACCTATGTCTGTATAACGCGACTCAAGCGCATCAAGCACCCCCACCACTCAATCCCGCTCCTCTCTGCTATTGTATAATATTTGGAATGTCCAATTTAAATATTTTTATTTTTGTATGATAATATAATTCGTCGACCGTAGGTTCAATTGAGGTAAGGGGCAAAATACGATTTTTGAGGAGAGGCCGACAAAGTTTTTTTTCGGACTAAATCGCCTATAACTTTTTTTCTTATTAACCTTTTTCGGGTCTGATTTCACACATAATCTTGTATTTTAGTGCTCTATCTACACGTGTAACATTTATTTAAATAAATTAGCTATTTAAGAAAATAGATGTCCCTTACAACAACGTATTTTGTTAGTAATGTCCCTTACTGACCAAGTATCTTGTAGTCTCGTCCCTTACATTAAATTGACCTCTGCGTTGGATTCAATTTATTAATAAATTCGTTGATTGGGAAGACCCTTACCTTATTTCAAGTGGATTGGCGGCAATAATTACATCATTTCAAGTTCCTATATTGCATAGGTTTTCAGATACGTTGTTATTATGGGGCTGATTCGAAATTTGGATCCAAAAATCATTAGGGTAAGGGACATTTTTCTTAAGCTAGAATTTTTTCATATACACCATTCGATAGAGCGAAAAATTCTGAACAAAACTGTATATTTAACTCATTTTGGGTATTTTGTCCCTTACCTCAATTGAACCTACGGTCGAAGAATGATAATCTTTTAAAGTCAAAGAACAAAAGTTAATATTTTACGATGTTAGTAACACAGTCCTGAGAGGTTGCCAATGTTTTACAAATAACCCTGTAAATGTTTAATAATAACACCTTCAAATTGTTAATCGTAAATTAAATGTAATGCAGGCAATTTAATCTTATTTAACTATGGGTATTCCAAGCCGGAAATAAATGAATTTTTTGTTATTATTGTGTTATGGGTTAGTATACCTCAGAACCCTGCAGGGGTCCTGGACCATTTTTTTTTTATGCTGGGAAAAATCATCCAATGACAACCCCCGCGGAGCGGGAGATAGTGTCAGACTCTTACTGACTAAAAGACCACCCCGTTCCTTCTATCCTTCATGCCGGGGCTCGAATTCCCTTTTGGATAACCCTGGCTGGGCCTTTGCTGTTGCTGACAACTCCTTGAGGCGCGCCGGAACAGTGCGCGCCGTCGACGACTTGGGGTTCGGTCCGGACAGTTACCGGACGGTCGGACAGCAAGCTACCCATTGCTCGCCGTCCGCAAGCCCGCGCCTACGGTAGCCGGAAATCGGGATCGGAATCCTGGCGGCGGCTGGGGCGCTGTGAGCGCCGCTGTTGCCTGGTGCGGTCGGCCTCCTCCTTTGCTATGGAACGTAACCGGCGATATATAAAAAATAAATGTAGTAGGGTTATGGTTTTTGGAATCTTATATGGACTGGTTACCAGGAACTATGTTAAGACTATTTCCCCTGCCTGAACAATGTTTTTAATATCCATCGATAAAATGGCAGACTATGATTTACGCACTCAATAAATGGGCCCCCAAAAACGGTCGCTAGCACAAAGTGACGTAGCAACAAGAGGATTATTAATATTATAGTACAAGCCCGTAATAAAATGGATTGTGACACCTTCCTGATCGCTAACGAGCGCAATATTATTTATCCGGTGTTACCCTCCACTCGAAAGCTCGCAGTTTCCGTGTTACCCGGGGGACAAGTCCATGTTATGTAGTGTGCCGTTTATGTACTTCGTTTCCCGGACATGCATCGAGAAACTGCGATATTTTCCTCGTATTACGAAGTAAACTGCTTTTTGGAGCAATTTCTTTTAAGTCTTTTGAGGATGAATTGACTTGAGAGATTGTAATGGTGACCTGTGTTTTTGAAGTTGATGATGGTCTTGAGTTACATAATATATGTGTAAGTTACACATATAAAAATAAGCACCAAAACTTACCCACAGACACACACACAATAATCTCCTACTTTGTTCTCCTTTTTTATTAGTAGATATCCTTTTTCTTTTTCTTTATTCGTCTTTTAAATTCCGTTACAAAGAAAATAATCTATATATATAAAAATCAATCTCACTTTTCGTTGTAATTTTATAACTCAAGAATGGGCTCACCTATCCAAACCAAATGTTTAGGCTTTGTTCGAACTATTTAGTAGATGGTTTATGTGAAGTTTGGTAGGGTATAGTAGGGTAGAGTAGAGTAGTGTAGAGTAGTGTAGAGTAGTGTAGAGTAGTGTAGAGTAGTGTAGAGTAGTGTAGAGTAGTGTAGAGTAGAGTAGGGAAGAGTAGGGAAGAGCGGGGGATAAATATACCTAAACAAAGATTTTTTTTTTATTTAATGAAGGGACTAGACCTCGCGACCTAGTGTGGACAGAGAGATAATATGTTGTTAACTAATTTGTGTATAATTTACAACCGTTCTATTTATTATTTAGTTTAATAAATTTTCTCACTTATTTACCTACTATTTTTTTTTTATCTTGAAATTGAAAATAATACATTTCACCTAGAACGGGAGAAGTTATTTGATAACTAGCCTACCTTGAAAAACAAAATATGGTGGGGATGCTGATGGTATGGGATTAACATAATATCGACGAATTCAATGTCTTTAAAATAAATCACTAATCTACATAGATATTTTTTCGGTTTAAAAGTACACTACTTTACGTTATGAATGAAGCATGATTTTTAAGCAGCAAATAATAAACTGACATTTGCATTTGAAAATGTAGACATATTTTTGAAAAGGTCTAACATAACTTGCATAACAGCAACTTGATAGAAGTCCAAGCAAAACGTATTTCCTTTTAAGATTGTGTTGAGAACATGACTGTGGCGACAGCTCGGCGAGGTGCCAACGTGCAGGTTATTTCATGTTACTAAATATATTTAAATTTTATGCCTCAATATTGAGTCTGCAAGGAAGTTGCTCACATCTGTCAATATTGTAATATGGGAATATTGTAAAATCAATCATTTTACAATATTTACAACAATGCAATTAGCATCTTTTTTTCTGACTGTCTTCTTGACATTTTAAAAGTGCCTGATAATGGTTTATTTTATTTCATTAAACCCTAAGCAAACGCCGGCGTTCGCTCTGTCACTGTCTTTCTATTGTTTCTATATATCTATATATTCGAAAAGTTCAATAAATAAAAAATAAAAAATATTTTACACATTTTATTTATGGTACCACCACAGAAAACTACCCCTCAGACAAACTTAAATACCTTATAGCCAGATTGCATCTCATAACGATTCTAATAATCTCAAACACGGTACGATTACAATAACTTACTTTCTGACTTCATCATCAGATCAGTTCGATACTTCCCCTCCCCGTTTTCTTTCAGTCAGTCATCGACTTCTCGGACAAACAAAGCAATTTTACTTCTAACGACGTTATGATCAGATCAAAACAATATTTCTATGGGACCAACGTCGAAGCATAACCTTTCAATCAAAAAAAATAATTTTCAAAATCGGTCCACAATTGACAGAGATATCGGTGAACATAAAAAAAAAACATATATTCAGCCGAACATAGAACCTCCTCCTTTTCGAAGTCGGTTAATAAAGTAGCATATACCTAGCACAGCATATCCCAGGTTGATATGATGATGATAATGTTGATAGTGATGTCTTTCCTCTTAATAAATACAAGAGGGTTTATAAACTTGAGAATAAGGAAGTCTTTCCAGAGGCCTTACCTGTGAAATATTCGCATTTGACAACTTCATGTAATTCAGCTACACAATTCACTAAACTTTAACAAAACAATGTTACTTTGTATGAAAGATGGGGCGTATCCCGGATGAACCATTACAAAAGAAACTCAATGTGAAATAAAAACCTAGTCTAAAGCCGCGTAAAGACATCGCAAGGCGTGCGTTGCGAATGGTTCGTCTCGCATGCCTCGGGCTGTGTGGACGAATGTGCTCACAGTGAGCATTCGCGTCGTACGATCATTGCGAACGCCGCTTCAGTACGAGCCGTGCGCTCCGTGTGGACGAACAGGTGTTTTTTACGTTTTCTACTGACGAACACTGTGCGTGGTGGTTTGCGTGCTCAGCTTGAGCATGTGTCGTTCGGGATGCACGGATAAATTTACCATCGTATGCGTCAGGTTGAGGCAAGCCTGACGAACCATTCGCGGCGCACGCTTCGCGATGTCTGTACGCAGCTTAAAGAAACATTGTTACCCGCAGTACTTAATATTATAAAAGCGAACGTTGGTGGATGTGTGTATGTGTATGTTTGTCATTTCTTCAAGCTCGAACGTCTGAACGATAGCAGTAACTTGGTACACCGGTACGCCATGTCCTGGAACATCGCATATGAAACTTTTTATCATAGAAATTCAATTCCTTTGAGATAATTTTCTACTTTCGCGCGGGCGAAGCTATTACCAGCAGCTAGTAATATTGAAAGGATGTATGTATGTATATTTGTGTGTGTGTATAATTCATTATTACTCCTTCACGTTGAAACTACCGAACAGATTTGAATGTAATCAAAAGATCACAGTTACACCAAATCCTGAAATAGGACATGGGATACTTTTTATCCCGACAGTATGTTTCTTTAGGTTTATTTTCTGATCTGACGCGGGCGACGCCGCCAGCAGAAGCTAGCCATTTACACTTCTACAAGAGGTAAAGTTTTTTTTATATTTTTTTGTTTGCTGGAGGTAATCTCTGGAAGTATTGTCCGGTTGCAAAAATGTTTTCACCGATAGAAAGCTGCTTTATCCCAGAGTGACATAGACTATGTTTTATGTACGCGGGCGAAGTCGCGGGCAAAAGCTAGTCAATAATGAATATAAAAACTGTAATTCGTTTTAGTAACATCTGGTCGGGCTGAAAGACTCAAGTTGACCTAGAATGAATTAGATCAGTAAGTTACGCCGAGACTTTTTAGGCTTCATTATGTTGAAGAAGTTTCAAGTTGGTGAGCGGCTTTGAATAAGATGAAGAAACTTTTTTTTTATATTTTGAACCTTTCTTTATATCTGAATTCAAAAAAAGGCAAATGTTCTGAATAAGGAATATGCCTGAATTTTTTTTTATTTGCTAAACTTCGATCTACAATGTGGACGAAATATGAGTGATGTGTGTTCGATGTAGATGTGTCTACTAGTAATCTATTCAGTCTTGATTTTAAGACTCCTAGATTGTAACTATCGGGAAACACAGACTCCAGCTGGAAATTCCACTACTTAGCTGTACGCACAATCATTGTGTTTCCAAAACGTTTTGTGCCTGCCCAGTCCAACCAAGTAGGTATCTAAGTGTCTACTCTTAATCATTGACGCACAGTCTCTTACTTGATTCGCGCAGCAAAAGCAAAACAATTTAGTCAAAGAACACACCTCAGTTGATCTCTTTACAAGCAGCTTATCATCCATAAATATTTTTATGTCTAAAAGCAACGTTTTGTAATTGCAGTACATTATTGTCTTCTATATTATCTTCCTACCCAACTTTGTATATCTCAATTACTTCTATAACTGTAACTTTCCACAATAATCCCTTATTATATTATGTGGTAGCTTGTAAATGGCTCATCGTGATCTATCTTATCGTTACATTCTGTATCGTTAGCTGTAAACCACCCACATATAATAAAACTAAATAAAATTAAAAAAAATTAATCGTGAAAGAAAAAAAAAGAAAGAAAGAAAAAACTTTTATTCGTACCTCACACATACAGTAGAATTCGATAATAAAAAAAAAAAAAAAACTTTAAAATCTGTGCAAGGCCAAAAGGGCGCCTAACTCAGCTTCGTGCTAGCTGAACATTAAACATCTCACCTCACCTGCACTTTGAAAGACCTTTAATACGAAGTAAACTCTAACGTTGCTGACGTGACTAAATTCACACAGGTCACAAGACATTTAGTTTTAGGTTCGTCAATACGATGAATGAAAATGAGAACCTTTGAATTCTTATGAAACATCTTGGGCAGCCTCTTAACCATGGAACATAAGAGTCTTAACCTTTTGCTGAGTAGCTGGACGAGGGGCGATCTTAGGTCAAAGAAAATATGGGTTTATCGCGACCGATATATTGATACCTACTATAGCATACTAAAATCTTATTATTTTATTGAGTAGACAAGAGAAGTGTATATGGAGAATCATAGTCATCTCTACATTGCTGATAAGCAATGTCCTAAATAAATTAGAAAAGTGCATTTGAGCTGAAAAATTCAGTATGGTGGCTTATGCTTGAGAAGCGGATGCCTTAACCACTGGGTCATCACTACATCCCACTGGAATACAAGCTTGATTTAAGACGTGGAAAGGTAACAAACAGCCGCTTGCAAAAGCGTCTCATATGATTTTGGGTTTTACATTTTTGCTGTATGGATTCTAAAAGAGACTTTGATCCCTACGTTTGTTTCGGTGTCTCTTCTCAGGGTAGTCAGCTAGGAAACACCGGCCTCATCTAGTTTAAACTGACGAAAAATTTACGTGTTTTTTGCAAAATAAATAGAGTAGAATTTAATAGGTACACTTTATTGCACACATTAACTTTATTGATCATTTTTTTATGAATATAATTTATTGAGAATCGAAAATACATGCTTTTTTATATTTTAAAGGAAGTCAGTTAGATATCGCTGTGTCTCAGCGTAGTCTATACTTTTTCTTTTTTATTTTGTGTTTGTAACTGTTGTGCTGTGTCAGTTTGGAATAAAAAGTTTCTCTATTATATTTTACCCATAAATTTCAGTTGTGTTACTGGCTAAATTGGTTACAACAAAGTTTATTCTAATATTTTCTATCTTTAAAAAATCTATTTCTCACATCAAAAACTTTATTCCATTCCACCATTAATTAATTTTATCATCTATCTTGTGTGCCACTCTGCCGCAGTGCGGTTCGTTGATAATATTTACATTGTTCGCACCGCTCGCATGTTGCTGCAGTTTGCAAGTTACACTACTGAATATGTATAATCCTGCTTTGTTTTACCCGCGGTTTGCCCATGCATTGCCCACGTATTGCCCAGGTATTTGCCCATGTTTTGGTAGACCAGTTTCTGTTAACTGATTGGGCTGGATTGGATCAATGTTGATAGATTCATGTTTATGTTGTATGTTTGTAAGCAGTGTATTAAGATAATGATAGTCATAGCTTGTTTGAAAGGGTTTGGAAACCTGCTTAACATATAAAAATATAATGCCGTTTTGTTCCATGTTATTCAAAACGAAATTTTATTCTATATTTATGACAATTTAAGGGGCCGGCGACGGATGAATTTCCATACAAACGTAATACCACGCTCATTTGCAGTTGGAGCATATTTCCAACATATTATGATGATATTCGGTTATAGACAATATTTATCTAGGTTTCTACGTCTTTCTTGTTTAAAATAACAAAAAGAAATTTAAGCAAATTGTATTTCGCACTTTTCTACAGCGTAAATGGCAAAACATACCATTTGGCTTTTCCTGTATTAAAAATAACAATATTTCTAATATTCTCGACGTAGGAACCTAGATAAATATTGTCTATAACCGAATATCGTCACAATATGTTGGAAATATGCTCCAACTGCAAATGAGCGTGGTATTACGTTTGTATGGAAATTCATCCGTCGCCGGCCTCTTAAGTTGTGTAAAATTGGTACAGCAAAAACCAATTTTATTAAGGCACCAAAACAGTGAAGCATTTTTTTTTTATTAGATAGGCTCGCGTTTGACCACTGTCTCAATTTTTTTCAAATTGTGAGTTTTAGAAAGACTAGTTACCCAGTTTGGCTTTGTGCCCAAAAGCTTGGCGTTGTTGAGTAATTCATATCCATTCTGCTAGATTCAAAAGATTATCTTTTTTTATTTCTTTGCTATATAAAGTAAAAGAAGAATGCATTCTACCTTGGAGAAATGCATTTATTTTCTCCATTTTATTTAAGAGTTTGCTAGAAAACGGAATGCTACTATTAAAGTTAGATACCTGTATATAGTTTTTTCAGAATCACTAACTGAATCGATTTAAATATTTTTTATGCCATGTTAAATTTTTTGCCAAAAATATTTGAAAACGGTCACAAATTGAACGCCACTGACACTTTGTATAACACAGGTTATGGCAGGTCATAGCAGGCATTAGATGCAGGAACAAAAAAACCCTCAGTCACCCGGATGGCCCGGTGACTATATATTTTTGCGGACAACCAGGTAAGATAACAAGCTTTTTTTAAGTATTTGTGTTTAATAATTAAATGTCTTCAAATTTTTATTTATAAATAAAGACATGTTTTAACACATATTTATTTCTGTATAAATTTGACCCAATTGTTTCTTTATAAAGAACAATGTACATTTTAAAGTAAAAAAAATGCTTATGTTTTACCCTGTTACGTACCGTACGTACAATCTGCTCAGTTATCAGTAACCTACTCGTAACTCGAAGCAATTGTCGTCTGCCTTCAGCAAGTCTTCAGGGAAACAAACTTCTACAGCGTTACAGTAACTGCTGTACAAATTTCTTCAGTTACAATTCTTTGAGCCCCCAGGAGAATTACGTGAGATTAATACTTACTTTGTGTTCTCAAGAACACCCACGTAAATCGAGTTTCTAATAAACTAAAAATTTGTAAAATGATGGAAGGAAAAATAATAATCACCAGTCACTGGTACATGGTGGCCTTTTAACAAGAGGATACTATTAATGTTACGGCCACCTTAAGCTTACCGTAAGCCTTCTCATGGGTGAGAAGTCGAGTTGAAAAAAATGTCATAAACCATAAATATGTGACACCAGTTCTGCACACAATTATTATGTTATTCACTAAAAATTATCGTACTCAACAGCATCTGATTAACTCAAAAGTAATCATGAATTGCTTTCACGAAACAACCCTTCTCTCCTGACTTCCCCTGCATTAAAAAGCTTAACGTAAATAAAAACAAGTTAATTCCCTTGGAAGCCACAGAGCACCGCTTTATAAGGAGGTCTATAAAACGGAACGGCGGCGCGGGACCGGCTCGTAAACGTTACTGTGTCGGGACTGCGACAAGACTCTACACTAAAAACATGCAGAAGTTCAAGGTCAAAGTCAATTTTTTATTGTAGAACACAGTAAAGAAAAGAAAAGAAAGAAAGAAATTTTACATTTCTGGATGTCATTATTGTATAATAATATATAATTAATGTTTTAATAGCACAAAAGGGTTACATTAGTTTGTACATATATATAATATACAGGGTTATTTGTAAGACTCTAACAACCCTGCAGGACGGTATTACTAACATCATAAACAACAACTTTTGTTCTATGACTTTTTACAAAACATAATACATTTACCAAAAACAAACCTTCAAGATTTCGTTGTTCTATCTAACACATTTCAACTCTGTATTTTGCCGTAACTACTCGTACTTACGCCTCCCGCGCACTGTTTTTGTAGTAATAGTAAGCAGGCTTTCGAAACATTGTCATCATAATTATCTAGCAAGCTTTCGCACCATTTCCGTGTACTTCACATTGATACACCATCATGTAATTATAATTACGTCCGCACTGCCGAATTTTGCTACAAGAACACGGATGACGCGACGCGAGCGAATCAAGACGTCCGACCGACTAGTGAGGGTCGCCCATAAATAGGTCAAGTCCATGTTCAGCCACCCTCCGCTAATGTACTATCGCTTGCTTTGCATAGACTTCGTAATATTTAGAATGTTCAACTTAAATATAAATATTTTTATTTTTGTATGAAAATCTGATGAACAAAAAATATGCAAATTTTTTAAAAGTCATAGAACATAAATGTTGTTATATTTATTATTAGTAACATAGTCCCGAGAGGTTGCTAGTGATTTACAAATAACCCTGTACAGCAACTATTTAAAATTCAACAAATTATAACCATACAGTTTATGAACCCTGTAAATATAATGTAAATGTAATGACAAAATATATTTTTAAAGGCAGCAGTAATACTATGGTGAGCGCTAAGTACGCCTTAACTGTCATGTGCATTAGTCCCTATTGTTAATAAGATTTTCCTTTTATGTAAAATGTATGAGATGTGGCTGTACTAAATTGAATAAATAAATAAAAATAAATAAATAAACCCTGCCTCTCAAACTAGAGCTACTTGTATTAAGTTTAGAGTTCATTGTGTTTTATCAAATTAGGCACTCAAAATTGTAATAAATTCAAAAATATTTTGTAAGTAAGATATATGTATGATACATATGTATGTCACAACACAAAATTAAAAAAAAAAAAAAAAAACATTAAGTGAATCGGACTTAGAAAAAAGTAACCATTATCATTATTTTACACATAAATTCCTGCTTGACAGGTACTCACTTACTGTATAGTAAGTTTTACTTTTAAGTAAGTAGCATTTAAGTAAGTAAGTTGCATTCTAGCAAAGACAAAAGTGGAGTAGAGTTCAAATGTAAAGTTATAGCTGTAAAAATTAAGAAACTTTTCGAGCACATCAAAAATTAAGAACCCTGTCGGGAACAGCAAGAATTAAGGACCCCATCGAGCACGGCAAAAAATAAGAACCGTTTCGAGCACATTTAAAATTAATTTTTGATGTGCTCGAAATGGATCTTAATTTTTCATATAGTAAGAAAATTACTAAAAAAAATTGACCATATAAAATATTCAGACTCACTTTTCCTACATTGGACCTTCTGTTACTACTCTGTGGTCGGGTATCACTTCCAGCCCGTACTGCGGGATGATTTTTATCCGCGTTACAATTTTCTTCCGTGAACATGTGTTGTGACCACCACGGGACATTTGCGGGACATTGCCAACGCAAATATTAGTGTTATTATGCTAACCACGTGAAAATGTTATTTTGTGGAATGTTTATGTGGTTGGTAGCATGTGGTGATAGTCAGTGATGCTAGTGGCGTGTTGGTTCATTGGTTAAACGGATGATGAGAGTGAGGACAGGGTTAGATGATTGAATTCGTCTTTTAAGGAAAAGGGGGGGGGTCAAATAGGATAGTTATTTGTTTATTTATTATAAGACAAAATGTTTGTGTGAAGAGCACGATCATTTCTTCTGTTTCTGGGTGTAATTTATAAATATATGACTATGTTTATCAGTTGTCTAATACTCGTAACATAAGTTCTGCTTAGCTTGAGACTAGACGGCGTTGTGTAATAGTTGTGGAATATTATTATTTATTTATTTATGTGATGGTAAACAGTGATCAAATCGTTGATGATGAAATGCACTAGTTTATTTAGAGCCTATTTACTCTAGTCTTGAAGGCTTACTCCTTACTTCATTACCCACCCTTCTTAGAACATAGAGGGTTGGATACTATGTAACATGTTACTCTAACCCGTAAAGCTTTGTTTATTTCCTAGCCATAAAATTATTTACTAGCCACCCCTCGCAACTTCGTAAGGGTGTTACAAATTTTAGAAATTCTAGACTTTACTACAATATGCATGTATTATACACTCAAACTTTTCTCATAAAACCACTCTGTTTATTGGTGAAAGTTGCATGATAAACCGATTAATAGTTTTTGAGTTTATTGCGTTTATGTAGATAGACAGACGTGGTTGGTGGACTTTGTTTTATAATAAGCAAGGATAATATTTGTGTATACCATCGCGGTCATTTCAGCCTGTTCACTTACATAAAAAAAAATTCGCTTGAATCCTACGGCGCGGTGCCAAATCAAACTCTTTGACGTTTTCGTTTCGAGTGCAAGCAAAAATGAACTTAGCGGTGTTCAGGCGGAAGTGTCTTTGATGGTACATACCTTTGTAGATACTCGTAGATATAAACGAATTCCTATTTCCCTAGGTCACGCTATAATTTGAGAATAACTTTACTGATTTCATTCATCTTTTTCTAAGTTTCTAACAGAAAGAAAAAATATGAAAAAGAAGAAATATTACTACTTTGTACTATTTTTCTGTTTCCTTCTTCTTTTCTTTTATTTTCATGTGTGTACATAAATAGTTAAAAAATAAATAAATAATGATCTCTTAGTTAAAGTTATGTCTTCAACAACTGTTCACTCACACGACTGTCACAAGAAATACTACGATCTGTCTAATAAGTTAAACGACTTGGGTAATTATTAGGATTTAATGAAATCTGATGTAGTCAACAGAGGTTCAATAATCAAGGTTGATTAAGACACAGGGTTCATTGTTTATTAACAAAAGAACCTCATGAAAAGTATCGAATATAAGTTTTTTTTAAATGATTAAATATTATACAAAATTATTACTTACTTATTGACTTATTAGACAGACTAGTCTGTCTAATAAGGCAACCGACTTGGGAATTTAGTAGTAAACAATGATCTTTATCTCTTAATCAACCTTGATTATTGAACCCGTGTTGACTACATCAGATTTCATTAAATCCTAATAATTACCCAAGTTGTTTAACTTATTAGACAGACTCTATAACATATTTTTGCCAAACGACAGTTGACGGCTGCGCTATAGGTGCAAACAAAAACTCGTGTTGATCGTCCTTCTGGGACAAGCAACGAGGATCATTTTTATGGCTTTTAGACGACCTAAATGTTACCGAGAAAAAATGCCCAGTTTTGGCTTTCTCGGGTTCTGTCCCAGAGCGCGACTTAGGTTATATTTGATAGGCAATATTGGTAAACGATCATACATAAAGAATGTATGGGTGCAGCAAAATACTTTAATGTGAACAATATTTTTTTTATCGAACCAGAAAGTTTTAAGGTTTCAGATAACATATACATACTGTCTGTATGTGAATTTTACGTTGCAAACAAAATAACTATTTTATAGTCGACACAACTTATTTAATGTAAAAAAAAAACATCACAACTATTATAAATATAAAAGTTTGTGAAGTGTTTGTTTGTTACTTCTTCAGGCTCAAATAGCTGAATGAATTAGAATAAAATACTACATAGAATACTTTTTATTCTGGGAATAGGTTTGCTTAGAACTATTTTCTACTTTTACGCAGGCAGAGCTACTGGCAACAGCTAGTGTACACCAATTTTATAGAGAGGTAAAGTTTGCTTTTTTGGTTGTAGGAGGTAATTTTTGAAAGTACTAGTGCAAATGCTAAATTTTTTTCACAGATAGAAAGTTGTTTTCTGAGTGACATAGGCTATTTTTTATGTACGCGGGCGAAGCCAATGGCAACAGCTGGCATTATTATACTTATTTATTTATTTGCACACATGTTTTAAATAGATGTTACATAATTATATTGTCTCAAACATGGACCCCGGAAGGGCACTGCAACATTTATATTGTGTATACTGCATGCATTATACAAATTAATTGATTATTATAACAAACATTACTAATAAATTATTACAATTTCATACATTTTTTATTTCTACTTAGTATGTCATTAAAATAATGCACTCTTTATTACAAATTGGAATGAAATCCAAAATATACGCTTGAAAGACTAATGTCTTAAAAATAAATATTTAAATTATCAATCTATCCTTCTTTTTAATTTTAATTTTTATTAAAAACGGGTGAGTATACAACTTCATCACAATTTTAAATGAAGGCTTTGTTCAGACAGTCATTTAAAATACGTATCCTCATTAGTGGCATTCTACTGTTTTCATAATAAAATTAGGGACGTACAGCGTTTGTACAAAGCAAGCGACAGATGTTAGCAGATGTCAAATTACGTAAATCATGTCCGGAGTTCCATTACAGAATTATCGTCTGTTTAAAATACACACGGCTTTTTGTTAAAATGAAAGTGACCCATCCTACGTTACAGGACACGTGTTATGTGTAAAAACTGACTTCTTTCAGCGGTTTCGCCAGCGGAAAAATAGAAAATATGTAGCCTAATATGTTACGCGGTGATAAAGCAGGAAGAAGAAGGTTCTGTAGTTTTTGAATTTAATCATTACGAACAAAAATATACAAATCAAACTTCACAGATCTGATTTTTTAAATTTCTACTTTGGTCTGTCAAATTGTTGGCGCTCCTGGTGTCTTCAGGTTTGTGTTTTTCTTAAAGAAATAATAATTTTTTTGAGGTGGGAAGTCATCTAGAGGGCTTTCCAATGGCCCTATGTGGTCGCGCTCATTGTTTCTCAAACAAATATTTGAAATGCTATATTTATAATTTATTACTTTAATTTATGTTTTCACATATTCTTCTTCACTTATTTCTACACATTATTGTCTACATTTCTTTCTATCTCTGTTTTCGCAGGTCTGCTGGAAGAAATTTCATTTAGAAATAAGCAGTACCTTTGTACAATTTTTATAATAATGTATCTTCTTTTGTATGTTTGTGTGTACAAAAATTGTAAATTAAATAAATAAACAAATACTAATTGCTACTTCATTTCATGATAAATTTTGATCCAGTTTTCAGCATTTTTTTACAAAATAAACACAAACAAGTATCCAATCAAATAAATTCAGCTAACACCATTACCTGGAAAAATATTCGACCCCAAAGTCAATCGCTCAATATCAACAGCAATCAATTCCCGCATCTCGATTACTGCCTCATCAAAACCTTAATCCGATATCAACAACATATTAATAATGAAACCGAAATGTGCCCACTACTTTGTATTCAGGACTCGTTAACACTGGATTCTGATTCGTCACGATGTTATCTGGTCGAGCCATTTTCGATTTCATCTCCATTACAATAAAGTTGAAAAGTGGTGAGTATACTCATTGTCTCTGTGCTCTCTATCTGGTAAAATGAAGTAAATGATTCTCTTTTGATGGTAGTTGGAATTCAATGAGACAGTTTTAATGTTAATTTGATTCTACGAAGTGATTTTTTAAAATGCTTGTGATACAAGAGTCAAATTCTCCATTTAATTTATCATCGTGACCATTTCAGTCGAAAGATTTGGGAACACATGTATTGTGCGTACGGCTAAGGAGTGGAATTCCTTACCGGAGTCTGTGTTTCCAGATGGCTACAACCCAGGAATCTCTAAGTCAAGAGATAATAGGTTTCTTTTAGGTAAGCGCGTTCCATCGTCGACGGCATCGTCGCTTTGCATCAGGTGAGATAGCGGTCAAGCGCGAACCATCAGCAATAAAAAAGATATCTGCTTCGCGTAATACTTGAATGCCGACTTTGATAAGTATTCTGACATTACAAATTAATCATCCTAATGAAACTTTAAGTCAATTGTCGAATCCGACTCGGTTGGGCAGCGTTCGGAAAGTAGCGTTGTGAACCATAGTGTCTCAATACCAAAGTCTAGGCTCAATGCGTGATACCAGTGACTCATGACACATATCACTAAAACGCGGTAGCTAACAATCGGCCTCATGCCTGATTGCATAGTAAGTACTAATTCAGGACAAAGTCTACCCAAGTCCGAAGTATAATAGAAATCCTCCCCTCGAGCGCCAATTACGTCTGTATAACTTGAATGACCTTAAAAAACTAAGCGATTTTCAAGGTCATTCAAGTGGTTGAGGCGTGGCTGGAAAGACCTCACGGCGTCCTTACCTTCCGCATGACGCAGGTACTCACCGGACATGGTTCGTTCGGGAGATTCCTGCACTCGATTCATGCGGAAGTGACGCCCGGGTGTCGCCACTGTGCGGAACGCCCGGAGGACACGGTGGAGCACACAGTCGAGGTGTGCCCTGCTTGGGCGGAGCATCGCCGTGCCCTCGTGGGGGCGATCGGCGGCGGAGACCTGTCGCGCCGGGCCTTGGTTGAGGCCATGGTCCGGAGCGAGGAGGAGTGGCAGGCGGTCGCCGACTTCTGCGAAGCAGTAATGCTCGCAAAGGAGGAGGCCGAACGCATCAGGCAACGGCGTTATCGCCGCCGCCGTCGCCGGGATTCTGATCCCGATTTCCGGCCAACGTAGACGCGGGCTTGCGGACAGTGAGCAATGGGTAGCTCGCTGTCCGGCCGTCCGGTAACTGTCCGGACCAAGTCGTCGACGGCGCGCACTGTTCCCGCGCGCCTCAAGGAGTTGTCAGCAACAGCAGGGACCCAGCCGGGTCGAAGCCTACTGGGGCCAGGGTTATCCGAAAGGGCGCTCGAGCCCCGGTATGAAGGCTAGAAGGAACGGGGTGGGTCTTTTAGTCAGTAAGAGTCTGACACTATCTCCCGCTCCGCCCAAGAGCGGGGGATGTCAATGCATGATTTTTTCCCACCATAAAAAAAAAAAAAAAAAAAAAAAAAAAAAAAAAAAAAGGTCATTCAAGTGGTACATATTGTCGTACTATACATACGGGTATAATGTAATTTATTCGGTTGAAAATGTTCGTTTTTCCTAAAAAAAATCCAGAAAATGTTTTTTTTTTTTATTTCTTTATTACTTTTTTGGTGATTTTACTAAAAAACGCACAACTATATAATAATAATACCCGTATATGCGCGAGGAGTTAGACACATGGGGAGGTTACAAACAACAGGTAAAATTACTTTCGAATTTAGGTAAATAATAACGCACCATTATTCAAGTATGTATATAATTAGGTACACATAAATGTGCGCGTGCCTGAATTAGGTACAACAGAGTAAAATAAACAAGGAAACAAACAAACATAATTACCGATTGTGTATTTATCTCAATTCGATTAGTTCAACGCAAATGGCCGCAAATATTGTCCTGTAATTTTGCTTTAATAATTACATTCATTAACTATTTTAGTACCAAAATATTGGGGTACCTAATTAATTTATGGATGCATAATAAATTGTGCCAAGAACTTACATTTTTCGTACTTAAGAGCGTCTTTTTCAACTTACATTTTCATTCACCCGCTATTACGTTGTTATGATGTTATTACACATCTTTTTACACAACTATCTTGTGGATATTATCTGGGCTTCTAAAGAAGTAAAACAATTTTTTAGTGTAAAACTAATCTAGTAAAGATCTCTGAAAATCTGCTATTTTACGTGAACTTTGGCCCTTCAAAATATACTCATATATTAAAAATATAAAAATGGTACATCAATAAAAGCCTTGCACGTTTAATTGAAATTATGAATGACAACAATTTTTCTGAAAAACTTTTAAGTTCAAGTTTTGTGAAATATTCGAGTCAATCACGGAATTACCGAATGCCAACAGAGTTTTCAGGCGTTATCTTTCTTGTTTCGCGTCCCCTCTTCCTCAAATATCAAATTGAATCGCGTTATATGAGGCAACAAGCTTCTAAACTATGCTCGATGTTGACGATAGGCAAGTGGAAAAGGAGCCTCTTAATAATTACATTCATTACCTACTACAGTACCAATAAATTGAGGTGCCTAATTAATTTATGGATGCATAATAAATTATGCCAAAAAGTTATATTTTTCGTACCTTTTACCAGCCATGGGTATAGGACATAAAACTTTTTGGGAATACTCGTACATTCGTTGAGCGTACAGGTAAGGAGTGGAATTCTTTGTCGGAGTCTTTGTTTCCTGATAGCTATCACCTGGGAGTTTTTAAGTCAAGACAGAATAATTTATGTTACTTCTAATCTAGGCAAGCGTGCTCCATCGTAGACCACATCATCGCTTACCTTCAGTTAAAAAAAATAATAATACAATGTATATAAGTTTTATTGAAATCAAACATTATTTAGCATAGTCAGCCTTATAATTTTCTCAGTGTTGGGACTCAGACCTCCTCTTTATGAGAGAGAATGGGCCGTACGTAATACTCCACACGGGCTCAGTGTGGGTTGTTGGACGTCACATATCTTAGATGTTCTTGTTCTAGGATATGCCAGTTTCCTCACAATATTTTTCTTTACCGTTTTGAGAGTAATGGTGATGAAATAAATTACACAGCCTTGGTGGTTGTGAACCCGCGGCTTACAATTCGTACGTCGAGGCCGTTACTATTGGGTCTCTACTGCTTGGTACCCTCCTCTCTCTGGTAGCAGTTACACTCCAATTGCTATAGGATAGTGTGGGTGATAGCTGTCAAATTCATACATCGTAGCTACCTATCCTTTTTTCTCATCTTAAAGATGCACATTTTTGTCCTGCTGACATTCTACCCAGTACCATGCTATGTAAAAAAGAACTTAATGTGTACAGTGACCTTACAGGCACTAGACGCCTCATGCTTGAACTAGCGCACCAAAACAATTCTGTCTACTAGCCGAGGTACGGGGGAGCGGGGTACTGCGTTCTGATTGGTAAGAAGGATCAAGGTATTGCGATCTGATTGGTTGAGAGACTCGAGACTATTTGGAAATTATTTATTTATTATTTATTTATTTATAACTTTATTGCACACCTTAGCTTAATACAGGATAAACATATACAAAAGATTATGTGTACAATAGGCGGTCATATTGCGCAAGGCAATTTCTAACAGACAACCTATTACAACCTATTATTCTGTGGCGATCTACATCAGATCTATAAGTCATATGTTTTGACAGATATGCGTCGCCTGTGATTAGACGTCTAGTGGCTGCAAGGTCGTCCATGCAATAAAACAAAAGGTTTTCATTATATAACTACGTTAATGACCATTTAAAACGGTCCCTTCAAAATGTCCCTTCAATACTTAAGACATGGCGACCCTACCTAGTTTCCAAGTACCGCTTGAGCGCATAAATTAATGGCACAGTTCACATAATATGCTAGGTAATAACTTAGATCCCGGCTTTAAACTGGGCCCGCTCGAGTGATCGTAAATATTCCTGGGGTCTGCTTTGTGATTCTGATATTATTAAATGAAAGTAGGGTATTAAAAGTTAAAATGTAGGGATTGTTTTTTTTTGAGTGGGAAATCATCCAATAACTTTTTTTTAACGAAAAAAAAATCGGCCTCGCCATACAAATTGTCCTATCAAGTTTATCATTTTGTATGGCGAGGCTGATTTTTTTTTTCGTTTCCTGAAAAAATATTTTGTGGAAGCTTGTTCAGTTTCGTCTATTGAGCAAGCCCTTAAAGTTTGTGGAGGGCTGTCCCTTACACCTTTTATAGCAGTGTAGGAAGGCGTGTCAGACTTTTGCTGAGTAAAACCACACCTATGTTCCTTCTTTACCTTGCGTTCAAAGACCCCGGGATTCTTTTCAAAAGCGAAGCGAAACGAACTCATTTTTGTATCACAGAGCAAAAGTTTGACACGCCACAAATATAGGAATAAATCTGAAAACTGAATTTTTAGTTACATCACAAAAAAAAAATTGCTATTCAGAAAAATCTTCGTAACTCAATTCGGGAATTGAACTGTTTTCAAACTAAGTTTGTACGGAACCTTCAGTGCGCGAGTCCGACTCGCACTTGCCCAGTTTTTAAGATGTGACAGTAAAAAAAATATTTAAATAAATAAATAAAGAATTTTCTTTGTTTAGAACTTCTTCAATAGCACTTTACACATTTTTTAAAGACATAATAAAATTGTTTTTGGAAGCAGTTTACCGAAAAAAAAAAAACATAAAAAGTAACAAAACATTCATTCCTAAAAAAATATTACAAAACCCTCCTAAAACATGGTGCACCTACTCTCACATTATTCCAGCTTCGCAGATTAGTAGGTATTACCACCCAGCATAAGGTATTACAGTGGCTTCACCTGAATCGCTGTTAGTACTGAAAGGTACTTATATAACTAACTACCTACGTAGAACTGTAGTGGAAATAATGGACAATTAATTTAATTTATTGATCGTTCTCGTGAAATTAAGGCTTGTGGGTCTTTAGTTCTTAGAGAGGGAAGCATTTAAAGAGTTTGCGTCCGATTTCTGATATAAGTATTTGTAATTGAGTATTGCTCAAACTCAATTTGAGCAATTGAGTTTGATTGATTGAGTCTTGAGTTGCAAGCCTGTCGGTTATCTATCGGTTGCATTTCGAGGAGTAAGCATCGGAATTGCATAGCCTAATTCCACCAGGCCCGTTCCATCATCGGACGACCAGACGTACGGCGATGCACCACCGGTACATGGTGGTTATATATACACACAAAACGTTTTGGGAACCCATTCATTGTGCGTGCAGCTAAGAAGTGGAATTCCTTGCCGGAGTCTGTGTTTCCTGATGGCTACAACCCAGGAATCTTTAAGTCAAGAGTGAATAGGTTACTTCTAGGTAAGCGCGCTTTATCGTCGACAGCATCATTGCTTTCCTTTAGGTAAGATAGCGGTCAATCGCGAACACATTAACAAAAAAAAAATCACTTTAGCCTAAACACTTTTTTTTATGTTATAAGCTATTGCTTGACTGTGAGCCCACTTGATGGTAAGCAGCAACGCAATCTTCAATTTAATTCAGAAACCTGTCCTTAGAAGGTAAAATGCGGTCCTTTTTTGAGGGACACATAAAATCTAAATTCTCCCGTTCTGTTGGGGAATGCGGAACAGTTAGGCTTTTACCGACAATAGCAGCAGCTTATACATTATAAATTAGTGTTTCGTATATTTGTATAATATTGTGAACATGTGAACATAGAAACACACTCGTAGGAGATAGTGTCAGACTCTTACTGACTCTTCAAGCCCTCATACCGGGGCTCGAGCGCCCTTTCGGATAACCCTGGCCCCAGCAGGCTTCGACCCGGCTGGGCCCCTGCTGTTGCTGACAACTCCTTGAGGCGCGCGGGAACAGTGCGCGCCGTCGACGACTTGGGCTTGGTCCGGACAGTTACCGGACAGCCGGACAGCGAGCTACCCATTACTCACTGTCCACAAGTCCGCGCCTACGGTGGCTGGAAATCGAGTGTCAATTTGTCTCTTGGTTACAGAGGCTTTTAATTCAAAAGACTAGGTAGTTTTGAAAAAAAGAACATGTTTTTTTCGTTTTTGAATCAAAATAACGGATAGTAATCCTCTAAAACATTTCTACTTCCCGATGGAAATACATCATTCTCTCGACAGCTTTAAACCGATTCCATCGCCGACTTCGCCCATTTTCCTATTTAAAGTCCATTCTTTCCGAAACGTTCGGAAGCGACAAAACTTTGCATCTTTGTGGAAACGAGCGAAAAGGGAACATTACGAAGCTTCCAATTGTGAACGGATTTAACTTCGATTTGTATAGAATTTGTTACAAGAATGTCGTTCTTGAGGGACAAATTTTAGCACGTTTAAATAATGAAATGCTTACTGTAACAAAGTCAAAGTCTTGGAACACTCGAACAAAGAATATTGACTCTACAATTTCTAGTAAAAGTAGCTAAGCTTCTCTGTGAACGCGTATCGAAAGATGTAACGTTGAAAAAGCTACCACAAGGTGGATCGATAACCTGGCGATGGCCGCGGAAATCCGAATACCAGACGCACAAAACTGGTTATTGTAGCGACACTTGGGGGATGCTGGTCTCCAGCAATGGCGGTCTTTCGGATGAAATGATAATGAAGATTTAAAGCCTCATCGTTTCTATCTGTTTATGTATAATATCCCATCGTCCGTTTCATTGATCTTCCCCACCTATTGTAGCAATCTACATTTCCACTCAAAACTTTCTTCATAACACATTCCTCACTCCTTTGCATGACATGACAACGATTTTATGATCCATTTATCATATACTAAATTCTGCTATATTTCCAGGATAAAATGTATTATATGTGTTATTCCAGGACATGATCTACAAAGTGTAACATAACATAATCAGCCTTTTTAATGTCCCCACTGCTGAGACTCAGGCCTCCTTTTTAGGCCTCCTCTCTAAGAGAGGGAATGGGCCGAAATCCACTACGCGATCTATGACCAGTGTGTGTTCCGAAACGTGGTCGCTAACAACGGGCTTCATCAGAAGGCTTAGTCACTCAAAAGGCGATGGAAAGGGCTATGCTCAGAGTTTCCTTACGTGATCGAGTCAGAAATTAAGATATAAGGTCTCTCTCCACCTTGTAGGAAGGCCTCTTACATGGTGGACCGATGAACTGGTGAAGGTTGCGGGGATCGCTCACTGTGGCGACACTCGGGGGTGATCTCTGTCCAACAGTGGACGTTTATTGGCTGAAATGATGATCGCCTGTGTGCATCCAGTGCGAATTGGTGAATGTCACATGTCATCGAATAAATGGTTGGTGTATCAACACGTGTACTTCAACTCATTCCGTTTGATCAATAAACGTGAAGAAGCAATCAACAAATACACATAAATACAAACTTAGGGTGATAGAGTGATTATCCTTTTAAACCACGTCGCTCTTTGTAGACATTTGGTTTACCAATTATATTTTAATTTAATCTATCTCAAACATCTTAGTGGCATATTTGCTATTCAACTATTCGTAATAGAAAGATGCCAAGAATCTGTTCAATAAGTATTTTGTTTCTGACACGCTCAGTAACTCATACTGAGATAATTCTCAGGCTAGGGCAACATAATTACAAACAAGTCTACTATGCCATAAAGCACATGCCATATCGACTGGCGTGTTGGTCTAGTGATCAGTGGCCCTGCCTGCTATGCCGGAGGTCGTGGGTTCGATTCCTACCCAGGACAAAAGTTTGAGTGATGAGCATGATAATTTGTTCTGTATCTGGTACTATAATATGTATGTATTTAGAAATATACATGTATTTTTCACTCATAGCCCAAACTCTGCTTTGTTTGAGACTAGATGGTGTTTTGTGAAAATCGTGGATTATTATTATCTGCATCTCGGTCTAAAATACATCCCTTAAATCTCTCTTACCCCAATATCTAAGAAGAAGACAAGACTACATAACCCGAGCTGTCTAATATAACGCAACTTGCGGAGAATTAGGCTGACACTAACGAATGTATTCCTCGAGATAGTGCTGCAGACTTCCATCTTAGGACGCGTCATCATAATTTTACAATTACACGAGAATGCTAGGCTGCAATTCTGAGCCAAGAACTGGGTGGATATTGCCAGGAAGAAACTGTCTCTGTAGCATTGTTGCATGTGCATTTTAACGTTGATTTTTAATATATAAATGTGTATGATAATGGTGGAAAAAAAGAGGAAAGTATTTTTTAATATACGACTGGTTTGTCTTAGGATTTGGGCCATTTTTTAAATGTGACAACGCGTGGACTCACTGCGAATTAGTGAAAGTCACAAGATCTGTGGTCACAAGTCTTCGAATTAGTCTTAAGTCAGGGCCGCTACCACTGGGCTACCAGTGGTAGCGGTCGTCGAGCGTCTCGAGCTTGCCACGCCTACGATTCTTTTGTTCTAACGTCATCTCAACGCTCAGTCTTGTGGTCAAAACAAATGAATCGGAGGAGCTGACTCGAGGCGCTCGACGGAAGAGAATCGAAACGAAACGGTCGTAACTTGGCTAGGGGAGCTGGGACCAAAAGCTTTAAGTGCTTTCCAAGACACGAGATATCAGCAATGTCCTAGACAAACTTAATGCCCAAGCGCCCGAAAAGTGCCATAAAACAGTGACTTTCTGAAGCCTACTCATCGGCCACGGCTCGGTAACGGCCAGGTTAATAGGTTTGAAAAAAATATATGTTTATTATAGATTCATGAACAACATTATCAACATTTGTTTTTTCATGCTATTAATACTTTTGTCAAAAAAAAAAAATAGCAATTTCGCAACTTTTCGCAACTTTCCCTACTCCTTCGAAACGGCTTGGATCTTTAGAAACATTTTTACACATAAAAATTGGTGATTAAATATTCTTCAAAGTGAACATTGCATATGTAAATCAATCAATATTTCGCAAAGAAAATGGATTTAAACGTCAGCCGCGTGCTTTCCGGGCGCTGTTGGCCGGAAATAAATACACAGATTTCCGTACTGCCGCCTAGACGGGTGCGAGAGGTGCGTTCACATAATTTTGGCCAGATGGTTCAAGGGACTATAAGCCTTAAAGAAGAACACATGAATTAAACCCCAATCGAACGCCGTGCGCTCTCTCATTGTCTTTCTATGGTCTCTAATTACAATATTCGAATGGTTAAGGTTTTACCTTATGCATAAGGTTGCGATTACTTGCGGTTTGAAAACTCACGTATAAGATAAAACATTAAATGTAAGTAATTTCTAGATGTAAACAAAACATTCTTATTCATACAATGTTACCTTTTAGTGGTGTTAGTTTGAATTAACAGAACCCAACACTTCAAGCAAACTCCTTGAATAAATTAAACCTCTGAACAAATTTTCGTGGATTTTCAGCAAGATGTTACCTACCGAGTCTAAATTATTAGACTTAATAACACTTACCTTCCCTCCTCCGGTACATTGCGAGCTATTCTTTAATTCTTTAGGGACATTTCTCTGGTACGTGCCTTCTACACTTCATGTTGTATTAAGCTAGTGATTCACTAGAGGGCAAGAGTTCATACATGTCGAGTAATTCCGGGATTTTTCTTACTGAATCCCAAAATTAGGTTGGACAAGCTGCCTGTGTACTTAAATAACACACCATCAAAAGTAATGTTTTTCATTTTCGCCTTTTAATAACTTCGTTGTCTTATTATTTACTAGGTTTTGTCCGCGGCTTCGTCCGCGTACATATTAAGATTATTGATGTAACCACGGAACAGTAAAAAGTTTTTAATGTTCCGTGGATGTAACAAATGAATAAAATTAAAAATAAAATATTGTCATTCTGGAATAAAACAATTTTCTATCGGCGAAAAAAATTTTGCAATCGTACCAGTATTTCCAGAGATTACCTCCTACAGACAAAAAACAAACTTTGTAGATTTATTACTTCATCATCTTCCTGCCCTCCCGTTTTATTTGGGGTCGGGCAACACGTTTTTTTCTTCCATTCTGTCCTGTCACTCGTCACGCTATCACTAACTCCCTTTTCTTTCATATCGCTTCTCACACAATCCATCCATCTTTTCTTTGGCCTCCCTCTTCCCCTCCATCCATCCACGTGTAAACTTATAACTTTTTTAGTAACATGCGTTCCATCCCTCCTTTTCACATGACCATACCAAGACAAACGATTCCCTTTCAACTTTTCAGTCACTGGCGCCACTTTCAAACTTTCCCTAATATACTCATTTCTCACTTTATCCATTCTCGTCACACCACACATCCATCTTAACATTCTCATCTCCACTACATGCAATCTTTTTTCATCCGTCTTTTTCACAGCCCAACATTCTGATCCATACAGTATGACAGGCCTTATCACGGACTTGTAGATTTTACCCTTCAACTTGAGAGGCATTTTGTAGATTTATTACTTAATGTACACAAAAATATAAAAGGCCGCCTCAGAAGGTTTAAAGTTACCTAAAGAGCAATGGAAAGGGCTATGCTTGCAATTTCCTTGGGTGATCGCACCATCGCATAGCTTGAAGAATTGCCAAAATTAAGAGGCACATTGCTTAGCGAACAGGTGGTCGAAGGGGATGAAAGGTTCTAGTGCTGACTGCGTACCGGAAGACACAGTGTTGGAAGGACTTCCACAAAGTAGACCGATGACTTGGCGAGACGACTAAGGACCGTTCGTTGTGTTGACACATGGGGAAGCCTATATCCAACAACGTATGTCTGTCAGCTGAAATGATTATGATGATGACGAAAACAAAAATACAGAGGCTGATTTAATGCCTTACACTTTTCTACCAGTCAACCATGTACCTGTGTTTGCCTACACACTTGTGCATTTGTGATTAGCCACTATGGTCGAAATTCGGTCAGGAGGTTTATTATTGTTTGCGTCAAAATATGAAAAAGTACACTCAAAAAAAATCTTTCTTGTACATTTTTTTTCGTGCCGATAGCCGTTACTGACTAAATACAACTAAATCTCACGTAGAGCTATAATTCGTTGTACTTAGTTGCTCTCGAGGGAACTTTATAACTCAATAAAACTAACAGCTTTTCTGCTTCGATTCGGTTTTATTATCAAGTCACAATAATGTCTACAACGTTGTAGTTGATTGGAAAAGTACATAATACCTAGACACATATATATATATATATATATATTGGTATTGCTTGTCAAGCCGTTGAGCTCCTTGGTACTATCCTGAGTAGAGCAAAATGAATACTGACCAATTCAAGAAAATCACTATTATCATCACTATATGTATAATCACAACATTATAGAATAGAAAAGAGAATGCCTTGTTGCATTAAGTCCGCCTATGTACCACTATTGTACATGAAGTTTAAATAAATAAATAAATATACAACAAAGTAGCTTCCCGCTGTCTGTCCCTATGTTTGCTTAGATCTTTAAAACTGCGTAACGTATTTTGATACGATTTTTTTAAATAGATAGAATGATTCAAGAGAAAGGTTTATATGAATAATACATGCATAAAATAGCAGAGAAACACTGGTAATTTAAGAGATTTCTCATGTGATGTAAATAGACAATTTTTTTTTGGCGCTTGCATTGCAAACGCTAGCTGAACCCTACGAGTACGAGTATTGTACACCTTCGCACCCGTACAAAGCCAGGGCGGGTCGCTAGTTAATAATTATAAAAAGCATCCTATGTATCTTGCAGGACACAATCTACCTATGTGCAAAGTTTTATCCAAATCCATTTAGCCGTTAAAACGTTAAGAAGTAACAAACAGCCAGCGAAAGTTACTTTCACATTTATAATATTAGAATGGATTTCATCAGGTATATTTTTTCCAATACCAATAAATTATAATAAGACTATTTTCATCCTAAAGGTACCGTTATATTTATAAGAAGGAATACTTGAAATGAAACGGAATACTGGGGTGTCGTGGAATTTACATTTTACCAATATAATCGAGAACGTACGAAGTGGGGGAGGGGGTTGTCAAAACAAATCGTTATCAATAGTGTGAAAAGTGCTTTATATGTACATGGTTGCAATGATTATATTGATCACTATTAGTGTGTAACGCTATAGATTGGTTTGTAATATGTTTTATTATAATTAGAGTCACGAAAATACGGATAACCGTACATATATACCGCTAAATTTTGATCAGTCGTCGGTGTTGCGTACTAACTACCTACAGGTCATTGGACTCTCTCAGCTGACGTTTTCTTAAAGAAATTAATTTCGTACATGCGAGTTATTAATACGAGTTTTGAAAAAAATATATACTTTATTTTTTAATTTTATCTTTACAAAGCGATAGTGTTTCATGTACCAGATCGACCCTCTACGGGATTAAAATGATCAAAATTTAACGGTGTATATTCTTGTTACGTGCGTATATCTTTACATTATATAGATTTAAATACATTTTTCTTCGATTTATCATACAAAGAGATTGTATGTGTTTCAAATAAGAATAGAATTGTCAGTGATGACAGGTAGAGATCTGTACATTTGACAGATCTCTTCCTGTCATCACTGACAATTCTATACATATATAATTATATACTTGAGACGTACGGTTGGCAAAAAAATTATTTGCGTTAAAAAAGTTTTCTTTTAAAATATTCTCGATCTGCAAGGGAAGACGATCGAATATATTTCAAAAGAAAACGCTTAAAAATAATTTGGTAGACGTGAGCAACGAATTCAAGACCTCACGATATGTAGTCACGGTTGAGTCCAACAAACAAACGAATCAGTAAGCAAACAATAGATTAGGGGGAAGCCAGCAACCTGTTGACACAAACGGAAAAGTTGCCAATTTTGAAACCACAGTGCAATATTTACTTCTAAACAGACTCAAACCTCTATCAAACGCAAGTTCGATCGTGTATGGAGTACTGATCTCATCTTTGGGCTGGGTCTGCCAAATACCTACTTGATGCACTAGAGTCGATTGAGAAGCGAGACAAGATCATCGGCAATGACGCACTTGTCAAGTCAAAACTCCAAAGTCTTGAGCATCGACGCCGAGTTGCTAGCCTGTCGATTTTCTATCGTTTACCAATTCCGTCAAGTCCGTTCCATCATCGGACCACTAGACGTACAGCGTTGCGCTACCGGTACATGGTGAACATCTCGACCATACACATACAAAGCATTTTGAGACCACTTCATTATGCGTACAGCTAAGGAGTAGAATTCCCTGCCGGAGTCTGTGTTTCCTGTTAGCTACAACCTTGGGGTTTTTAGGTCAAGAGTGTGTAGGTTGCTTCTAGGCAAGCTTGCTCCGTTGTCGGCAACATCGTTTACCATCAGGTGAGATAGTGGTCCAACGCGAGCCCATCCATAATAAAAATAAAAGATTTTTTTTATCGTTGACCATAACCAACTAGAAAGTGTTTCAGTATGTTGTGTGGTATGTAGACGTGGTTGCATTGAAAATACCTAGACAAGGAACAATTACATGTACACCATACAAATAATTGTTCCGTTCGGGAATCTGACCCATTTTACAAAACGAAGCAGCCAATCCCTCAATCACTGCACCATTCTTATAGGAAATTATGTTGAAAACAGAACCAACGTAACCAATCGGAATTCTTTTATCCTATGAAAAAAAATTATGGTAATAAACACTTGAAAGAATCAATGATTTTTTACAATATGTCCACTTCTTCTTTTTCTTAGCGTATCGACGGCAAAATTAGTTAAATTCCTTGCCTAGCCCAGAATTCGGCCATGACAATGCTGTCATTAGGTCCCTACATGAACGAGTAACACTGTCAACTTTATAAAATTAACAGGTGTGAAAAAGCAGAGTAGACTGGTCAACATAGTACTAAATATAGTCGTCAGACATGACATTAACTACGCCCAAGACAGCAGTAAAATTAAAGTTCCTCATGAAAGTAGAAAAGTTTGTAAATGTGAGAGGAAAATGAAACATAACTTAGAAACTACGCAGTTTAATTTAGTTTACGGTTAAATATTAGAAAACTTTTCGGAGAAGTTATTTTTGTATTAATAATAACGTTGCTTCTTATTAGAAATTATTCTTTGGAGAGTAGTAAATGTGAGACCTGAGCAGTGATGGGCGAGTGGTAACGGCCCCGACTTACAAGTTGTAGGTCACGGATTCAAACCCAGCCAGGCGCATTACTTTGTGATAAAACGGTGAACGAAAACATCGTGAGGAAACAGGCATGTCCTAGAACCAAAAATTCGAAGACATGTGACATCCACCAACCCGCACTGCGCCCGCGTGGTGGATTACAACCCATTCCCTCTCCTAGAGAGAGAAGGCCTGAGTACTCACTGTAAACATTAAAAGATTGATTATGCTATGCTTTTATATTATACTAAATGTGAGACCCTTACATGCGTCTGTTGAAATGTGAGGATTTTCCGACCAGACAGGTGACTTGTTTGTTTTAGGCAACTGCCCCGACTTTTTCAATGAGAATATGTGGAACTATACACTATGTTTCATACAGCAACCATGTAACGGTCAAATCATACGAAAACTATGCAGATTAGTGTCTGATTTTTGAGTTGACGATGGGGTTTTTTGGCGATTCTTTTTCCAATACGGTTCAGTGCCTGTTTTTTTTTATTATTCGCAAATTGAGTTGTAGTGAATGTTGTAATGTAAAAATGTTGTAGTTTTGTATTTCAAATCCCTGCACAACTGTGGAATCATTGAAACAGGTAAAGAGGAGAGATTTGTATTATAGAAATTACTACCTTATTGAAACACAAAACATTCTCATTTAAAAAAAAATGCCTACTTTGACATGCTGTATTTCTATAATCAATAGACCTAGAGTGCTGGAATTAAGCTCAAATTGTAAAATATTTAGGTAACTTTAATTAAATTACAATTAAATATACGTGAAAAACACTTCGTTAGGGTAGTTTTTTCCAAAAAAACTAAAACATATTCCAAAATTTCGCAGTTTTTCGAGGACCATGGGAGTAGCACAGAATCATAATCAGAATCAGTAACGTTTATTTCAAATAGACCAGTTTCCAACTGACCGACATTTTGACAATTTGAATTGTCAAAATGTCGGTCAGTCAAACAAGTGAAGCTAAATTGAAGGGTTTTCAGGGTTGCAAACTTGTGTGTTAACTACTCTTAAGAGAACTAAAATCATATACCTAAAAAAATCGTAGTTACATGCGCGTTTGCGATGTTTGTGCTTTTTTGTGTTGATATTAACTGGCTTACAGACTAAATGCCTAAACTAAAAGAAAAAAAATGCTTAGACAAAACAATACAGGTTGCTTAGCAACAGATTTCAAAATTATAAACGCGGACACAATATTGTATACGTAATTTATTCAAATAGACAATAACTTTTAATTTTTCTTAGATACTCCATAAAAGTCCACATTTCTAAACTTGTTGCGAAAAAGTTATGTTACCATCTTCTTCGGGTAATATATTTGCCAGAATTTTCTTTCATATCTTACTCGAACTTCAATTTATTTTTTCTTCGTCTGTTCTTTACGATTTTGCCATAACATTGTACCGCATCAAAGAATCATAAATTATTGAGTGCCAGGAAAAAGTGAACATTTTACAAATTTTGCGAAAAATATGGGTTTCCATATAATTTTCCCTGAACAAGCTCTGCCCTCATAAATATTGATGCTTATATTATTTTACTACCACTTTTTGCCCGCAACTTTGTTCACGTAAAACTAGTAATAAAACTGTTAGCTACTAAAAATTCCACTACTACTATTACTAATTAGAATTGGAAATAAGTGACACAGAACTGTTAATGTTAATGAAAGAAATGGAGTGAAGTCTTTGTCCAACAGTGGGTCAGGCTAGTTGTAATAAGTAGGATTTCTATTAAATATTAACAGACCTACATGTATATATTTTTAACAATAAAACAACAACACAAATAATACTACAGAGCAATCAATCAACCATCAATTCAACATTTGCCTGCTGCAGTCTTTCTGTTCAATTATAATTCAGGTGTCTTCAAGGCTAGAGTGAAAAGGCTTTTAATAAACTAGTGTGCTTTACCGTTAACGATTGCATCTCTGCTTACGACGATTGCATCAGGTGGGAGCGCAGTCAAGTACTGGTGGTTTATATAGTCTGTCTAATAAGTCAACCGACTTGGGAATTTTGTATAATATTTAATCATTTAAAAAATACTTATATTCGATACTTTTCATATGGTTCTTCTGTTAGTAAACAATGATCTCTATCTCTTAATCAACCTTGATTATTGAACCCGTGTTGACTACATCAGATTTCATTAATTCCTAATAATTACCAAGTCGTTAAACTTTATCAATAACAATAAATAAATAATGACAACAAAGTTTAAGAAACGCTTGCCAAGGTCTGTCTATTCATGGGTAACAATTTATTATCATAGACTGAGATCACACCGGGCCTTAAAAACATATTGAACTGATACTGCTAGTTTGAAGAGAAGAAGACACTGCTACAAATTTTTTTTTTTTTTTTTTTTCTATTCGCTACGGGGTCCATAATTGAATCTTATCTATAAGGCATTATTGTAACGTCTCAGATGAATGTATGGTTTATAAATAAACGACTGCATGGTTAGCAAAATGGTTGAGCGATTGACTGCTACGCTGCTCTGCATATCACGATATCGACTCCCGAACGAAGTAAATATTTGTATGGACTACAGAGACATGTGAGTTAACATATTTATAAATGCACCCACGGCACAGGAGTATTTTCTAGTGTGGGATAACGTTTATGTGTTAAATAAAAGACAGAGAAAAAATCCGATACAAACAAATAAAAGTAGTGACATTAATAACTATCATCATAGTTACGCCATGTTATAATATTCAGTACTATTGTAAACACAAGGGACTACCTTTTTCCCTCACTTCACAATATCTATGCTAATTCCAGTTCCTGATATGAATTCTTATTGACTCAGGTGCGTTTGTAATTTGTAAGAATGTTCTTTTGATATTTTGTTTTCCGTCTGTTTGTAAAATAATCACAGCGTACAAAATTAGATTGCTTAATAATGCAAGTAAAGTAAATCATTATTCATAGTCATTATTGAACGAAGCCAAACATTTCTGGAGTAGTGTGTATCGCGTTAGAAGAAACACACTCTCAAACACAAACTCACAAATAAAGCAAAACTGGTGTAGGTCAGAGAAGTGTGCTAGATGCAAGATGCATAGGACGATGTCGCGGTTGCGTCTTGTAGCACAAGTTAAGTCTTTGCTACCGAAACTGCATTAAGAGGCTGCTTTTCCACTCGCCTATCGTCAACATCGAGCATGGTTTAAAAGCTTGTTACTTCGTCTAACGCAATCCAACGCGATATTTGTCGAAAAGGCAACGTGAAAAAAGAGAGATAACGCCTGAAAACTCTGTTAGTATTCGGTAATTCCGTGATTTACTCGAATATTTTATAAAACTTGTTCCAGGAAATACGTGTTTTTTTAAACCCTTAAATTTTTTTGAAAAACATTGTCATTATTTAAAATCTTGATAAAATTTGCTAGGCTTGTATGGTTGTACTTCTTGACTTTTTAAATTTTTGAGTAAATTATGAAGTGTCAAAATTCATGCAAAATAGCAGATTTTCAGAGGTCTTAAACAATTAATAAATTGATTTCCATAGAAGCCTAGATAACATCCACAAGATACTGTGTTTCCAAAATATCTAATGAAAAATGTGTAATAACGTCATAATCGCATAAGAGCGGTTGTATAACAGTGAAAATTTATGTCGAGATGCATCCCCATAAGAGCAAAGCTTTTGTCATCTTTGCTGTTTAAAGAAGTCTTCTAATTTGCAATAGTGTGAATACATGGCGTCATGCTTGGTTTACCAATAGCAGTGGCAACTAAAATATCTGCTTGTTCTGTGCCAAGTACTTCCAATCTGAGATGAGGCTGAATCATCACCATCATCATTTCAGTGAAAAGACGTCCACTGTTGGGGACAGGCTTCCTTCGAGTGTCACTAACGACCGATCCTGTAAGTCTTGCCTCCATTAGATTCCCCTGACTCCCATCAGGTCATTGGTCCACCTTGTGGGTGGTTTGACAACACTATCTCTTCTGGTACGCAGTTGCCACTTCAGAACATTTCGGCCCATTTGATGATCTGGTCTGCGAGCAATGTTTTTTTTTGTTTTTTATTCCACAACTATCATACAATGCCGTCTAGTCCCTGCCCCCTAAAATTTAAGTTAGATGATTCTTTGGGCTATTTCGGCTCTCCTGTGGATATCTTCATTCCTGGTTCGACATCTCAATAAAGCTGAATATCAGCAGATATATTTTCTTCAAATCAATAATTGAGTTATTTAATTCATTAAACCCCAAGCATACACTCGTTTCGTAACGTTCGCTCTCTTATTGTCTTTCCATTGTGTCTCTAATTACGTTATTCGAAAAATTTATACCAATTTAACACAAAGATTTAAACCCCTAAATCCTTTCGACCTAACTCTTACCAAAGGTATTCCTATGACAATTGTAAATGACGGAAGGGTTCTTGAAATGGCAAGAACTCCATGCTTGACCAATTTGCCTTTGAAATTGATACACACAAACGTTCTATTCATTCAGCAATTTCAGACCTTTGGATAAACCCACGTCTACAAGAAATATTGGTCCAAAATTAAACGGACCATTAAATTCTATCAATGCAAAACCAAATGGACCATAAAAATTCTTCAATAATGCAACTCAAATTTACAAGGGGGTGCAAAATGTATCGCCCGGACTGAAAACCGGCGTGCGGCGATAGATCGTAAAAGTTGCTGAAGAATTTCCTTTCCGCCAGTGATATATTGAACGTTCCGGCCCGCATCGGAACCGGATGGGATGCTTTTTCCGAATTGTACGGTTTTGCTTTGTATTTCTCTTTTAAAGTGCTGTTTTTGTTTAGGCTTTCGGTAGCTTTTTGTGGTGTTAATGGGTGGAGAATGAAAAGGGCGGATGTCGTGGAGTATTGGGAAGTTTTATGAGGTAGAAATTTTTTTTTGTTGCTATCAATCATTTTTCTTATTCTTCATTCATTCAGATTGCATCAATGCTTACCAGCACGTGGGATCGCAGTTAAGTAGGTACTATTGTATAGCATTAAAAAAAAGACAGTGCGGGTGAAGCATGTCTGGAAAGGACTTGGGAGACGCTTTTGGCCAGCAGTGGGACAGTAAAGGACAGATAAAAAAAATGCTTACTTAACTGTTTCAAGTAATAAATAAAACTAAACAAAAGCAAATAAACGTACTGATTCATACATATTGTCTATCAATAATACAATTTTGTAGAAGACTCTTTTTATTACGATTTCGGTCCCTCAGGGTTTGCAGCCTGGCGGAAGTCGTCGTGAGTACAGGATATTAATAGTCCGGTGTGAGGGTAGAGGGATAGGAGGGGGGGCAGAGGTACATGTTTCTTAAGAGGAAGCTATGTCATATTAGAACGCAAACTCAATGGTTGCGTTGATTTGTAGGGCTAATATGATTTTTGGTTGAAGATATTGTCAAGTCGTTGAGCTCCTTAGTAGTCCTAAGTTTGAGCTACACGAATACTGACAAATGCTTGCACTGACTGGACAGGTTCACTCAAATCTGTGTGGTTCTTTCCTCAAAAGACCATCTGAGACACTAATTTGCATGGTTCTCATACGATTTAACCATTACAGTTTCTTTACTGTATGGACTTTAAAAAAGATTTTGACCCCTGAGTTTGTTTCGGTGTTTCTTCTCAGGGTAGTCAGGTAGCTAGGAAACACCGGCCTCATCTAGTTTAAACCGACTGAAAACAAAATTGACGCGTAAAAGTGTTTTTTTTTAAAACCTATTTGCAAAATAAAGATCATTTATCATTTATACTTAGATATAGTCTATCTAAAAAGTCTAACGACTGGGTAATCTAATCAAATTCTTGAAATCTGATGAAATCAACGCTTATTGAACAACCAAGGTTGCAAAGAGATGGTCATTGTTTACTAATAGAATCTTATATAAAATATTGTATGTAATATATAACAGATATTTTAATTCGTTTAAAAATGTGTCCAAGTTGTTTGACATTTTAGAAAGACTATAAGTCAAAAGTTGCTTTACTTTTATTTTTAAAAATTAGTTTGATTGTAGTTCTTGTGGGTTAGGTAACTTGAGAGAAGCCGTGAGAAAAGGCTGATTTCAAGTAAATCATTGACAATAATTTTTGAAGCTAGCTGTAACTTCCTTGCTGCTGGACATCCGGTCGGAACACGTGATAGACACATTTTATAGTTTAACACGTTAAGTGCGATACCAGGTTTAAATATTTTGTAATACGTCTCGCTTACAGTGCGGCTAAGAAAAGTATAGACTTCCTTGTCGTGCGGATGGCATACCTTCAATTTGGTTTGGTGTAGGAAAGAGATACATTTTACATTAAACCAAAAACAGAATAAGGTTCCTTAAAAGTTACAGGTTCTATAAGCCTTTTGCCGCCACAATTGAAGTTTTATTACCAGGTGTATAGACCTTGTACCGCAGGAATGGAAAGTATAGAAAAATCACTGCTGCAGCGAACGTGTTAATTAGTTGAAGTAACAAAGCACTGCTATAATTCTGAATCAGACGTTCGATATATACAGCTATGACATTCTTTTGATGGCCGCTACTTGCACAAAAATATTATTTAACTGGTGTTAAAGTAATCAGATGTTCTTACAGCACATTGATATGCCAGATAGTTGCCTACTTTAAGGCAACTTCCTTGCTTATTCCTTGACATTATGCAAGAAGGAAACAAGCTTTTACGATAGCACTAGATTCAAAGTTAACAAGATGCAAGCTGCAATGTTCCATAACAATCCTTTATTCAATCCTTCACTATGAAATGATAAAGCCAGCTACCCAGCTGCAAACTGGAGGCAAGTATTTAAATATACAATCTAAGTACCACTTAAAATGATTTGTGAACGAGTCGAAGTTGTGTTTAATGAAATTCAGTTTTCCGAGTTGGCCCCAGTTTCTCAGTCAAACTTCAGTGACTGTTGTAAGAGGAGCTTTCGCTTCGTTAAGATGGCTTGGATTGTGTTGATCTAGTTACACGAATAACGTAAAATATTAAGTAGGTTTTGTTTTAACGATAATGATGTCTAAACCAATGATCGTCCATTTTGGATTTCCATAAGTATCTTTATGTTGTTCTGCCGTAGGCGTGGGTTAGCGGACGACGACCAATGGGCTCGCCGTCCTACCATCCGCTATACATCTGGACCGAATTCGAGCCGTTGACGGTTCGAAGAGTTTCCACACGCCTCAAAGAGATATAAGTAAATTATCCTTCAAACATAAAATTCGGAACTACTACTTGAAGTCCTCTCAACCTTAGTTCGGTCTTCGTTCAGAATTGTTGACTTTAAATAATGCCCCACTTTTTGAAAAACCTGTCTTGCTAGAGTTCAGTTTTAAGGAGAATTCCAATCTGAAAAAGGTACTTCGCTCCATCAGAAAAAGTTATTTTATGATTTTCCAACTTTCCAAAGCCGGGGTGTGTGTTTTAATTCCGCAGCCTAAGTTTGTGTTTTCTAAGATTAGATTAGAGACAAAGAACATTTTTGAATTATCTCTTCACTTTCTACCAACCTATATCTTTCCGTGGTCGGCCACAAACCAAATGAGATAGTATGGTGAGATGGTGGTCAAACACGAGCCTATCAATAATAATAAGAAAAATATACAAACAGAACCTAATAATAACTAAATAACAAAAGAAACGTAATATTTACGCTTAGTAACAGGTAAAAACGTAATCTTAAAAAATATTTACCAGGAAAATAAAATAAATATTATTGGCATATTATATCCAATATTCCCCAAATACAATCCCAGATCAAAGGCACCGCGGGAGTTCAATCAGTGAAATAAACAACGTATATCAACGCGTTACATTTGTATTGATATTTAAGCCACTACAAAATATAAAGAAACAGAAGGTACAGTTTACACACGTATATATAGGCATGCTTAGCGTAAACGAGTGAAAGCGTCAAGTACGCTTGTACTTGCTGTACGCAAAGCATGCCTAGCGTTTATTTATAATATAATAGTAACTAATAATAATCTTTATTTTGTATATTCACAACACACAGCTTGGGGGAGGCCTATGTCCAGCAGTGGACGTCTGTCGGCTGAAATGATGATGATGATGATGATGAAAACACACAGTAAAGGTAAAGAATGCCATGAGAATTAGTTGTACAAACACTGATCAATGGAAATAAAATGAACACTTGACTCCTAAACTAAGTAACTTGTATCTGATGAGCCAGTTTCGCCTTGGACATGATCAAAAATGGATGTTAGGTACAATTAAGATAGCATTTATTTAGACGTGATGATTTGACATCGCCGTACTTATGGTTTTTTTTTTTTTCGATGGGAAAAATCATCTTATGACAACCCCCGCTCTTGGGCGGAGCGGGAGGTAGTGTCAGACTCTTACTGACTAAAAAACCCATCCCGTTCCTACAAGCCTGTTAAATCGGAAAAGAAATGCGCTTCGGACAACTTCATGTTTCCAAATCAGTGACAATGAAGCTACGCAGAGTCACAGGGATTCTTTTATTCATTTTATTATTGATAGTTTCGAATTTTGCTCTCAAAACGATGAACAAAAACCTCATGTAGAAACCGACTTGTCCTACATTAAAAAATTTGAAGACATGTAACATCCACTAATCTGCATTGGGCCCGTTCCACTTCCTAGAGAGAAAGCCTGAGTCTCGGCTGTGGGAATATTTACTATAAGGCTGACTTTGCTGTGCGTAGCCTCGCATTCAACCAATATCTTACCTGGTGGTAAGCAATGATGTGGATGACGTTGGAGTACTCTTGCCTAAAAGTAATCTAATCACTCTTGACTTAAATAGGTTGTAGTTATCAGAAACACAGATTCTGGCAAAGAATTCCACTTCTTAGCTATACGCGCAAGACAAGTGTTCCCAATTTTTTTAGTGCGTATTGGTGAGATGTCCACCATATACCGGTGACGCATCGCTGTACGTCTAAGATAGTTGAGCGATGATGGAACGGGTTTGGCTTGCTTAAACAATTTTGATATACACTTCCAAAAATGTGATCGATAGGACACCGAACGGCTAGCAACGTGGTGTCGAGACTTCTGAGTTTTTAACATAATTTTAAATAAATAAATAACAACAACACTTTGAAGTGTTGTATCGATCATCCTGTGTTTGTATGAAGCTTCTATTGAATTACCTACTACAGTCTTAGATCAAAATTGATTTGTCACTCTAAATTTTTTTTAACGTCGTACTATATGGCCAAATCTATTAGATTTTAGAGGTATGGGGAACAGGGGGTGTAACGTCCCACTGTTGAAAAAGGAGGATCCTGCGATTAGAAGAGTAATAAGTATGTCACGCTGATTTCTTGGCTCTTGTATAATATTCTAATCGCGCGGAGACCGGATTTTGAATATTAGTTCCTCTAAGCCGCCATAGATGTTGCTGCAAGAACATATCGCGCGTTAAAGCGCGTTCCAATTTCCGAAGAAAGACGAAGATAGTCGAAGCGCATAACTTTTCTTGGGTTCTTATTGTATGCTAACCTTCTGTGCGTCTATTCTCTGTTGTTATTACCGCTCAGGGGAACACAGTTATCAGTACCGACTACAAATGACAAGATATTGTGAATAATGGGACATTATTTACGTAAATTACATGCCGATACGACACCGCTTCTGATTGCGGTTTGAATATTGTTTAACTTAGTTTACTGGTGTTTGATACTAATTATATTAGTTAGTATTTCGTACAAACCTGTTACAAAACGAAATTTAAGCGTTTTTCAAGTCCATTCAAGTTGTACAGACGTATGTACAATAGCCGCTCGAGGAGTTAAAATAATGGTGATTGAATATCGTTACTTGATTAAATAACGATGTCTCAAAAACCGTTTCTTATAAATACTTTTTAACCGACTTCATTTTATCCACACTAGCAATTACTTTTGCATAATGTTTGTGAATACACAGAACACAGGGATCATACATCTACATTCTGTGTTCACAGATATATACAACTCTCATACCCAAGACATTCAGACTCAAAATAATTATAAATTCTGTAGACTATTACTAAATAAATACTTAAAATAAATTAAATACTTTGACTCCATGACACGCAGCGCAGAAAAGAATTCCTCAACGAATGTGCCAATGATAAATTGCTTGCCATTTTTGTAGAAATGTGACACCTATTCACTTTGAGACAAACAGCAACCGACTTCAAAAAACTTAAAAATGTTTTGAAGTCTATTGTCAAACAACAATTTAAATGCATCAGGTGTGACAATATTAAAGTATATCGTCAGCAACAACACCGTAACGCTAAGTTCTAAAGCCGAGATTAAACTTTTTTATTCAGCCGTAATCTGTTGCAAACTTCGCCTTTGAATATGATGGCAGGCCACTTATCTTAGTTGCCAATACTTGCCAAGCAGAGTATAGTGTAATGAAGTGTTTTAGTATTTTTAATGTAAAATTTGTTGGAAGGCTTCTTACATGATAGAGAGATACTCTGGTGAGGGTTGCAAGAAACCGATGGATACGAGATGTTCAGAACCGGTCATCATCAGTGGACGTTTTTCGGCTGAAATGGTGATGATGATGATGAGGCTGTTTCCTCATCGGACTACATCGCAATATAAATATAGTGTTTTAGAATTTTACAGTGTATATAGCTGAAGAGTAGTATTCCTTAAACGAATCCGTGTTTGTTTCTGAGTAAATGGGTTACTTCTAGACAACCGTGCTCCATCGTCGACCACATCACCACTTTCCATAAGCTGATATTCTTAACGACTATCAAAATTCAGCATATAAAAGGTGTAAGGGACAGCCCTCCACAAACTTTAAGGGCTTGCTCAATAGACGAAACTGAACAACCTTCCACAAAAATTTTTTTCAAGAAACGAAAAAAAAAATCAGCCTCACCATACAAAATTATGAACTTGATTGGACAGTTTGTATGGCGAGGCCGATTTTTTTTTTCGTTTCCTGAAAGAAAATTTTTGTGGAAGGTTGTTCAGTTTCGTCTACTGAGCAAGCCCTTAAAGTTTGTGGAGGGCTGTCACTTACACCTTGTATAGCTACAATTGATTCTTAGAATACCTCTCTTGCTTTAGTTGGCTGAGAATAGTTTCATCACTTATCATAAGATCGTTTTATTTGTGCCTTCCCTATTGAGAGAGCCTGCTTTAAGGTATGCCGATATTAAAACGGCAGATATAGTCTGTCTAAAAAGTTAAACGACTTGGGAATTTTGTATAAAATTTAATAATTTAAAAAATAATTACATTCGATACTTTTTATATCGTTCTTCTATTAGTAAACTATGAGCAAGATCTCTTTATCAACCTTGATTATTGAACCACTGTTTCACATCAGAAAAACAAATGTGAACATCAGATTTCATTTTACCCTAATAATTACCCAAGTCGTTTGACTTTTTAGACATACTCTAGCCTATACTTCTATAACCGTTTCGACTCTATGACAGATTTTTATTCAATTATTTATTTAAAGTACAGGCTCATAATATACGTTTTCCATAAAAGGAATAATCTCAATGACAACGAATGACTGCCTATTGCAGAATATTGCATAAGCATTATCAGCCTTACTGTTCCCGCTATTGGAACTCAGACCTCTTTTCTAGGAGACAGAATAGGTCAAAATTCAACACGCGGGTGTGAGTTGGTGGATAATAATAATAATAATAATAATAATAATAATAATAATAAATTTATTGTCTCCAAAAAAATACAACACATAAAAACTATTATAAATCTTGTTGACATTTTACATGATTTATGTATTAGTGAGGAACAACTGTGTCTGAACTAGATAATAAAATCTGTATTTCAGACATCAGCGCTCTTCCCTAGATATAGACACCACTTAAATATAGACAATATTAACAAACTACAACAACTTAAGATTATAGATACCTAGTTAAGACATTTAAAAATCAATAACATACATTGGAAATTAAAATTACAAGATGAAATTAAAATACAATAAGAAAATTAAAATTAAATTATTAAAGTAAATGAATACAATTAAGTAAATCAATTATAAAATTAGATTATACAATTAAGACATCAAATCAAATTAGTAAATTAAAAATATAGAATTAAATGATTACCTTAATTGGATTTGGAACATTATGAGACTAAATTAAAATGTATGTATATGTGAAAGTGAAAAGGTGATTATTCGACCTCCTGTGTGTAATGTGTGGCTGAGTGAGTGTGTGAGGGAGGGTGAGTAGAAAAACTACTGTGCTATTGAAAATAAGTTTTCGGTTTCGTCATAACTTAACTTGTGAATGTAACTAAACAAAGTAGTTTTACAAACTTTTCTATTTAAGGGATATATATCTGTTTTCTGATTAATTCTCTCATACAGAAAAGGGCCTAAAAAACAAAAGAATTTGCGAATGTATGGGTGTTTGAAAGTTGGTGGCTTATTTAATGCGATAGCATTTCGTCTACGCTTAGACAGATAAGTAGACCTGTCATAATATGAGTAAGCGTGCTGGCGCATGTCAAATGTCTGCGAAATTTTGGTTCTAGGACATGCTAAATAAAAAAAAGAGAATATAAAAGAAATATAAACTCCAGCAGGGAGTTCAACTTCGTACAATAAACGTGTTTCCAAAATTTTTGTACGACGGTGGTTACCATGTGGATACGATATCCAACATGTACCGGTGGCGCAGTTCCGTACGTCTAGTGGTCTGATGATGGAACGGGCTTGGCGGGATTAAATAGTGCACATTCCTCTCAATTTAAACGATAGAAAACCGACTGGTAAATTGGCACTGATGCTCAAGACTTTGGAGTTTTGACTCGACGAGAACATTATTGCCGATGATATCTTGTTTTCTTGTGAGAGAGTGGTGGAGCGGTGGTGGTGATGTGGTGAAACTAAGGAAATCGCTTGCCTGGGTTTGAACCCACTCGTAAGTTGGAGTCGTGGTAGATCATATCTAAATGAAAATAGCACAAGATTATCTAGACTCAAATTTTTAGAAAAACGCAGAGCAGCTCTCAAGATTAAAATCTATTGGATATTTGCACGTGGTCGCTTCTTAAATCCTCAAAAGGAAAAAAATGGGATATATAAAAATTTATGCCAGAAATAACGTGGATAAAATATTTTCCAATTTAATGGAAGCCTTGGGAGCAATAGAAATATAATAGAATCAGCTCCCCATACTTTGATATGGGTTTTATGTTCTGAGAACCAAAGAAAGAGAATTGAGAAAATTCGTTAATGATTTAGTGGTTTTGAAAGATGTAATATTTTGCGGACACTTTAAATATAATATTCTTGTCTCGTTAGTAGAGTTGGTGTCGTTCTCTGTATTGAGCATTTTTGCTAGACTAAGCAAAATATATTAAAGCCTGGCAAATCTAAGAAGTATCGTTTAGCCTGGATATTTTTTCCCTGATTTCTGCTATTTGAGTTATAATGGTGAGCAGTGTTGTGTTTTTAACGCGATCTATTCGCTTATCACCAATAATGTTGCGCTCCATTGCCCTTTGACAAATCTTGAGTTTGGACTTTTATAATTTAATCGTCATTATTTCAACAGAAAGACGTCCACTGTTGGACAAAGGCCTCCTACAAGTGTCGCCACAATGAACAATCCTGTACGTCTTGCATCCATCGGATTTTCGCGATCCTCACCAGGTCATCGATCCAGCTTGTGGGAGGCCTTCCAGCGCTGCATCTTCCGATACGTTACATCACATTGAACAAATAAATATTTCATTATTTCAAAAGTCGAAAAGTCGAAAGTTTTTTATTTCACATAGGCCTACATGGGAATTTATAAAACGTCAGAAGCTAGTGCTTAGTTCGAAATTGGTCGTTTCCTATGGAGAAAAACCGGCAAGAAACTCCATGGTTACTCTTTAAAAAAAAATGATTGTTCTTACAATATTTCCATATTACAGTATTAATAGGTATTATTTAGGAACAGTGTAAACCGGTCTATATTGTACTCAAAAGCACAATAAAAATAATCATTTTAAAAAAAGTGAGTCAAAATATGAAGTAATCTAAGAAAATTATTTATTATTTATGGCAACTGTGCTACAGCTGTGTGTATAACAAAATCGATATGTTGGTCATCAACACTCTTATCGCTCGGTGCTCCAATAAATTAATTTACAGGAATAAAGTTAGAAAGAAGTTGCACAAAATAACTTAGCGGTTGTTTTTCTTACGAAAGTTGAAGGAAATTGAGCGGAGAAAGAAATACTAATGACCAAGAAGTCGAGAGATAGCGCGGTTATAGACTGCTGCCTAAAAGAGATGAAGTTGAGAGTAGTTATAAAGTTAAAATAAAAATAAGTAAAAGTGCATTCAATTAGTGATTAACCATTCAAATGTCTTTGCAGTCAAATTACCATCTACAACATTATTTTTAGTGATGCGAAAGCTGAATATCACAGTTTGTCCAAAATTTGTAACTGAACGATTCCAATAATTTTTACACCATGTTATATTTTTCCCAAAATATATTAAATAAAGTCACCAGTTGGACACCACCGACACTAAGTACAAAACAGGTCACGGCAGGTCAAAGCGGGCGTTAGGCACCAGTGCACAGCTGGGTGCGGAAGTAATACAAACCATCAGTCGCCCGGGTGGTCTTTTTTTTTTTTTTCCGATGAGAAAAATCATCCTATGACAACCCCCGCTCTTGGGCGGAGCGGGAGATAGTGTCAGACTCTTACTGACTAAAAAACCCATCCCGTTCCTTCAAGCCTTCATATCGGGGCTCGAGCGCCCTTTCGGATAACCCTGGCCCCAGTAGGGATAATCCTGGCCCCAGTAGGCGGGTGGTCTGATAAACATGTATTTATGTCGCCAACTAGGTACCATAACTGGCTTATAACTTTGTGATTTTTCATAATACAGTTTTAAAATTTTTACTTAGATTCTTTACATCAAAATATTAGACGGACGGGTGTTTCGGGTTTTGCATAATTATACTGAAAATAAGGTTGTATAATATGTATTTGAGAAACTGATTGACTGACGTTAATCAATGCATCTACTTTCAAGGGTAAAATCTACAAGTCCGTGATAAGACCTGTCATATTGTACGGATCAAAATGTTGGGCTGTGAAGAAAATTATGAAAAAAAGATTGCATGTAGTGGAGATGAGAATGTTGAGATGGATTTGTGGCGTGACGAGAATGAATAAAGTGAGTATATTAGAGGAAGTTTTAAAATGGCGCCAGTGACTAAAAAGTTGAAGGGGAATCGTTTGTCTTGGTATGGTCAGGTAAAGAGGAGGGATGAAATGCATGTCACTAGAAGAGTGACGAGTATACATGTAGATGGATGGAGAGGGAGAGAGAGGCCAAAGAAAAGATGGATGGATTGTGTGAAGAGTGATCTGAAAGATAAGGAAGTTAGTGATAGCATGACGACTAAGCAGGGCAGAATGGAAGAAAAAACGAGTTGCGCCGATCCCAAATAACGGGACAAGGGCAGTAAAATGATAATGATCTACTTTCAAGCGGGCGAAGCCTTTAGCAAAAATTAGTATGTAGTTTTTAAATTACAATCTTTTCTAAGTATTCTTTGTTTGTGAATAAAGCGACTTCACCGGGGAGTTTTTTTATGTATGTGTAATTACCTATATTCATGCAAATTGTTGAAGTAAATAAGTAATGGGAGCTTTATTCTTAGAACTGAACTTACCAAAAAAATGTTTTCAATATTTGAAATAGCATTTTGTATCAAATTATGTTCAAACAAGTCGTTGTTTGTTTTGGAATTCTACCTCGTTTCTGCAAGAGAAAAAGGTTCTTTACAAAATTAATAACAGATTAAAAAAGACCTAGTCGATGTGCTTAATTTTGTTTCTTAATTTCCTCCGATACCGACTTCTGAAACTAAAGTTATTTTTCTTTAATTTTTTCATTTTTTTTAAATATTAAATTCTGAATATGAAACTCTACCTCTAAGGGGTTAACACGGGGGTCCTAAGTTTATGAGGAGTCACAGCACGCAGGCGAAGCCGCTAAAAAAGTTTTGCTCTAAATTGATAACCCCAATAACATGGAATTTAATCACAATTAGTGAAGGGATGGTATGCTACCAATGTGAACTTTATACCTTTGCGGTACCTTTAGAGCGTATTGGTGTATTATTATTATTTTACAACAATCAGACACAATTTATTGTAGAAATGCCGGAAGATTTCCTATCATTTATTAAGGAGTTCCATGGTCTATATCCAAAGTTCTAAGAAGATTTTCACCAAAAAATGAGACTACGTTGCAGGAAAAAATCTTGAAAAAAGTGTCATAAGAATAGACTAATATCTGGTGATGATATCGCTGATCTCGTCACAAAAGTAAAACATGTAGTAAAAATATTTGCTAACTGCAATAAACTTATTTTCACAATCCCTCCCAAACTACATACACCACCGATTTTATTAAAACTGCCTCACACATTGAACAAAAATCTCCGAAACTAAAATAAATTTTAGCTGTCACAGCTCCAAGATTCGTGGCCATTTTCACCCCAAAAACTATCAGAAGCAAATCACGTTCAGAAAATTCATAGGACCCCTGCCACACACTATGTTAACCCCAAAATCCTTATTTAGATCCTCAGAATACCATTGAGGGTCCTAATCCTTAAATCCAGAACCATTTTCACTGTGGCTATCACCAAAGTTGTACTAGGCGCCCATAACTCGTAGCAAGTTACTTGGGAATATTTCGAACATTTTACTTTAGGCTTTGCGAACGAAATTCCAATCAACCGGTCCACCAGTTTTGGGTCAATTTGCTTGAAACTTGGTACAGTGATCCTGATTAACACGTGTTGCTGAGAGTTAGTTTATACAGTTTTGAAGTTAGTTTAATTATGTTTTAAAAAGGCATTAACTTGAAGATTAATCTAAGAGAGATTAATCTCGAACAGCTGAATGGATTTCAATGTAACTTGGTACAAGGGTAGACCATGTCTTAGAATAGCACACAGTTTACTTTATAATTCTTCAAATATGTCCCCTTAGCATAACTTTGTACATACATAAATATATGTTGGACATCCCACCTATACGCACAAAAGGTTTTGGGAACACATTCATTATACGTACAGCTAAGGAGTGGAATTCCCTGCCGGAGTCTATGTTTCCTGATGGCTACAACTTCTTCGGGAATCTTTAAGTCATGAGTGAATAGCTTATTTCTAGGTAAGCCCGCTCCATCGCCCATTGCATCGTTGCTTTCCATCAGGTGAGATAGCGGTGGTGGTCTTGCGTAAACCTATCAACAATAAAAAATATAGTACAACGCGTGCGAAGCCGCTGGCAGTAGCTAGTCATTAAACACGTTCTTCTGGATCTTCTTCTGGCTAGAGCGAGAGGGACTGTCACACTTTTACTGACTAAAACCCTCTCTTGTTTCTTCAGTTGCTATTTGTATTAAAGGATCGCGGTGATAATTTTGAACACTATTGCAACAACAATATATTTTAGTTCCTTTCAACAAATCCGTTATCATACACATTCTGTATAAGAAATATCTCGGTACATTCTTATTCGGGTCTCGCAAGAATTTAAATATGAACTCAATACTGTATTCCTGGTACATGAAGATTCTCACATATGGCAAGCGGCCAGTTTTGCTGCGAAAAATTCGGACCACCGAATTGGAGATATTTCCTAGTAAAATATTGTCAAACTTACTTTATGCGATTACTACTTCTTTGTTAGTGTTTTTTTTTTATAATTCGTTACATACACTGTGATTATTTTGCGTGGGCTTGCGGACAGCGAGCAATATAGCTTGCCATCCGGCCGTCTGGTAACTGTCCAGATCGAGCCCGAGTCGTCGACGGCGCGTGGTGTTCCACGTGCGCTTCAAGACGTGCAGTAAAACCGTAGGGGCCCAGCAGGGTTGAACCCTACTGGGGCTTGGGCTGGGTTTCGCTTCTGAAAGGAAATTCCAGGGTCCTGGAACACATGGCGACGATGAAACATAGGAGTGGGTTTTACTCATTATGAGTCTAATATGTCTTTTCGCTACGCCCTAGAACGGGAGGTCATTGGATGATTGTCCACATAAAAAAAGGTAAGATTTAATCAGTACGTTTCGGATACGCCGACTCGTTCCACCTAGAATGGGCAAAGTCATTGGATGATTTCCCGCCTCAAAAACAAACGCAGGTGGGATTCTGTAGTTTTATATTTTTAACAGATTAAAGAAAAATAAAATATCATGTTCCTCAATATCTATCTCATCTTCTATTAATCAATACTTTTTAAACATCCATAAATTGAAAACTGATTTTAACCTTACAATTTCCACAAACAAATTTTCACGTTCGATTCCATCTCACGTTCACGCCATATCGTCATTTAGGTTACAGTAACGTGTGCTACCGTGTGGCCCATATCACACTGGACGAGTGGACATGCCTCACTGGAGCGAAGCTGCACCGCACTGATTGACACTTAGAATTGGGCGCCTTGGACATCGGCCAGAATAATGTTTCAAAGTTTGTTAGGGTGCACGGTTTAATTAATCTTGCAATGGAAATACAGGGGTTTGATTTTGAGACGTGATAGCAGAGGTAGGTTGTAGGAGACTGTAGACTACCACAGATTCTTAGAATAGTTATCTTGTAACTATACAAGAAAACCTTTGTAGACAGTATCTTATTAATAAATTAGCTTCTGCTAGTGGCTTAGACTGCGTGAAAGAAGGTTCCTCCGTATAAACTTTGGTCATCCGTTGCGTCATGTAGGGGTTGAATTTTAGAAAATCTTCTCTTATTGCTCTCCTACATCATAAAAGGAAACCTTGTGATAAACACGCTACTCGGCTGTGCGTTGATATGTCTGGCATGTTGAATTCCGAACGAAACAAAGGTTGCTGATTTTAATCCCGAACGTTAGTGAGGTATGTATAAAATTAACTTCCGAGCATTGCGAGGGAGTTAATTTCAAATCTCATTATTCTCTAGGGACCGGCCATACTGTATTATCTCCGAGTTAGAATGACTTGCTTTAAGTGATGTTTGCATGACGTATAAAAGGGCATTATCGAGCAGGTGGTGTAAACAATAACAAATATGAAAATTCACCAAAGGTACCATGCCCTCAGAGTAGGACATAGCTGTTCGCAAAATATTTAATTAATATCAACTGTATTATGTACAATTATCTATGATCCACAATAAAGATGATTTGATTTATTTCGAAACTTACACACACTCACAAACTTACACCTTTATAATATTAAATGGATTGCTTTACAAATATGTGTAAATAAATTGCTTTTGAACGGAGCTATTCCGCGGTCGCCAGAATTCTGGGTACGTTGCCTTTGTATCCTGATGACAGCAATATGGAGGAGAGGAGTTATTAGACACTTAAGTGTATTTGTTTCTGCATATATACGTACGTAGTTAGATAAGATTTATAAATGTTCGTAGTTAAAATTTAAGTCGACTATAAAGTACATTTGTGTATTTACATATTTTGCAAACAAAAGATGTAAACATGGCTAATGAATGTGATGTTTTAATAACCAGACCCATGTCACATTAAAATTCATTTGAAATTGAATATTTGTGATACTGAGAAATATGCGGAACAGACTATAAAGTCTCGCGAACCTTCGTTCAAAAAGGAGAATCCTTCGGACGAGTGTTAAATCCAGTCCAAGTAACTTCCTGATTGTTGATTTCTAGGTGTTTTATAATTATATTCGAATCGTGCGAATAACTTTCATACCGCTATGCAGGAAATTGAATTTTAATTTCTCTGTGGCGTCTTATGTTTCGCTACAAGATTGTAGATTATCATTATTTATTTTTATTATTTCGCACGTTAAAAAAAAGAAAAAAAAAGAAAGAAAACAAATTTATTCTGCCCGAATAAACGCACAAATAATTACGAAAAACAAAAACCAGTTTCTAAAACGCGAAGTAATTTCCGAAGATAGTCGAAAATTGCCGAAGGCAACTTTTCTTGGGTTCTCATTGTATACTTAACTTCTGTACTTCTATTCTGTATCGTTCACCGCTCAGGGAGGTACAGTCATCATTGAATTTGGTATCCGTTTTAGGTATTAATTAGGTACAGTTGCCATCACGGATCTTGAACACTTGCGCAGAAGTCAAATATTCGGTCTCTTCAGTGGTGCAAAGTGCGACGCGGGGGCGGGGAGTGTCAGTGATTGGCTGGCCGCGCCATCGCGTCATAGACGTCACTTCTGATTCGTTCACTGCGTTGCAGCATGTATCTAACAACGCCAATGTATTGGAATGCGCAAAGCGATCCCCACTCTGACGCCGAGCGTTCAAGATCCGTGATGGCAACTGTATATTGTATCACATAATATCGTTACTAATAAGGTGGTGCATGTTTTTGATTTTTAATTCTATTTATACATAGTAAACATACATATATCTCAATCTGGTTTTATATACTCTATAAGTTATAGCAGGACCAACTGACATGCGCATTTGATTTCCCTCCTTTAAACTATCAATGACTAAATATCTGGACATGCTTCAGGGTGTATCCTAGCAGATTACATGCCAGCAGGGAGGGCGGCTCACCACACTGACTGACATTCTATTACCCGTAACTCCGCGTGAATTGAACGCGAGATGCTGTGAGCAGATGCAGCATCGAATTAGGTTTTAAAAACATCTCTTTGCAAGAAATGGTGTGAATACGAATAGTGTAGATGGCGAAGATTTTACAGAAAATTTATAACCGTAATGTAGATATTTGAAAAAACTATGATAATTTTTCCCACTGTTACCAGTTACAATTTTATTATTCTTAGGGCCGATTTTTCAATCATCAGTTAACTTCTATCTGGTGAATAAATATGGTGGTTTGACATATTTTCTATACAAAGGCTGTCAAAACGTCGTACATAATCTTCAGATAAAAGTTATCTGGCGACTGAAAAATCGGCCCTTAGTGAAGTATTGGAATCTAATTATTTGGATGGAGTTCTGTCCTTTTACTTTTTGACAAATAATAATTTACGTTTAAAGTGGTGCATTAAGTAATTCCTGAACTACTACTACTGCGTGCGGTGCGCTAAATCCGATCTCCACTCTATTGTTTTCAGTCAGTTATCAACCATGTAAAGAGCAAGTCAGGGAAATAAAAAGCGATTTGTGTGAACCAAGTTAGTTAGGTTGAACAGAAGTTTGTCCTGTTTTGCTTATTACCAAAAAACATGTATGTACCTATCACAAATAATTATGCATTTTATTTTGTGACACTCAAATAATTAATATTTTGTTACATTATTCAATTACTAAGGTGGCTAGGACAATTTATACAAAAAATTAAGAAGATTTTTTTAGTGCTTTACAAGTTACCCAGACTAAACCCCTAACTTGAAATAACAAGCGCCAGTTCACCGAAAGCCTATGGTCCAGAATTAGAACAGGTATTAGAATCTCAGCAGCGAGGTGACAATTAGGTCTCGTCCAACGCTTCGACTTTGATCCCCAAGACAAGAGCTGTTGACGGACAGGTGACAGGTTCTCTCACTGACAGTTTTGAAATACTTGACGTGCTTGAAGTCGTTGTGAAATTTGCTACTCTTTATTATTTGAATTTGGAATGATGAAGACTTCAGTGGAGATTTTGAATTACAATCTTATTTAAAAGGTGAGATAAGTAAACTTACGCTTCGAAAAATACTGTCGAAAGAAAAATATTTAGGGTCATTCATTCTATTTTTAAATTTTAGTGATACACTTTTTTTTAATAAACTTTGTCCAATACTAGGAATTAGTTTCAGTGGGTAATAATCCAATGACTTTTTTCGCTCTATGAACTGACTAAAACCCACCCCTATGTTCTTTGCTGGTTTGCCTTGCGTTCTAGGACCTGTGTACGGTGTACGCACATGGAAAAATAATTTGATTATTAATTAAGTTAAATTAGCCGAATGTAGGCTCATGTAAGTGCACTTTGTACACGACCTACATTCGGAGATCCATTGACATAGACAGAGCAACGATTGCATGCATTTATGTAAAGTACTTTATTGTACAATTAGACTTGGTTTGAGTCGGATTTGGTACTTGCATTTTTATTTAGACTCTTCTCGTTAGGCACTGAGTGACATTTCTGCTTTTCTTCCATTTGCATTGCAATAACATCATCCTACAACCCGGGTTTCCCTTTCAGAAACGAATCCATGGTTTTGTAGGTTTTGATCCTGCTGGGCTCTTACAATTTTGCTGAAATCTCCTTGAAGCGCGCGTGGAATACTTCGCGCCGTCGACAACTCGGTCTCGGTCAGGACGGTTACCGCACTGCCAGACTGTGAGCTACCCATTGCTCGCCGTACGCAAGTCCACGCCTACGGTGATATAGGTTACTCCTGTATTGTACAAGACATTCAAATCCGGAACAACTATCTGTAGGTCATACATTATAACACCTAACTTGATTTCAAAATCACATTAGTTGTTCTAAAAAGTCTGGCATTGTTTCACTTAAATCATGTTCTATGAGCGACGTCCTGGCTGTATGCCAGGATAAGTGAAAACGGGTACAAGGTTCTTGTATAGTAGATCATGACATCACAGTTAATATTAAACCATTCGTTTGAATTTTTGTCATAAGTACAGTAAATCATAGCTAAATAATTTTGGTACAGATTTTGGTAAAAAAAAAACATATTACTATGATCGGGAAATTGAGAATTATTATTGAGGCTAATGAAAACAAATAAGACCTAGAAAAACTTGTGATGACAATTAAATTTTGAACTGATCTATTGAAGTATTGAGATTGAAAATAATACTAGATCAGCTAGCTTATACATAACTAACTTTTGCCCGCGGATTCATCTGCGTACATAAAATATAGCCTATGACACTCAGGATTAAAGCAGCTTTCTATCGGTGAAAAAATTTTAGCAATGAACCAGAGATAACCATCGTACAAAAAAAAAACAAACCTTACCTCTTTATAATATTACTGCGTTTTTTATGTGCCCATGTAGGCTATGTGAAATAAAATATTTTGAATTTGAATTTAGTGTAGAAGTGTAGATTTGTTTTGCACTATCGTATTGTTGCACGCTATTACATGTTTTTGTTTGTATAGGATCTACTAAGGTATTAGACATAGACTTATCTGGTGTATTTAAAAGAATCCTTACTGTCTTGAAGGCTTCATAAAGTTTCAAAGAGCTTATAACAGCTCCGAAGCACGTTCCCACTAATCCTTCTCTAGGAAATGTAACTGTACAACTGCAGAAATTCATTTATATTAATCGGGATCCAATTTGTTACGACAGCTCGCCTTCTCCGAGTGGAGATACAGATAGAAGCGATAATATAAAGAGTAACATGACGTGAGGGGATCATAGTCTTTTAACCTTTCGTATGAATAGATGCCGTAATTAGAGACACAATTAAAAAGTTATTGTGTCCCGCGTGGATCCGCGTTCCGGCCATAGAACGGGTTAAAGAACATTTTGCTCTAGGTGTGTCGGCCATTTTGAAATCTTTCAGTAGCGTAATTAAACTGGAAGATTAAGACAGGTTGCTGAAGTGTTTTGTGGAGGATTCAAATGTAGTACATGGTTCACCACTTGGATGCTACCACCATCATCATTCAGGCAAAAGGCGGTCAATGTTAGACATAGGCTTTCTTCAAGTGTCATCAAAACAAACAGTGCTGTGCGTGTCGCATCCATCGGATTTCCATGAACCTCATCAGGTCATCGGTCAGTATTTATTCTTATGAATCTTGGTCATTGTGGTGAAAAAACCTGTTTTGTATTTGATCACTGTTCTACTTGACGATTTTGGGTTATTATCAATCAGAAGATACAGACTTCATTATGGAATCCCATATCTTAGCTATAAACACAAATTGTGTATTCCCAAAACGTTTTGTCATCATTAGTCAGATCATTCAAATGATCTTTGAAATGATCTGACAGGGAAATAGAAACTAAAAGATAATAGTTAAACAAAGAAATTACGATAAAAATATAAAGAGAGTATTTAATACTTCTTACTCTTTAAGGAGTCTAATTATACAGCATAACTTTAACAGAAACAGCACTCAACTTTCCCGACCGAAGTTAAAGCAGGCAGGTACCTATCTGGTCTGATTCCGGCCGCTTGCTCCAAACTATGTAGATGGTACAGAAAACGAGTCTACAAGCCGGAGACAAGGCGGCTTACGACTCAATCCTGCTTATTAGTTATGAACACTTTGCTCAACGGGTTTCTGGCAAAGTTTAGTGTAATATAAGGTATACGCTGCCCGTTTTAGGGGTTTTCAATGATTTAATGTTAGAGGGAAACTGTTATTTAATGTAGATTAGTATAATGATTTTATGCGAGTTACCAGATAGCAGGGGAAAAGGTTTTGAAATAAAAAAAAGGATTTGCCCAATTATTACAAGTTAATTTTGTCCGCGGTTTTACCTGTAGAAAAGTTGATGATGAAAATTATCCTATATATTAACCTACGATTTAGTCTCTCTGTTCACCCACAGATGTGGTCGATGATGGAGCACGCTTGTCTAGTGAAATATCAATTGTGTGCGAATGATGGTGGCACCAAATTATTGAAGGCTAGTTACACGTATATGCCCCAACTTCATTCCAGACCTGTCCAAATTGAGCAAAGGTATATTGATGAATGGCGTATAGAATGGCAATAATGCCGTCTATCCGCCTTACCTCCAGACGACCCAAATATACTTCCTATCCAATTTCCGCTAAAGACCATCAAAACTTTGAAATTGCTTTTTCTAATTCCACTTCAATTCAAACGTCTTGAAATTACTCGGCTGTATATCCCGACGCTTTTCCTTCTCATTTGCATTCAAATGACTAAAATATGAACACAACAAATCTACATACATTATTATGAATTCCGCCAAGTTTATCCCGGTCGCCATATTTAATATCCGTTATAGTGACTACCATAGACCATGGAGTCATATCAGGGGCCTTTGCTTACATACAAACCAAGTATATTAATGAGTGTGGATGGATAAGGAACCACAAGTAAGTGTGATGGTGTGTGTGTATGTGTGTTAGGAATGAAATTAAGAAGAGTAAAATGTGTTGCACCTGTTGTAACAGGGCTGTGGCAGGAGAAGATGATAACGACCATAATGAAGCGTTAAATGAGAAGTTGACAGCTTTTTAAAAAATCCAACTCTGGCGACGATGAAAGCCTTTTTTACAACCATACAAGATTGTTTAAAACATTCTTTAAGTAGATGTGCTGATATATTTTATGTGTTGCTTAAATAGCCTCTTTGAATAATTAAATTTATGTATTTATGACAGTTGGGATAAACTTGGCGGAAGTCATAATAATGTATTCAGAAGCCTAAAACAATGTTACTTGAGGTTGGAGCTTCACCGCCACGCTATCACTTACTCCCTTTTTATACTCTTCTTCATCCATCCTATTCATAAATCTTATAGAAACATTTCATCTTTCCTGCCCACATGACCGCACTAAAACAAAATATTCTCTCTCAACGTTACAGTCATTGGCGTCACTTCAAACTTCCTTTCATACTTTTTTTTTACTTTTTTCTCACTTTGTTCATTTTCGTTTCTCAACACATCCATGTCAATATTTTCATTTCCGCTACATACAATTTTTTATCCGTATCTTTCACAGTTTAGTACTCTGATTCAGACAGTATTACAAGTCTTGTCAATGACTTGTAGGTTTTCCTCATTACCTTGAAAAAATGTTCTCCAGAACCCAGATAATGGGAACAGGGATGGACCAAAAAGAACTTGAACAAAATTGAATAGTGATAAAAAATCCGAGCACAGCGATTCCTTTTTCTATGGTAACGTCATTCGAACCCAACGGGAAGTGCCCTCGGTATGCGTTTCATTATGTCCAACGAGTTAACAGCTCGACGCATTTTCATTAAATAGAGTTGAATACGAAATATTATCGTGAATTTAATATTCAATTTGATGGCTGTATTTTCCAGAAGATGTATGGGTAACAGATGCCTATCTATGGCCGTTCGTGCGTTAAGCTGGATTATTTTATCTTTGACGATAATTATTAATATGTGAAGCTCATACCGGCTGTTTCCACACCATTATGCGCAAGCGATGCTCGTCTCTGGTGCACAGGATGTGGGATAGCGCCAATAGAGTTCTGGCGATGATAACCGATAGATTTGACTGTCCTAATATTTGTTTTTTTTTTCAGCCAGCAACATGTCTGCTATAGCAGTGTACAATAGTATATACTTATTTTATGTGTGATGGTGTTTGTGGTTGCTGTTTGGGTACCATTTGGTAAACTGATATAAATTATGCATTTCGAATCCTATAAAGACATAAAATAAATGAAATACATTTATTTTATGTCTTTATAGGATTTGTTATTTTCTCAAAGTCCGGTTTTATTTTTATATATTTTAGCTTTGTTAGTTTAGTTAATAATGTTATTGTGTGAGTCTCTTGCGGGTGAAGGGTTACGACTACTAAATTAATACGATTGTGCTGTGAGTCTGTCCTCGACAGTGTAGAGCCAAAGTCAAAAGTGGCCTTGTACAGCAGCCGGGTGCTTTAGGATTTAATGGTAACAATACCTCTGCTTTTGTGTTGAATTTGTGTTTTGGAACGTTGTGTTATCTACACTAATATAATAAAGAGGTAAAGTTTGTTTTTTACTTTTTTGTTTGTAGGTAATCTCTGGAAGTACTGGTCTGATTGCAAAAAATCGTTTCACCTATAGAAAGCTGCTTTATACCTGAGTGACATCTACACTAATATAATAAAGAGTTAAATTTGTTTTATTTTATTTTTTTGTTTGTAGGAGGTAATCTCTATATGTATTGGTCCGATTGCTAAAATTTTTTCACCGATAGAAAGCTGCTTTATTCTAGAGTGACATAGGCTATATTTTATATATGCGGGTGAAGCTGCGGGGAAAAGCTAGTAGGCTATATTTTATACGAAACTGCGGGCAAAACCTAGTTTCTTATACAGTTCGTGCATTTTCTTGTCTGTCAGTCTGTGTGGTTTGTGCTTTCGTTCCAGTACTTGATTCAGTCGTAGGTTCGATGTCCACACGGAACAAGTATTTATGGCTTACAGGTAGTTGTTCTGGGTCTCGGTTTCTTATGTATGTGAGTTTTTTTGCGTATGTTAATTTCTAGTATGGAGCAACGTAACGTATGAAAGAAAAGAATAATCTTCCTATATTTTAGTCAAGAGTGAATAGGTTACTTTTAGGTAAACGCGTTCCATTGTCGACCGCATCGTCGCTTTCAATCAGGTGACATATCGGTCAAGCGCGAACCTAACAACAATTTAAAAAAAATCCTTGTCACCGAAATGGTCTTAGACTTCGTAAACTAAAAACGAATCATCTCTTCTCTGAAATTACGAAGCTGTCATGATATTTTTGTCGCTACTATGTTTTCATCTCAGACACCCCATTCACAGTCAAGTATCTCAGAGTAGCCTCCGAGACTCGTGGCAGGTGGTCGAGATACCCAATTTGCAGACGAGTGGTCTTCATTCTTTGAACTGATACGTAGCTCCGGGCAGTCCTGAGGATACTCCATCATTGTGATGTCGAAGATCTCAGTTTGTTTTCTATAGATATTTGTATTGGTTTCCTTTTTGCCTAATTAATAATATTTGAGATGTTAGCAATTTTTTTGTTGAGTTAGTTAACTTTTTATAAAGTCATAGAGTTATAGTTACTATTAATATATCTCGTGATTTTTTAACCGACTTCTAAAAAAGGAGGAGGTTCTCAATTCGGATGTTCGTATTTATTTTTATGTATGTTCGCGCATAACTTCGTCACTTGCCAACCGATTTGTAAAATTATTTTTTTGTTGGAAAAAGTATACTTTCCAAATGGTCCCATAGTCACCAAGTTGGGATTTGATGATGGAATCTTGGTGAAATCGAGGGAACTCCTCAAATATTATAGGCAACCATATACTTTTTTTTTTGGTATTTTCATCAAAGACTGAAGCATTTACAGTCAAAAAATTACATTTGGATGATGATGATGGAGCCGGAAGATAGGCACTGGAACTCCGTAATTAATCAATGTATCCTAGCCGTGTTTGGGCTGATGGTGGAAAAAATCATGCAATGACATCCACCGCTCTTGGGCGGAGCGGGAGATAGTGTCAGACTCTTACTGACTAAAAGACCCACCCTGTTCCTTCTAGCCTTCATACCGGGGCTCGAGCGCCCTTTCGGATAACCCTGAATTGTCATGAGATGCACTTTGGCTATAAGGTGCTATCGAACTGATCTGATGATGATAATGATGAATTTAGAAGATAGGCTCCGGAACTCCATAATTAATCAATGTATCCTACCCGTGTTTGGGTTTATTAGAATTGTCATGAGATGTACTTTAACTATTAGGTACTATCGAACTGATCTGATGATGATGATGAAGCCAGAAGGTAGACACGGGAACTTCATAATAAAACAATGTATCCTAGCAGGGTTTGAGTTAATTAGAATTGTCATGAGAAAAAGCTACTCTGGCTGTAAGTGTATTGCAACTAAAAAGTCGGTGTTAAATAAGGAACAAACAATATCGAGAAACACCGACTTCCGAAATTAAAATTATTTTGATGGTTTTAGTGTTTTTTTAGTGAAGTCGGTTATATTTTTTTTTGTAAAAAGTTTTTTTTCTTTAAAACGTATTGTAAATAATGATATTAATTTGCAGATAGATGTATTTAAGATGTTGTATTAGCTATCTTCGGTCCCAAATGTCGTAGCTTGACGTTACCTACATAGCATTCTTCGATTTCCAGGTATGTTGGTAATGTATGAAAAGCTGTTACACTACGTATTAGGAAGGCGTTGCACCTGTACTTTGTCGATATGCTTGATGCCTGTAGAAGAGACTACTTACGTAGGCTGATCAATTTATTTTTCTTTTTTTTTAAAGTTTAACAAAAGCAGGTAGGTGATGCAACCAGTAGGTACCCTACGCAATAGGCTAGTTGCCGTAAAAAAATATAATTAGTCTGTCTTTTAGATTATTCAAAAATAAGGGACACGTATTTTTTTTTTTAAATTAAACCAAAAATGACAAAGATGTAGCCCATTAAAGTTACGTGTAACGTCACGCCGTGCTGCATTTTTTCGCACGGGGTGACGTCACACGTAAATTCTCTTTGTTATTTTTCGTTTAATCGAAAAAAGAAAAATACGTGTCCAATATTTTTTTATAATCTCAAATATGGACTAAATAAAATGTAATTATTTTAACACTGGAAACTACCCTATTAGTGCGAAGAAAAATTTTGCTGAGTAGTTCTAAACTCGATGAAAAATAAAACATTTGTGTAACTTGGAACGAAACTGAGAGAAACAATAAAATCATAATTAGGGATCCGGTGTAGTAGTAGCTATTTTAATAGTGGCTACACTATACTGGACATGCCGCTAGGTAGTCAAAATACAAATGCCATTGGAAGTTGACGAGAATTGTTTCAGTTTACAATCTAAGCACCGCAAAATTACTTTTTTACAAGTCTAGTAAACCTTGGAATTTCATTAGGTATAAGCCTAGTTTTCTTATACACTACAGCCATTGTTTTCATTTTATTGAACAAATAATACATACAATATATATAATTTAAATAAAAGACTTACTAAATTACGCAGCCATATGGATTCAGTGACTTACCTGTAACAGAAGAAACAACACGTTAATACAATAATTTGTAACACAATCTAACACTAAAAGAGATTCATAAGTTCAATGTAAGTTCACTTTTCTTGTTTTCCAAATGAAAACCGAAAAGCGGTCAGAAATCAGAACACATCGAAACAGCATTCAAAAAACCTACGCACAAAATAGAAAAATAATAAATTAAAAAAAAAACCTGGTCATAATTCATCATTTACCAACAACCAGATAATTAACATTACAATTCAATTAACTTTGCATGACAGATCTCAGTAAACAAATTAATGGAATTAATTAAAATAAAACAGAAAATACAATTATTTCGCAATTTGTTGAGTGTATCATTGGATTCCCCGCCGTGCTTGGAATGTCAACAAAGGCATGATAATTGATTGCGACATGTTCTGTTAGAGTGGCTGATGTATCTGATCTGTATAAATAAATTGATTCTTAATTAAATACCTGATAACATTTGTTTTATTAATATAAACCAGTGCTTGACTGCGATTACATCTGATGGTAAGCAGTGATGCAATGGTTGATGGTGAGGCGCACTAGTTTATTAAGAGGTTAGTCACTCTATCCTTGAAGACACCCAAATTATAATCACACGGAAAGATAGCAGCTAAATATTTATTAGAAATTGTGTAATATTTACACAAACATACTTAGTTTATTATACTATACTTACAAACAACTAAACTAATAAACCAAGTAATAGATGTTACAAATTGAAATGAATAGTGTGTACTATAAAAAACTTACGGGGCAACAAAAAAATCATCCACGTCGTAAATGATATGGATATAGAAGAAAGAAAGAAAGAAAGAAAACATGTTTATTCTGCCTCAATAGACGCACAATTCGTTACAAAAATATACAAAGAAAAAAAAAAACAACAACAACAGTTTTCCCTCCAGGCCATGTGTGTATAGGGCTTAACTGTATTGTACTAAACACCATAGACAACACCGTTGTCTAGGTTATCTGTTGCAACTGTGTTCAACAACAAGTGCTCTTTGATATTTGTTTGTGACATTTAATCGCTGGCTGACGCTGGCTTCAACACAGACAAACATAAACAAAATAAACAAGTGAAAAAAACTTAAAAATAAACCTAAAGTAAAAGAAAAAACACAATTTTCCTAATAAAACCTAAGGATCCAAGTTGTGCGTCGCATCCTAGCATGAATAGGTCATTGCTCAGCATATACCGTGATTCTAGGCAAATCCAGACATCTACGGTGCTGGTTTTCAGCAACCACCGTTTGAGTAACAATCTTGGCGTCTACACTGGGAGTAAACATTAAATCTAAGGCAGATATAGTCTGCCTTTGTATTAAACAATCCGTTCGAGCACTATGAAATAACAATTACACACACACATTCAAACTTTCGCTTTTATAATATAAGTGTGACACAAAAAGGAAAAATTCATGATGAAAAAGTCGTCTCAAAATACTCGCACATATTTTCCAATTAAACGCCCACGAAACCGTTCCAATAGAAATAAAAAGGCTATACACTCCTCCAGCCAGCTTTGGTCAAAAATATCCCAAATTAAACTCCACAAACTAGTGAAAACACTGTTATATTGCAACACTTTAATTACAAGGCAGAACAAGACAGAGCTATACAATTATGTAGCTATCTCGCTCGTTCGGACAGCTTTGGCCTTTAATCAGCGTTTCCTTGTGATTAAAATGTAATTCCCTTTGAGATAGCGCTTTCAAAATTTGTACTGTACTATCTTTAGCTACTGTGTTCCATTAGGAATACTGGACAGCTAAAATTAAATGTTTGAGGTCTGATGAAGCTAAATATAAATTTTAGATAGAAAAAAAAGTAAAAATCTCAGCTGTGCCGATGCCTACTGTGGAGTACAGTATGCACGTGACGTATAGTGCGTAAACTGACTGGTAGGTGGTGGGGTAGTCGGCCCTGCCCTCAGTTGTGAGCTAGTCACCGAGCGTGTCAAACCCGAGCTCCGGACACCATAATAAATATGTAAAGTATAGCGTGTGTTCTCGAACACCACACCTACTTAGTACTCGTAGTGTAGATTTCAACTAGGTCCTCGGGAAATTTCTGAAAAGGAAACTCATGAGTCTAGACCTCAAAGAGTAACTGAAGGACACAGGTGTGGAATGTTAGCAAACCATAGGGGTCCTGCAGGGAAGAAGCCTACTAGGGCCATGATTCAACTTCTGAAAGGGTTACCGGTGATCCTAAGACGCAAAGGGCAACTGAAGGACAAAAGGTGTGTATTGAGTCAGTAAAAGTTTGACACGCTCTTTCACCCCAGAGTGGTAGAAGTCATTAGATGATTAGAAGAAAACTCCGACCAAATTTCAATCACGGTAGTCAGTCTCAAAACGGTTAGTCAAGAAGACAGAAGATATTATAGTACTTGCACAAACACGGGCATCATCATCAACTTTCTGTCCTTGTCCCATCTTAATTGGGGTCTGCGCAACACGTTTTTTTCTTCCATTCTACCCTGTCACTCGTCATGCTATCACTAACTTCCTTTTCTTTCATATTACTCTTCACACCCTCCATCCATCTTTTCTTTGGCCTCCCTCTCCCTCTCCACCTATCCAGATGTATACTCATAACTACTTTAGTAACATGCATTTCATCCCTCCTTTTTACATGACCATACCAAGACAAACGATTCCCCTTCAACTTGTCAGTCACTGGCGCCACTTTTCTCTAAGACAAACTCTTTTCGTCTAAGACAAACACAGCCATAGGTTTGTTAACCACGAGATCAAAGAAACTGTAGAAATGTAGTCTTTAAGTATTGATATGCCTATAATAATTTATAAGAGGTGTCATCAAGGCTAGAGTGAATAGGCTCAGAACAGCTTTTAACCGAGTTTCGAAAAAGAAGGAGGTTCTCAAGACGTCTGTTTTTGTTTTTAACACATCCTATTTTTTTAAGTCACCTCCATTGCACCATAACCTATAGGTACGTACTAATCGTTTTGGGAATACATTCATTGTGCGTACAGTCAAGAAGTGGAAGTCGAGTCTGTGTTTCCTGATAGCAATAAACTAGGGGTGTTTAAGTCAAGAGTGAATATGTTACTTCTAGGAAACCGTGTTCAATCGTCGGTCAAATTATTTTTAACCATCGGTGAGATAGTGGTCAAACGCGAGCCTACCAACAGTAATATTATAAAGAGGTAAAGTTTGCTTTTTTGTTTGTAGGAGATAATCTCTGGAAGTACTGATCCGATTGCTAAAATTTTTTCACCGATAGAAAGCTGCTTTATTCCTGAATGACATAGGCTTTTTATCTACGCAGCCGAAACCGCGGGCAAAAGCTAGTCTAATAAAAAAACTTTAAAGTCTAAAATAAAATAAAACCTCATAATTTAAAACAAACATCATATAAAGATATTCCTAAGCGTATATTTCCAATCACGACATCAAATAGAAAGTAATTGGAATCTATGCAAACAGGGAATCGTTTTCATCAGGTCTAAAGTGGAATCGATATAGATACGAGTATGTGTCACTTAAACATAGACCTTTCAATTTAAAATAGATTTCATGTTATTGGAACCGAAGTAGATTCGGAAAAAAATCTTGGCTCTTGGAATTAGAATACCATTTTTTTTAGGTGTGAGGTGTCATCAAATAATTTCTCCCGCACAGGATGAAGTGAGAAAGAGTTTTTCTGACTTGTGCTCCTTCACATACCCTTTCAAGGTTGCAGAGAGTCTTTTAAACAATCTTGCAACCCGAATTTTAACATATTTATATGCTGTCTTTTGCGGTTAAGAGCGTTTTTTTTCACTCGCCTATCGTCAACGTCAAGCATGGTTGAAAGAAAGAAAGATAGAAAGAAGTTGGTTAGTGGTTTAAAAGCTTATTGCTTCATCTAACGCATGCCAACGCGATAACTGACTGATATTATGTCAACAAGATATCTATGTATACAAAATATCTGGAGAAAGATGTGTAATAACATCATGATCACGTAAAAGCGGTTGTATGAAAATGTACCTCGTGTTTTTGTACCGTATTTGGTTTGTGAGATAAAACGCTTTCCACATTTTAAGATTGTTAAAACAGGCACAATTTTTCTTTTGATGTGAGCAAATCGTCCTATGACTTCTTCCCCTTTAGGCTGAAGTGGCAGGGCGTGTCAAACTTTCCTGACTTTTTTTAGGTGGTAAATCATCTAATAACATCTCCCGCCCTTGGCAGGAGCGGGAGGGCGTGTCAGACTTTTACTGACTAAAACCTAGGGTTCATTTTCACTTAACCCTTTCCCCCAGTAGGCATCGACCCTGCTGGGCCCCTACGATTTGCTCACGTATACAGGCGTAGGGAAGCCAGCCTTTCGGTGTTTTACAGGTTGAATTTTGGAGAGTATGCGCAGGAATGGCATGACTTGATTCCGCCATCTCATTTCTACCATCGGACAAACCGACGTACGGCGAGTATCCACCCTTACGCTGTTGAAACCTCTACGGTCCGGACTAAGCGTTTCGGCTCGTCATTTATATCGTACATCGAAGGACTGGAACAATTTGACTGCTGCGGTCTTCCCGTCCGATTATAATTTAGGTGTCTTCAAGGCTAGAGTGAATAGGCTCTTAATATACTAGTGCACCTCACCATCAACGATTGAATGATTGCTTACCATCAGGTGGGATCGCAGTCAAGTACTGGTTTATAACAGATAAAAAAAAACATCTTGAGGCGCGCGTGGAACACTACGCGCCGTTGAAAACTATTTCTGACTGAATCCAAATTTTAATTCCTTCGGTTGCCCTTCGTATTCTGAGACCACGATTTACCTTTATATAGCAACAAAGTATGGCCGTGAACTTAGCAGATCATTTTCCAGCAGAGCATAAAAAAATGAGAGTTCTACTCGCATGCAGCATAGTTCTGGAATTCTTGATACTTTTCAGGAAAAGTTCTGGTGATTTTCCTGAAAAAATATCAAATGAAAATATGATCTGCTAACTTCCGGTAGCAGATCATTTTTTCCAAAAGCAAAATTTTAATAGTGCATTAGGTGCACAAACCCGAGTTCTATAGTTCCTAATTACTTTTAGTAATAGATAGTCGTATTATTACAAAAAACTAAAGTGTAACAAGCACAACCCACAACCCGTTCTTTGTAACCGTTATTTTCCAGCAGACAACTGGAATCCACTGAAAGCTGAAGATATTCCCTCAAGTGCCTACTTGCAAGCTGCCGAGTATAAAAATAGGTTCCCTATTGTTCTAGGGAACAATGTTTTCTTTTTCCTTTGTCTTACCTCTTTATTATCCTGCAAGATATAGAAGTAGCTTTCTTAGGTAAAATATAAAATATAAAGTTTATTTTTCCTTTTAGAGGTAGCTCTTAATCTTAATAAGTTTCTAGTCCTTGACAAGGAAAATAAATGCAGTGAAATTATAGCTTTTTTACGTCACGGAATTTGTTATTTACTAGGTTTTGCCCGCGACTTTGGCCGCGTACATAAAATATAGAATATGTCACTCAGGAATAAAGCAGCTTTCTATCGGTGAAAAAATGTCGGACTAGTACTTCCAAAGGTTATCTGCTACAAACAAAAAAACAAACTGTACCTCTTCATTATATTAGTGTAGATTAGCTTTTGCCAGCGGCTTCTCTTGTGTGAAATTTGGTTTCTCCATATAAACTTTGGACCCCAGTTTTACCCCATTAGTGGTGGAGCTTCGTAAAATCCGTTCTTAGCGGATGTCTACACACTATAAGGAACCTACCTGCCAAATTTTTTTGTTTTTAGGTGTTATGGTTTCTGAGGTTTCGTGATTAATCAGCAAGTGGTATTTCGCTTATATAGAACATTTGTATCACAGCGATACAAGCCAGCGTTTTAGATTACTAATCATCATCATCAACTCTTGTTTTAAGCTGTAAAAAAATGTATGAGATTTACAACCTCTTTTAAAGACAGTGTACAGACGAGAAATGAGCGCTGTGAAAGCAAAAATATCAACTCCATCACGCTTTAAAAATCTGGCAGAATATCTAACTCTGGATGCGAATTAAAAAAAACAGATAGGCAGTCCACTTAAAGGCCTTTAAAGTCAAAAGTGAATAGGTTACTTCTAAGTTGATATGCCCCATTGTCACCTACATCATCGCTAACAATGTGAGTGACACGGTGAGTTTAATAATAAAAAGTAACTGGATTGGTCCAGCGCCCATCCCAGCTTAACTGGACTCGAGCAAACGACCAGTCAAGCGTAAAGCCAGAGTTGAAGAAGAAAGAAGAAGAAGAAGAAAAGTATTTATTTTAGCGCAAAAAACATTGTAGACAAGAAAAACTTAAGACAAACACAAAACAAAAAATAAATAAATAAAAAGTAACATTGTCTGTCACACGTTTGCGCCAAAAAAGGTCCAGTTCAGCGAAATTCAGTTGGTAGAAACAATTTCTTCAGTTTTGTTCTTGATAGGTTTGTTTATGATGTCGAACCGTCTGGTGACAGCACGGTTGGCGCAGTAGTTGGAATATGAATTACAGGTAGTTGTTTCAGGTCTGGATGTCTTGTGTAAGTGAGACTACATGTTTGTGAATGCACCCACGAGACAGGAGAAATTCGTGATGAGTTTTTTTTTAAATTCAAGAAGTGTCTAATACTTTCACAACTTCGAATTTACTGCAGAAAAGCTAAATAAGAATTGATTAAGTAATATGAACTTGTAAAATGAAAAAAAAAAGACAACCAGACGATCTTAGAACCTCCTCCTCATTTGAAAATCGTTTAAAAACTAGCAAGGTAGGTATAGGTATAGCTATCCAGAAATACAGTCTTACTTAGAAACAACTAGCACAGTAAGCCGCGTAATTAATGGTTACGTCTGAAACCTTTGTTGTATAATACCTACCTAGAGATACAAGGTGCAGTTTTAAAACTGCACAATATTTCAGGAGGTTGTAATAAAACTCATAAATAATCATGTAAAAATACGAAACCTGGTCAATAATCAGTAATACTTGCAATTTAATTTTTTTAATTTTAACCGTTTTTCAGAATAACTCTCTAAATACACTTCTTAAAAAAACAGAATCACCCGTTGCGATTCGATTTATCGTACGTCATGTCTCTGTGTGTGTGAGGGCGTCAACCTGTACGAGGCTCCGCCCACTTATTCTACGAAATGAATAATTTAGCCTTAGATGTACCTACCTAGTTCAATTTCGATGATCATAATGTAATTTCGTTAATTAACTAATTTTTAAGCATCATTACAATGCGAAAATCTTTTAAAAGTACAAGTTGACGATGCGTCGTTAGTTATTTACCTATCAGCTGATGAATAAGAGGTTAGGCCGAGGTCAATAAACCTTATGGTGCGTTTACACGTGGGCCCAGCCTCGGCCAACCGCCATCCCTAGCCATTGTGTAATGCTAGCAAAGGAGAATGCCGACCGCATCAGGCAACGGCGGCGCTCACAGCGCCCCAGCCCCGCCGCTGGGATTCCGATCCCGATTTCCGGCCACGGTTGGCGCGGGCTTGCGGACGGCAAGCAATGGGTAGCTCGCTATCCGGCAGTCCGGTAACTGTCCGGACCGAGCCCAAGTAGTCGACGGCGCGCACTGTTCCCGCAAGGCAAGAAGGAACAAGAGTGGGTTTTTAGTCAGTAAAAGTCTAACACTATCTCCCGCTCCGCCCAAGAGCGGGGGATGCCATTAGATGAATTTCCCACCGAAAAAAAAAATCCCTAGCCATTGTGTAAACGGTATACAGCTTACGCCATTCATGCCATTTCATGACCAAGACCCCATTTACACAATGGCTAGGGATGGCGATTGACCGAAGCTGGTTCGACGTGTAAAGGCACCAATTACATATAACGTAAGCAATATTCGTGTCCCTGCTGCATAACTTTGAAACTATGATTGCAAGTTAGACGGAACATAGCTTAGCCAAAATTATGTTTATTTATGTTAGCCTTAGTTTTGCTTTATTACTGATACCGTGACTGAGACGCATAATGTTAGTATGTTGTACCTACAAGATGTTGACATACCCTCTCGGTATGATGAAAGCGAACGCGCGCACGCGGGTTTTAGGCACTAAACAAAACGGACGACGGCGTCTAGTAGGTAGATACATACCTACCTGCAATCGCAGTCGGCGCGTTGTAATTCATTATCAAGGTCAGTTTTCCGTAATAATTTCGTTTTTATTTGTGGACTAAATTGGTTGATGTAAAATTTCCCTTCCTACTTTTTAACGGGCTGAGGACCGATAAAAATACCTCAAGATAATTTGTGCTAGTTAAGTAGGTAGATAGGGTTTTTAATGATTTATCTTGCTTGATTTTTGGCATAGTTAAAAATTTTAAATCAACTGATTTACGTTAATCAAATTGATTTGGCTAATAACTTATTTACAAATAATTTTTTTATGTTCACTCACACATTCACAAATAAAATAAATAAATTGCCTAAGTACCTACTTATATTACCTGGAGGTATTGTTCAAAGTGTCCACCTTCACAATCCAGGCAGAGTCTAGCACGACGTTGTTGATTTTCTTTTAATTTACGTAGCACAAACACATTTGTTTTCAAAGTTTCGAAAGCACTGATCACCTTTTCACGTAATTGTGTAACACTGGTGATTTCCTCTCCGTACACTAGTCTTATTTTAAGATGGACGTTGGCTATTGGGAAACAGTTCTACGAACATCTCGATAGCTCGAGATACGCTGTCTCCACTGATAGCATACAAGCGGACCATCTCCGTCAATTCTACATTTGAGTATTGGTCCGTCATTTTTTAGCACTAGACACCGCGTACGTAACCGTTAACCGAAGGCGAACCTGAAAGTACACGCGTATGCACATGCCGGTGACAACAATTACACTAAAGTAAATCGATTGATCGATGGCCGCGGGGGCGTGGCTAGGGTGTGCCGTACGGGACCGATGATAGGTGCTTTATTATGAAACTATCATTGCGTGTCTGTGTGTGTGAAAGCGCGGTTATAAGACAGGTATCAGACTGGCTGCGTTTTAACAAAGGTAGTTCACACATACCGATTTCCATAAATAAGAAAAAAAATTAAAAAAATTACCTACTCATTTTATTATTGATTCGGGTCGAGAATCACTAACATAATTACCTCCTGAAATTTCTAGCAGCTTCAAACCTGCACCTTGTATAAACACAGTCTTGCTATCATCAAGTAATATGTAGGTGTTTGAAGGAGGAATTGCCTCGTTGGTCTCGTGGTTGATAGCGCGACTGTTGAGCTTGGAGTCCTGGGAGCGAATCCCGGTATTGCAAACAGTGGTATTGGATTTTTCCTTTAGGAATTACTCTGTAGCAACCCGGAGTTTGGAAGCTGGTAGTGTGACACTCCCGTGCCTCAGAAAGCCGTTGGTCGTACGCCTGATCTTTCTCTGGTCGTGTCGGATTACCGTCCCATCGGACTATGAGATTAAACTAAACGGATCCGAGAGTGCACCTGCAGCCAAATACGCGTTAACACACAACGTCTATAATGACATATTTTTAGTGGACATCACATCCAATAAAAATATGTCATTATTTGCACTACGTCTTTTAATGCCAAGCAGACATAGTAGATTCTATTAGACAAACTTTTTTGCCGCAACACTTTTAAATATCAAGTACCAAAAGCTGCTTGTACCGCGGAACGTTTATCAACGTACTTAGATACACTCATTTTTTATGTGAAAATATTGTGTCATAATGCGCATCTCACAAGAGCAGCGCTGGGGCGAACTTGTTAAAAAGTCAACTATAAATTCCAACACGGAAGACCCCAATAAAACACCTGTCAAATCGGTCATCAAAACCAAAACCCCACGCTCAGCAATCAAGAGAAAGGGAAAGGATTTAACAAGAAAAACTGTAGCAAATTGAAGTCGAAACTCGGTCCCTAATTCTTCATCCAATTCATCGAGCAATTAAGTGGACAGAGCCATTGTCCCAGCAGTTTCGATTTGAAGTAATACCTTAGTAGGTACCTCTCTAGATTATATGTAGACATTATTAATCAAAGACTTATCGGTTTGAGTACAAGAACTTGAGTCTAACAAGTTTAATTACGTTTGGGTAGTCATGAGACGTGATAGAACGTGACATAATTAACGTGACTGAGAACGTTTTCCTTTGCTATTGCTCTTTTTTAGGGTTATGTATCTAAGTTGACAAAAACGAAACCCGTATGAAAAAAAGAAAGAAAGAATGAAAACTATTTTATTTGACATACACAGTCGTCGATACACAATGTAGAAACAACATGTAGACACTAATATTATATAAAAAAAATGAGACAACTAACAATGTGTGTCTCACGGCGACGCCAAATAGGTCCAGTTCAGCAATAATGCTAAACTACATGGTAGTTGCCTGACGCTGGTTTTCAACTGAACCTTATTTCGAGTGTACGGTTGAAAATTGGTTTATATTTAGGTACTCAGTTATTAGTGTTAGGTGTAGGGTAAACAATTTACGTATTATATATAGGATCACGTCATATAAGATCACTTTTGTTTAAAATTCCTAAGCTTTAATTTAATACAAACATTGATACCATATCGCCCATGAGCTAATACTAGAAGTGCCAGTCCCAGGGCTTGAGGCGCTGCTTGCCAAAATACAGGCTCCAAGCCTAGTTCGGCAGCACATGTTAATTTAGGCACAATTTTGAGTAATGTTACAATACCATAATTCTAAGCACAAACAAATTGTGTTTGAATTTTGGTTTAATAAATATTATTGTTATTATTATACGTCAGTCTGTCAGTCAAAATAACAGACATAAAAACAAACAAACTTACAAACATCCGCCTTTATATTATTGGTGTTGCTAGCACACAACATATTTTCTCTTGTGGTCACGAGCTGTATGAAGTAATCCGTTTTAAAAGATTATCCACTCAGCATGGATGAGGTATAGCTAGTACACAGTACAGTACATCATTTTTATGGGTTCTCTCGATGAACATTTTGCATTCAGGGAAAACCAGTGTTAAATTAAATATGATTATCAAATTAGTTAGTCTTTTAGTTAGAAGGTATCACACAAGGTGGTCCGATGACCTGATGAGGGTCACAGGAATCCGATGGACGCTAGAATCACAGGACCGGTCATTGTGGCGACACTTGGGGAGGCCTATGTCCAAGAGTGGACGTCTTTTGACTGAAATGATTATGATGAGTCTTAAGATCTTAGCCTAAACAGAATTTTCTGTACATTATTTACCATCAGAGCGTATATACCACTTTAAGATATTTGAACAGATGATTAATTATATTAAAAACGTTATCTCCTTCTTTCACGCAAAATTACCTAAGCAGCCTTAATGAACTCCCTAAAATTAATTTCGTACATGTGATGTATACTTTCTCTCATATCTGAGTTCTTGTCGGCTATTGAAGCTTGATGTGAATGCGCTAAGACCCACTTTATACGCTCATGTACCTACTGGCTCTGTGGTTCCGTGGGTAATGATGTAGAAAAATTAACGATAAGTATATCTTTTTCTAGCCTTGCGAACACAAAAATTAAAATATGATGTATATACAGGGCTATTTAAAAAACATCGACAACCTCTCAGGACTATGTTATTGGGCACGCCACAAGGATGGCGGTAAGTCCCCTCTTTGAGGCGTGGCTGGAAAGACCTCACGGCGTCCTTACCTTATGCATGACGCAGGTCCTCACCGGACATGGTTCGTTCGGGAGTTTCCTGCACCGGATTCATGCGGAAGTGACGCCCGGGTGTCGCCACTGTGCGGAACGCCCGGAGGACACGGTGGAGCACACAGTCGAGGTGTGCCCTGCATGGGCGGAGCATCGCCGTGCCCTCGTGGGGGCGATCGGCGGCGGAGACCTCTCGCGCTGGGCCTTGGTTGAGGCCATGGTCCGAAGCGAGGAGACCGACTTCTGCGAAGCAGTAATGCTCGCAAAGGAGGAGGCCGAACGCATCAGGCAACGGCGTTATCGCCGCCGCCGCCGCCGGGATTCTGATCCCGATTTCCGGCCAACGTAGGCGCGGGCTTGCGGACAGTGAGCAATGGGTAGCTCACTGTCCGGCTGTCCGGTAACTGTCCGGACCAAGCCCAAGTCTTCGACGGCACGCACTGTTCCCGCGCGCCTCAAGGAGTTGTCACCAACAGCAGAGACCCAGCCGGGTCGAAGCCTACTGGGGCCAGGGTTATCCGAAAGGGCGCTCGAGCCCCGGTATGAAGGCTAGAAGTCTTTTAGTCAGTAAGAGTCTGACACTATCTCCCGCTCCGCCCAAGGGCGGGGGATGTCAATGCATGATTTTTTCCCACCATAAAAAAAGGACTATGTTACTAACGTTATAAATAACAACTTTTGTTCTATGACTTTTAAAAATGTATCTTATTTTAGTTCATCAGGTTTTCATACAGAAATAAAAATATTTAAATTGAACGTTCTAAATATTAGGAAGTCTATGCGAAGCAAGCGATAGTACAATAGTGGAGGGGAGCGGGGATTGGTCGGCGGAGGTGCATTATGCGCTTGCAGTGTATTATACAGACGTAGGTAGGTATAGCAAAATACAAATTTGAAATATGTTAGATAGAACAACGAAATCTTGAAGGTTTGTTTTTGGTAAATGAATTATGTTTTGTAAAAAGTCATAGAACAAAAGTTGTCGTTTATGATGTTAATAATACAGTCCTGCATGGTTGTTAGTGTTTTTCAAATAACCCTGTACAATAAACCTGGGGTCCTGGAACAAAGGCAAAAGGAACATAGGAGTGGGTATTAGTCAATTCAATAAAAGTCTGATACGCCCTGCCGATCCGAGCCAGAACGGTAGAAGTCATTGAATCTCCCACATAAAAAAAAATCTACTTAACTGCGATCCCACCTGATGGTAATAATCACACTTATAAGAATCACTCATAAGATCAGAATACGATAAAGATTATATTATTATAACCTCCGAAGATCACTAGATTAACACTAATGACTTCTGCCTTAGAAAGGTATCCCTTAACAAAGAGAAAGAAGCCTAACTTTAGTAACCATCCACAAGAAAGCTTCCCCAAAACCGCATTCAGGTCTAGAAATAAAATACAGACCATTATCAGCTTTATCCTCAAAGAAGTTTATAAAGAACTTGTGTGATGGATGAGATTGTAGCAGAACTTTAGAATATTACAAGGCTTTGTAATCTGGTGTTACAGCTAACAAAGTTACTGGAGTGATAACGATGAGATAAAAACTTATACTTAAACTTACAATCTCTGGAAACTGGAGCCTCTATTTTACTGGCTCTTGGGGCGAAAATCGCAACTCAACATGGAAAAATAAGCTCCTACCTACATATGTACATGTGCGTTTTATATTCATATCTTTGGAGAGTGTGCGCAGGAATTGCACGATTTGATTCCGCCATCACAATTCTACCATCGGACAACCCGACGTAAGGCAAATATCTACCCTTACGTTGTTGATATCTCTACGGTCCGAACTAAGCGTTTCGCCTCGTTATTTATACCGCGTACGTCGAAGGACTGGAACAGTTTGCCTGCTGCGGTCTTCCCGTCCTATTATAATTTGGGTTTCTTCAAGGCTACAGTGAATAGGCTCTTAATAAACGAGTGTGCCTCATCATCAGAGATTGCATCACTGCTTACCATCAGGTGAGATCGCAGTCAAGCACTAGTTTATATCAATTAAAAGAAATATATTATATTCCTTCTCATAAAGAGGAGGCACAAGTACTGAAAGCATTATAAGGTTGATGCTTATGCTTGTATGCCATATGCACGTACGGACTGCAGCTGTGGCAACCGTTTTGACCGGAGTTATCATAACGAATTAAATTCTTTGCACCGCACACCGTGCTCTGGTAGCAGAGTTGTACAAAAAATTTGGTCCTTTCAAGACCGATGACCTGCTGGATCCGATGATGTTCGCAGGAATCTAAAAGATGCGAGACGCATAGGACTGGTCGCGGGGCGGATTGTGGCGACACTTGTGAGAGGCCTATGTCCAGCAGTGGATGTTTTTCGGCTGAAATGATAAAATGATGAAGACAAACCACTTCTGTTAGTCTACTCCCACTGCCTTCTTTATATAGTTTTATCCATTTAGCTAAACTATCAAGCATCGTTTATCGTTCCAATGGAAATTACTAACAAGAGTAACTATATGGGCTTTCCCATTCCATACCATGATGTTCCACCAACCAGCTGTTGACCAACAACATGTGATTGGCATACCAATCTATCAACGACTGGATATACTCCGATGTAAGGCTACTCATTCACGTATTCTCTATTCCTCGATATGTAGAAAGTGAATGGGTACTGTGTCCATCCAGGGACACTGCCTATGTTTCCTATTAAGAACAGGCTTTAAAGACAATAGAAATGTGAAGTAGTCAGGTACTTACAGGATGCTGAGAGCCGGTAGATCATCACACGGTGAAATCGGATTTCACGATGTTTTCAGAATTTCTGGGCCCCGTGTCTGGGCGCGTGGGTTGCATTGAGTTCGAACTACCGCTTCTTCATTCCGCCGTCAGATGGCGGTGCGATGCGTGAGCAATTGGCGGCAGATTTGAATAGGGGAACAAGACAGTATTAGGAAGATCATCCCAAAGCCGGTTCAGAAAATTTCTACTATCTTATGGAACGAAAACGTTGACAGACAGATAAGTACTAATTAGATGCCTTTTTATTTTTGTAGCAAAAATGAGAGAAACAAGAATATTTTAAGAAAAATTCGTTTCTTTACTTCAGACAACATTAAACGTGAAAAACTTCGCAGCTTTGACTTTCCCGAAGGTTGTGGAGCATCGAACTCTCTGAAAGAGATAAGACGTCAGACTGCTGACAGATCTCGCTAGAGAGCTGTGAAATTTGCATCGAGCTGACTAGATTATTACTTTCTAAGGGATTTCTGTTTGAAACTGCTGTAAACTGAAGGATCAGTAAACTTTGAATTAAATTGAAAAAAGACTGTACAAAAAAGGCTTGCCGTTTGTTGACTTTGAAAAACATTTAGTCGTTGAAATGATACAGTAATATAGTTGCCAGTAAAGAGATAGCGTACATACATCGTTGCAATAAGGGTGATTTTCGTAGTATACGTGTTACTGATAAGTGTCGTGACGGCACAATTGTCATCAATGCTAAAACTTCCATACATACTTGCCATTGGGGCCGAAAGGTTCTGGAGTGGCGACCGCGTACCAGAAGACGCAGCATTGGAAGGCCTCCTACAAGGTGGACCGTTTACCTGGTGAAAGTTGCGGGAAACCGATGGATGCGAAACGCACAGGAGCATTCGTTGTGGCGACGCTTGGGGGAGGCCTATGTCCAATAGTGGAAGTCTATCGGCTGAAATGATGATACGTATCAATGTGAATTTTTCAATTTATTTGTACTTTTTTAAGTTTATCTAGGACATTACTAACACTCCGTGCCTCAGAAAGCACGCAAAGCCGTTGGTCCCATTCGTAGATTTTTGATAGTTAAAACAGTCTATCCAAGGAGATTCTTAACCGGCAACTGGATTATGAAGGTCATGAGCAGTCGCTCTATGTAAAATACGGGTATTTGAAGTCAAGCTTAGTTACGAAAACGCTCTCTTCTTGCATCCATCGCACTCCCGCGACTCTCTTAAGTCATCAGTCCACCATGTGGTTGTCATTTCAGATTCTTACGACCACAACGACTGTTTATTCTACGAGCAATGCAGCAATGCCTTATGCTCACTGCCACTTAAGTTCTGGCGATTCTTCGAGCTATGTCGAGGACCTTGTCTCTCCTGCGGATATCTTTATTCCTGATGTGATCACTTAAGGAAACTCCGAACATAGCGGTCTATGCTCGGAGATATTTCGGTGACTTTAATCCTTCTGATGACACCTAATTGATATTGATTTACTAACCACAACAAAAGGCAGAGTTACTAATAGGTCCTTTATTTTTTTGAGCACGATTAAGTAAAGATCCTTCATAATAATTACGCCTCATTTGCGAACAAAATACTCACAATCGCGTTATAATTCGGCCATGAGAGATACTGCTAATATTGATGATAAATTGATAATTGTTACCAAACCCGTAATGGTGGAATGATGAGCCGTCCGACACTGATGGATAGCGGTATCGTGTTAGGATACAGTAACGTTATAGCTAAATGGAATAACGTTACTTTGCAGTTAATTTATCTTTCAAATAGCGCCCATGGATGTTTGAATACCATGGTTAAATGGTTAATCGTATTTTTCTTGTATCGTTATGTGTTTAGTTAATAAATTCAAAATGATATCATATGTGCCGAGATTTCTAATCCCGAAACCGATACAGACCTACATGATGTTGTCTTCTTATAAAAATCAATTGCTGCTTGTAAGTCTCGCTAAAACTTGAGAATGGCTGGACCGATTTTAATCATTCCTTTTTTCTTTTTTTTTTACCAGCATACAGTGAAGGTTTAAAAGCAAAAAAAAAACAATAGGAAGGTAGGGTAGCATAGGGTAGGGTAAGTAGATAGATATCGTGGTGTAGGTAGGTAAGTAGGTAGGGTAGGGTAGGTACTCAGTTGACGGGAGCGAAGCCACGGGTAAAAGCTAGTTTTAAATAAATCAAATCAAATATATATTTCAATTCATCAAATATAATTTATGATATAATTATCAGATAATAATACAGGTTAAGAGGCTTCTTTTCCGAGTGGAAAAGAATACGATATGAACGATAGGCGATACGATATGCTTATTTATTTATTTATTTATTTATGTATCCTTTATTGTACACCAAGATAATAAATTACAAATTTGAGCCTTATATTTAAAATATTCAATTGGCGGGCTTATCGTCAAAATCGAGCGTGGTTTAAAAGCTAACACAATCCTATGCAATATTAACAAAGAGGGAACGCGAAAAAAGAGAGATAACGCCTGAAAACCCTGTTAGTATTCGGTAATTCCGTGATTTACTCGAAAATTTCACAAAACTTATTTCAGGAAAGACGTGTATTTTTTTAAACCGTTAAAAGTTTAATAAAAATAATGTCGTCATTTAGAATCTTGATTAGATTTGCAAGGCATTGTTATGTTATTTAGCTTTTTAAATTTTTGAGTAAATTATGAAGTGGGCAAATTCATACAAAATAGGACATTTTTAGAGGTAAGTATTAGTTCAATAGAAGCCTAGACAATATCCACAAGATACTGTGTTTCCAAAATATCTAATGAAAAATATGTAATAAAGACATAATCGCGTAACAGTGGTTGTATGAAAAACAGTGAAAATATATGTCGAGTTGCATGCTCTTAAGTTACAACTTACGCTAGAAAAACGAACATGGAAGTTAATAGTTGGTCATGCTCATTCAAATGTCTCGCTGATGGTGGCACGTGATGTTGGGTCATTCGGTTTCCTTCAAATGGTTGAGCTGAGAGAGGCTGATGAACGCGTCATGCTCGTGGGCGGGCTCCGTCAGTTGAGACTGAGCTTATTTTAATTTCAATTTTTTAATCACTTTATATTTTTTTATTTGCTTATATAACAGTAGCAAAAAGAAATATTAACCCGTTGTGTGTCTAAACGTGGATCCACGCGAGACACAATGGCTTTTTAATTGTGTCTCTAATTACGGCACACGAGAGGTTAAACCAAGATTTTTGTAACTCATTTATAATTTAAAAAGTGGCCATAGACTTTCATGCACGTTCTTCTCCATAGAGATTTATGCTTAGGAACGTGCAATTTTAGCTTCACTTTTGGACTAATCGACATTTTGACAATTTAAAAGTGCTAGTAAGTAGTCTATTTGAAATAAACTTTTCTGATTTCTGACTAAGTATTTTATTCAGTTTCACATCCGTGTGTAAATAAGATCGAAGACTTTTATTTCTCCTTTTTAGCTAAGTGCTGATGTTCCAGCGTAAAGTTTACATAGGATTCGTCTCAATATTTTGTCCAAGTCAACAGAAAAGATAAGTAATACGATCTCAATATTCCCTCGTAACTCAAATAGGCATGATTTGCGTAAACAGTGTTGATTTAGTTTTGTCAGTATACTGTGAAAAGTCCTTTTAACCTTTAGTCTTGCTGATTCAATGTTGAAGAAATAATATGCTAATGTAACTCTCTTCGGGAGACTGACGCGTCTGCGAACGTTTCTAGGGAGATCGCAATTGTTTGAGCAAATACCAGAAGTTGAGATAGTAAATATAGGATCTAAGAACGACGAAGGGTATTCTTATCTTAAGAAAATATTTTAGCTACTCTTACCTCGGAAGGTGTTTGTTCAAAAACAAGTTCAATATTTCCTTCGCAAACTAAATTTCGAATTCTTTCTTTCCCTCATGAATGGTGTAGAAACATGTCTGCATTAAGTTTAAAGAGTCGTTTGGTTAGAATTCCATTACAAGAAGTTCATATCATCATCCCCTTATTCAGTAAAAAGTCGTCCATGGCTGGACCTATCCAAGTGTGGTCATAACGATCAGTCCGCCGATCCGTCGATCGGTTTCGCCTCGTCATTTATACCGCGTACATCGAAGGACTGGAACAATTTGCCTGCTGCGGTCTTCCCGTCTGACTATAATTTAGGTGTCTTCAAGGCTAGAGTGAATAGGCTCTTAGTAAACTACTGCGCCTCACTGTCAACGATTGCATCACTGCTTACCATCAGGCGGGATCGCAGTCAAGTACTAGTTTATAACAGATAAAAAAATAAGTCCTGGCGTCTCGCAATCTTTGTATCACGCGGCCCTCAACAAGTCATCGGTTCAAATTGTGGGAAGGCTTCTAACACTATATTTTCCGGTACGCGGCCGCCACTCTAGCCTTGCCCACGTTACTTAAGTTTGGCGATTAGAAAAAAAAACAATTTAACCTAAATCCAATGTTTCTCCGTAAAACCTGTGGACCCCATTTCATCATCCCCTTAGAAACATTTAAGAAAATCCTCTCTTAGTGCTTGCCCACGTTATATGTATACGTAAAAGGAAACCTTGTGCAAAATTTCACACTCTTAGGGGCCTGTCCGCTCAGCGGTATTTCACCGCGCGTTTTTTTTTTCGTTATTCTGTAACACATTGAATCTTATGGAAGTTTCCGCACAGGCGATAAAAAAAAAAACGCGCGATAAAAAATTCTGTGATTTCTTGCAGATTTGACGCGGTGCGGTGCGGAAATAAATCCGCGCGAATATTTTCCGCGCGGTGAAATATCGCTGTGCCGACAGGGCCTTAACCTAGCAGTTTTTGATGTGCGTTGTATAGTCAGTTAGTTTCTCTTTTCATATTTATATAAATAAAGTGGCAATAATTATTAAAAAATAACATTGCGTGTCCCGTGTGACGGTACAAATGAGGTTCGATTCAATATATAATGTTGCAATGTAGGTGCTGTCTGCCGCTGGTCTTACTATGTTCTTCGAGTGATGTTTAAAAAATGCTAGTTTTTCAAAATATAAAATAATATTCCACAACTATCACACAACGCTGTCTAGTCCCAAGCTAAGCAGAGCTTGTGTTATCATGCTCATCTCATTAAACCCATTTGTCCTGGTTGGGAATCGTATCCACGACCTCCGCCATAGCAGTCAGGGCCACTCATCACTAGACCAACAGGCCAGTCAAATTATGATGATTTTGTACCAAATCTTTAAAATAAGTAACAAAGCTAATATCAAAGTTTTCTCTCAGAACAGACAGCAAACCTAATCAGAATGTATGAAAGTATTTCTACAAACAACTTTTAATATTTCCGCTGGCAACTTTAAGTTTGGAAACTTCATCTTCGGGGTTTTAGTGCGGAGCCTTAAAATCTTGTATATATCTCAGTTGTGGTTAACTTTCTGATGTTCAAGCAATATTTTATGGTCTAGAAGAATAGTAAATGTGAATATGCCCAGAGAAGGCGTATATACCGTATTGCCTTTTTTGGCGCAAACGTGTGACATACTTGTACAATGTTACTTTTTATTTATTTATTTTTTTGTTTTGTGTTTGTCTTAAGTTTTTGTTGTCTACAATGTTTTGTGTGCCAAAATAAATACTTTACTTTCTTTCTTTCTTACATTTTTTTTTCTCTAGATGTTCCAGTTAGCTCATCCAACATTGCATTCTGTCATCCATCACTTCACCATTAACGATTGCAACACTGCTTACCATTATGTAGAATCGCAGTCAAGCACTAGTTTACATCATTTAAAAAAAAGTATTATAAATGCACATCCTAATAGCAGTATATTTAAAAACACTTATAATTACTTTCAGCTGTTTTTAAAATAGTTTTTTTTTTAAATTACCTTTTGGAATAAATTCTTGATAATTCTAGATTGCGTCATTACGACGTAAGTATATGTATGTGTACGTAGTTAGATAGCAATACTTTAGCGCTATCGACGTAGTGTGTCAATTTACCTACTATTAGAACAATTTATTTTATTTCTTAAAAAATACTACGTAATTGCATTTTAGTAAAATTTCAGTGCTTGAATTACGATTGCAACTTAATTTTTTAATTGTTGTATGTGGGTGTGTATGTATTCTAATAACAAGTTGTATAATAATAAATTTTAATCGAGTAATACACATATAAACGAGAGGAGGAGTTTTATGACGTCATATTTAGCTAGGCCTTTAGTGTATATATTATTTCTAATTAGTTATGTGTATGTTAAGTTATGATTTTTTGAATAATTAGGTAAAACTTATTTGAAATTATGAACAGAATATCATAAATAAATATGATTATTTACATAACAAGACACCAAAAACAAATAACTCAAAATCAAATAACAAAATAATAATCAAATAATTCAAATAACTTCGTAGACAAACAGAATATAAGTAATTCAAATAAAAACCCTCAACATACCGCTATATTCATCCAAATATTCTTCATTTGCAACTTTTCTTTGTTCAAACGTCTCTAACCATTTACATTTGTGTTCGGTCATTTACATTTGTATCGCCAATATTTAAAGCTGGGCCTCGGCAGGCCAATAAATAACAAATGGACCTCAATTCTGGCCTCGCGGTCACAGACTGGCCTGTCGTTAGTCCTCGTTACACCCATCTGGTCACAATGTAGTGGCTTGATAAACAGTAGCATAACTTCTGTACTATTTAAGTGAGTATAGGGGTGCATTTTCACAAGCCAGGCGGAGTTTAAAGAGGTGATCCGATGGTTGCAAACCAACGTCCGAATTATGGTGACCTTGCTAATTTCAATCCGTGTAAACAGCAGTTGCATCCTTTACCTTCAACGCCTTTGGTTGGGAAGTGCGTTTTCCCAACCACCGAACGTGTTAGCGCATGATTTACATCGCAACTCAAATCAAACACTGCAACTAAGGTGACCTTAGTTGGAACGCTAGTTTGCATCCATTTGGTCACCCTTTTAAGGACTGGACCATATATTGATCAATCACAATGCTCGTAATCTCCAATTTGTATTTATGGAAATGTAGTAAGTGAAGCGGACTTTTAGATTAAACAAATGAACGAATCGACTTCATTCTGCCCTGCTCTACATCAATGGAAACACTTGCTACTTTGCATTAGCATAATCAGTAATCAGCTATTTAATGTTTCCACTGCTGGGACTCAGACCTCCTCTTTAGGAGAGGGAATCGATCGTAATCTACCACGCGGGCCCAGTGCAAGTTAGTGAATGTCAGATGTCTTCAAATACCTAAATAATTAATATCATTTTGCCTGATTTAATATATATGGTTTTGTTTTAACTTCCTAACCTTTAATAAGTAGTGTAATTTACCTAGCATTTCTAAACTTGGACTTAAAACAAAAGCCCCACAGAACGCGATAACATCTTCACTTGATCTACTGCTAATATGGCGCTACTCTGGCGCGCCGCCAGTTCACACATTAGCATATATTCCTACTTACGGACGACGTCTTATCTCTGGGCAAATTATGTTAAGTATAGCACTGTAGACGCAATTATTGCCCATTTATCGCTTCAGGGAAGCCCCAGACTGGAAAATGGAGATAATTTGTTGTCTCTTGAGGGTTTTAATCTACTGACTCCTGTATGTATTCAATTTTATTTCAACCACATCAACATTTGTAGTTTGGTGCTAATATTCTCATGGCGACTTATTGGATCGATTTTTTTTTTTATCGAAGGGCATACAAACACGTATTACTACTACAAGACTTGCCTATTGTTCAACGTCCGCTAGCCAAAGGTGGCCGGGAATTGCCTTGTAATACCCAACGCCGTAACGTTACCTGTTCCTTGGAATCGTCACGTTAGAAGTGAATGTTCACAAACGAGACCAAATCTGAAACTCCGACTCTATTTTGCTCTTTTTTGTGTTTTTTTTTTATTTAGGAAGATTACATCTACCTTTACACTTTATCAAATTCCTATGTTTCTTATAATTATGTTTAATGTTTGTCAAATGATTATGTATAGGCATGAAGCGTAATTTGAAACTTTATAAGCGTAATCTAGGTAAACGGACAGTTGTTAGTCAAAATATTGTCATTTCTCAGAGGAAATTGTCCATAACAATATGGGACCGTAGCGAGTATAAAACCTGGTAATATTTAGACTTGATATCAGTCTTCGTTCAGTTCGGAGCAAGTCGGAGACATGAGGAGATTAATCGGTGAGTGTTACTTTAATAATACTTTTTATAGGATGTTTATTTATTTATTTTACAGTTCATGTACACACAAAAATATATATAAGTAAATAAAAGAAAAGAAGACGGAAACAAATAAAAATAGGTACATATGTGATGCTTATTTATAAAAAATCTCTTCCAGCATACCCGCGAGTGGAATAAATGAGATGTAGACACCATGTGTAAAAGTGAAAGGAAAAAAGAAACAAACAAAACAGTTTTTAGTTATTATGATGAGCGTACAAAGTTGGTTACTCACTGAACAATAAAAGTTCAAACTCAAGGTTTGTCAAAGCACAATGGAGCGCTGTATAATACTTAGGTGTTAACCTTATAGATCGCGTTAGAAACATGACGCTACGCTCCATAACTCAAGTAGCAGATGTAGAAAAAAAACAGCCAGGTTAAAGTGGTACTGAGCTGGCCATGTCGCATAAATGTACCTGAACACTGGATGTGTGAAGGAGCTCGACGCTGTCGAAGTCGATCGCGGAAAAGGTGGTGTGACGATCTGATCATGTTTATGGGACCAAGTTAGCCAGAGAAGTTTAGAAGGAAAACGGGGAGGTTTTTGCCCAGTAGTGGGTCAAAGAATAGGATGTTTTGCCGAATAGTTTTTCGATTGGGAATTTCTGTGTAACTCTGGAGTTTGACCGTTTTTTTTAATGGGCTGTATTTATTTTGTTCATGTTTGTTATCTCAAAACGCGTATAAGGATCGATTGACATTTTTTTTTTCCTTAAAAGAATATTATGATTCCAGATGGGTACCAATTTTTTTGAACATCCAGTTCTGATAATGAGATCCATGACGAATCGAGGAAATTCCTCAAATATTATAGGCAACTATATAATGATTTTAGTATTTTCATCGAGAACTCAAGCATTTACAGTCAAAATGTAACATTGAACGCAAGCCTATCAATAATAAAAAAAAAAAAAATATAGAACTGGTGAAAAATACCAGAAATGGCCAACGAAACTTCACACAAAAAAAGGAGCTAGATAAGCTACATGTCAATATTAACAAATAAATGGTCCTGAATAGTATCGCGCACCGTTGCATGCTGCAAGAGTGCGGAAGTATCCATAATGTGGAGCAATTGCAGGAGCGCGAAATGCAACAGCATAACACATACAATTACCGGCACGGATCTTGAGCGCTGGCTTCAAGTTGCGCAGAAGTCAAATATTCGGTCTCTTTAGTTGTGCGCAGTGAGACGCGGGGGCGGGGAGTGTCAGTGCTTGGCTCGCCACGCCATCGTGTCATAGACGTCACTCCTGATTCGTTCCCTGCATTACTGCAAGTATCTAACAACGAAGACGATTGGCTCGCCAATGTATGGAATGCGCAAAGCGATCCACACTCTGACGCCGAGCGCTCAAGATCCGTTCCAGTAATTGTAACAGCAAGCAACAACTCTAAGAATGTACATTTTTGTAAACATTTCAGTACTCGTAGCATTGGTGGTGATGGTATTGTACGAGGTGGTTACTGCGCAAAGAATGGAATGCGAATGCCCTGATAAGTACGACCCAGTGTGCGCCAGAGATTCCCGGACCTACCCCAGTGAATGCTAGTGAGTTTTAAGATATTGTGTGACATGAGGTAGACATGCACTGCTGATATCTTGATTAAAGTTGGCTGTACCCACGGACTAGTTATTAGGCATTATAAGTTTACAAGATCGTAACGCCAAAGTATTTTCTACATAAAAAAATATTTTATAAGTACCGATCATGAAATTACGACAAAAAATCAGCAGTTTCATGTATTTGTGTTTACTTTATTTCGATCTGTCACCAGAAGCACCGCAAGTTTATAATAAGACGCGTGAGAATGTCAATTCGTTTGTCTCAATTAGACTAACTAACTTATAAGCTGTAAACTAACAAATTCGTGTCTGTCCGGGTCCGAATTCATACGGAAGTGACGCCCGGGTGTCACCACTGTGCGAAACGCCCGGAGAACACGGTGGAGCACACAGTCGAGGTGTGCCCTGCTTGGGCTGAGCATCGCCGTGCCCTCGTGGGGGCGATCGGCGGCGGAGACCTCTCGCGCCAGGCCTTGGTTGAGGCCATGGCCCGGAGCGAGGAGGAGTGGCAGGCGGTCGCCGACTTCTGCGAAGCAGTAATGCTCGAAAAGGAGGAGGCCGAACGCATCAGGCAACGGCGTTATCGCCGCCACCGCCGCCGCCGGGATTCTGATCCCGATTTCCGGCCACCGTAGACGCGGGCTTGCGGACAGTGAGCAATGGGTAGCTCACTGTCCGGACCAAGCCCAAGTCGTCGACGGCGCGCACTGTTCCCGCGCGCCTCAAGGAGTTGTCAGCAACAGCAGGCACCCAGCCGGGTCGAAGTCTACTGGGGCCAGGGTTATCCGAAAGGGCGCTCGAGCCCCGGCATGAAGGCTAGAAGGAACGGGGTGGGTCTTTTAGTCAGTAAGAGTCTCACACTATCTCCCGCTCCCCCCAAGAGCGGGGGATGTCAATGCATGATTTTTTCCCACCATAAAAAAAGGGGGTAGTCTGTGGTGTACTGCTAACAAATTAATCAATCTCGATATAAAACACAATCCATTACTATAAATATAGGTATATGCATACATATTATTATGTGTTACACAATCTCATTAAAAAAGGAGATTATCTTTTCATAATCTAGCGGTCCCACGTCACCCTAGCGATCCTTGTTACCCTAGCGGTCCCTGTTACCCTAGCGGTCCCATTCATCCTAACGGTTTCCATCACTATCGGTTTTCATCACTCTAGCAGTCTCAATAATTCTAGCATACCTTATTACCTTCACACGACGCAACGCATTATTTTAGATGACCCTTCCTAAATGTATATCTAATCTCTCTGTATCTGTTTGCAGTATGAACTGTGCCAAAAAATCGAAAGCCTACGATGGACCGTGTGTCCGTAAAGGTGCCTTCCTCCGTCGAGATCCACAACCCTTATGATGACCCTTTACCACAATGACGTATGTCAGCAAGAAACTACGAAGAAACAACTTGTGTCTGTTATTGTCAAAAAATAATTAAAAAAAATATGTTTGGTTTGAAATATTTTTTTAAAATAAAAACAAAGAAATATCTGTCATTTTATTTTGATAGAATTCTGTGTAAGAATTTTTCTTTTCTTTGTAATATGGGTTGTCATAACTGATACTTGTTCATAGAATAAAAAAATTGATACAGGCCGTTGTAACGTAAATCATTTAACAAATGCGTGCTTCTACGTATAACTAATTATCGCCGAACCCACGCTTAACCAAACCTCTAACGAAAAGACATCCCAAAATTTTAATCTATTAAGAGCGCTAACGTTTTCAAAGAAAATGCAAAACTCTCGAATTGGTGAATTAGGGATTTGGTTACTCAAGATTGCATGACTACGACGTTCTTCGTAGCAGCGTGCATTTGTTGTGAAGCGTTTCTTATAAGTAAACATATGGAGACCCGTTATTCAATATTACAGTTTTCTGAATCATGTAATTCGAGATCGCATGGCATCTCACTGGCAGTTTTGAATATTTGATGCGGCCTAACCAAATGTTATTTCTTTGGTATTGTTCACCAAGTCGTTAAGCTCCTTGGTAGTCCTAAGTTTGAGCTACACGAATACTGACAAATGCTTGTAATGACTGGACAAGTCCACTCGAAATCTGTGTGGTTCTTTCTTCGAAAGACCATCTGAGACACTAATCTGCATGGTTCATATGTGATTGGACCGTTACATATCTGACTATGGACTTTAAAAGAGACTTCAACCCCTGAGTTTGTTTCGATGTTTCTTGTCAGGGTAGTCAGCTAGGAAACATCGGCCTCATCTAGTTTAAACTGACCGAAAAAAAATTGACGTGTAAAAGTTTTTTTTAAACCTATTTGCAAAATAAATATCATTTATCAATTATATAGTTTATACGATGGTCCCCAAACTAGGTGGACCGCTTGTACTTAAAGACCGGAGTTGAGACTAGAATATATTATGTAAATCTGATTTTTGTCTATAATGTAACAAAAGGTACATAAAAGGAGTATAAATAGATATAAAAAGAAAAATCTAAAAATTAAAACAAGTTAAAAAATAATTAAAAGAATTAATAACTATTCTATTTTCCGCTAAAAGGAGCCAATTCAACCCCGCTCCAAGTTTCCGAGGTGTAACCTTGCCGGTAACCGTCCATCTTGACCTTCTTGGTGTACTCTGACATCAACACTCAACTTTAGGCCATACATTGAAGCAAAGGCTCAACTGGCTGTAAAAAAACTGGGAATCCTCGCAAAGGTCAGACAGTACTTCACGCCGGAACAGCTGCTCAAACTTTATCAAGCGCAAGTTCGATCGTGTATGAAGTATTGATCTCATTTTTGGGACGGATCTGCCCGATACCAGCTTGATGCACTTGAGGCAATTAAGACGCGAGCCAGAAGTATAATTGGCGATGATACACTCGTCAAGGCGAGACTTCAAAGTCTTGAGCATCGACACCGAGTTGCTAGCCTGTCGGTTTTCTACCGGTTGCATTTCGGGGAGTGTGCATCGGAATTGCATAACCTAATTCCGCCTAGCCCGTTCCATCATCGGACTACCACGACGTACGGCGACAACCGGTACACGGTGGACATCCCACCTACATGCACAAAACGTTTTGGGAACACATTCATTGTGCGTGCAGCTAAGGAGTGGAATTTCTGGCCGGAGTCTGTGAGTGTTTACTGATAGCTACAACCCGGGAATCTTTAAGTTGAGAGTGAATAGGTTTCTTCTAGGTAATCACGTTCTATCATCAACCGTATCGTCGCTTTCTATCAACAATAAAAAAAAACCTATATTAAAAAAAAAAGATACAAAAAGTAGAATTTAAAATAAAGAGATAGGAGCTATAGATCATGTGAATTAATTGTAAATTAATTACACCATTGTAAATGCTAATTCCCTGACACCTAGATCGACATAAATGGTCTGTAACAGGGGCTTATCTCCATTTTGTTCTTGTTTAAAAGGCTATAAAAACGAATGAAGTCACCAGTCCTGGTACCGCGATAGCAAAACTCACAACATGAAACTATCTTTGGGTAAGTAACAAAATGTTTTAAAATATTTAATACATTTTCTACTATACTCATGAAATGGTGAAAGAAAATATCGTGAGGAAGCCAACATGCTAAAAACTATGTGACGTCTACCAACGCGTACTGTGACCGTGAAGAGGATGGGTGGGATATTTGACTGCGAAACTTGATGATCCGATTTTTATTCCATCGATGTTTTATTGGTGCGATGTAACGTTAGTGCGAAAAATTCAGTAGCAAAAAACCTTACAGCGATTGCTCATTAGCTCAATAGTATTATTATTATTATATATTCTTTATTGTACATAACATAATGTAAATAAATACAGAATAAACATTACATAGTATGTCTCGGTTTAAAACAAATCAAATCGAAAGCATTTATGTAAAAATAGACCATTTCCATGCACTTTTGAATGGTCAAATGTCGGTCAGTTAAAAAAAAAGTGAAGCTAAATTGACGCCAAAAAAGTGAAGCCAAACGTATTCCGTGAAATTTATATCAATAACCTTATTAAGGCAATAGTTTTATTTTGGGAATAGATCAAACCATCGCTTCATAAAGATAGAAAATGCCTAAGCGAATTATACAAGACCGTCACAGATGGCGAGATAATATCAATAAGAAGCTAATCCAGCGGGAACTTCACGACCCTCAGTAATGAGGAATACGACTCGAGGAGGAGGAGCAGGAGGAAGCGAATTATAGCAAAAATTGTGTCAAGAAAGAATGAAGGGAACAGACACGATAGGCGCTTCTGTTCTTTCTTAATTGACTTTAAATTATTTCTTATCTTTCTCCCCAGTATTCACACTGTTGGTGATATTCGCGGGAGTCATGATGACCAGCGCCCAAGGAAACTGTTTCTGTACAGCCGAATATAGACCTGTGTGTGGAGCAAACGGTGTGACGTACACCAATGCTTGCCGGTAAGTGCTATCAAATCCTCTTGTCTCAAAAGAAGATATCCATCTTTCGGGAGGCAAAACGATGACAATGGCTAGCAGACAGTCAGTAGTTGTATTCAATTTATCTATTCTGACTACGTTCTTACTCGTAGAACAGAGGCCCGAAAGGTTTGACGGCGCGCACTGTTCTCGCTCACTTCAAGAAGTTGTCAGCAACAGCAGAGGCCCAGCTGGGCCGAAGCCTACTGGGGCCAGGGTTAGCTCCAAAAGGTAGCTCGACCCCAGTATGAAAGGCAAGAAGGAACGGGGTGGGTTTTTTAGTCAGCAAGCGTTTGACACTATCTTCCACTCCGCCCAAGGGTGGGTGATGTAATTTGGATGATTTTTACCCACCAAAAAAAAACCATAATTCTTTCTTAGTTTTCTAACAGTATCTTTTCTATCTCCAGGGCCGGGTGTGAAGGTCAGCGTGTGTATCGTCCAGGAGAATGTTAGCAACATTTTAAAATCACCTCCACGAAAACAAATATAATTATGTATGCGTTCAGGAAAATAAATTCTGGATAACCTTTTTGTTTTTATTCCTTAATCATTTTTAATAAAACTGCTCAGTATGTAGAATATAATAATTATTTATTACTCACTTATTTGGATTGTCTAGAAGTCAGTCAGTCAGAAAAGTGATGCTAGTTGCACATTCCAAAGCGTAGATCTCGTGGAGAAGAATGTGCAAGAAACTCCATGGACACTCTTTTTAAAATTATGTTATTACAATTATTTTCTTAACAGTATAATTATGCAATAGAAAAATTGTGCGTCTCACCTCAACAGCCACCGAACTAAGACTGGCTCCCGACATTACGCTACATCCCCCCACTTATTCACAGATAGTCACAAATGCGTTTCGGTGTTGCCAGCACAATTAGTCGATTGCAATGAATAATGGAATTTAAATATCTTTAACAATATTCTTGGTTATAAAAACATGTATAAAACAAGTAGTTAATCGTCTTTATTAAATATTTACTGTGATTTATTATGAAAGAAAGCGTGGAGCGTTTACGTAATCTTTACTCTTTTTGGACAAAACGCTCCACGCTTTCTTTCATAATAAATCATAGTAAATATTTAATAAAGATAATTACCTACTTATAACCATTTCGCATAGGTAATTATTTATCGGTCGTCACGAACTGAAATTGTTTATGTTTACCTGCGATCTAATGAAGATTTGGAAAAGGGAAAACTCAAGAGAGAGGAGAGAGGGAGAGGAGGGGAGTCATCAAACTAAATGTCCGAATTATTTTGTAATTTTTAGTGCGTGCTAAAAGCGTGTTTTTTTAAATTTTTTAAACTTTTATTTTTATTTTATACTTTTTAGTCTTATTATTCAAACTTAATGTTGTTCTCACGAGTAGTGGACAAATAGACAGTCGACCCCCCCAGAGGTCCATGTAGGCGGGCAAGGCTAATTATTATTTTTTTCGTATCCCATTCAGCAAACCCTTTCATTTAATACCCATATCATGGGGTGCATTTCAAATAGCCAATCCGCCATCTTGGATGTCCGCCATGTTGGATTTAAGTCACGTGACTATTTTTTTCGTATTCCTAACAGGAAACCCTTTCATTTTTATACCCATATCATGGGGGTGCATTTCAAATAGCCTACCCGCCATCTTGGACGTCCGCCATATTGGATTTAAGTCACGTGACTATTTTTTTTCGTATTCCTGACAGCAAACCCTTTCATTTGATATATGAGGGTGGATTTCAAACAGCCAGCCCGCCATCTTGGGGAGGCCGCCATATTGGATTTGTAATGACGTTTCTTAGCTAGTCATGTATTGTCGTCAGAACTCAGAGCGTGTGCAAAATTTCATCCTAATCGAAGACCGGAAAGTGGGTCAAATTAAGATTCCAAGATTTTCTTACATACATAGTTGTTAGTTACAAGTGAAGCTAATAAAATAATAAAAGCGTGTTAAAAAAAGGTTAGTTCCTATCCCAGCAAAAACGTAAGTATATGTGAAAGGTCCAAATCTTAGGCTTCATCGTTACTAATATCACGTTTACAAACACGTGTATATGTTACAAGCAATCTGTATAATCCAGTAGTCTGTAGAAGACTTTGGCAATGTACAGAATATCTAAAACGTGTGGGTAATGTGTGAAATATTATTTTATTTTATAATAATAATAATATTTCACAACTATCACACATTGCCGTCTAGTCCCAAACTAAGCAGAGCTTGTGTTATGAGTATTAGACTACTGATAAATACACTTGTATATTTCTAAATACATAAATATTATAGATATTACACCCAGACACAGAACAAATGATTGTGCTCATCACACAAACATTTGTCCTGGGTGGGAATCGAACCCACGACCTCCGGCATAGCAGTCAGGGCCACTTACCACTAGACTAACAGGTCACTCATTTTATAATTATGTACTTTGCCAACTTTACTTTGTAATGTGTGTAAAAGACGAGAGCAGGGAAAGAGGTGATGTAATTTTAGGACACCCCGACACGGACAGGTTAGGTTAGGTTAGGTTAGTTCACTCGGAAATAAAAGCCTTACTTTAAACTCCGCAGACAGAAATAGCTCAAGAATCTACTTGTAAGCATCATCATAATCATCATCATTTCAGCCGATAGACGTCCACTGCTGGACATAGGCCTCCCCCAAGCGTCGCCACAACGAACGATCATGTGCGTCCCGCATCCATCGAATTCCCGCTACCTTCACCAGGTCGTCAGTCCACCTTGTAGGAGGCCTTCCAACGCTGCGTTTTTCGATACGCGGTCGCCACTCCAGAACCTTTCGGCCCCAACGGCCATCTGTTCTGCGAGCAATGTGCCCTGCCCATTGCCACTTAAGTTTGGCGATTCTTTGTGCTATGTCGGCAACCTTGGTTCTCCTGCGGATATCTTCATTTCTGATTCGATCACGCAAGGAAACTCCGAGCATAGCCCTTTCCATTGCTCTTTGGGTAACTTTAAGCCTTTTGATGAGGCCCATAGTGAGCGACCACGTTTTGGATCCATATGTCACCACTGGCAACACACACTGGTCATAGACTTGCGTCTTGAGACACTGTGGTATGTTGGATGAGAAGATACCGCGTAGCTTCCCGAACGCTGCCCAGCCGAGTCGGATTCGACGGTTGACCTCTTTCTCGAAATTAGATCTACCCAACTGGACTGTCTGCCCGAGGTAGACGTAATCGTCCACAACTTCGAGTATAGAGTCTCCGATCTTGATAGGAGTGGGTGCTACATGGTTGTTTATCATGACTTTAGTTTTGTCCATGTTCAAATCAAATCAAATCAAATCAAATCAAAACATTTATTTCAAATAGACCATTTACAGGCACTTTTGAATAGTCAAATGTCGGTCAGTCCAAGAAAAGTGAAGCTAAATTGCACGTTCTAAAGAGTAGGTCTCTATGGAGAAGAACGTGCAAGAAACTCCATGGACACTCTTTTAAATCATACTATGTGTTACATATAATGCTTGGTTACATATTACTTGTTGCTTCTATCATGTGAGCACAATGTCGATAATGAAATAAAAAATGTAAAATAATTAAAAGATAGAAACTGAATTAAGCCACTGGCAGCTAAGAGATGACCAGTCCCATCTGACGGCACCCGTTCACGAGCATGACGCGTGCATCAGCCCCACTCAGCACAACCATTTTGAAGGGAACTGAACGACCCAATAACACGTGCCACCAGCAGCGAGAAATTTGAGTGAGCATGACAAACTCTCAACTGCCATGCTCGTAATGTCAAAAAAAAAAAAGTTGTAACCTAATAAAAATGCTCCATGGTGCTTCACATTCACAAACTTGGAAAAAGTGCTTCTACATTATACAATGCAATTGTGTCTTTCAAATTAAAAAATAATAATATTAGTTTCCAACTAATCAACTAATTAGTACGCCCTAGTGGTAGTGGAGCTGGACCAGCATTGAGCCAAGCATTTTTATCTTGAATATAATCCTCCAACTTATAATATGCTTGCCTGCATAGTGTGCGTTTAATACAAGATTTAAATTTCGTTTCATTGAGTTCTAATATTTGGGGTGGTATTTTATTATAACATTTCAAACAGTACCCCATGAAAGAAGAGGCCACTTTAGCCAGTCTGTAACCTGGTTGAACTAATTGATCCCTATTTCTTGTAACATAATTATGTCTATCGCCTCTTTTGCTAAAAAGATGAAGATTTTTTCTAACATACATGATGTTTTCATAGATATATTGACAAGGTACCGTCATTATGTTAATATCTTTTAAGATTTTCATTTTAAGACCCACTCTTTCGGAAGCTCTTCTGTAGTCTCAGCCATGACTACTATGTCGTCGGCAAACCGAAGGTGAGTGATGTACTCGCCATTGACATTAATGCCTAGTCCACTCCAGTCCAGAACCTTTAAGACATCCTCCATTGAGGCCGTGAACAGTTTCGGAGAAATGACGTCTCCCTGCCTCATACCTCGCTGCAGGAGGATAGGTTTCGAGGTCTGGTCCTGAAGTCGGACTGACATAGTGACTGCAGTACAGCCCAAGTCTCGATCGAATCAAAGGCTTTTTCGTAGTCCACAAACGCTAGGCAGAGCGGCAGATTATACTCCTCGGTATTCTGTATAACCTGCCGCAGCGTATGTATGTGGTCCACGGTGCTGAAGCCTTTTCGGAATCCGGCTTGTTCGGGAGGCTGGAAGTCGTTGAACCTGCGCGCGAGACGATTCGTGATGACTCTGGAAAACAGCTTGTAGACATGGCTCAGAAGTGAGATGGTTCTGTAATTCTTGAGTAGGGCCTTGTCGCCCTTCTTAAAGAACAGCCACCACGCTTCCGCTCCATGCCTGTGGCGTTTTTCCCTCGAGTATGACGGAATTAAACAGCTTCTGAAGGGCCTTAAGGATCGGTTTTCCACCCGCCTTCAGAAGTTCGGCCGTAATTCCGTTGTCACCCGGCGCCTTATTGTTATTAAGCTGCTTCAGAGCCATCCTAATCTCGTACAGGCTGACGTCCAGGATATCTTCGGTGTAGTATCGGCTCAATCTAGCTCTTGGGTCGTTTGCTAGATTTACAGTGGGTTTAGTGATTGACGTGTACAACTGTCCATAGAAAGCCTCGATCGCTTCTAGAAGCTCTGGTTTGGCGGATATGACTCTGCCATCTTCGGTCTTCAGTTCTAAGCACTTCTACTTGTAAGAAGATTAGATTAAATAAGTCAAAGTCAAAGCATTTATTTCAAATAGACCATTTGCAGGCACTTTTGAATAGTCAAATGGCAGCCAGTCCAAGAAAAGTGAAGCTCAATTGCATGTTCCAAAGCGTAGATCTCTATGGAGAAGAACGTGCAAGAAACTCCATGGACACTCTTTTAAATCATATTTTGTGTAGTATAATGCTTGGTTACATATAAGCAAAAGAATTATTAATTTCACATTAATTTTATTATGTATTATAATATTCAGGTCCTATTTCTTGTCCGAGAGGTCCGTGTAGTTATAAAAAAAACTGGACAAGTGCAAGTCGGATTCGCGCACTGAGGGTTCCGTGCAAACTATAATTCCCGAATGGAGTCTCGAAGATTTTTCTAAATTGCAAAAAAAAAATATTTTTGTGAAATCCTGTTTACTGTTCTTAGATTTATTCTTATACCTGTGCTATAGGACCTTGCTTTGTGCCAAATTTCAGGATTCTGGGTCAACGGGAAGTACTCTATGAATTTCGATCTTTGAGAGTATCAAAATATACGTATTTTTGCGATATAAACGGCCGTATCTTTTTATTCTTTAATTTAGAAGTTTGATTTTTTCACAGCTTGAAGGACCGCAGACATGAGTATATGGTTTTAATTTCAACTCGATACCTCCACGCGTTCTCGAGATAAAGGGTTTTGACAGACAGACAGACAGACAGACGGACGGACGGACAAAAAGTAATCCTATAAGGGTTGCGTTTTTTCTTTGAGGTACGGAACCCTAAAAATAACCCAAACCTAACTTGTTCACATCGGAGTGTCCTAAAATTACATTAATTCCTGCCCTGATCACGTCTTTTACTCAAGTAATAGAACATGTTTTATTTGCCCATCATTGTAGGTAGGTTGGTTAACATTAATAAATATAAACCAAAGTCTATATTTTACACATTGCCTATGGACCAGCAGGTACTCTATACAATCCCTAGGAGTTGTATACATTACCTAGGTAAGGTATGTAATGGACAATGATAATCATTTATTTGTTTATTTTCACATTGGAACGCCTCGCAGCTATTACACCAATGCACAGTGTGGGATTTGACCTTAGTTGCGGACATCCCGTTTTATGCGTTTTTCTGAGAGATAACATTGAAACAAAACTCCAATTAAAACTCCCATTGATGTAGGTATCTGTCATAGTTTTGTAGAAATTCAGAAAACAATGAAAAATCCATAGAAACCATAGAAACAATTTTTCTTCTTTCTTTTATGGTTTTTTTTACTAAATGTTTATTGGTTTGATAGCAGATGTACTTTATGAACCAACCAACCAATCCACCAAAACCTAAAATATTGCGCTATTCTAGGCAAAAAAATTGTTTTCCTATGATTTCATTTTATTTTTTTATCTAGTCACTATTTACATGGTCGCGTTATTTTTCAGTGTCAATATGTTAACTACATTAATTACTATTATCATAAAAAAAAAACAGATGCGACAGACACACTATAACAGAAATATTGAATTTTAAAATTTTAAGTTAGGGTTTCCACTTAAATATTTTAAAAGTCACAACAGAAAACGTACGTTATTTCGAATTTGAGTGTGAGCATAATAGAGAAGATGATGGAGGTTCCCTTTGTGTAGTTAACAGAAGAAACTTTAATACAATCAGATAATGAAGATGATTTGTAAATGTAGGTACCTACTTACTGTATGCTAATATACTATATCTATCTAAATTTTCTTTTTGTTAACACAGCGACCGAATACCTATTTAAGATGATATCAATTCCAAAAAAACCCTCTCTACCCAACAAAAAAGTTCTACTTTATTTCCATAGAAATTATAAAAAACCTTAGAAACGCAATATCTCCAACATCGCGCAAGCTAGTTATATGGATTTTTGTCACAATTTAGTAAAAACATAACCCTATTGAATTTTTGTTAAAAAAAATGCGACAATAACATAGATCATTTCTAATTTTTTTTTTTTAATTTTAAAATTATTTTTTTTCTCTCGTTTTTCTGCACTTATGGGATTGAAATTTTCACACTAGTAGCATTGTAAACTAGCAGATGGTTTGATTTTTTTACAAAGAGAAATATCACTTTTTTCGGGAAATATGGCTGAAAACGTTTTTCGTAGAAATCCACGACTTAAATGAAAAAAAAAAAATATATCTGCAAATCTAATTGAAATTTTCAAAAAAGTATTACTTTAAATGGTCTGGGATGACCAGGCCTACTTAAATCCAACATAAAATGATAGTGTCCGCAACTAAGGTCAAATCCCACACTGTGCAATGGAGCAGAATCACTTCCGAATCGGCTACTTTTTAACATCATAATATTTCGTACATTGCCAGGACGCCCCAGGTATTCTATACATTGCCTAGATATTGCATAGAATACATGACTTATATAAATCACCAGTAACATTATATGTATGCTTATTTTGAATGTAAATTGGTCAGTAACAGCAACACAAAGTTATTTTATTCACCAGTTCCATATATAAAGTTCGGAAATAGCTGCGTTAATACCTTTGTTTTCTGAATCAATTTTCATAGAATAGAATAGAAAATATATGTACACCAAAAAAAAAGTAATACATTTTTTAAAATAACTTACATCTATAGGTACAATGGCGCTCTTAACGCTGACAACGATCTACCAGACAACCTTAGAATGGATTGCAAGAATTTAAAATACAAAGGGGGTAGGTCTGCGGTGTACTGCAAATTAATGAAATATTTTACATTAAAAATATATATTACACTATACATAGATATAAAATTATAATTATTAAATAGCTATTAGGTATATATAAAAGACAAAAACAAACTTATGAATATTATAATATATACTATACATATCATATATTATGTAATTTAAAAAAGTAGAAAAAAAAAATACAAAACGGTTAGTGAAGAAAGAACTGAATTTGGGTAGAAGCAAAATTGATTACAGTGAAAAGAAATGAGAGAAAAAGAATGAATAAATATCCACTAAGAATTAATTACAACATTCTAAATGCTAATGCCCTGAAAACTAGATCAACACAAGTTGTATTTAACAGGGGCTTATCTACGTTCATTGCATATAAAGGACTCTAAAAACCAACGAAGTCACAAGTCGTGGAAACGTGACAGCAAACTTACAATATGAAACTATCTTTGGGTAAGTAACTATCACATTATATTATTTATTTTAATCTGTGATTTGACTTCTATTGACTTGTTTTCTTGTGTTTTATTTTGTTTGACATTTTATATTATTTGACATTGTAATGTAATTATTTGTATCATTTGTTAACTATTGTGTAATCTGAAATATCTGTTTATGACTTGTAAGAATCCCTTACCAATAAATTACTATGACTATGACTATGACTATTTTTAAATATTTATTATAATTCTAACTGTAATTATAGTAAAATAAAAAATAATAATTGAAAAAAAGAAATATGACAAACTGAAATATAGACCGGATGCTGGAAGGAGTTGAGTGTGCACAATATGAGCACGGCATTCTGTGAATAGTTTTGGACTCAGAAAAGCATGCAGATTATGATTCTGGATGTTGCCAGAAGTATACAGGTCCATTTTTACGGTTCAGTGCCCCCCCCCCCCCCAAAAAAAAAACAGAACCCTTATAGGATCAGTTTGTCGCACATCCGTCCATCCGTCTGTCTGTCTGTATGTCAAAGTTCACTCGAAGTAGTGGATATTCAGAAGTATATACTAAAAAAAAAAACAATAGAGGTTTTTACTGAATTGGTTTTACAAATTTTATATTTTCATTTCAATAGAAACCTACATAATATCCACAAGATATCTATGTATCCAAAATATCTAAAGAAAGACATGTAATAAAGTCATAATCAATTTTCAGTATTATTTTTATCTATATTCTTTATTAATTTATGTGTATTAATTTATTTGTGTTGTTTTATTGTACTTGTAATTTTATTTTTGTTAGCTTAGTTGTTTTAATAATTTTTCGGCATGCTGTGGTCTCTTATAAGTGAAAGTGTACACCAACAAGTAACAATAATACAGATATTGTGTACATCCTTTGTTGGAAATTCTAAATACATAAATAAATAATCACGTAAGAATTCTTGTATGGAAAATGGAAATCACTGGGAATCTACCTCGAGTTGAACGCTCTTAAGCAGTTCTGTTCTTTCCTAATTTATTCAACCTCGCACCAATTACTAATTCTGCTGACGCAAAATCAATGTGTTTAACTAGAGAATAAAGTGCAAGAAACAGTTTTAGAATACAAAATAACGTAATACCTTTAGTGTTTAAGTAAACTAGATATTTTTCATTATAAATAATTTAATTATATTTTTCACTATTTATAGACTTTTTTAAATATTGTTATGAATTCTATTGTCCTACAAAAATATAGTGTAAGAGCTCATACCACCTGTGATACAGGTTTATCCTAGTACAGGCACATAACATAGCATTTACCTTTATAATTACTCCTAAGATTTTATGTAACCATTTACCAAATGTTACCATGAATAAACTGTAATACACTGTTGATGATCTTGGCGGGAGTCATGATGACCAGCGCCCAGTGTAACTGTACGGATGAATATAAACCTGTGTGCGTGGAGAGCCGTCAGACCACTAATCTACCGTAACGTACACTAATGCGTGCAGGTGAGTGTTATGAATTTCTCTTGTCTTAGTACAAAAAATTATCCTTTCAGCAGGTTGGTACAACGGTCGATGTACGGGACTGACCGGGATTTGTGTAAAATAAAAGAGGAGAAATGAGATTACTTCGCACTGAGTATATACGCGTGATCAGAACCTAGACCTGACGTAAGATTGTTTTAATATTGTTTCAGTGTGAGTAAAAGACAGAGCTATACAGGTTGCCTAGCGCCATCTCTTACCCACACTCAATGAAGATTAAAACCGTCTTACTTTGAACGTCATGGTAACTCCGCTGGTCAATATTGCTAAAAAGAGAATGACACGAAATTACTTAAATACTACTTAGCCTACATAAAAACTAAACAAAACTTGATGTGTTGTCGCTAGTTGCTATTTACAAAATATCAGGCTCTTATCTTGAAGGGGCTTGATAACTTCAACAGTCGACTACCCAGCGCTGGAATGACTAACACACAATCAGTAGAAATGTATTTAATTTATTTAATACACTACACTACTACTACTGAGAGTTGTAGGTCGCGGGTTCAAACCCTGCCAGGCCCATTTCTTTGTGTTATTTATTTCTTTACCACTGCTCTCAAAACGGTGAAGGAAAACATCGTGAGGAAACCGGCATGTCCTAGAACCAAAACTTTGAAGACATGTGACATTCACCAACCCGCACTGGGCCCGCGTGGCGTGGTGGAACATTAAGAAAGCTGATGATGATTAGTACTACCACTACTTTTATTTTTTATACTCTCGGTATAAAATAGTTCATAAGACATGATTTATCTGTTTGGCAAACGTCCAAATCCGTATTAACTTATCAGCCATCAAAACTCTGGTTAAATATCAAGAAGTAACAAACATACACAGTTCGCTTTTATAATATTAGTATAATTTTGATGCGGTGTTCAGAAAATGAAAAAAAAAAAATATATATAACCGACTTCAATGTTAAAAAACCGGCCAAGTGCGAGTCGGACTCGCCCATGGAGGGTTCCGTAGCAGCAAGTAATATAATATAAAAGTTCGTTGTAACTTTGATCGATGTTTTAATAATAGTGTATTTTTTTAGATTTATGACGTATTAAAAAAACTACTTACTAGATCTCTTTCAAACCAATTTTCGTTGGTAGTTTACATGGTAAGAAAATCATATATTTTTTTTAGTTTTATCATTCTCTTATTTTAGAAGTTACAGGGGGGGACACACATTTTACCACTTTGGAAGTGTCTCTCGCGTAAACTATTCAATTTAGAAAAAAATGATATTAGAAACCTCAATATCATTTTGAAGACCTATCCATAGATACCTCACACGTATGGGTTTGATGAAAAAAAAATTTTTGAGTTTCAGTTCTAAGTATGGGGACCCCCAAAATTTATTGCTCTTTTTCTATTTTTGTGTAAAAATATTAAAGCGGTTCACAGAATACATCTACTTACTAAGTTTCAACAGTATAGCTCTTATAGTTTCGGAAAAAAGTGGCTGTGACATACGGACGGACAGACAGACATGACGAATCTATATGGGTTCCGTTTTTTGCCATTTGGCTACGGAACTCTAAAAACACTGAAAAGTATAAAATAACTTTAATTTCGGAAGTCGGTGTTTCTATAATAGTTTTGTCTCTTTGTCATTTAACTCCGACTTTCGAAATTAAAGTTATTTTATTCTTTTCAGTATTTTTTAACATTGAAGTCGGTTATATTTTTTTTTTTTGTAAAAAGTTTCTTATTTTACACTTTTTGGTTAAGGTACCACCACTAAAAAGTATCCCTCAGACAAACTTAAATAACTTAATCCGTTGTGTGTCTAAACGTGGATCCACGCGAGACACAATGGCTTTTTAATTGTGTCTCTAATTAAGGCACACGAGAGGTTAAAGCCACAGTGCATCTCATAACGATTCTAATAATTCCAAACGCGGGTAGATTACATTAATTTACCTTCTGGCTTCATCATCAAATCAGTTCGATACATCCCCCCCCTTTTCTGTCAGTCTGTCAGTCAGTCATCGACTACACGTATAGACAAAACAACTATGTATAACTTGTAACCACAGTTCTGCTGTGATCCCATGACGAGTTCTGTTCCATATCTTCGAAGTTCATGATCAAATCATAGCAATATTTCTATGGGACCAATTTGGAAGCATAACCTTTCAATCAAAAAAATAATTTTCAAAATCGGTCCGCAATTGACCGAGATGTTGGTGAACATAAAAAAAAACATACATTCAGCCGAACATAGAACCTCCTCCTTTTTGAAGTCGGTTAAAAAGGAAAAAAAGGAGTACAAAGGTATAATACCGCTATACAGAATAATTAAAAAAAATCGAATTTGGAACACAGATAAATGTTAATTTGTTAGTAAAAGCAAATCTATACATACATATTAATAAAATTGAAGTGTCTGTTTGTAATATTGAAATTACTGCTTTTTACTACATACATATGAATTACATACACTAAAATATTTTTCTGTCCGTTTAATCTATAAAATGGCTGGACCGATTTTGACGGGACTTTTTTTGGCAGGTAGCTGATGTAATAAGGAGTAACATATGTAGGCTACTTTTATTTTAGAAAAAAATTAATTCAAAATCCAGCCCCCCTAGCCAAGTTACAACCGTTTCGCTTGCGTCGAACGCTTCGAGTTGGCCGCGCCCCCAATTCTTTTGTTCTGACCACGTGACTGAGCGTTGAGATGACGTCATTCCCGTACATTTGAAGCTTTCTGCTAGCGTTAACGATTGCAGACTGGCAACTTGGCTAGGGGTACTGTAGTCCACGCGAATGAAGTCGCGGGCACAGCTAGTTATTCTATAAATATAATCATGTTTATTAGCGATATTCTATTCTGAAACAATTTAATCTGCCAAAAAAGATCATAAATTTTATCCACAGCATATAGAGAATTGAGCGGTTGTTTATTGTTATCGGTGAAAAAGTCAGAAAAGATAAAATCCTCGTTGTGATAAATAAAAAACACGAGGGTGATATAAGTTGCATGTTAAACTTAATCGTAGTGCAATAGAGTTCGTTTTTAAGGAAGTGTATTGAAAATTATAATATATATTGTTTCACATAAATGTAAATTTTTCTATGCTTAATTTTATCTAAAAGTTTCTCTTCTATTTCTAGGGCTAGGTGCGCAAGACAGCGTGTGACTCATGAAGGAAAATGTTAGTAACGTTTGAAAATCACCTCTACAAAGATATTGACTTGTATGTACCCAAAAACATGTTTTTACGTGCGTTTAGAAAAATATATAAGTACTTAATTACTGTTGTGTTTTTTTTTATTCTTTTACTTTTCAGCTTTCGCATTATTGGTAGGTATTGTTATGTTTCTGCACCACCCTAAAGTTGACTAGCAGATAATGCCTAAGGCATTAAGTCCGCTTTTGTACTGTTTTTTGTGCATAAAGTTTTAATAAATAAAGAAATATAGGATATAACGGAAAGGTTTGCATATTTTCTATTACAGACTACTTTATGAGGAACTTCTTATTTACGTTCTTGGATAAAATAATATCCTACATAAAAAAGGCTCAATATTTTATGATCTATGCGGACGCTTGTGTTTGACCGAATGGCGCAAAACAACTCACGAACGCCAGCGTTCGCTTGGGTTTATATAAAATAAATATAAATTTATTATTTAGATTAACCAACAGCGATATACTACTCTGTCAAGAAAGTACCGGGAAAAGATCAATAATACACAAAATTTTTGTTATTCATCCAAATTTATTTTATCACCTTCAAAGTATGCCCTTCAGAAACGATACACTTACGCCAACGAATAATCCAATCATCAAAACACTTTTTAAACGCTGTTTCCGAAATTGAGTTCAGTTCTCGCCGCGAATTCTCCTTTATGTCTTCTACAGATTGAAAACGGGTGCCACGAAGTGGTAATTTGAGTTTAGGAAAAAGACAGAAGTCGGCTGGAGCCATATCTGGCGAATAATAATATGGTGGCTGCTCGATGGTATTTGTTGAGTGTTTGGTCAAAAAATCGTTCACAATAATGGCCTTGTGCGAAGGCGCATTATCGTGGTGCAAAATCCAAGAATTTTCTTTCCACTAATCTCTCCTTTTTCGTCGAATTTGCTGTCTTAAATACCGCATAACGCTCAAATAATATTCTTCATTTACCGTTTGACCTTCCGGTAAGAATTCCGAGTGCGCAACATCGCGATATTTAAAGAAAACAGTCAACAGGACTTTGACTTTTGATCGACTTTGGCGTGGTTTTTTCGGTTTTGGTTCAGTTGGAAGGCGCCACTCCGAAGCTTGTTGACTCGTTTGCATGTCAAACTCGTAAACCCACGTCTCGTCGCCAGTAACAATGCGTTTCATGAATGTTGGGTCGGAATTGACTCATTCTAGCATGTCCTCCGCGACTCTCATGCGATTGAGTTTTTCGAGAAAATTCAGGTCTTTTGGGACTAGCCGAGCGGCAACATGTTTCATACCCAAATGGTTAGTTAAAATGGTACGGATCGACTCATGAGATACAAAAAGTTCGGCGGCTATCTCTCTCAAACTTAAATGAGGATTTTCAGTCACCATTTCCTTCACTTTTGCGATGTTAACTTCAGTTGCAGAGGTTGATGGCCTACCAGAGCGAGGCAAATCTTCCATCATATCTCGACCGCTTTTGAATGATTTGTACCACTCATAAGCACGTGTTTTGTACAAAGTATGTTGCAGAGTAAACTTTTTGCAGTAATCTATGGCTAATAGGAAAAAAAAATAACAGGTTTCTTTTTCTAAATGGGATAATTTATTATTGTATATCGTGCGAACGGACTAATAAAAAAAAATCCATCTGGGCCGACACATTATTCGCCCGGAGGAGATTAAAACTCTAAAAGCTAGGAGTATTCTAAATTTCTTGGAAGCCTCCGGGCTAAAAGAGTTACTCTAACAAGGTGGCGAGTCACAATAGATCTTTTAGGTCGCAGTGACTACATCCCCTACACTATGGGTGATGCATAGCCCCTTATCTTCTAAATAATAATAATACATTAAAAAAAAAAACAATAAAACGTACAGCTACAATATTGCTTCAAATTAAGCTTGGAATAAAAATTTGAACTTGAATTGAATTATAGGAGATCAATTGCTAATCATTTGCCTCCATTTATATTAACAACTATCTTAATTTTGTTAATAATAATCCCATTAAAATTATATGAGTATAACAGTGGGGTTCTTTTTACGCATGTAACTAGTTTAAACTGTGACGTTTACTATTATTTTGGTTTTTTGTTGTATAATATTGTTTAAATTATTAGGGTCTTCTTGGACGGCCCTACAATTAATTATATGTCAGATGAACCTATTCTACAAAATATTTTTTTTTTCAGTGGCGTACATTAAATGTTCAGAGTATTTAAAAGAATAAAAGATGTCAAACAAATATAAATGGTCCCATGTGGAATCCCTGTGGAACGCCACTAGATATTTAAATAAAATTAGAACAGTATCCTTCTAGCACTACAGTTTAAGACCTTTTGAATAAATATGATTGGACCCATCGTTACAGATTTCCGCGTATAACCAGTCTGTATAGCTTACCGAGCAAAAGAACGTCATCTACACGATCAAAAGCTTTTCAAAATCCGTCAGCCTGCCCGCCGATGTCTCTATTTTCAAGAACAAAATTCGAGACTCTACAAGTAGCTAAGTTCGAGCTATAGTTGAGCGATTTTTTAAGAAACCGTGTTGCTTGCAAGCAATGCCTTTAAGGATATATGCATATAATAAGTGTTATATAGCAGATTTTCAAACACCTTACCATATTACCTTACAGTATTTAGTACCTATAGAAATACCCTTGTAATTTCTAACAAATGCGAACCCTTTGCGTGTATTAGGATAATGAATGCTTTCTTCCTTTCACTTGGGAATGTGTCTTCTCTTAACCTTTCGAATGTCTTAAGTTACACAGTTCGACATAAGATAATTGTCTTTCTATTGTGTCTCTAATTACGACATTACGACAGAAATATCAAAAATAGTATAAAATGGAGATGCTAAAGTCTTCGCAATTACAGAAATATATACATAAAATTATGAATGTATTCCCAAATAACGCTAATGTAGAGGTTCATCTTTGTTCGGGTTAGTATACCTGAATCGTATGCACTCCAACGTGTCCTCCGAGCGGTGTAGAAACTTACTGAACTTACCATGTCCGGTAAGGACCTACGTCATGCAAAAGATGAGTGCGCAGGGACGCCTCTTCAACAACTCCTCAAAGAGGAAACTTACCGTCATGATTATGGCGTGCTCAGCGCTAGATTGCGACAGTTGCTGTCGTCATAACACCTATCCCGCCAAAATTCCGTCCGCCATGTCTTAATTTCTCATGGCAGCAGAGTTTCACTCCAGCGTTGCATTTCCATGTGCAAATTATGAATGTGTACATTTTGGAAGGACTGTTGCCTCCAGGTCCCATAGCATTAGGCCGGTAAGGAGACTCCCCGCTTTGCAGGAGACCGTGCGGTATCCCTGCACCATCCGGAAGGCCGGGTCATGGCCATCTGGGACGGATTTAGGTTGACTGCCGGTTGCTTCCGTAGTGATGGCTCTCACACCGGAGCTTCGTAAAGGGCCATGAACCGCACGATCCATGCGTACAACCTTCGGTAGGAGGCATCTGGTAATCGTATGCATTTACCTACGTATAATAAAGCCATTTTGAAACGATTCTGTGACGTTTCAAATTCTTACGTCCTGATCACGATTTCGGTTTTAGCAGCTCGCAGCGCGTCGCGCGTCATGGTTAGTGGCAGCATTGGTAAGCTAGCGCATTTTCAGTATGTGCGGCGCTTCGTGGCATGTTTCAAACATATTCATGCTTTTGATTTTACCGCTCGCCGCCCCGTGCTTAGCTACCGCTCACCGCGGAAAGGTCGTGAACGGGCCGTAAGTATTGGGTAGCCTATTTATTGAGAAAGTTATAACCTGTGGAGCTTTAGTATATAGGACAATTGTTATCATTAAGTATGTTGATGGAAGTCTTACTACTTAAATATTTTTGTTTTAATTGTATACGCAAGTTTTCCGTTCATAATGCAGTTATTAGAACGCTAAGTCAAGTGATCCTTAAATTTTCTACAACATGATATTCCACTTTTACTTATCCGTGTTTGAACATGTGTCTTCAATACTGTGTGTGTATATATAATACTATGGTTGATTTATTAATTTAAGCTACAGTATTGTTGTACTAGTAAAAGTCACATTCTCTCTCGCTCCACACCGAGAGGAGTTATTTGATGATTTCCGAAGAAGAATATTATTTGTATTTTATTCCATTTGTACTATATTTTTGTTAGTCGTCTGTTTATTGAATGATTTAAATAAACTTGTATCTAACAAGTTACACACGCACGTAAACATTCACATAATGTGTTTTTATTTTTCAAAATAATGGTTTTTAACTTTCCAAATTCAAACGTTATTATTCCCTGGGGAACACCTATCTATACTACATTCAATCCCTAGAGACAGGAATACTTGCTTTAGGTATTGATTGTAAAACATATCAAAGGGCACTATCGACCAGATGGTGTGAAAAAAAAAAGTTTAATCTAACTTTACATTTGTTTTAAAATATCATTTTTTATTGTATAATGACGGAGTTTTCGGAGCATAAGCTGTTTAATATTCCCTCAACAGACGATTCAAAACTAAAAATTCAATAGATAGCAATTTCTTCCAAAAATAGTGCCAAAAGTTAATAGATAGTGTAATTATTGAGTACAATTAAGGCCTAATAGATAGTGTAATTATTGAGTACAATTAAGGCCTAAATATTCAGCAAAGTAGTTTTATATCTTCGCACTTTCGTATAAAAGCCTTTTTAAAATTCAAGAAGGTATCGTCGTGAAATTGTGGCTTTACAAACTGAAGATGAAACTACATTTGGGTGAGTACTTTATTAAGTTAACCATCATCATCTGCCTGCCCTTGTCCCGTTTCATTTGAGGTCGGCGCAACCCGTTTTTTTCTTCCATTCTGTCCAGTCACTCATCACGCTATCACTAACTCATTTTTCTTTCATATCACTTTTCACACAATCCATCTATCTTTTTTTTGGCCTCCCTTTCCTTCCAGCCACATGTAAATTCATAACTGTTTTAGTAACATGCTTTTTATTATCTCTCCTCTTTACATGACCATACCAAGACAAACGATTTCCTTTCAACAAGACAAACGATTTCCTTTTTTTAAGTCACTGGCGCCACTACTTTATTAAGTTAACCAATTTATAATGTAATGATTTGTAATCTATATTTGTAATTTTTTGTATTAGTTTTAGTATTTTTTGAGGTGGGAAATCATCCAATAGCTTCTAGAAGCATTTGAAAAACTCTGAAGGGACTAAGATTTGGAATTTGGTGCTGTAGTAAATTTTATTCATCTTAAAATTACCTATCTAATGATATAACAGACGTAGCTATTGGAAAGTGGGCCCAGAATTTATAAAAAACTGTGATATCATCCTTTTTTTGCGTATTACAGAAACTTTTTTGATGAATTACTAAAGGAAATAAAAATAGGACTTGAACAAAATAAAATTAAAAAAGCTTGTAAAAACAATTAACAATTTAGTATGGTCCGCTTTAAATAGTGTTATAGGTCTATCGACAAAGAAAGTCAGACTTATTAGCCTCATTGTTTTGGATCTTGCGAATGCATTTGACACAGTTTGTGCTCCAATTTTTGTAGATAAAATGAAATGTTTGGGAATCAGACGACTGCTGCTGGATCTTTTTATAGATTACCTGAGTGAGCGTATCTAGGAAGTCAAGATAGATGAATTCATTAGTGATGAGCAACCGCTTATCTACGGAACTCCTCAAGGTTCCATCCTTGGACCTACACTCTTTCTCAGTAGTAGAAAAACCACGGTACAACGGTTTTTCTACTACTGAGAAAGAGTGTCGCTCGGCTTTATCCGGATGCCTGGCAACGCTTGTCATGAAAAATTTCTGAAAAGGAAACCGGTGGTCCTTAACTCTTTGAATGTCGTAATTAGAGACACAATAGAAAGACAACAATTACCTTATGTCGGACTGTGTAACTTAAGACATTCGAAAGGTTAAATACGAAGAGTGGTTGAATGGTTTCAGTCAATAAAAGTTTGACGCACCCTCCGGCTTACTATATAGCGAAAGAAGTCATTAGACGATTTCCCAACTCAAAAATAAAAACTATTTGCTAGCTCTATTTAATATTTATTTTAAAAATATTATCATTTATTGAAGGCGGAGTTGGTGCCACATTTCTATTAATTACTCCTTAAAACATGTTAATTGTAAGCAAACGTTGTTTTGCATTAAGTAGCTGTTTATTATTGCCTCATTCTATTTAATTATATAAATGAAAATACTGACTGACTGACATATCAATGCACAGCCAAAACTACCAATAGTTTCTTAATGCCTTAACCTTATACCTTATGCCTTATGACATAACCTTATGCAGAAATTTGCTATTGTATATATTTCTGCAGATATTTTGGATTTACAGATATCTAGTGGATATTATCTAGGCTTCTATGGAAATCAAAATATTTTGTATAAAACCAATCCAGTAAAGATCTCTGAATATCTACTATTTTACGTGAACTTTGGCCCTACATAATGTATTCATATATTAAAAATATAAAAAAGTATAACCTTAAAAGCCTTGCACATTTATTTGGGATTCCGAATAACGACATTTTTTTTAAACTTTAAGGGTTTTAAAAAAACACATATTTTCTGGAACAAATTTTGTGCAATCTTCGAGTAAATCACGAAAGGTGTTATCTCTTTATTTTTCGCGTTGCGTCTTCTTAAAACATCGCGTTGGATTGCGTTAGATGAAGCAACAAGCTTTTAGACCCTCGATGTTGACGATAGGCGAGTAGAAAAGAACTCTACGGGGGCCAGGTTATTTGAAAGGGAAGCTCGGTCCCGGTACGAAGGCAACAAAGGAACGGGGTGGGCTTTTAGTCAGTAAGAATCTGACACTATCTCCCGCTCCGCCCAAGAGCGGGGGTTGTCATTGGATGATTTTTCCCGCCATAAAAAAGAACCTTTAATTAGGTGAAACGAGGGTCAAAAGATTGTGGATAAACCTACTTTGAGCGAGCGAAGTCGCTGGCATAAGATAGTAAACAAGAGAAAAACTAAAAATTCACTAGATAATCATTTATTTGAAATAGTGTTAGAAAAATAGTGTACTAATTGGGCACAATGGGCATAAATAGTTAGTTAAAGAGAAATTATCTCTTCGTATTTTTGTATAAAAGCCTGTACAAAACTCAAAAAGGCACGAGTAACATTGTAACTTTACAAATAGAAGATGAAACTTACTTTCATGGGTGAGTAATTATTCTATTATGTTATAATTTGTTTTTATTATTGTTTGTAAAATTTATCATCCAAACACTTCTCTCCCGCACTATGGAAGAGGAAGAGGATGTATAATAAGATTATTAATGAATAAAATAATCCACACTTGAGTTCACCCCATTTTACATTAACAAAATTACTGTTCACGAAAGAATTGTTATCAAAAGCAGTATCCAGCTATTGTACTCATATTGTATTTTCCTTCTTCAGTATTCTTCGTGTTGCTGGCACTGGTCATGATGACCAGTGCTCAGAACTGCACCAACAGGTGTCAAAAGGAGGTTACGAAGCCCGTCTGTGGCGCGGGTGGAAAAACGTACCGCAACAATTGCGAGTAAGTATTTACTACCACCGTTCTACTACTACCGTTCTGCCGATTCCAACACATGCACAAATTCTCCATAGACACAAAAATTACGATAAAGATATGAGCATGTCTTAAGACGCTATGTCACATAGTTGGCGTGTTGTCTCGTTATGTCTATCAATGAGAGCCTATTTGGAAATAATAGATTATAGAATTTCAAGAAAAAAATAAACTAGCCTATAAATAAGCCGATAGTGTGGTAGATATCATTTTGTTTTTGGCCTTTCATTGTAATGTTTTTTTTTTTTTTTTTATCATAGCAGTGAGTCAAATTGACATGATCATTTTCAAGGATTGCTAAGTGTGTAGTCTCGAACTAGTTTGAGATCCCCGTTCCCACGCGGGTTGCCACTCGGCACTTGCCACCCGCGCTCTTACTGCGGCCTCTTGTATAAAAGAGTTATGGCTTGAGTTGCCCGCGCGCGTCCCGCGTCGTATAGCCCGCATCGCTTCCCGCGCTTTTGTATCCGCTATAGACACTTCAAAGAAGTTCTAAAGCCGGCCATTGACGATCAGTCCAAACATAAAACTGCGGCATAAAACTAGGGCGTCACTCCAAAATTTGATCGTCAATGGCGAATCATCACTCCAGAGTTGACGCCAGTGAATGGGAAATCTAAAACCATTTGGAGTGACGCCCTAGTTTTATGCCGCAGTTTTATGTTTGGACTGATCGTCAATGGCCGGCTTAATGTTTAAAGCCGGCCATTGACGATCAGTCCAAACATAAAACTGCGGCATAAAACTAGGGCGTCACTCCAAAATTTGATCGTCAATGGCGAATCATCACTCCAGATTTGAACTGACGACGCGCCACGGAAATTTTCTGTGACTACCATAAATCTAAGCGGCGCGTCGCACCAAACTGACCGTCAATGCACGATCGTCATTCCAAGGCTTCAGTTCGCTCGCTGCGATCGCAGTGACTGAGCGTGTTGTGCATCTAATTTTAAAATGCAGTTGGAAAATTTAATTCTTCATAACTCATTCCCGAAGCTAAGAAACGAAGAGTGGCAGTCAATCTCTCATGAGGGCTAATAGCTTCTCTCATATTAGTATCCTGTTAAGCAATATATGGAGTTACAAGTTTCAAAAGCTTGAAATATGTAGTTTCGTCCATCCTTAAGTAGTTTATGTAGTCACTTGGTTCTAATGATAACTCATTCAACAAATTGACGTGAGTGAATTGATTCCTTATTCTAAGCCATTCTTTCATCCATTGCTTTCAAGTTTCTCGGTGAATATATGGCAACATATAGTAGCTACAGTTAGAATTAACTTATTTTATATTTTTCCATTTGAACTATTTGTTATGTATTTGTTTATTGTGCAAACCTACCACAGTGTTGTCTTTTTTAACCCAAAGGTTGACTGGTAGAGAATGCCTTGTGGCATTAAGTCCGCCTATGTACCACTATTGTACATGAAGTTTAAATAAATAAATAATAATTAATGTTTCTTCTTCAGAATCAGAATCAATTTTTTTTTCGACATAAATATAAGTAGTGCACTTTTAGTTACCTTTGCCCGGCGACCGATCGAAAAATGAAGAGCCGGAGTGACGCCAGTGAATGGGCAAATCTAAAGCCGGCCATTGACGATCAGTCTAAACATAAAACTGCGGCATAAAACTAGGGCGTCACTCCAGAATTCCAAATGGTTTGAAAGCCCTGGAGTGATGATTCGCCATTGACGATCAAATTTTGGAGTGACGCCCTAGTTTTATGCCGCAGTTTTATGTTTGGACTGATCGTCAATGGCCGGCTTTGGAGTGACGCCCTAGTTGTATGCCGCGGTTTTATGTTTGGACTGATCGTCAATGGCCGGCTTAAGTTTGCCGCGCCGCGCCCGCTCCGTGCTCATGTTTGCAGTCTGGCCGACACTATCTTTTAAAAACAATCTTTTGTTTTCAGGGCTATGTGTAACAAAGTAAAGGCACGTCCTGGAGCGTGTAAACGATCACGATCACTCTAGTGGAGACCAAACGGTTTGAGTACAATCTTCGAAACAAAGAATGTGTGAAATAAAATTGATAAATTGAAATTTCTTTTGTGTATCTTTTACTTCTGCCTCGCATTTTTTAAAATAAAAAGGTGAGGTTTGAAGCCTCTTTGTTGATTGTTGTTATTAAATGCTGCGATAGACAGATGAGACGTAATAATCAGTCTAGTTCTTGAGGATCGCGTGAGGGAACGAGCTTCACGACCCAGCTGCCATAAATATACCATGAACAGTCTCATGCCTCCATCGATATATATATTTAAGTATGTTTATTATGTAAATATTTGTACACTTGTTTTCTTATTAACCTATTTGCACCTGCCATGTTTTCTCTTCACCACCCTAGGTTGACTGGTAGAGAATGCCTAAGGCATTAAGTCCGCCTTTGTACCTTTGTGTTGCATGAAGTTTTAATAAATAAATAAATGATATATATGTACTACACTCTAGATTAGGCGTGCAGAACACTCACTTCAATCGACGTATGTGTAATGACTACTGTACACCTTGAATATTACGATATGTTGAACCAAACGCGTAAGTGCCGCGAAATTCAAAACGCTTAAGACATTTTGGTCGCGAAAAAGTATCCTCTAAAAGCTATCTTAGCGCTGCATGTTTTAAAAGTTCTGTTAGACGACATAATGCAGCGAATTTTTGTTTTAACTTTTCAGTATTTTGACAAATAGTTTCCATGAAAGGTCTTGTCTATTACTAGAATATATAAATCGATGCATGACTTCATCAAAAACACATATCTAAACTACGGCTTGCTTGCTACCCGCTACACGTTATCAACGTGGCAAAATGGATGTTTAGATCATGGTATACTATTAACTCGGCTACCTGCCTCAATTCTGGTCGCGCATTCTGCTTGAACGGGTCATGAGATGGTTACATTGTTTTTACCAAAACGGGTGTCTAAATTAACTATAACTATATAAAAGGAGAAGCTGACTGACTGGCATTATGAGCACATAGCTAAAACTATTGGGGCTAGGAACATGAAATTTTGAACATTTTTTTTTTTGACATAGTCGTGCACTTATAAGGAATTTTCCATAATTCACCTTCCAAAGGGATGAAACGGAGGTCCAAAGTTTGTATGGAGAAACCTACTTAAATCTACACGTAAGCGAAGCCACTGGCATGAGCTAGTCAGGATGCAGGAGGTAGAAGATCAGCTCAAGATCGTCATGCAGTGAGAGAAACAATAATTTGGTCATTAAGGCACGCAGTAGACACAACTGCGAAACTGTACCCCTAGCCAAGTTGCTAATCTGCAATAGTTAACGCTAGTAGAAAGCTTCAAATGTACGGGAATGACGTCATCTCAACGCTCAGTCACGTGGCCAGAACAAAAGATTCGGCGACGCGGCCAACTCGAAGCGATCGACGCAAGCGAAACAGTTGTAACTTGGCTAGGGGGCTGTTCAGCTTCCTAATCGTAAATAAATATTAAAGCCTGGTTGCTTCGGAGTATTCGATATCAAGACGCATTGTATTTTATATTATACGTTATTAGGCGTGGCTGACGCCACGTAAAGAGTTACGGGGCGTCAGTGTGAGCGCTGTCACTGCAAAACTGCACTGGCACGCCATAAAAACGGCCAGGGACTCAAACTGTAACCGTAATAATGTGTTTTAACACTGTTTTTTAAAACAGTTTTAACAGAAAAACACTTTTAAATGTAACAGATACAATAATGTTACCGAATGAAACTGTAACCTTTTATATGTGTTATGGAGTGCTACCGAATCAAACTGTAACCTGTTTATATGTGTTAATAAGTGTTAATATGTGTAAACGAAATAATCAGTTTTAGTATAGCTTTGTAAATTGTAACTTTGGCAACGCTGCGTTTACCTGTTACACTTATTAACACTGTTAACATTTTTATATCTGTTACACAACAGATATATAAGTGAAAAACATATCTATGTTAGGGTTACACTTTTGTAAGTGTTTTGGGTTAACACATTGAAAACACATTAATAAGTGTTACATATTTGATTCTGTTACCAATTCAACATGTAACACTTATAATTCTGTAACCTTTTTGAAGGTGTTTTTAAGTCCCTGAAAACGGCGATAAGTCACCTCTATAAGGAGTGACTGGAGCGGCAACACGACGTCCTCATCTTTCGCATCATCATCCTCATCGGACATGGCAAGTTTGGGAGGTTCCTGCGTCGGATTCAGGTAAGAGAAACCCCCTGATGACCCGCTCCACTTGGGCGGAGTACCGACGTGTCCTCGAGAAGGTGATCGGTGGCAGCGAATTCAGGCTATGTTCCGAAGCGAGGAGGAATGGCAGGCGGTCGCCTACTTCTGCGAAGCATTAATACTAGCGAAGTAGGAGGCCACACGCCTGAGGGAACGAACGTTTTCACGCCCCAGCCGCCGAGGTTCCGACACAGAGTACCAGCTACGGTTGACACGGGCTTGCGGCCGCCAAGCAATGGGTAGTTCACCGTCCGGCCGTCCGGTAGTCGACCGGACCGTGCCTAAATCGTCGACAGCGCGTGTCATATCAGCAAACCGTAGAGGCCCAGCAACGCCGATGCTCACTAGCTAGAACCGCGGGGAACTTCTGAAATGGAAACCTAGAACACAAAGGGCTACTGAAGGACACAGGTGTGGTTTTAGTTAGTAAAAATTTGATTTTTTTCTTAATAATAAATATATTTGATTAGGTACTTGTTGAATTCGTTTCACCTCCTAATTAATTAATCTATACATTTTACTTTTAAGTCAAAAACTACTTAGTCCTTAAACAAATTGAAACTTCACCTCGAAAAAATGCTAAATAATTGTTTTCCTCAGTTTTATAATATGTGTTTAAGTTTTGCTACTGATTTGATTGTTAAAATATCAAAAAAATTATAGAAACCGTCGGGATCTTCAGAATTTTGTTTGTTCAATTAATATACATTTTATTCGATTACGAATCTTCGTCGTCAACGGCACGTAGAGCTCCACGCGTGCCTCAAAGACATGTCAGCAAAATCCCTAGCAGGGTTATCGACCCTGCTAGGGACTAGGGCTCACTAGGGTCACAAGGAATTTCTGAAAAGGAAACCCGTAATCCAAGAATACAAAGAACGATTAAAAAACACTGGTGTGGTTCAGCCAGTAAAAGTTTGACACACCATTCCATTCTACTCTAGAGCGAAAGATGTCATTAGATGATTTCCCAACTCAAAAAAAAAACTAAAATACATTCAGTCAAAAAAGTATCGGGAATGGATGATTTGTTTATGATTCCAAATTCAAATTTTAGATTTTTTTGTTGTTGCTAGATTGGCACAACTGTTTTCCATTTTGTCATTTATATAAAATACAGTGCTGTTTTTAGTTATATCATATCTATAGTGTGTATTGCGAATTTCATAATGAACAAAAACATCGAACAAAGAGTTTGTCTTAAATTTTGCATCGCCAATGAAATTTCGTGTTCGGAGTCACTGAAAATGTTACAGAAGGCTTACGGTGAATCGACTTTATCAAAAACACGTCTGGTGGGATTCAACGCAGCCAAAACACAGGCGTGTCTGTTCACCGCCAAAAGGAGCCCGTTCACCTCGGCTCCTACTTTTCAGAATGTATCATTGGATTGTACCAACCGCCTTCAGCTCTTGGGTGTCGAAATTTCCTCCGACCTCAATTTTGGGCGGTTCATTGAGTCCAAAGCCAAAGTAGCAGCTAGGAAACTAGGCGTTCTCGCAAAAGTCCGACGGTACTTCACACCGAGACAGCTTTTAATGTTATACAAAGCACAGGTCCGATCGTGTGTGGAGTACTGCAGCCACATATGGGCTGGTGCTGCAAAGTGCCACCTGGCAGCTTTGGACTCAGTGGAAAGGCGTGCGAAGAGGCTGATTGGTGATCCAGATTTGGTTAATACCAATCTTCAAAGCCTTGAGCACAGGCGTAGGGTAGCCAGCCTTTCGGTGTTTTACAGATTGCATTTTGGAGAGTGTGCGCAGGAATTGCATGACTTGATTCCGCCATCTCATTTCTACCATCGGACAAACCGACGCACGGCGAGTATCCACCCTTACGTTGTTGAAACATCTACGGTCCGGACTAAGCGTTTCGCCTCGTCATTTATACCGCGTACTTCGAAGGACTGGAACAGTTTGCCTGCTGCGGTCTTTCCGTCTGATTATAATTTGGGTGTCTTCAAGGCTAGAGTGAATAGGCTCTTAATAAACTAGTGCGCCTCACCATCAACGATTGCATCACTGCTTACCATCAGGCGGGATCGCAGTCAAGTACTAGTTTATAACAGATAAAAAAAAAAAAAAAAAAAAAAAACGTGCTTATGAGGTACAAAGCATTCAAAAGCGGTCGAGATGTGATGGAAGATTTGCCTCGCTCTGGTAGGCCATCAACCTCTGCAACTGAAGTTAACATCGCAAACGTGAAGGAAATAGTGACTGAAAATCCTCATTCAAGTTTGAGAGAGATAGCCGCCGAACTTTCTGTATCTAACGAGTCGATCCGTACCATTTTAACTAATCATTTGAGTATGAAACATGTTGCCGCTCCGCTAGTCCCAAAAGACCTGAATTTTCTCCAAAAACTCAATCGCATGAGAGTCGCGATGAGGACATGCTAGAACGAGTCAATTCCGACCCAACATCTAAAAACCACGCCAAAGTCGATCAAAAGTCAAAGTCAGGTTGACTGTTGTCTTTAACTATCGCGGTGTTGTGAATAGCGTTGAAAATTCCCGAAAGAAACAATTGTTTCTTTCGGGAATTTTAAACAATTGTTTCTTTCAATGAAAAAAACAAATTGTGGTTTTTTTCCGTTTTTTTCACATGTTGCATTGAAATTTTGCGAAAAAAAACGTTTGGGAACAAAATAGAAATCTTTCAAATGTTTTATTCATTATTTCGGTTAATTTCATGAAAAATGGAAAAAAAACGAATTTTATTGAAATTGAAATATATTTATAGTGGGCGAAAATGTACGAGTGGTACATTTTCACCCACTATACAAATGATCTAGCTTTCCTCAGCCAAAATCTCGATTTCACTGTCGTCAGCTTGATCAAAATCGAGCTCCCACAAGCCTCCCCCAAGTGTCACCATAATGATCGGTGCCCACTGTTGGACACAAGCCTCTCTCAAGTATCGCCATTTAGGGCTTTAATGACTGCTGTCCACTGTTGGACGTAGGCCTCCCCCTCGCTATAATGACTCATGCCCACTGTTGGACATAAGCCTCCCCCGAGTGTCGCCATTAGGCGCTAAAATACTGATGCCCATAGTTGGACATAAGTCTCCCCTCGCTATAATGACCTATGCCCGCTGTTGGACATAAGCCTCCCCCTCACTATAATGACCCATGCCCACTGTTGGACATAATCCTCCCCCTAGTGTCACCACGTAGGCGTTATAATAATTGATGCCCACTGTTGGACATAGGCCTCCTCTCGCGATAATGACCTTTGCCCACTGTTGGACATAGGCCTCCCCCAAGTGTCATCACGTAGGCGTTATAATAATTGATGCCCACTGTTGTTCATATGCCTCCTCGCGATAATGACCTATGCCCACTGTTGGGCATAAGCTTCCCCCAAGTGTCACCACGTAGGCGTTATAATAATTGATGCCCACTGTTGAACATAGGCCTCCTCTTGCGATAATGACCTATGCCCACTGTTGGGCATAAGCCTCCCCCTAGTGTCACCACATAGGCGTTATAATAATTAATGCCCACAGTTGGACATATGCCTCCTCCCGATAATGACCTATGCCCACTGTTGGGCATAAGCCTCCCCCTAATGTCACCACGTAAGCGTTATAATAATTGATGCCCACAGTTGGACATATGCCTCCTCGCGATAATGACCTATGCCCACTGTTGGGCATAAGCCTCCCCCAAGTGTCACCACGTAGGCTTTATAATAATTGATGCCCACTGTTGAACATAGGCCTCCTCTTGCGATAATGACCTATGCCCACTGTTGGACATAAGCCTCCCCCTAGTGTCACCACGTAGGCGTTATAATATTTGATGCCCACTGTTGGACATAGGCCTCCTCTCGCAATAATGACCTTTGCCCACTGTTGGGCATAAGCCTCCCCCAAGTGTCACCACGTAGGCGTTATAATAATTGATGCCCACTGTTGGACATAATGCCTCCTCTCGCGATAATGACCTATGCCCACTGTTGGGCATAATCCTCCCCCTAATGTCACCACGTAGGCGTTATAATAATTAATGCCCACAGTTGGACATATGCCTCCTCGCGATAATGACCTATGCCCACTGTTGGGCATAAGCCTCCCCCTAGTGTCACCACCTAGGCGTTATAATGATTGATGCCCACTGTTGGACATAGGCCTCCTCTTACTATAATGACCTATGCCCACTGTTGGGCATAAGCCTCCCCAAGAGTCGCCATTTAGGCACTATAATGATTGATGCCCACTGTTGGACTTAGGCCTCCCCGTACTATAATGACCTATGCCCACAGTTGGCCATAAGACTCCCCAAGTTTCACCATTTAGGCGTTATAATGACTGATGCCCACTGTTGGACATAAGTCTCCCCCTAGTATCGCTATTTAGGCGTTATAATGACTTGTGTCCACTGTTGGCCATTAGCCTCATAAACTAGTGCGCCTCACCATCAGATTGCGTCACTGCTTACCATCAGGTAGCACCGCAGTCAAGCGCTAGTTTACATTAATTAGAAAAAAACTACTGAGGTGTCAAGGGACACCCGGATGGAACGAAGTTCCGTTCTGGCTTGCTTTCTATAAGAGAGAGAGAGAGAGACAGACAGAGAAACATGCGCACGCCGCACGGCTTACAATAGCTTACTATAGCAAAAAGTATCGATACAACTTTTCGTGAGAATTTTTTCCGTCTAGCCAATACAAGATAACTAATAAATACTATCCCATTTTATGTACATTTTGACAGCACTATTTCAACATCTTCGAAACCATAAAAACGACACTCATGACGAAAAAGTTGATAATTTCTGACAGCCGCCATTTTGGATTTATATTTAGACAGTACCATCGGTTTCAACACCCTCGAAAACCATGAAAACGACACCCGTGACGAAAAATTTGATAATTTCTTGCAGCTGCCATCTCGGATTTATATTTTGACAGTACCATCGGTTTCAACACCCTCGAAAACCATGAAAACGACACCCATGACGAAAAATTTGATAATTTCTTGCAGCCGCCATCTTGGATTTATATTTTGACAGTACAATCGGTTTCAACACCCTCGAAAACCATGAAAACGACACCCATGACGGAAAAGTTAATAATTTCTTGCAGCCGCCATCTTGGATTTATATTTTGACAGTACTATCGGTTTCAACACCCTCGAAAACCATGAAAACGACACCCATGACGAAAAAGTTGATAATTTCTTGCAGCCGCCATCTTGGATTTACATTTTGACAGTACTATCGGTTTCCACGCCCTCGAAAACCATAAAAACGACACCCGTGACGAAAAAGTTGATAATTTCTTGCAGCCGCCATCTTTGATTTACATTTTGACAATACTATCGGTTTTAACACCCTCGAAAACCATGAAAACGACACCCATGACGAAAAAGTTGATAATTTCTTGCAGCCGCCATCTTGGATTTATATTTTGACAGTACCATCGGTTTCAACACCCTCGAAAACCATGAAAACGACACCCATGACGGTAAATTTGATAATTTCTTGCAGCCGCCATTTTGGATTTATATTTAGACAGTACCATCGGTTTCAACACCCTCGAAAACCATGAAAACGACACCCATGACGAAAAGTTTGATAATTTCTTGCAGCTGCCATCTCGGATTTATATTTTGACAGTACCATCGGTTTCAACACCCTCGAAAACCATGAAAACGACACCCATGACGGTAAATTTGATAATTTCCTGCAGCCGCCATTTTGGATTTATATTTAGACAGTACCATCGGTTTCAACACCCTCGAAAACCATGAAAACGACACCCATGACGAAAAGTTTGATAATTTCTTGCAGCTGCCATCTCGGATTTATATTTTGACAGTACCATCGGTTTCAACACCCTCGAAAACCATGAAAACGACACCCATGACGAAAAGTTTGATAATTTCTTGCAGCTGCCATCTCGGATTTATATTTTGACAGTACCATCGGTTTCAACACCCTCGAAAACCATGAAAACGATACCCATGACGGTAAATTTGATAATTTCCTGCAGCCGCCATTTTGGATTTATATTTAGACAGTACCATCGGTTTCAACACCCTCGAAAACCATGAAAACGACACCCATGACGAAAAGTTTGATAATTTCTTGCAGCTGCCATCTCGGATTTATATTTTGACAGTACCATCGGTTTCAACACCCTCGAAAACCATGAAAACGACACCCATGACGAAAAATTTGATAATTTCTTGCAGCCGCCATCTTGGATTTATATTTTGACAGTACCATCGGTTTCAACACCCTCGAAAACCATGAAAACGACACCCATGACGGTAAATTTGATAATTTCTTGCAGCCGCCATTTTGGATTTATATTTAGACAGTACCATCGGTTTCAACACCCTCGAAAACCATGAAAACGACACCCATGACGAAAAGTTTGATAATTTCTTGCAGCTGCCATCTCGGATTTATATTTTGACAGTACCATCGGTTTCAACACCCTCGAAAACCATGAAAACGACACCCATGACGGAAAAGTTAATAATTTCTTGCAGCCGCCATCTTTGATTTACATTTTGACAATACTATCGGTTTTAACACCCTCGAAAACCATGAAAAGGACACCCATGACGAAAAAGTTGATAATTTCTTGCAGCCGCCATCTCGGATTTATATTTTGACAGTACCATCGGTTTCAACACCCTCGAAAACCATGAAAACGACACCCATGACGAAAAATTTGATAATTTCTTGCAGCCGCCATCTTGGATTTATATTTTGACAGTACAATCGGTTTCAACACCCTCGAAAACCATGAAAACGACACCCATGACGGAAAAGTTAATAATTTCTTGCAGCCGCCATCTTGGATTTATATTTTTACAGTACTATCGGTTTCAACACCCTCGAAAACCATGAAAACGACACCCATGACAAAAAAGTTGATAATTTCTTGCAGCCGCCATCTTGGATTTATATTTTGACAGTACCATCGGTTTCAACACCCTCGAAAACCATGAAAACGACACCCATGACGGTAAATTTGTTAATTTCTTGCAGCCGCCATTTTGGATTTATATTTAGACAGTACCATCGGTTTCAACACCCTCGAAAACCATGAAAACGACACCCATGACGAAAAGTTTGATAATTTCTTGCAGCTTCCATCTCGGATTTATATTTTGACAGTACCATCGGTTTCAACACCCTCGAAAACCATGAAAACGACACCCATGACGGAAAAGTTAATAATTTCTTGCAGCCGCCATCTTTGATTTACATTTTGACAATACTATCGGTTTTAACACCCTCGAAAACCATGAAAAGGACACCCATGACGAAAAAGTTGATAATTTCTTGCAGCCGCCATCTTTGATTTACATTTTGACAATACTATCGGTTTTAACACCCTCGAAAACCATGAAAAGGACACCCATGACGAAAAGTTTGATAATTTCTTGCAGCCGCCATCTTGGATTTATATTTTGACAGTACCATCGGTTTCAACACCCTCGAAAACCATGAAAACGACACCCATGACGGTAAATTTGATAATTTCTTGCAGCCGCCATTTTGGATTTATATTTAGACAGTACCATCGGTTTCAACACCCTCGAAAACCATGAAAACGACACCCATGACGAAAAGTTTGATAATTTCTTGCAGCTGCCATCTCGGATTTATATTTTGACAGTACCATCGGTTTCAACACCCTCGAAAACCATGAAAACGACACCCATGACGGAAAAGTTAATAATTTCTTGCAGCCGCCATCTTTGATTTACATTTTGACAATACTATCGGTTTTAACACCCTCGAAAACCATGAAAAGGACACCCATGACGAAAAAGTTGATAATTTCTTGCAGCCGCCATCTCGGATTTATATTTTGACAGTACCATCGGTTTCAACACCCTCGAAAACCATGAAAACGACACCCATGACGAAAAATTTGATAATTTCTTGCAGCCGCCATCTTGGATTTATATTTTGACAGTACAATCGGTTTCAACACCCTCGAAAACCATGAAAACGACACCCATGACGGAAAAGTTAATAATTTCTTGCAGCCGCCATCTTGGATTTATATTTTTACAGTACTATCGGTTTCAACACCCTCGAAAACCATGAAAACGACACCCATGACAAAAAAGTTGATAATTTCTTGCCGCCGCCATCTTGGATTTATATTTTGACAGTACCATCGGTTTCAACACCCTCGAAAACCATGAAAACGACACCCATGACGGTAAATTTGTTAATTTCTTGCAGCCGCCATTTTGGATTTATATTTAGACAGTACCATCGGTTTCAACACCCTCGAAAACCATGAAAACGACACCCATGACGAAAAGTTTGATAATTTCTTGCAGCTGCCATCTCGGATTTATATTTTGACAGTACCATCGGTTTCAACACCCTCGAAAACCATGAAAACGACACCCATGACGGAAAAGTTAATAATTTCTTGCAGCCGCCATCTTTGATTTACATTTTGACAATACTATCGGTTTTAACACCCTCGAAAACCATGAAAAGGACACCCATGACGAAAAAGTTGATAATTTCTTGCAGCCGCCATCTTTGATTTACATTTTGACAATACTATCGGTTTTAACACCCTCGAAAACCATGAAAAGGACACCCATGACGAAAAGTTTGATAATTTCTTGCAGCCGCCATCTTGGATTTATATTTTGACAGTACAATCGGTTTCAACACCCTCGAAAACCATGAAAACGACACCCATGACGGAAAATTTAATAATTTCTTGCAACCGCCATCTTGGATTTATATTTTGACAGTACTATCGGTTTCAACACCCTCGAAAACCATGAAAACGACACCCATGACGAAAAAGTTGATAATTTCTTGCAGCCGCCATCTTGGATTTACATTTTGACAGTACTATCGGTTTCCACGCCCTCGAAAACCATAAAAACGACACCCGTGACGAAAAAGTTGATAATTTCTTGCAGCCGCCATCTTGGATTTATATTTTGACAGTACTATCGGTTTCAACATCCTCGAAAACCATGAAAACGACACCCATGACAAAAAAGTTGATAATTTCTTGCAGCCGCCATCTTGGATTTATATTTTGACAGTACAATCGGTTTCAACACCCTCGAAAACCATGAAAACGACACCCATGACGGAAAATTTAATAATTTCTTGCAGCCGCCATCTTGGATTTATATTTTGACAGTACTATCGGTTTCAACACCCTCGAAAACCATGAAAACGACACCCATGACAAAAAAGTTGATAATTTCTTGCAGCCGCCATCTTGGATTTATATTTTGACAGTACCATCGGTTTCAACACCCTCGAAAACCATGAAAACGACACCCATGACGGTAAATTTGTTAATTTCTTGCAGCCGCCATTTTGGATTTATATTTAGACAGTACCATCGGTTTCAACACCCTCGAAAACCATGAAAACGACACCCATGACGAAAAGTTTGATAATTTCTTGCAGCTTCCATCTCGGATTTATATTTTGACAGTACCATCGGTTTCAACACCCTCGAAAACCATGAAAACGACACCCATGACGGAAAAGTTAATAATTTCTTGCAGCCGCCATCTTTGATTTACATTTTGACAATACTATCGGTTTTAACACCCTCGAAAACCATGAAAAGGACACCCATGACGAAAAAGTTGATAATTTCTTGCAGCCGCCATCTTTGATTTACATTTTGACAATACTATCGGTTTTAACACCCTCGAAAACCATGAAAAGGACACCCATGACGAAAAGTTTGATAATTTCTTGCAGCCGCCATCTTGGATTTATATTTTGACAGTACCATCGGTTTCAACACCCTCGAAAACCATGAAAACGACACCCATGACAAAAAAGTTGATAATTTCTTGCAGCCGCCGTCTTGGATTTATATTTTGACAGTACCATCGGTTTCAACACCCTCGAAAACCATGAAAACGACACCCATGACGGAAAATTTGATAATTTCTTGCAGCCGCCAACTTGGATTTATATTTTGACAGTACCATCGGTTTCAACACCCTCGAAAACCATGAAAACGACACCCATGACGAAAAAGTTGATAATTTCTTGCAGCCGCCGTCTTGGATTTATATTTTGACAGTAAAAGTGTCGGTACAATTTTTCGTGAGAATTTTTTGCGTCTAGCCCCCTTTCACAACGCGCGATAAGGAACTTCGTTCCAAAAAAAGTACGCATTTGAAAAAAACAAACATGAAGTTTTCGGTTCTTTTCATATTTTTCCGTTTTTTTCGGTTTTTTTCGAAAAATATATGAAATTTATAATTTATAAATTTCTTGAAAGTTTCGAATGTTACATTGAATAAAACAACAGTATTTGAAAGAAACGGGAATATTTCCTGTTTTTTTCAACGCTAGTTGTGAACTCGGAAATCTTACCGGTAATGCGGCTTCGCACAAGGCCATCATTATGAACAAATTTTTGACCAAACACTCAACAAATACCATCGCGCAGCCACCATATTCGCCAGATATGGCTCCAGCCGACTTCTATCTTTTTCGTAAACTCAAATTACCACTTCGTGGCACCCGTTTTAAACCTGTAGAAGACATAAAGGAGAATAATAATTCGTGGCGAGAACTAAACTCAATTTCGGAAACAACGTTTAAAAAATGTTTTGATGATTGGATTATTCGTTGGCGTAAGTGTATCGTTTCTGAAGGGGCATACTTTGAAGGTGATAAAATAAATTTGGATGAATAACAAAAATTTTGTGTATCATTGATCTTTTTCCGGTACTTTCTTGACAGAGTAGTATGCTAGCTCTACATTTATTTTAAAAATACTATCATTTATTGCAGGTGGAGTTGGTTGCAACATTCCACCTTAAAATGTGTTAAGTAGATGTTTATTACTCCCTCAGTCTATATATCTATAGAAAAGGAAAAACTGACTGACTGACATATCAACGCACAGCCAAAACTACCAGTAGTTTCCTCATGCCATAACCTTATGCAAAAATTCGCATTACCAGTCCCAGGACCAGAAATACGAAATGCATATAGTTTTCTTTTATAACGTAGGGGAGCACTAACTGTCCCCCCACATGAGCATAAAAAAAAAGCTGCCACAAAAAAAAAGCTAGAAGTTTCCACAAAAAACAGCTGAAGCGCGCGCCACCTCTTGTGTCCGGTTAAGCTTGAAGCCGCTTCAAGCATTTTTTTGTGGCGGCACCGCCACAGACGAGCCGCAAAAAAAGGCCGCCTTAAAATAAAGCTTGAAGCGGCGTTTTTTTGAAGCCCGTGTGCGAGGACATAGGAATAGATAAACAAAAAGACATAGATATTTTTGTGATATTTATTCAGTTTATTTAACACCTAAAACTTTTTTTAATATGAAACAATTTTTTTGTTGATCCTGTAAAGTTTTTGTTTACGGACTCGTATCCTTTTCGAAATGACGGGTTCAATTTGCCGCGAGCGAAGCCGCTGACAGAAGTTAGTAAACATTACAAAACTAAAAATTCAACAGATAACAATTTTTGTTAATAGTGCTAGTTAAATAGTGTACTAATTGTTAATTAAAGAAGGTTTATCTCTTTGTAGTTTTGTATAAAAGCCTGTACAAAACTCAAAAAGGCACCAGTTGCTAGAAATAGAAGATGAAACTAACTTTGGGTAAGTACTTTATTAAATTAACAAATTATTCTGTTTTGTAATTTGTATTTTGTATTTGTTATTATAATTTGTTTTTGTTTATAACAGTTATCCTTTAGATGATAATTGTTACACTTTTCCCACTTTAGGGAGAGCACGAGGTTGTATTAGACTTTTACTAACTAAAATTGCCCACAACTAAATCAGTTGTTCGTAGCGTTGTAAGACCACGAGTTTCCTTTTTTAAAAACCGGAAGGGCATTGATCCTACTGAGCTACTACGGTTTGCTGACAACTCTTTGAGGAGCACATGGAACACTACGCCGTTGTCAACGAATTGGGCTCAGTTTGGACTGTATTCGGACAACGGTGAGCTACCCAGTACGCATTGCTCGTCGTCCACAAGTCCGCGCCTGTCGTAGCTAGTATTTGGGGTCAGGGTTGCGGCGACTGGGGCTAGGTTCGCTAGCATAATTGCTTCGCAGGAGGCGACTGCCTGCTACTCCTCCTCGCTCCAAATCAAGATCTGATCACTGCCATCGATCTTCTTCACAAGGACACGGCGGTATTCCACCTCAGTATTCCTCCTGGTGGAGGCCTACTAAGGTGTTCCACTGTGTCCTCCAAGAGGTCTGGATAATGGTGACCCTTGGGCGTTCCTTCCACAAGAATTCGATACAGGAAGCTCCTAAACTTACCATGACCGTGTTAGGAACATGTCAGGCACAATAATGTTCTTTGTATTGATAACTATGAAACTATACCCAAGAGGCTTTCCGTCGCCACAAATTCCGTCACATGATATGTACGGAGCGTAATAGCACCGGAAAAATATTATTCTACAAAATGTCTAACTCATATGGAACTCCTCGTCTAAGAGTCAGATTCGCACTTGACAGTTCTTCCTGAAGACACTTCAATCCTTAGTTTCCTTAGGCTCAGACCGTAGCCACTTTCATCATCATTTTAGTCAAACGTCCACTGCTGAACATCGGGCTCTCCCAAGTGTCGCCACAAGGAACGGTCCTCATAAGTTCATCGGTCCACCTTGTGAGAGGCTTTTTAACGCTGCATCTTCTATATCGTGGTCACCTTTCGAACCTTTCGCTCTAGAACCTTTCGGCTCCATCGACCATCCGTTCTACGTCCGAGCAATGTGGCCTTTTTACCTTAACGAAATTACTGTTCACGACCGAATTGTTATCAAAAGCAGTATCTAGCTATTGTACTCATGTGATATCTTCCTTCCTCAGTATTCTTCGTGTTGCTGGCACTGGCCATGATGACCAGTGCTCAGAACTGCACTAACAGGTGTCTTGTCTGTGGCGATGATGGAATAACGTATCCCACCATTTGCGAGTAAGTATTTACGCTCACCGGTCTACCACATCGCTCTGCCGAGTCCAGTACAAGACTCTCCACAGACACAAATATTATGTTAAAGGAATGAGCATCTATTAAGATGCTTTGTCGCATAGTTGGCGTGTGTCTGTTAGTGAGAGCCTATTTGACAATAATAAAATATTTTCAGCAAAAAAAAACAGTCTTTAAATAAAGCGATAGTGTGGTAGATACCGTTTTGTTTTTGGCCTCTTATTGAAAGTGTTTCTTTTATTACAGCAGTGAGTCTAATTGATGGGTAATTCTAATTGGCATAATCATTGTCAATGATTGCCAAGTGTGTAGTCTTAACGATACTTCAACCACGAGATCTTTTTTAATTGCTGGATCAGACTGGCAGCGCGGTGCGGGTGTGGGAACACGCGCGATTTTCTTGGCCTGACTGACTGCCATAGTATAGCTCGAACTAGTTTGAGATCCCCACTCCCACGTGGGTTGCCACTTCTGAACCTTTTTCTCTCTTCTTACTTCACTGGCTGTGCATTTACTGCGGCCACTTGTATGAAAGAGTTATGGCGTGAGTTGTCGGCGCATGTCCCGCGTCATATAACTCGCGCCACTTCCCGTGCTCTTGTACCTGCTATAGACACTTCAAAGAAGTTCTAATGTTTCAGTTTGCCGCGCCGCATTCGCTCCGCGCCTATGTTTGCAGTATGGGGGAACACTTAGACTTTCTTTTCAAAACAATTTTTTGTTTTCAGGGCTAGGTGTAACGGAGTAAGGGCACGTCCTGGACCGTGTAGAGCATCAACAACACCATCACCCTAGTAAAGAATAAACGGCTTGAGTTGAGTACAATTTACGAAACAAAGACCGTCATTATTATGAGTGAAATAAAATTTATTAATTGAAACTTCTTGTACGAGTATACATCTTTTATTTCTACCTCGCGTTTTCTTAATAAAAAAGTTGAGATTTTCAAATCTCCGTTTGTCAATTGTTGTTACTAAATGCCGCAGTAGACAGATGAGACGTAATAAACAGTCCAGTTTACTACTTTTAGCATTCGAAATTTTTGCTTTTCTATTTAACCTTTTGAATGTCTTAAGTTACACAGTTCGACATAAGCAATTGTCTTTCTATTGTGTCTCTAATTACAGCATTCGATGAGTTAATACTAAATTATTTGTGGAACATCTATTGATCTTAAATATTAACGACGTACGCAAACAATACTATATATGGTTGTTTTTTTTTTATAATTGTATTTGTCATATTATCTATTTATTTTATTTTTATTTATAACTTTTCTATACTTATTTTTAGTTACTTTTATTTACTGCACCATTCTAGCGTCTTTATGTCGACACAGCGACCGGCCCACGCTGAAAACCAGCGCTGTGAGCTCAACGCATTATGCGTGAGGCCGCAGCTTTATGCTGAGCGTTCGGCCGTTTTGCGCGGAGGAGACGCATAACTTCCCTATCAATTGATGTTATGTTCTGTTACCTACTTTTAAGATTGCATCTTTAACGCGTGAATAAACTGTTTTTCTTTCTTTCTTTCTTTCTAAAAAATGCAGTAGATCATTAATATACACCAAAAAGAGGAAAGGACACAATATAGAGCTTTGTGGTACACCCATTTTGACTTTTAAACCAAATAAATCGACAAATTTGAAGTTGCAGCTGCCGTAAATTAAGTAGGATTTCACCAAGATTAGTGGAAGTGTAACTAAACCGTAATGTTCTAGCTTTAAACGCTAGGTTTCATGATTAACAAAATTAAAAGTCTTTGAGAAGTCACAAAAAATTTCAATTACATTTTGGACTACAATACATATACTATGATCTTTTCACGTTACAAATATGTATTCTAATAAGGTTACACCAGCGTCAGTTGTACAACGTCCTTTGGTGAAACCATACTGCTACGTGGAAGATTTTATTGGTGTTAAAACGGTTAAGCATTTGATGGAGCTTAACTTTTTCAATGAACTTACTTCTTTTTGAATCGATGGTTTTCTTTTCTATCAAAGTTTTTAGTCCCAGTAGGTTGCCACGTTTATAGGGGCGTTAGTGGCGTTTTTAGGTCCTCTAAAGTGCAGGTGTAGGGACACTTTGGGCACTCGAATAAGTGGCCAATCATCTGCTCAGGAGCACCGCACTCGCACTGGATGTCGGATGGGTCTATAATCCCCCACGTAGCCAGGTAAAAACCTCGTTTAATAATACAAAATTGAAAATTCAATAGATAAGAACTTCTTCCAAAAAATACGCTAGCTAATATTGTACATATTGGGTTTAATTAAGGCATTAATTATTCAGTAAAGCAGGTTTATATCTTCGCACTTCTGTTTAAAAACTCAAGAAGGCACTAGTTGTGACATTGTGACTTTACAAACAGATGAAGAAACAACGTGTAAATTCGAATGAGTACCTACTTTGTTAGATTATATTTAAATCTATATTTGTTTGTAACAGTTACAGAAATTAGAATAGAATAGAATAAACTTTATTGTACACCAAAATAGTAACGTAGTAAAGTCCTTTAGTTGTCTTTGCGTTCTAGTACCAAGGGTTTCGCTTTCAGACGTCTGTCCATGACCCAGTGGGCTTTAGCCCTGCTAGGCCCTACTATGTTGCTGGCATTTTGGCAGATGTTATTAGATGATTTTCTATCTAAAAAAAAATAACCATACCATGACCGTGTCAGGAACGTTTCAGGCATAAACGTTCTTTGTTTTTGAAAACTATGAAACCATGGCCAGGAGACCGTGCCGTATCAACACTAATTCCGTCACACCACATGAACTACGGTCTAATACAACAAAAAATAAATTATAAAATCGTTTATAACTCCTCATCTATAAACGAGATTCGCACTTAACCGATGTGTTTTTCGCACATAAACCCTTAAGAACCATTCCTAAAGCACGGAGCGTAGATATTTTACCTTAAGGTTTTTTATTCAAAAGCAGTATCAAACACTTAAATTCCATTTATTGTCATCATCATCATCATATCAGCCAAAAGACGTCCACTGTTAGACATAGGCAACCATCGCCATGATGACTGGTTCTGTGCGGCTCGCATCGATCAGATTCCCGCAACCCTCTCTAGATCATCGGTCCACCTTGTGAGAGGACTTCCAACGACGCAGCGTTGGAAGTCCAGTTATTTTTTTATTTTGATTGTTCACATGTTTTTTTTTATAATGGACAGGTTCGCGTTTGACCACTATCTCACCTGATGGTAAGCGATGATGTGGCCGAAGATGGAACACGCTTGCCTAGTAACAAACTGTTCACTCTTGACTTAAAGAGCCCTAGGTTATATTTATCAGGAAACACAGACAGCTGTACGTATAATGAATGTGTAGGTTCGCACTTTGCCACTATTTCACCTGATGGAAAGCGACGATGCGATCGGCGATGGAGCACGCTTAACTAGAAGTAACCTATTTAATCTTGGCTTAAAGATTCCCGAGTTGTAACCATCAGAAAATACAGACTCCGGCAGGGAATTCTGTTCTTTAGCTGTGCGAATAATGAATGTGTACCCAAAACGTTTTGTGCGTGTAGTGTACGATGTCTACCATGTACCGATGGTGCATCGCCGTACGCCTGGTGGTCCGACGATGGAACGGGCTCGGCGGAATTAGGCTATGCAATTCCGACGCACACTTCCTGAAATGCAACCGGTCGAAAACCGACAGGCTAGCAACTCTCAGGCGTCGATGCTCAAGACTTTGAAGTTATTGCAGGTACTCATAGTGTACTTCCTCTCTCAGTATTCACCATGTTGCTGGTGCTGGTCATGTTGAGCAGTTCTCAGAGCAGTAAATGTACTAGCAAGTGTCAGCGTGGCAAGAGGCCCGTCTGTGACAGTAATGGACATACGTACCACAACTTGTGCGAGTAAGTACCAAGAATATTACTGTTCCGTTCTGCCGTGTATATGCAAATTGCAATAAAGAAATGACAATTCATTAGTATCTATTTAAACGCTTTGTCGTATGGTTGGCGTGTATTTGCGTTGTGCTTGTCAGAGCCCATTTGCATATGTCAATAACAAAACATTTTTAGAAGAAACGCAAGTGTTTTAAAAATCCGTCCGACAGCTTTGCCAGTGCCGGCTGTAAAGGTCTGGTGAGTTGTGTAGTAAAGTCACTCGGTTTTAACTGATTGAAACTCCTGAAGGATGCTTCACGATATCTACACTAATATTATAAAGAGATAAAGTTTTTTTTTTGTTTGTAGGAGGTAATTTTTTTTTTTAATTATTGATCTGCTTGCGTTTGACCACCATCTCACCTGATGGTAAGCGATAATGTGGTCGACGATGGAGCACGCTTGCCTCTAGAAGTAACCTTAGATTCACTCTTGACTTAAAGACTCCTAAGTTGTAGCTATCAGGAAACACAGACTCCGACAGAGAATTCCACTCCTTGGCTGTACGCATAAAAATGTGTTCCTAAAACGCTTTGTGCGTATGGGTGAGATGTCTACTAGGTACCGGTGGCGCATCGCCGTACGCCTGATGGTCCGACGATGGAACGGGCTAGGCGTAATTAGGCTATCTGATTCCGACGCACACTTACTGAAATGCAACCGGTCGAAAACCGACAGGCTAGCAACTCTCAGGCGTCGATGCTCAAGACTTTGAAGTTATTGTAGGTACTCATAGTGTACTTCCTCTCTCAGTATTCACGATGTTGCTGGTGCTGGCCATGTTGAGCAGTTCTCAGTACGTCGTGTGGACCGATGATGGAATGGACTTGGCGGAATTAGATTGTGCAATTCCAGTACACACTCCCCGAAATGTAAACAATAGAAAACCGACAGACTAGCAACTCGGCGGCGATGCTCAAGGCTTTGGAGTTTCGACTCTACAAGTGCATCTTTGCCAATGATTCTCTTGGCTCGCCTCTCGATCGACTCCAGCGCATCAAGCTGGTATTTGGCAGATCCATCCCAAAGATGAGAACAGTACTCCATACACGATCGAACTTGGGCTTGCTAAAGATTAAGCAGCTGTTCCGGCGTGAAGTACCGTCTCATCTTTGCTAAGATCCCCAATTTTTTGGCAGCCAGTTGAGCCTTTGCCTCGATGTATGAGCCGAAATTGAGATTAGAGAACAACGTAACCCTAAGAAGCTCAAGGTGGTCGGTTATCGGCACGGTCACACCCCGGAAAGATGGAGCCGGGTGGATTTGCTTCGTTTAGCGGAGAAAAGACACGCCTGGGTTTTGGATGCATTGAACTTGACTAGATTGGCATCACCCCAATCGGAGACCGCCTTCAAGGACGTGTTCAAGCGTTCAATCATATCTGAAAGTTCTGGTCCGACTGCAAAAATTTTTTCACCGATAGAAAGCTGCTTTATTCCTGAATGATATAGGCCATTTTTTATGTATGTGGACGAAGCTGTGGGAAAAAGCTAGTATATTATATAGATAAGTTCTATACACACAGTAATTAATTTTGATGGGTAATTATAATTAGCATGATCATTGTCAAGGATTGCCATGCGTGTAGTCTCAACGACGGCTCATACAGTCGTTCATTTAAAAAAAAAAATCTTTTGTTTTCAGGGCTAGGTTTAATAATGTAAGGGCACGCCATGGGACGTGTAAGAAGAACCCCAGTGAAGACTGATCCGTTTAGTTAAATAAAACGTACATAACAAAGAACACCATTATTTGTGTGAAATAAAATTGAGATTTCGTAATTATATCTTTTATTTTTGCCTCACTTCTTCTAAACTATACACATATACAATTGTACACTAATATTATAAAATAGCTTTTCTTCGCGGCTTCGGGGTAACACGGTTCCCCTTTCTGTGGGGGGTTAGAAAGAGACAAAAAGTAGCCTATGTCACTCTCATTCCCCTCAACTATCTCCACTTAAAAATCACGTCAATTCGTTGCTCCGTTTTGCCGTGAAAGACGGACAAACAGACACACACACACACTTTCCCATTTATAATATAAGTATATAGTATATATTAGTATACATAGTATATACGTCGGCCTCTAAACGTGCCCACGCTGCTGTTGTCACCTATAAGAAACCATCAGGTACGTCGCAACCTAAGCGACCAGCGAAAATAGGGGACAAAAAGAAAACTCGGGTTCTCAACCTACCCAGACTGCGGTCCGTAGCTCCTTGCTGAAAACGGGCCAAGTTGATGAAGAGGGTTTCACTCGAGTCGAAAAGAAGAAGAAGAAGCCCTGTTCCCGTAACCTGTGCGGTACCGCACCGAGTGGACCAAATATGCTGCTACGTCCTGCTGTGCCTACTGTGCGGTACCGCACCGAGTGGACCAAATATGCTGCTACGTCCTGCTGTGCCTACGACGCAGCTGTATATTTCACGTCTGCATTGCTCTACGAAGGTTGAGGAAGTCGTGTAGTATCTGAAGTTAAAGAGCAACTGGACTCTCAGGGTCGAAAGGCTGGATTCTCGCCACGACACCAACTTCAAGTTGTTCGTGATACGAGTTTCAACCCACCATCTGGAGACCTTTTTGAGAGAGGACTTTTGGCCGAAAGGTGTCGTGTATCGACGTTTCCGAGGACGGCTACGCGATACCACGCAGCGGAACACGACGCCGATGTTACGTGTATAATTATTAAATAAGTTTTGTTATTACGATATGTATTAGTTCATTATTTTATAAGATTATTTTATGTATTTTTTCTATGGGCCTCCGATGCCTGAAAATAAATTATTATTATTATATAAGTAGGTATATAAATCTTAGCCGTGTGTAGCGCCCCTTAGTGAACTCCACTGCGGGTGACGTAACCTACGATAAACTTATTATTTGCTGTTGGTACAGTAATCAGATCAAGGGATCGAACCGCAAAATTAAGTTTGTTTTTATTGTATATACTTTTCCGATATAAAAAGTACCCAGTGTGGTGCCCAGGATATTAAAGAATAATTAATTATACCAAGTTTCATCGTAATCGAACCTTTTTTATTTAAATCGAATATTATTTCTTCTATATTAATCAAAAAAGATGTCAAGTTTGATGCAGGTGGTCGGTAAACACATAAGAAGTTCGGCCTTCAACCTCTGCACATGCTACCTCACATAAGCGATCAACAGAGCAAGCAGTGTTATCTTTCCTTTCTTTATGTCTTAAAGAATTATTACATAATATCAAGGTGCCACCCCCAATTGATGATCTGTTGTACGCACTGGCAACTGAAAAATTATTTACATTAAGCAGCATTCTATCTGGTTTTAACCAGGTTTCACAAAAACATAAGATATCCATATTATAACTATCTGTTAACATTTCCACATCTAGAATTTTGTCAGAGAAGCGATTTATATTCTGATGGTATAATAAAATGTTATTAATGGCTTCCCTTTTGTCGTTCCTAAAAGTTTATATCAGTATTATTAGGTATACTGGATAATACTGATTCGTCACTTAACCTAATCTCAGTTAAATCATCAATAACTGCGTGTATATTGAATGCTAACAAAGTAGTCAACAAATGTCGACTTTTTTGGGAAGAAACATACTCGTCTGTTTCCGAATCAAAACAAAATCTCTAACAAAATTGTTAGTGTCCAAATATAATATACGGTCACTATGACGACATGACAAAATGTGCATCAAGTTATTTTTTAGGCTATAAATGTAATTGTTATCATATAAATGTTGGAATAGGGCAATGCACATAAAATTAATTTTCCTAATTTCAATTTGACTTTTTAATTCCCACACATTTGGAATTTGACACACCCTCCCATTCCACCCTAGAGTCAAAAGACGTCATTAGATGATTTCCCAACTCGAAAAAAAAACTATAATATGCTAGCTCTACATTTATTTTAAAAATACTTATTCATTTTAAATAATTAATTATTTATTTTAAAAATACTATTCCACCTTAAAATGTGTTAATTATACGCAAACGTTTTTTGTATTAAGTAGATGTTTATTACTCCCTCAATCTATATATCTACATAAAAGGAAAAACTGACTGACTGACATATCAACACACAGTCAAAACTACCAGTAGTTTCCTCATACCATAACCTTATGCAAAAATTCGCATTACCAGTACGAAATGCTTATAGTTTTCTTTTATAACATAGGCGAGCACTAAATGGGGGACATTTAGTGCTCGCCTATGTTATAAAAGGCATACGGGCCTCAAAAAAACGCCGCCACGAAAAAACGCCAGAAGCAGCCACAAAAAAAAAAGCGCGACACCTCTTGTGCCCGGTGAAGCTTGAAGCCGCTTCAAGCGTTTTTTTGTGGCGGCACCGCCGCACACGAGTCACAAAAAAAGACCGCCTCAAAATGAAGCTTGAAGCGGCGTTTTTTTGAAGCCCGTGTGCGGGACAGTAAAAAAGTATTATTGGGAATTAAAAAATAAATAATAATTAATTAATTAATAAATTATTTATTAGTTATTTTTCATTAATGAGGTAAAACGGCGCGGCAGTCCAAATTTTGTATAAAGATACCTAATTTGCCACGAGCGAAGCCGCTGACAGAAGCTAGTAATCAATACAAAACTTAAAATTCAACAGATAACAATTTTTGAAAATAGTGCTAGTTAAATAGTGTACTAATTGGGCACAAATTGTTAATTAAAGAAAGTTTATCTCTTTGTAGTTTTGTATAAAAGCCTGTACGAAACTCAAAAAGGCACGAGTCTCTAGAAATAGAAGATGAAACTAACTTTGGGTAAGCACTTTATTAAATTAACAAATTATTCTGTTATGTAATTTGTATTTTGTATTTGTTAATTATAATTTGTTTTTGTTATTATTTGTACTTAACAGTTATCCTTCAGATGAAAATTGTTACACTTTTCCCACTTTAGGGTAGAGCACGAGGTTGTATTAGACTTTTACTAACTAAAATTGCCCACACCTAAGTCAGTTGTTCGTAGCGTTGTTGGACCACGAGTTTCCTTTTTTAAAAACCGGAAGGGCATTGATCCTACTGAGCTACTACGGTTTGCTGACAACTCTTTGAGGAGCACATGGAACACTACCTGTCCTCCAAGCGGTCTGGATAATGGTGACCCTTGGGCGTTCCTTCCACAAGAATTCGATCCAGGAAGCTCCTAAACTTACCATGACCGTGTTAGGAACATGTCAGGCACAATAATGTTCTTTGTATTGATAATTATGAAACTATACCCAAGAGTGGATATAGTTTCATAATTATCAAGAAGATATGTACGGAGCGTAATGGCACCGGAAAAATATTATTCTACAAAATGTCTATTACCGCTGTAAAACCAAATAATAAAACTCATAGGAACTCCTCGTCTAAGAGTCAGATTCGCACTTGACAGTTCTTCCTGAAGACACTTCAATCCTTAATTTCCTAAGGCTCAGACCGTAGCCATTTTCATCATCATTTTAGTCAAACGTCCACTGCTGGACATCGGCCTCTCCCAAGTATCGCCACAAGACACGGTCCTGTGCATATCGCATCCATAGCATTTCCGCGACTCTCACAAGTTCATCGGTTCACCTTGCGAGAGGTTTTTTAACGCTGCATCTTCTATATCGTGGTCACCACTCTAGAACCTTCCGGCTCCATCGACCATCTGTTTTACGTCCGAGCAATGTGGCCTTTTTACCTTAACGAAATTACTGTTCACGACGGAATTGTTATCAAAAGCAGTATCCAGCTATTGTACTCATGTGATATCTTCTTTCCTCAGTATTCTTCGTGTTGCTGGCACTGGCCATGATGACCAGTGCTCAGAACTGCAACTGTACTGTCTGTGGCGTGGATGGAAGAACGTACCCCAGTTATTGCGAGTAAGTATTCACTATCACCGGCCTACCATATCGCTCCGCCGAGTCCATGACAAGACTCTCCACAGACACAAAAATTATGATAAAGAAATGAGCATGTATTAAAATGCTTTATCGCATAGTTGGCGTATAGTCTTGATGTGTTTGTCAGTGAGAGCCTATGTGAAAATAATAAAACATTTTCAGGAATAAAAACCCGTCTTTAAATAAGCCGATAGTGTGGTAGATAATGTTTTGTTTTTGGTCTTTCATTGAAATTTGTTTTTTTTTATTATAGCAGTGAGTCAAATTGATTAATTCTAATTGGGATGATCATTGTCAAGGATTGCTAAGCGTGTAGTCTTAACGATACTTTAACCACGGCATCTTTTCTAATTACTGGACCAGACTGGCAGTGCGGTACGTGTGTGGGAACGCGCGCGATTTGCTTGGCCAGACTGGCACAGACAGACAGACGCGGTGCTGGGAGCGGCGGTTGACACAGCATAACTCGAACTAGTTTGGGAGCGGGTCCCAAGCGGGTCGCCATTCGCTGCCCGCGCATTTACTGCAGCCACTTGTATGAAAGAGTTATGGCGTGAGCTGTACGCGCACGTCCCGCGTCATGTAACCCGCGCCGCTTCCAGTGCTCATGTGCCTATTATGGATACTTCAAAGCAGTTCTAATGCTTGAGTTTGCCGCGCAGCGCCCGCCTCGCGCCCATGTTTGTAGTCTGGCTGAACACTTAGTCTTTCTTTTAAAAACAATCTTTTGTTTTCAGGTCTAGGTGTAACGGAGTAACGGCACTTCCTGGACCGTGTAGAACATCAACAACACGATCACCCTAGTAAAGACTAAACGGTTTGAGTTGAGTACAATTTACGAAACAAAGACCGTCATTATTATGAGTGAAATAAAATTTATTAATTGAAACTTCTTGTACGAGTATACATCTTTTATTTCTACCTCGCGTTTTCTAAATAAAAAAGTTGAGATTTGAAGTCCGTTTGTCGATTGTTGTTATTAAATGCCGCAGTAGACAGGTGAGACGTAATAAACAGTCCAGTTCCTGGGGATCACGTGAGGGAACGAGCCTTGCGCCCCAGCCGCCGGGATCCCTACCCCGATTTCTAGCCACCGTAGGCTTAGCCTTGCGGACGGTGAGCAATGGTTAGCTTGCCGTCCAGTCACCCAGTAATCGTCCAGACCAAGCCCGAGTCCATGACGGCGCGTACTTTCAGCAAAACCGTAGGTGCCAAACAGGGTCGAAGACTGCTGGGGACATGGGTTACCAGCAAAATGCTGTAAGACATGATACTACTAAAATAAACCATCCTCGCGGTAGAGATGGGAAAATGAGAACCCCATTGTAGCCTTGAGTCGAGTGTGATTCGCAGGAAAACTTTATGTTCGATGAATTCTACTTTCTCTTTAATTAATATTATTTGCAAGTTACTACTTTTAACATTCGGTAACGAAAATTTTATGCACTTAGTTTTTGTTTTACTATTTAATACTAAATCATGTGTGGAACGTCTATTGGTCTTAAATATTAAGGACGTACGCAAAAAATGCTATATATGGTTGTTTTTTTAATAAATGAGGTAGATCATTAATATACACCAAAAAGAGGAAAGGACACAATATAGAGCCTTGTGGTACACCCATTTTGACTTTTAAACCCCGTGAATTGACAATTTTTTTGAAGTTGCAGCTGCCTGTAAATTAAATAGGATTTCACCAAGCTTAGTGGAAGTGTATCTAAACCGTAATGTTCTAACTTTAAATGCTAGGTTTCCTGATTAACACAATCAAAAGCCTTTGAGAGGTCACAGAAAATTTCAATTGCATCTTGGACTTCCTTTTACGTTGCAAATATTATGTGTTTTAATAAGGTTACAGCAGCGTCAGTCGTACAACGTCCTTTGGTGAAACCATACTGCTACGTGTAAGATTTTATTGGTGTTAAAATGGTTAAGCATTTGATTGAGCATAACTTTTTCAATGTACTTACTTCTTTTTGAATCGATGGTTTTCTTTTCCCTGAAAGTTTTTAGTCCCAGCAGGTTGCCACGTTTATAGAGGCGTTAGTGGCGTTTTTTAGGTTCTCCAAAGTGCAGGTGTAGGGACACTTTGGACGCGATTTTGAAAAAATGTTGTAACTCGTTTGTTTTTTGCATCACTAAATTGCCTATTCCTGCCAACTCAGTCGGCTATCAGAGCTTGCAGGACACACCCTTAACACTCGGGTAAGTGCTTTTGTCAATATTTATCTGCCGTACGTCGAAGCGACGTATGGGTATCTTTATTGTCAGTTTCTAGACTATTGGGAAAATGTGTTACTTTCTTTTATGAGAATAAATATACGTGTTTTTTTACTTGTTATAGTCACGATAAAAATAACATAATGACGTCACGAAATAATACAGACGGTTCAGAAATCAGTCAGTTGTTGCATGAAACGAGCAATGAAGAGATTCAGAGGTCGGACAGTGAAACTGGAGACAATCTATTATAAGATAAAGTACAGAGTGATACCGAAGACTAAAGTGAGTGCTCCCCTAGTGGTATGCCCATGCGATATTGTGATGTGTCTGGAAATGATCCTGAAACTCCTCAAAGTGCTTCGCCAAGTATGCTGAGTTGTACTATCATGCCACAGTGACAAATTCTTAGAGCTTAAGACGACAATCATTGTGCAGCTACTAAAGGTAGAACAAGTGGCTAATATTAGGTCCTTACATATGAAATTAGCGTTTTGTCTACAATTAGAATGTCTACGATATCCACCGTACTCCCCGGATCTTGCTCCAACAGAAAACCATTTTTTCTGGAATTTAGACAACTTCTTACAAGGAAAAAAAATCAACTCCGATGCGGCAGTCCAAACCGCCTTCAAAGGGTTTATTGATTCTCATCCCCATGGTTTATTAGTAAAAGGATCAATGAACTACCTATAAGATGGTAAAAGTGCATAGATAACAACGGTGCATACTTTGACTAATTAAAATATTTTTCTAAAAAAATGACGATATTCCTCCCGTACAAAACGCCAATTTCATATGTAAGAACCTAATATTATGCGGACATGATGAAACTTATGAAGAAACTCGGCAATACCTTGATGACCCCATGAATGGGGACAAGGTAGCAAATGCTTACTTTGCAGACGAATCTATAAGATTTTTTTGTGATATACAGCCAAAAAGACAAGCCGAACCTCCCTCATAACGTAAAGGTATACCTGAGGCAAAGAAAAGAAAATATTATGCCTTTTTCCCATAAAAAATTAGAAGGATCACAAAAACAATGTATGACAGCTGCAAAAAATCCCATTTGTGAAAAGTACACGTCCAGCGCCGGTTCTAAGTACCTTTCAGGCTAAAATGAATAAAAAGTGTTATTTTCTTCGGTTTTTAGGGTTCCGTAGCCAAATGGCAAAAAACGGAACCCTTATAGATTCGTCATGTCTGTCTGTCTGTCTGTCTGTCTGTCTGTCTGTCTGTCTGTCTGTCCGTCCGTATGTCACAGCCACTTTTTTCCGAAACTATAAGAGCTATACTATTGAAACTTAGTAAGTAAATGTATTCTGTGAACCGCTTTAAGATTTTCACACAAAAATAGAAAAAAAGCAATCAATTTTGGGGGTCCCCATACTTAGAACTGAAACTCAAAATTTTTTTTTTCATCAAACCCATACGTGTGGTGTATCTATGGATAGGTCTTCAAAAATGGTATTGAGGTTTCTAATATATTTTTTTTTCTAAATTGAATAGTTTACACGAGAGACACTTCCAAAGTGGTAAAATGTGTGTGTCCCCCCCCCTGTAACTTCTAAAATAAGAGAATGATAAAACTAAAAAAAATATATGATGTACATTACCATGTAAACTACCAACGAAAATTGGTTTGACCGAGATCTAGTAAGTAGTTTTTTTTTAATACGTCATAAATCTAAAAAAATACACTATTATTAAAACATCGATCAAAGTTACAACGAACTACAAGAACTTTTATATTATGTTACTTGCTGCTACGGAACCCTCCATGGGCGAGTCCGACTCGCACTTGGTCGGTTTTTATATAACAGAGATTGTAAAAAGTTAATTTTAAAAAGTATACATAGTAAGTTATACGACTGACTGAGAGTTTCCGAAATGCTTAAGATCGGTAAAGTAAGGAGTGCCTTGTTCTGTTCTTTAATTTTTTTTTCTAATAAAAATATAAATAAACTCTAATGTTTTTCATTTACTCACAATACAATTATAGTACATAATATAATATCGCATTTATAACCCTAGTATATACATAATCCAATATATGCTCACTCAAACATTCGCACATCGAGTCGACGTATGGTTATCTTTAGTGTACAGTGAAATATGGTTATCTATCTAGGGTTAAAGACCCCTAGGTTATAGTTATCAGGAAACACAGACTCCGGCAGGGAATTCCACTCCTTAGCTGTACGTATAATGAATGTGTAGGTTCGCGCTTAGCCACTATTTCACCTGATGGAAAGCGACGATGCGATCGACGATGGAGCACACTTACCTAGAAGTACCCTATTGAATCTTGACTTAAAGATTTCCGAGTTGTAACCATCAGAAAACACAGACTCCGGCAGGGAATTTTGTTCTTTAGCTGTGCGAATAATAAATGTGTTCCCAAAACGTTTTGTGCGTATAGTGTACGATGTCTACAGCAGATTGGATGCGCTGAAGTAACTCTCCTTCCGACGCTATTGGTTGTTTGTAGACCCTGTCTTTTAAACATCCCCAGTAAAAAAATCTAGGGGATTTAAATCCGGAGATCGTGGTGCATCGAGTGCTACAGAGGTACCGGTTGCACCCATATCACGTGCAACGTGTTCAAACGCTGACGTCACGTGATTACCAGCAAAGAGTAGCATTTTGCCAAAGGATGCTTAGGATGATTCGGGCAGACCCACAGTTTTTTAACAAAATTTTATGGAGTGACGAGTCTTCATGCCACCGAGATGGATATTTAAATTTACATAATTTGCACAGTTGGCAGCTGGTAAACCCACATTTGATGCGAGAGGACAGGAGCCAACATCAATTTAAAATAAATTTATGGCGGGAATAATCAATGGGCAAATAATAGGGCCCTTTGAACTACCAGCAACTCTACACGCCGAATACTATCTGTATTTCTTAAGGAATAAGTTGCCAACATTGCTAGAAAACATTCCAGAAGACGTGCGGCAAGCAATGTGGTTGCAAAATGATGGGTGCCCCGCTCACTATGCGATGGCAGTAAGGTCGCACCTTGACGAAAGTTATCCAAACAGATGTCGGCCGATTAGGACCAATTTTGTGGCCTCCACGATCTGCGGAGTTAAATGCCCTAGATTTTTTTTACTGGGGATGTTTAAAAGACAGGGTCTACAAACAACCAATAGCGTTGGAAGGAGAGTTACGTCAGCGCATCCAATCTGCTGTATCAGAAATCAACCAAAGCCATTTCGTCCGTCTGATAAGAGCTTCCTTTATTAGAAGATGCAGACTTTGCATTCTCGTAGGGGGAAGACAGTTTGAACATTTGCTGTAAAAACATAATAAACGATTTATTTAAACAATTTTTTTTTTCTTTTCTTCTAATTCTTTTCATACGCTGATAACTCTAATTAAATCATTGCCTCTGAAATACTACAGTAAAACATTTTTAAAGAAAAAGTTTAATTATGCACACTTTTTCATTTTTTTTTATTTTGTTGATGCTGAATCAACAAAATAAAAAAAAATGTTTCCTCTCTCAGATTCATAGCAATATCTTTGTAACGGCTAGGAATAGACGTAAATTTTATACTTATTTGCAAACCTTATTAAATATAAAAGTTTTTAAAATAATGGTAGTCGATGGTGTAATACAATTTTTTTACAGGAGAATTTTTTCAAATTTGGTCTTTTCATCGTAAAGAAAAATCTTTTCAATTCAAGATTTTTTTCTAAGGCACATAAAATGTTACTAAAAAGTATGGTATTTTATAACATTAGTAAGCTATTCAGAAATGTTACACAAAAATTATACCAAAAAAAGTTATAATTTGCAGCAACAGCATTAAAAAAACTGAATTCTGGTAGAGACAATGGTAAAATTCGAAAAAAAAAAATAACTTGTTTACCGTAACGGTTTTTTTTTTAAACTGTTCAAATTAGTTGTTGGAATTCTGGTAAGCTACCTACCCGATAAGTTTGATCCATTATTTACGGGACACCCTGTATTTTACCTTAAGCACAGTACTAATAATACTGTGCCTTAAGGTTTTTTATTCAAAAACAGTAACAAACACTTAAATTCCAATTATTGTCATCATTATCATCATCATATCAGCCAATAGACGTCCACTGTTAGACATAGGCAAGCATCGCCATAATGAACGGTTCTGGGCGGCTCGCATCGATCAGATTCCCGCAACCCTCTCTAGGTCATCGGTCCATCTTGTGAGAGGACTTCCAACGCTGCGATACAGTTTTTTTTTTATTGTTCATAGGTTCGTGCTTAGCCACTACTTTACTTGATGGAAAGCGACGAACGATGCGATCGACGATGGAGCACGCTTACCTAGAAGTAACCTATTGAATCTTGAGTTAAAGATTCCCGAGTTGTAGCCATCAGGAAACACTGACTCCGGCAGGGAAATCTGTTCTTTAGCTATGCGCACAATGAATGTGTTCCCAAAACGTTTTGTGCGTATAGTGGACGATGTCTTCTATGTACCGATGGCGCATCGCCGTACGCCTGGTGGTCCGATGATGGAACGGGCTCGGCGGAATTAGGCTATGCTATTCCGACGCACACTCGTAAACCGACAGGCTAGCAACTCACAAGCGTCGATGCTCAAGATTTTGAAGTTATTGTACGTACACATCGTGTATCTTCCTCTCTCAGTATTCCCCAAGTTGCTGATGCTGGTCATGTTGAGCAGTGCTCAGAGCAGTAAATGTAGGTACTAGCAAGTGTCAGCGTGGCAAGAGGCCCGTCTGTGACAGTGATGGACTTACGTACCGCAACACGTGCGAGTAAGTACTACGAATATTACTGTTCTGTTCTGCCGTGTATGTACCGGCAAATTGCATTAAAGAAATGACAATTCATTAGTATCTATTAAAACGCTTTGTCGTGTAATTGGCGTGTATTTGCGTTGTGCTTATTAGATAAAAAAACATTTTTAGAAGAAACGCAAGTGTTTTAAAAATCCATCCGACAGCTTTGCCTGTGCCGGCTGTAAAGGTCTGGTGAGTTGTGTAGTAAAGTCACTCGGTTTTAACTGATTGAAACTCATGAAGGATGCTTCACGATATCTACACTAATATTATAAAGAGGTAAAGTTTTTTTTTGTTTGTAGGAGGTAATATTTTTTATTTTTTTATTATTGATCTGCCTGCGTTTGACCACCATGTCACCTGATGGTAAGCGATGATGTGGTCGACGATGGAGCACGCTTGCATAGAAGTAACCTATTCACTCTTGACTTAAAGACCCCTAAGTTGTAGCTATCAGGAAACACAGACTCCGGCAGGGAATTCCACTCCTTGGCTGTACGCATAAAAAATGTGTTCCTAAAACGCTTTGTGCGTATGGGTGGGATATCTACCAGGTACCGGTGGCGCATCCTGATGGTCCGACGATGGAACGGGCTAGGCGGAATTAGGCTATGCCATTCCGACGCACACTTCCTGAAATGCAACCGGTCGAAAACCGACAGGCTAGCAACTCTCAGGCGTCGATGCTCAAGACTTTGAAGTTATTGTAGGTACTCATAGTGTACTTCCTCTCTCAGTATTCACCATGTTGCTGGTGCTGGTCAAGTTGAGCAGTTCTCAGTACGTCGTGTGGACCGATGATGGAACGGACTTGGCGGAATTAGATTATGCAATTCCAGTACACACTCCCCGAAATGTAAACGATAGAAAACCGACAGACTAGCAACTCGGCGGCGATGCTCAAGGCTTTGGAGTTTCAAATCTACAAGTGCATCATTGCCAATGATTCTCTTGGCTCGCCTCTCGATCGACTCCAGCGCATCAAGCTGGTATTTGGCAGATCCATCCCAAAGATGAGAACAGTACTCCATACACGATCGAACTTGGGCTTGATAAAGATTGAGCAGCTGGTCCGACGTGAAGTACCGTCTCACCTTTGCTGAGATCCCCAATTTTTTGGCAGCCAGTTGAGCCTTGGCCTCGATGTATGAGCCGAAATTGAGATTAGAGAACAACGTAACCCCAAGAAGCTCAAGGTGGTCGGTTATCGGCACGGTCACACCCCGGAAAGATGGAGCCGGGTGGATTTGCTCCGTTCAGCGGAGAAAAGACACGCCTGGGTTTTGGATGCATTGAACTTGACTAGAATGGCATCGCCCCAGTCGGAGTCCGTCTTCAAGGACGTGTTCAAGCGTTCAACCATATCTGAAAGTTCTGGTCCGACTGCAAAAATTTTTTCACCGATAGAAAGCTGCTTTATTCCTGAATGATATAGGCCATATTTTATGTATGCGGGCGAAGCTGTGGGAAAAAGCTAGTATATTATATAGATAAGTTCTATACACACAGTAATTAATTTTGATGGGTAATTATAATTAGCATGATCATTGTCAAGGATTGCCATGCGTGTAGTCTCAACGACGGCTCATACAGTCGTTCATTAAAAAAAAAAAATCTTTTGTTTTCAGGGCTAGGTTTAATAATGTAAGGGCACGCCATGGGACGTGTAAGAAGAACCCCAGTGAAGACTGATCCGTTTAGTTAAATAAAACGTACATAACAAAGAACACCATTATTTGTGTGAAATAAAATTGAGATTTCGTAATTATAACTTTTATTTTTGCCTCACTTCTTCTAAACTATACACATATACAATTGTACACTAATATTATAAAATAGCTTTTCTTCGCGGCTTCGCTCGCGTTAAATTCGGGGTAACACGGTTCCCCTTTCTGTGGGGGGTTAGAAAGAGACAAAAAGTAGCCTATGTCACTCTCATTCCCCTCAAATATCTCCACTTAAAAATCACGTCAATTCGTTGCTCCGTTTTGCCGTGAAAGACGGACAAACAGACACACACACACACTTTCCCATTTATAATATAAGTATATAGTATGTATTAGTATACATAGTATATACGTCGGCCTCTAAACGTGCCCACGCTGCTGTTGTCACCTATAAGAAACCATCAGGTACGTCGCAACCTAAGCGACCAGCGAAAATAGGGGACAAAAAGAAAACTCGGGTTCTCAACCTACCCAGACTGCGGTCCGTAGCTCCTTGCTGAAAACAGGCCAAGTTGATGAAGAGGGTTTCACTCGAGTCGAAAAGAAGAAGAAGAAGCCCTGTTCCCGTAACCTGTGCGGTACCGCACCGAGTGGACCAAATATACTGCTACGTCCTGCTGTGCCTACGACGCAGCTGTATATTTCACGTCCGCATTGCTCTACGAAGGTTGAGGAAGTCGTGGAGTATCTGAAGTTAAAGAGCAACTGGACTCTCAGGGTCGAAAGGCTTAATTCTCGCCACGACACCAACTTCAAGTCGTTCGTGATACGAGTTTCAACCCACCATCTGGAGACCTTTTTGAGAGAGGACTTTTGGCCGAAAGGTGTCGTGTATCGACGTTTCCGAGGACGGCTACGCGACACCACGCAGCGGAACACGACGCCGATGTTACGTGTATAATTATTAAATAAGTTTTGTTATTATGATATGTATTAGTTCATTATTTTATAAGATTATTTTATGTATTTTTTCTATGGGCCTCCGATGCCTGAAAATAAATTATTATTATTATATAAGTATATAAATCTTAGCCGTGTGTAGCGCCCCTTAGTGAACTCCACTGCGGGTGACGTAACCTACGATAAACTTATTATTTGCTGTTGGTACAGTAATCAGATCAAGGGATCGAACCGCAAAATTAAGTTTGTTTTTATTGTATATACTTTTCCGATATAAAAAGTACCCAGTGTGGTGCCCAGGATATTAAAGAATAATTATACCAAGTTTCATCGTAATCGAACCTTTTTTATTTAAATCGAATATTATTTCTTCTATAATAATCAAAAACGATGTCAAGTTTGATGCAGATGATCTGTAAACACATAAGAAGTTCGGCCTTCAACCTCTGCACATGCTACCTCACATAAGTGATCAACAGAGAAAGCAGTGATATCTTTCTTTTCTTTATATCTCAAAGAATTATTACATAATATCAAGGTGCCACCCCCAATTGATGATCTGTTGTACGCACTGGCAACTGAAAAATTATTTACATTAAGCAGCATTCTATCTGGTTTTAACCAGGTTTCACAAAAACATAAGATATCCATATTATAACTATCTGGTAACATTTCCACATCTAGAATTTTGTCAGAGAAGCGATTTATATTCTGATGGTTTAATAAAATGTTATTAATGGCTTCCCTTTTGTCGTTCCTAAAAGTTTAAAGAGTCTATATCAGTATTATTAGGTATACTGGATAATACTGATTCGTCACTTAACCTAATCTCAGTTAAATCATCAATAACTGCGTGTATATTGAATGCTAACAAAGTAGTCAACAAATGTCGACTTTTTTGGGAAGAAACATACTCGTATGTTTCCGAATCAAAACAAAATCTCTAACAAAATTGTTAGTGTCAAAATATAATATACGGTCACTGTGACGACATGACAAAATGTGCATCAAGTTATTTTTTTGTCAGTTATCAAGTTATCAAGTTATTTCAATTTGACTTTTTAATTTCCACACATTTGGAATTTGACACACCTTCCCATTCCACCCTAGAGTGAAAGACGTCATTGGATGATTTCTCAACTCAAAAAAAAAGTATAATATGCTAGCTCTACATTTATTTTAAAAATATTATCATTTATTGCTGGCGGAGTTGGTTGCAACATTCCACCTTAAAATGTGTTAATTATACGCAAACGTTTTTTGTATTAAGTAGATGTTTATTACTCCCTCAATCTATATATCTATAGAAAAGGAAAAACTGACTGACTGACATATCAACACACAGCCAAAACTACCAGTAGTTTCCTCATGCCATAACCTTAAGCAAAAGTTCGCATTACCAGTCCCAGGACCAGAAATACGAAATGCATATAGTTTTCTTTTATAACATGGGCGAGCACTAAATGTCCCCGCATACGGGCCTCAAAAAAACGCCGCCACGAAAAAAAGCTAGAAGCGGCCGCAAAAAAGAGCTGGAGCGCGCGACACCTCTTGTGTCTTATGAAGCTTGAATCCGCTTCAAGCGTTTTTTTGTGGCGGCACCGCCGCACACGAGTCACAAAAAAAGAACGCCTCAAAATGAAGCTTGAAGCGGCGTTTTTTTGAAGCCCGTGTGCGAGGACATAGGAATAGATAAACAAAAAGACATAGATATTTTTGTGATATTTATTCAGTTTATTTAACACCTAAAACTTAAAGACAGTAAAAAATTATTTTTGGGAATTAAAAAATAAATAACAATTAATTAATTTATTAGTTATTTTTTATTAATAGGGTGAAACGGCGCGGCGGTCCAAAGTTTGTATAAAGATACCTAATTTGCCACGAGCGAAGCCGCTGATAGAAGCTAGTCATCAATACAAAAATAAAAATTCAACAGATAACAATTTTTGAAAATAGTGCTAGTTAAATAGTGTACTAATCGGGTACAATTGGGCACAAATTGTTAATTAAAGAAAGTTTATCTCTTTCTAGTTTTGTATAAAAGCCTGTACAAAACTCAAAAAGGCACGAGTCTCTAGAAATAGAAGATGAAACTAACTTTGGGTAAGTACTTTATCAAATTAACAAATTATTCTGTTATGTAATTTGTATTTTGTATTTGTTAATTATAATTTGTTTTTGTTATTGTTTGTAACAGTTATCCTTTGCATGATAACTGTTACACTTTTCCCACTTTAGGGTAGAGCTCGAGCGGTAAGTCCCCTCTTTAAGGCGTAGCTGGAAAGACCTCACGGCGTCCTTACCTTCCGCATGACGCAGGTCCTCACCACACAGGACATGGTTCGTTCAGGAGTTTCCTACACCGAATTCATGCGGAAGTGACGCCCGGGTGTCGCCACTGTGCGGAACGCCCGGAGGACACGGTGGAGCACACAGTCGAGGTATGCCCTGCTTGGGCGGAGCATCGCCGTGCCCTCGTGGGGGCGATCGGCGGCGGAGACCTCTCGCGCCGGGCCTTGGTTGAGGCCATGATCCGGAGCGAGGAGGAGTGGCAGGCGGTCGCCGACTTCTGCGAAGCAGTAATGCTCGCAAAGGAGGAGGCCGAACTCATCAGGCAACGGCGTTATCGCCGCCGCCGCCGCCGCCGCCGGGATTCTGATCCCGATTTCCGGCAAACGTAGGCGCAGGCTTGTGGACAGTGATCAATGGGTAGCGCACTGTCCGGCCGTCCGGTAACTGTCCGGACTAAGCCCAAGTCTTCGACGGCGCGCACTGTTCCCGCGCGCCTCAAGGAGTTGTCAGCAACAGCTGGGACCCAGCCGCGTCGAAGCCTACTGGGGCCAGGGTTATCCGAAAGGGCGCTCGAGCCCCGGTATGAAGGCTAGAAGGAACGGGGTGGGTCTTTTAGTCAGTAAGAGTCTGACACTATATCCCGCTCCGCCCAAGGGCGGGGGATGTCAATGCATGATTTTTCCCCACATTAAAAAAAAAAAAAAAAAAGGGTAGAGCTCGAAGTTGTATGGTTGGTTGACTTTTACTAACTAAAATTGCCCACACCTAAGTCAGAAAACCGGAAGGGCATTGCTCCTACTGAGCTACTACGGTTTGTTGACAATTCTTTGAGGAGCACATAGAACACTACCTGTTCACCAAGCGGTCTGGATAATGGTGACTCTTGGGCGTTCCTTCCACAGGAATTCGATACAGGGAGCTCCTAAACTTACCATGACCGTGTTAGAAACATGTCAGGCACAAAAATGTTCTTTGTATTGATAACTATGCAACTATACCCAAGAGGCTTTCCGTCGCCACAAATTCCGTCACATGATATGTACGGAGCGTAATGGCACCGGAAAAATATTATTCTACAAAATGTCTATTACCGCTGCAAAATCAAATAATAAAACTCATATGGAACTCCACGTCTAAGAGTCAGATTCGCACTTGACAGTTCTTCCTGAAGACACTTCAATCCTTAGTTTCCTAAGGCTCAGACCGTAGCCATTTTCATCATCATTTTAGGCAAACGTCCACTGCTGGACATCGGCCTCTCCCAAGTATCGCCACAAGGCACGGTCCTGTGCATATCGCATCCATCGCATTCCCGCGACTCTCACTAGTTCATCGGTTCTCCTTGCGAGCGGCTCTTTAACGCTGCATCTTCTATATCGTGGTCACCACTCTAGAACCTATCGGCTCCATCGACCATCCGTTCTACGTCCGAGCAATGTGGTCTTTTTACCTTAACGAAATTACTATTCACGACGGAATTGTTATCAAAAGCAGTATCCAGCTATTATGCTCATGTGATATCTTCCTTCCTCAGTATTCTTCGTGTTTCTGGCACTGGCCATGATAAGCAGTGCTCAGAACTGCACCAACAGGTGTGCTGTCTGTGGCTCGGATGGAAGAACGTACATCAACGCTTGCGAGTAAGTATTTACTATCACCAGTCTACCATATCGCTCTGCCGAGTCCATGACAAGACTCTCCACAGACACAAAAATTATGATAAAGAAATGAGCATCTATTATAATAATAATATATTATTTATTTGTCAAAAAAAGGGACATTATAACCTATACATTTTGCCTAAGATTAAAACCTTTGTGAGAGCTGGAGTCTGAACTAGGTTCGAGATCTGTATGACATCTCCAGGCTCACACCCTTTTAAACATAATCGCATTTTGCGGCACATAAACATGAATCTTATTTTTGTAAAATTTTGAGCGAGAGAGATTTGTAGAATGACATGCTAAATGGTGTATAGGTGTAATGTATGTGTGTGCGGTATATAATGTATGTGTGTGATAGTGTTTAAATGATTATGATTAAAATTACTTTATGATATGGATAATATATTCTGTGTCTTCATAGTCCAAATCAAGATTAAACCCCAAGCGAACGCCGGCGTTCGCGCACCTATTGTCTTTCTATTGTGTCTGTAATTTCCACGATTGAAAGGTTAAGATGCTTTATCGCATATAATTGGCATATAGTCTTGATGTGTCTGTTAGTGAGAGCCTATTTGACAATAATAAAATATTTTCAGCAATAAAAACCAGTCTTTAACTAAGCCGATAGTGTGTGGTAGATACCGTTTTGTTTTTGGCCTCTCATTGAAAATGTTTCTTTTATCATAGCAGTGAGTCTAATTGATGGGTAATTCTAATTGGCATGATCATTGTCAATGATTGCCAAGTGTGTAGTCTTAACGATACTTCAACCACGGGATCTTTTCTAATTGGTGGATCAGACTGGCAGCGCGGTGCGGGTGTGGGAACACGCGCGATTTTCTTGGCCTGACTGACTGCCATAGCATAGCTCGAACTTGTTTGAGATCCCCACTCCCACGCGGGTTGCCACTTCTGAGCCTTTTTCTTTCTTCTTACTTCACCGGCCGCGCACTTACGGTTGCCACTTGTATGAAAGAGTTACATATGGCATAAGTTGTCGGCACGTATTCCGCATCATATAACTCGCGCCACTTCCCGCGCGCTTGTGCCCATTATAGACACTTCAAAAAAGTTCAAATGTTTCAGTTTGCCGTGCCGCGTTCACTCCGCGCTCGCTCCGCGCCTATGTTTGCAGAATGGGCGAACACTTAGACTTTCTTTTGAAACAATCTTTTGTTTTCAGGGCTGTGTGTAACGGAGTAAGGCCACGTCCTGGAGCGTGTAGAGCATCAACAACACGATCACCCTAGTAAAGACTAAACGGCTTGAGTTGAGTACAATTTACGAAACAAAGACCGTCATTATTATGAGTGAAATAAAATTTATTAATTGAAACTTCTTGTACGAGTATACAACTTTTATTTCTACCTCGCGTTTTCTAAATAAAAAAGTTGAGATTTGAAGTCCGTTTGTCAATTGTTGTTATAAAATGCCACAGTAGACAAGTGAGACGTAATAAACAGTCAAACAGACACGATACTACTAAAATAAACCATCCAGTAAATGGACGGATTTTTTTGCTGAACTAAGTCAGAGATGGGTAAATGAGAACCATATTGTAGCCTTGAGTCGAGTATGATTCGCAGGAAAACTTTGTGTTCGATGAATTCAAGTTTCCCTTTAATTAATATTATTTGCAAGTTACTACTTTTAACATTTGGTAACGAAAATTTTGTGCACTTAGTTTTTGTTGTTCTATTTAATACTAAATTATTTGTGGAACGTCTATTGATCTTAAATATTAAAGACGTACGCAAACAATACTATATATGGTTAATTTTTTAATAAATACGGTAGATCATTAATATAAACCAAAAAGAGGAAAGGACACAATATAGAGCCTTGTGGTACACCCATTTTGACTTTTAAACCCCGTGAATTGACAAATTTTTTGAAGTTGCAGCTGCCTGTAAATTAAATAGGATTTCACCAAGTTTAGTGGAAGTGTAACTAAACTGTAATGTTCTAACTTTAAACGCTAGGTTTCTTGATTAACACAATCAAAAGCCTTTGAGAGGTCACAGAAAATTTCAATTGCATCTTGGACTTCTTTTCACGTTGCAAATATGTATTTTAATAAGGTAACACTAGCGTCAGTCGTACAACGTCCTTTGGTGAAACCATACTGCTACTTGCACGTAGCAGTATGCTTTCACCATGGATTTTATTGGTGTTAAAATGGTTAAGCATTTGATGGAGCATAACTTTTTCAATAAACTTACTTCTTTTTGAATCGATGGTTTTCTATTCCCTCAAAGTTTTTGGTCCCAGTAGGTTGACACGTTTATAGCGGCGTTAGCGGCATTTTTTAGGTCCTCCAAAGTGCAAGTGTAAGGACACTTTGGGCACTCCAACCGTCTGCTCAGGAGCACCGCACTCGTACTGGATATCGGATGGGTCTGTGATCTCCCACTTAGCCAGGTAAAAACCTCATTTAATAATACAAAATTAAAAATTCAATAGAATAGAACTTCTTCCAAAAATACGCTAGCTAATATTGTACATATTGGGTTTAATTAAGGCATTAATTATTCAGTAAAGCAGGTTTATATCTTCGCACTTCTGTTTAAAAACTCATAAAGGCACTAGTTGTGACATTGTGACAAATAGATGAAGAAACTACGTATAAATTTGGGTGAGTACCTACTTCGTTAAGTTATATTTAAATCTATATTTGTTATTGTTTGTAACAGTTACAGAAATTTGAGTGAAAATATCTAAAACAATATTTTCGTCCACCGTTACATAAATTATAAATATTCCATCTTATACGTGCAGAAAACACTTTGAGAATAGTTTCATTATATAGCTAAGGAGTTAGGGTATTCATGTAAATAATACATGTTTTTATTAGTTTTTAAGGTTGGAAATCATCTAATGACTAATCACGATTATGTTAAAAAAAAATGTAACATTGTATGTAATAATAATGCGCCACCCGTATATGGTGGCTATACGTATAAAACATTTTGGGAATACGTTCATTGTGCGTACAGCTAAGGAGTGGAATTCCCTGCCGGAGTCTGTTTCTTGATGGCTATAACCAGAAGATCTTTAAATCAAAAGTAAATAGGTTTTAGGTAAGCTCGCTCCATCGTCGACCACATCATCGCTTTCCATCAAGTGAGATAGCAGCCAAGCGCGAACCTATCAAGAATAAAACAAAGAAACCTTTTTCAGATAAATTATTCCACGAAAATTATTTATCCGTAGATCAATTTAGTTATTTAGATTCTATGATGCTCAGGATTAAGTTTAAAATAAAAGATTTAATAACACAAAAACTTAATCTTGATCAAAGTTTTCTCATTAAAATAATCAGCTCCCTGCTAATCAGCTTTTAGCATAGACCGCTGCTTTTATTAATTAATTTAACGAGGTAATGAAAATATCAGAAAGGATTAATCTTTTCATACTTATTTGTTTCTCTTGAAAATAATTATTTAAGCTATATGATTTTGAATTTAGGGTAAGATCAAGAAAAACATTTTTTTCTTCCTCATGTAAAAAATTGCGTCTAAACTTTTTTTTTTTTTTTTTTTTTATGGTGGGAAAAAATCATGCATTGACATCCCCCGCTCTTGGGCGGAGCGGGAGATAGTGTCAGACTCTTACTGACTAAAAGACCCACCCCGTTCCTTCTAGCCTTCATACCGGGGCTCGAGCGCCCTTTCGGATAACCCTGGCCCCAGTAGGCTTCGACCCGGCTGGGTCCCTGCTGTTGCTGACAACTCCTTGAGGCGCGCGGGAACAGTGCGCGCCGTCGACGACTTGGGCTTGGTCCGGACAGTTACCGGACGGCCGGACAGCGAGCTACCCATTGCTCACTGTCCGCAAGCCCGCGTCTACGTTGGCCGGAAATCGGGATCAGAATCCCGGCGACGGCGGCGGCGATAACGCCGTTGCCTGATGCGTTCGGCCTCCTCCTTTGCGAGCATTACTGCTTCGCAGAAGTCGGCGACCGCCTGCCACTCCTCCTCGCTCCGGACCATGGCCTCAACCAAGGCCCGGCGCGAGAGGTCTCCGCCGCCGATCGCCCCCACGAGGGCACGGCGATGCTCCGCCCAAGCAGGGCACACCTCGACTGTGTGCTCCACCGTGTCCTCCGGGCGTTCCGCACAGTGGCGACACCCGGGCGTCACCTCCGCATGAATCCCGTGCAGGAAACTCCCGAACGAACCATGTCCGGTGAGTACCTGCGTCATGCGGAAGGTAAGGACGCCGTGAGGTCTTTCCAGCCACGCCTCAAAGAGGGGACTTACCGCCATAATTGTGGCGTGCCCAGCACTGGGTTGCGATAGTCGCTGACGCCATTTCACCATGAGATCCCGCCGGAGCTCTGTCCGCCATGCCGTGACCTGTCGCGGCAGCGGACTTTCACCCCGGCGTTGCATCTCCACGCGCATATCGTGCATGTGTGCAAGGACTGTTGCCTCCAGATCCCACGGTGGTAGGCCAGCCAGAAGGCTCGCCGCTTCGCGGGAGACCGTGCAGTATCCCCGCACCATCCTTATCGCCATGACCCTCTGACAGGCGTTCAGTATGGCCGCCGGTTGCTTTTTCAGCGACGGCGCCCACACCGGCGCCCCGTATGCGTCTAAACTTGGCGTCCTTGATTTGTTTCAATCTCAATTATAAAATCCAATTGGAAAATCAAATCGCATCTTCAGGTTCACTTCGTACTACTGGGTATATCCGGTAATTATCCGGACCGAGCTCGAGTTGTAGACGGCGCGTAGTATTCCACGCGCGCCTCAAAGAGATGTCAGCTAATCCGTAGGGGCCTAGCCGGGTCGAAGCCTACTGGGGCCATGGGATGTCTGAAAGCGAACCCTGGGGTCCTAGAACCATCGCCCTAGAGCGAGAGAAGTCATTGGATGATTTTCCACCTAAAAAAAGCCTAGGTTGCACTTCAAAATAATAACCGAATATTATTATGTTCAACTTGGCTAACCACCAAAACAAATAAAACTACTTATCATAACAATAATATCTCGGCATACAAAATTTTGGGCCAACATCTGCCCAACATTTGTGACCAACCTCGAATGAATGAAATCAACACGACATCGTGTCAAACGCAGTAATCACGCACTGCTTCACATCTCATTGGTCAATGCCATCATCGATTGTGGTTGGTTGGTTGGTTTTAAATGCTGTTATGAGCATTTCAATGCTGGTTTTACCTGGTAGAATCAGACAGGAAAACTGCATAGGAATCCCCTAGCCATGTGTGCGAATCATGCTTTATTTTTTTTCTTCCAGGTAATATTGTGTATTTTTCCTCAAACTATTTGGAAGTCACGATATATTGAAAAAGTTTGTTGGTTTGAAAGGAATTCGGTGTCTTTTTTTATCCACCAAATTGTTACAATCACAGTTTTTTGGGGTTCCGGACCTCAGTCGACAACAACAGAAACCTTATTGGATTACTTTGATTGGCCAGAATTGCTTGCAAGAAGAAATTCGTAATATGGTTGAAATCGCTTTCCTATGATGCTACAGAGGAACTTGAAGAAGTTTAATAAATAAAATAATATGCAAAATAAACACACACATTCATTCACTCTCATTCTCTTCACTCATTAGTTATTAATTGTAGTTTATTTCTTCTCATAACATTGTTAAGTTTTTAAATTTTTATTTCATTAGTCTGGAACAACTATCCCTCTCACTGGACTCGGGCGTTGATGACGCGCCACAGTTTTTAACTTTTGCAGCCATCATCGTTTATCTTTTGCTTCCATATTTTGATTTAAGTTCCTAATAACCGATTATTATTATTACTATGTTATTCTTCTGTACGTCTGTCCGTCTGTCAATACTATTTTTCTTCAGCGTGAAGAAACTAAGCTGAAATTAGTATCAAATAGTCAGATTTGCTACTCCTTGGAAAATATCAATCTTCTAAGTCAACGCAATCAAAAGATAAGGTTTATACTCCATTTAAGTGCATATTTAAACTCTGGCCAGGAAATCGAAACTTATAGCTTAGGCACGTATTTGAATACCGTCCTACCTCCGTTTCTTGGTGTGACGGACAGCAGATTTATCATCTATCGAACGAATAAATGGAAATGGCGAGAGAAATTGTGGGGATCCCGACACCGATTTCCGTTTTTCTGACGACGAACAATGGGTAGCTCGCCGTCAGGTAACCGTCCGGACCGAGCCCAAGTCGTCGATGGCGCGTAGTGTTCCATGTGCTTCACAAATAGAAGTCAGCAAACTGTAGGAGCCCAGTAGGGCCAATGCCCACAAAAAAAAAGGACAGCGAGCATTTTTTTGAAAAAGAAACCTATCTTAGAACGGAAAGGGCAACTGAAGGACACAGTTATGGTTTTAGTCAGTAAAAAGGACACGTCAAAGCTGGAGAAGTCATCGGATGATTTCCCAACTTAAAAAATACGTTTTCGAAATGTGACTGTATCATACAGTACTGCTAACCCCTTTAAAAATAAAGCGTGATGATACACTCGATATGACGTATAAACTCGATTACGTTAAATTTAATCAGCATTTCTGAACACGTACAGTAGGGCTTTCACAAAAGAATATATACTTGACTTTGATTGGTCGCGTTTGTCATTTTATTTAAAAAAACAAGCACGTACTCAGATATATTAAAATTACTTTGCGAGAAAATTGATAAGAATTTAAATGTAGCATTATGTATTCAATGCTGTACTTCCACCAGGGCCTCAAGTCTGCTATTACAATAGTGTCAGAATGGTCTATCATTGATGTCATAATTGTCGATTTTGACAAGTTTGGTAATCTACTAATATAATGGCGTCATCATGACTTTCCAATGGTCAACCACTGACACTCCATTGAAAGAAGTGGCATAAATTGGTAATCTCGTACATTTTGACAAATGAATATTTGACGTTTGCGGTAATCTGCTAAAACTTTGACAGTTTATTTGATCAGTGTTCTACCATTAGAACGTTATTGTGCAGTTATTGGTTTTAATAAGCTCGAAATTATTATTCTACTACGATTCTATTACAAGATTATTGACCGATCAATGATCGATCATTATGAATTAGCAGATTACAAACTTTTAGCAAAATGACAATGGGATCGTGTTGGAATGACGAATTTATAAAAATAGCAGACTTGGGGCCCTGCTCTCCTGTCAGGTGGGCAGAGTTGCATGATGTCATATACTGGGTTATTTGTAAAACACTAACATACTTGCAAGATAAATGCATTGCTAACATCATAAACAAATACTTTTGTTCTATGACTTTTAAAAAATATCACATTTTAGTTCATCAGATTTTGTACAAAAATCGAACGTTCTAAATGTTACGAAGTATGCTGGCGTATAAATTTTCTCGTGTGATGAAAACGGTACGAATGCTTGCTAGGTAGGTGTGATGACTGCTTACTATTACTACGAGAACAGTGTGCAGGAGGCTTATGAAGGTACAGCAAAATATTGAGTTGAATTGTGTTAGATAGAACAACGAAATCTTGAAGTTTTGTTTTTAGTAAATGTATTAAAATAATGCACGGCGTGCGCGCGGCCTGTTGCTGGAACTTGGCCTGCGCACTACCGTGCGCTTAGATGTTTTGAAAAAAGTCATAGAATAAAAGGTGTTGTTTATGATGTTGATAATATAGTCCTGCAAGGCTGTTAGTGTTTTACATTTAACCCTGTATATCTTGCTAGGTGTATTAATAGTCCCGTTTTGGACCCATGCTATTAGAATTCAACATGCCGCCCTCTACTTAAAGACACTGCTTTATCCCCTAGTCACATAATCTACTATTTCGAACCTATTGACCCAGCCGTTACCAAGGAGTAGGCTTCAGAATATCACTATTTTATGGTACTGATTTGAAGCAGAACATTTTTTTTGCTGTTTTCAAGAATAATTTAGAAAAAAGTATGACATGCCCTGCTCCTATGTCCAATCTATCTCCGTACCAAGTATAGCACTGGTTTATCGACTTAGAAGCGAAAATGTAACAAACAGATGGACAGAGTTACATTCGCGTTTATATTATTAGTACGAGTTAGTTGACAGTATATGGAGGACGTCCCACAAAAATATATACAGCGTTATTTCTGCCGTCCATTATCTAAAAGGCCGTTAAGCCACAGTTGGTCGTTTTTCACTTTTGAATGCAGCCTTATACAACTTTCGATGCTCTATCTTTTGGTCTAAGAATCATTTTTCTATAATTAATAGTTTTAGAGATACAGAACATTGCTGAGCAGTTAAACCACATAAATTTCGTTACTTTCTTAGTTAAAAAGCGGCTAAGCCACAATACTTCTATAATAATAATACAATGTTAATCTATTCTAATAATACTAATTCTATAATATTCTATAATAATAATACTAATACATGTTATGCAGGAAACACCTCACCAGACTCACTATTTATGTCACCCACAGATGAAATTGAAATAATAAAACTAATAAGTACACTCAAACCTAGTACAGCTGTTGGACATGATAATATTAGCAATGATATGCTAAAACTAGCAAAGCATGTTATAGCAAGTCCTATAACATATATTTGCAACCTAAGCATATCCTCAGGTGTGGTGCCTAATGACCTAAAGATAGCCAATGTGATACCGATACTGAAAGCAGGCGACTCACGTCAACCAGCAAACTATAGACCTATTTCACTTCTCAGTGCACTGTCGAAAGTAATTGAAAAGTTAGTTAACGTGAGATTGCTAAAGTATCTCGAACAAAACGGTTTATTGGCCGGGAATCAATTCGGTTTTCGTGCAGGCAGGTCCACGGAGGATGCCGTCTCGCATCTTATTGACTCTGTCATAAACAAAATGGAAAATAGGCAAAAATGTGTCGGTGTCTTCCTGGATTTAGCAAAAGCTTTTGATACAGTTTCCCGACCAATACTACTGAAAAAGCTAGAGTGTTTCGGGATAAGAGGCTTAGCTCTAGACTGGTTTAGGTCCTATTTAGAAGAACGAAAACAGCGTGTTCGTATTGGTGACCACGTCAGTGACTTTGCAGATATTTGTTTCGGCGTACCGCAAGGCAGTGTTCTGGGTCCCACGCTGTTCTTGATCTACATAAACGACCTATGTTCTATTAAACTTTTTAATGCCAGCATCTTTACTTTCGCGGATGATACTGCAATAATATTCCATGCAAAAACCTGGAAGGATGTGGTGTGTGTGGCTCAGGAGGGACTTGAGAGGGTTGCTGTCTGGCTGCAAAACAACCTGCTAACTTTAAACGTTAGTAAAACTAAGTCGATATATTTTAGCGCCACTGATAGATCTGCACCCGACCAGAATTTGCAAATTAAACTGCATGTATGTGGTAGCGTGGACGGTGAAAGCTGCCTCTGCTCAGAAATTGAACAAGTTGAGAACATTAAATACCTAGGGATTCAAATTGACGAGCACCTAACATGGAAAGCTCAAATTGATGGACTAGTGAAGCGCACGAGAAAACTCTCACATATTTTTAAGAAATTAAAGTCCATTTCAACACCTGAGATCATCCGTATGGTGTACTTTACCCTATGCCAACCAGTGTTAAGTTACTGTGTATCCGTCTGGGGAGCAGCAAACAAAACCAACTTGCTGAGACTGGAGCGAGCTCAACGAGCTATACTTAAGATTGCATACAAAAAGCCATGGCGATATCCAACTGACGCCTTATATTCGGAATCTAGCCTTCTCCGTGTAAGGCAATTGTTCATCGCTTCGATACTGCTACGATTTCATAGAGATGCAAAAAAACTGGCCCGCCATTCATCTAGATCGTTAAAATGGGATCGACCAAGAGTACACTCTTCTGTTACACGAAGATCTTTTCCGTTTCTCGGACCCTACCTCTACACTAAATTCTACTCACACAATAGCAATATAACCATGTTAACCTATAGATGTTTTAAAAATGCTGTTTATAAATGGCTACATCCCAAAAATTATTACCAAACGGAAGACCTTTTACATATACAGTCGTAAAATGATTTACATCAAAAGAAATGAAGCTAATATAAGCGTGTTAAAAACAGGCAAACATCCACTATACACTCCACTCTCACCCACACACCATACCTTACACTCCACACATACACATACACTCACTCAAAGCACCTAAACCCTTTTTTTTTTTTTTTTTTTTTTTTTTTTTTGTCATTTACAATAAAACATTTTTTTTCTAATTTTAATTTTTTATAATTATATCTCTTACTTTTTTTTTTGTTATCTATCTAAAAAATTGTAACTTAACTATTAATTATTATTATAATTGCTGAACTCGGGAAGAGACTGGATCCCACGACACAGGGAATCCTAGTGTGGGGTCCAGGGAATTTGTAAAAAACTAGCATTTAAGTCTTTGGTGTATCGAATTAATGTATATTTATTGAACCTTGTCGAAATGAATCAAATAAAGCTTTATTATTATTATTATTATTATTATTACTTCTCTATAAAGACGTTAATATACTTTAACGGCTAATTGATGTATCATTTTTTTCTAAAATTACTTAACTAAAAGTACGTTATCTAGTCATGCTTGACTAAAAAGCAGCTAAGCGTCTTTAACTACCTTCATGTATTGTGTCAAACAAATAACCATCTGAACATCGTACCTTAACTATAGAGCAGTTATAAAGAAAAACTACACTAGAAAGCAGTTATACGCCAATAGCGGCTTTTAAGTTATGTATTGAAATAAGTAACAGCTAAATATCAATCGCTAGAGAGCAGCTAAATGACAATTTTTTTTTTTTTTTATAATGGATAGGCTCGCGTTTGACCACAATCTCACCTGATGGTAAGCGATGATGTGGCCGACGATGGAGCACGCTTGCCTAGAAGCAATCTATTCACTCTTGACTTAAAGACCCCTAGGTTATAGCTATCAGGAAACACAGACTCCGGCAGGGAATTCCATTCCTTAGCTGTACGCATAATGAATGTACTCCCAAAACGCTTTGTACGTATAGGTGGGATGTCCACCATGTACCGGTGGCGCAACGCCGTACGTCTTGTGGTCCGATGATGGAACGGACTTGGCGGAATTAAATTGTGTAACTCTAGAGCACACTCCCCGAAGTGTAAACGATAGAAAACAGACAGGCTAGCAACTCGGCGTCGATGCTCAAGACTTTGGAGTTTTGACTTCACAAGAGCATCATTGCCTATGATCTTCTTGGCACGCTTTTCAATAGACTCTAGTGCATCTAGCTGGTATTTGGCTGACCCATCCCAAAGATGAGAGCAGTACTCCATACACGATCGAACTTGCGCTTGATAGAGGTTGAGCAGCTGTTCCGGCGTGAAATACCGTCTCACCTTTGCTAAGATCCCCAATTTTTTGGCAGCTAGTTGGGCTTTTGCCTCGATGTAGGAGCCGAAATTAAGGGTAGACGATAGCGTTACCCCAAGAAGTTCAAGGTGGTCGGTAATTGGTACGGTTACACCCCGGAAAGATGGAGCCGGGTGGAATTGGCTCCGTTTAGCGGAGAAAAGACACGCCTGGGTTTTCGTCGCATTGAACTTGACCAGATTGGCATCGTCCCATTCTGAGACTGCCGCTAAGGACGAGTTCAAGCGTTCAACCATAGCCTCTCGAAATGACTGGATCTGTGACCCACTAGCTCGTGCGTTAGACACATATCTCTCAGCAACAGTGCTGTCGTCTGCATACCCAAAGGTTCCGGGTTTAAGTAGGTCATTTATGTGCAGCAAAAACAGTGTTGCCGAGAGTACCGACCCTTGAGGGACTCCGGCATTAATATCCATTTGACCGGACGAGCATCCATCAATTACCACTCGGATGGATCGATCCCTCAAGAAGTCTGCGATCCAATCACACAGACCAGTGGGTAGACCGAAGGAAGGAAGCTTAGCAAGAAGGCTTTCGTGCCAGACCCTATCGAAGGCCTTCGAGATATCAAGGGACACGGCAAGCGCTTCCCCATGCTTCTCAATGGCCTCGCTCCAGATGTGAATGGCATACGCAAGAAGGTCCCCAGTAGACCGATTTTGGCGAAAGCCGTATTGCTGGTCGCTGAGCATGTCGTTAGCTTCCAGGTATGCCAGAAGCTTCCTGTTAATTACCCGTTCCATACTCTTACAGAGGATGGACGTAACAGAGATGGGTCGGTAGTTTGCCGGGTCAGCTCTACTGCCCTTCTTGGGCACAGGCTGCACGTTGGCTTGCTTCCAAGCCATCGGCACTTTTCCAGTCTCATATGAGAGGCGAAATAGGCGAGTCAAGATCGGAGACAATTCAGGCGCACAAGTTTTTAGAACGACCGCTGGTATCCCGTCGGGGCCACTGGCTTTATTCACGTCAAGGTTACTCAAGACCCTACGAACGTCCTTCTGATGGATACGAATATCCGACATATTCGTCACGCTCCCATCAGGAGAAACAGGGGGTCGCGCGTCACCGGAATCCAGATGCGAAGATTCCGCAAATAGAGAAGCAAATAGGTTTGCTTTCTCCTCAGCGGTGTGGGCCAGTGTCCCATCGGGTCTCAGCAGTGGCGGAAGTGAGGGATGGCAGAAGTTCGATTCAACCGACTTTGCCAGGGACCAAAACGCTTTGCTACCAGCGGGGTATGAAGCAAGTTTGTTCCCTATTCGGCTAATGTGGTCGAACCGAGACTTTCTGAACACCTTTTTGCAGGACTTGGCAGCCCTGTTAAAGGCCTTCTTTTTAAGAGTCACGTCGCTGGCTTTGCGCATACGAGCATCGGCCCAAGCTTGGTATGCCGCATGTTTTTTCGCGTCGGCGCGAGAACACTCGGCGCCAAACCAAGGTCGAGCTCGATCCGACATTGCTACGTCAGAGAATGGGATGTAATACTCCATTCCCCGTCGCAACACATCCGTTACAGCATCAGCGCACGACGATGCATCCTTCGAAGAAAAGCAAGTGGGCTGCCAAGGATAGCATGCGAAGAAAGACCGCATGCCATCCCAGTCTGCTGACCTGTATCGCCAAACCCGCCGAGTGCCTCTAGGACTAGGATCGGGCGGGGAGTAGATTGACACAGATTTAACCAGACAGTGGTCAGAACTGCCTAAAGGCGAAGATATCGACACTGAGTAGCGGTCTGGATCTGTGGTCAGCAGATGGTCCAAGCAATTGGCTGTGTGCGAATCCACATCAGGTACCCTCGTTGCCCCCTGGACCAGCTGGGTGAGATTCAATTCCAGCGCTAGCTTCCGCATCTCACGACCAGCATGATCTGTGCACTGGTATGGGAAAAGCCACTCTTGGTGGTGCGCATTAAAGTCCCCCAGTAACACCAATTGGGCGGAAGGGTACCGCTGCTGAGCCGCATCTGCCGCCTCACTCAGATGCTGTGTAAGCCCGGACGTCTCCTGATCTCCACTATGCGCGCGGTAAACACAAGCGTAGATTATTTTATCTAGGCCTGTGTCGACCAAAGCCCAAAGCGTTGAGAACCTGGAGTCTTCAAGATTGCGGAGACGCCGATAGCAGATGTCGTCCCGGGCATACATACATATGCCCGCGTGTGGTTTGAAGTTGTGCTCCAAGGTAAACCCTGGGTATGAAAGATACGACACGTCGGACGGACCTCTGATCTGCGTCTCCGTAAGGAATAGTAGAGCTGGTTTTTCAGTCTCCAGGTGATGATGGACTGCAACGAGATTAGAGTGCAGACCTCGTATATTTGAGAGGTGCACTTTGTGAGAGAGGGAGTGCAGCCGCTGTTTAACTTTACTCTTTCTATTCCTTTTCATGATTTGAGAGTGAATGGAGGAGAGGAGAAGGAAGTGAAATGGGGAGTCACGCTGCTAACCTTCAGGCACGCACTGAAAAGACGACATCATTAGGGGACTAGTCTGGAGACTGCGGGGACGCCCGAGCCCCCCCGAGAATGTCCATCGAGCCCTCTCATCTGGTCGCCAACCAGCACGATGGCGCATTCCGGGATTTTTCGACAGATGGCGGGGCAGCCTTTCATGTGTGGCTAGCACATTACTTGGGCCCCCAACTATCTGCGGTCGGCCAACGGTGCACCGTGCCTCGGATCCCGCTACCCTCCGCGACCAGTCCCCCGATACATCCATATCAGTACGAGCCAGGTTGGTCTGCATGCGTTAGAACAGCCATTTCGACCCAACTCCTCTAGACTGGCTACACTGAGCATCATACCGGAACACGGCCAGGCCGCTTTTCGGTACGTCTTTGCTCAGTGGGTGGTCGCAAGCCAACGGTCGAAACCTACCACCAGTTAGTGTCACCTGATTAGCACCACCCGGGGACTACGTGTAGGGTCTTACTTTGGGTATTCTCCTACGGACGCGGGTGACTCGGTCCCCAATACTACAACACTACTACTACTACGACAATACTAGACTAAATAGCAGTTAAACGCTTGTGATTTTCGTATACGTTTGTCCCAGCTCTGGCTATAATTCCTTCGTTTTCACTTCGGGTGCTCGTAGCGGAAGGACGAGACCTCTTGCTTTTTGGCGCCATAATTACGAAAATGACGCAAAGCCATAAAGCTTTCAAAAATATGATACTTACGAGTACATGGTCCTATGTTGAGGTTTCGAGTGCCTAGGAAGCTCCGTAGGCAAATATAATGATGGGTTCGTGGAAGCTGTCCCTATAGTCGGGTCTCAGTTTTTTTAAGACTCGTACAAGTAAGACCAAGAGGCTCACGGATCAAACTCTCGAGCTCATGAAGAAGAGACGTGAAATGACTTTGCAGTCTTCAGATGATGGGTGCACGTACTCAATAAACGGATCTCGAAGACTCTGAAACGCGACCTTCGCTGATATAATACTGAGAGGATTAAGGACGCAATTGAGTGGAATAAGGGCTCCAAAGTTTTTGCACGGGATCTGTCTATTGGGCAGAGCCAGCTCACAAAACTGAGGACCGAAGATGGCAGAGTCGTACCCGCCAAATCGGAGCTTCTGGGAGAGATCGAGGCATTTTATAGACAGTTATAATGCCAATCTCCAAACCCGCTACAATCTGGCAAACGACCCAAGAGCTAGATTGACTCGACACTACACTGAAGATATCCCGGACGTCAGCCTGTACGAGATTAGGATGGCTCTGAAGCAGTTGAAAAACAACAAGGCGTCGGGTGAGAACGGAATTATGGCTGAGCTCCTGAAGGCGGGTGGAAAACCGGTCCTAAAGGCCCTTCAGAAGTTGTTTGATTCCGTCATACTCGAGGGAAAAACGCCACAGGCATGGAGCAGAGATGTGGTGGTACTCTTCTTTAAGAAAGGTGATAAAACCCTACTTAAGAATTACAGGCCCATCTCACTTCTGAGCCATGTCTACAAATTGTTTTTCAGGGTCATCGTGACCGTCTCGCACGCAGATTTGACGACTTCCAGCCTCCCGAACAAGCCGGATTCCGAAAAGATTTCAGCACCGTAGATCACATACATACGCTACGGCAGGTCATACAGAAGCCAATGACCCCCTTGGGTATTGCTGCCTAAGGGGCCTCGATGGCCGTCTGCGAATGTTCTGTCTGTAGGAACGCTTCAACGCGTGTCCCTCTGCTAAAGCAGAGGGCACAGTGGCGAAGTAAGAGCGGGCTCGGTGCGCACTCACACTGCCGCCGGGCAGGCAGGAGGAAGGCTTGCTCCTCCTTCTGCCACCGTTGGTCTCGTAGCCCCAGAGATTGTCCAAGGTCATGTTTCTGACTTTTGATGGGGGACGAGGGTCTTGGCTTAACCGCCCGGGCCGCGAGGAAGACAACCTCTATAAAAAATTACCCCAAACCTCCAAGCGGCGGCGCACCGTGAGGGAGGTTGTTAGCTTGACTAATGGGTAGCTAAATTAGTCTCTAGTGCGAACCACGTATTTGAGCCAGTAAAACAATATACGTTTAGTAGTTTCCATTTCTGTTCCCACGAGTAAGGGAACAGAAATGGAAACTCATAATTCAAAATTTTTTAAAAATCCAGGGAGTGATGCGCGGTCGGAGTCCGACGCGGCATCCAGAAGGAGCTCGGAGGGCTCGGAGAGGGAAGAGGCTGGGGGAGACCTCAGTAGAGGTTCGGAGGCAGAGGCTGTGGGAGACCCCGGAGGAGGCCCCGGTGGAGACCCCGGTGGAGACCCCGGCAGAGAATATTATCGTCTCTCTTTAAAGCGCCCTGTGTCGAGGGACAGATCGTCCTCCGACACAGAGGGGGAGAACCCGTCGGCGAGGAAAATTGCCACCAGCAGCCGCGGCGCGGGCCGAGCCCGTGGAAAAGGGCGGGTGCTTAAGGCCAAAGGCTCTGCCCAGCAAGTCGACAGGCTGGCCGTGGAGGGGCGTCACCCTGGAGCGACCGGCGCCCGGATGGACCTCTCGGAGCCATCCGGCAGTGAGAGGCATGCCGGGGAGGACTCGGAGGGGGAGTCGCTCCAAAGGCTGGCCGTCACCCTTTTGCGGGATGTGAGCCGCAAAAGGGAGAAGACCTCCAAAGAGAGGACGGTGCAGCGCCATGCCGTGTCCCTCAGGGAGGCATTTGACGCCTCCCTCAAAAAGAGGGTGGCGAAGCTCCGGAGTGAGCTCCAGGCCGAGCTCCGGACGGAGATCCAGACGGAGCTCGCGAAAGCAGGCCATCAGAAGCCGACGGAGGGGGGGGCGCAAGCAGGGGAACGGGCAAAGCCAGCCCCAGGCCCAGCCCGAGCCGGAGAGCCAGCTGCTGACGCTGGTGCGGCAGGAACTAGCTGCTTTCCAGCAGCAGCTGCAACAGCAGCAGCAGCAGTTCCAGCTGCGCATGAAGCAGCAGCTGTCCCTGCTGGAGGGTATAGTGCTGCGCCCTCCGCTGGCGGCCTCAGGTCAGCGAACGATGGCGTCTTATGCCGCCGCCGCCGCAACAACCACGGCAGTTGTGCCCAGGTCGGGCCCGTCAGGGCAGGCCAGACTGGCCAGAAAACAGCAGCAGGGGAAGCCAGCCCCTGCTGCCGCCCCTCCCAAGAAGGGCAAAGCGGCGCCGGCCACCAAAGTGGCGGGAGCCCCCTCCGTAGCGCCAAGCAGGCGGCCTATGCCGGCTCCCCTGCCTACGGAATCTCCGGTCGAAGCCGAATGGCAAGTGGCCGGAGCCAAGAAACGAGCGGGCAAGGCGGCACGGGCCGCCAAGAAACGCGAGCGGCGACGGCAGCGCAAAAAGAGGGCCATCGAGGCTAGGCTTCGCTTCCCGGATTCTTCGGCTGTAGTGATCACACTGCAGCCGGCGGCGGAGAAAAAGGGCGCGACCTACGGAGAGGTCATCCGGAAGGCGAGGCGGGAGGTGAACCTCTCCGAACTCGGAATCACCGGGGGCTTTCGGATGCGGCACACCGCGACCGGTGCCCTTATGCTGGAGGTCCCCGGAGCGAACAGCGGCACCACCGCGGACGCCTTGGCCGAGAAACTCCGGACATCCTTGGACGCGGAGGAGGCCCGAGTGTCCAGGCCCACAAAATGCGTTGACATGCGCATTATGGGCCTGGACAACTCAGTGACGGTGGACGAGGTCGTGGCCGCCGTCGTCGGGGCGGGTGGTTGCCTTGCCGACCAAGTCCGAGCAGGTGCCATCCGTGCTGACGGCACGGGCATGGGGGCAGTAACGGTGAGCTGCCCCGTGTCAGCGGCTAAGAGCATCACCGGGGAGGGCCGACGGCTTCTGGTGGGCTGGGTTTCTGCGCGGGTAAAACTGCTGGAGCCCAGACCTCTGCGGTGCTACCGATGCCACGTGGGGCACCACGTTGGCGCCCGCTGCGCCGCGGAGGAGGACCGCAGTGACCGCTGCTATCAGTGTGGCCAGCCCGGTCACAAGGCCGCAGAATGCCGTGCTCCGCCGCACTGCTACGCATGTGCGGCGGCAGGCAAGCCGGCCGACCACCGGGCTGGGGGCCGGTCCTGCGACCCTCCCGCCAAGGCCAAAGGCAAGGCCCGTAGGCCCATCCCCGCCGACGTCCTCACCGCCGCGGCCGCCTCCTTGGCCGCCGCCGCTGTCGCCGCCGCACCCGCCACGGCAGTGCCCTCAAGAAGGGCTCGGGAGGAGACAATGGACTGCCAATAACGGCCCCATTCCGTCTCCTCCAGGCGAACATCAACCACTGCGCCCCCGCTCAGGATCTGTTGCTCCAGAGCATGGCGCAGTGGTCGATAAATGTCGCCGTCGTCTCCGAGCCGTACTACGTCCATCCCCGTGGAGACTGGGTTCAGGACCTAGACGGCTCGGTGACGTTAATCTCGTCGGCCGCCGCCGGTACCCCGCCCCTCGAGGCTGTTGCGAGGGGACGGGGTTGCGTGGCAGCACGGTTCGGGGACATTGCAGTGGTAGGCGTCTACCTGTCCCCGAACAGATCTCTCGACGAACTCCAAGTCTCCCTTATGGAGCTAAATGTCGTCGTCGCTGGGTTTGGTACCCTCCCCGTGATCGTTTGCGGGGACTTCAACGCCTGGAACACGGCTTGGGGTTCCCGGTACACGAACCCACGGGGTCGGATGGTGGAGGACTGGGCTTTGGAGCTGGGCCTGGTCGTCCTGAACCGGGGTTCTGTCCCCACGTTGGTGCGGATGCGGGGTGAATCAGTGGTGGACATCTCGTTCGCCAGCCCCGCCCTGTCACCACGTGTCGTCGACTGGCGCGTTATGGAGGAGGTGGAGACGTACTCCGACCACCGGTACATCCGGTTGGACGTCTCCGCCGAAACCTCGGCCGCGCCGGTCCGACAGAGCCCTTGCGGTCCGCGGTGGGCGCTTAAGCAGATGGACCGGGAGCTCCTCCTGGAAGCCCCGTCTATGTCGACAGGCCTGGGTGCAAGCACCGGACAGGCCTGTCGACATAGACGTCGAGGCGGAGTGGTTCCGGGAGGCCATGTCGCAAATCTGCGACGTGGCAATGCCCCGAGTCCGTCCAGGGCGAGCTAAGCGCCAGGTGTGCTGGTGGTCGCCGGAGATTGCTGCACTGCGCAACGCATGCAGTCACGCGCGGCGCCGGTACGCCAGACACTGCAGGCGCCGCATCCGCCCGCCGGATGCGGAGGCCAGAGAGGCGGAGCTGTATGAGGGATACAGAGCGGCAAAACGCACCCTCCGAGCGGAAATCAAGCGGGCCAAACTGGAGGCCCGCAACGTGTGGCTGGGGTCTCTGAACGCGGACCCGTGGGGGCGCCCGTACAAAACAGTACGGGAAAAACTGCGCCCCTGGGCTCCCCCGCTGACTCAGAGTCTCCGGCCCCAGATCGTGGAGGGTGCGGTGAACGCTTTGTTCCCTGCGCGGGGGGAACACTCCCCCCCGCCCATGGCTCCGCCTTCGCCAGCGGTGTCTAACGCGGACCGCAATAGCGACGACGACGACGATGCTCCAGAGGTGACCGAGGTAGAGATGAGAGTGGCGGTGCGAAGGCTGAGTGCCAAAAACACCGCCCCAGGACCCGATGGCTTGCCTGGAAAGGCCTGGGTCCTGGCCATGGAGGCTCTCGGGCCTCGACTGAGAGGTTTTGATTCGATCGAGACTTGGTTGGTTGTTTGTACGAAAACGCCACCATGTCAGTCCGAATCCAGGACCAAACTTCGAAACCTATCCTCCTGCAGCAAGGTGTGAGGCAGGGAGACGTCATCTCTCCGAAACTGTTCACGGTCGCAATTGAGGATATCTTCAAGGTTCTGAACTGGAGTGGACTAGGTATTAATGTCAATGGCGAGTACATCGCTCACCTTCGGCTTGCCGACAACATAGTAGTCATGGCTGAGTCTATGGAGGAGCTCAGCACAATGCTAAATGACCTCAGTAGTGCTTCCAAAAGAGTGGGTCTTAAAATTAACATGGATAAAACCAAAATCGTTCGGGAAGCTACGCGGTCCGCTTCTCGTCCAACATACCACAGTGTCTCAAGACGAAAGTCTATGACCAGTGCGTGTTGCCAATGATGACATATGGCTGCCAAACGTGGTCGCTCACAATGAGCCTCATCAGAAGGCTTAAATTCTCCCAAAGAGAAATGGTAAGGGCTATGCTCGGGTTTTCCTTGAGTGATCGAATACAAAATTAAGATATCCGCAGGAGAACTAAGGTAGCCGACATAGCACGAAGAGTTGCCAAACTTAAGTGGCAATGGGCAGGGCACATTGCTCGCAGAACAGATGGCCGTTGGGGCTGAAAGGTTCTGGAGTGGCACCAGCCTATCAGGTGGATCGATGACCTGGTGAAGGTTGCGGGAAACCGATGGATGCGAGACGCACAGGAACGTTCGTTGTGGCGACACTAACTTGGGACCTAAGGCCTATGTCCAACTGTAGACGTATATCGGCTGAAATGATAATGATGGTCCTATGGTTTCGCGAATACTGATTATTATTAAAGATGTAGGTAATTGTGATCATATCACTGAATAAGATTTGTAAAAGTTTGATTAAACTTGGTTTTTTATTTTATACTGTTTCATTAATAATAAACTATTTGATAAGTTCTGATTGTCTATCCTTTTTTAATAAATAAAGTTCTGATTTTCATAAAATAGTTTTTAACTTCTCAACTTTTTACCCGGAAGTGCTTACTTAAAATGCAGTTAATTGCGAGCGAGATGTCTTTAACTGCTTTCTAGTTAAGCAATAAGAGAACCAGTATAAAAATATATTTTACAATACCGAGCTTAAAAGCGTTTAAAATCCCATAACTGCTTTCTAAGTAAGCAAATTTAATCTTCCAAGTGTTAGCTACTAGGCTGTAAGTCTGTTAAAATCCTTTAACTGCTATATAACTAATTGTATTTTGATAACTTTTACTATAAGTACAAGACGTGGCGGCTACAAGAAATTGCTTTGCTATAAAGCAGTTAAAGTATGGTTAGCGTCCTTAAAGTGCAGTATATTACGTAAAAATGAAAAAAATTGCTTTGCTAAAAGTTAGAAAATGAATTTAAATAAAATATAATAAATATAAATGAATGAAAACATCACATATTGTGCACAAAGACTATGCCTACATATATAACTTGCAATCTTGTTCCTAGGTAGCATACTTTTCAAGAGACATCAATTCCCACTTATTTTTGCGTTTTCTCGAAAAATACTTTTTGCGCTTAGCTGCCTTTTAGTTAGAGGACGGCAGATTTGCAAAATACTAATAACCTTGCAGGATTATATTACTAACATCATAAACAACAACAACTTATGTTCTATGACTTTTTACAAAACATAATTTACCAAAAACTTACCTTCAAGATTTCGATGTTCCATCTAACACATTTCAATTCTGTATTTTACTATACCTACGACGCGACGCAAGCGCAAAAGCACCCCTACCGTCCGATCCCGCTCGAGAGTAGCGGGATCGGATATCGCTATTATACTATCGCTTGCTTTGTAATATTTAGAACGTTCAATTTAAATATTTTTATATGAAAATCTGACGATCTAAAATATGATAAATTTTTAAAAGCCATAGAACAAAAGTTGTTGTTTATGATTTTAGTAACATAGTTCTGAGAGGCTGCCAGTGTTTAACAAACAAGCCTGTTCATGTTTTAATGCTATCCATTCAATTCTGTTGCTTAACCTGTTTCAGTTCTCTCAATACTTCTGGTTGGAGTTTTGATGGAGGTCCATGGCTGTATCTTAATTTATGATCCTATATGTGGAGTAGACGGAGTAACCTATAGCAACACTTGTTTGTGAGTATATAATAAATGTTATTAGTTACCTTATTACCCAGACTTGCAAGTTGTAAGTCGTGGGTTCAAACCCAGCCAGGCGCATTACTTTGTGTAATCCATCACTACTGCTCTCAAAACGGTAACGGAAAACATCGTGAAGAAACCGGCATGTCCTAGAACTAAAAATTCGAAGTCATCAATCCGCACTAAGCCCGCTTGGTAGATTACAGCCCATTTTCTCTCCGAGGCCTTCGCCTGAGTCCCAGCAGTGGGAACATTACAAGGCCGAATATGCTATACATGTATCATATAGTTACCTTCATAAATATGTTTCATAATTGTTGGCGTAGTAGTGTTCCACGCGCGCTTCAAAGAGTTTCCACAGCATAACCGAAAGGTCCCAGTAAGAACGAAGCCCGCTAGGGCCATGGGGAATTTCTAAAAGGGACATCTTGGTTCTGGAAAGTAAAGGGCTACTAAAGGATACAGGTGGATTTTAGTCAGTAAACGTACACACGCGCTTTTGCTCTACCCTAGAGTGATAAAGCCTACTGGGGCCAGGGTTATCCGAAAGGGCTCTCGAGCCCCGGTATGAAGGCTAAAAGGAACGGGGTGGGTCTTTTAGTCAGTAAGAGTCTGACACTGTCGCTCGCTCCTCCCAAGAGCGGGGGATGTCATTGGATGATTTTTCCCACCATAAAAAAAAAAAATGTACTATTCCAGGACACCGCTACCCGTGTGCCGAATTCCTCCAAATTAATCCATCCATCTAGCAATTTGGGCGTGAGGGAGCAACCAACATACGTCATACACACAGAGATATATGCAAACTTTCATCTTTATAATCATCATCGTCATCATCATCCACTGTTGGACATAGGCCTCCCCCAAGCGTCGCCACTACGACCGGTCCTGTGCGTCTCGCATCCATCATATCTAAATAATAAGCCGTAACTGCAAATTTACAGTTTTCAGAATCTTTCTCATACTTGTGCTATAAGACCTTATTTTATATTTTTTAGGATTTCTTTATACTTTTTCGGTTTTGCCGATTGAAGTACTCAAAGAAACCTAAGAAATAAATACAATCCAATAACCAGTTCATTATGTTTACCTGTATGTCACTGTGAGGGACACCGTATGTCATCATCTGTTACTTTATTATTTCCGGAGAAGATGTTATTATGTTGTATGTTTTTTTTCTATTATTATAATAAGTTTTCCTGTTTCTACTGAAATTACATATTTTTCCTGATTTGTTTACTTGCCTACCTTGATGACACATCACATGAGTCACACTTGAAAACTAACATCATAAAGATGAAATGAAAATATCCTTAGGAGAACCAAGGCTATTTTTTTTTTTATCTTTTATAAACTAGTACTTGACTGCGATCCCACCTGATGGTAAGCAGTGATGCAATCGTTGATAGTGAGGCGCGCTAGTTTATTAAGAGCCTATTATACTCTAGCCTTGAAGACACCTAAATTATAATCAGACGGGAAGACCGCAGCAGGCAAATTGTTCCAGTCCTTCGATGTACGCGGTATAAATGACGAGGCGAAACGCTTAGTCCGGACCGTAGAGGTTTCAACAACGTAAGGGTGGATACTCGCCGTACATGGTTTTAGGCTACTGATATAGTCCGATGAATCACCAAACTTAAGTAGCAGTGGGCAGGGCAAATTCCACGCAGAACAAATGGTCGATCGGGACGAAAGGTTTCTCACTCTTTTTGTTTTACACTCCCAACAATAATCAGGAAACCATACTTTGTTCCGTGCGAGAATCGAACTGCCGTCTATTAAAAACCTGTCAAAGACATTGTTATCATTCAACACACGAGGTTTGACGCACGTCTCATTATTTTGATAGCGTTCGAAACATTATGATATCCTGAAACAATTCAAATTAATTTGTCGTGCACACATTAGCATATCTGCAGATATTTCGTGCCTGTAATTTAAATATATTTATTTATATTTTATTTAAAAATAGAAGTTCACAGTACAGGTAATCCCATGAAGAATGGTAATGACCCGTTTTTGGTGCCCAAAAGAGTATTATATCTATTTTTGAAAAGTACCTCAATTCGATATAATGGAGCTAACAAACTTCTAAAAAGAACACGACTTTTTTATTCGATAGATAAGTGATATCTGGGGGCACGGCAGTATCCCCGCCAAGGCGAGCATAAAAGCGGTGCGGCTGTACCATCCTTTTCTCGTAACAGTTCAGGCCATTTTCGACCCCCAATAACTTCGTTGTGTATAAAATTAGAAGCCTGATTCAGGCATTGTATAAACACGGTACATTTCAAAATTCATTTAATGTGAATCAGTAGTTTACTAACTGGTCAAAGTTTCTCAATTATGTCACTTACTGACTGACCAATCATCAAAACTCAAAGGCACTTCTAGCAGACATAGGGGCTTCCCATATAAATATCTATGATTACAAAATAACATGAGATGTCATCAAAAACATTCTCCTAAGTAAGGACTGCACAAATTAACCGACTTGGTATAATAATAATAATTCATTTATTTGCCTATGTTTTTGATCTTACAATCTTGCATGCAAGCCTTAGTTTTTTTAATAAGTTATGTTTTTGATGGCATAGTATTGCCTCTTCGTTATTTAACTATCTTCCGAAATTAATGTCATTTTTTAATTTTTTGTTGTGTTTGTTTTTTTTGCATTAGTGCGATTGTATTTTTTTAAGTTTTTGTTGTGGTACCCTCAGTCATTTTTAAACACTTACCACCTTTTGGCTCCATCGTCAATAATAATCCCTAACACGGCTACGATACATTATTTCCGGCTTCCTCGTCTGATCAGTTCAATGTATCGCCTGCCCAAATTCCATTCAGACAGTCATCGACTACACGTTTATGCAATTTAACTTGTTACGACAGTTCTGCTACGATTCTATGAGGAGTTCTGTTTCATATCTTCGAAAGGTCCGTTTCTGTGTTACATTGGAACTACAATATATAAATTTTCTTATCTTATCTACTTAAAATGTAGCAAAAAATGCAATGAACTAAGATTCACACAGCCCATTGGTTAAAAAAATACAGTTTTTAACTGAAATAACAGCAAAATTAAAAAAATTAATAAACTCCCGCCACATAAAATCTATAAAAAGTAAAAGATCTGGTTAAGACAAGTCTAATGAGCCCAAACTCATCGTGTTTACTAGTAGGCATTCCAGGGTTTCATTAGCCACCTCCCAATTCTAGCATCAGGTCCTCGTCATCATGAAAAATATTTATAACCAGTTAAGATGAATCTAACGAGTCCTAAATCGATTTCTTTACTAGAAGGCATTCAAGGGTTCCATCAGCCTCCTCCCATTTCTAGCATCCGGTCCTTGTGAACATGAAAAATGTTTAGAACTGGTTAAGATGAATCTAATGAGCTTAAACTCGATGGGTTTACTAGTAGGCTTTCTAAGGTTCCATCAGCCACTTCCCAGTTCTAGCATCAAGTCTTCGTCATCAGGTTCTCGTCGTCATGGGAAACGAATAGAACAATTTTTAGGATAAATCTAAATGAGCCAAAACTGGATGGGTTTATTAATATGCAATCTAAGGTTTCGTCTCTTTACCTTCGACCTCCATCATCAGACCAGCTTAATAGAGCCGGCATGTAGGTAGGAACATAAATATTTCAAACATTAGGTCACATATTTATGTGTTTATTAATGAAGTATATATCCATTAAGTGTTTAAGATCCCTGCCACAGCTAACAAACGAGCTGATTTCCCTGAAGATCTAAACAGATTTTCATAAATTCTATCTAAAAACTATCTCCATAACGTCAGCTTCCAAATAAAAAAAAACCGCATCAAAATCAGTTCATGCCAAATAAAAAAAACTGCATCCAAATCGTTCGCTTAGGCGCTACGATACCAAGGACAGACGCACAGACACACAGGTTAAAAATAATTCACAAACAAGAAGTGATAACGTTAATGTTTAGAAGATAACGTATACTCACGTCTGAACACATGGATCAAATAGATTCTATACCGGGATTATACTATTAGAAAAGACGATTAGATAATCATAGCGTGGTTAATGAGATCTAAACAATATTGATTGAACTTATACCAATAAAACTTTGGACGTAACGATACATATAAAATTTCCTACAATGACTCATCATCATCATCTTCCTGCCCTAGTCCCGTTTTATTTGGGGTCGGTGCAACACAATTTCCTACAATGACTGTATTCTGAAAAAGAAAAAAAAAGCGATAATGGAGATCTTTGCTCTTTAAAAGGAATGGGCCGTTAATTTACTCATTGGAAGCAAAAAATTTTGCACAAGAGTTCTCTTTCTTATATTGATATATATTAGTGCTCGGCTTAGCTGCTGGTAAGCAGTGATGCAATTGGTGTTGGTGAAGCGCACTAGTTATTATTAAGAGCTTATTCACTCTAGTCTTGAAAACACCTAAATTATAATCGGATAGAAAAACCACTGCAGGCAAATTGTTCCAGTCCTTTGAAGTTTATTAGGATAAAAGATTTTATAGAAATTCGTCATCCTTGCTCATGTGAAGCTCCATGTGATCACGGCTTGTATAATTTTGTTTTTTCACTTATTTTTCTGATATTAATAAGAATGTTATTTATAGCGTTAATTTATTTTCTGTAATCCCGTTTTATTAGTAGCCATGAGTACTGTTGTGTTATTATCTTCATGAAATCCAATTACGTTATGCTATCTTATTTATTATCTATCCTTATCTATATTTACGACAGTTTTTTTTATATAAAAATAATCGTGAAAGAAATCAGTCATTAGTTGTGACTTGGTACGGACAACATGATGAAATTATTTGCGTTATGTGAGTATTGAAGATTGTGTTAATTTTAATAATTTAACATTTATTTGAATAGGTTTCTGTCATAACTACAAAATACCAAAATTTGCTGCAGTAGCAACCTTTAAAGAAAATATCAACAATTTGTGCAGTGCAAGTAAAAACAAACGCGAGACAAATAAAAATTAAATTTAAATACTACTCATATTTATTGTTTTTTTTTTTATAACTATCGTATACCAGTGATGCATATTTATTTTTTCCTCATTATGTCTCATATTTCGTCCCTGAGAATGTATTTAATAAAGCTAAAAATTTATACACCCAAAACTTTTAATATTAAACTAATTAAAACAATAAAATTTGAGAACGTAAATCATTTCTTATATTCGTAAAGTGACGATAGTTGAAAAATTGATCAGCATATACTTTAAAAAACTAAACGTGTTGAGTACGACAGATGTCTGGAGAAATTGTTTTTTTATGACTTATCAGCTACTCATTTCACCTATCTGATAAGTGGTTAGCAAAATCGTGTCACACAGTGTTATCATTTCTTGAATGTTCATTCGGTAGTCTATATAAAATCAATCGCATATTTTGATGCGTATAAATTCTTCAGATCGAAATCATAATTATTATAGTTTCTCTAGTATGCAGAGTAGATGCAACTACCGTAAAAAATAGAGCTTGTGTGTGAATGCTATTAAAACAAGTAAGAGTTCACAATGGTTGCAGCTAGGACAGATTCATTCAAACCGTTTCTGGTATTCTCACAAAATGGCCAATCCAGACGCTATTCTGCATTTTATTACACGATCTTTTTGACATGTCAGAACATTTGAAGAAACCTTAATCCCTTAGTTTGTTTCTTCATTTCTGTACAAAGTATTTAATTCAATCATTAAGCTCCTTAGTAGTCCTGAGTTGAGCTACACGAATACTGACAAATACTTGCACTAAAATCTGTATGGATATTTCTCAAAAGACCATCTGTGACATTGATCTTCATGATTCTCATATGATTTGACTTGTAAACTGTATGGACTTTAAAAGAGATTCTGACTCCTGAGTTTGTTGTAGGAAACACCGACCTCATCTAGTTTAAACTGACAAAAAAATTGACTTAAAATATTTATTTTTAAATAAAACGCCCAGATGACAAAGAAATTTTTTTTAAATTGATATAAACTAGTGCTTGACTGCGATCCCACCTGATGGTAATCAGTGATACAATTCCGATGGAAAGGCGAAATTAGTTTATGAGCCTATTCACTCTTGCCTTGAAGACACTCAAATTCCCGTCTGATTGTAATCATGAACACAGAACACAGGAATCATACAGTAGATCATTACACACTATTTTCCTTTGCAGTATTCGCCCTGATCCTGGTGCTGATGGGTGCCATGATGACCAACGCGGACTGTCTCTGCCCCTTGGTGTTTGACCCCGTGACTGGGCCCGATGGAGTTGAATATAGCAATACTTGCTTGTAAGTTTTTCATTGACTTCTACACTTTGTTGATAAAGATAAAAGGGTTAAATTTTTTGGACGAATTTCTTGGTATACTGACTGAGACGGTTTCTGCTTATTAAACATACTAACTCTGTTTTGTACGAAGTTGTAGTAAATAAGTTTATTGGAATAAAAAATAATGTATAAACAGAGTACGGCCTTGTTTCTTGTGTTAGGTGGGAATATCTGTGTTACAAGAGTCAATGTTTGCTCCTAAACATTAGATGAAAACAAAAAAAAAAATATTAAAAATTTATTTGATTATAATACATTATTTTATACTAAGAATATAATAGAATAAAATAAACTTTTTTGTACACCAAAAAAGTACATAAACTTAAATCTATGGATACAATGGCGAGAGACCTCCTTAACCAAACAATTAAATAAACCAAACATAAGCTAAGCAAAACATTTAAATGGGAATTAACATAGAATACTAGATTGGAAAAGGAAAATTAGATTACTGCCAAAAAAAAAATATTATTAAAAATATAAAGCTATAATAAAATAGTTTAAGTTTGTTTGTTTATGTAGAGTAACGAATTATTTGCAAAATTAATAATAATTATTCCAGTCATTATGTATAATTAAAGAACCTACATACTTTGCCTAAAAAAAAAGAAGAAAGAAGTAAAGTTTTAAAATTAAAATCATTGCTTTATTGTTATTGTCAATATACATTTTGTTATGAATGGTCATGTGCGTGCGGTGTGTAAATAGTATGGAGGTTACTTAGTTACCTACATACCAACGTGAGTAAATCCGTAGGTACACTTATTGTAAACGAAAAAAAGAAATCAAGAAGATAAACAGTCCTAATGCTAATCATGCTTTTTATACTATTTTTCACTTTTACCACGTGTGCTGTTATGTTATAACCACAAAGGCTAACTAGGGTTATAACGAGCGCGCGTTGCCTGTCCATGTCGGGTGTCCTTAAACGAGATTATTTCGTTCGCACTTGGTCTAGTATCGCGAGTTTGGTCTTGGTCAAATTAGCTCATGTTAAATTCGGTTGAGACCAATAACATTTAAAATAAATAGGTTGTAAAAATATAATATGATGAAATATTTATTATTATATATTTATTTTATTTTCAGTATGGGCTGCGCGCTGAGGGGCGAGGCAGTTTAACCAGAACTACAATAGCAAAATTAGATAGAAGACTACGATATTCTGCAAGTTCTTTTGTGTTGTAAAATGTTTCCATTAAAATTAATTTCACAATACTCTCTCTCTCTCTCTCTCTTTATAATAATTGATCTTTTGTTAACTCATACATGCTAGAATTAAAATAAATTTACAGAAAAATCTAATATTTACATAATCTTTTAATTTCCCGACCGGACACGACAAATCAAAGCATTTATTTATTTCAAATAAACTATTTACAGGTACTTTTTAATTGTCACGAAGTCGACCGACTTCGTGAGTCAAAAAAACAATGATGCTAATTGTGCATTCCAATCTCTATGGAAAAAATGTGCAAGAGACTCCATGGGCCCTCTTTTAGGTCTTTTAGGGTTTCTCTGTAGGTCACTGTCACCAGTCCAGGATTTTATACACTTAATGGATGTATACTTTACTAATAAACATATATTATGTGACCAAATGTTTGAAATACTCATTAACCTACATGCCGACGCTATCAAGTTGGTCTGATGATGGAGGTCGAAGGTAAGAGATGTAACCTTGCAATGCCTATTAATAAACCCATTCGGCTTATTTAGATTTATCTCTCACGACGATGAGAACATGATGGCGAAGACCTGATGCTAGAACTGGGAAGTGGCTGATGGAACCCTGAACTGCCTTCTAGTAAAAACATCGAGTTTGGGCTCATTAGATTTGTCTTAACCAGTTCTAAATATTTTTCATGATGACGAGGACCTGATGCTAGAATTGGGAGGTGGCTAATCGAACTCTGGAATGCCTACTAGTAAACACGTCGAGTTTGGGCTCGAAAGACTCGTCTTAACCAGTTCTTTTACTTTTTATATTTTTTATGTGGCGAGGGTTTTATAAATAAATTAATTTTGCTAATATATCAATAAATATATTTTTATTTATAGACTACACAATTTGAACCCATTAATTATATTAAGCTAGAAATTCTCCAATCAAAATGGATTTTCATAACATTCATTTATTCATTTAGGCTACTTACATTTGAAAAGATGCTTAAATAACGTAATTATCTTTTGCTGACTTACCTGAAAAGAAAAAGAGAAAATTTAGTATTTATCAAAGGTACAACAAGTAACTGGAATAATGAACACCTAAAAAAAGAAAATTAAAAAATTAAGTTTGAATCATAATTTACGTAAGTACAATTAGGCAGCGTTTTTTTTAAGAAATTACTTATCCTAATTATAGCCAATTAATTTATGTAAAGTATCGACGTAATAGTACATTGGTAGCTACTACTACTACGTCTGTACATAATGCCAATAGCAATGCTGCTGTTGGCTTAATGTACAGACGTAAATTTGTCAAAAAATAAATTTACTATTTACGTTATATAACTGTCTATATTACATTTTGTAATCATTATGTAATTACATTAAAACACTTTATGTAATTAATTATTATTTCTTTCTGTTTCGTTCCAAGTTAGGTTCGTCCTAGGGTTTTTTCTCAAAATAATGTCAAAACGGGCCTTCAACAGACAATCACAATTAATCAAGACTTTATCAAATTATGTATTTATTTTATCCCCAAATTTTTTATTTTAAATAAAATAATAATAGTAATATTCCACAACTATCAAACAATGCTGTCTAGTCTAAAACTAAGCAGAGCTTGTGCTATGAATACTAGACAGCTGATAAACATACTTATATATTTCTAAATACATACTTAATATAGATAATTTACACCCAGACATAGAACCAAAGATCAAGCTCATTACACAAACATTTGTCTTGGGTGGGCATCGAACCCATGACCTCCAGCATAGCAAGCAGAGCTGCTAACCGCTAGACCAACAAGCTAGTCGGTTATCAGCTATGCTCAATTGTAATGACTTTTTTATGAGGGAATGTGCTTTTCACAGGAATAACGCAATTTTTTTATAGAAAAATGTAACTACGTTAGGTTTTGAAAAAATAACTACTAAACATTGTGTCGCATATTTAGCTATCTGAATCTGTCATACAAATACACAAAAAAAATGCGAACAAAAAATGAAACAATGTAAAGTGTGTACATTGAGGTATTGGAACAATTTACTTGCGGCGGTCTTCCCATCCCATTATAATTTAGGTGTCTTCAAGGCCAGAGTGAATAGGTTCTTAATAAACTAGTGCGCCTCACCATCAAAGATTGCACCACTGCTTACCATCAGGATCTGATCGCAGTCAAGCACTGGTTTATACACGCCTATTTTTTAATTAGTTAAAAATGGTTAGTAAACAATGGGGCTCTAAACGTACCCGTTATTGATCATAAATATTTCTGTAGTCAAAACTAAAAAAAAAAAAACGAAATCCCAAAATTGTCCACGAAGTGATAATTGGTCAATTCATAATTGATTAAATTATGAATAATTATCTCCATCGTCATGTCTCTACGTTGACGTCGTGGTGGGGCTTGTGCGCTCCAATAAACCCTAGGTCTGTGTCGGTAGAGTTTGCTTTGCCGTAACATGCCTAGGGTGAGGGGCCAGACCAAGAGAGATACAATTCGCAGGGCAGATTTGTGGCGAACTGTTGGGCATTAGCGACCCCACGGACCTGATCTTCCGGTAGAATTCTTGTTCTTCATCTCCGGCTTGCCTTTATTGGCCGGCCGTAGTGAATACTGACGAGGAACAGAGCTCCCACCTCTGTCTTGCCTTTATTGGCTGGCTTGAGTGGAGATTCGCAAGAGCAAAGTGTGCTCGGGAGAAGGATGTATAATCCAGTAAGGAGCTGGTAAGGATCTTGACCGTACTTCCGGGATTGTCCTGATAGCCGTGGTATACCTCTCCATTCCTCAAGCACATCAGGATATGTTGCCCTCTTGTTGCTACGTCAGTTCGTGCTAGTGACCGTTTTGGGGGCCCATTTGTTGAGTGTGCAAGTCACCCCCTGCCTTTTTATCGATGAAAATTAAAAACATTGTTCAGGCAGGGGGTTTTAACATAGTTCCTGGTAACCAGTCCACTTAAGACTCCAAAAACCATTATTAGTTTACCACATGTCGCCATAGTTTTCCTTCAACCGGGGGTTGTCCTTGGATTCACTAGCATAGCGCATACAGGGATAATTACCGGTTGGTACCACGTTCAATTAAAATCGTCTAAAAGGGCCTCTGCGAGTTGGTTTCGGCTCCTCGTATGCCTTCTAAAGGTCCAAGACCTCAGGGTCCTGAGATAAATAAATATATAAATAATAAAAGTTTATTGGTAAAGCAAGTTTATAACAATTGCCACAAGAAAATACAATGCGCAGTGTTTTTCCATTGTTTTTCATTCATATCAGTAGCCAGTATACTATACTTTTATAAATTGAGTGACATTTTTTGCTAGGAACAAACTAATAATTTTGCTGTGTATGAATATTATTTATTGAATAATAATGAGACGTTTTCTAATAAGGCCTGTACTAATTAAAAATTAGTAGAATACTTTATGTTTCTAAATAAAAACGTGTACCTATCTTCTTACTAACGTGCCGATCTTCCGGCTTCATCATTAGATTAGCATGATGGAACCATTTTCATAAGAACCATTCTTTTTTTGTAGCAACATAGATGCCTATCTTTTTCCGAAATATCTGTGTATTTGTGAAGGCCATCTGTGTTTCAGTTTAATTTTATCAAGTGTTTTTCATGAAAGTAAATGCTCGAGTTCTTAGCGAAAATATCGAAATCGCTAGACATAACCTGTATTAATAGTAATCGTAATTATAAAAATAACAGATAAAAACATAAGAATAATAATGAAGTATATTACTACTTCTATTGTCGTTTACACAAAAAGAATATAGTTTTCTTAAGTAATTCGTAAAAAATACAACCGAATTGAGAACTTCTCTTTTTTGAAGTCAGTCAAAATGAGAAATACCAGCATTATTAAAAGAAACTGTTTATGAATTTCATTCAAATTATCTTTATTATATTCATTTGTATTCAATTCACAAACAAACTGCAACGCATCCGATAACAATTTCCTTAAAGACATGACCAACATGCATACTCGTAAAACATTGGCGCCAACAGTTAGCATGTCCCTTAGGGCCTGTCCGCACAGCGGTATTTCACCGCGCGGTTTTTTTTTTCGTTATTATGTAACACATTGAATCTTATGGAAGTTTCCGCACAAGCTATAAAAAAAACGCGCGATAAAAAATTCTGTGATTTCTTGCAGATTTGACCCGGTGCGGTGCGGAAATAAATCCGCGCGAATATTTTCCGGGCGGTGAAATATCGCTGTGCAGACAGGCCCCTAGCCAACATTATTCAGTTATTACTTGGCCAACATTGGCGACGTGAAAGTGACTTATGTTGGCTATTCCTGTATAAAGGCATTTGACCGCATGCCAAATGATCAGTCTGTGACTTCGCAAGGACAACATGAAACTTACTTTGGGTGAGTCCAACTTTAAAATATATATTTTTATCATTACATCACGCTTTTATTCCTTGATGGATATGGCAGAGGTGTATTTATAAGATATTAGCTGCTGCCAGTGGCTTTATCCCCATGATATTAGTAAAGTCCCAAGAAAACATACTCCCGGGATGAAAAGTCTTACGTGCTATTTCAAGACATGGTCTACTGGTGTGTCAAGTTTAACCAAAATCCGTTCATCTGTTCAAGTATAAAGAAATAACGATCAAACACACTCATTAACTTTTATATTAATATTATATGACTGATTCAGTCAGTCGGCCAGTTATAATATTTTAAGTTCCATTTAAAAGAGAGCGATCATTTTACAATGTTTTTATGGTAATTTTTGAGGTAAGAAATTATGAAATAGCTAAAATAGTTTGAGTCAGTAAAAGTCAGACTTTTACTAAATCCAAACTCATCTGTGTTCCTGCAGTATCTTTTATTTAATGAACAACTTTGACGGTTGGACTTCATTATTTTTATTTTCTTTTTAAATAAATTGTCAAGTTGCCATTTTCATTCTAGCAATGACTTAAGTCAGATTTCCAATATATTGAAAAATTGATACCTAACTAAATTGTAAAACCTGTTAATACAATTTCAGAAATTATAATGAAATGAACAGCGTAATATTTATTTTAACAACATTTTTTTAGTCAGGTAATTTGTATTAAAATTATCATCATGAAATCATAAGCATATATTTTCGTCCTTAGTATTCACTTTGTTCCTGGTGCTGGCGTGTGCCATGATGACCAGCGCTGCGAAGGACTGCATCTGTCCTGCAGTCTTCGACCCTATGTGTGGCAAGAATGGAGTCACCTACGGCAACACCTGCCGGTAAGTCTAACTAGTATAGCATTCAAGGAGTAGTCAGCAACAGCAGGGGCCCAGCCGGGTTGCAGCCTAATGGGGCCTGGGTTATCCGAAAGGGAAGCTCGGCCCCGGTACTAATGCAAGAAGGAACGGGGTGAGTTTTTTAGTCAGTAAGAGTCTGACACTATCTCCCGCTCCGCCCAAGAGCGGGGGTTGTCATTGGGATGATTTTTACCCACCAAAAAAAAATCTAGTGTCAGCTTTATAATGTTCCCACTGCTGGGACTCAGGCCTCCTTTCTAGGAGAGGAAATGGGCCATAATCCACCACTCGGGCCCAGTTTGGGTTGGTGGATGTCACATGTCTTCGAATTTTTGGTTCTAGGACATGCCTGCATACAGTGGTGATGAAATAAATTACACAAAGTAATGCGCCTGGCTGGGTTTGAACCCGCGACCTACAACTCGTAAGCCGGAGCCGATACCACTGGGCCACCACTGCTCTAACTAGTATACAACATTATTTTTAATATGCGAATCCTGAATATAGTTTGTTCAGAATCAGTAACTGAATGGATTCCAATAGTTTTTACACCATCTTATATTTTTTTTACAAAAATATTTAAAAAGGTTACAAGTTGAAACCACCTAAGTAACATTAAGTACAACACAGGTCACGGCAGGTCATAGCAGGTATTAGGTGCCAGCAAAAAGCTAGATGCAAGTGCAAAACAACCCCTCAGTCGCCTGGATGGCTCGGTGACTATGTATTTTTGCTGACATAAAAAGCTTACACTTTGATTCTTTACATAAAAAAACTACTTGTTTCCGGTTTAGCATAAACTAAAAATAAGGTTTTATTTACCGATTTAAAAGGCTGTTGAAGAGATGAACAGAAGAAGAACGGCAACATAAAGCACAGAGCAACCATAGAGTTTCTTGCCGATTCTTCTCCATAGGAAACGACTAATTTGGAAACGACTAAAGTGCCTATGTAGGGCTATGTGAAATAAATAGAAATAATTGAATTGCACAGCCCCCTAACAAATTTAGAAGGGAAAGAAATAATACCTATTTTATAAGTTAACATTATTCAGATTTTTCAAAAAAATATAGTCATAATATAGTTTTTCCTCAAAGATAAAATCACAGTTACAAAGTACATATATAAAAAACTGGGCACTCCCACCAGCAGCTAAGAATTTCCTACTGGAAAAACCCACTCCCCCAATTACCAATCGAGTGACCACAACATTAGATTAGCATTAAGAAAATAAACAATTTTCCCTATTAGGAATAATAACATCTACCTAATGGGTGCGTATCTATAAATAATAGATAGATTAATATACACTACTAGCTTTTAACCGCAACTTCGCTCTTGTACATAAAAAATAGCCTATGCCTATGTCACTCAAGAATAAAGCAGCTTTCTATCGATGAAATTTTTTTTGAAATCGGACAAGTACTTCCAGAGATTACCTCCTAAAAACGAAAAAGAAAAACAAACTTTACCTCTTTATTATATTATAACTGTAGATAAATACAATTACAGTAGGAGCTTAAAAGTAATGGGGTATCACAATGGGCGGTCTTATCGCTAAAAGCGATAATTTTTTTTTTCTACACACACAAGACACCCTGACTTTGAACTACTACTGTTGGTAATAAAGAATTTGATTGAAGCGGGAATTGAATTCGTGACCCGCAGTGCAGCAGTCAATTGCGAAACTGCGCCGAACGTACCGTAGATTTTCTTATCACTATTTTTTTAAAGTTTTCTAGGTTTTTTTACGTAAGATTGGAAGACGACTTTAAAATAGAATATAATAAACTATATTGTACACCAAAAAATTAACATAAATTATACATACACTTGAATTAATAAGTACAATGGCGGTCTTATCGCTGACGGCGATATCTACACAAAATAGATAGGTACAGAAGTCAATCTACATACAAAGCGCGCTCGAGCAACGCACACACAGACACCGCTCACGGACACGTTATCTCGACGCGTCTCGGACCACTCGCCGAACAGTTTCGGCTCTAACGCTCATTAGTGTGCGTCTACCAAGCGTAGGTATAAAAAGTGAAGTACATACATGAGATTGTCTTCTGTATATATCTATTTTGTGATATCTACCAGACAGCCTTAGGGTGGATTGAAACGACGAAAATAATACAGGGGGTAGCCTGCAGTGTACTGCTAACAAGTTAACTTTTCTAATACCCTAATTAGAGACACAATAGAAAGACAATGAGAGAGCCGGTGTTCGCCTGGGGTTTTATGAATTAATCAAATAAGTACTAGATAAGCTATTCTTTAATTCTTTAATTCTTTATTGTACACTATAGCAACAAAAAATAAGTGGATAGCAAAGTTCATGTACATAGGCGGGCTATTATTATTATTTAATATTTTTGAATTGGAAAGAAGTGGCTCAAAACCGAGAACGTTGGAAGGAGTGGTTGAAGGCCTTTGCTCAGTAGTGGGACAGTATGGGCTAATTATGATACCAATAATATTTTTTGGAAAAGGCTAGACACAGACGGGTGATACTCTGTAGTTTGTCTTAAGTGCGGAGTACATAAATAATGTTTGACAGGTAATAATAAGCTTAACACTAAGCTCCTACCTCTACTTAGTAACTTGTTCTGAAGTTGCCAAGATGTAGTATTAATTACGTTATACTCATATAAGTTTGAGATAGTTGCGGCTTAAGAGGAATGTTACACATTGTAGCGCACTGTTGTTGCTAGACAAACACATTATACTTGAATAATGCGAACAAGTACTGTGTGCGACGATCAAGACGTCAAGTTATACTAGTGCAGAATCGAAGCGCATCGAAGCGTCAAATTCTTTACAACTAAAGAGAAGCCGCATGAATGCGGAATTTCGAAGAATGCGCGCGTCTTTTTAAAATCTTAGAAGTAATGTGTGCGTTACGCTGTGGAGTTAAGATTGAATTTGTTATGTTCAGTTTTGGATAGACGCTTCGATGCGCTTCGACTCTGCGCTAGTATAAATTGACCCTTATCGTGTATAATATGATAATAATTATTAATATAGTTCCTCTCTTAATATAGTTCCTCTTTCTTTTTTTTTGTAGTAGACCTTTTTTAATCGGGGACCACTTTGTTTTTTTTTTGTTTTAGTAGGATACTGAAATCCAGATGAAAACTTAACTATGCTAGGCCACCGCCTAAGCAGTAATGCAATCGTTGATGGTGAAGCGCACTAGTTTATTAAGAGCTTGTTCACTATAGCCTTGAACACACATTTAGATTTATCGTTTAGTATCCGTTACAAAGTATCTTAACAAATTTTAATTTAGCACAAATTAATTCAATTCTTTCTCTTTATTTTCAGTTTAAGCTGCGCCGGAGTGAAGCTCGCTCACAAAGGACCGTGCAACAGAAATAAATGAAAACAACCTATAAAGACTTAACAACATGATGTCGCTCATTTATCTCCATATTTTGACTGAATCTGCAAAACCTCAAGAAAAAAAAAAGTTTTAATAAATTAATCTAGTCTAAATTCATTTCTGTGTTTTTTTATTTAACTGTTGCAGGTATTTTTACTGTTGATTTAGATACAAAAAAAAAAAAAACCGGCCAAGTGCGAGTCGGACTCGCCCATGGAGGGTTCCGTTGCAGCAAGTAACATAATATAAAAATTCTTGTAGTTCGTTGTAACTTTGATCGATGTTTCAATAATAGTGTATTTTTTTAGATTTATGACGTATTAAAAAAAAACTAGTTACTAGATCTCGTTCAAACCAATTTTCGTTGGTAGTTTATATGGTAATGTACATCATTATATGGTAATGTACAATTTAGCTTCACTTTTCTTGGACTGACCGACATTTGACTATTCAAAAGTGCCTGTAAATGGTCTATTTGAAATAAATGCTTTGATTTTGATTTTGATATATTTTTTTTAGTTTTATCAGTCTCTTATTTTAGAAGTTACAGGGGGGGGGGGACACATTTTACCACTTTGGAAGTGTCTCTCGCGTAAACTATTCAATTTAGAAAAAAATGATATTAGTAACCTCAATATTATTTTTGAAGACCTATCCATAGATACCCCACACGTATGGGTTTGATGAAAAAAAAATTTTTGAGTTTCATTTCTAAGTATGGGGACCCCCAAAATTTATTGTTTTTTTTTCTATTTTTGTGTAAAAATCTTAAAGCGGTTTATAGAATATATCTACTTACTAAGTTTCAACAGTATAGCTCTTATAGTTTCGGAAAAAAGTGGCTGTGACATACGGACGGACAGACAGACAGACAGACAGACATGACGAATCTATAAGGGTTCCGTTTTTTGCCATTTGGCTACGGAACCCTAAAAATTAGTCTTATAGACTAATATTTTTTTTTACGATGGTTCATTAAGATTTCGTCTCCATATAAGGGTTTGCTTTAGGTAAAATAATAAAAGTTAGTTTTAGGTAAAATTTAATTCCACCACTATCCAACAACGCTGTCTAGTCTAAAATTAGATTTCAAAAGCGTGCCAAGAAGATCATAGGCAATGATGCGCTTGTCAAGTTGAAACTCCAAAGTCTTGAGCATCGACGCCGAATTGCTAACCTAACCGTTTTCTTTCGTATACATTCCGGAGAGTGTGCACTGGATTTACACAGTTTAATTCCGCCAAGTCCGTTCCATCATCGGACCACAAGACGTACGGCGTTGCACGTTGGTAGACATCCCACCCATAGTTACAAAGCGTTTTGGGAACACATTCATTATGCGTACAGCTAAGGAGTGGAATTCCCTGCTGGAGTCTGTGTTTCCTTAGCTTAGCTATAACCTAGGGGTCTTTAAGTCAAGATCACATCATCGCTTAAAATCAGGTGAGATAGTGGTCAAACGCGAGCCTATACATAATAAAAAAAAACTAAGCAGAGCTTGTGCTTTGAATACCAGACAACTAAACTGATAAGCATACTTTTATATTTATAAATACATACATATTATAGATAAATTTACACCCAGATACAGAACAAATGATCGTGCTCGTTACACAAAAAAATTTGTGTAACCAGCACCCACAACCACCGGCATATCAAACAGAGCCACTAACCATTAGACCATCAGCTATGTTCAACCGTAATGACTGCTTTATGAGAGAATGTGCTTTCCACACGGAATTATGTTATTTGTTTGACAGGAAATCTAAACTGCTCGAGGGGCCTGCTTTGAAAAAATAGCAACTAAACATCGTGTAGCATTTTGTAGAATCGGTAGATATTAATTAATCCTTAATCTGAATCGGTCGTACAAATATACACAAGATATAACATAAGATATAACAATAGATATATACAAATGTAAACAAAAAATAAAACAATGTAAAGTGTGTATATCGAAGTATTGGAACAATTTACTTGCGGCGGTCTTCGCATTCCATTATAATTTACTTAGGTGTCTTCAAGGCTGGAGTGAATGAATAGGCTCTTACTAAACTAGTGCGCCTCACCATCAACGATCGCATCACTACTTACCATCAGGTGAAAACTCGCATTGAAGCACTGGTTTTTAATTAATATAAAAAAATGAGACTCTATTCCTACCCGTTACTGATTAAATTTCTGTAGTCAAAACTAAAAAAAAACGAAATCCAACAATTGTCCACGAAGTGATAACTAGTAAATTAATAATTGAATGAATTATTCATAACAATCGCCACTATAAAATAACTAAGCGCAGTGTTTTTCTTTTGTTTTTTATTCATATATCAATAGCCTTTATAATATTTCCATAAGTTGAGTGACATTTTGGGATATAAACAAAGTCTAATAACTTTGCTGTATATGAATATTATTTATTGAGACTTGTTCACTTGCTTGAATAATAACAATACTTTTTCTAATAAGCCTAATAATTAAAAAATAGTGGTGTATAATTAAAAAAAAAAAACAGTATTTCCTTAAAAACATTTGTTATTTTGTCACTGCACAAAGCGACAGTGTTCCTAAATGTTTTTTATAAAATATTCCCTCTCTTTATAATGACTGATCTTTTATGAAATACGTATTTCTATTTATAACAAAAAAATCATCACAGAGTCGGAAACATTGTACATTATATTATTGTCATTGTATTTGTCCAATTGAGCATTTAACTTACGAGTATATAATGTGTTTAAAATTGTTGTTGTTTATATTAACAATTCAATTCAAAATATTTATATTTCACATAGGTCTACATGGGCACTTATAAAACGTCAGAAGCTAGTGCACGGTTCCAAATTGGTCGTTTCCTATGGAGAAGAGAAACTCCATGGTTACTCTTTTAAAAAAGTGGTTGTTGATACAATATTTCCATATTACAGTAATAATAGATAATATATTATGTAAGAACAGTGTAAATACCCAAAAGCACAAAAAAAAGAAAGAAATCACAATAATAATAAAAAAGTGAGTAGTAATAAGAAGTAGTCTAAGAATTCATGGCGTCTACAGTGTTCTCACATTCACATTTTTTTAAAAGAGGCTATACAAAAAAAGACCAGAAAAACATAAATAATAATAATTATAACAATCAATAAAATGTTGACAATATTACCAACAAATTTAAGATAGTTGAAGTCTAAATAATTTAAAAAATATTGCAAAAGCAATATGTTAGAAAACTAAACGGAAAAAAATGTAAATGGAGCAGTTAATAGACACTATATTAATGCCAGGGGGCCACATGTGCAGAGGTAGTCATTGCCAAACAAGCGTATCTTCGACCTTAACCTTGTAATATGCTTTTTTGGTTAGGACACGCTTGATATGAAATTTGAATTTTCCCTCACTAAATTCAGTTATCGCCTTTGGCAGCTTATTATAAAAGCGAATGCTGTTAACTAAGAACGACAGTTTGCTAGTCTTAGCTAGTAGGTAAGACAATTTCGTGTTTATTACGCGTATTTTTGTTGTGAAAATCGCTTCTAATTTTAAAGAGTCCTAAGTTTTTACGCGAAGGCAGAGTAAGTATATCGATTTCTTTGAATTTATTTCTGAGGGACTCTCGAGGGCCCATTTTATAAATAGCCCGGATTGCTCTCTTTTGTAGTATGAAAATTGAGTCTACATCAGCTGCAGATCCCCACAGTAAAATGCCATAAGACATAATACTGTGGAAATAAGCATAGTAAACTAACCTAGCTGTGGCTACATCTGTCTAACATATACTAACATAGCATAGATTATATTTACTAACATAGGTTTAGTAATACTGAAGATTTTATGAGTAATCTGCCTGATTTAAAGATAAATAAATAAAGTACAATTACATAGTTTGTAATTAAGGTAGGTGCCAGATAACCGTGGAATAGCGGTCATTGACCCTCCTACATTTGTAGACATTCTTAATTTCAAAATACGGAAATAAAGACATAAAGCTGTCTTGAATCGACATGTATTGTAATGAAAAACAATTCATTGTTTGTTTTTGGGGTACCTATCTACGCAGAGATATTAGGAAAAGGCCAATGAACTCAATTCCACGGCTATTTTGCGCCTTCTATAGTTGTGGTACCTTTAGTAACTTGTTTATTTGCAGTTTTTTTTTTTTTGACATGACTCTTTGATTTTATCTTTTTAAGCTATTGCATAGCTTCTATTGCGGGCCTTGAGCGTGGAGACCGAATACCCCCTAACACCCCCTACTCATTTGTTTTTTGAGCGTGGTGACCGATAAGAAAACAAATGAGTGAACAATCAATCAAAATTCAATTCAATGTGTGAAAGTGTAACTTCAATTAATATATCAAAGAAAAAAAAAACAAAGGAAAAAAAATACTGCATAAATAAAATAAATAAATAATTATAATTGCTTAAGTTGATAAAAATGCTATGCAATAGCTTTACCGCGGCAGTCCCCGAGTGCCACACGTCTTTTTTTTTTGAACTACTTCGGCTACGACAAAAGCAAAGACCCGGGTAAAAAGAACCAATGAAACGTCTGAATTTTAGGTGTACTTAAAAAATCATAAAAAAAATATCAACGAAACATTTCTTCAGTTGCAACTTACAAAACACTAGCTTTTGCCCGCGGCTTTGCCCGCGTGGCATTAGGTACTTAAGGAATCGGGATAAAAGGTAGCCTATGTTCTTTTCCATGTCAAAGTCTATATGCATGCCAAATTTCATCCAAATCCGTTCAGCCGTTTTTGCGTGATTAAGTTACAAACATCCAAACATCAAAACATCCACACTTTCACATTTATAATATTAGTTAGGATTTATTACTTTAATAGGTTTAGGTATTTTTTTAAATATCATCGAAGCAAGATAGAAAAAACTTTTTTCATTTTTAGGCGAAGGCTGTCGCTCCTGTCTAGCCATTCCTCAAAGAGGGGACTTACCGCTGCGATTGTTACCCAGCATTAAGTTGCGTTAGGCCCGGCGCCCACTATCGGTGGGCATCGGTGCGGCTCGGTACAGCTCGAGCGCTTTACGCCGGCTTCGAGCGGCTTAGGGCGCCTTAGAGCTCCGTCGGGCGACTTCGGGCGGCCTCGGCAGCCGTAAGCATGGCTAAGGATGCCGAGGCGGTCTTCGGGTAGCTCGGGTGGCATTTTCGGATCAGACACGTCGCAGAACAGTCATTTCGATCACCGCACGCGCCTTCATTATCGTATCGTACAAGTAGACGCAAAATAACTTGGCAGTCCTGAACATAGGCTCTGCGAACTTCTGCGCATGTACATTCGTAAAGAAAACTGTTATTGGCATTTTTTTTTAACCAAAATACTAATAAAAATGTCCTAATACCAAGTAAAAATAAAATAAATATCAAAACAATTTGAGACTAAAAGCTACAAAAATAACTTATGAATAAACACTTAAACAAAAACAAACTTAAAAAAAACTAAACAAAAACAAAACAATATAATAATATCAGCAAGATGAACAATGAGAACTAAGTCCCAATCCACCATTATAAATACACACACATAACTGTTTTCACGGAACGTTACGAGTGACTGCTCTGCGATGTTTCTGCAGCCAGAACTATTCTTAGGCTACCCAAAATCAGCTACGGCGTCCTTAGGCGTGTTTACGACTGCCGAGGCAGCTCTCAGGCGCCCAAAGCCGCCCGAAGTCGCCCGACGCAGCTCTAAGGCGCCCAAAGCCGCCCGAAGCCGGCGTAAAGCGCTCGAGCTCTACCGAGCCGCACCGATGCCCACCGATAGTGGGCGCCGGGCCTTAGTCGGGCCTTTTTTGTGGTGTTGTTCATTTGTTTCTTATTGCTACAGTTCTCGATGAAATTACTAAAACAAGAATTGAGATAAATCTTCAAAAAATTACATAATATTTGAATATTTCCCTCTATTCATCACAGATCATCATTAAAACAAGATTTTAGTAAAAAAAAGAAAAAACCACTCTGGAAGTGGATATTTATACCTTTTAAGTATTACAAATCAAATCATAATTTACAGAATTACCTCATAACTGCAAATTATATATTTCACTTTTCAGTCATATTAAAGTCGGTTCTTTCTTTCGATTTAGTAGTTTTAATTAAGTTAAATTAAAAATAATAATCGATCGGTTTCCCGCTACCTTCACCAGGTCATCGGTCCACCTTGTAGGAGGCCTTCCAAAGCTGCGTCTTTCGGTACGCGGTCGCCACTCCAAAATCTTTCGGCCCCAACGGCCATCTGTTCTGCGAGCAATGTGCCCTGCCCATTGCCACTTAAGTTTGGCAATTCTTTGTGCTATGTCGGCAACCTTAGTTTTCCTGCGGATATCTTCATTTTTTATTCGATCACGCAAGGAAACCCCGAGCGTAGCCCTTTCCATTGCTCTTTGGGTGACTTTAAGCCTTCTGATGAGGCCCATTGTGAGCGACTACGTTTCGGATCCATATGTCATCACTGGCAACACGCACGGGTTAAAGACGGGTGGTGCGGGACGCACGGAAACGTTCGATGTGACGACGCTTGGGGGAGGCCTATGTCCAACAGTGGACGTGTATCGGCTGAAATGATGATGATGATGATGAAAAATAATAATACGTCGCTACCCTACGCTAATTACAACTAACTAAAATCAAACTAAATTATATATTTTAATCACAAAAAAAGCAAAAGTATATTCAATCGAATCGAGAACCTTCCCCTTTTTGAAGTCGGCTAAAAAGGCCAAACTGTATTTTGTTTTTATTCAGAAACTGTGTACTAATTTGATGCAAATAATCTTTATTGCATTCATTTGTATTCAAATCAAAAAACGCATTTGATAACAATCCATAATATATGAAACATTAGCGCCAACATTTTTCGTGTAACCAATGTTTGGTGGTTAATTAGCCAACATTGGCTGTACTATATAAAATGCCCTTGAACACAAGTCAGTCGTTAGTCGTGATCAGTTTGTGACTTCGCAAGGACAACATGAAACTTTATTTGGGTGAGTCCATTTCGAATTCAAAATTCAAATTCAAAACATTTTTATTTCTTATAGGCCTACATGGGCACTTATAAAACGTCAGAAGCTAGTAGACGGTTCCAAATTGGTGGTTTCCTATGGAGAAGAACTGGCAAGAAACTCCATGGTTACTCTTTCAAAAAAAGTGGTTGATGTTACAATATTAAATTTCCATATTACAATGTTAATGCATATTATGTAAGAACAGTGTAGACCAGTCAATATTGTACTCAAAAGCATAATAACAATCATAAACATAAAATTGACGTGTAAAAGTGTTTTTTAAACCTATTTGCAAAATAAATATCATTTATCATTTATCATTTATCATAAACCGGTAGATATTCATAACAAACACGAGTACAATAACACTTCATAGGAATCAAACCTAGAAACTGTTGCTTAGCTAGTAGCGCTTACTACCATTGGCACAAGTAGGCAGTCAATATTTTGATAAGTACAAACATTGAAATTAAATGAAGAAAAACCGGTTTATACGCGAGGTCGATGTTTTTGTATGTATACAATCATAACGCATAAGTATTATAATGCCAAACGTAACCGGATATTTAGTGGTGTTTGTTGGTGTATTACAATAAGTAAATTGTAAGAACACAGTATTAAACCATTCTTGAAAATGGCAATTTTCGTAATAGCCGATATTTATTTTTTGCTATTATTTAAAGATGTTTGGCATTATTTAAATTTCTTTAGATAAACTTTCAAAACATTTTGAAAGAAGAACAAAAATATTCGTACCTCACACATTCGGGTACAATAAAAGTAAAATAGGTACGGAAAAATAACATTAAAATCTGTTATTTTTATTTTTCTGAGAAAAGTCTACATCCAGATCTCAGCCAACTTTTCAATACTTAGTAGTGAAAAATCGACCCTTAATAATCATTAGGACATAGACCTCCACGAGTGTCGTCATAATGACCGATCCTGTGTCTCACATCCATTTGATTCACGCGATTCCCCTCACTAGGTCACCGATCCAACTTATGAGCCGATCCAATTTATTATTTTAGGGCCTATAAATAGGTAAAAATATGTAATACAATCTCAGAAAATATAAATATTGAGTTACGAAGTGGACTAATTTTAACGATTTTGTTGTAGACAGAATATTATAAACATGGCATTAAAATTATATCATCTTGAAAGTTAACGGTTATACACGTAATTAGGACCACAAGACCGCCATGACATCATATTAATTTTAGTTCCTATGGTAGTAGTTGTGGCGTTCCAAATGAGAATAGCATCGATTGTCATGTGGTGACGTCACGATTTACTGTCAAATCGAGAAAATAAATTTTTAAACTTAAATTAACTTGAAATGAACATGGATAAAACCAAAATCATGATTAACAACCATGTAGCGCCCACTCCTATCAAGGTCGGAGACTCTACACTCGAAGCTGTGGACCATGACGTCTACCTCGGACAGACAGTCCAGTTGGGTAGGTCTAACTTCGAGAAATAGGTCAACCAACGAATCCAACTCGGCTGGGCAGCGTTCGGGAAGCTACGTGGTATCTTCTCGTCCAACATACCACAGTGTCTCAAGACGAAAGTCTTTGACTAGTGCGTGTTGCCAGTGATGAGATATGGCTCCGAAACGTGGTTGCTCACAATGGGCCTCATCAGAAGGCTTAAAGTCACCCAAAGAGCAATGTAAAGGGCTATGCTTAGGGTTGGTACAAGGTGAACCGATGACTTGGTGAAGGATGCGCGAAACCGATGTATGCGAGACGCGCAGGAACGTTTGTTGTGGCGACACTTGGGGGAGGCCTATGTCCAATAGTGGACGTATATCGGCTGAAATGATGATGATGATGATGAATTCTCTTACGTAAAATTTAATTAATTTACGTAGGTACTGAGAACGAAAAAAGTTTAATCAGAATCCAGTTCTTCTATATTACTCATCTCTGAGTTCTTAATATCTTCGATTTGACAGTACGACATGACGTCACAACATGGCAATCGATCCTATTCTCATTTGAAACACAGTATATCTATCTATAATTATTACATTCGTCCCCAGTATTCACCCTTTTCCTGGTGCTGGCGAGCGCCATGATGACCAGCGCTGCGAGCGGCTGCGCCTGCCCTGCTATCTACGACCCCGTGTGCGGCAAGAATGGAGTCACCTACGGCAACTCTTGCGAGTAAGTCTAACTAGAATAAATATTTACGGATAGAAAGGGCAGGTGAACCCCCTAATAAATTGGAAAGGGAGGCATCCAGGTTTTTCCAAGAAACTTAATCATTACGTTACCTTAGACCATTAACTTGGGTTTCTTCGTACGATATTTCTCCATCTGTTTCTATCTCTCGCAATGTGAAGGGCATTGTATACTGTAGAGTCAAAAGCGGTGCGGATATGGTCGGACCAAGGTATTGGGCTGCATCCACGTGCCTTTTCCCATCTACTTTACCGGTCATGATAAGCCACCGTCTTGCAATGTGACCGAAGTATTGTAGAATCTTGCGGAGACACTCGGACGCTTTCGTTAATTTTGTACTCTGTTATTTTCAGACTGAGCTGTGCGGGAGTGAAGCTTGCTTACAAAGGGAAATGTGGAAGTAACATTTGAAAACTATCTCACTGAAGAATTCAACTGCACGATATGACGCATTTATCTCAATGTTTTGACTGAATTTCCGAATAGATAAGAAAAAAATACTTAAATATAAATTCCTGCATAAATTAATATCCATTTTTTTTTTATTAATCGTTTGTAATGGGTGTTTTTTTATTTATTTATTATTTATAATTTTATTGCACACCTTAGCTAAATACAGGATAAACATTTACAAAAGATTATGTGTAGGTACAATAGGCGGTCTTATTGCGCAAGGCAATTTCTACCAGACAACCTTTGGATGGACTGAACGAAAGGAAAAAGATTTGGGGCTGTCAGTGTACAACATAAATATTATAGTATAATAATATAGTACAATAGAAAAAAATATATATATAATACATAAATAAACTACCAAATAATAAACTAATACATATCAAAAAATACAATAGAGAAAGGGGAAGAACAATTAAAGTGATAGGTAGTGCTCCTTCACCATTTTTTTGAAGTTCGGTAGCGTTTGGGCACGCCTCACTTCTATTGGTAATGCATTCCACAAACGAGCTGCTTGTATCGTGAAAGATTTATCGTAGAACGAAGTGGAATGCATACGAATACTAAGTTTTAGATTGTCCGATGACCTCAAGGACCTAGAATGTGTGTCACAGAGGAACTGAAAGCGTTCTTTGAGATAAAAAGGAGTCAAAGGATTAAAGAGCACGTTGTAAAGCAAAGAAAGTATAGTAGTGTAGTTTTTTATTGTGGTTGATAGACCCAATTTTTTAACCATTTGTGTCAGATTGATTCAATAAGTGTTTTCGTGGTCGTGGGTCCCAGCCAAGCGCCACTGGTCTCAAAATGGTGAAGGAAAACGTGAAGAAACCGGGATGTCCTAGAACCAGAAATTCGAAGACATGTAACATTCACCAACCCGCACTGGGCCCACGTGGTGAATTACGGCCTATTGCCTCTCCTACTCTTATAGAGAGGAGGCCTGAGTTCCAGCAGTGGGAATATTAAAGGCTGATTAGATAATCAGCCAACAAACTTTACTTCTTTATAATATTAAGTATAGATAGATATAGAAGTATAGATAGATAAGAAGTAAAGTTTGTTTTTTGTTTGTAGGAGGTAATCTCTGGAAGTACTGGTCCGATTGATAAAAGTTTTTTCATAGAAATACAGACATAATCAGCCTTTTTAATGTTCCCAAAGCTGGGATTCAGGCCTCCTCCCTAGAAGAGGGAATGGGCCGTAATCCGTTACGCGGGCCCAGTGCGGAATGGTGAATGTCACATGTCTTCGAATTTTTGGATCTAGGACATGCCGGTTTCCTCACGATGTTTTCCTTCACCATTTTGAGAGCAGTGGTGATAAAATAAAGTACATAGAGTAATGCGTCTGGCTGGGTTTGAACCCGCGACCTTCAACTTCAGGTCGATTTAGTCTTCTTCAGATTCAATCTTCAAGTCGAGGCAATAACCACTCGGCCACCACTGCTCGTTTTGTCACTGATAGATTATAATTATTTGATAGCTGCTTTATTCCTGAGTGACATAGGTTATATTTTTATGTACGCGGGTGATGCCGAGTACAAAAGCTAGTGATTATATACGGGACAAGTGTGAGGATATAACTAGGGTTGGGTAACTCCGGACACATCTATATCTTCGGATACATATCCATAAGCGGACAAATATCAACTCCTTCCGTTTCTTAGAATTCTACATATCTTAAATCCTCAAGTAATTCCGAACCACTCCGAGTTCCGACCGAGACCCAACTGAATGAATGCAAGTCCATCCGAACCGAACGCAGCGATGAACGACACTGACACTTGGGTGTGTTTTGACTTTAAAGGTTAAGCAAAAATATAGTTAGCCCATGCCTAGATATAACACGGCAAAGAAAGCCAAATTACTAGAAACGCCTGCTACAGAAATACAGCAACAAAACCCCGTGTAGCATTTTGTAGCATCGGTGTTTATCTGAATGTGTCGCCTGTTTATGTCTATCTGTCGGTCATGTCGTCGTGTGTATACACAGAACAACTTTTCCCAAACAGAAATCTCACAATTCAATTGCACAAAAATACATTACCGATATCTCTGATCAAGAACAAAAACGGCAAAATAATGTTATAAATGTTACGAGTATGTTTAATGATGCTACTTCAAAAACAACATTTTTTTATTATTATGTTTAGGCCTCACATTTGACCACTATCCCACCTGATAGAGACGATGATGTGGCCGACGATGGAACACGCTTGCCTAGAAGCAACCTATTCACTTGACTTACAGACCCCTACGAGCAGGTTATAGCTGTCAGGAAACACAGGCTCGGGCAGAAAATTAATCTACTTAGCTATACGCTTACCTAATAAATGTGTACCCAAAACGCTTTGTACGAATAGGTGAGATATGTACAATATACCGGTGGCGCAACGCCGTACGTCTTCTAGTCTGATGATGGAACGTAAGTTTGGAGGAATTAAATTGTGCAGTTCCTACGCACACTCCTCTAAATGTAAAAAATAATGTGTAAACAATAATGTGAAATTAAATATTTGCACATCACATGTAATAGTAGAATGTAAAGGGGCCTTATTATTATTGTTATGATCATGCTACTTTGTATACCTACATTCTGGCAAATAAATATATTATTTTTAAATTATTATTATTAATAGAAAACCGACAGGCTAGCAGCTTAGTGCCGATGCTTAAGACTTTAGAGTTTTGACTTGACAAGTGCACACAACAACATTAACTGGATTTCCTTTCATTCCTCATGGATCCCTTCATCAGATTAGATTTTGATTAAAATTAAAACCAATCTGGCTATATACATATATTGTCTCGTAATCGACATAAATGAAAGCCCTCGGATGTGTTTTAAACTGTATTTTCAATAGTAATTGAATTTTACAATAAATTTGTACGGAGCAATATCGAACGTTTCTGGTTTCTTATAGGATTTTTTTATAAAAGTAACGTAAGGTATGCGCACGGGTAAATGTACCCACATATTGAAAAAGTAAAAATTTCTAGAAAATTGACTGCTTGTCAATGATATGATATAGGCGCCAACATAATTATATATCCTTTCACATATAACTGAATATTACAAATTGGGTCATAATTTCCAGAGTTCTGAGAAAACAAGCACAAAAATTGAAAATCGAGAACCTTCTTTTTTGAAGTCGGGTAAAAAGGTCGAACTCTATTTTTTTAGAAACTGTTTATAAATAATACCTAATACTATTCTACAGCTATCACACAACCGACAAAGCAAAAAGAATTGCCAAACTTAAGTGGCAATGGGCAGGGCATATTGCTCGCAGAACAGATGGCCGTTGGGGCCGAAAGGTTCTGGAGTGGCGACCGCGTAGCGGAAGACGCAGCGTTGGAAGGCCTCCTACAAGGTGGACCAATGACCTGGTGAAAGTTGCGGGAAACCGATGAATGCGAGACGCACAGGATCGTTCGTTGTGGCGACACTTGGGGGCGTCCAACAGTGGACGTATATCGGCTGAAATGATGATGATGATGATCACACAAGGCTGTCTAGTCTCAAGTTAAGTAGAGCTTGTGTTATAAGTACCTACTAGACAACTGATAAACTGCATGCAGTTTATTATAGTTATATATTATTATCTATTATAGATAGGCTACTCCGAGACACAAAACAAATGATCCTGCTCGTCACACAAACATTTATCCTGGATAGGAATCGAACCCACTACGACCTCCAGCATAGCAGTCAGGACCACTAACCACTACACCAACAGGCCAGTCAAAATTTGTTCTTTAATTCTTTATTGTACACTATAACAACGAAAAATAAGTGGATAGCAAAGTTCACGTACAAAGGCGAGCTTAACTCCCCCTCTCCTCTGTTATTTGAATCAAATAATTTTTATTGCATTTACGATATAAATTCACAAATAAAAACAGTTTCCCTAAAGACCAGAACAGCATACATAAAACGTAGACGCCAACAGTTGGCGCGTTACTTACCTAAAAGTTCAATCGTCAATAAGTCAACATTGGGTGAGCTGTGTATATAACCACTTGGACACAAGCCACACATTAGTCGTGATCAGTTTGCATCTTCGCAAGGACAACATGAAACTTACTTTGGGTAAGTAAATTTCAATCATTATTTGTTATACAAGAGTGCCAAGTTAGGCACCATGGAGGTAGAAGTAAATGGATTTAATGATGTTTTTAATTCACAAACTTAGTGCACATGATGGTCTAAATTTACTTTATCCTCTAGCGGATAAAAACGGTTTTTGCACTCAGATATTGCAGAGCAAAAATACTCTTTCCGAGATGGGGGGATGATAAATATTTTATCTAAATATTTAAAGGAGAAACTGTTTGATTGAGTTCTCATGTAATAAAAACCGGTCAAGAGTGGCCCGACTCGCTTGGCCGGTTTTTATGGTATGTAGGGTTTCCCGTCCGTCACAATAATTATCCCCACTTAAGAGTTTAAAAAAATGGCCCACAAAGAACGGTGATAATTAAAAAAAGAGTTATAGATTCCGGCTACATTTAGAAAGTTTGAAAAAAATTTGTCGATTTGAGTTCCACCACAAGTAGTGGGAGGGGGTTGTGACATGGAGTGATAACAGGCGTCATTTACTAATTTAAATATTGAAGTAGGTATTGCTGTTACTAAGATAGTTAACTTTACACTTATTCACTAGTAGGTAAAAAATCTTGGCAATCGAGTGAAACACGTAACTTTTCATCCCGCCTCAGCGAGGAAATGACTAAATGCAAAAAAAAAACAAACAAAAAGTACTCCAAGGAGGTTCCAAGTCTGAGTTTTTAACAAATTAAAAAAAGTTGTATGATAAATTTGGCACCATGGAAGTAGACGTAAATAGATTTAATGATGTTTTTAATTCACAAACTTAGTGCACATGATGGTCTAAATTTACTACACGCTCTTGGCCGGTTTTTTAGTGTGTAGGGTTTCCCGGCCGTCACAATAATTATCCCCACTTAAGAGTTTAAAAAAATGGCCCACAAAGAACGGTGATAATTAAAAAAAGAGTGATAGATTCCGGCTACATATAGAAAGTTTGAAAAAAAAAATTGTCTATTTGAGTTCCACCACGAGTAGTGGGAAGGGGTTGTAACATGGAGTGGTAACCATTCATTTACTAATTTAAATACAGCTGTAGGTATTGCTGTTGCTAAGATAGTCTTCGTTAAAATCCGCTTTCCCATTTCACCAGCTTAGAGTGTGAATTTTTGGTGAATCCTCTATTAATTTTCGACTATGTTATAAAAGGAAGATTTGTGAAAAATTTTACTTTCCTAGTTCCAGTAGATTTGGATTTGCGTCGACATGTCAGTGTTAGGATGAGCCGCTCTGCAGGTTGGTACAGAATAATCTCCACGTCCACCAATACTGCTGAGCGTGCCCGCCGACTGGCAGTGGGTGAATCGTAGTCGGACCTCTGGCTACAGGCTCTATCGTCACCTAACATAGGTAATACGCTGAGTGACACCACCTTCCAGATCGCTACACGCCTGCGTCTGGGTGCTCCTACTGGAGTTCCACATCGATGTCAGTGCGGCGGAGCAGTCGACCGTCTCGGACACCATGGCCTATCTTGTTGTAAAAGCGCTGGTCGGATAGCACGGCATACCAGTATTAATGACATCATCCATCGAGCTCGTACCACCGCTAGCTGTTTCAGAATCCATTGTTTTGGCACATGGTATGACTATAATGCCTTGCAAATTAGGTAGGCCTTTGGCACAGGTGTGGGATGCAATGTGTCATGTGCGCGATGCGTCAACACCCTAGCGCCATCCCATCTTCTGAGTACGGCGGGCTGTATTGGGGCAGCTGCTGAAGGTGCAGAAAATTTCAAACGGCGTAAATATAATAACCTAATCAGAAGTTATGTGTTTGAGCCGTTTGGGGTTGAAACACTAGGGCCATGGAGTCCGAGCGCTCGTCGAGTTGTTCGGGTTATCAGCAAACAGTTGGTCGACTCTTCGCGTGACCAGAGAGCTGGGGCCGTATTATGACCTCTTAAAACCATCATGTTTTCGGTGTGAAAAAGAGACGGAGCTATACAGGACGAATAGCACTATCCTTTTCTCACACAGAAAACATGATGGTTTTAAGATGTCATAATACGGCCGCTGGGCTTTTTTTTATTATTATTAATAGGCTCGCGTTTGACCACTACCTTCCCTGATGGTAAGTGATGATGTGGCCGACGATGGAGCACGCTTGTCTTTTTTTTATGGTGGGAAAAAATCATCCAATGACAACCCCCGCTCTTGGGTGGAGCGGGAGATAGTGTCAGGCTCTTACTGACTAAAAGACCCACCCCGTTCCTTATAGCCTTCATACCGGGGCTCGAGCTCCCTTTCGGATAACCCTGGCCCCAGTAGGCTTCGACCCGGCTGGGTACCTGCTGTTGCTGACAACTCCATGAGGCGCGCGGGAACAGTGCGCGCCGTCGACGACTTGGGCTTGGTCCGGACAGTTACCAGACGGCCGGACAGTGAGCTACCCATTGCTCACTGTCCGCAAGTCCGCGCCTGCAGTGGCCGGAAACCGGGATCAGAATCCCGGCGGCGGCGGCGAGAACACCGTTGCCTGATGCGTTCGGCCTCTTGCTTTGCGAGCATTACTGCTTCGCAGAAGTCGGCGACCGCCTGCCACTACTCCTCGCTCCGGACCGCTCAACCAAGGGCCGGCTCGAGGGGTCTCCGCCATCGATCGCCACACGAGGCACGGCGATGCTCCGCCCAAGCAGGGCACACCTCGAAGAGGGGACTTACCGCCATAATTGTGGCGGAGCACGCTTGCCTAGAAGTAACCTATTCACTCTTGACTTAAAGACCCTAGGTTGTAGCTATCAGGAAACAGAATCGGGCAGAAAATTACACTATTTAGCTATACGCTTAATAAATGTGTACCCAAAATGAATCAGCATTGCCATCCAGCGTGAAAACATCGATGTGACCGAATTTTTTGATGCCCTATAAGTTCCCCTTTTTTACCCGTTTATATATAGATATTATAATTTTAAGTTTGTATATACCTATTTTTTATAATATTGAATCTTGCATAATCGAGTCAGAAATGAAGATATCCGAAGGAGAACCAAGGTTACCGACATAGTACGAAGAATCGCCAAACTTAAGTGGCAATGGGCAGAGCACATTGCTCGCAGAACAGACGGCCGTTGGGGCCGAAAGGGTTTCAGCATTGGAAGGCCTCCTACAAGTTGGACCGATGACCTGGTGAAGGTTGCGGGAATCCGATGGATGCAGGACGGACGGGAGTGTTCATTGTGGCGACACTTGGGGGAGGCCTATGTCCAACAATAGACGTCTATCGGCTGAAATGATGATGATGATGAATAGTTATGATGTATATATTTTATTGAAAACAAATAAAAATTATACGTCAGTAAGTTCCTCCTTTTATACAGATACGAGTAATTTTCATGGAAACTATCTACTTGTTATTACTTACTTTGTGTGTATAGATGTGTCATTGTTTAACGTCTTAAAATGTCTGACTTACTATTTTTTTTGGACAGTATTTAAACAAGTGCAATTTACATTATGCACACCGAATTTCAGAAACATAAAGACTGAATTAATACTGCTATTAAATATTTTTATTTTTCATAAAAATAAATTTAAATAAATGGGTCATTTTAAATTTCTTTTTATTCAGAACTGACCCGCACTGGGCCCGCGTGGTGGAATATGACCCATTCCCTCTCTTAGTGAAGAGGCCTGAGTCCTTGCAGTGAGAATATTAAAAATGCTGATTATGTTATATATGCTAATATTTTCAAAGTAGTAAACATAATAGACGTAAAATATTTAATCATTTAAGTAAACTAGTAGGTATTAAAATTTTGTTTAACGTCTTCTGTTGATGGTACTTATAAGCTAAACTGACTTTTATTGAAGTTTACCAAGCTATAAACAAATCGGGTGCCTCTGTAAACGGCTCTCGGGAATCGAAACTCATAAGGAATAACCCGGATGAAAAAACCATTTTATTTTAATTTTATATAAAAATTTTCAAATCTATTTTACTCAATTCTCATTTTTACAGTAATGAAATTGCACAATACTAATTTAAATGACATTTTTGTAGATGCTTGTAAAACATGTTATCATAATGAAATTGCACACACATACTAGTATATTATTATGTTCGTCTCCAGTACTAACAATATTCCTGGTGCTGCTGGGTGCCATGATGACCAGCGCTGCTGAGACCTGCTTTTGCATCGACGTCTACGACCCCGTGTGCGGCGAGAATGGTGTCATCTATAGCAACTCTTGCCGGTACGTCTAAATTTTATACAGTCATTTATGAAACACTAACAACGTAATAAAACTGTATTACTAACATCATAAAGAACTACTTTTGTTTTACGACTTTTTACAAAACATAATCTATTTACCAAAAACAAACCTTCAAGATTTCGTTGTTCTATCTAACACATTTCAACTCTGTATTTTGCCATACCTACCTACGTCTATATAACGCGACGGCGACGTAAGCGCATCAAGCAACGGTGCCACCCAATCCCCGGTCCCCTCCACTATTGTAGTATCCCTAGCTTCGCATAGACTTCGGAATATATAGTTGGATTATATTTGGATACTATCCATATATGTATCCTACTATGTTTTTATTAGGATGCCTAAATTTCAATTCATTAAAGGTTAGGCGCTCGCTGTTGACAAAATTACAACAGCCTGTAAAATTATTAATGGTTACACTGATGCGTCCGACTTACATGCGGAGTTGTGTCAATTATTTGTTCCAAATAATTACACTCGCTCTAGGAAACATAAATTATTTAATGTCCCATTTTGTCGCACTGTAGCTCGATCAACCTCCCCTATACCGCGTATGCTACCGATGCTCAACGCGCTCGTGGAGGCCAACCCTGGATTAGATTTGTTTGCTGATGAATGGAAGACGATATTATTAGAAAGTTTGCGATTCTGTGAGAAGACAGAGTGAAAGGATTAACGTGCTTTAGTATTAATGGCAATTGCTGTACTAAATAATAATAATAAAATAAATAAATAGAACGTTCAATTTAAATCGTTTTATTTTTGTATAAAAATCTAATGAACTAAAACGTGATAATTTTTAAAAGTCATACAACAAAAGTAGTTGTTTATGATGTTAATAACATAGTCCTGAGAGGTTGCCAGTGTTTTACAAATAACCCTGTATTTACGGATAGAGAGAGCTCAATCTCAACATTTTATTGAAAGAAAAAAATAAGTAAATCTCTTTTCTATTTTCTTCCCTTGTAGTTCTTTTATAAGAGCAGAGTAAATAATAATAATAATAAAAATATTCCACAACTATCACACAGCGCCGTCTAATCCCAAGCTAAGCAAAGCTTATGTTATGGGTACTAGACAACTGATAAACATACTTATATATTTCTAAATACATACGAGTACATATTATAGATAAATTACACCCAGACACAGAACAAATGATCGTGCTCATCAGTGGCGTGCGAGCCATAGAGGCAAAAAAGCCCGGCTTGCGGTAAAATTTCATGACACAACACAACATCTAAGGTCATGGAACATTAAACCAATTATTTAAAATAAAAATCTAAACTTTAAACTTCGCGCGTAATGGAAGATTCATTCATAAATACAACTTACCCAGCGTTCCAAATCGAGATAAAAATGAATCGCGAATCCGACTAAATTTAATAGTCACAAAATATAAGCGCAACTGAATAATAATTGTGACGTCGCGCGTTGGTCGTGTTTGCGGTATATTCACTTTTATCGTAATTCGGGACGCAGGGTTAATGCAACGTTGCCATCTTGCACAGTTCTACGTAACAATGACACGCGATCTCCGATCTCGCTCTAACCGATAGGCTTCTTATCGGGCTTTATCTGCCATCTTATTCTTCCCTATAAAAACATGAAAAATGTGAGTCTGTGTGAGTAACGTATGTGACTGTGTGCAAGTACTCGTCGACCAGATTTGTAGTAAAATAAGCCCACGTTCGGGAATTTTATCAATGAATCTTTTACGCATGTTATAATACGAGGCGCCCTCTATGACGCGTAAAGTTGTACGAATTAAAAAGTACTCAGTTCAAATTTGCTTTGATCGGTTATCGTGTGTAATTATTGTTTTGATAGTTTTTTTTTTGTTTTCCGTCATTTAACAGTTTATGAATTCGGAAACTATACTTGTGGTTGTGTGTGGATATTATGTGTGGAATTGATATTGGCCAGGTAGGGTTTGAGTTTTAAAGATAAATATAATCTTGTAACTTTACTATTTTGAATATTTCTCAGAAAAGTTAATAACAATGCTTGGAATACATCAGGTATGACTCAAATAACTTCGCTAGTGCCATGAAAATTCTCAAAAGTACTTGAACGCTGTTATTTCATTCTTTATTATTGGTAAACCGCCAAAAGAAAGTTGGTTCTCTTTCTCGACAATTAAGTGATAAGTGTGTTTTAAAAAAGCGAACAACGAAAAGCTACCGCTGTTTCAATTGTGAGTATTTGCCAATAATATTACATATTATTATAAAGAACAAGTGTTTGAAACACCAAGATTTCAAAAAAAATTATGTATTAGTTACACATTCATAACTAGATGGCGTTGGCGTCAAAAAACTAGTACATACTCGGTTGTTTTATTTCACACTCAACTCAACCTTACATTAGATATTCATTAAGTTCAAATTAATCGTTTTAATAGTATTGGCTGACCATCCCGGCCGGCCGGCACTCGACAACAAGAGCGGCTTTCCGAATTATCTTTGATTGCAATTGAAAATCAGCTGTTGGTAGAATTAAAACGTTCACAAACTTTTTACGCTGGTATAAGTAATAAAATCATTTTTAAGTAAAGATACACAATTTGAATTAGAATACAATTATTTTTTTCTATTCATGTATTCAAACTTCACGATTATTGGTATGATGATAAAGTTGTTGTGGTGAAGCTTTTGTTATCATTATTTATTACTTACTATTAACATTATATTTGTTAATAGTAGTGTAGCAATTCAGAAAAATCAGCATTACTGCACTGATGACACGTGCTAGCACGAGATTTTTTTTTAATAGGTAATTAGTAGTTAGGTCAAGATTCCTTGGCTTGCCCCCTGTAAAGGCATCAGGCACGCCACTGGTGCTCATCACACAAACATTTGTCCTGGGTGGGAATCGAACCCACAACCTCTGGCATAGCAGTCAGGGTCACTAACCACTAGACCAACAGGCCTGTAAATACTCGTATTTACTGTTTGTTACTGTAATCTTCACGGTACGCTATTATATCTACTTTGTAACTTGTACTGAAGTTGCCAGTATATTATGTAGTGCTAATTATGTTATTCTCACAGAAGTTTGAGATAGTTGCAGCATAAGAGGATTGAGATTGTGTTACACACAACAACAAGGCTTAAGAGGAATATTACACCCAGCGACAACAGTTGTTGTCATAGAATATTGTGAACAAGCACTATGCGACATCTTCCCTCCTCTCTTATACCATCGTTTGAATCTACTACTACCTACTACTTGCATGTACTACTACATGTAGTCTAGAATCTAAATACATACTCAAAGTGAAACACTGGCTTTTTTTCGGTCAGTAATAATCATCTAGATGACAACCTCCGCCCTTGGGCAGAGCGGGAGATAGTGTTAGACTTTTACTGACTAAAAACCCTACCCCATTCCTTCGTTGCCTTTCATACCGGGGCCGAGCCTACCTTTCAGAAGCAGACCCATGGCCCCAGTAGGCTTCGACCCTGTTGACAACTCCTTGGTGGGGCACGGTTGAGTTTTTGTCAACGAAAACAGACATTTCTCGCTCTATCCAGAGCAAGAAACGATATTTGATGATTACCATTCCTAATAAAACCAAAGGATAGAATTTAGAACTTAGGACTGCTTCGCCAGAGGTCATGGGTTCGATTCCCACCAAGAAAAATGTTCGTGTGATGTGCACGATCATTAAAATTTGTTGTGTGTGAGTGGAATTTATCTAAGATATGTATGTATTTAGATAAATATAAATATGTTTATTAGTTATCTAGTACTCATACCACAAGCTCTGCTTAGTTTAAGACTAGATGACGTTGTGGAATATAATTTATTATTATAAATGATTAAAGAATTTAGAGTCGGGTGTCATGGAAGACCATATTTAGAAGATAATACTCCTATATCCTCCTTCAATTAATGATTGAAGGATTATCTTTGAATAATGTCTATAAGTAAACTTATAAAAAATCGTGGAGATTTGTCATGGCACCCGATTCAGACAGATTGTTTGAAACAAATTATTTGGGGATATTAATTTTTAAATATTTTAATATGTCATCATTTTAATTAAAAAAAAACTCGTTATTTTCAGTATGAGCTGTGCTGGAATAAAGCTTGCAACCAGTGGGACTTGCACCAGCTCCGGCCTTCTTGGCAAACTTTTGAATAGACCTACGTAAATAATATAAGAGTAATGCAGAAATAAAAAATTAATCGTCATTTTTTTATTTATTCATTAACTATAACTATAGTAAAAAAAAAAAAAAAAAAAACCTTACGCTATTTACAACTAACAAAAATCAAACCAAAATATATCGAAAATACTATAACATGCGATCGGACTAATAAGAAAGATTTTAACGAAAATGTACAGTTACAAGTTTGCTTGAAGGTAATTTTGGAATAAAATCCATAAAAAAAAAGTTTATGGAATAGGTTAAATTATGGGATTAATTGCTAGATATTTGCCTTCTTCTACAGTTTTTACAATAAGTTTTTTGATAGTTGTATCTAAATATATCTACTTGAAAGAAATGTGTGTTATAAATTCAAGCAATGCGAGTCATTACACACCTTTTAGCAAAATTAGTAGAGTAACGAGGCACGTACTATCAGCAAACGCCTCGGATGGTCACCTTAAAGGCCAATTTTGTGTGCAGCATGCTGTGCCTGTCCCCGCCTTGGTCATTAAGGCTGACCAATAGGATTTTAAAGTGTATTGTTTTTTTTTTTGTAGGCACAACACAAACTACAACATAGATGTGTGGCAAGTGCACCGCAGGGGAGTGTTAAAACCTACCTGTGCCACCAACTCTAGGCGGGTTTAGATAAACAACATTATTTTTAGTATACGCGAAATCTGAATATAGTTTGTTCAAAATCAGTAGCTGAAAGGATTCCAATAGTTTTTACACCATGTTATATTTTTTCCCAAAAACATTTAAAAAAGATCACAAGCAGGACACCACCGACACTAAGTAAAAAACAGCGGGCATCAGGATCTAGCAAACAGCTGTGTGCAAGTGCAAAACAACTCCTCAGTCGCCTGGAAGGCCCAGTGACTGTGTATTTTTGCTGACATAACAAGCTTATAACGTTGTGATTTTTAGGGTTCCGTAGTCAACTAGGAACCCTTATAGTTTCGCCATGTCTGTCTGTCCGTCTGTCTGTCTGTCCGTCCTCGCTTAATCTCTGTGACCGTTAGCACAAGAAAGCTGAAATTTGGTACCAATATGTATATCAATCACGCCGACAAAGTGGTAAAATAAAAATTGAAAAAAAATGTTTTATCAGGTTTTTTTTTTTAAATTTCAACCCTAACGTGTGATATATTGTTGGATAGGTATTTAAACATGAATAGGGGTTTACTAAATCATTTTTTGATAATGTCAATAATTTCGGAAATAATCGCTCCAAAAGTAAAAAACAATGTGTCCCTCTAACTTTTGAACCATAAGTTTAGAAAATATGAAAAGTAGAACTTTATAAGGACTTTCTAGGAAAATCATTTTGAACTTGATGGAAAGAACAGTTTTTGTACAAAAAAGACAAAAAGGTTGTACAAAATAATTTCTGGACTAAGTTTGTAGTAAAATCGTATATGCAAGCATTTTTTTAAACTCACAAGTGGGTACACTTATTGTGACGGACGGGAAACTACGGAACCCTACACTGAGCGTGGCCCGACACGCTCTTGGCCGGTTTTTCATGATACAGTTATGACATTTTATACATAGATACTTTACATAAAAAATACTAGACAAGGGTTTCGGATTTGACATATACTGAAACTAGAGATGTATAAACACTATTCCACTTCAATTAGTAGTAAAACCTTTTTTTTCCAGTCTTTACTGTCCCGTTTCTGGGTAAAGTCCTCCAAGTACTCCCAGCTATTTTTATTCCTCGCCAATCAAACCAGTTCTCGTGGTACGCGTCTGTTGTCTCGTGGGTCGACAATGTATTTAAAAAGCCAGACTATAATCCTGACGTCATCGTTCGCCATGCACGCGCAGACTGACCCATGCAACATAGAGATGCGTGCAGGCAGTATGAGGACATGCTTTGTAAGATATGATGCACGTCCAAAAATCAAGTATCTGGCATTAGATATATGAATGTTATGTATTATATTTGACAATGTCAGATTCCTGGAGACCTTTTGGAAGCAAACTAAACTTCTGGAAATCCACAAATATAAAAGAGAACACTATGAAAAATTATTTTATTAAAATTTACTGTATCACCAATCACTGGGTAAAAATCAAAACATGATATAAATTAGTTGGCTTGATAAAAAAAAAAATCATGAATCTCGTAAACACATGTTTCAAATCGTACTCAAACGTGTATGTTTACGTTTTTGCCATGGAAATATTTGAAAGTTACAAAAAATAATAAAGCTTGTTTCTTCACTAAAACAAAAATCTTGAATAGTTATTGTTTTTTTTTTTTTATATATGTATAAAAATAAAACCGCCATTACGGGGCCGCGACATCGACATAGACCCGGGTGGAGTTCATACAAAATACTCAGTGACTACACCCGGCTCTTAAGTTTATTGATACCAGAAATATCAATTAACGTAAGGGACATATTTACATTTACATTACAAAAAAACTCTTATGTCAATCGTCGTGAGGTACATTTTTAAATTTTAGTTAAACGTCAATTCTTATTACAGGTATAGTTATCTCTTTATTTAATTTATACTTAGGTGCGTAAGTAAAATCGTGACGCTACTTCGCACTGTCTGTATGCAGCCTAAGATCTGGTTAGATCACCTTTAAAATTGATTCCGAAGACGTTTACTGGTTATATTTGTTTCGTATAAAAGGCATCTTATCATCTGATATTGAATAGTCGTGAACTCAAGATTAAGCAGTGACTTCGCAAGGACAACATGAAATTTAGTTTGGGTGAGTTATTTCTTTAACGTATGACAAATTATAGTTGCCATAAGACCGTATTGGGTTACGTATGGGTGGATATCATCTGCAGAGCCTATTAATTAGGGCAGAATTGTTTGATAGAGTCACCAAAAGGTCATAGCCAGATGAGATTGAGTCACTAAAAGTCTGACACGCCCATAATATTCTAGCAAAAAAATCTATACGTTAGAAATAACTGAGTTATCCAGACTTTCTAGACGAAATGAAATTCTATCAAAGATAACGAGTGCTGCCGATACGACATGTGATAAAATTTATCACAAAATTGTTATGTTTGTATACAAAATATCTCAATTTTCTTAATCCTCACGTATTTAACCTTTATAAAAAGACAATGAGAGAGTGAACACCGGCGTTTGATTGGGGTTTAATGAGGTAAATACCGGTCGGACGAAATTCGAGTCGGTATTCAACCAGAACGAAGAGAACACAAAAGTAAAATTGTATCTATCTTTCTCCCCAGCATTCAGCTTGTTTCTGGTGCTGTCTAGCGCCATGATGACCAGCGGTGAGGACAAGCCACATGGCTGTATATGCACTGATGACTACACCCCCGTGTGTGGCAAGGATGGACTAACCTACGGCAACTACTGCTAGTAAGTCTTGAATAATTATGTCACTGTTAATATTAGGGTAAAGTCTTACCACTGCCAGGAAGGAGGCCAGAATCATGAAGGAGTACCTATGTAACGTTCAATTTAAATGCTAGGTATATGGTTCTAGGAATGAAGGTCTGAATTTGAATTTTGTAATTACAAAGGAAAACTGGTACGAACTACCAGGAGATCAGAATCGTAAAGAAAGTATAAAGTGACCAAACTTTCGTTTTCTGATGTTATATTTAGATTTTAAAGATTGTTTTAGATTTCAGTTCAGCTCCTTAGTAGTCCTGAGTTGAGCTACACGCTTACTGATAAATGCTGCTTCTTTCCTACAAGACCATCTCAGACTTCAATCTACATGGTTCTCATATGATTTGACCATTACATGTTTGCTGAGACTTTAACCCTTGAGTTCGTTTCGGTGTTTCTTTTCGGGATTGACTACGGGGTTGGCAAGAACACATCGGTCTCATCTTACTTAACCTTTCGAATGTCTTAAGTTACACAGTTCGACATAAGGTAATTGTCTTTCTATTGTGTCTCTAATTACGACATTCAAAGAGTTAAATTGACGAAAAAATTAACGTGTAAAAGTGTTTTTAAAAACCTATTTGCAAAATAAATATAATTTATCATTAAATAGACGTTCTCTTTATTATTCCAGTATGGGATGTGAAGGAATAGAGCTGGCACACTCTGGAGAATGTGCAAGAGACAAGGAAAACACAAGGAAGTGACGAAGAAACTAAAAACTCGTTTAAAAAACCACTGACACTAGATGAGGCACCAAATGCACAAAAACAAAAACAGGTTTAAAGAACCTGTAACAACAGCTGCCACGCAGTGCCTGTGTCTGTGTGTGTATGTTTTCTATATCTGTGTTGGAATAATAATCAATATAAATTGAAATATTTGTATACTTGTGCATTTCAAATGAACCACCAGGGTATAGACCAAAAGTGTATAAAAAATTGGTACAATAAAATTCTTTCTATATTTGATCTTTTTTTTTCCTTGGTGTACCTAAGTACAACAAAAAATTCTGTGCCACCTGTGAAAAGTGATATAACTCGACTTTTATCTTTTTTGAGATTTTGAAGATGATTGCTGCCATCATAGGACCAGACTGTCCCTTGCAGGGACACAGGGTGGCGACTGTCATAAATAAAATAACTAAATAAATGGTAAAAACTAACAATATTTACCTAATTATTTAAGGACAATTGTTACTAACACACCAATACTAACAAAACTATGGACAAATGTAGTCTAAAAATAAACTTTTTATTATTAATTATTATTGTTATATTGGTTGCAAGTTTGCGAGCAAACCCAACCAGGCGCATTACTTTGTGTAAATTATTTCATCACAACTGCTCTCAAAACGGTGAATGAAAATACCTTGAGGAAACCGGCATGTCTTAGAATAAAAAATTCGAAGAAATGTGACATTCACCATCCCGCACTGGGCCCGCGTGGTAGATTATGGCCCATTCCCTCTCCCAGGCCCGAGTCTCAGCAGTGGAAACATTAAAAAGGCTGATGACGATGATTATAATGGTAAATCGATGTGTGTAACTGTACATATAGAGCGGGAAGCCGTGTGTTGCCACCATTCAACGGGAAAGTACAAGCTTATTCAGCTTAGTCGGAGGAATTAACAGAAATACTAGTACATGACTAATGGTAGTTGTAACAAACGCCTGATAAACCTATTAGTTCGCTGTAATAGCAAGTTGTAGGCGGTAATTACCAGACGACGGATATCAATCAATTAGCGATTATGGAGACATGGTAATTAATATTATTGTGTTACAATATTTGACTATATCAGGAAATTGGCTGTTGTTTAATAAACAAGGTGAGGAGATGGAGTGATATCCACCCTTTACACCCGTATTTATAAAGAAGTAAAAAAAACTTTTTACAAAAAGAAACACTAAAACGATCAAAATGTTTCTCGGTATTGCTTGTTTCTTACTGAACACCGACTTCTGAAATTAAAGTTATTTTGATCGTTTTAGTGCGTCCTCGATGAAAATACCAAAATAACTGTATGGTTGTTTAAAAAATTTGAGGAGTTTCTTCGGTCGTCGTGGTGGGGCTTGCGTGTCTCAGTGACCTTGAGGACTATGCCGGTAGAGCTACTCATGCCGGAAGGCCTCAAGCGAGAGTCCAGACCAAGAGGAACATACGGCGGAGTCCAGTCGGACCGCCTGGAGGGTGCGCTGTCCAGAAGCGCTGGCACAACAGCTGTTAGCGCCTTCTGGATAGCGATGTCGGAGAGATAGGGTTCACCTCCGGTACGTGTCTGTTCAGCAGACATGACCAGGATGGCGAACGTGCAATGGGGACCCCACCCCATTTAAAACAAAAAGGCAAAGCTGAGTTCAGCAACATTATGAGCGCGCATGGGAAAGAAATAACTACCCCAGGAGGGTACCAGTTAGCTGGAGAATCCCTCCCCGAGCAGAGCTCGGGCTGCCCCTCGTATTCTGGGGGGGGCAACCATCGCCTCGGTTCTTCGGAACCCGTACCGTCCCTCGAGGACGCATCGAGCCAGGGTGGCTCACACACCGATGTCGCGGAGTCCATGGGACCTGTTCCCAGCACGTCCGCGACGCCGAAGGAGGCCGGCAGGAGCTTCGGTCTCAGAGAGGTGAGTGGAGACGAGACGTCGGACACCGATGCCGATGCCGCGTCTTCACGCAACTCAGTAGTGTTGGAGGTGATGGAGGTGGAGGAGTCCACCTCCACGAAGAGGTTGGCGTACCTTAAGCGCCCCGTGTCAGGTCCCGTGTCTGACGACGAGATGGGTTCAGCCCGAAAAATCTCGACTGCGGTGCGAGGGGCAGCCCGGAGAACGGGCGGAGGAAGAGGGTGCGCTGAGGAGGCAACCCGGCGTCCCCCGGTGGAGGTCGCCAGAGCGGAGGAAGGCCACCAACTCAGTCCCTCGGAGCCGGAGCCTTATGGCGATGAGCCAGAAGGCATGGTGGAGGCGATGGCCAAATTTAAAGAGGTAGTGGCAGCCGCCATAAACAGCGTGGCAAACAAGCGCGAGAGGGTCGCCAAGAAGCGCTCCGTCGAGCTGGCCAATACCTCGATTGAGGAGGCGCTTGGGATCGTCTTCGAGCCCTACAAGCGCACCCTCAGAGGGAGGATTGGTCGGCTCGAGGCGGCCGTGCTGGACCGTACAGGTGCCACGGAGTTCCCAAAGGGGGGGAGTGGGCAAGAGCGGGGTCAGTCCCAGCCTTTGCCCCAGGCGGAGAGCGAGGTGCTGTCCCTGCTACGGCAGGAGCTGGCTGCCTCCAGGGAGCAGCAGCGGCGGCAGCAGCAGCAGTTCGAAGAGCGCATCCAGCGCCAGTTCTCCGTCCTGGAGGGCATCGTTCTGCGTCCCCCTCTCGCGGCCGGCCAGAAAAGAGTGGCGTCGTATGCTGCTGCCGCCGCGGCCACGGCTGCTGCGCCCAGGGCAGGCCTGTCGGGGCAGGCCGAGCGCGGGGCTTCGGTGTCGGAGGCCGCGAGGCCGGCCCCGGCGGCCAAACAGCAACAGCGGCAGGGGAAGCCTGCCCCTCCCCCGAAGGGTAGGGTGGCGGCTGCCACCAAACCGGCGGGGCCTCCCGCCGCGGCGGCGGCTAGGCCGCGCCTGCCGCCTCCTCTGCCTGAAGATGGCACTGAATGGACGATCGTCGGCGCCAAAAAGAAGGCAAGTAAGGCGGCTAGGGCGGCCAAGAAAAGAAGGCGGCGACAAGAGCGCAAGAAGCGGGCCATGGCCGCCAGACTTCGCGCCCCGACTTCCGCAGCTGTAGTGATCACACTGCAGCCAGCTGCGGAAAAGAAGGGCGTGAACTATGACATGGTCATGGCGAAGGCGAAAGAGGCGGTGGTAGGCCACCTCGACGAATACGGAGCCTCAGGGGGCTTCCGTATGAGGCGCACTGCCACCGGAGCCCGAATCCTGGAGGTCCCAGGCGCGGACAGTGGGCAAGCCGCTGACGCCCTGGCCGAAAGGATTAGGGCTTCCCTAGACGTCGAGGAGGCCCGAGTGTCCAGGCCCACCAAGTGCATCGACATGCGCATTATGGGTCTGGACGACTCCGTTAGGGTGGAGGAAGTGGTGGCCGCCATCGTCAGGGCGGGTGGGTGCACGACCGATCAGGTCCGGGCGGGCACCATTCGCGCTGACAGCACGGGCATGCGAGCCGTTACGGTGAGCTGCCCCGTGTCGGCGGCCAAGGCCATCACGACCGAGGGCCGAAGGCTACTGGTGGGTTGGGTTTCAGCCCAAGTCAAGATGCTGGAACCCAAACCTCTGCGGTGCTACCGCTGCCACGTGGGGCACCACGTGGGAGCATATTGCGCCGCAGAGGACCGCAGTGACCGCTGCCACCAGTGCGGACAGCCCGGGCATAAGGCCGTCGAATGCCGTGCAAAGCCGCACTGCTACGCATGTGCGGCTGCAGGCAAGCCGGCCGACCACCGGGCTGGGGGCAGGTCCTGCGACCCCCCCGCCAAGGCCAAGGGCAAGGTCAGGCCCATCCACCCTGACGTCCTCACTGCCGCAGCCACCACCTTGGCTGCCGCCGCTGTCGCCGCCGCTCCCGCCGTGGCAGTGCCCTCACAGGGGGCTCAGGAGGAGACTGTAATGGAATGTCAATAACGACACCATTACGTCTCCTCCAGGCGAACATCAACCACTGCGCCCCCGCTCAGGATCTGTTGCTCCAGAGCATGGCGCAGTGGTCGATCAATGTCGCCGTCGTCTCCGAGCTGTACTACGTCCATCCCCGCTGGGTTCAGGACCTAGACGGCTCGGTGACGCTAATTTCGTCGGCCGCCGCCGGTACCCCGCCCCTCGAGGCTGTTGCGAGGGGACGGGGTTGCGTGGCAGCACGGGTCGGGGACATTGCAGTGGTAGGCGTCTACCTGTCCCCGACCAGATCTCCCGACGAACTCCATGTCTCCCTTATGGAGCTAAGTGCCGTCGTCGCTGGGTTTGGTACCCTCCCCGTGGTCGTTTGCGGGGACTTCAACGCCTGGAACACGGCTTGGGGTTCCCGGCGCACGAACCCACGGGGTCGGATGGTGGAGGACTGGGCCTTGGAGTTGGGCCTGGTCGTCCTGAACCGGGGTTCTGTCCCCACGTTGGCGCGGAGGTGGGGTGAATCAGTGGTGGACCTTTCGTTCGCCAGCCCCGCTCTGTCGCCACGTGTCGTCGGCTGGCGCGTTATGGAGGAGGTGGAGACGTACTCCGACCACCGGTACATCCGGTTGGACGTCTCCGCCGAAACCTCGGCCACGCCGGTCCGACAGAGCCCTTGCGGTCCGCGGTGGGCGCTTAAGCAGATGGACCGGGAGCTCCTCCTGGAAGCCGCGACAGTACAGGCCTGGGTGCAAGCACCGGACAGGCCTGTCGACATCGACGTCGAGGCGGAGTGGTTCCGGGAGGCCATGTCGCAAATTTGCGATGCGGCAATGCCCCGAGTCCGTCCAGGACGTGCTAAGCGCCAGGTGTACTGGTGGTCGCCGGAGATCGCTGCACTACGCAACATGTGCAATCACGCGCGACGCCGGTACGCCAGATACTGCAGGCGCCGCATCCGCCCGCCGGATGCGGAGGCCAGAGAGGCGGAGCTGTACGAGGGTTACAAAGAAGCAAAACACACCCTCCGAGCGGAGATTAAGCGGGCCAAACTCGAGGCCCGCGACGTGTGGCTGGGGTCTCTGAACGCGGACCCGTGGGGGCGCCCGTACAAATTGGTACGGGAGAAACTGCGCCCCTGGGCTCCCCCGTTGACTCAGAGTCTCCGGCCCCAACTCGTGGAGGGTGTGGTAAGCGCTCTGTTCCCTGCGCGAGGGGAACACTCCCCCCCGCCCATGGCTCCGCCTCCGCCAGCGGTGTCTGACGCGGACCGCAATAGCGACGACGACGACAATGCTCCAGAGGTGACCGAGGTAGAGATGAGAGTGGCGGTGCAAAGGCTGAGTGCCAAGAACGCCGCCCCAGGACCCGATGGCTTGCCTGGGAAAGCCTGGGTCCTGGCCATGGAGGCTCTCGGGCCTCGACTAAGAGGGCTCTTCAGCGCATGCTTGGAGAGGGGCCAGTTCCCACTTCGCTGGAAGACGGGGAAACTGGTCCTCATCGCGAAGCCAGGGCGCCCTGCGGACTCTCCGTCCGCGTACCGGCCCATTGTGCTGCTCGACGAGGTGGGCAAGCTCTTTGAAAGAGTGATTGCGAGCCGCCTCGTCGCGCGCCTTTCACGGGTGGGGCCGGACCTTTCGGAAGGACAGTTCGGCTTTCGCAGGATGCGCTCGACGGTGGACGCCATCATGCGCGTGCGAGCCCTCACGACGGGGGATGCGGTGTCCCAGGGTAGGTGTGTCGTGGCAGTGTCCTTGGACATTGCCAACGCTTTCAATTCCCTGCCCTGGAGTACGATCCGGAGAGCACTCCGGTACCACCGGGTGCCCGAATACCTCTGTCGAGTAGTCGAGGCCTACCTGTCGGACAGGTATATTGTCTACCCCGGTCACCAGGGAGACTGGAAACGTCAGGAGATGTCGTGCGGTGTTCCGCAGGGGTCGGTACTAGGGCCACCCTTGTGGAACATCGGGTACGATTACGTGCTGCGGGGCGACCTCCCTGACGGGGTCAGCGTGGTCTGCTACGCAGACGACACGCTGGTTCTAGCGCAGGGAGAGTCGTACCAGGCGGCGGTCGCTCTAGCGACACACGGGGTTGCGATGGTCGTTGATAGGATCCAGGAGTTGGGACTCAAGGTGGCGCTTCACAAATCCGAGGCGATGTGTTTTCACGGTCGCCTCTCTCGGAACGCGCCGCCATTGAGTTCCCAACTAACGGTAGGAGGAGTTCACATCGGTGTCGGGTCGACGATGAAGTACCTAGGACTCGTCCTCGACAGCCGGTGGAATTTCGTGGAGCATTTCCGACGTCTGGCTCCCAAACTCAACCGGACTGGGGCCGCTCTCAAGCGGCTCCTACCCAACCTTGGGGGTCCAGACGCCTCCTGCCGGAGGCTCTACGCGGGGATCGTTCGGTCCATGGCCCTCTACGGGGCGCCGGTGTGGGCGCCGTCGCTGAAAAAGCGACCGGCGGCCATTCTGAACGCCTGCCAGAGGGTCATGGCAATTCGGATGGTGCGGGGATACCGCACGATTTCCTGCGAAGCGGCGAGCCTTCTGGCTGGCCTACCACCGTGGGATCTGGAGGCAACAGTCCTTGCACACATGCACGACATGCGCGTGGAGATGCAACGCCGGGGTGAAAGTCTTCTGCCGCGACAGGTCACGGCATGGCGGACAGAGCTCCGGCGGGATCTCATGGTAGAATGGCGTCAGCGACTATCGCAACCCCGTTATGGGCACGCCACAATTATGGCGATAAGTCCCCTCTTTGAGGCGTGGCTGGAAAGACCTCACGGCGTCCTTACCTTCCGCATGACACAGGTCCTCACCGGAAATGGCAAGTTCGGGAGGTTCCTGTTCCGAATTAAAGCGGAAGTGACGCCCGGGTGTCGCCACTGTGCGGAACGCCCGGAGGACACGGTGGAGCACACAATCGCGGTGTGCCCTGCTTGGGCGGAGCATCGCCGTGCCCTCGTGGGGGTGATCGGCGGCGGAGACCTCTCGCGCCGGGCCTTGGTCGAGGCCATGGTCCGGAGCGAGGAGGAGTGGCAGGCGGTCGCCGACTTCTGCGAAGCAGTAATGGTCGCTAAGGAGGAGGCCGACCGCATCAGGCAACGGCGCCCTCGCCGCCGCCGGGATTCCGATCCCGATTTCCAGCCACCGTAGGCGCGGGCTTGCGGACAGTGAGCAATGGGTAGCTCGCTGTCCGGCCGTCCGGTAACTGTCCGGACCAAGCCCAAGTCGTCGACGGCGCGCGCTGTTCCCGCGCGCCTCAAGGAGTTGTCAGCAACAGCAGGGGCCCAGCCGGGTCGAAGCCTACCGGGGCCAGGGTTATCCGAAAGGGCGCTCGAGCCCCGGTATGAAGGCTTGAAGGAACGGGATGGGTTTTTTAGTCAGTAAGAGTCTGACACTATCTCCCACTCCGCCCAAGAGCGGGGGTTGTCATAAGATGATTTTTCCCATCGAAAAAAAAAAAAAAAAAAAAAAAAAGGAGTTTCTTCGATTTCTCATAGATCCCATCATTAGAACTGGATTTTGAAAAAATAAGACCAATCTGGAAGCATATCATGTATACATACAAGTGTATAATGGGCGGTCTTAACGCACAGGGCAATTATAAATTGTAAAAATATTACATGGCCACAAAGTCATGTACTTATCTACCTACCTAACTATTCTGCATTACGAAAAAATAAACCATCAAAGTGCAAGCAAATACCTACCTTAAAATTACGTCTTAAAATGGTAGCTTCAAAAAGGATAATTTAGCAATTAATGTTGAATTTAAAAAATCGTCCTCTACACAGTTATAATTTTTATTTGCTCCATTATTTTATAAAAAAGTTCTCAGACGCGTGTCTTAAGCGGATGCATACGCGCTCGCAATGAGCTTAATTGAGCCGAGATATCATGTCGCCGTGAGCGGTGTCTATGTGTGCGTTGCTCAAGCGCGCTTTGTGTGTAGATTGTCTTCCGTATATATTTATTTTGTGGCCTTACTTAATACATAGTAGCCGATAAATGTGGCCGTTCCTATTCTAATCACTCGCCATTAACACTGGCTAGACTTTAACAAATGGCCGTAAAGTAATGAATAAGCAGTGATAACAAATTGTGCCCATTATCACACGTCGGATAGATATCAATCAGTGCAAGGTCCTCGCGACATACGGGAGAATAGTTGAAGCGGTACTGAGGCAGTTAAACTATGGGTGGTTGACGGCAAATTGCGGCAATTAAGCTTCGTTAAATCTCGTATTGGTGAGGTATGGATGTAGAAACATACGGGGTGACAGTTGGGGCGGGACTGCAAGGATTATTTTTTTCTTTTTTTTTTTTTTTTGTGAAGACTTTTACTGACTAAAACTCACGTATATTTCCTTCGTTGCCTTTCTTACCAGGTTCGGGTTTTCCTTTCAGAAGCAAACAAATGGCCCTAGTAGGCTTCGACCCTGCCGGGCCCCTACGGTTTGCTGACAACTCCTTCAAGCGCGCGTGGTACAGTACGCATCGTCGACGACTTAGGCTTGGTCTGGACGGCTACCGGACGGTCGGACGGCGAGCTACCTATTGTTCGCCGTTTGCAAGGCTCGCCTACGGTGAATCCATTCTCTTACGGCTGCGTCCATTTCCTTCACGCATTCAATCTCGCTCCGGACCGTGGCCTGAAATAGGGCCCGGCACGAAAGGTCACGGACGCCCCACGCATCTATGAGGACATACCAGTGCTCTCCGTAACCGTAGCACACCTCCACCATATTCTTTAAGCGGTCCGGCCATACCCGGCCCCGAAATTACTCTTAATGAGATAAGGGGTATTTAAGTCAAGAGTGATCAGATGAGCTAGTGGTCAAATGCGAGCCTATCGATAGTAAAAAAAAATATTAAACGCCATAAAGAAGACAATATCTTAGCCAACTTAATATACTTTGTATCACAAGGCACTTCCTAAAAATTTCTTGAGAAATTCGTAATAAATTGGAAAAGGGTATATATTGGCATAGAGAAGTACAGATTGAGGCACCGGTTAAACTCAAACTTTCCGCCATTTTTCACGGCTTTCACTCAAACGTGGCAAAGATTTGAAACTGTTTACATGAAACGTGATTAATGGGAAAGGTGGCCATTAGCACAAATCCTGATTTATGTTCGTCTAGTGGTTAGAAAGTGAGGCACATAAGAAAGAAAATTGTGCGGTCTGTTTGCTATTAGCGTGAGACGGTACGTTGTCACTAGTACCATTAACAGTTCCATAGTGGAACTACTGATACTTTTTTTAAACTAAAAAAAAAAACCAGTAGTAAATTATTCCATCATCCACCTGATGGCTGATTATAGTTCGTTTGAATTCCCGGGTTAGTCCTAAAGAAAAACTTCCGTAGGTACAAAACGTATATGAAAACTCAATTCCCGAATTGAGTTACGAAGATTTTTCCGAATCGTATTTTTTTTGAAGTGAAAACTTCTTTAGCGGCGTTGAGCACTTTTTCTGTAATGGGTATAAAATCTTAAACTCGCGTCAGGACACGTGACCTGATCGAAAAAGCGTAAGACGGATGGAGAGTAGACAGCTATCCCTTATCGCGCGTTGTGAAAGGGGGCTAGACGGAAAAAATTCTCACGAAAAATTGTACCGACACTTTTACTGTCAAAATATAAATCCAAGATGGCGGCTGCAAGAAATTATCAACTTTTTCGTCATGGGTGTCGTTTTCATGGTTTTCGAGGGTGTTGAAACCGATGGTACTGTCAAAATATAAATCCAAGATGGCGGCTGCAAGAAATTATCAAATTTTTCGTCATGGGTGTCGTTTTCATGGTTTTCGAGGGCGTGGAAATCGATGGTACTGTCAAAATGTAAATCCAAGATGGCGGCTGCAAGAAATTATCAAATTTTCCGTCATGGGTGTCGTTTTCATGGTTTTCGAGGGCGTGGAAACCGATGGTACTGTCAAAATGTAAATCCAAGATGGCGGCTGCAAGAAATTATCAACTTTTTCATCATGGGTGTCGTTTTCATGGTTTTCGAGGGTGTTGAAACCGATGGTACGGTCAAAATATAAATCCAAGATGGCGGCTGCAAGAAATTATCAACTTTTTCGTCATGGGTGTCGTTTTCATGGTTTTCGAGGGTGTTGAAACCGATGGTACTGTCAAAATGTAAATCCAAGATGGCGGCTGCAAGAAATTATCAACTTTTTCGTCATGGGTGTCGTTTTCATGGTTTTCGAGGGTGTTGAAACCGATGGTACTGTCAAAATATAAATCCAAGATGGCGGCTGCTAGAAATTATCAACTTTTTCGTCATGGGTGTCGTTTTCATGGTTTTCGAGGGCGTTGAAACCGATGGTACTGTCAAAATATAAATCCAAGATGGCGGCTGCAAGAAATTATCAAATTTTTCGTCATGGGTGTCGTTTTCGTGGTTTTCGAGGGTGTTGAAACCGATAATACTGTCAAAATGTAAATCCAAGATGGCGGCTGCAAGAAATTATTAATTTTTTCGCCATGGGTGTCGTTTTCGTGGTTTTCGAGGGTGTTGAAACCGATGGTACTGTCAAAATATAAATCCAAGATGGTGGCTGCAAGAAATTATCAAATTTTCCGTCATGGGTGTCGTTTTCATGGTTTTCGAGGGCGTGGAAACCGATAGTACTGTCAAAATGTAAATCCAAGATGGCGGCTGCAAGAAATTATCAACTTTTTCGTCATGGGTGTCGTTTTCGTGGTTTTCGAGGGTGTTGAAACCGATAGTACTGTCAAAATGTAAATCCAAGATGGCGGCTGCAAGAAATTATCAACTTTTTCGTCATGGGTGTCGTTTTCGTGGTTTTCGAGGGTGTTGAAACCGATGGTACTGTCAAAATATAAATCCAAGATGGTGGCTGCAAGAAATTATCAAATTTTCCGTCATGGGTGTCGTTTTCATGGTTTTCGAGGGCGTGGAAACCGATGGTACTGTCAAAATGTAAATCCAAGATGGCGGCTGCAAGAAATTATCAACTTTTTCGTCATGGGTGTCGTTTTCGTGGTTTTCGAGGGCGTGGAAACCGATGGTACTGTCAAAATGTAAATCCAAGATGGCGGCTGCAAGAAATTATTAACTTGTCCGTCATGGGTGTCGTTTTCATGGTTTTCGAGGGTGTTGAAACCGATAGAACTGTCAAAATATAAATCCAAGATGGTGGCTGCAAGAAATTATCAAATTTTCCGTCATGGGTGTCGTTTTCATGGTTTTCGAGGGTGTTGAAACCGATGGTACTGTCAAAATATAAATCCAAGATGGCGGCTGCAAGAAATTATCAAATTTTCCGTCATGGGTGTCGTTTTCATGGTTTTCGAGGGTGTTGAAACCGATAGTACTGTCAAAATATAAATCCAAGATGGCGGCTGCAAGAAATTATCAAATTTTTCGTCATGGGTGTCGTTTTCATGGTTTTCGAGGGCGTGGAAATCGATGGTACTGTCAAAATGTAAATCCAAGATGGCGGCTGCAAGAAATTATCAACTTTTTCGTCATGGGTGTCGTTTTCGTGGTTTTCGAGGGTGTTGAAACCGATAGTACTGTCAAAATGTAAATCCAAGGTGGCGGCTGCAAGAAATTGTTAACTTTTCCGTCATGGGTGTCGTTTTCATGGTTTTCGAGGGTGTTGAAACCGATAGTACTGTCAAAATATAAATCCAAGATGGTGGCTGCAAGAAATTATCAAATTTTCCGTCATGGGTGTCGTTTTCATGGTTTTCGAGGGCGTGGAAACCGATGGTACTGTCAAAATGTAAATCCAAGATGGCGGCTGCAAGAAATTATCAACTTTTTCGTCATGGGTGTCGTTTTCGTGGTTTTCGAGGGTGTTGAAACCGATATTACTGTCAAAATATAAATCCAAGATGGCGGCTGCAAGAAATTATTAACTTTTCCGTCATGGGTGTCGTTTTCATGGTTTTCGAGGGTGTTGAAACCGATAGTACTGTCAAAATATAAATCCAAGATGGTGGCTGCAAGAAATTATCAACTTTTTCATCATGGGTGTCGTTTTCATGGTTTTCGAGGGTGTTGAAACCGATAGTACTGTCAAAATATAAATCCAAGATGGTGGCTGCAAGAAATTATCAAATTTTCCGTCATGGGTGTCGTTTTCATGGTTTTCGAGGGTGTTGAAACCGATAGTACTTTCAAAATATAAATCCAAGATGGCGGCTGCTAGAAATTATCAAATTTTCCGTCATGGGTGTCGTTTTCATGGTTTTCGAGGGTGTTAAAACCGATAGTACTGTCAAAATATAAATCCAAGATGGCGGCTGCAAAAAATTATTAAATTTTTCGTCATGGGTGTCGTTTTCATGGTTTTCAAGGCTGTTGAAACCGATAGTATTGTCAAAATGTAAATCCAAGATGGCGGCTGCAAGAAATTATCAACTTTTTCCTCATGGGTGTCGTTTTCGTGGTTTTCGAGGGTGTTGAAACCGATAGTACTGTCAAAATTTAAATCTAAGATGGTGGCTGCAATAAATTATCAACTTTTTCGATATGGGTGTCTTTTTCATGGTTTTCGAGGTTGTTGAAGCCGATAGTGCTGTCAAAATGTAAATCTAAGATGGCGGATGTCAGAAATTATCAACTTTTTCGTCATGAGTGTCGTTTTCATGGTTTCGAAGATGTTGAAATAGTGCTGTCAAAATGTACATAAAATAGGATAGTATTTTTTAGTTATATTGTATTGGCTAGACGGAAAAAATTCTCACGAAAAGTTGTAACGACACTTTTTCTATAGTAAACTATTGTAAGCCGTGCGGCGTGCGCATGTTTCTCTGTCTTTCTCTCTTTCTCTCTCTTATAGAAAGCAAGCCAGAACGGAACTTCGTTCCATCCGGGTGTCCCTTGACACCTCAGTAGTTTTTCGGAGAGATAAACTTTTTAATGTAAAATAATTGTAATAGTTTAAAAGTGTTAAATTTTTAATGTAATATAAATTGTCATGTTTGTGTACGATAGCGCAATAAATGAATATTGTATTCTACCACATAAATGATAGTACTTTTATACTGATAAAGCAATTGGTGCAAAATTATTCCCTAACCATTCCAAAATATCAAACATGCTCAACGTTAATAATCAAGTTTTCACTTCTGCCGGCACTCCCGGAGTGCAACCCGTCTTTTTTTTTTTACGTATCTACAAATTTATAGTTTTCGGACTTTTTCTCATGCTATGAGACCTTGCTTCATGCCAAATTTCAGTACTCTAGGTCAACGGGAAGTACCCTATGAATTTTAATTCTCTTGAGTCGAAATAGACGTTTTTTGGGAAGTATTTATTTGTTTCGTAACCTCAGAAGTTTATTTTTTTCTCAGCTTCAAGGGACCGCAGATCTGAACATATGGTTTTAATTTCAACTTGATATCTACACGAGTTTCTGAGATAATGCGTCTTGACAGACATACAGATGGACAACAAGTGATCCTTACAAAGGGATCCATTTTTTTCTTTTTGAGATACGGAATCCTGAAAAAAAATATCATGTATGCGTTCAACCTTGAAACATATCCAATGAATTTGAAGTCACCCTCTAAGTAAGCACATTTGACTTCAACAAGGACAATGCAGAAATTCTGTCGCAAAGTTTCTAAATAATAAGTTGATATTACAATAATCATAACCATCAAAGCTGAATACGCGTCCAGAGACAAAGCCATTATATCTGCGATCTGAGCTAGGCTAGACTATTGTCATTGCCTCTAAGCCTAATTAATCGTAACTACTCAAATAAGGGTAATCACAGGCAGTTGGACATTAGCCAAGAGCTGGTCATTGTATGCCTTAACGTGGAAACATAGAGATATATGTTATGGACGTGAGCGGTATTGGATATAGTCGTTTTCTGATAATGTCTCTTTGTCTGTTCTATCCATTCCACATGCCCAGTCTACACGGGCTTAGCGAAGTAATTTTAATCAAGGGATGAATCTTATACGATAATGAGCCTCTGGACAAAGAAATAATTAATTAATGTATTATTTATTTATTTATTCATGTACACTCAAATACTTAAAACAAAAGAACGAATACAGATAGAAGAGTATAAACGTGCAGCTTATTTTAACGAAATTTCTTCTGGCAGACGACAGGAGAGTTGGATGAGAAATGTAGACAGTGTGTATAAATACAGTAATTCATAACAGTTAAAATTAAGTTAATATTTATTTATACGTCACACAATCAATCGTATGAAAACTTAAGCAACACATAAAAGGCGCCTAACTCAGGATAAAAATGCTGCGATGTAAACAATAAACAACTCAGAGCGGTTATTCAATGTAGGGAACAAAATGTGACAATGGACCATATTATTGTCATTTACCTATAACCAAGACCATTTGTACTTTAGATATTGTTACAGTCTACATTTAGTAACTCTTCAGTATGATCAACAGAAAGCTTCATAAAGCAAGTTTTGCGGCAAAAGGGAGCAGATTACAAAGATTATGCCTGATTATGATTGATCAAACAGTGCTGTTTCAGATATAACCTCTGTAGGCTGCTTTGCTAGACTTTGCAGTCTGGAAGCACGCTATTTTAGATGTAATTATAATTTGCAATAATAGAGTAGTTTCCAGGGTCAAAATAATCACATTTTTTTAGTCCGTGTTTTAGATTATAAAAAAATATTGGACAAGTATTTTTTCTTTTTTCGATTAAACAAAAAATAACAAAGATATAGCCCATTAAAGTTACGTGTGACGTCACCCCGTGCGAAAAAATGCAGCACGGCGCAGCGTGACGTTACACGTAACTTTAATGGGCTATATCTTTGTCATTTTTGGTTTAATTTACAAATAAAAAAATACGTGTCCCTTATTTTTAAATAATCTAAAAGACGGACTAATTACATTTTTTTGTTGGCAACCAGCCTATTGTCATTAAGTATCTACACAAATGTATATATTTGTTTAGTATTATTTAGTTTTGAGGCAGTTAAATTTAATTACGCAAATATTGTGTTTAAACCATGCACTATTTGTACAAATAAAAATATTTATAGCGTAATTAATTGTCTATGTTTCAAACGTTATTTTTCTAATTGTGACTCACCCAGCCACAGCCATTATACACTTACTTATTTTTGACTGAATATTTATGTTAGTCTGTACGGTATGTAGGTATCTAAGGGCCAAGATGCCTGAAAATAAATTATTATTATTATTTAAATTACTCCAACGCTACCTTAAACCAATGATTACATTCAGATCTTAAATATTATTGACGTTCCCGCTACAATTCCCTCACTGTATGTTTCCTAGATCATTAGAGGTACAGACAAAGTGCTATCACGTGCATGCAGATCGCAGCGATCCGTCTCCAGCAATCGAGGAGAACAATTGAACTGCGGGCTGTGTTATACATGCCCGATTGAGCCGCTGCGTCTAATTGTGCAGTCTGGGACTGTATGTATGCTGAATAAATTGGTGGTTGAACTGATTTGAATACTACAGAGAGTATATTGTACGTGAATAAGTACTTATGGCATAAATATAATAATTTTTAATATGGGAGTGCTTTTCTTGAAGAATATAGACAGACAGGACCTTTTGAGGTACGGAACCATTATAGGATCACTTTGTGGTCCATCTGTCTGTCTGTTTGTCAAGGCTCTTTATCTCGGGAACGCGAAGACGTGTCGTGTTGAAATTAATGCCATTTACTAAGTCTGCGATCTCTTGAAGCTGTAAAAAAATCAACCTTCTGAGTTAACTTCTTTTATTTTCGCCTCCTTCTGCGAAGCAGTTATGCTAGCAAAGGAGGAGGCCGACCGCATCAGGTAACGGCGCTAACAGCGCCCCAGCCGCCGCCTAGACTCCGATCCCGATTTCCGGCTACCGTAGGCGCGGGCGTTTGCTGTCCGACCATCCGGTAACTGTCCGGACCGAGTCCAAGTTGTCGACGGCGCGCGCTGTTTCCGCGCGCCTCAAGGAGTTGTCAGCAACAGCAGGGGCCCAGCTGGGTCGAAGCCTACTGGGGCCAGGGTTAGCTCCAAAAGGTAGCTCCTGAGCCCCGGTATGAAAGGTAAGAAGGTAGGGGGTGGATTTTTTAGTCAGTAAGACTCTGACACTATCTCTCACTCCGCCCAAGGGCGTGGGATTTCATTTGGACGATTATTACCCACCAAAAAAAAACCTTTTGTGTTCACGAAAAAAAAAGATATAGTCGTTTATGTCGCAAAAAAAACGTTCGACACTCTCAAGGGAATCAAAATTCATAGAGTACTTCCCGTTGACCTAAAACCTTGAAATTGGGCTTGAAGCAAGATTTTTTTAGCACAAGTCTAGGAAAAAAATCTGAAAAGTGCAAATTTGTAGTAACGTTGCAAAAAAAAAAATGCGATGAAAAATCTTCGTAACTCAATTCGGGAATTGAACTGTTTTCATAGGTAAGTTTGTTCGAAATCCCTAGTGCGCCAGTCCGACTCGTACTTGCCCAGTTTTTCCTTTTGATGCACAAAGCCCTAAAAATGCTAATAAACCTAACAGTCTTCATAAAAAAATCAAAGAACCCAGTTTCTACAAAGAAAAACATATCAAAAACCTTTCCACTGAAACATCGGGCGCGTTGTTTTCAAAAGTTTACCATCCTGCCACTCACCACATCATCGGGCGATCGATTCAGATAATATCACAACAGCTGAATGTTAAATTAAGTATAAAGGTAGGTAGCTACTGCTGCGATACTCCGAGGAATTTTGGGTAAGTCGGCGACGGAAGCGTTCTTGCGGTGACGCGTGACGGTGGAACTTGATAGCTTCGTGTTACTTGAGGTGAATAGCCTCTAATATTTTAAAAACATTGCTTTAAGCCTGCTTGGATTACATTATTTAGATTAGGCTGTCAGTTTAAGTATGAGTTGCCTTGGAGGTTAGAAGTGTCATGCTCGCTCAAAATGTTTTACTGATAGTGACGCATGTACTGAAACATTCGATTCTTGGACTAAGTATTGCGCTTAACACATATTTGTCAACGGGCACTGTCAGTTGGGTCGTCTTTAAGCAGCTACGGTTTACTATTTTAATTGTTTACATTCTGGACACTTTATTCTTAACATGTTTGATTTATATACTAATCATAATTTTGTACCTAACTGTTTTATTGAATCAAAAGAGTATCTGTAGAATTTCTTGCGCGTTCTTCTCGTGTGTAAATAGCTTCATCTTTTTTTCCCTTTTTCCTTCTAAATCATTTGCTGCTTTGGCCTAAATAACCTACCGTTATCCCATTTTTATTATTGTAAGTAATGCTGTGGTTAATGCTTGTCTAGAAGTGACACTATTAACTCATATATCCGTCAATCCAATACGATCCCATTGTCATTTTACTGAAAGTTTGTAATCTGGTAATTCATAATGATCGATCATTGATCGGTCAATGGTCTTGTAATAGAATAGTGGTAGAATGACAAATCGATCTTATTAAAAGCACTAATTGCGCAAGGACGTCGTAATGGTAGGTCACTGATCAAAGGAACTGTCCAAATTTTTGCAGATTACCGCATAAGTAAGACATTCATTTGTAAATATGTACGAGATTACTATTCTTTCAATGGAGTGTCAGTGGTTGATCATTGGAAAGTCATAATGACGACATTATACTCGTATTAGTAGATTACCAAACTTGCTTAAAATCAACAATTACGAAATCAATGATAGACCTTTCTGACACTATTGTAATAGCAGACTTGGGGTCCAGGTGGTTCACCGGACAGTACAAGCAGAAATAAAAAAAGGTTTCCGTTACACTCTAGAGTGCGCCAACCTTTACGTATCCATAACGTAACTTTGTTCGGCTACAGATGTTTACCCGTTTATTATGCAGTACACTTAAACAAATCTTTCACGATATTTCCTGTCACCTTGAATGTATTATGTGCATGCGAGAAATGAACACGAATGTTACTTTTATAATAAGTTATATTCACGTGTACATGCAAAAAACAGGTTTTTGCATAGGCTAGTAATATTTGCCAAGGTCTTAGCTTCGATCAAAGGGTTAGGCAAGTTATTAACCACCGTAAGCGCAAGCTTGCGGACGGGTATCGATAGGTAGCTCGCCGTCCGATAAGCATCAGACCCGTATCGACAGCGTGTCGTGTTCCACGCACGCTTCATGAGATAACAGCATGATTGACGAGACCGATACGTACTAAGATTCCGGAATTGATCGCTAAAGTTATCGCGACCCTGTTATACTAAAGGGAACTTAAGATACACGGGTAGGATTACTCTATATTTAATATTATAAAGAAGTTTGTGTTTTTGTTTGTAGGAGGTAATCTCTAGAAATACTGGTCCGATTGCTAAAATTTTTAGGTATTTTTAGGTTTTTTTTTTTTAATAGGCTCTTAATAAACTTGCGCGCCTCACCATCAAATATTGCATCGCTACTTACCATCAGGTGGTGGGTGGTGGGATCGCAGTCAAGCACTAGTTTATATCAAATAAAGAAAAAAAAACTGAAACTCCCTCTCGCTCCATTCAGAGCGGGTAAAATCACTTAATGATTAAGCACCCAAAAAAAGGGCCAGTTACTAAGAAATGATTTAGTGGTGTTCAAGTGATGGGTCTGTTTTTTATAAAGCTTATTTTGGGACTCACTGTTGGGCAAAGGCGTTCTCTTTTTCTATTCACACCTCTTTGTATAGTATGATCTCTGGCCAAGTTTATTCCGTGTATATACATGATCAGAACATCATATTATCATTGCCACAAAGTCTTCTCTTAGGCGACCAGAGAGGGACAATTTGCGCCTTTTTTATTTTTTCTTTCCCCCTGCTAGCCAAGTGACAACCGTTTCTTTTCTATTCTCTTTTGTCGAACGCTTCGAGTTAGTCACGCCTCCGACTCCTTTGTTCCGACGTCAGCTCAACGCTCAGTCGCATGGTCAGAACAAAGGAATCAGAGACGTGGCTATCTCGAGGCGAGAATCTACAAAAGAGAATCGAAACGAAACGGTTGTAACTTAGTCAGGGGGGCTGGTCCATTCAGTCTATTGCTCTTAAACTAGAAAAAAAACTGCTATATCTAGGAAATTAGTCTAGGCAATTCAAACGAGGGCAAACAGTAGGTAAGGAATTGAAAGCGTAATGCCCTTAAAATGCCGCAGTTCTTGAATTCGATTGCTCTTGACCTGTAATTTGTCTCTGCGTTTTTAGGGATCACCAATCGTTTTGTGTGGAAAGAACAAAGGACATGCGGCATTTCGACAAATGACCCAGTTAGGCAGATTTATTTTCTACGTAAACTTAGGTAACAAAAAAGTAGAACGTTTTCGAAAATATACGATTTAATGATGCGTTAAATAAGTCTTTAGACCGCTTATTAACAAATAACGTGTGTAGTTAAAAAAATAAGCTCTTTAATTACCAAAAATTAACATTTCCAGGCAAAATGCTTACAGACTCAATTTACATTTGGTATATGTATATTACGTAAAGCTTATAAAAAGTACACACGTAGTAGAATACAATTGTAAATAAAACTTTACAATAAAAAAGAATAGCAAAACAACTAGTACAAATCACATTGTTTATGAGGTATTTCTGTTAAAAGTTACGTAGCCACTATTAATTTCGAAGGCGCTATTAATAGCATTATCTAATATAACTCTAAATAATGTACTTTTTAAAGATTATGCTTTAGAATAGGTTTTGAAATTGATTTTTGGATTGCAATATGATTACATTGCAATTCAAATACCTACATAATTATTATGTTTTTACGTAAACTGGTCAGTTTAAATAGAAATATAAATTACTAGCTTTTGCCCGCGCGGCTTCGCTACCCTACCCTATCCTACTCTACCCTACTCTACACTACTCTACCCTACTCTGCCCTACTCTACCCTACCCTGTCCTACTCTACCCTACTCTACACTACTCTACACCACTGTACACTACTCTACACTACTCTACTCTTCACTACTCAAACCTACTATACCCTGTTATACCCTACCAAACTTCACATGTCAAAGATTGTAGGTCTGTGTTGGCTCAACCGCTCTGGTATTTATTTAATATTTGTTTGAAGGAGTGTTCGTATCCAGAGGGCTGGAAGTTGACGAGGGTGACCCCAGTACCAAAAGGTGCTCCAAGCGCTGATGTCAGTGGATATAGACCTGTAGCAATACTCTCTGCATTTGCAAAAGTCTTTGAGTCTGCGTTGTGTTTTAGTATCCACTCGCAAGTAGCATCCCAGCTCAATGACGCGCAACATGGCTTCCGGCCGGGCCGCAGCACCAATTCAAATTTAATGTGTCTCATGAACCAAGCCACTGCGGTGCTGGACTCGGAGCCGGGTGCCCAACTGGACGTTGCCTACTTTGATTTCAGGAAGGCATTTGACAGTGTGGATAATGACATTATTTAAATAAATTTGCAAGTGTTGGTTTCACCCCAGCCCTTCTACAGTTCTTCTCGAGCTACTTGAGCGGTCGCAAACAAATTGTAGAATACGCAGGCTACACTTCAGACCCGTATTGCACTCTTACTGGCGTAAGTCAAGGAACAAATTTAGGACCATTAGAATTTATTATAATGATTAATGATCTACCAGATATCATTGAGAACGCAGGGTGTTTATTGTTTGCGGACGATCTTAAGCTGTTCTTGCAGATAAAGGACGAATCGCAGTGCGAAGAGCTCCAGCAGGACATTGATCGGGTGGTTGCGTGGAGTAGGGACAACAAATTGCTCTTTAATGTGGCAAAGTGTAATATAATGTCCTTTACGCGAGCCGTGATACCCCGACGTCACGAATATACCATGGACGAACATGTGATACCGCGGGTAGGGTCAGTGCGAGATCTTGGGGTCACTTTCTCTGGGGACCTGACGTTTCGTTACCATATCGTGCAGGTATGTAAAAAAGCCTTCAAGAATCTGGGATTTGTCATGCGTGAAACTCGTGAATTCACTAATATGGCAGCTGTGAAATCGTTATATAACGCACTGGTTCGGAGTAACCTGGAAACGAGTGCTATCATTTGGAATCCTTATGAAAATAAGTATACTATGATGGTGGAAAAAATGCAAAACAAATTTACTCGGTACTTATACATGAGGCAATATGGTGTATATCCTTTCTATCCACTTATGTATCCAACCCTCTTCGTTATAGGGATGGTTGGTTACTATAAGTTGGAAGTAAGACGCAACCTCGCTCTTGCCAAGTATATTTTTTTGGTGTTACGGGGTATTCTAAATAATCCTCAAATATTAGAATCGTTGAGATTGCTCGTTCCAAACAGTAGGCTACGCTCAGGACCGAGGGAAAGGATGTTTAAAGTCCCGGTAGCCCGCACAAATTTGTTAAAGTTCGCACCCGTGACCCGGGCGATAGAAACACTCAATAGTGTCTCATTACGGGTAGACATTTTTTCTTGCACATTGGCGGAATTCCAGAGGGTGACACTAAGTGTGTTGTCCTCTATGTAACTTGTGCCGATTCTCCAGGGTGCTGCTTGAGACTGAACATCGACTGTTCATTATGTATGTATGTTGCATGCACTAATGGATATCTGAACAGTTTGTGGGTGGTATCTCTGAGTGCTAGGCTATTTTGCGACTACTTTTGTTACCTTGGGTAGGTATACCTGTTAAAACAATTGTATGTGCTTATAAATAAATAAAAAAATAAAAAAAATAAAAATAAAAAATAAACCATCTACTAAATAGTCCGAACAAAGCCTAAACATTTGGTTTGGATAGGTGAGCCTGTTCTTGAGTTATAAAATTACAACGAAAAGTGGCATTGATTTTTATGTATATAGTTTATCAAAAAGACAAGGCATAATAATATGTGACATCCACCAACAGCACTGGGCCCGCGTGGTGGTGGATGGTGGTGGATGGTGGACGGTGGATTTCCTCTCCTAGAAAAGAGATCTGAGTCCCAACCGTGGGAACATTATAAGGAAAACGTTTCCTAAACCTGAGCCTACGTCCTTGTCGCCCCTGAGATAGTAGAACCTATTTTAGGGACGTACAATACGTACCTACATGAGTTATCATCATCCAAATATGCTAAGGGGAAACCTTGAAAACGCCTGGCCATAAACTAGCAAGAACATAAAAACCACCGACTTCCCGCGACGGTTCTCGCAGTATACGACTCTAGCTGGACACAAATCTCATGTACAGTGTAGGTTTACTTTTATGTCACATTAGTAAACAAACAGGGCACGTAAATCAAGGGGGTTTTGCACAAAATTCACTCACTTGAAAGAAAAAGATGTGTGTCAGGTACTAACCATTTCCTGCGGTTTCACTTCCGTTTTTCATTTTCCAACAACAACAACTCTAAAAACCATTGTTAGAGAAAATTTTGTTAGAGAAATAATTTTATTACAAACTGTACTGAAATCAAAAGATTACCATCTATAAACAAGCTACTTTTTACAATTTAAGTTTCGAAGAATCGCATGAAAAACTGCGTCAATTTAACCACTTTGGACTATCTAAATTAAAATCTCAATCCTCTACTTTATACTATTAAGTATCAAAGAAACGCATGAAAGACTGTGTAAAATTAAACATAATCCACCATATTTTTACCAAATGGGACAAGTAAAGAAAAACAAAGGTATTTGAAGTGGGCAGTAATTATTTGAAGGGTTACGTCAATTTTTGTGATAATCTTGAAGTAAACCTGTGTCAAGCGGAAAAGTGACGATATCGTGGGGCCTTTTTAGCCACTCCTCAAAAACGTGAATTATCTCCGCAATTGTGGCATACCCAGCGCTGGGTTGCAAGAGCCACTGTTTCCAAACAGCCATGAGATTCTCCTGAAACTTAGTCCGTTGTGTCGCAATTTGCGGCGACAAAGAAGAACACACTTTCCAAACATATGGCGCGGTGTCACCACAGGTTTAACAAACTATCCACTAGGCAGTAGGTAGACTATTAATATTTTCACTGTACGGTCGTATATTTAAGTAACAAAAATGCAAATACTCTGATTTATTTCGGTGAAAGCACGCGAGTTTGTTGTATAATAGTTAAAAGCAGAAGATCCATTTTTTTATTATTCATAGGCTTGCATTTGACCACCTCACCTGATGGTAAGCGATGATGTGGTCGACGATGGAGCACGCTTGCCAAGAAGTAACCTATTCACTCTTGACTTAAAGATCCCTAAGTTGTAGCTATTAGGTAGGTTATTCACCTACTTGAACTATAAAGGGCCTAAATAAAATTGACTAGACAGATATTTTTCTCTATCTTAATAATGTTGCTCTGTTGTTCATGTGATCACAATCTAAAATGCTGCAAGAAGGCTTGGGTGGTTCGATTTCCAGCAGGGCTAGCCAAGTTACGACTGTTTCGTTTCGATTTACTTTCGTCGATCGCCTCGAGTCGGCCACGCTTCTGATTCCTTTGTTCTGTCCACGGGACTAAACTTTGAGATGACAGCAGGTCGGGAAAAGTATGATTGAGATTTATTTTCATCTGAAATTTGTCAAAACCAGCTGTCGACACCGCGTTCCTCAAAGAGATGTTCGCAAACCGTAGGGGCCCAGCAGGACCCACGCACACTAAAACCACGGGGATTTTCTATACCTAAGGAAAATTCGTAATCCCAGAACGCTAAGGGTACGAACTTTCACTCCACGCTAGCGAGGAATAAATCGTTGGATGATTATCACACTGCAAAAAAAAAAAATACTGGTATCTAGACTTAATATATGCTTGCCTGTATGGCACCAGGCTAGCTTTCTATAACATGGGACCTAAAGACAACTAGTTCCAAAAATAACGCGACTTTAGAGCTCGCTTACGATCACTTTCTGCTTTGCTTCAGTATCTTGTGCTATCTTTGCTTTGCAGGTTTTCGCATTTTCAACACGCAAATGCATCGATGCAAACAACAAGGGTCAACACTTCAGGTCAAGGTGCAAGTCAGTTTCAATGCTATGTCGTGAAAGTAGCGATGTAGCATTGTTTTGGTTAAAAAAGCTAATGCAAGAACAGTGGTGGCGGAGTAGTAACAGCCCTGACTTACCAATTGTAGGTCGCGGGTTCAAACCCAGACAGGCGCATTACTTTGTGTAATTTATATTTTCATTACCACTGCTCTCAAAACGGGAGAGTTTTCCTTCCCCGACACGCAGATGCGTGTCATACAACCAAAAATTCAAAGATATGTGACATCCACCAACCCGCCCTGGGCCCGCGTGGTGGATTACGGTCCATTCCTTCTCTTAGAGGGAGGAGGCCTGAGTCCCAATAGTGGGAACATCATAAGGCCGATTATGCTATGGGCAAATGTCCAAGAACTCCGATCTTATAGTGACTGTATCTCTGTTTCTTCTTCTTGAATCAAAGGCTTTTTTTTTCTCAAAGTATTCAGGCCCAGCAGGTTACTACGTTCGTGGTGTTAGTGGCGTTTTAATGTCCTCCAAAGTACAGATGTAGGGAAATTTTGGGCATTCTAGTAAGTGGGCAATCATTACCGCCATTTTTTTTTGTGAATCGGTTTTTAAAAACACTTTTACACGTAATTTTTTTCGTCAGTTTAAACTAGATGAGGCCGATGTTTCCTAGTTGACTACCCTGAGAAGAAACACCAAAACAAACTCAGGGGTCTAAGCTTCTGTTAAAGCTCATACAGCAAACATGTAATCGTCAAATCATACTCGTATGAGAACTATGCAGATTAGTGTCTGAGATTGTCTTTGGAGGAAAAAGCCACACAGATTTGAGTGGACCTATCCAGTCAGTGCAAGCATTTCACAGCTCAACTTAGGACTACGAAGGAGCTCAACATCGCTGTAAAAATCTTTATAAGATATGTGATATTCGTGTACGATCTTATATAATATGCCATATTCGTGATAAGGAATACTTTATCACTATACACATGAGTAGGCCATCGGTTTATAACTTGGCCTACTGTATTTCCTTGCTCTATATTACGACATATTCGTATGCTAGTGATGGGCGTAGCGTGTCCGAAATAGTCGAATTTACAACTATCTAGCAATTTATCGGTGAATTTTTAAATTTATTGCTGTTTCGACTTGTTACTTCCAGTCTCATTAGTGCTAAAAAAGTTTAAACTGGATTAATCAAAGAACCAATCATTGTAAAAGATTTATTTTTGTAGATTTATCTATTCAACGTATACTTAAAAAATAATACTTTGTAAAATACGATGTGAAATGACTGTTTGAAAGTTTTCCTTGGCATTTTAGCGCAAAGACAAAATAACTTTTCTATTAGCGTTCCCGCCACACGCATAAATATATGACAATTACATTACTTATCACGTCACATGCCACGTGTCTTTTCCGCAGGTAATGTCTGATTTTGCAAAAAAATTACCTATAGAATTACCTACATAGTACATTTATTCCATTTACACATTTCCACAAATTGACATTACCATCGATTCACTTGCAAATAGTCCACTAATGTCAAACAAAGAATAAAACTGAACGTTTCACTTCTCACTCAACACACGTTCAGAAAATCTTAGAAAATAACCGAATTCTGCGCAGAAACACTTGAAATGCAGACCGACGTTTACGGGCTACATGACTGAAATTTCGCAGTTTAAATGGCTATAGATGGCTTCCTGGAATAATTCGAGAAATTGTAGCTGAACTGAGCTCATGTTCGGAATACTGGAGGGAATATAACGCTGACGGGAATAATTTGCAGTACGGTATTCTCTCGAGTAAGAAAATACAGTTTTTAACTGATAAAATAAACAAAATGTTAACGCGAGGTACGTGTTTGTGTTGGTCCGATTCATTTTGGTCTTTAATGTTGCTGGCATTTCCTGATTCTGTGAGGATCGATAGAGTATAAAACACATTAATTGTCAATTTTTCATCGTTATTATTTAGATGCTGAATTTCTTTATCAGTATGCTTTCGTCCGCGTGAAGGTCGAAAATCGTCGCAAGAGTATTTTTTTTATAAATATTCCCTCTCTAAGGTGAAGCGGGAGGGTGTGTCAGATTTCTATTGACTAAAACGTTCCTGGCCCTGAGATATTCTTTCGCACAACCCATTGCCCTGGTACGCTTCGACCCTGGTGGGCTTTGCTGACATCTCCTTGAGGAGCGCTTGGATACTTGAAAGAGTAACTGTGTCCCTGGAAAGCAACAGGCAACTTACGAAACTTGAGTAGATTTTACCCAGAGTATGAGAAGTTATTTGATGATTTTCCGCCTCAAACTCAAAAAAAGGATACGTACTAAAGGTATAAAAAATTATTTATCCAAAGTGCCAGCTTAACATCCTTACTAATATTATAAAAGCGAACGTGAGTTTGTTTGTTTATTTGTTTGTTACGTCTTCACGCCTAAACGGCAAAACCGATTTTGATGAATTTTGGTACAGAGATAGTTGGGACTCTGGAGACGGACATAGGCTAATTTTTTTATAAAAAAAGTGAGAAAAGGGAGAGAAAGAGGGAAGGTCTTTTATATACGCGGGCGAAGCCGCGGGCAAAAGCTAGTTTACATATATTGCTAGTAGAATTGTTGCAAAAACTCTTTTAGCCCACGCTCACCAAGTTCTAACGCAACCTAAATATTCATTCCATTTTAAGCCCACGTACTACCTACCAAACTTTTGGCCACAAAAACACACCAACACTAAAACAACACACATTTCACTGAAATTTTCGTTTCGCCGTCTCTTTGTCAATCCAGCTCGTTGCGAACATTCCCTTTGACTGGCTGCCAATTCAAGCTACGGCAGCCTACTCAGATAACGTACCCTTATGTACTAAATAACCATATCATCATCATCATCATTTCAGCCGATATACGTCCACTTTTAGACATAGGCCTCCCCCAAGTGTCGCCACAATGAACGATCCTGTGCGTCTTGATCCATCGGTTTCCCGCAACCTTCACCAGGTTATCGGTCTATCTTGAAGGAGGCCTTCCAACGCTGCATCTTCCGCTACGCGTTCGCCACTCCAGAACATTTCGACTCCAATGGCCATCTGTTCTGCGAGCAATGTGCCCTACCTATTGCCACTTAAGTTTGGCAATTCTTCGTGCTATGTCGGCAATCTAAGTTCTGCGGAAATCTTCATTTTTGATTCGATCACGCACAACCATACCACATACAACATTACCATATCACTAGCACAATAAGTGCTTAATCTATATGCAATCTAAATTTAGTGTCGGCTATGTCGCTATTTGCATTAGTAATCTCTAATTTAGTTTTAGTGGCACTAAGACTCTCTGTGCCATCCCTAGCGTCGCAATTTGGCGTGCTTTGCATATGGCCGCCATATATTTGTTTAGTGTGTAAGGAGAGATGGGCTGACGAGTTATTGCGTTGATTTATGATAGGATTTATTATTAGATTTTTGGTTATAACATACGTCTTTTGGATATATCGTTTTTAGTGGGCTCAAGAACTTAGGTTTTGTAAAGGTCTTAGTTCAACCAGGTTTTAGACTTGCTAGAGTAGCCTTATCTATCATGAGGTACTGTTTGAAATGTTATGATAAAATTTATTTTCAACGTATTAGAACTCAGTGAGACGACATTTAAATTTGTTAAAATATGTTTCTGTGTGCGTTGGTAAACGCTTTGCTTGCAAACATATTCATTTGAGAGATTATTTTGGAAAAAGATAGAAGATAAAATGTGAAAATAAAAAAATACAAATGTTTGGCTTAATATTACTCCACAACCAATAGAGCATACAAATTAATTGGTTTACATTTGGAAACAGTACTCTAGCCAAGTTGCTAATCTGCAATAGTTAACGCTAGTAGAAAGCTTCAAATGTACGGGAGTGACGTCATCTCAACGCTCAGTCACGTGGTCAGAACAAAAGATTCGGCGACGCGGCCAACTCGAAGCGTTGGACGACAGTACTTATAATAAAAAAAAAATAAAAATAGGTGGACATTGTAAGACAATATTTATATCTTTAACATTGTATAAATTCATACATTTATAGTACATTTACATTACACTTCATAAATTTACAGTACGTTTAAAATACACACTATTTGTTTTTAAAATAAGTTATCTACATAACTTATTTTCGACAAAAGTGACGGTTAAGCGATTTTACCTTTCCACTGTTGATTTAATGCATATGTCTTTGATTATGCTGAATCATTTGGTGCATGAGTTATGTTCGTGAACTGGTCTTGTTATTTGGGACAGATCAGTTCTCAGCTACCATAATGTTGTATTTCTTTTTTTAATCGTTTTTTTTTTTACTCTAAACGCTTTTATCGTGCACGTCTTTCTACATCGTGTTCACATGATTATAATTTATTTCTAATTTCAACATAAACAATGTTTTTATAATTTTTTAAACAATGTGTGGTGTTGGAGTTTCTGGTTCTATGCTTTGGAACGCATATAGCCTCAACATTTTTCCTCTTTTATCACATCAACCTTGGCAATACAAAAGTGCTTGTAAATATTTTAATCAAAATGAATGCTTACAAAGCATTTAACGAAAAAAAAATGTAAACTTGATTTTATTACTTTAATTTTGAAAATCCGAAGGCATACTCATAATACTCATATTTAAACAAGATGATGTTTAAATTAAAAATTAATATTTGTCTGCATTGACTTATATTCTAGTGATAGACAAGCCGTTTCATGGAAACTATTTGTCAAAATATTGAAAAGTTAAAACTAAAATCTGCTGCAGCGCTACATTGGCATTATGTCGTCTAACAGAACTATTCTAAAATACTAGCTTTTGCCCGCGCGGCTTCGCTCCCGCTCTTTCCTACTTCAGCCTACTATACCCTACTCTACCCTACTATACCCTACTCTACCCTACTCTACCCTACCCTACTCTACCCTACTCTACCCTACTCTACCCTACTCTACCCTACTCTACCCTACCCTACCCTCCTCTACCTTACTCTACCCTACTCTACCTTACTCTACCCTACTCTACCCTACTCTACCCTACTCTACCCTACTCTACCCTACTCTACCCTACTCTACCCTACTCTACCCTACTCTACCCTACTCTACCCTACTCTACCCTACTCTACCCTACTCTACCCTACTCTACCCTACTCTACCCTACTCTACCCTACTCTACCCTACTCTACCCTACCCTACTCTACTCTACCCTACTCTACCCTCCTCTACCTTACTCTACCCTACACTACCCTACACTACCCTAATTTTCATTTTTTTTTTCCATAAGAACCTTCTCCTCATAAAAACGAACACAACAAAAAAAAAAATTAGCGAAATTGGTCCAGGCGTTGTTGAGTTATGCGCTTACCAACACATTTTGCGATTCATTTTTATATTATAGAAAAAGCGCTGATAGCTTTTAGAGGATACTTTTTTCGCGACCAAAACGTTTTAAGCGCCATTAATTTCGTAGTATTTACGCGTTTAGTTCAACATAGTGTAATGACCTGTTATCCATATAGATTTTTATACCGCAGAAATGACACAGCTTTTAAAACTCTATTTCAAAATTTTACCAATAGTCACGTTACTGTAAATTCAGAAAACTACGTCTAATACTTTAATAGATTAGCGAATTCAAAATCGTGTAAAATAATGAAACCATTTATTATAATCATCATTCTGAAGAAAGTGTAAGAAGTTATCTTTAGTGAACTATGGTCAGGACTGCGCTGCTAATACCTATTTGGTAGCAAAACAAAGAACAACTATAACTATAGCATAATCAGCTTTTTAATGTTCCCACTGCTAGGACTCAAGACTTCTCTCTAGGAGAGGGAATGGCCCAGTGCGGGTTAGTGAATGTCGCATGTCTTCGAAATATTCCGGTTTCCTCACGATGTTTTCCTTCACCGTTTTGAGAGCAGTGGTGATGAAATAAATTACATAAAAAACTAAAACTTTTTTAAAATCTATTTTCAATTTAATTTTTCGGGGCGAATCAAAAATTGATTTGGAGTCAGAAATTTGCACTTGGTTTAATGATGTAGGGGAAAGCTATAAATGTTTGAAGGCACGTTCTGAAGGAATAGTATTACTGCAAGGAATAGCCGACTCATTAGAAAACGTTTTCCAGCTTTAGTCCCATAAGTATCATCAGTTTGAATGCGTGCAGAGCAGATAAACGGATATTTTGTAGGAAGCCACGTGTTTTATCCTCTTGAAGATATTTTATCAATTTTTCTCCTTTCGGCTGACCAGAGTGAACAAACTTGAAATATAATTAAAGTATATGAAGGACGAAATCTCAATAACAGTAATGATCACTTAGTGATGTATCACTTATATTACACATTGACTACAAATTCAACCTATTATTTATACAAAAAAGAAAAAATATTAAATAAAATATTGAAAAAAAAAAAACAAACGGAATAAAACATCATGCAAAGTTCGTGTTCACTAAGGCAGTTGTAGGTAAAAACCCGGTTTTTGTGGGAGGGAACATCTGCATGTTTTAGTCTATGATTGTAAAATGGAAAAGCTTTTAAATAAAATAATATAATTTCTAACATACTATTACGATATTTGAAGCTATTAAGTTGCTTGAATAATCAATTATTTTACTTTCATGACTACTGAATTATTATTTACGTCCGAAATTCACTTTGATTTGAATTTTTATGCGCCGCTCTCACACTGCATGAACGTCAAAATTGCACTAAAGTCATCAATTGTCAATTTGTGGGTAAGAAGGTACAACTGATTCGTTTGTAGTGAGTGTTCGGCACTCCTAATCTAGTGCGTAGTACATATGTATATATCGATGTTTGTATGCCACTTAATATGGCAGCCGGACATACGATTTCCTCACGATTATGTGAAGAAATCGGCATATCCTAGAACCAAAAATTCGAAGACATGTCACATTCACTAGCCCGCTCTAGGCCCACGTGGTAAATTATGGTCCATTACCTCTCCTAAAAAGAAGGCCTGAGTCCCAGCAGTGGGAACATTGAAAAGGCTGATTATGCTATGTTATGCTACTGTCGCAGAATACAGATATACTTATATATATTTTGTAACATCTTAATACCTGTGTGTACAAGTAAACTTTTGTATCTGTATTTGTAATAAATAAATAATTAACTATGTTTCGAATACTCAAAGCGCTCATTAACATATAAGTTTCACTATGAGATCAAACTAGTTATATATACTCTTGAATAATTGCCAATGAGTTAAACATCACTCTAGTATGGTAGGTATATGTTACACTTTCAGTGCTATTAATTAGTCAGCTGTATATGCTACATTCAACACTGTTATTAGGTAAAGTAGTTCTGTTCTGCTTCAGGCAAAACTCTAATTAAGTTAAAACATGTTTGCTTTATTATTAAAAAAAAAACGAAATATTTTATTTACATATAAGTATCTACCTAGAATCCTCATGGGGCTGAAAGGTTCTGGAGTGGTGACCATATAGCGGAAGACAGAGCTTTTGAAGGCCTCCCACAAGATGGACCAAGAATCGTTGGTCGCGGGACCCAATGCATTTGGGGGAGGGCTATGTCCGGCTATGGACGGATTTCAACTAAAATGAAGATGATGTTGATGACCCCAACTAAACTTATGTCCTCTAAGACAGAAACATCGTTACGCTAAAATTTATTTTTATTTATTTAAAATTACGTAAATAACACAATTACAGCAATTAACGCCAATGCGATGCTATTATATACTTTGAATGTAGATAAGTAGTTGACTCATCTGCATTCAAAGTATACAAAGAAATAACTAAATAAAGTATATTAGCCATTAAATAAAAAAACAAGTAACATACAATATAATATCAATTAACCTGTACCTACTACGTTTATATTTTCAATGCACTTTAGTGCTGCTTCAGTGAACCTCGGCAGGCTGCAGTGAAATATATCTATGTCAGTAGCAATAATGTTCACCATCCTTATGGCGCGTGACATGGGGCTAACTTATTCAAGTTCGTCTTTGAAGAAGGTTCAAGCATAATATAGCAATATAACATCAATATAAAATACACACAAGACATACATAACCCAATGCTAATACACGTTGGTTCGCTAATATGAACCGAACCCAGCATTTCACACAGGTGACCGGTTCACTTAATTGCCATAAAGCAACCCAATTACACGGACAGCCAGTGTGTCAGCCTTCAGAGACGGAATGGGAGATGTCCTTTATTACGAAACAAAACATGGCGCCGACATGAGCCAATGTCTGTTTAGAACGAACAAATGGGTTTTTGAAATGTAGAAAATAGGGTAAAATGGTAATGCTACGCAGTATATTCATGTTCATGGAAACTATTTGTCAAAAAAATACAGAAAAGTTAAAACAAAAGTTCGCTGCAGCGCTACATTGACATTACGTCGTCTAACAGAACTGTTAAAATATACCGCGCTAAGATAGCTTTTAAAATACTATATTCGCGACCAAAATATCTTAAGTGCCTTGAATTTCGTGGCACTTACGCGTTTCGTTCAACATAGTGTAATGTTCAAGGTGTACGGACTACATTACACCTGAGTCGACTGAAGTGAGTGTTCCGCGCGCCTACGTAGTACATGTGGGCGCAAAACCATTATTTGAATATTTTGATGAGGATTTAATTCGATCACTTTCTGCTTATTTCTTTTAAATATTGCAACATCCTGTTCAATTTATAGAAGGATTTCATTTGATAACTTCCTTTCGAATTATTTTAAAATATTACGACATCCTGTTGAATTTATAAAAGGATTTCATTTGATAACTTCCTTTCGAATTATTTTAAAATATTACAATATCCTGTTGAATTTATAAAAGGATTTCATTTGATAACTTCCTTTAGAATTATTTTAAAATATTGTTGAATTTATAACAAATTAAATGACAACTTCCTTTCTAGAAAATATTACAACGTCCGGTTGAATTTATGAGGATTTAACTTGACCACTTCCTTTTTATTTCTTTAAAAATATCAGAGCATCCGGTCATATTTAAAATAAGAATTTACTGTGACAATTTCCGTTCTATTAATTTATTTAAAATATTTTTCTACCTTCATAGTGAATTATTTTTGAGCATAAAAACCGTCGTAATGTGATTAGAAAGGCACTTTTTGACCGACCATGGAATAAACAACTTAAACTGAAGCAATGTATTTCTTTATTATCACTCTAAAACATTTTTCTGATATCACTGTGACTGTGTATTTTGTGTGACGTCGACTCCGATGGCGATCATGCGCCGACATACATTATATTATAATATGATATAAGATTTTTTGTGAAATTTCCTAACTGTTCTTCACCATAGGAAACGACCAATTGGAACCCTGTTTTTGATATATTTTTTTAGTGCCCATGTAGGTCTACGTAAAATAAAATTATACATACCTACTTTGAATTGATGATTTTTTTTTTCAGTGAGAAAATCATCTAATGACATCCCCCGCTCTTGGGCGGAGCGGGAGTTAGTGTCAGACTTTTATTGACTAAAAACCCACTCCAGTTTCTTCGTTGCCTTTCGTACCGGGGTTGAGCTACCTTTCGAAGCTAACCCTGGCCCCAGTAGGCTTCGACCCAGCTGGACCTCTGCCGTTGCTGACAACTCCATGAGACGAGCGACAACAGTGCGCGCCTTCGACGACTTGGGCTCGGTCCGGACAGTTACCTGACGGTCGGACAGCGAGCTACCCATTGCTCGCCGTCCGCAAACCCGCGCCTACGGTGGCCGGAAATCGGGATCGGAATCCCGGCGGCGGCTGGGGCGGTGTGTTTTCCTTTGCTAGTATTACTGCTTTGCAGAAGGAAACGACCGCCTGCCACTCCTCCTCGCTCCCGACCATGACCTGTACCAAGGCACGGCGCGAGAGATCGCCCCTTGAGGGCACGGCGATGCTCTGCCCAAGCAAGTTATAATTTAAAGTTAGTAATAATTTGATCAGTTTATTTTTACATTCGTTTTTACGACAGTTGGCTATATTAATAATTTTGTTTAATTTATTGTACAATTCGCCACCACGAAACGGGAAATATTTTTGCGCGAATGAAGTGTAATGTGAATAGTGCCAAATAAATGACTTCTCCAGTAGCTACCGGCATTGAGTTCCGTTTTTATTTTACCAGGCAATCAGAAGTTCCCAGCTGTCATTTCAAACAAAAGCTATCAAATGACAGTTGACAGTTAAATGACAGCTTTCAACAAGTCCACTGAGCAATGGTAGAATTGTTACGTTTCCACGTTCATTCGATCAATTGCATTTGAAATTAATTTTCTGAAAGTATCAGTAAAAAGGTATTCAGTAAAAAGTATTTTCCAGTTCCTTGTTTGAATAAATAAAACCGGCCAACTGCGATTGTGACTAGCGCACGAAGGGTTCTGTACAAACCGTAGCGTAACCAAAAAAAAAAAATCACGTTTGTTGTATGGGAGACACCTTAAATATTTATTTTATTCTGCTTTTTAGTATTTAGTTATTATAGCGGCAAGATAAATACATCATCGGTGAAAATTTCATATATCTAACTATCACAGTTGATGAGATACAGCCTGATGACAACCGGACAGACAGACGGACGAACAGTGTGTCCCGTTTTACCTTTTGGGTACGGAACCCTAAAGATGAAGCAAAATATGATCTGTTCAATGTTTTTCCTGTTTTTTACAACACTTTAAAGCTACCTTGGCATAATTTCAAAAACAGAACACCGCCACTGGTTTGTGAGTAGGTAAATAAAAAACAAAAGACGGATATTTTTAGAAGTTTCTTCAAGCCTAAAGCCGGTTCGTATTGTTTTCAAAAGAAGGCTTTAAGTTAAAAAAAAAAGAAGAATAATGGTTCGCTCGTTAATGACTTGTCAAACGTATCCGACAAGATCCGCAGGTTTTAGGATAATTTGTCGATAAAAGGAAATCTTTAGAGCCTTAAGGGGACGCTTTTAATGTAACTCCACTTTTTGTACACATTAAACCGCAACAAAAAGTGGTTTTATAGTGAAGCGAAGTCGTTACGAGTATAAGGTCGGTAAGTAGTAAGTAGCTTAAAAAACTATATTTTGTTATATTTTGTTTAATAAGATTTGTAGGTGCGATTCCGGCGAAAAATTGCAAACTATTTAAAATTTGCCTTGTCGCTAGGTGGGGAAAAACGTGCCGTATGGAAAAATAGATGAAAGCGACTCGTCCTTTAAAAGTAAAGTTTGCACAATATTTGGATAGTCCTAGCCGTTCGTGTGTGGCCCCGTAAAGGCGCTAGTGCAACACATGTTACGCATTAATAGCGCGCAATTTCGACGCGTCACATTAAAACGATATCTTGATGATATCTACGAAGCTACGTTAGTTAGCTCGCTCTCAGTGATATCATTCACATTGTTATTATATTACCTAAAAATATATGTACAGTTTAGTATAGTTTTACCCAGTATGTAATGTATTAGTAATTGTCATGTATTCAAAATAATGAAGCACAGATTCAGGAGAGCCGCAGCGGCTCCGTGCCATAGACAAGAGGCAAAATAAGCAAAGATCAGCACACAAGATGTTTTCAGAATACAAACACCAAATACATAATTTTTTATTTTTAAATCCGGATGAAACACTTTGAGAAGTGTGGTCAGGTACAGTCAGCGAAGCCATCGAATTTACGGGTGTCAACGAAACGCCATTCCATGTTGGATTACGCGGGTCGCTCTGTCTCCTTTGCACGAAGGGTAAAAAGCATGTGCAGGAAAGGGATAGAAATAGGAAATGCAAACCACAGACAAAAGTTAATAAGATAAGGCGCGATAATGCGACCGTGACGGCGCAATCCGTTTTCATAGAATGTACAAGTACCTTCTACCTACACAAACTTTCCAACAAAAACAATCTTCTAGAACATTTTGTATTACTGTCGCATTGTTACGTCGTAGTCTTAAGCTTTTATAACCTTGTTTTATTTTTCTTCAAGTATTTTTTTTCGTCTCTCGAGTATACAAAAATAGAAAATAATTAAAAACAAAAAACTGTATAAAAAATTATTTACAGAATAATTCATGAATAATTTATAAATGTTTACTTAACATTCTTCGAAAAAAGTAAAGTGAAAAGATGAAAAGTGACAACTTAAGTAATGACAAGTCCTTCCTTGGAACTCGTTCTCAGCTATTAATAACTCTGTCTAACGAGAATTGAATTAAAGCCGGTTGCAGATCGAAAACCAAGCTATGCCAAAGCTAAACTAAGCAAGCTAGGCTAAGCTAAGCTAAACTAGAAATAAATGGTGTGCACACCAAGAGCTAAGCCAAAGCCCAGTCAGTGTTGCGAAGTTCAATTAGATGGACGACGCTTGCCATGAATATAATCGATGAAGAAAATTCCGATGATGAACACGTTACACACAGAAGAAGATTAATACTGACCTATTATTATTAAAAAAAAAAAGTCATTCCAGACCTTAGATATATCATCATTTTCAATTTCTAAGAGCTTAGCTTAGCTCATATAGCTGCGCATCAGCATACACAACTAACTTAGCTTCGCATATTTTAGTTAGCTCACATAGCTTAGTTCGCATAGTTTGCGGTCTGCACACAAGTATGCAAAACTGCGTCAGCTACGCGTGTGTTAGAAATAACAAGGGAAACTATGTATAGGTAGTAGATAGGATATATGTTTATATCTACCTATATCATTCTAAAATGTCAAAATGAATAACGGTTATTTACTGTGTATCAAAGTTCCTATGACTGTGGTGTGTAAGGAAAGGGTTCTATGAAGAAAAGCAAAGAAACACAAGACTAAGTTTTTATTTCAAATAGGCTTGTCAATTATTCGAATAAACTACTGGCTCGTTCGGAAACTAGGTCTTCGAGGTGACGAACGGCCAAGAAACAACTTGGAAGCATTTTATCATTTTCGCAATAAAATAATTAGAAACTAAACTCACAGTGTAACAAATACACAGAATCAATACAACATTAGCATTATTAGTAAGACATAATATTAGACAGCTTACAGGCCTTGGCAGTCAGTAAAGGACTAGAGCTGGGCAGCAAGTGAGAGGACTTTAATAGAAGCCAATCGTATTTAGAGGAAAGATCTGTCGTTTAAGTGTTAACCCCTGGGTTGCCTGCTATTGGTTGGTAACCTGTGGGTTGACACTTAAATGTCAAATATCCTTCCATCTTCTACAAACTTCAGGTTGTCAAAAATGTAGTTATTGATTTAAACAACTATTTAACATAAAGTAGACATAAAATCTAGGATATATTACAAAGATCATTAATAATTACATAACAATTTAAAACATTATCATCAATACGGCTTTTTATAAGTTTAGGGTTTTATGTTTGTAAACACAACAATATTATCTTTGGCAGGTAGTTCAACATTAGATTCAAGCTTCATAAATGTTACCAATTTTTGTAATACTACTAACAATATACATGAAAAATGAAAATTCATGATTTAATAACGTCATACATAATGATGAATCTAACACGTGCGTGCGTTTACGTGCTACTTTAGTCGAAATTGTTATTTGTTTTATTTGCGCCATGTTTGCCGCAAATAAACACTTTTTATTTCTTTCTATGCGAGCTAAGCTAAACTAACTTAGCTTAGCTTTTGGTCTGCAACCCGTATTAAGACTGCTCGACGATTTACTAGCTCTCCGCTAATTACTGCGGGCACTCTGTCAGATTTGTTGATGTGAATGGACCAACAATTTGGCGATTGAATGGAAATTCATTTAAAATCACTCTCGGAATAACATCACTTCGGCGAGTTTCCAATATTTTGATTACTCGTTCCTTGAACCATCTTACGCATCCATAGACGGAGACAGAATTATACTATATAGAGCGAATGGCACTATCTCTTTTTTACAACGGAACCTTGATGACATTGGCCTCTAATCACTTGTCATTGTTTTACAAATGAGCAGAAATTATGCTAAAAACTGCACTAGGCTATGCGATTTTTTTTTCTTATTAATACCTTAAAAGGGGATAAACTAAGCTACAACAAAAAAAAACAATTTTAAACTAAAAAGATTTTTGTTCTCGTAAACGTTTTAATATCTATGATAAAGAGAGCACTGATATCATCATTCCGACGTCACAAGACAGAAATGCGGAAACGATAATTTGATCCATTTTCTCACCATTTATTTATTCCGCTATTACATCAGAGCAGTGGTGGCTGAGTGGTAACAGCCTCGACTTACGAATTGTAGGTCGCGGGTTCAAACCCAGCCAGGCACATTACTTTGTGTAATTTATTTCTTCACCACTGCTCTCAAAACGGTGACGGAAAACCTCGTGAGGAAACTGGCATATCCTAGAACCGAAAATTCGGAGACATGTGACATTCACCAACCCGCACTGGGCCCGCGTGGTGGATTACGGCCCATGCCCTCTCATAGAGGAGGCCTGAGCAGTGGCACAATAAAAGGCTGATTATGCTATGCTATAAGCTACTATTATATTAGTTTGTTACATCTATAAATTAAGCATAGAACCATATACATTTATCTCATTGGAAGTTCCAAAAGGAAAGATATTGAGCGTGTGATTAGAAAAGTGCAGCTCTGTTGGAATGAATCAAATTCGTTCATAAGTTCCGTATGTTCAAAGTTTGTATGAAACAGCATCGTATGAGTAGGTGAACGCGTAATAAATTAGTTTCAAGAAACTTCTCCGTCTTTGCTTGTAAGATAACTTTCATGTTATGAAACGTATCTTCTTCCAAATTGCGAAATGGTATTAAAAATTAATGTTACTAGTTTTTCATTAAAAAAAATAGTTTAGTTGAACCAGTACAAACAAGTAAACAGTGGTATTTAAAAGGTAGCTTTGCACCACTTTGTTAAGGGGCCGGCGGAGGATAAATTTCCATACAAACGTAATACCACGCTCATTTGCAGTTGGAGCATATTTCCAACATATTATGATGATATTTGGTTATAGACAATATTTATCTAGGTTCCTACGTCTTTCTTTTTTAAAAAAAACAAAAAGAAATTTAAGCAAATTGTATTTCGCACTTTTTTATAACGTAAATGGCAAAACATGCCATTTGGCTTTTCTTGTATTAAAAATAACAATATTTCTAATATTCTCGACGTAGGAACCTAGATAAATATTGTCTTTAACCGAATATCATCATAATATGTTGGATATATGCTCCAACTGCAAATGAGCGTGGTATTCCGTTTGTATGGAAATTCATCCTCCGCCGGCCCCTTAAGACGTCTCTCCTTTTGGTCTTGGTTACACTTGACAACTAAAATACAAAACAGAGGTTAATTAAGCAGTGCCATCGAAGGTAGCAATGCTGCCAGCTTTAGGGTAATCTTCCCATTGTCACCGACGTTGACGCGCAGTGAATTTTTTTTATACGCGTTTGTACATACTATTCAGTTGTTATAAAATATTTATTAAGTTGTCTATTAGTTGAATATTTGTGAGTATGTAAATTACAGAGAAGATGTAGAGAGAACAGGTAGATATTATAAAAGATTAAACATTTATTTGCTTCATTTATTTCCTGTAAAAGATACAAACATTTTACTTGTTGTTGCCACGCCGATCGACGTTTTATATATAGTCGACTTTATCGTCGGTTGATTTTTGCAGTAGCTTCGATTTGATTTCGTGCTATAAAACTGTTGATCGATGTTAACAAATTCGTAATAGCATCGAACCATAATGATTGATATGATTTGCACGCTTATAATGCTAAGCAACAACATGTGTGATCTGTATGTAATATTAGTATCCTCTTTTACACCACGTTTTTATGTAAATATGTAAATGTTTTCAATTCCAATCTAGACATTGGTGGTTCAACACTATACATTTCTGGATATGGGCATTAATTTTGTGCACCTTAAGGGGCCGGCGACGGATGAATTTCCATACAAACGTAATACCACGCTCATTTGCAGTTGGAGCATATTTCCAACATATTATGATGATATTCGGTTATAGACAATATTTATCTTGGTAACTACGTCTTTCTTTTTTAAAAAAACAAAAAGAAATTTAAGCGAATTGTATTTCGCACTTTTTTTTATAGCGTAAATGGCAAAACATGCCATTTGGCTTTTCCTGCATTGAAAATAACAATATTTCTAATATTCTCAACGTAGGAACCTAGATAAATATTGTCTATAACCGAATATCATCATATGTTGGAAATATGCTCCAACTACAAATGAGCGTGGTATTATGTTTGTATGGAAATTCATCCGTCGCCGGCCCCTTAATTATTTATATTTTGTTACTTTAAAAAAAGTATTTTATACGTACCTTATTTCTTAATAAATCAAACTATAGTATAATTTACTAAATACTTAAACTATTGTCTGTAGTGCTAGTGATCAACACTTTCAAAAACAAAGAGTCGATGACAAGCATTCAGTAAAAGAGCACCTGAAAACACAAAATTATTTATCTCAGAAGAGTAAAAATACAAAATGATACTAGAACTGACCTGTTCATGCTTGTGATCCTTCTTCATGGACCCGCCATGGCCCCCGCCGGTGCTCTGTACTGTATTCATGTCTAACACAAACACATAACACTACGATAAACGTCTGGTAAACCGACTACGATCAAAATGGACAGTTTCACTACTTCAGGCACTGTTTAAGTCATTACGTTCACAGCACAATATTTTTTTAAATTTTATTTTTAAAGACCTCTTTGATATTCTTCACTGGAAAAAGATTTTTGGAGAATTGTGTTGAATTTGTTTTTTTTTTTTGCATCAAATTAATTTTTTTTTTTCAAAATCTTTGGAATAACCTATGAACCCCTGACTGCCAGACTTTCGTAATTTTATAAAAGCGTAAAAAAAAAGTATCGAATATAAGTTGTCTAGGTATGTAAATAATAATATTCCACAACTATCACACAACGCGGTCTAGTCCCAAGCTAAGCAGGGCTTGTGTTATGGGTACTAGACAACTGATAAACATACTTATGTATTTCTAAATACATACATATTATAGATAAATTACACCCAGACACAGAACAAATGATCATACTCATCACATAAACATTTGTCCTGGGTGGGAATCGAACCCACGACCTGCGGTATAGCAGTCAGGGCCACTAACCACTAGACCAACAGGCCAGTTGGTAAGTATTTTTTAAATGATTAAATATTATTCAAAATTCTCAAGTCGTTTGACTTTTTAGACAGACTATATACTCTTTATTGTACACGATAAATACAATATTACTGTACGAGCTTAGTAAAGATATTCAGGTAGTTTGTACTGTACTATTTACATATAAGTAGTAGTATCAGTTATTACAGCTTTGGCAGGGAACAGGTAACAAAAGTGTGTAATATCACAACATACATTCGTTTAATTAATTATAAAGTATCAGCTACAAACTATCAGCTTATATAAAATGACAAAGCCTCTGGCAGCCATAGAATAACTTTTACATATATAAAGTGAAAACTCTATAAATGTAAATGTTATTAGCTAAAATAAAATCATTTTATTATATTTTTAAACATTTTTAGAAAGAGAAAAGATAAGGAAAATGATAACGCGTCTGTTATCGGATTAACTCTGATGAGGAAAGAGAATCTGGTAATGAAAGCTGTAATGTTAATAAGTTGTTGACCTACATGTGAGTTTGGGAAGACGTTTATAATTTGTTCGGGCGCGCGAGGATTTAATTTCATTCCGGGTTAGCGAGTCAAGCTAGCGTTAGGAACTTTTTTCGTTGATCTGAGTACGACATTTACCTATTTTATTTTAATGAAAACCTTTGCCCTACACTTAGAACTACTCCAGTATCATGGGTGCGTTCACAAATGTGTAAACTTACATACACTGGACCTGGAAGAAATATCTGTAGGCCTTACATTTGCACCGTGTGCGAGTCGAATCCACGACACGTAGTGTAAAAGCCAATGACTCAATCACTGTACCTACTGTGTTGGCCAACATAACTCTCCTTTCTACACAGAAAGAGAATATCTTTGAAAATATTCTTACAAAAGTTATAATAGAATTCAAATATTAGCAAACAAATGAACATAGCTACTGTAACTAAATTGACAGATCTTTTGGTTATCATCATTATATTCTGTCAAAAATACTATAACAAGAGAAATCTTATTCCCAAAAATTTCCGGAACAAACTAAATAATCAAGGCCTAAATCCCAAGCCCACCTAAACCTTACCTTCCAAAAAACCTCATCATTATGCAAACTAGCCAGAAACCTATACACTCTTTCCGACTGACCCAATTCTTGTCTCAATAGAAATATAAACGACACAGGGGGAGTTAAATACGGAGGCTCTCCCTCACCCCCTCTCGGTTTAAGGCCTCATTCGGAAGATTTGCATAAAGCAATTTGCGGTCAGTCACGCGAGCGCCTGACGGCAGACGGTGGCATACAATATGCCGACAGTTGCGACACTGTTGCGTTGAGAGTGTGTTGTTTGTTTGGGTAAACGGAGGAGGCTTTTAGATGAGCAACTGGTCCTTTTGAAGGCAGATTGGTTTGTGTAGGATGGAGTGGAAGATGGATGTGACAAGATTTCTTGTATGTTTTTTTTTTTTTCATTATTTGTTTGCACTAGGAATTACTCCTGTATCGTACTCGTGTTCAAACATGTAAACCACACAATACACCCGACCGGCGACGGGGCGTACTGGAAGACGCAGCATTGGAAGGCCTCCTACAAGGTGGACCGATGACCTAGTGAAGGTTGTAGGAAACCGATGAATGCGGATCGCTCAGGATCATTCATTGTGGCGACACTTGGGGGAGGCCTATATCCAACAGTGGACGTATATCGGCTGAAATGATGATGACGAGGATGAATACCTCCGACCCTACCCTCAGAACAAATATCTGTACACCTATGTACGGGAATCGATCCCGACTTAGCGCAGCAACCAATCACTCAACCACCGGGGCAACCATCCCGTCAAAATATAAGGGCGTGTTTTATGGTTGACGATATTGCCTAAGTTTGTGTACAGTAGAATGTACTTAAGCAAAAATTGGACAATCGTGAGCCGTAATCGTAAATTACCTAAACGTATTTTTGTCGTTTAGGTTGTCGTATGGCAATCACGTACTGGAGGACAAAGTTTTGGAAGACCTCCTAAAAGGTGGACCGACGACAGTCCGCGGGATGTAAGACATACAGAACCGGTCATTGTAGTGACTCTTGGGGAGGCCTATGTCCGGCAGTGGAAATTTTTCAGCTGAAATGATGATGATAACTTTTGTCGTATCCAAATGTTTGTTGATATAATGACTTATATTCATCATACCAAAAAAAATATCGTGATCTGTACTCGTGTCTATAAGCAAAGGTGTAGGTCAGGAAGTTAGCAAGAGATCTGGTACCTACTATCGTCCCCTGTGCTATGATGACAAACTTCTTTAGAAAGCATTGGTTATTAGTAGAAAAATATTCTAAAAAACTTCTAGCTGTAGTGCTTTTCTGCTTTGAAAAATTTTGGCAACTTTTTTTCTATAAACTAACAAAATATAAGAAACTATTTGTCACAAAAGTCCAAAACATTTTTATATAGCCTAAAAAGAGATATACAGTCAAATCCCTACACTCTCCAAACACAGTTCCTGCTAACACAAGCTTTTTTAGATACTTAAAAGCTTTAGCTTTTTTAAAACTGTTTAAATAATCCATTGGACGAAATCCCTCTAACATTCCAACCAGTCGTCGCTCGCATTAAAATAAATTCGATTGAAATCGACAAGCAGTCGGGTTCCTTATAAAGTAGTACAGTGAATGGACCGCTTGCAGCGTGAATACAGAAGCAGTCGCGACACCACACGACACGAGGTAAACGTGACTAAATAAAGCTGGTTCTGAGCTACGAGATTGCTACGGCGTAGGTATCGTCTACGCGGTTTTGCTACGCCGTAGCAAAAAAGTTATCTGCAACGCGTTTGATGTTTTTTTCTTCAAATTATGATTAATCTGATGTAAAAAGTAATTAAAAATAAATTAATAAATATTGAGCTTAAGGTTCTCTTTTTACATGAGAAATCATTCATCATCATATCAGGGAATCTTAATAAAAATAAAAAAAAATCTTAAAAGGAAATCATTAAATGATTTCTCTCGCTCTAAATGCAGCGTGAGGAAGTGTTAGACTTTTACTGACAAAAACCCATAGTGTTCGTTTAGTTGTACTTTTTGTGCGGGCTATGGTAACTCTTTCGAGCAATCCGCAGCCCAGGCAGGCATCGGACCAGACCCCGTCAATTTTGTCTAGAACACAATGCGTCGTGAAACCCAGGTTTTTTACTAGACAGCCGGACGGCGAACTATCTATTGCTTGCCGTCCACAAGCTCAGCCCTACTATGGCCGGAAATCGTCCTGCTATTTTCGACACCCGAGGCGTCATCGCCTTGGGTCGGAGTGTCAGTCTTGTCTGCGCCTCACGGTTTTAACCACCTCCTTTGCTCGCATTACAGCATCGCAAAAAGAGGTGTCCGCCTCCCATTTTCTCTGACTCCATACCATAAAATTCTGAATTAAAACTTGTGAGATACAAAAATTATATGATTTGACATTTTGTGTCAACATGACGTCTAGAGTTTTATTTGTTGTCTTTAGTAGATATGTTTATGAATTGTGTGCTACGCTCATCTTTATGTAGTTTATTTGTCTTAAGTGTCATTATTTTATAGTATGTTAGCTTACATTTTGTTGCGCATTTGTATGAGTTATCTTTAATTATTTTCTTTACATACTTATACCAGGTTTACTGTAAGAAAACTCAATTGTGGGTTAAGCTCGCCTATGTACACTAGCTGTCCTATTTTGAATTATTTGTAAAAGTTATGTCTAATAAAAAATATAAGATTTGGTTATAAATTCCACTTTGAGGTCCTTTCACAAAAAAGATTCCGTGACTTTTCTTGCAATAAAATAACCATATCTATCTAACAAATTGATTGATCTACATTTAAACCCACACTAAACATCAATTCACAATAACAATTACCAAACCACCGCTATCCCCCAGCACATCCCTTCAAATAAATTGAGCAACATCTTAACACATTATAAATCTATTGACACATCACCACATATAATCTCTCTCCTAGCACCTATTACCAGGCTCTTGGAGATAAATAAGGCTCTTAGCTCGCTTAATAGAGCCTCTGAATACATCATTATATCGTGAGATGAGCTTGTGGCTAAGTAATATTCGCTACACGAGACGATCTTTCAAGTTAAGCACACTTTGCCGAGGTTGGGCCAAGGATGGGTGACCATTTTTACACACCGAAAGACTCCGTTTTTTTAATCCGTTCGTCTTAAGTGCCATTTTTATGTCACCGGAAAACTGCAAACTCCGTATGATTTTAATCGGATTCCCGCAACCTTCACCAAGTCATCGGTCCACCTTGTAGGAGGCCTTCCAACGCTGTGTCTCCCGGTACGCGTAATAAATCTTTATTTGATTATCATTTCCTGATATAATATGACAATAAATGTACAATAAATCACACATCTTTGTTTACTGATAGCCTAAGGGTCTTTAAGTCAAAAGTGAACAGGTTACTTCTAGGCAAGCGTGCTCCATCGTCGGTCACATCATTGCTTACCATCAGGTGAGATAGTTGTCAAAGGTGAGCCATAATAAAAAAAAAACTGTTGTGAGATGAATGGAAAACTGAATATCTTGAGACTTCAAAGGAGATTGATTGACATCTGTTTCTGTTTGTGTTTGTGAGATCTTTTGAATAATATTATTTGTTTTGTAGGGCTGGTTTACTGAGGAGCTGGAAGTGGGTTTGCCTGTGCGGTAAGATTATTTTGATTAAGTAATCAATCAACAAAGCTTTGTTTAATTTTAAACCGGATATCGCGTTTGTTAAACAATTTAGGTTGATTTTGAATAATTATACCAATCCCAGAAATTCGCGCTTTAAATGTTTGCAAGCGTAAAATGCCAAGGGAACAAACTTTCGAAATAAAAAGAATCTTAAGTCCTATTTATTTGTGTGTGTTCTTTGTCTTTTTTTCTTCACTTTTTGTTTTACCGTTAAAAACCTAGCTAGTTAATGCCCGAGCCCATCAATGAATTGGTTTTAGTTTTATTTTTGATGAACGAATAAAAAATTTTGAAGACTAAACTTCTTCTTATCTTTTCTGAAAACTATAACAGTCCCCGCACACGGGCTTCAAAAAACGCCGCTTCAATCTTCATTTTGAGGCGGCGTTTTTTTGTGGCTTGTGTGTGGTGGTGCGACAACAAAAAAACGCTTAAAGCGGCTTCAAGCTTCACCGGACACAAGAGGTGTCGCTTCAGATGTTTTCAGCGGCTGCTTCTGGTTTTTTAGGCGGCGTTTTTTTGAGGCCCGTGTGCGGGGACAGTGAGATGTTTGGTATGTACCTCACTGAATAAAAGTACCTGACTAAAACGCAAAGGATAACAGTGTAGTGCGTGTAGGTTTTAGAATAATAACGCAAATGCAGGTTGAGTATGGAATGAATATATTTCGAAAAACTTGCCCTTATATACAGATTTGTTATAAAATAATAAAATGAAGTAGGTACATTAAAAATATTCTTTCGAACACATATTTGTTAAAATGTAGGTATATTTTGTATGGATGACATTCCACTACAGTACACCCCCCTTACGCGAAGCGTACTACTGGTTTCACAATTCTTCCTGATCGCGTTGTTTTCTGTACGTCATCGCAATTTTGTTCGTTCATGGTGTAGGCAGGTTTCAACCGGTCGATGGAGACGTTGGATACTCTTCCTGGAAGTTGTAGCTTGTAGTATTTCTCACATCTTTCCAATACGGGATATGGTCCTTCATATGTCGGTTGCAGTGGTTTTTTCGTGCAATCTCTACGTAGGTATACGTTATCACAAGTACGTAGATCGGAGTGAACGAACACATTACGGTTGCTGCGCGCGACCTCTGCCGGTCGGTATGTGTTGATTGTCTGACGCAGCTGTTCGACGTAATCGTGAGTCATTCGGCTACCTTTTGTCTCGACAAAAAAATCTCCGGGTAATCGCAAGGATGTTCCATAGGTATATTGTGCGGGGCTGATTCCTGTGTCGCTGCGTGTAGCTGCGCGCAGTCCGAGTAAGACAGTCGGCAACTCGTCAATCCACTTCCCATTTGCAGCAGTGCAGCGCGCGGTCAGCGCGGCTTTGAGGGAGCGATGCCAGCGTTCCAAAATCCCATTTGACTGTGGATGATATGCAGTAGTTCTAGTTTTGTTTATTCCCATTAGCTTCAGTAATTCAGCAAAGAGTTGGCTCTCAAACTGACGGCCTTGATCGCTCGTTATCGTAACAGGACAGCCGAATCTTGTTATCCACCCTTCATATATCGTTTTGACGACTGTTTCTGCAGTTATGTCGTGGAGAGGGAATGCTTCGGGCCATCGCGTGCACCGGTCGATAATGGTGAGCAGGTACTTGTGTCCATACTGTGACGGTGGCAAGGGGCCAACGAGATCGACGTTTATATGTTGGAATCGGTCAGATGGTGGGTATGTTGCGATTTCACTCGTTGTGTGTCGACTGACCTTTGACCTTTGGCAGGCTTCACAGGTTTTCGTCCATCGTCCCGCGTCGGCGTTCATTGAAGGCCAAAAATATTTTTCACTGAGTATTTTCCTTGTTGTGCGCGTGCCGGGGTGACTGAGGTTATGCACACTTTCATACGCTGCTCGGCGAAATGTTTCGGGTATATACGGTCGAATATGTTGTGTTGATGTCTCACATAATATTTTACAATTTGTATTTGGTAGGACTATGCGCTTCCATTGTAAGTTACTTTGTTGCATTAGGTCACGTATAGTGCTGTCTCTTTCTTGCGCTGTAGCTAGCTGCGTATAGTCGATCGTTGTCGGACAGGTGATGGTATCGATGTTGATCCGTGATAATGAATCGGCCACTACATTATCTCGTCCGCTAATGTGGCGTATGTCGTTAGTGAACTCGCTTATGTATATAAGTTGTCTTGCTCGGCGCGGCGTCTCGCTGTCTGACGATGTTTTATTTATTGCGTAGGTGAGCGGTTTGTGGTCGGTGAATATTATGAGATGTCTACCTTCAAACATTTTTCTAAAATGTTTCATGGCCATGTATATGGCTAGTAATTCTCTGTCGAATGTACTATATTTGATTTGTGCGCTTGACAGTGTTTTTGAGAAATAGCCGAGTGGCTGCCATTTATTGTTCACGTATTGTTGCAGGACTGCTCCGGCGCACTTATCTGAGGCGTCAGTCATTAAGGCAATAGGTACGTCGTGAGCGGGGTGAGCGAGTAATGCTGCGTTTTGTAGGGCAACTTTACATGACTCAAATGCCTTTTTGGCTTCGTCAGTCCACGCGATCTTCGTTTTGTCTCGTTTCTTGCTGTTATGTAGATAGGCGTTTAGTGGTGCCTGAATTTGGGCTGCCTTTGAAATGCAATCTCTGTAGAAATTGACGGTGCCAAGGAATCTTCTCAATTGTTCTATTGTTGTAGGTAGTGGAAATTTGGTGATTGCTTCTACCTTTTCTGGTGGTGGTTTGATGCCGTCCGGCGAGACAGTGTGCCCTAGAAATTTGATCACTTTCTTCCCTAGGACGCATTTTGATGGGTTTATTGTAATGCCATATTTGTTCAGTCGTTCTAGGACGCTTCGTACATGCTGTCTGTGTTCTTCTTCGGTACTTGAACTTATGATGACGTCATCGACGAAGGGGTAGGCAAAGTCGAGACCCTGGAGTACTTCGTGTATAAAGCGTTGGAAGGTCTGTCCTGCATTTTTCAGTCCTGGGCACATTCGGGGAAACTCGAATAAACCGAATGGCGTGATGATGGCGGTTTTTTCGATGTGATCTTCGAAAACAGGCAATTGTTGGTATGCCCTATTTAGGTCAATCGTGGAGAATATCTGCTTCCCGTGCAACTGGTAGGTGAAATCTTTCAAGCGTGGGACCGGGTAGCGGTCTGGTTTGGTTATTGAATTTAATCTTCTGTAATCTCCACATACCCGCAAGTCTCCGTTTGGTTTGGGTACAACGTGAAGTGGACTGGCCCAGGGGCTCTTGCTTGGCCGGCACAATCCCTGGTCCATCATGTTTTGGAATTCCTTCTTGACAGCTTGGTAACGGTGAGGTGGCAGTGGGCGTGCTTTGCAATATAATGGCGGACCGGTTGTTTCGATATGGTGTTCGACGTTGTGCTTTGGTGAGTTTTTCATCGTGGAAAGTCTTGTGATATCGGGGAACTCCGCCAATATGTCGTGATACTCCTTTTCCAGGTCTATGGTTCTGATGGTTGGTGCGGAAGATCTGCATATGGATGTCTTAACTGACAGGTTAGTTATCTTGTCAATTAAACATTTTCCAGCGAGGTCAACTAATAAGTGATGGTGTTTCAAAAAATCAGCGCCGATGATGGGCTTGCTGACTGCTGCTACTATGAACTTCCATTTGAACGGTCGTCTCAGGTTGAAGTCTAGGTCTAGCGTTTTTTCACCATAGGTAGTTATTTCTGTGTTGTTCGCTGCATATAGTTTGAATGTGGTTGGTCTTAGGATTTCGGTGCGTTTCCTGGGGATGACCGAGATGTTTGCGCCAGTGTCGATAAGAAAGCTTAGATTTGTCTTCTTGTCTTTCAGAAATAGACGGTGTGATTTTTCCCAGGCGCCAGATTCCGTCTCTGCTAACACCTGCTTTAGTTTCCCGAATTGGGGTGGTGCTTATCTTCATAGGTACATGGTCTTGTACATTTTCGTGCTCGAGCACCGAACTTTCGATGAAAGTAGCAAACCGAGTCGTCATTATGTTCAGTCCTGTGTCGATGATTTGAGTCCGAGCGGTTACCATGCGGTGAACGGTACGAGCTGCGTGATCGATGACGCATGCCTCGCCAGTTGCGCCCGCGCTGCCGTCCGTAGCGATTGTGGTGCGTTTTTAATTCCGATATTTCTTTAGCTAACATGTCGATCTTCGCGTGGAGTGATGCGTTTTCATGATTTGTAGCCATAGGTGGAGTGACTGCGGTTGCCGGCGATGTAGTGTTGTGAACTGAAGATATTTGGTGGTGCAGTTGTTCTAGCATTTTATCAGCCATTATTGCTAACTCGCTGAGCTCCGTTTTCTTCGCTATTGTTTCACTCACAGCTAGGATGGCGCGTACGGATGGGGGTAGATGTTTTGTCCATATAACACGTAATGTATTCTCAGCAATGTTGTTTCCAGCTAAATTTTGCATACGGCGTAGCAGTTGTGACGGTTTCAGGTCTCCTAGTTCAACGTTGGACAACAGGCGCTCGAGTTTGGTGTGGTCGCTCTCGTAGGTTTGGAGGAGCCTCAACTTCATGGCGGCGTACCGATTTTTCTCCGTTGCAATTTTCGTGTCGAACATAATGTCTTGTATCTCGTCAAGGTCTGGCAGGTCAAGTTGGCGAATAAGCAGCTCTGATAGTTCTTTGTCGGTAAGTTTCCCAGCAGACACGATTGCTTCAAACTGCAAGAACCAAAGTTTGATTCTGTTTCTCCACAGGGGCGGTATTCGCTGGTTGTATGAAACAGCTGATAATTCTTGTGAATTTTGTGGCGGCGGCGGCGTAGCTTCGCTTCCAACGTTCGACTTTGAGTTGTTCGGGAACATTTTGTAATCGTCGGGGTCACCACTGTAGTGCGTGTAGGTTTTAGAATAATAACGCAAATGCAGGTTGAGTATGGAATGAATATATTTCGAAAAACTTGCCCTTATATACAGATTTGTTATAAAATAATAAAATGAAGTAGGTACATTAAAAATATTCTTTCGAACACATATTTGTTAAAATGTAGGTATATTTTGTATGGATGACATTCCACTACAACAGAAAGAAGACGGATGGCTTTTAGTCAGTAAAAATCTAACACGCCCTCTCGCGAGACACAAGATAACTAGAAGAAGTTGTTTGAAGATTTCCCACCACATAAAAGGCATAGGTAATAGAAGCATCTTTTAGAATAATCACAAGATAAGACAAGACTTCAAGTTTATAAATTTACTCTATAAACAACTAAAACTAAGCCTAAGATACTTTATGAATACTAACATGAAACAAAGGTCGACCAACAAAACCCCAGAAGTTTGGAAACCTGACCAACTTGAACCACTGAAAAGGACATAACTTCATTTGGAAAATTATCTTAAGGTCTTAAACTTTAGTGTTTCGTACTAAGACAGTATTCTTAGTAACCTTTGACCTCTAATAAGTTAAAAAAAAACTGTGCATAGGTTAGCGTACGCTTTGTGACAAGCACGTACTTTCTTGATTTTAATCAAATTAAAAAGAATGCTGACGGATTACCATGAATAGTGGGGGGTTGGGGAGGGCTTTAAGAGGGAGGTTTGCCCTCATAAAGCCACCACAAAAAGAATGTGTAAACTATATGGCGGTTGCTGCATGTAACCTAAACAATTGACCCTTGACAAGGTCAAGGGTCCAATGTATCATAAAGATGTATGTATATATAAAGAGGTCCCCTCGGAATAATTTTATACTATCACGCGAAAAAACATGATGATTTTTTTTTCTTTTATTTGTTTATAGAAGTTTCAATCGTAAATCGACTATGACTGCTTCATTATAACCTAAATTTATGTCTAACACTTGATACTAAACTACGTATGTGTTTATATAGCTCTTAAGGATCTATTGCATACAAAATTTATAAAGTTCATTAGCCACTTCTGAAGTAGGACTAGATAGAATACTTTGAAATACTCCAATGTCACCTCTGTTTAAATTATGCTTCCTTAAGAACTCTAATCGTGCCGCTTCATTCTTCAAACATATGTGCAGAAAGTGGTAAATGCCTCCTACTGTACTATTAAACTGTTTGGAGACTCCCTTTTCTTCATTAAGAAATTAAATTTTTTCAGTGGCATGTGGCCAGATCGCAGCCTGACAGCCATCACAACAAGTTTTCGATGCATTGTGGTGTTGATGAACCATGATGATGAAACATGATGATGATGCGATGGATGCGTGACGCACAGGACCGGTCGTTGTGGCGACGCTTGAGGGAGGCCTATGTCCAATAGTGGACGTCTTTCGGCTGATATGATGATGATGATGATGATAACGCGATGGAAATCGCTTTCTGAAGATACTTATCTCATATTCCACAAGAGTTCTGTGTTAATGTTTTACCCATAATAACATCAACTCAAACCCAACCAAAAATAATCCTAGAAAATGTAACCTCTACTTTTCCGCTACCTCCAGTGAGCTGTAGTGAGTTTTAAACCAATTTAAAAAGGTAGACTTTAAACGGAGCCTAGGGGATTTAGCGCTAAGTACTGACTGCGCCTGGGAGCGTATCACAGCAGGTTCTGTTCGAGATACGAATGGGAAGAGAGCGCGGACAGCTAGTGAAAAGCATGAATGTTTAAGATGAATGCTACAGGGTAGTGTCCCCGTGAATAAATAGTAGTAGTCACTTAACACTCTATTTTTGGGTTCTGTACCCAAAGGTACAAAGGTATAAAAACATGAACACAATGTCCATCTGTCTGTCAACAGACTGTATCTCATGAACCGTAATAGCAGGTCAGTTGAAACTTTTACAGATGATCTATTTCTGTTACCGCTAAAACAACAAGTACTAAAAAATATAAAAAGGAGAAACTGACTGACTGAAATATGTTGATATTTCAGTCAGTCAGTTCAGCATAGCTGAAACTAAGAGAGGATTTTTAAAAATTCACCCCCTAAGGGGATGAAATGGGGGTCCAAAGTTTGTTTCTTTTTATTCAAAATAAAAAAAAATCAAAATCATTTATTTCAAATAGACCATTTGCAGGCACTTTTGAATAGTCAAATGTCGGTTAGGCCAAAAAAGTTAAGCTAAATTGCACGTTCCAAATCGTAGATCTCTATAGAGAAGAACGTGGAAGAAACTCAATGCACACTCTTTTAATTCATTAATGATAGGCTTGTGTTTGACCACTATCTCACCTGATGATAATGTAATAACAATGATGTGGCCGACGATGGAACACGCTTACCTAGAAGTTACCTATTCACTCCTAAAGACGGGTTTGTAGGTTGTAGCTTCAGGAAACACAGACTCGGGCAGGAAATTCCACTTCTTAGCTGTACGCATAATGAATGTGTTCCCAAAACGCTTTGTACTTATGGGAGGGATATCCACCATGGGTACATGGAGAAGAAAATGAAGAAGTCTGATGATGGAACGGACTTGGCGGAATTAAATTGTGCAGTTCCAACGTATACTCCCCAAAATGTAAACGGTAGAAAACTGACAGGCCAGCAACCCGGCGCTTGTATGGAGAAACCTACCTTCATCTGGGTGAAACCACTGTTAGAAGCTAGTAACTGAATCTATGAGTCATCATCATCATCATCAGCCTTTTTAATGTACCCACTGCTGGGACTCAGGCCTCCACTCTAGGAGAGAGAATAGAGGGAATTAGCCGTAATCCACCTCGCGGGCCCAGTGCGGATTGGTGAATGTCACATGTCTTCGAGTTTATGATTCTAGGACGTGCCGGTTTCCTCACGATGTTTTCCTTCACCGTTATGAGATTATCATTCTACAAGTATTTTCTGGAATTTAGTTTTTTATCTCCGCTCATCGCTTTTATCTTGCAGTTTGGTCTCCTACTTCAAACTTTAATACCGCGCTAAACAATGGCCGTTGCGACGGTAATATCGCGGCATTATCGCTCTACTACCCAGATGTTGAGGTAATGACAATATCGCAACCGAGGTATGATGACGTACACAATATCGCACCTAAGTATGATGACATAATGACAATATTGTAGCTCAGCCAGCCACAGACAACTGTCCAGGATGATTCCAGTCAGAATAACGTACGTCATAAAACGAAAAATAACAAGGCAGTTTACGGCCGTAAACTGACTTGCCTGGAAACAGACTGGATTTTAAATCGGTCGTAATAGGCCCCCAGGTATGATGACGGACGTAATTATACAAGGTGCAGTTTTAAAACTGCACAATATTTCAGGAGGTTGTAATAAAACTCATAAATAATCATATAAAAAAACGATACCTGGTCAATAATCAGTAATACTTGTTATTTAATTTTTTAATTACACTAAACTAAATCGATTGATCGATGGCCGCGGGGGCGTGGCTAGGGTGTGGCGTGCGGGATGATGATTGGATGATACATTATTTATGAAACTATCGTTGCGAGTTAGTGTGTGTGAAAACGCCCTTTATTGTTCCGTGTTTGTGCGTGTGAAAAAAAGCGCGGTTATAAAAAAAAAAAAATTACCTACTTATTTTATTATTGATTCGGGTCGAGAATCACTAACATAATTACCTCCTGAAATATTTTGCAGCTTCAAAACGACACCTTGTATGTATAAGTGGTTTGGCATTTCAATTTGATCTTCTTCTTCTTCCTGCCTTTATACCATATTACTTGTGGTCGGCGCAACACGTTTTTTTCTTCCATTCTCATTTCTTTCATATCACTCCTTACACAACCCAATTTGATCACGAAATAAAAAAAAAAAACTGGGCAAATGAGTACAAACTATATAAATAGTTCAACTCTCGAAGATTTGTCCGAAGAGCAAAAAAAGGTATTTTTGTGCCTTAACAAGTTTACTGTTTTCAGATTTATTTTTATACCTATGCTATAAGACCTTGCTTTATGACAAATTTCAGGATTCTGGGTCAATGAGAAGAGTACCTATGAATTCCTTTGAGAGTGTCGAAATATATACATTTTTTTGCGACATAAACGGCTGTACCCTTCTTTTTCGTTGACTTATAAGGTTGATTTTTTCACAGCTTCAAGGAATCGTCGACTTGAGTAATTTCAACTTTTTTTTTTTTTTTTTTTTTTTTTTTCGATGGGAAAAATCATCTTATGACAACCCCCGCTCTTGGGCGAAGCGGGAGATAGTGTCAGACTCTTACTGACTAAAAAACCCATCCCGTTCCTTCAAGCCTTCGATACTGGGGCTCGAGCGCCCTTTCGGATTACCCTGGCCCCGGTAGGCTTCGACCCGGCTGGGCCCCTGCTGTTGCTGACAACTCCTTGAGGCGCGCGGGAACAGCGCGCGCCGTCGACGACTTGGGCTTGGTCCGGACGGTTACCGGACGGCCGGACAGCGAGCTACCCATTGCTCACTGTCCGCAAGCCCGCGCCTACGGTGGCTGGAAATCGGGATCGGAATCCCGGCGGCGGCGGCGAGAGCGCCGTTGCCTGATGCGGTCGGCCTCCTCCTTAGCGAGCATTACTGCTTCGCAGAAGTCGGCGACCGCCTGCCACTCCTCCTCGCTCCGGACCATGGCCTCGACCAAGGCCCGGCGCGAGAGGTCTCCGCCGCCGATCACCCCCACGAGGGCACGGCGATGCTCCGCCCAAGGAGTAATTTCAACTCGATATCTCATTAACAAACAATTAGGTTCGTTATTTTTATGAGTATGTATAAAGAAGTAGTCGCGTTGTTTTTCTTTACTGACTGGACAGGTCCACTCAAATCTGTCTGGTTCTTTCCTCAAAAGACCATCTCAGAATTGCATGGTTCTCATATGATTTGACCATAACATGTTTGCCGTATGGACTTTAAAAGAGATTTAGACCTCTGAGTTTGTTTCGGTGTTTCTTCTCAGGGTAGTCAGCTAGGAAACACCGCCCTTTTCTAGTTTAATCTGACGAAAAAAATTACGTATATGTGTTTTTCAAAAACCTATTTGCAAAATAAATATCATTTAATTTTATCATTTAAAAAAAAAATAAAGTCTTTTGGCTAAAATAATAATCCTACATAAATGGTTTCTTTTGGTCTAAAATACGTTATAATACAAATGCAACCCGCTAACCAATTTCTGATAATGCAGGTAGATAAAGTGATTGATGTATAACCTTTTCATGAAACCGTCAGAATGCACGCAACGATTTATTATGGAGTTATGACTTGATATGACTTTATAATAAGACGAGATTACTGTCATATCAGCTAGACTTTCCTTGCGTGATCGCATCAGTAATGAAGATATCCGCAGGAAAACCAAATTTGCCCGAACAATCACCAAACTTAAATGGACACTAGTTGCCATGACCAATCTGGAAAACTCTAAACAGACTCCACACCCAGGTTGAGTACAGCAAAGATAATTTCCACAGCTGGGGGTTCTTGGACGGTTCCGACTCTCAGTGTTTGTGCGGCGTCTTTCCGCAGACCATGTCCCACCTTCCATCCTGCATAACGTGCTCTATTACCAGTTCACGTAGGAATCTAATGACAGCAGAGTGGACGGCATTGCCGTTGCCGACTACTAAGGATACTGAACAAAGTATGGAATTTAATTAGTTTTGCCATCGACACGCTAAGAAGAAGAAGTGGCAGTAAAAAGAGCACGTTGCTCGCAAAACGGATGGATTGGCGTCCGTACACTAGAAAACGTAGTGTTGAAAGACCTCACACGAGGTGGAGTGATGACCTAGTAGAGTCGCGGGAGGATGCTAGACGCATAGGACTGTTTTGTTGTGACTTGGCTGAAATGGTGATGGTGATAATGAGTTAGATTTGCGGAGCAAGCACATTCAAAAATGTTACCATAACCCTAGAACACAAAGAGCAAATGAAAGACACAGGTTTGTTTTAATCAGTTAAAATCTAACGCGTCTTCTCACTCCGCCCCTAGTGCAGCAGAAGTAGTTTAATGATCACCCACCTACAAAAATTATACAGTGTATTTCTAACTGGAATAATCTCTAAAAACTATATCCAAAACATAACTTAGTATAGTGTGATTTGACTATATACATACATGGACTGTATATTATTTTGAATGAAATAGAATAGGTCTTCATTTTTACAGAAAGTAGTTAAAGGTTACAGGTCCTGTTTAATGATCCATACTAACTACCTTAAAATTCTGTTACAGTAACAACATGCTTAGTACTAAAACAGAAAAAAGCTGTCCATTGTATTGTATTTTAGTTTTAGTTTCGTTTGTATGTGTAATGGTGTAATAAATCTAACAATCTACACTAATATTATAAAGAGGTAAAGTTTTTTATGTTTTTTGTTTGTGGGAGGTAATCTCTGAAAGTACTGGTCCGATTGCTAAAATTTTTTCACCGAATGAAAGCTGCTTTATTCCTGAGTGACATAGGCTATATTTTATGTATGCGGGTGAAGCCGTGGGCAGAAGCTAGTAAAGTAAATAATAAATACCTAAATAAAAAGACACGTTCTATTTTTACCCGACTACGGCAATGCCAATGGAGGGTTATGATTTTGACAAGCTATGTAAGTATGTATGTTTTATGTCATCAAAGCAATACAAGTTGTTGTTACTTGTACAATTTTTCCTCACTACTTCATTTCACAAAACTGTTTTTTAACATTAACATCAAAACTAAATATCGTTCACGATATCCTTAACATCAGACCTATCCCCCAGGTCACCTGTGCCGCGTAAATAAAAGGAACCTTTTAAAAATCCAATATTGGGAAGCAAATATGACGAGACATGACTGAACCTACTTTATATTCGTTGAAGGAATCCCCTGAAGGATTCCATGAGATATTATTTCCCTGAAGCACGTCTTTAAAGGGTAGCAGGGTACCGGGGTAGAGGGTAACGATAAGGTTTAGAAGGATGATGTCGGGTTCACATAGAGTTATTGATGAATAGAGAGATCGTTTTTTATTGCTTTATTTTTCTACTCAACAATAGCCTTAGTAAAAGAAATATGACTTTGTGAATTGCATTGTTGAGATAGAAGCCAATTTTTTTTTGAATTGTGATATCATCTAATGACTTTTCTCGATCTAGAGCGGAGCGGCAGGGCATGTCAGATTTCTACTAACTAAAACCACACCTATGCTCCTTTAGTTGCTCTTTACGTTCTAGGACCACAAGTTATATTTACAGAAGTGGCTCTAGTAGGTATCGGCACTGCTGGGCTCCTATGGTTTCACTGAACGCGAAGAAACCGTCGACAACTCAGGCTCGGTTCTGACGGTGATCTACTCATTGCTTGTCGTCCACAAACCTCCACTACAAAGGGTGTAACTTTGAATCAAATCTCAAAAAGGACTAGAAAAATTGACAACTAATTTGAAATATAACTTTCATCAGCGCTTGACCGCTTTAAAAATAAAGAAAGAAAATGTGAAAATAAAATATTTTTAGCCATCTCTAACGTTTTAGTCGCTCTATGGTAAGGGAATATACGATTCTTTTTGTCACCTTTTAGATTGAAGGAGGATTTTTTTCAGGTAGTGAGATGAATATTATTTATTATGATGACTCACTTTTATTTACTTTTAATTTTACATTGTTATGTTACCTATGTAGCTGTCATTTGTCATATCTTTTGTTAGTCACTTTAATTTTTTTTCCATTATTCGCCCAACAAACTGTAGGCCAAAGTAACACAAAGATGTTGCCTTGGAACAGTACGACAGGGTCGCGGCAGACCATAAAGGAGATGGTGGGATGTACTAGACAGATTTTGCCAGAACAGGAAGGAGGAAGCGCGGGTCCGCGAGAGATGGAAGATGTGGAGGGAAGAAAAATAAATTTGGTTAGATAACCTAATTGGATATTGCGACTAATGACTCTAGATTTGATAATTAACCCAAACATACTTTTAAATTGAAACGGTAGTTTAAATATTTCAGTTTTTTTCGTCTTCCTGTCCCTTATCACATATTACTTGGGGTCGGCGCAACACGTTATTTTCTTCAATTCTGTCCTGTCATCCGTCAAACTATCGCCAACTCCTTTTTCTTTCATACCACTCATCATACAATCCATCTAAATTTTCTTCTTATTTAAATATATCTGATTTTTAACGCAATAAACCTACAAATTTTATTTAGAACTAGCTTTTGCCCGCGGCTTCGCCCGCGTGGCATTAGGTACTTAAGGAATCGAGATAAAAGGTAGCCTATGTTCTTCTCCATGTCAAAGGCTATATGCATGCTAAATTTCATCCAAATCCGTTCAGCTGTTTTTGCGTGATTACGTAACAAACATCCAAACATCCACACTTTCACATTTATAATATTAGTTAGGATTTATGCATTTAGTACGTTGAAATAACGTATAAAATCCATAAATGGTTCCCCATCACTCCTTATAAGCATGATGATGACTTACAAAAAAGACATGTAAAGCTACAAGTATAACTTAAACCTTTGTTTATCATACATTCATTACAGTCGGAATAAAAATTAACTTCCCCTCAACTCAGTCTCTTTCGACTTACATCGTGAACACAGTACAATTTTCTTCCCGCCAAAAACTCCCTCAGGACATAGAATGAAATATAGAGTTCAAAGTAAAGTACAACTACATTTGGTGCGAGCCACAAGCGGCTGTGAAGTTTTATGTAAAAGAGGTTCTTTAAGATGAAGCATACGTTTTGGTTTCTTTGCTAAATGTAGCCTACATTATGTTGGCCTAATACTTTAATACTTTTAAAGACGTCGTCAGGTGCATAGGTCACTTTAGATACAGATTTCGGGGCATAGATAGAAAGTAAATCAGTGAGGAATATAGACTGTGACGCAGTTTCAAAGCATTTTCTGTGAAACTTGACTTTTTAGGTATTTTATTAGTGTAGATAGGATGCTATTTTGACACCAGGTGAAACCGGTTACATATTTTCTACTTTCACGCGCCCGAAGCCACTGGATGAAGCTAGCCAAATACAAAACCATAATTACTTACTCTCTTTCATCACTTTTGTATATTTTATTTTTTAGATAGGATAGCATAAAATACACTTCCACTCTGGGTAGAGCGAGAGAAAGAATCAGACTTTTACTGACTAAATCCCACCTGTTCCTTCGGTTTCTCTTTGCGTTCCAGGACTACGGTGATTCTTTCAATCAATTCCGCCGCCTGAGCAGTCTTGAATGAACGCCCAAATAAATAACTTTTGGTTCATTATCTTCTGACAGTTTCCTCGGAAGCTGTTCCCATTGTTCTCACTAATTAACGGTTAGCCAGTGTGTAGTCAAGCCTCTGTGGGTAACTGAGGAAATAAAATAATACATTTATCTTTTGTTTCTGTACCGAATAACCTTTATAATTAACCAATTTAATACTTATAACAAAGAGATGAAATTAGTGTCGGTAGGGGATAATCTCTAGCTCTGAGAGCGTTGACTCGATACCAATTTATTACTATTACTTTTTGCTGGCTGTGGCTGCGCCTGCATGAGAGTGGAAAATTTTTCCAAGGAAACATATTCCCAGGATAAACGTATTCTATGTGCTATTCCAAGACATGGTCTACCCGTGTACCAAGTTTCAGCGAAATCCGTTCAGTAGTTCGAAGGTGAAGAAGTAAAAAACACACGAGTCTGTGTCACAAACCTTTATAATTTTAGAGTGATTATGTGTAATTTTAAGTACCAAAAGTTCCTCATGTGTGACTTTAGGCATAAATCAACCTTATAATATTCTCACAGTTGAGACCCTGGCCTCCTTTCTAGGAAACGGAATGGACCATAAACCACCACATTTTCGAATTTTTGGTTCTAATATATTCCGGTTTCCTTACGATGTGTTTTTTCACTGTTTTGAGAACAGTGGTGATGAAATAAATTACTCAAAGTAATGTGCCTGGCTACTTTGCTTTCTCTCTCCTAGAGAAGAGGCCTTTTTTTTTTTTTTTTCGATGGGAAAAATCATCTTATAACAACCCCCGCTCTTGGGCGGAGCGGGAGATAGTGTCAGACTCTTACTGACTAAAAAACCCATCCCGTTCCTTCAAGCCTTCATACCGGGGCTCGAGCGCCCTTTCGGATAACCCTGGCCCCGGTAGAGAAGAGGCCTGAGTCCCAGCAATGGGAACATTGAAAGGCTGATTTTTCTTAAATGTGCCTGGCTTATGCTTATATAAGTCAGGGCTAGGCCACTACTGGTCTAAGTCTAGTCTACTAAATAAAATTACACTATCTTATAGCTGAGCATAAACCAAGCTTGGGACAACGAGGTCTTCTATTACAAAAGACACTGGACACCGCAGTCACGGCATAGTTGGGTCCCGCGGGATCTAGAATGAAATATTATAACGATCTGAATGGCCGTACCTTGTGAATGGAGGTTGCCTGTAATGAAGATTTCGTTATTTTCTAAAGAACTTGGGCTTTCTTTTGTCTTCTAATAATAGATTAAATGAAATCCATTATTTTTGACATGTAATTTTGACATATTATCTACACAGGGCCTGTCCGCGCAGCGGTATTTCATCGCGCGGTTTTTTTTACATTATTCTGTAACATATTGAATCTTATGGAAGTTACCGCACAGACAGACAGATAAGAAGTTTGTTTTTATACTAGATAATATCTGGAAAAATTTTAGCAATTGGACCAGCTCCAATTGCTAAAATTTTTACAACAATAGAAAGCTGATTTATTCTTAAATGACATAGGCTATGTTTTATGTACGCGGGCAATGTCACGAGCAAAGGATGTATAAATAAGTAAAAATAACTCATTTTTAACCTTTTAACCATCGGATATAATCCGACAAACAGTCCCTTTCCATACATCCACAAGTATAATCATAACATAACACTTTTAGTAACATGCATTTCATCCTTTCTCTTCACCATTTGGCTTATTGGTCTTCAAACCTATATTGTAATCCTTTATTGAGAAAAATTATATTAAAAACTAGCTTTTGCCTGCAGCTTCGCCTGCTTACACACGTAAAATATAGCCTATGTCACTCAGAAATAACGCAACTATCTATCGGTGAAAAAAATTTAGCAATCGGACCAGTACTTCCTCCTACAAACAAAAAAAAACAAAAAAAAAACTAAATTTATCCCTTTACTATATTAGTGTAGATAAAATAGAAAAGTGGCAACGTTTTGTTGGTGAAAACGCTTCAGATTCCTTCAGATTAATTTTATAAGAATGTGCCTTTCTTTAAATAATATAAACTTTTTTTTACGTTTCAACCAATAAAAGGTCTGAGCGCTATAAATAACACTGGAGACCATTAGAGACGCGCATATACCTCAACGTGGTAGCAAATAAACACTCAATACACATATACACAGGTAATAGATAAAATCAAGCCTTTTCCACATTAAGGTAGACAAAAACTACAGAAAGCCACCTGCCACGATCCTCACATATTTTTTAAACGGCACGATTCACATAATCATATAATATTTCAATGTCTGATCCTTTAAAATGTTTTTTGGTGGGGGATGCTCCTAAATCTCAGTACATGGAGATAAGGGTCTTTGCCGTAAATAATACAATACATGGTATCATACATTTTGTGCTGCAAGTGACCTTCAGAATGAGCTTATATATAGACTTGAGATTTTATTGTGTAACCTTACTTTTCGCTCAAAATAGGGAAGATTGAATGACAGTTACCGAGTTGTGGAGGTTAGGTATACAAGCAGACGTTCCAAGTACAATATTGGTTCTCAGCTACATCCGGTAAATGTAGCCATACATGCTAGGGTATATACCTGACAGGTAGGTAAACCTGTCAGGTATACAGTTGAGTTTTATAGGTAAACCGGAGCGTGTATGTTGCACAACTGTGCAGGTTTCCACACAAGCTTACCTGACAGGTATAACTGTGAAAGCAAATCTGTCAGGTATACCTTAGCATGCATGGCTACCTTAGACTAAGCCTACCCCAACATAATTTGGAAAAATCTGGGCAGATTGATTGAATAGAAGTTTACAAGAACATACTTTATAGGATCCCATAAAGTTTAATATTAATTTTCTCTAAGTATGTCTATATACGAGTAGGTGGGTATATCATAATACTGCTTTAAAAAAAATACGTTTTAATTGAAAATCTTTCTTTACTACATAGCATAAAACAAGTTCTATACTGTATCAGTCTATTTTCACTGGAATAATTGGCAGCTGGACTGCGTATTGTGGGTTCGATTTCCGAATGAAACAAATATTTGTTTGGTACAGACAGATTTTTTGAGTCTGGTTGTCTTGCGTCTGTCAGTTTTCGTGTTTGTGAACGCACCCACTAAACCACGCTACGAATTTTTGTGAAAATTTGCTTAATAAATAGAACAATAACCGAAAAAGTTTTGAGCATATAATTTTCAACCGAGCAAACCTAGAGCAGATCACTAGTTAATAACCAATACACCTGTCAGTTCATTGAAAAGCTAGTATCAACTCGGCTACTAATAGGAACATACATCTACCTGTCATCGCTCACGGCACACGTCACTAAACTTATGGACTCGCTAGTTTGCTGTCCTAGTTCACTCATACAGTGAATGAAGTTGTGGTAGTATGTCATACAGACAGACATAAAGACGTGATATGTTGTGAGTATAATGATAGAGTATTGGAGACCTAGTGGTAATAGCTCTGACTGAAATATAATAGGTTTTCGGTTTAATTCATTAAACCCCAAGCGAACGCCGGCGTTTGCGCACCTATTGTTGTTCTATTGTCTCTATTTACCGCGATTGTAAGGTTAAATACAGTGATATGTTTTACTTCATCAATAATGCTCTCAAAATAGTTAAGAATTTTATATCGAAGATGTTGACTTGTCTTTGAATTAGAAAATTCAACTAATTGCGGAGGCGTTTGCCTAGCTGTGAGACAGTAATGGCTAAGAAAAAAAAAGTAAGTTCTGCAAAACAATAAAGAGACTTTTTTTTTTCGGTGGGTAAAAATCATCGAGATGACACGACACCCCACCTTTGGGTGGAGCGCGATATGTCAGACTTTTACTGACTAAAATACCCACCCCATTCTTTCGTTGCCTTTCATACCGGGGCCGAGCCTTCCTTTCAGAAGCAGACCCTTAGCCCCAGTAGGCTTCGACCCTGCTGGGCCCCTACGGTTGCTGACAACTCATTGAGGCGCGCGGAAACAGTAAACAGCAGTATAATTACGGCTCATCAACATAGCGACAAATATAAATTCGTACTACAAAACCGCTACCGCCAACCGCTGGATGACCACTGACAGGTGTCAAATACATCACGCCACTATACTTGGTCTACCCACATAACCAATATCACCACAGATGTCTTAAGCATACACCCACTTATGGGATATATAGTGTGGACATATTGAAAACTAGTTTTTGCCCACGGCTTCGCTCACGCACGTAAAATATAGCCTATATCACTCAGGAATAAAGCAGCTTTCTGTCGATGATAACATTTTAGCAATCGGACTAGTACTTTCAGAGACTACCTTCTACAAACAAAAAACAGTATTAGTGTAGATCTCTCCATTAATTAATAAAGAGGTAAAGTTTGTTTTTTGTTTTTTTTTTTTTGCTAGTAGGAGGAAATCTTTGGAAGTACTGGTCCGATTGCTAAAATTTTTTCAACGATGGAAAGCTGCTTTATTTCTGAGTGACATAGGCTACATTTATGTACGCGGGCGAAGGCGGGCATAAGCTAGTATTATATATAGTATCAATGGTAGAGTAGTGGTGATCCAGCGGTAATGGTCCTAACTTACGAGTAGTAAGTCGTGAGTTCAAACCCAGCCAGGCACGCATTTTCTGTAAATTATAATCATCACTGCTCTCAAAATGGTAAAGAATCATCGTGAAGAAACCGGCATGTCCTAGAACCAAATATTCGAAGACATGTAACATCCACTAATCCGCACTGGGCTCGCGAGGTTTATTACGGCTTCTTCCCTTTCCTAGACCGCTTATGTTCTGTTATGTTATATCAATATAAGATGGGTTGATAACCCTGTATAATAACTAGAAAAACTTGAATCAGTGTAGAGATATATACATGGTACACGGCAGACATCCCAACCAAACGCACAAAGCGTTTTGGGAACACATTGTGCGTACAGCTAGAGTCGAATTCCCTGCTAGAGTCTGTGTTTCCGAATAGCTACCATTTAGGGGTATTTTAGTTAAAAGTGAATAGGTTACTTCTAGGTAGGCGTGCTCTATCATCGACCACATCATCGCTTAACATCAGATGAGATGGTGGTCAAACGCGAACCTATCAATGATAAAAAAAGCTCAGTTTTAAGAATAGAGACAATAAAGGCTGTAAGTTCTGTTCGAGACGACAAAATCGCAGCGTATTATAAAAAGAAAATCCTGCAGACAAATAAATAAAATTCAGTGCCGTGCGCAAAGGGTTGTCTTTTATGACAACCAAAAACAAAAAAGTTTCAAGCCTAAACCTTCTTTCCAAAAGTTTTCTTCAACAATCCTTTTATTTCTAAACGTATTCGGTCTACAACAAAAGGCTTATAGTATTTCAAAAAACGGTTTCAAATAAGCTTATCGTCTTTCAGCAATCCGGTAATCCGGTCACCTCTGAAGCGGAAAGATTTCTCCATCTTTATTGAGATTCGTCGGTCCGACCCGATCGTAATGAATGACACCTAATAATAGCGGGTTCTGACCCATGATATAAATTAAATTAATCTATACAACACATTTCTAGTTTATACGAAAGCTCAATATAATTTGTTCAGAATCAGTAACTACTCGTATATCGATTCCAATAATTTTTACACCATGTTATATTTTTTCCCGAAAATATTTAAAAAGGTCACAATTCGGATACCACCGACACTAAGTACAACAGAGGTCACGAAAGATCATAGGCGGTATTAGGCGGCAGCAAACAAAAACAATCCTTCAGTCGCCTAAATGGTCCGGTGACTATGTATTTTTGCTGACATAACAAGCTTATAACTTTGTGATTCATATAGCACAGTCTTTAAGTCAAGAGTGCATAGTTTACTTTTAGATAAGCGTGCTCCATCGTCGAACACATTATCACATTTGGCTATATAGGCTCGCAATAGACCACTATCGCACCTGAGCAATGATATGGTACACGATGGAGCACGCTTGTCCCATTCACTCTTGACTTAATGACCACTCCTTAGCTGTATGCACAACAAATGTGTTTCCATAACGTTTTTTGCGTATGGGTGGGATGTCCACCATATACCAGTAGCGCAATGCCGTATGTTTTGTGGTCCGATAAGAACAGGCTTAGCAGAATTCAATTTTGATGCACACACTCCAAAACATAAACGATAGAAGGGTGTTTTTTTGAAACCGAAAGAACGTCTCATTCATCTGGCCTATCTTTCATACCTATCTTTTTTTTGTCGTAAACCATTGGGCGCAAATAAGTTCCTTTGATACATTCAGTGATTGGGGAAAACTAATATCAAATAAAAATATATCAAATTATAAAGAAAAAGTAGGCCAGACGAATAAAACACTTTCTCGGTTTCAAAGAATCACCCAGAAAACCGACCGGCTACCAACTCTTTTTTTTTTCAAATTGATTAAGTAAACTAGCGATTGATTGCGATCCCACCTGTTGGTAAGCAGTGATGCAATCGTTGATGGTGAGGCGTACTAGTTTATTAAGAGCCTATTTACTCTTGCCTTGGAGACACCTAGGTTATAATCGGACGGGAATACTACAGCAGGCAATTTGTTCTAGACCCTCGATGTACGTGGTATAAAAGACGAAGCGAAACGCTTTGTCTGGACCATAGAGGGTTCAACAACGTGAGGGTGGATACTCGCCGTTCGTCGGCTTGAACTCGAAACGCGTTACACTATTCCTAAGCTTGATTCCAATTAATTTACCAAAGTTGTCAAGCAATATAATAAATGACACTGTAACTATTTTAGGGACAGCCGTAATTAGTTCCCCTTGAGGCCGAGAGGTTTAATTAATGACATAAGAGTGTGTTTCACGTCATTACGGGTTAGTTTTGCTTGTAATAACTTTGATTCGCTTACATCAATTGGCTTTCATAAAAATATAAATATTTTGGTCCTGAGGGAATCACGTGTATTCATCGACTTGGGTTATAGAGTAAGGTTTTCACGTTAATTATGTAAATTGGTTAGATTGGAAAGAAATAATTTAATATAAAACAAATCCTGTTACAGTGTTTGTCATCGAACTCCTCCGAAACTTTACTTTTCCGTATATTTTTGGTAGGTCTGAAAAAGTCTTAGGTATTTTTTTCCCCTTCTACCCCCATTTTTTTCTTTGATAACTTTATATGGTAGAATAACTTACTCACTTATTTTTTAATAATGTTTGTCTTGTATTTTTTTGTTTATGTGGTGTACATAAACAATATAATAAATAAAAAATAACGTTTGCCGAGTCAGTTAGTAAAAGATAATATTGATTTACATCAAGATGATAATGAGATAATTTTATTTTCAAGTTACGAAATATTTCATCACAAATGCAAAATTTTGTGAGAATTACTGTTTGTTACTTCTTCACGCTCAAACGGTTCAACGACCTCCGATGGAATTTAGCACAAGAATAGATCATATTTTGGAAAAGAATATATTATAGCATTTATTTTTTTACTCTGGGAGTATTTTCACTTGTAGTATGGCGCTAGTTCCCTCTTCTAAATAGAAGGCCTGCTTCCCAAAAGTGGGAATATTTTATAAGATTGATTATATTATATTTTTATGCTCTATGTGGCGCTGGTGGTGTGACCACTAGCAGCAGCTAGCAGTAAATAATTAAATAAAATCTACGCTCATCTAGCGGCATAAACCACCAATCTATACATAACGAACCTGCCAGGACTCTTAACTCATCAAGGGTTCAATTTTTCTTTTAATCTGAACTCCTTAATTATTTTTAATGAATCTAAAAGCGTTTCGCCCCATCGTTTACACCGCGAACATCGAAGGACTGGAACAATGTGCCTGTTGCAGTCTTGTCGTCCAATTATAATTTAGATGTCTTGACGGCTAGAATGTATAGGCTTTTAATAAACTAGTGCGCTTCTCCATCAACTATTGCATCACTGCTTATCATCAGACGGTATCGCAGTCAAGCACTGTAGTTTATAATAGGTAATAGGACCTATGAAATTGCCATTTTTATAACGGGTAACTTTGAAGGGTTATATTTTTGGATTGACTTGGAATTATAAGTTCAAATGAACTTTATGTTAAAGTTACGTTATTCTTTTTTTTTGAAATTAGGTAATTATTGATTTCTTTGTGTTTTGTGTTTTCTGTAATAACGCAGTACTTATAACCATGAAAACTAATAAATAACAAAAAACGGTTTTTTTTTTCATATTACGTGTTCCAACGTAGAAACTATGCATTTCAAAGGGCAAGTAATGTCAATTATATATATACATACTATAGTACCTATGACATTTTTCTAACAAAAAAACTTTTTTATTTATTTATTTATTACTTTATATTGCACACCTTAGCTCATTAAAGGACAAACATTTACAAAAAGAATAAGTGTACAATACTCAAAACTCAATACTTTATTGCATTCCATATGTACATATATAGATGGTATAAAAATATAGATAAGACCAATATGGACCCTGTCGGGCACAGCAAAGCTAGGGGAGAGGATGAAGGCTAATAAAATAAAGATATTTCACTTATTATTGTCATCGTTATTAATAAATTATGTGCCTATGTACTCGTATTTAAATTAAATTGTGTATGTATGTTATTATATAATTATGTCTAAGTATTGGTATATTTTATTTATTAATTTGAAGGCAGTCTTATCTTTGTCTTGGTTTAATAGCTTTCTTTTTGGATATTTTGTAAATAATTACCTACGTTCACGCGGACGAAGCCGCTGATCGACGCTAATATGGATTCATGCATAGCAGTTTGGCGCTTTCTCAGCCTTGAAGTAATAGAGCCATAATCATAACATTACACTTAAAAAGAGATTGGTTACCACAGTGTGGCTTCTGTGACGTCATCCTAGGTTGAATGACCTTCAGACTTGGTAATGTTATTTTAAGATTAAAGACCATATTCACCTTATCTTACTAAACGTTAAATCAAAAATAGACGCTCCTTGATAATAATTTGTAAGTATCTTGTGACATTATCATTTTATCATTTGAAATAGCTGTTTTTGGTGGTGAAAAATTATCGAATAAATTTATAAAATATATGCTAAACTTTTAAAGATACAGTCCTATTTAATATGGTATGAACGCTGTGGCATATCTTTAGCTACTCCTCAAAGAGACAGTCGCTACCTTGATACCATCGTGACATCCCGCTGGAGCTCTTTTCACTATGCTTATGAGCGACTAAATCTACACACTGGGCTTGTACTAAAAAGTACATAATGGAAAAATTCAATGACATGATGCTCGTTCTACCATTTTATGTTTTGCTGTAGCACTTACAAACACGTGAGAGCAGTGGTGGCCGAGTGGTAACGGCCCCGACTTACGAGTTTTAGGTCGCTGGTTCAAACCCAGCAATTCGCATAACTTTGTGTAATTTATTTCATCACCACTGCTCTCAAACCGGTGAAGGAAAAAATCGTGAGGAAACCGAAATGTCCTAGAACCAAAAATTCACCGACATTTGACATCCACCAACCCGCACTGGGCCCACGTTTTGGATGACGTCCCACTCCCTCTCCTAGAGAGGAGGCCCACTATTTGTGTCCCAATAGAGGGATAATGTTCCCACTATTGGGACACAAACAGTGGGAAAATTATAAAGTCAACTATGCTATGCTATACTTACGAAAATTAAATTGACGTTGCAGTCAAAAACTAATGAATCTACTTATGGTTAATCCCTAACCAGTTCCAGCAACCGGTGTAAAAAAACGTGTTCTCAAAACGAACACATTTATTATACGTACAGCTAAGGAGTAAAATTCTCTGCCGGAGTCTTTGTTTCCAGAGAGCTACAACCTAGGGATCTTTAAACCAAGAGTGATTATGTTACTTCTAGGCAAGCATGCTCCATCGTCCACCACATCGTCACTTACCATCAGGTGAGATAGCGGTCAAACGTGAGCTTATCTATAATGAAAAATTACTTATTCAGACAAGGGTTACAGGATGTTTCGAAAGTGTTACCGTGGAATGCAACGGACAACTAAAATAACACAGGTGGTTTTCTTGGTCAGTAAAACTTTGGCATGCACCCGGAGTGGGAGAAAGTGCAGAAAGTTTTTCATAACGACCGATGCAGACGTCGCACGAGCCGTAGACGAGTGTTTTATGGAGCCGAGGGTTGGAGTGACAAATTTGCACGTACATCAAACGACTTTTTTCAATCCAATTACGAAGAAATGAATAAACGGGGGTTGACCGGCGACTCGTGTGGGTCGACGCGTGCCCAGCCTGATACGATATGTGTTTTTGTAAATGTTTATCCTTTATTAAGTTAAGGTGTGCAATAAAGTTGTATAATAATAATGTACCTAATAAAATTGTGGCGGGGAGAGTACACCACTTTTCTGCACTAGTGCGGAAAACAGCCTATTGCGTGCCTAAAGGCGGTGGGATAAGAGCGAGTTTTCGAGTAAGTGTATTGAACATGTTATTTGATGATATCTCACGTTAAAAAAATAATGGAAACTTGAGGAAATATTTCTCAATATAATATATTCAGAAATATTTCTTTTGAAATAAAAGCTCAAAAGTTCAAAATAATGAGGCATTAGATCTCAAGTAACTCTATCGTGCAAAAAAAACCTATAAATACATCGCTTTGTTTCACGGAACCCGCCCATCGATTTTCATCCGTGAAGTGTATAAAAATAAACTGATAATAAACTGGTGTATTCGCCAATTTTATGTTTATATTTTTTACAAGTTTTATTAAATATAAATTGTTATACTCTTGAATTTCCCAATCGTAGATATTTATATTTTTTACAGGTTTATTCAAATATAAATTGTAGTCCATAACTTGTAGTAATTAATGCAATACCATTAGTTATTATAATTGAAACTGTTTCTTCAAGATATTTATTGTAAATTTGAGTGGGCGAGCGTTTTCATTTATTTATTTTTTGTTAGCATTTCAAATGTTGGTTTTCTAGCGAAACGATCATTTCTGATAGATTTTTTGTTTTAGTATTTTGCAAATATTTAAATGTGCTTTGTTTTTTTTAATGGACTGTATTAGTCCATTATATTTTATTTTATTCATAGGAACAGCAAACAACTACATTATGTGATATTAAAAAACATAATTACAAGAAAAAACTTAAATAATAATGTAGCCCACAGCGCTGTTCACAGATTACCATTAATTGGTAATTTTAAAATTGCCAGGTTACATGCATCCCAATGACATCTCCAAGTTATAAATAATATTAAAAACAAACAGAAAAAGTACGAGTCATACAAATCATTAAAAAAGAGAAAAAAAAGGAAAGAAAAGAGAACTCAATTATAAGACTAAGAGAAAAATACTAATCAGAGCGCTCAAGTGTCTTATACAATAGGCTTCGAAACTTTGATGTGGTATTTATTTATTTAAGTTTTTTTTTAACAGAGAAACAATCAGATTAGTATCTACGCGAGAGGATACTGCGGGTTTTTAAGAAATTTAATCTTGGAACACAAATAGCTGAAGGGACAAAGGTGGGTTTTAGTTAGAAAAAGTTAGGCACTTACTCTCTACCTAGAGTGGGAGCAATTATTTGATGCTTTCCAATCTTAAATGAGAAGTGAAAGCATCGTATGTCCGTCAATAATAGGAAACCTCAACTTGTTAGTATAATTCACGAATATCATTCAAAGTATATCATTCAAAATTTATTTTTATTCCACATAGGCTTACATGGCCACTCATAAAACGACAAAATCTTGTGCATTCAAGACTTATTCAATACAAAAACATACTTCTACGTATCTTTTTCACCTAACTACCTATCCTACGATTAGATGTAATTACCAGGCATATTGAATAGTAATAGAGAACTTTTTTTTCAATTTATATAAACTAGTGCTTAACTGGGATTCCACCTATGGTAAGCAGTGATGCAATCGTTGACGGTGAGGCGCACTAGTTTATTAATTCATTGAAATATGACAGATTTTAAAACATGTTTCAAAATCTTTAAAAATAAATACTATAAAAAAAACTGCTGTTCAATGTAGATTACGGACTTGTAAAATATAGGCGAGCATTGAAATACGCTTGCCATTGCGTGTTGACGACAGGCATATTATTGTGTGCCAAGACATCCTTGCAGTTGATATGTCAAGACATTGCTATGTAGTTGTCTGGCTATTTGCTGAATTGGACTTTCTTGGTGTTTAAGTTCCTCCATTTATTTATATAGTACCTATTTATATATTTGTAAGCTAATGTATTATCTATATATAAAGAGAAAAACTGACTGACTGACATTATCAATGTGCATCCGAAACCACTGGGACTAGGAGCGTTAAATTTTACACAAGGCTTCCTTTTATGATGTAGGTGAGCAATAAGAGAGGATTTTTCAAAATTCTCCCTCTAAGGGGTTGATACAGGGGTTCAATTTTTGTATGAAAAAACTATCTATCAAGCGCGCAAAGTCGCTGGCAGAAGCTAGTATTTTATAAAGCTATATATATATTTTTTTTATGCATAGTGTATTTCAAATGATTAATATTTGCTTACTAAGTGGAGGTATATATGTCCAGCGTCTTTTGGCTACATGATAATGATGATATTTGCTAACAAACACCGTAGACTACCCCTGTTTTTAGTTTAAATTATCAAACCTCAAGAGAACGCCGGCGTTTCGCTCTGCCATTGTCTTTCTATTGTGTCTGTAATGACGGTATTTAAAAGGCTAAGTTCTTATAGTGCATCCTAAGGTTCTCTGGTATATATCACTACCAGCGATAAGACTGATATTGTACCCATAGGTTTAAACTGTAAAATAGCTACTATTATGGTAATAAAGTTTATTCTATTTAATTTTGTTTTTATATAGTGCGTATCTGTGCGTTAAACTCAAGTGGTTGCCAATTCGCCTTCGCCGTAATGCTCATATTCTTTCTCTTTTGTATAATGTGCTCTTTTCCCCTTTTACCCCTCGTTACCTCAAAGAACGGTTTCAATTCCTTTGTGACTCCCACATGAAAGTTCTTAGGTCATCGGATAACTTGAAACTTAAAATGCCAATGCATTCAAGTACTTTCCTGGACAAGTCATTTACTGTTCAGGCCGCTCGTCTATGGAATGCATTGCCTGTGGAAATAAAGCGTGCACAAACACTGCCTGCATTTAAAGGGCTTGTGAAGGATCATTACTTGACTCTGTGATCTTGTCTTCGTTCTTCACTAACTCTCTTACTTATATATATTTTGTATGTGTATGATGTCTTTGTGTATCTATTTTAGTATTAAGTATTTATTAAGTTTTCTTACTTTTATATTTGCAATAAGTGCAACCCCATTTTGTGTCCAGGCAATGCCTGTCCATTCAAGGTTGCCTGAAAGAAATCGCCTAGTGCGATAAGGCCGCCAATTGTGTGTTTTTTATTATATGGTTTCCTTTTTGTTAATTCATAATCTTGATGTGCAATAAAGTATATATAAATAAATAAATAAATAAATCTGTGTGTTAAAGAAAAGGAGGGACGAAACGCATGTTGCTAAAAAATTTATGAGTTTACATGTGGATGGATGGAGGGGGAGAGGGAGGCCAAAGAAAATATGGATGGATTGTATGAGAAGCGATATGAAAGAAAAGGGATTTAGTGATAGCGTGACGAGTGACAGGACAGAATGGAAGACCAAAACGTGTTGCGCCGACCCCAAATAAAACGGGACAAGGGCAGGAAGATGATGATGATGATCTGTGTGTCGAAGAAACATGTTTTCTTACTTTGTGTATATAATATTATACTTTCATTACCAGACTTATTTCTTAATAAAACTACAACATGATTATTTGAAAGGTAAGTATTTATACATATTTAAAATACTCTATGTGACATGATAGCTATTATTTTCTTTCAGGCTTTCATTTTACGTTTTGGTTGTATTTTCATTTGGTTTTAATTTAATTGGCATAATACGGAGACCATAGGCATATATTTTCTCAAGGAAAATGCTTCATGAAACATATTTAATAGGGAACCAAATAAAATATAATAAAATGTCACAATAGTTTGTGTGATGTTATTGTCGACCTAGAATAACAGTCCGAGAGCTTCTAGCGATGATGCCTGAGCTAAAGAAAATACCTTATGTTATTGTAATAGCCTTCACGACTGATATTCCTCACGTAACACAAAGAACACGCGAAGTTATCACAGCACACTATTATCAAACCACTGTTATTTTATAACACAAAACACTGTTATATTACAACAATATCGTTATTTAAAACTTTACTTTATTTAACGATTAAAACTTGAAAATTTAAAAATTCGAACGTGATTTATTTTAAAAATTCAACAACAATTTATTTTTATAATTACAAAAAACTTGAATTACAAACACTAGAACACTTATTTTAAGATAAAACACGAATTACGATAAGACAAAGAGAGCGAGGAATTTGAAACTCTATTTACTTTAGGGAAAGGTTTAAAATCGAATGTGGGTACAATCCACCTGTAGATTTAGTTGTAATAACAATTTGTTTTTTTTATTATTATTTATTTTTTAGTCCTAGTTTAAGATGATGATATTGGTAGATGGACATTAGTTTTTAAGGGTTAGGATAGGTTAGTTTAGAGTGAAAATTTAGCGCGGGGGTGCGTCCGGCCCGTTCCGCGTCGGGTTGTGTACTGAGGGTCTGCCCGGCAACGGCGAACTGCGGAGGATGGGATGCGGATCCGTAGTCACGGCGAATCCGGCCCGCTGCGGTGCCGGCGTTTTTCTCTGAAGGATGCGTGCGGAATTATTCGTGTATTATCGTTAGGGTTTTTATTAGGAGATAAGTAGCTACATGTTTGTATACATATTTAGATTGTTACCTTGTGTAAAGGGTCGATTAGCTATTTTTATTTTGATGTATCGTTAAGTCCAAATTAAACGTTTTTACCAAAAGTTTTTTTTAATGTTCGGCCTTCTTTGATTAGGAATCCTTTTAACCTTTCTTGAGTTTTTATGTTCCAACGGTAAATGTAACTCTATCAAAGACAAGTATCAATTTCTGTCCTTTATTTTCAGCCTAGCATTTGCCTAAGTGTATTGGGATCAGTTTTTGGAACAAAAAGGAAACTTTTGAGGTTAAAAACTTTTCCAGAAAATGCGAGTAATGTAATATCTATAATGAAATAATATTTTTAGCTTTCCAAGCTGATTCTCTAGAGACGCCTAACATATCTTAACACTTTCAGTGCAGAACAAGGTCTTATAGACCTCGTATGCGTCTTCCTTAACTCTAGGCGCCGTCGACAAGTCGGGCTCGGTCTGTAGGTTTACTAGAATGTTGAACGGCGACCTACTCATTACTCACCGTCCGCTCACGCCTACGGTAGCTGGAAATCGGGGTCGGATTCCGGCGGCTGGGGCGTGAGGTCCGTTTCTTCACATTCTTCACACGTGCGATCGTCTCCTTCGTTAGCATTACTGTATCGCAGAAGGAGGCGACCACGTGCCAATCCTTCTCGCTCCGGTCATGGCCTGTAGCAGGGCCCGGCGCGAGAGGTCGTTGCGTGGTTATACCACCACGAGGACACGGCGGTGCTCCGCCCAAGCGGGGCATACCTCCATCTTGTCTACTGGGTGGGTGACCCGAGCATTTCTTCTGTAGCTTCTTAAACATTACGGGGTCTAATAAGCCCCTTGCCGTCATTATGATAGTTTTCAAACGAAGTCATAAATGCCCCGTACCGCAAGAATCGAAATAATACAAAAATGGATGCCGCTATTAGCGTGTTAAGAACATCTTATAAGCATAATTTATTAATATAAACCAATTTCATACGAGTATTAAGAGTAATAAAATTCTCACTACGATAAATATCTTCATATCATATTTGCTAAAACGAATTTATTAGACAAGATAACTTGTAAAATACCAGCCAATTTACTTTAATAGCTCTTAAACGTAGATGTACATATGAAGGTTTAAACATACCAACTAATTTGTGTAAGAAAATTACTTTAATAAAGAAAGAAAACCCAAAAGCACTTTTACTTTTTGTAAAAACTTGGAGATTTTGATTAAAACGCCATCGTCACCTAATCTTCATGAGATTACAGAAGATTATCTGCTCATCAACTAAATGGGGTCCCTTTGGACCCAAAATTAATTTTGACTTATAACTTTTTGGAATAATTTTCCTCGTATACACTTTGACTTACTTAATTAGTGGCAGCTCGACTTCCTTATTGCCAAAGTCTTAAATAGGCTTATTATAATTAAATATTACATAACAGGAAAAGTTATTTTTTTTCTACAGAAATGGACTCTAGAATAAAATTATTTATAAAATAATGGTCAAGGATTTATATTTACATAGCACACCGTCAGAATGGAAGTGGCCAAACTTGAAAATTTGGTTCGATTTTTTCTATTTGTTTGATGTTGGCAGGAAAGTCTTTAAAATGTATGGTGTTAATACGATTTAATAATAAAGCACTACCGTGTTTTTTTTACTTATAATTTTGGGTTTTATACACTGAGCTTTAGAGTAGGCTTTTTAAAATCAGTTTGTAAGTAATTTGAATTAGGACACTTTCATGTAAACTCTTTCGGTTTATTTCAAACAAATATAAATTCAATTCACTGTATACTAATTTAATTTAATATATTATAATTAAATCTGTGTAATCTAATTTTATTTGTTGTAAATAATTTACACTCATATTTTTTCCAAACTATTAATGTATTACTTGTTTAATTTATCAATTAGTTATGTTCTTATCTGTACATAATTAGTGTATGCTGTGTTTTTCTCTAAGTGATAAGGCGCTTAGATGTAAGTTAGCAATGTAGAAATTATAATGAACCTTTATCACAACTGGAGTATTTTTCTGCCTTGCAGCTAAACGAATGATACTTAGACAAACTGTACACGTCAATTATAACTACTTTCTCTTACTTTATCAGCAGGCAAGACGAGTCGAAGAGTTGTCCAGTGAGTGCTTCATTTAAATACTTACCTGAAAAGAAAATACAATTGTGAATTTTAATACATACAGAAAATTCAAAAATTATTTCTGACATATCCGTCAAAGACTTTGAAATCATCCAACCGATATACTCTAGACCAGTTTCATTAGACAGACAATACCTAATGGTTTTAGAACAATTAAACAATCATTTAAAAAATGCTCAATTTCTATTCTAAATCGTCATCATTATCTTCATGCCATTGCCCTGTGTTATTTGGAGTCGGCGCAATATGTTTTTTTTTCTTCCATTCTGTCCTGTCACCCGACCTGGTATCACTGACTCTCTTTTCTTTCATATCACTCCTCACACAGTCCATTCATCTTTTTTTCTTTGGCCTCCCTCTCCCTCTCCATTCATTCACGTGTATATTTTTTCCATCAAAATATACGCATTTTCAGCAAAAAATGCATTCCTTTTTTGAGCCGTAGTTCTATTCTAAAGCACCACTCCTCGGACAGTGAGCAATGGGTAGCTCGCTGTCCGGCCATCCGATAACTGTCCGGACCAAGCCCAAGTTGTCGACGGCGCGCACTGTTCCCGCGCGCCTCAAGGAGTTGTCAGCAACAGCAGGGACCCAGCTGGGTCGAAGCCTATTGGGGTCAGGGGTTAGTTTCGAAAGACAGCTCGAGCCCTGGTATGAAGGCTAGAAGGCACGGGGTGGGTCTTTTAGTCAGTAAGAGTCTGACACTATCTCCCGTTCCGCCCAAGAGCGGGGTTTGTCATTGGATGATTTTTTCTCACCATAAAAAAGCACCATTTCTCAAATGAAATAAAAAATAGGTTTTTATTTGATTTTTAATTTCTTGTTTTCATGTTACTCATCTTTTCTATATCAAATGTTAAAGAAAACAAATAAAAGTAACCTCTATACTCTTATTATTAGGGTCTTGACCCCGAGGCTAGAAGCAACGACTGTATCGGAAGAATCCTTTACTGAAATACTCTTAAACCAACGAACCGTCTCCTTGGGTTATTGTGATCCCGAACTCGAGTATTTCCGTACTCCGTGGAATGGTCGAGTATAAAATAGATTGGTACAGAAGGTCAACTCTTGGCAATATCTTGAGACATTGTACGACTATAGCCTATGGGCTCGTTTTGTGGAAGACTAAATAGGGTTGGTTTAGGATGCTAACGGAGTGCATTAGGGATATTTGCAACGGTCTATACCGACTGCTTCATAGCGGCTTCCTCGTTGCGTCGCGTGCAAGGCAGTTCCAACAGCCTTTTAAATACGAAAACGATTAACGATTTTTTATTTACGATTGAGTGTCCTATTTTGGGGCAGTGAAATGAGATACTCTGTTCAGGCGGTGTCTTTTTTGATACGTACTTAAAAGGTAAATTTATAATTTGTTTGAATAAGTACAAGGTGATAACATAGTTATAAGCTTTACTATCCATTTTTTTGAGAAAATCATTTTTTTTGAAATAAATGAATAATTATTATTATTTATGTAGAAACGCTTCGCATACGGCATATGCAAGTTTACTTGCAGCCGGCATTTGTTTGAGATGCCGCCGCGCATGTTCGCATCTCTATGTTTGCACGCGAGAGTTTTCGATCGCTGTACGGAGTCAACCTTCTGTACTCCTCTATTTTGCGATTACTAGGTCCTAAGGGAAATCGTGCCGCTTTCAATGTATCAGATAAATTGATCGAATTCGACATTATGTAAACAAGCAATGATGTATTTCAGAAAACTACATAAAATATTGGGACGTCTATATGATAAAGTTTTTTTTGTCTATGTTCGTTATTTGCTTGGTTCAGGAGAGTCAGCGGAGTGATTGGAAAAATATAATAATAAAAGGAAATACAAGACGACAGTTATAATGACGAACATCAAGAACATTCTAAGCTCTAAACAACATCACTGTAGGTACGGGCTTGCGGTCGGTGCAATGGGTAGCTTGCCGTCCGGCCATAAGGTATCCTTCTAGACCGAGCCCGTGTCGTCAATGGAGCGTAGTGTTCTATGCGCGCCTGAAAAAGATGTCAGCAAAACTGTATGGGCTCAGCAGCCGAAGCCTACTGGGGTCAAAGCTAGCCTGAAAGAAAAACCTGAGGCCCCGGAACAAAATCTATCCATCTTTTTTTTGGCCTCCAGATTTATACTAACTCGTACGTTACTAAAATAGCTTTCGTTTCATCCCTCCTCTTTACATGACCATTTCAATTTATGTATATATTTGTTTAACCCTTTTAACTTTTCAGTGACTGGCTGATTAGTACTTCATAAGGAAGGAATATTAAATTATTTATCCCTTGAGGGGATGAAAGATTGTAAGGAAGTATAAAATCCTTGCTAGAAAACATTTGCCAGTTAAAAAGCAAAAACATTTAAATTAAAGGTTTGGTTTTCGATTCATTCAATTTTTCGGTTATTACCTACCCAATTACATTCTAAAAATTGATCAAGGCAAAAGCCCACTCACCGTTCTTCCTCAAACGTCATCGATTATTCGCCACGTGCAAGAGTACTGACGACTGAACATCAATGACGACAGATTGTCCGTAAGGCAACCCCTCTGACGTCATCCTGTCAACGTTTGGCTTCTCACTAGCCAAGGTTGCGCGATTTTTTTTTTATCTGTTATAAACTAGTACTTGACTGCGATCCCGCCTGATGGTAAGCAGTGATGCAATCGTTGATGATGAGGCGCACTAGTTTATTAAGAGCCTATTCACTCTAGCCTTGAAAACACCCCAATTATAATCAGACGGGAAGACCGCAGCAGGCAAACTGTTCCAGTCCTTTGATGTACGCGGTATAAATGACGAGGCGAAACGCTTAGTCCGGACCGTAGATGTTTCAACAACGTAAGGGTGGATACTTGCCATGCGTCGGTTTGTCGGATGGTAGAAATGAGATGGCGAAATCAAGTCATGCAATTCTTGCGCACACTCTCCAAAATGCAATCTGTAAAACACCGAAAGGCTGGCTACCCTACGTCTGTGCTCAAGGCTTTGAAGATTGGACTTAACCAAAAACCTTGCGCGATTTATTACGGGTTTTATATCGTAGACTTACTAACTTGTAATAGCCTACGTGAGTATACTAGCTACCTATATTTGCTCAAGTTTTTAATTGGATGTACCAAAGAGACAGCTCTAATCGATCATTTTTAGGGTTCCGTACCTCAAACGAAACCCTTATAGGAAACTTGGTTGTCCGTCTGCCTGTTTGTCTGGCAAGATCGTTTATCTCAAGAACACGTGAAGGTATTGGGTTGAAATTAAAATCATATATTCAAGTCTGCGGTTGCTTGAAGCTGTGAATAAATCAAACTACCAAGTTGACAATGTAGAAGGTCGAGCAATAATAATAAAAGAACTAATAAGCAAAGTAAATATACATTTTGTAAATATTATTAGATTGTAACTAGATAATAATTATATAAATAGGTGACCCGTTTATAGGTAATAAGTAATATAGGTTATATTAGTATAGATCATATAGCATTTAAAAAAACGTGAAATGTTATTTTCTAAATGTTGTAAATATTAAACATTTATGTATGAAGCAATACCATCTCGATTATTTAAAAGATTGTTATTAGTACTTCTTATAGTGACTATTCAATATTAACATGTGTACCTACTTAGTCAATATTGTTCAGTAGGAGCAACAATACTTATTTTATTAATATTTGTATGCCGCTTACTGTGGCAGGACACAGAGATACCTACATATTTAAAAACTTTTGTAACAACAAAATTGTACCTGTGTGCACAAATAAACGTTTTGTATTTTATTTGTAATTGACAAAGCTACGGTAGTCAATAACACGTAGAGCATAATCTATAACCCATTCATAACAAGATTAGACATTTTAACACCTTTTTTACTGTCCGTTCAACCGATTTTGACTTCTATTTAGAAGACATAAGGATGGTATTAAAAGCAAAAAAGTGGTTACAATTCCAACTATTTACTGCAGCCGCCATTTGACATGCCACCAACGCAATAAAAGTCAAAATTCTCCTCCTCCTCATGTGCTACAAAGTGGACCGATGTCCTGGTGAAGGCCGCAGGTGAAGGATGCGGGACACATAAAACAATTCGTTGGGGCGACACTTGGGGGAGGCAAATGTTTAGAAATAGACGCCTTTCGACTGAACTACTGCTGATGGTGTGTTGGTGCACTGTGATAATTATTATTTTAATACTAGCCTGAGTTTGGATGATCGTCTAAAGTGTAGGTATAATCCAAGACAACCCGACGTACGGCGATCATCCACCCTTACATTGTTGATACCTCTACGGTCCAGACTAAGCATTTCGCCTTGTCATTTATAACGTGTAAATCGAAGGACTGGAACAATTTGCTTGCTGCAGTCTTCTCGTCCAATTATATCTTACGTGTTTTCAAGGCTAGAGTGAACAGGCTCTTAATAAACTAGTGCACTTCACCAACAATGCTTGGATCACTGCTTAACTTCAGGTGGAATCACGGTCTAGCACCATTTTGTATCATTTAAAAAAAGCCAAACACTACTTCCGTTGAATGCCTTTCAAAACTAAAAAACGCCTATTTTTGCTTTGAGCAATGTTGGTCGATAAGACAGGCAACTACATGTGGCTTTTAGTCAGTAAAATTCTGACCCAACCTCTCGCTTCTATTACACCTGTATAACATAGAAAAAACAAGTTCCAAGAGACTGAGATCACCCCTTACATCAGATGGCCTATACGCCAGAGTTATAACTCAACCGACAAAGCCCAATTTATAGGCTGTCAAAAAGCAAACACTTTTTATTTTATTGCCATCCCACCATTGCATAAACCATGATATAACTCGCATTTACCTAAAGCAGGTAAATTGAAAAACTTGGTCGGCAAGCGAATCGGTGGGGCAGAAATAAATGGCGCATCATTCATAGGCATTTGTGAGTGTACCTACGTAGAGATAGATGTAGGTGAGGCTTTTACGAAGCTCTGTTGTATCATTCGCTAAGCGGTTAGGGAGAGGGGCCAGAGAGGAAGCGTGAGTGGATTTTTTTTTTAATACACTTACGTACGCAATTTACTGTTTTTCTCACTAGTACGGAAAAGTACACAAGCTCGCCCCTAAAACCATTCAGAAATCAGATACATTTATTTCAAGTAAACCATTTACAGGTACTTTTGAATTGTCAAAATGTTTGTCAGTCAAAAAAAATGGAAGCTAAATTAATACTCAATACTTTATTACATTCATATTGTGTACATAGGTGGTATAAAATATTTTCAAGATCAATATGGACCCTGTCGGGCACAGTGAAGTTAGGATCACACATTCCAAAGTATAGATATCTATAGAGAAAAAAGTACAGGAAATCGAGTTTCTTGCACGTTCTTCTTCACTTTCTCTCTCTCACCCTATTAAATAATTATAATAAATTACAAAATCGTACACAATGGAAAGCGAAGACAAGGAGGGCCGACCCCAAATAAATGGGATAAGGTTTATTCAAAAGAAGAAGAATTCATCTGGCTGGCTTTGAATCCGCGATCTACAACTTCAAGTCGGGGCCGTTACTTCTAGGCCACCAATGCTCTTCTTAAGAATAATAAATTATAGTAATAAATGGGTTTATTGACACAAAAAAGCAGGTAGCAAACAGTTTAAAGGCCTGGCTCTTGAGCTAGGTCAACCTGTGGTACAAAAGCCAGTGTCAAAATATTTACACAATTTTTTACGTACTATTTACGTAGTTATTTAAGTTAATTTGGAACAAAACTTAATATGTAATTAACCATTATTTATAAGTAAAATACTTGTAGTAGCAATTATTTAATCATATCAAGAGTACAATTTGTAACATACTTTTGGTAGTAATTGGATATTTTAGTGAAGAAAATTCCTAATCCATTGCTTTATAAATATGTTTGAAATAATCCGTCCGCTCGATTACTTATAATTAATAGATTTAAGGGCGTGCAATTCGACATTATACATTTTCACTGTTTTACATACAACCACTCTTACGCAATTATTACGTTACTACACCTTTTTCATTTTATATTTTGTAAACGCAGTGTCTTGGGGATATTATTTTTTTCTATTGAAATCAATCCAATGACGTATCTATAATACGTATTTCCTGGAACAAGTTTGGTAAAATATTCGAGTAAATCACGGAATTACCGAATGCTAACAGAGTTTTCAGGCGTTATCTCTCTTTTTTCGCGTTGCCTTTTTGTCGAACATCGCGTTGGATTGCGTTAGATGAAGTAACATGCTCTTAAACCATGCTCGATGTTGGAGATAGGCGAGTGCAAAAGTAGCCTCTTAACACAATGAACATTGTGAAAATGCCAAAAATCAATGCTAATACTGATTTTGCTATTACGCAATTGTCCTGTGCGACAATATTTCATGCCAGTCCTCCATCGCCTTAAAAAAAAATTAAATTAATAAATATCGAGCGAGAAAGATGGAACTATACACTAGTATACACCATAGACAAACATAGCGTTAGTATATGCGAAACCCGAAACACGTGTTTGATATTTTTATGTAAAGAATCTGCGTACAAAATTTTATACCCAATTTTATCATGAAAATTCACAAAGTTGTTATGATACCTGGTTGTCCGCACAAATACATGGTCACCGGGCTATCCAGGTGGCTGAGGGGTTGTTTTGTTTTCGCAACAAGCAGTACGCTGGCTGCTTATGCTTGCTATGATCTGCCGTGACCTGTTTTGTACTTAGCGACAGTAGACCCAACCTTTGACATTTTTTTAAATATTTAGGAAAAAATATAACGTGGTGTAAAAATTGTTGGAATCGATTCAGTTACTGATTCTGAACAAACTATACTCTGGTTTCGCATTATATACTAAAAATAATATTGTATACGAGAAGCTCCATCCCTTTAATACTTTAGATCATCAAATGGATCGCATTAAAAAATGGTGGTCGAGCCTCAGGTCAAGTGGAGTGAAACCTGGAGAACAAATCCTAGGGAAAAGAAAAGAAAGAAAAGAAAGAAAAGAAAGAAAAGAAAGAAAAGAAAGAAAAGAGAGAAAAGAAAGAAAAGAAAGAAAAGAAAGAAAAGAAAGAAAAGAAAGAAACGAAAGAAAAGAAAGAAAAGAAAGAAAAGAAAAGAAAGAAAAAAAAGAAAAGAAAGAAAATAAAGGAAAGGAAGAAAAAAAAGACAAGAATAAACGTTTAGTCGTACCTCACACATACAGTAGAGATAAAATAGGTACCTATGTATAAATAACATTAAAAACTTCACACCAATACACACCTAGAAACCCGTAACGAACCAAGATAATAAAGTTCAGAAACACCACATCTTTTGAACTTTCTTTTGTTTCATATACTTTTGTAACGAATTGTCTGATTGTCAAAGAAACTATCACGTCGGTACGTGCTCCTGGCTGAAACTAAGATTGAACCTGCTTTGGATTCCAGTCACACTTAAGGCCTTGAGATAAAAGTAAGAAGGCCACAAGGTCTTTAGGTTTCTAGTTTTAAGTGTGTTCACCTATGTGTTTCGAATACAGTTCTTTTATTTAAAGACTGACCGTCTAGTGCGCCTCACTATCAACGATTGCATCACTGATTACCATCAGATAAGATCGCAATCAAGCACTAGTTTATATCAAATAAGAAAAAAAAAACTTAGCAAGTCAACGTTTGGGAGAGAGCAATAGAAAGGACTATTCTCGGAGTTTCCTTGCGTGATCACATCAGAAATAAAGATATCCGTAGAGGAACCAAGGCTATCGATATAGTCTAAAGAATCGCTAACTTAAGTGGCAGTGGGAAAGGCACATCGCTCGAAGGACAGAAAAAAAAAAAAAAAATTGAGAACTTTTATTTAGGAAGTCGGTGTTCCTATAGTAATTTTGTCTCTTCGTTAAGGTAGTCATACACGGCAGTTATACCTGTCAGTTAAGCTAGAATGAAACCTGCACAGGTGTGCAACATACACGATCCGGTTTACCTATACAGGCAAACCTGTCAGGTATACCCTAGCGTGTATGGCGGGCATTTTTAACCGACTTCTAAAAAAGGAGGAAGTTCTCAATTCGGATGTTTGTATTTTTTTTTATGTATGTTCGCGCATAACTTCGTCACTTGCCAACCAATTTGAAAAATTCTTTTTTTGTTGGAAAAGGTATACTTCCCAAATGGTCCCATAGTCACCAAGTCGGGATCTGATGATGAAATCTTGGCGAAATCGAGGGAACTCCTCAAATATTATAGGCAAATATATAGTTCTTTTGGTATTTTCATCAAAGACTTAAGCATTTATAGTCAAAACATGACATTTGATGAAGTGGAACTGGTGAAGAAGACCAGAAATGACCAACGCAAGTTCATACTCACACAGATCTCCCAATGATCATAGTTACAAATAAATGAATAGTTCTGAATAGGTATGTTGAAAATGGTATCATAGATGTGGCCTGATGATGATGATGGAGCCAGAAGATAGGCACCGGAACTCCGTAATTAATCAATGTATTCTAGCCGTGTTTGAGCTTATTAGAATTGTCTTGAGATGCACTTTGGTTATAAGATACTTTCGAACTGATCTGATGATGATGATGGAGCCGGAAGGTAGACACGGGAACCTCATAATAAAACAATGTATCGCAGGGTTTGAGTTAATTGGAATTGTCATGAGAAAAAGGTCCTCAGGCTGTAAGTCTATTGCAACTAAAAAGTGTGAAATAAAAAACTTTTTACAAAAAAAAAATAACCGACTTACTAAAAAAAAACCACTAAAACCATCAAAATAACTTTAATTTCAGAAGTCGGTGTTAAATAACGAAGAGGCAAAACTATTATAGAAACACCGACTTCCGAAATTAAAGTTATTTTGATGGTTTTAGTGGTTTTTTTTTAGTAAGTCGGTTATTTTTTTTTTTGTAAAAAGTTTTTTATAATAAACAAGTAGAAATTTCTAAAGTAATATTGAGAATTTTCTACTGATTGGTCTTAAAACAATAATGTTCCAATTAGACAAAAACAAACACATCTAAGCTATTTGTTTACTATTCTCATGGCCCCACTCCTAAAGGTCATGGCCCCTCAATGGTGTCTGCACAAATATCATTGGTAGAAACCCTGGTATTTAATTCACATCGGCCATCGAGATTAGGTATACTTAGCGCAAATAAATACAATATGGTGAATTTATTATGACCATCCATTTTCTTTGGCATTGGGTATTTTATTATTGTTGGTTGGTATATAATGTCTTCTTATTCTTTATTATAATGTAATATAGAAACGTTTTAAAATCCGGAGTTTCTTACCGGTTCTTCTCCATACCAAACGAACCATTGGAACCTTGCTCTTCCGACGGCTTTGAGTGTTCATTTAGGCGTTCGCGAAATAAAATGTTTTAAATTAAAATGAATTCAAAGACACAATTTATATAAAAACTATTTCAACATGCGTAAACCAAAAAAAAAATAACCAATTATAGTGCGTATTATAGTGATTTTTGCATTAACTCTTATTTTGTTTGGCGTAACTAAATTTTTCACGTAGGTTATACAAGAAAGAGACGAATATCTATATAATTGCCACTTGTTCACGTGAGTGAATTAAGTGAATGATTTTTAGGTTATTTGAGAGGGTTGCACACACTACAGGTTTTGTCACTTGTTTTACAGACTACATTTTTAAGCAACCGATGAAATTATAATTCAGTGATTAATTTGTGGAGGCTAAGTCGACAAGGCGAACCAGACGGCGGGAATAAGAAATACAACGATAGTTTTAGTCTATGCAAAACTTGAAACACGTGTATATTTTAATAGTAAATAGTATTTTTATGAAATGAACCTATGTACAAAGTTTCATAACCGTATCATAAAAAATCTCAAAGTTATAAGCTTCTTATTTTACTTGGTTGTCCACACTAATATATGGTCACCGGACCATCCGGGTGACTGTCGGGTTGTTTTGCTCCCGCACCCAGCTGTGTGCTGGTGCCTAATGCCTGCTGTGACCTATAGTGACCTTTGTTGTACTTAGTGTCGGTGCTGTCCAACTTGTGACCTTTTTAAATATTTTTGGGAAAAATATAATATGTGTAAGCATTACACGAATAAAATCAGTTACTGATTCTGAACAAACTATTCAGGTTTCGTATAAACTAAAAATAATGTTGTTGAGATAGCACACCTTATAATTAGATACTATAATTAAATAGGTATCATTAGTCTGTTCTCAAACATAATCTGTTATTTTTAGATTAACCATACTCAAATAAAATAGCACACAAGCAATTCTAAATAATTCGCAAATATGATGAGGAAAATCGGAAACACGAAGACGCCATTTTAAATTATTAATGTATTCACGACAATCGAGTGCCAGTCCTAATGACTGCGTTTAATATTGAAAGGTATTAAGCAGGTATTGAGTACCTACGGGTGCCTGGAGAGGAGCGTCGGGGGACGGGAGCTGTACCGTTCTGAACTCATAAATCTATATTTTAGGAATAACACATTTTCGAACGAGCTCACATTTCATGCTCAGGTTACCTAAGAAAGCAGTGATGCCATTTTATCGGCTATAAAATGCGGACAAGATTTAGCTTTGGTATTAATTTTGCGAATTGTAAGACCATATTGTAATGGTAATCATTCTATATCTGAACCATCTTCTACACTTATAATATAAAGAAGTAAAGTTCCTTTGTATTTTTTTTGTTTGTAGAAGGTAATCTCTGAAAGTATTGGTCTGATTGTTAAAATTTTTCACCGATAGAAAGCTGCTTTATTCTTGAGTGACATAGGCTATATTTTATGTACACAGAAATAATTTCTAGGGTAGGGTAAAATAAGATAACGCAGTTTTAGATAATCAATTTTGAATTTACGAGTATGTCCTCCCTTAAAGAATGACAACATTTTACCTTTATAATCGTATTCTTTTCGCTACTGGATATGTATTTCTAAAAGAGTACCCACAAAGTTGACCCATTAATTTTTTAAATGATATAATTAACCAACACTTAACTGTGAACCCACCTGATGGTAAGCAGCGATGCAATCGTTGATGGTGAGACGCACTAGTTTATTGAGAACCTATTCACTCTAGCCTTAAAGATACCTAGGTTATAATTAGACGGGAAGACTACTGCAGGCCTATTATTTATTTACACAAGATTGCGCCCGCAAGTATCTTCCTGTAATCCTGTTGCAAACATTAAGACAAATTAAAGAGATAATGGTGAAATTAATGACGACACACTCACATTAGGAAGTAAACACTGGCCTTAATGAGTTCTGTAAGTTAGTCTACTTGGCCTCACATTAATTACAACCAGGATACCTTCATACATACCAAAGCACCTATTTCGGTAATATATCCACCAACGATATATCTACCGGGTTATTTGTAAATCACTGGCAACCTATCAAGACTATGTTACTAACATCCTAAACAACAGCTTTCGTTCTATGACTTTTAAAAAATTATCATCGAGCGACGGGGATGCTTGATGCACTTGCGTCGCGTTATAAATACGTAGGTAGGTATGGCAAAATATAGAGATAAAAATGTGTTATACGATCAATAAATGTAATAACATTATGGCGGGGGAGAACATGCGCACTTTTCTGCATTAATGCGGAAAATAACCTATTGGGTGCCTGTCAGCGGTGGGATAAGAGCAGGTTTTCATGTGAGTGTATTGAAAAAGTTATTTCATGATTTCTTATTTAAAAAAAAGTCTTGGAAACTTGAGTCTAAGATTCAATGTTCGGTTTGGGCACTGAAGTGTCCACTTCAGTTACTCTTTGCAAAAATTTAGCCAATAAATTAACTCTTTGCTTATTTATTATTGCTGAGTTAATAATAATGTCTGATAGATACCAACAAATAAATTGTGTCAAAAAATACAACGGGACAAGAGAATGATAGGTACATCCTCATTAAGAACGATGACCTAGCATTGATGACAGCAGCACATTTACAAAATGGCTGACAAAAACAACGACATTATTTTTCAATTAATGCTGTGCAACAAATAGTGAAGTGCCTGCGGGTTTTTACCTCGGATTACAGTTACTGTGAATGAAAAAAATAAAACAGCCAAATGCGAATAAGACTTGCGCATAAAGATTTCTGTGCCATCATCTATACATTGTTTTATATATTTTTTTAGTTTTTAGTAGATATTTGTTATTATAGCAGTAAAAAAGTAAAATGTTGTGTAAAAATTTCAACCGTTTAGTTATTACGGTCCATAAAATACAGTGAATGTCATATATCTTCGAACTTTTCGTTCTAGGACATGCCGGTTTCCTCACAATTTTTTCCTTCACCGTTTTGAGAGTAGTAGTGAAGGGAAATAAATTACACAAAGTAATGTGTCTGTTTGGCGTTGTTATCGGGACTAATAACCATTAAAATTCATTTTACAATTTCTGTTCACACATACATATACACAGAAGATACATTATTACAAAAAAATGTTCAAAGGTACTGCTTATATCAAAAAGAAATTTCTTTCAGCAGAACTGCGAAAGGAGTGATGGAGACAATAGTGTGTTGGGAATAGGAAAAAAAGAGTTTGTGTTATCTTAAATTAAAGTAATAAATACTTTTATACTAAAAATAAATACATATATATTACATACTAGCTGTCCGCCGGCGACTTCGTCCGCGTGTACTTCGGTTATCGCACTCTTAACGTGTTTTTCCGTAGGAATAAGATGTTTTTTCGAAATAAAAAGTAGTCTATGTTCTTTTCCATGTCAAAAGCTATATCCATGCCAAATTTCATCCAAATCCGTTCAGCCGTTTTTGCGTGATTAAGTAACAAACATCCAAACATCCATACTTTCACATTTATAATATTAGTTAGGATAAACATATATAATTATCACACTACAGAGGTAAGATAATGGTATATTACTTTAGTGTTAAAAGGATACATTAAAGAAATATAAAAAAAACCAATATAACCTCTTTCTAAAATTAGTTTGAATTGAAAAAAAAGTCGAACATCACATATTGCAGTGGAAATATTGCGAGCATTAAAGCACTGTTTGAAAAGAACCAAAGAGTAGAACAATAACTGACGTTCAAACTTGTCTTCTAAAACTCGTATACTTTAGCCATTAGCCTATTGCTACCAGAAACTTTCTCACTATCCCAAAAACAATACAAATAAACAATATCTAACTTCTCCATCTGGTTCCAATTCCCGGTGTCCACAATGGCGTTACGTCACGCCTATGACGTCATTCCCTTCACTTTGCTTGTCCATTAGCTGGCTGCAAATGGGTCGCGTGTTTTGGCGATGCGACGACGTGTCATCAATCGTAGTGGCGTAACGTATGTTTGTTTTTACTTTTTTTGTGGGATGTGTGAAAAGAACAGTAAATCGAATTGGCTGTAACTGTGAGTGAAAAATAGTTTTGAGTAAAAAGTGTACAGAGAACGAGAATAATGGTGTGAAAAGATAATGTAATCGCTTTTGATCATTTTATAGCTTCTTATAGTACAGTCTTCTTTCTGCTTTGCTTTTCAACTTCCTACAGAGAGTCTTTTTTTTATTTTAGACTGCCTCAGAGGATAGGATTAGGATTTACGCATCTACATCTACACTAATGTTATAAAGAGGTAAAGTTTGTTTTGTTGTTTGTAGGAAGTAATCTCTGGAAGTACTGGTTCGATTGCTAAAATGTTTTCACTGATAGAAAGCTGTTTAATTCCTGAGTGTCATAGGCTATATTTTATGAACGCGAGCGAAACTGGCTGCTAAAGCTAGTCGTGAATGCTTTCATAAGCATGTAAACTCCCATAATTACCTACAAGAAACCTAGAACCACTACCTTTAGTGTGTGTTTACTTCGTGCGGGTATTGAACTTGATACACAATGCGCAGCAGCCAATTGCTTAATCACAGTGCCATCTGTCCTGTTGTGTGTCGGTTCAATAAATTTGTATGACGAAACATAACAGGCAAAGTTGATGGTAAAAACTAGTGTAATATGTTATAATTTGGTATGCAAAAAAATATATTCTACTAGCTTTTGCCCGCGCGGCTTCGCTCCCGCTCTACCCTACTCCACCCTACTATACCCTACTCTACCCTACTATACCCTACTCTACCCTACTCTACCCTACTCTACCATACTCTACCCTACTCTACCCTACTCTACCCTACTCTACCCTACCCTATCCTACTCTACCCTACTCTACACTACTCTATACTACTCTACACTACTGTATTCTATACTACTCTACCCTACCAAACTTCACATAAACCATCTACTAAATAGTCCGAACAAAGCCTAAACATTTGTTTTGGATAAGTGAGCCCGTTCTTGAGTTATAAAATTACAATAAAAAGTGGCATTGATTTTTTTATAAATAGATTTAACTAACTCGAAGAAATCCCTTGTTTTTTCTTTGTTCTTTGTTTCTTTTTCGAACTAATTTTCCGTACCCACTAAATTCACTATCCCAATATTCTTGGAAACTCCCCTTTGTCTAATCTAAGACAACAATACAGCGTTCCCTGTAATTCGTGTCGGCCAATTTGTTGGGCAACAAGTTGGCCGACTACAATATACACGTGTATTTATAAAAAGACATGACGACATGTTCCGATGGCTTACAGATCGTTTACCCTTAAGCCCCATCATAATCGAGTGACTCACCATTAAACCCGATTTTGTCATACGATAAATATACTTATATGGGTTATAACAATAATAGATACGCTAAAAATAAGTGCCCCGCCCATTGCTACTGAAGTTTGGCGATTCTTCGAACTATGTCGGTAACCTTCGTTCTCCTGCGGATATCTTCATTTATGATGTGATCATGCTAGGAAACTCCGAGCATAGCCCTTTCCATTGCCCTTTGGGTGACTTTAAGTCTTCTTATGAGGTCCATTGTAAGCGTATAAATAAATAAAAAGAAAAAATAATAAATTCTTCCCTCAAAGTACAGATGGGAACAAAAAGCTTCAAAAATGGGAAACAAAAATCGTCTGACGCAAAATGGTAAAGAAAAAATACCGTCCCACCATTCCGATTCCCAGTACCGCTTTGTCCCAGTTACTTTGAAAGTAACGTTGGTCTGAAAGGGTAAAATTCCATACCTTTTAATTTAACACGAAAATCTTCAAAAGAGAATTCATGTATGCCCATCAGCAGTATCTTTCATAATGCTATGAAGCCTTCAAAAGAATTATTAATTACTCGACTCCATCGGGTTCCATGAGTATTGAAAATTGTTTAAATATTATCGTGAAATGTGTTTCAGTATAATATACAGCCGAATTCATTATTTCTTGTCAATAACAGCACACATTGCCTCTATTATTCCTCTCTATGTACCATCGCCGCTATTTCTGCCTGCTCGCTTAAAAAATAATTCGCTTGAATCCTGCGCCTTGACGCCAGACCAAACCCTTTTTAAATTTTTTTTTGGTGGGTTTAAAATATCCAAATGACATCCCCCGCCCTTGAGCGGAGCGGGATATACTGTCACACTCTTACTGACTAAAAAACCGACCCCGTTTTTTCTTGCCTTTCATACCGGGGCCGAGCCTTCCTTTTGGAAACAGACCCTAGCTCGTGTAGGACCCAGCTGGGTCCCTAAGGTTGCTGACAGTTGTCAAGGAGTTCCTTGAGGCGCGCGGGAACAGTGCGCGCCGTCGATGACTTGGGCTCGGTCCGGACAGTTACCTGAAGATCGGACTACGAGCTACCCATTGCTCGCCGTCCGCAAGCCCGCGCCTACAGTGGGCGCCTGCCACTCCTCCTTACTACAGACCATGTCCTGTACCAAGGACTGGCGCGAGAGATCGCCGCCGCCGATCGCCCCCACGAGGACACGGTGATGCTTTGCCTTAGGTTTGTGGTACAAATAAACGTTTTTCTTTCTGTTAAGCGGGGCAAACCAAACGCTTTGATTTTTCGTTTCGAGTGTAAGCAAAAATGAACTTAGCGGTGGTCAGGCGGAAGTATCTCTGAAATCTCATACAAATGTACATTCTTATTATTTGAGATCCTTACTCTGGGTTTGACCCGAAGAATCGCCAAACTTCAGTGGCAATAGGTAGGACATTGCTTGCAGAACCAATAGTGGGTGAAGATGAAAGCCACGTACCAGGAGACGCAGCGTTGGAAAGCCTTCTACAAGTTGGACCGATGATCTGATGATGGATACGTAATCTAATGGATGCAAAACGCACAACACCGGTCGTTATGGCGACACTTGGGGGAGGCTTATGTCCAACAGTGGACATCTTTCGGCTGAATTGGTGATGATTTTCAAAAGCTGTACGTGTGATTATTCAAAATCACAATGTGTCAAGATATTGTATCAAACCAATAAAACTTTAAGCACCAGAAGAACCTCAAAAATGGAATAAAAGGGACATCGGCTACCGATGTCCCTAATATTAGCAGTCGACCAATTTGACACCTAAAGCTGCCAGTGACAATGAATTTTAAAAAAGGTAAATAAAATCTCATGGATTTATTGGTGACCATGCCTTTTGGCCTCCCACAGCCGTTGACACTCAATCTATCAATCAATTTTTAAAATATCAATATAACAGCGCTGTGATTGATTGAACGTTGAAAATGTTTGGAAGCCCTTTTATATTTTAAAGGTATTTTTAATTATTTGACTTTCTGAATAGAGACCAAAATTGGGTTCTTTACGTATTTCGTCTCTTATATATTATTTTCGCCAAATTGGTTCGCACTTAGTGGGCTTTTACCTGACAAATTCAATATAATTCCTCTCGACATATTTTTGATAGTAAAACTTCTTAGGTAAGAATTTTATTATTACAATAGAAACATTAATGGCGCAACACTATGTATTAAATGAGGAACCAGAAATAAACTGAAATGTAGAAACGGAGTTAATCTTTTTTATTAGCTTAGACATACTGAAAGTAAATAGATATTTTACTTGTGAACATCTGCAATATTTGAGGAGGTGTTCCTCTTACTTCTTACTTGTGAACATTGGAGATGCTCATACTTAAAACTAAAGCCGATTTTAAGGGGATGCATCTCGACATACATTATCACAGTTTTTTATACAACCGCTCTTACGCGATTATGACGTTATTACACATTTTTCATCAAATATTTTGGAAACACAGTATTTTGTGGACATTATCTAGGCTTCTATGGAAATCAATTTATAAATTTGTGTAAAACTAATCCAGTTAAGACCTCTGAAAATCTGCTATTTTGCATGAAATTTGACACTTCATAATTTACTCAAAAATTAAAAAAAAAAAACAAAAAAGTACAATTATACAAGCCCAGCAAATTTTATCAAAATTCTAAATAATGACAATGTTTTTCAAAAACTTTTAAGGGTTTCAAAAAAACACGTATTTCCTGGAACAAGTTTTGTAAAAAAATCGAGTAAATCACGGAATTACTGAATGCCAACAGAGTTTTCAGGTATTATCCACTCTTTTTTCGCGTTGCCTTTTCGTCAAACATCACGTTGGATTGGTTAGATGAAGCAACAAGCTATTAAACCATGCTCGATGTTTACGATAGGCGAGTGGAAAAGCAGCCTCTTAAGGTGAAGGCACGTGAGCATATTCGCATGATGTTGGTAGAATCATCACCGCGCTAATTAGTTGGATTTGTTTTTTCACTACATCATTGTTTATTTATATGTATGTATCTAAGTATGTATTTACTATTGTATTTTTTTTTCTCTTCTATTTTGTCTATTTATTAAGTTGCACCTGCCATGTAATGTGTCTGCACCACCCTAAGGTCGACTGGCAGATAATGCCTAAGGCATTAAGTCTGCCTTGGTACAGTTTTTTTGTGCATAAAGCTTTACATAAATAAATAAAACTACACAATTCCAGAAATACTGTTTTTTTTGTCAAAGGTGAGAAATCATCGAATAACTTCTCCCACTCTGGGTGGAGTGAGAGGGGGTATCAGACTTGTACTGACTAAGGCCCGTACTAATAAACGATACTCAACTCCGTCCTCAAGTGCGATATCATTTGATCCCCGATTATACGGTGTCAAAAGCTCAAGATCATTGCTAATTAATAAACACATGAGTCCAGAATCTCAGTTACTAAGTACCTTGGGCTTGTGAATCTCGTTTATTAATACAATCAGGACCTCAAACTTGATATCAAGTACAAGATCTTGAGCTAAGGAACGTTTATTAATACGGGCCTAAATCTCATCCGTCCCTTCAATATTCAATATTTCAAACAATCCCACTGCCCTAGCAAACATAACCTTTAGCGGGGGCCATCAAGCCCATTGCAGTAAATAATAGATATAAGTTTAATATTTCCCTCGACGAGTTCTATCAAAAAGACCTCTACCAAACAATCACCATAATGGCAATTGTTCACATTATTTTTCATATTATTTCTCTGCGATCGCTAACTCAAAAATACTGCTGTTACTTCATAATTTACTCACGGAGCCCGAGACCTTTCCAACGAATGCAAAACCGCGGAAATCGGTTCGTGCGTTCTGGAGTTATAGCGTCAGGAAGGAAAACCCGACTTATTTTTATATAGTAGATTAATATTATAATAGTAAAAGTTTGTGAGTGTGTGAAATGTGTATGTGAATGGGTAGAGTAGGGTAGAGTAGGGTAGAGTAGGGTAGAGTAGGGTAGAGTAGGGTAGAGTAGGGTAGAGTAGGGTAGAGTAGGGTAGAGTAGGGTAGAGTAGGGTAGAGTAGGGTAGAGTAGGGTAGAGTAGGGTAGAGTAGGGTAGAGTAGGGTAGAGTAGGGTAGAGTAGGGTAGAGTAGGGTAGAGTAGGGTAGAGTAGGGTAGAGTAGGGTAGAGTAGGGTACAGTAGGGTAGAGTAGGGTAGAGTAGGGTAGAGTAGGGTAGAGTAGGGTAGAGTAGAGTAGGGTAGGGTAGAGTAGGGTAGAGTAGAGTAGGGTAGGGTAGAGTAGGGTAGAGTAGGGTATAGTAGGCTGAAGTAGGGAAGAGCGGGAGCGAAGCCGCGCGGGCAAAATCTAGTTTGATATATAAAATTAGATCACGAAATAAAGATTTCAATAGGATTAAATTCATATAAATCTAAAAAGTGGTCACTTTCTAATCTAAAGTATGTTTGTCTAAAATATATCCAAAAAAAACATCTATCGTAAATTAGCCGTATTTTCTAGCCCGATGTAATTTGTAATTAGGCTCTTTAGTATCTACATTTTCTAAAGCTAAATTACTCGGTACCTAAAACTCAAATAAAAACAAAGATAAAGTTCTAAAAAGACAATAAAAAACCACGATACAAAAGTTAAACACATTAAACAAAATAAATTACAAAGAGCGCGTTGTTTTTTTAACGTTGTTGTATTTGCTAGCAGACATGCCACGGAGACAAATTGTAGGGAGAGACTGTTTCAGATATTTCATCTAGAATATTTCGCAGTATTAAACCCGACACATTAAGTCTAAACTTTTGGAGAAAGACCAACAGGACACTATGATGTACTAGCGTCAACCAGTGGCTTCACCCGAGTGAAAGTCGTGAAACATCTCACTCGCAAAGGAGGAGGCCGACCGCATCAGGCAACGGCGCTTTCGCCGCCGCCGGGATTCCGATCCCGATTTCAAGCCACCGTAGGCGCAGGCTTGCGGACAGTGAGCAATGAGTAGCTCGCTGTCCGGCCGTTCGGTAACTGTCCGGACCAAGTCCAAGTCGTCGACTGTGCGCGCTGTTCCCGCGCGCCTCAAGGAGTTGTCAGCACAGGGGCCCAGCCGGGTCGAAGCCTTCTGGGGCCAGGGTTATCCGAAAGGGCGCTCGAGCCCCGGTATGAAGGCTTGAAGGAACGGGATGGGTTTTTTAGTCAGTAAGAGTCTGACACTATCTCCCGCTCCGCCCAAGAGCGGGGGTTGTCATTGGGTGATTTTTCCCATCGAAAAAAAAGGGGAATATACTTCCGGGATAAAAAGTATCCTGTCTTAATAACTATCGGCAACTGTCAACACAGTCTTGTAGGACAACAGTTCGAGCATCCGCGCCGTGGGTGCTGCATCTAAGTTGTGGAATAATATTCTACCATTCATTAAGCCCCAAGCGAACGCCGGTGTTCGCTCTCTCATTGTCTTTCTTTTGTGACTCTAATTACGGTATTCGAAAGATTCAAGATTAGGCTCCACGTACCGGACGACGCAGCATTGTCCTCCTACAAGGTGGACCAATGAAATGAGACGCATAGAACCAGTTGTTATGGCGACACTATGGGGAGGCCTATGTTCAACAGTGGACGTCTTTCGGCTGAAATGATGATGATGAAGGATTGGGCATGCCATAAGCAATAAGTTCCGTTTTTGGAATGTAGCTGGAGAGGTGTCACGGCGTCTTCACCTATCGCAGTCTTTTCCGGACAGGTTGTAAGTTCGAGAGGTTCCTACACCTGATTTAGGCGGTTCCAGCATCTGATTCAGGCGGAATGCAGGTGATCATTCCGCTGTTGTCACCATTGTGCAGACCGCGCGGAGGATACGGTATTGGATACAGTGGCGAAGCATCGTCGTGTCCTTGTGAGGGTGATTAGGAGCAGCGACCTTTCGCGTGGCACCCTGATACAGGCTGTGTGTTCAGAGCTAGAGGGAATAGGCGGGGATCGCCTCCTTCTTGAAGCAGCAATGCTAGCGAAATAGACGGCCTCAAAGCGAAATCCTCACCCCTCAATCACGGTGAGCAATACGTTGCCCGCCGTCTGGCCGTATGGTAACTGTCCGGACCGAGCCTAGTCGTCGACAGCGCGTAGTCACGTACATCAGTTTTTGTGAGTTGACATGTTATTGCTTACATATAGCATAATCAGCCTTTTAATATTCCCACTGCTGAGACTCAGGCCCCTCCCTCTAGGAGAGGGAATGGGCCGTAATCCACCACGCGGGCCCAGTGCAGGTCGGTGAATGTCACACGTTTACGAATTTTTGGCCGTACGACATGCCGGTTTCCTTACGATGTTTTCCTTTACCGTTTTGAGAGCAGTGTTGTTGAAATAAATTACACAAAGTAATGCGTCTGCCTGGGTTTGAACCCGTGACCTACCACTCGGCTGCCACTGCTCTATGTTATTACTTATCACCGTACAAATATGTGGTAGAAATCTATAGGTACAGTGTTAACTGTACGTTTTCACTTGTTAGTAGCTCTTTACATTTTTAATATTGAAATGAAATATATCATAATAACGTATGATGTTGCTATTTCGTAACGTTGTGTTGTCCCGAGCGACGCCACGCGACGTGTTCTAATGAAAATCTTGCCACGTTTCATTCCTCCTTACAAATATGTATTTTTTTCTTGAAAAATTCTAAGTACTTAACATGATTTAAATATTATGTTACGTATTTTATTTCATTCAATAGCAGCTCTGTGGTGTTACAAGGCATAGGTATAATAAAAGGATCAAGATATTTGGTATGCGAAATTAGAAATTGAGGTAGAACTGGTGACTCGGGCAATTTAATGATTATGAAGACGTAGTTACCATAACTTTAAATTTTGTGGGACTAGATCCGAAAATTTTAAGATTACTTTCAATTAATTGATTCCAAGAATATAAAATATGATGAATTTTGGCATTATTTTTTTCTGTTAATATTTAGTTTTGCTGAAGAATAAAGACCTGGCAGCAAACAAACATTGCAAGCTCAAAAAAAAAATGTACGTATATTTTAAATTTAAAGACAAAATCTTTGTTTGTTTCTGAGGCTTTAAGTTAAAAGTGAATAAATTATTTCCACTCAAGCGTATTCTATCGTCGACCACATCATCGCTCACCATTAGGCAAGATAGTGGTGAAGCGTGAGCCTATCAAAAAAATTAATATCAAGAGTCAACATTCTCTAACTTTCAACTCGGCTTGTGTTATGTATGTTGGCATGTGTAGGTAGTTACTTATTTATTAATTGGTAATATGCATACCAACATTACTGTCACTAACAATTCAATTAAAACTAAGTATAAAAATTTACACTTCAGAAAAAAATAAAGAAAGAAAGAAAAAAGAGAGAAAAATATTTGCTTTGGCGCACAAACATTGTAGAAAACAAAAACATGCTGAAACTTAAAATAACAAACACAAAAAAAAAAAACTGATGTATGAAGCATGCAAATAACAGGTACGCATGACAATGACAAAATGAATATTAGAGACAAAAATTGTAAATGTGGCTGCATCGTATAGTAAGGATAACTGTCTAATACATCACTGCAAATCATTCTGTCTCTCTATTCACACCTCTGTAGCTTTTTACCTTACAGCTTGTAAAACGAACAAATATTTCTCAAAAAAAAATCGTTTTAACATTATTAACAAACTTGCTTTTGCCCAGCGCAGCTCTCAGTAATAAAACAGCTTTCTAACGGTGAAATAATTTTAGCAATCGGACCAGAGATTACGTCCTACAAACAAAAAATAAGCAAACAAACCTCTTTATGATATTAGTGTATAATTAAAAAAAAGTTAAAACGACGCAAACGTTCCTCCCTTGCTGCGCCTTTGAGCTCAAAGAAGCTCTTGAGTTTACCCTGCAAATGCTAGCCGTGCTGTTGACGGCCTTCAGGAAAAAGATAGAAACCGAACTGATCAAACGGTGTACTGCTTTCATCAAAGGCAAACGCACACTACAGCCTGTGTTCAGAGGTAAAATGATCCATCATGAACGCAGTGCAAAGATTTGCGAAACTGTGCCAATGTGTTAAGCTGCTTGGGAAAATTTGTCAAACGAATGCTTTTGCCAATTGGTGGTAGTGATTTGTAGAAAGATAGAATGTTTGACAAATGGTCCAACTGAGCTTTTTGATAAAGCCAATAAAATATATTGTGACACAGAAAACGGTCTTGAGAAACTCCTTAATAAAGCAGTTTTACAGGAATAAGCATCACGTTCACTCAAGTTTCTGTTAACTCTGGTCAAAAGTAAATTGCGAAAATTTCCACAATTAAAACCTTAATGAAGTGAAGTATTCAAGCCGCCCAAGACCCATGTCATAACCCCGTGTTGGATACTCAACTTTTTATACCTTTTGAGATTTTCTGGAACAATTGTATATTGGAGAAATATAAGTATTAATGGTCCGGACTAAGCCTTTCGCCTCGTCGTTTATACCGTGTGCTTGGAAGGACTGGAACAATCTGCCTACTGCGATCTGTATGTGAGGCTGTCTTGGTCACCCCGGTCATAACTCCGTGTTGGATACTCTACTTTTTATACCTTTTGAGGGATAATTTAAAAAAAAACTGAAAAAATTGAAAATTAGCGAAATGTAAGTATTAATGATAACTACCCACTATACGTTGTTGAAACCTCTACGGTCCGGACTAAGCGTTTCGCCTCGTCGTTTATACCGCGTACGTGGAAGGACTGGAACAATCTGCCTGCTACGGTCTTTTCGTCCCATTATAATAAGCGTGTCCTCAAGGCAAGAGTCAATAGGCTCATAAACTAGTGCGCCTCACCATCAGAGATTGCATCACTGCTTGCCATCAGGTAGAATTGCAGTCAAGTACTAGTCTAAATCAATTAAAAAAATATATAAACTATAACTCGACTTGTTTTGATATTTGAAAATAACAAAATTCACAACTAAATAGAACTATAGTTTTAATTGTCTATAACTTCTGCTTTTTTATATTTTTTTTCAGAGCCACAACAACACTCAACATTATTCTAACCACATGTTATTTTATTATTTTGTTTGTGGCCAGTTACATTTTTTATTTAAATAAAGATATTTTTTTTTCAAATGGTTTTAATTTTCGTTCATACTACATTAGAGTTGCATGACATATCGAGCGGCGGGCGTTATCGAGCAGGTAAAAAAAATATTTTAATAATTTATCAGTCTCGAAATATTATTCTCTTAGATAAAGAATCGATAAACTTCGATTTCATATCCTTTATTCTCATTTCAATACCGATTTAAAAGCTATGAATATTAAACTCCAGAATTTTATCTAAGAGAGATGGCCTCTTAAAAACTTGACTTCGTAAATCTCATCTGTCTCTTTCACACATTCCCAATGGCATGAGACGGCCGATAATTTAATATAAATTCAAATCTTTTACTATTAATTTTATTCTACTCTCTTGCTTCTAATAAAACGTACTGAATACCTAATCGTGAAATATTTTAGTCAATCTTATGAATATAAATATGAAAATTATGCTGATGCTAATTAAATACAATTGAATTTATGCAGTCGGGGTTTGTTTTAACCATAAAAAAGATGTAGGTCTTTTTTATTGTTTGAGCTTGTGACGTTATCAAATAACTTGTCCCGATCTGGATGGAGCGAGACTATCAGACTTTTATTGAGTAAAACCAGCCCATGTTGTCCTACGTGAATAGGTAACGGGTCATGTGACCCAAGATGGAAAGTGAAACATAACAACAACATGATGGATAGTGGGCAGACACTGCACAAACACTGATGCCTTGGTCACACGTACCGAGTAAACGAGCGAGACAGTACTCTCGGCCGAGTACTCGGTATGTGTAAACACAGTGCCGAGTGCTCGGCCAACCATTTATCTGTACAACTCGCTTACATCACTGTCTCGGCTGAGCAACATTTTACTGTCTCGCTCTTTTACTTGGTTCATGTGATCAAGGCATGAGGATCGGAACCGTCAGAGAACTCTCATCTGAGGAAATTGTTTGTAGGAGTAGATTGTCTATTTAGAGTTTTCCAGGTTGGCCGCGGCTACTCGTATCCAGGCGAGAAGCTCTCAAAATAATCAGGAGGTGCTTCTCTCGCCAAAGGACGCATCTCTCTGAGGTGGTGTTACGTTAAGATGGATTCACGTTTGCAACAAAACTTTTGCTACTGTCTCCGGGGCGCCGAGCTGAGGTGGTGACTCTTTCAATTAATGTGCCTACTGTGGAAGGTCTGGAGCAACGTACTAAAAAAAATCTATTTGTATGCAGATTAATTTTATTGCAATAATGACGGTTCCGTAATTAATAATCCTCGTCATCAACCAAAAAGCCAATTACCCTTCCCTTCCACCCAACTAGAACAGCAAATTACCGAATATAATAGCGTGTAGCAGAAATAAACAAAAACAAGTTCCCGTGTTCGGGGAACAAACATGAAGTACGCACGATACCAAATTAGATACAGTTTGTTAATTAGATTACACATACGTAATATCGTGTGTATGTATATGTAAATAAGAGTTTATGTACCTCTTTGTGTTGTATGTATAAAGTTGGGGAAGTAAATTCGATGAGCTCGTGGCCAAATTAATAGTCGAACTTCAGAGTTAAGCAACGCTTGACAGGGTTAATTTGTGGTTGGATGACCATCTTATCACACAGTGAGCGCAATTTTATGTAGAGAATCTATGCACAAAATAACAACGGTGAGGAAGTTGTTGATGAAATTATTAAGTATCTGCTTATATAAGTACTTCCTTGTATAAGTTACCATACCAACGAAATAATTGACTTTGTTTTATCTAATCAAGATTATGGCCAGTCTAAGCACTGCAAAAAAGTCGTCGTAATTGGAAACTGAATTGACTAGATTTTTTACGAAAATAAATAATCATAGCTTATTTTTTTTTATGCTCATGGCTTTCATGGCTTTTGGGTAAATTGAACGTTTTATGTTGCTACTAATATAAATTTTCAACAGCCATCCAACCTAAAGTCATAGAGAAAAAGAAAACATAACATTTGACATGACATCTTGTCGTTCGTTCAAAAATGCGTTTTAAAATTCATAAGGAGGTACGTAGGTATTATTGTCATAATATACGTAATCTCACCAACTTTAAACTGGAATATCTTTATTACTTGGTATCTATTAATATCTATTATGTCTAGACAATTTTTTTATTTTATGTATACTTTTTTATATTTTTCATCACACGACGCTAAAAAAATATGCCAGCAAAATTCGACTTTGCCATGATCCTTTCATAACTGTATCATAAAAAATTACAAAGTTATAAGCTTGTTATGTCAGCAAAAATACACAGTCACCGGGCCATCCAGTTGATTGGGGGGTTGTTTAAATTTTTGGGAAAATAATTATATAACATGGTGTAAAAACTATTGGAATCTACTCGGTTACTGATTCTGAACAAACTATATTCACAACAGTATAATTTCTTTTTTTTTTGGCAGAGCTATTTACTTTCTGAGCTAAAATTTATAAACTTTTGAGAAGGACGTGGAGTTAAATAAAAAAACTAAATTAAATTAGTTTTCATTTCTTTAAGAAACTTCTTATTTCTCGCAAGTAAAAGATCGTACGAGTGGTTACTGAAAAGTGAAATGTAATTTCAGTGGCACATCGTTAGAAAAGAGCTCGCTAACTTTTAACAATATTATTAAATTCGTTTAGATTCTAGTAGTAGTTTTTAAAACGAATATAAAATAAATGATAATCCACATTACATGTTAAAAGAGACGAAGGGCTGAACTGGACAGTCGATTGCATCTAAATATTGAAAAGTTTTCAAAAACACTTTTGCTTACCACTATATCATATTTTTAATCTTTGATTAAAAAAAGAAATATATCCACCACAGTGGAAGATTTCAAGGTTCACGCCTATTCCTAAAAGTCGTAATAAAACATTAGTAGAAGAATTCCGTCCCATTGCCATTTTGTCATCACCAGCTAAAGTGTTTGAAAACGTACTACATCATTACATTTATTCACAAGTTGAAAAATATCTGTGCGACGAGCGACATGGTTTCCGAGCAAAAAGATCAGTAAATACAAATCTCCTTACCCTAGTAGACTACATATCAAAACGTTTGGACCGTGGCGGTCAGTTTGATGTCTTGTACTTTGATTTTCGGAAGGCGTTTGATAGGGTTGATAATGATATTTTGCTTGCTAAACTATGCGCTATCGGTTTTCCGCCTAGTCTCCTGCGGCTCCTCGCTGACTACCTCCACGATTGCCAGCAGTTTGTCAGGCTAGGCATCTATGAATCCCAGCCCTATCATACGCGTTCCGGAGTCAGTCAAGGATCAATCTTAGGACCACTTTTGTTTTTTATAATGGTCAACGATCTTCCATCAATTATTCATCACGCCAAAAGTCTACTGTATGCAGATGATCTAAAACTTTTTTCCGAAATACACTCTGAAGCCGATTGCTTAGCGCTACAGTATGACTTGAATGCTATATTAGAGTGGAGTATTAAGAACAAAATGGAATTTAACTCAAGCAAATGCTTCGTTATGAGTTTCACTCGCACACGACACCCTATCAACTATGCATACAAAATGAACGAGAGCACCATTACCAGGTCCAGTGGAATGAAGGATCTGGGTGTCACTTTTGACAACAAGCTAACGTTTCATGATCATATAATTTTGGTAGCAAAAGATTTATTTAGGCGATTAGAATTTATACTGCGTAACGCTAAAGACTTTAATAACATTAACGCTATTAAATCTATCTTTAATTATTGTATTAGTTCGCAGTAAGCTGGAGTCTAGTGCATGTGTCTGGAATCTCTATGAAAAGAAATACATATTACTTTTAGAAAAGGTTCAGAAAGCTTTTCTTAGGTACTTGTATAAACGTTTTCATGGATACTACCCATTCTTGTATCCTTCTAACTTTCTCCTAGGGAGCTTAGGGTATAATTCTCTCGAGGTGAGAAGAAATAATGACCAAATCATTAATATATGTAAAATATTTCACGGGAAAATAGATGCTCCTGAACTACACGACGAGCTTTGCCAGCTGTTTGCTCCGATTAACTATAGCCGTAATCGGAGGCACCGACTGTTTGCTGTTTCTGGGAGTCGTACCGTCGCCCGAGCCCAGTCTCCTATCCCTCGTGCAATCTCCGCGTTCAACGCTCTCTTGGATGCCAAACCTGATTGTGACGTGTTCGCAGATGAATGGAAGAACATTTTGTCTGTCCGTTTGGAGTTCTGTGAGATGAGTGTATGACTATGGTTTAGTTATTATTATTATTATTTTTGTATTGTTACTTCGTAATTTTTCAAATATAGTATGTCTTTAACTAATATAATTGGCCTTTGGCCGTGTTATGTTACAGTAAATAAATAAATAAATCACCGCTTACTATCAGGTAGGATCGCAGTCAAGCACTAGTTTATAACAATAAAAAAAAAATTAAGATATTATAATTATAATTTTTGGTTCTATGAAATGCCGGTTTCTTCTTGAACCCGCAACCTTCAAAACGTAAGTTGGGACTGTTACCAATGGGCCACCACTGAGCTGCACATTTTAGATTATTTGAAAATCACAAAAACTAGCATTTTATTGGAAAACTAAGCTAGCTTATTCACAAAAATCTCTGTATCGGAACGGCAACGTCGCATGTAAAGGTAAACCTAATAAGTCGACGTCAGTTTTTAATAAAACTAATGCACCGTTGCCATTCCGCCACTAACGACTTACAATGTTGCCTTTGTGTGACAGAACATTCTCTTGTTTTATTTTTGTAGATTCAATTACGAAATTGGACTTTCAGATCAACAGACTTACCGAGGGAAATGCACTTTGAAACCATAGGGAATTTAAAGAAAAAAGAAACGCGAAGTGGGTTTTTTTTTAGGTGCTTAATCAGCCAATAAAAGCGGGAGGGGGCGTGTCAGACATTTTCTGGTTTTTCTTTTCAGAAGCGAACCCGAAAGTAGGTTTCGACCCAGCTGGGTTCAAGCAGAAGAAGACATTGGATGATCACGCCTGTATCCTTTTTTTTAGATTATCTAGTTTTATTGGATATGTATCCTACTAATATTATAAACGTGAAAGTTTGTGTGTATGAATTTTGGTTACCCTTTCACGAAAGAACTACGGAATGAATTTCAATTTAACTTGGTACACGAGTAGACCGTGTCCTAAAATAGCACATAGGATACTTTTTATCCTGGGAATATGTCCCATTGGGATACTTTTCTACTATTACATGGGCAAAGCTGCGGACTGCAGCTATCTACTATCATGATAAAACGTGAATCCGTCATAAATAAACATCATTTTCCTTGAAAACATTTCCCTGGTGAAGAAACGCAAGGATGTATGGCTTAGGTATAAAAAAGGGCAGTTTTCACTTGCGTCCTTATCTAAAGGGATAGAGGAAGAATAATGAGGTGCAATAAGTGACAAATCGTGGGATGAGAGCCACAGGACAGGTGGAGAGCAGAAGAATCATGTCGTAAAATAATAATTATCCATATATTTGTAGCGATATTTATGGCGTCACATAAGAACTAATCCTGCAGTTACAGTTCTCCATGTGATTTGAACATATAGATCAGCCTAAAATCATCTATCGGGCCCCACCAGACATCATACACCCGCCTGGTCAGAGGATGATGATCCTCTTCTCTTTTCAAATGTTTGCGTGACTTTACTCTCTTTCCAAAAAACCTCTAATTACTTCGTCACACCGCTTAATAGAGTCTAGATAGCAACTTCACGTGGGCCTTAAAGATAAAGGTTCTATCGCATTGACGAGGTCCTTTTTTCTATTAACAGCCAGGAGAAGAATTATCGTAAACCATAATAAAAAAAAAAAAAAACAATACCAAAAACAACGTAAAAATAAATCAATCCACAGATATACATTAGGCATAGCATAACGTAAAATCAGCCTTATAAAGTTCACACTGCTGTAACTCAGGCCTTTTGAAAAAAACGGCTAGTTGAAAATACTAAAAAAACTACTACTAAAAGATGTCCATATTACAAACACTTCTGTGAACTTTCTTGTGCTATATCATCGTATCGCCCCATAGAGCCGGGCCATTACGGTGGTCGCAGGCGATTGATTCCCCTCATTCTATTCAAATATAAAATAGATTCTGATAAGCTCTTGTATTTTTCCCTTGTACCGCGTGAACTGGGACTAAGTTGGTAAACATATAGGGAGATGAAACAACTGTGTAGATGGCTGAATAGAATAAACTTATTTGTACACCGAAAAAGTAACAAATCTAATACACAAACTTGAATCTATGGGTATAGTGGCGGCCTTATTGCTGACAATGATACGAGTACTACCAGGCAACATTTTCGCGATGTTAGGTCACTTAAAATGTTTTTCTTTCTTTCTATACTCCATTCGTGTTAAGATTAGACATTTAAATAAACTTTTTTTACTGTCTGTTCAACCTATTTACGTAACATCCCACACTAAGGGCCCACCCATCTTCTAAGGAAATAAATAAATATCGACGCATAACAGGCCATGAGGCTGTGGCAAGATGTCGTTCATATTCGCGTGCCGCGCTTTAAGTACATGACAGGCCATGGTGACCAAGGCTGTCGACAACTTCACCACAGTGGCAGCTATGAGGAGAATAGCAAGGAGCGCCAAAGCTTAAGGCAACAGCTAGGTGGCAAGTAGTATCGTCGGAAAAGGTGCCAATATTCGATGACGGCAGTGCGCGAAGCCAAACTGGGGCCAGGGTTATCCGAAAGGGCGCTCGAGCCCCGGTATGAAGGCTTGAAGGAACGGGATGGGTTTTTTAGTCAGTAAGAGTCTGACACTATCTCCCGCTCCGCCCAAGAGCGGGGGTTGTCATAGGATGATTTTTCCCATCGAAAAAAAAAAAAAAAAAAAAATAGCCTCGCGGCCTCGGTGAAACACGACACTTCTAAAGAAATCAGTGTGGAAATTAGAATGTTCCTGGTTAATTTATCGGTGCTGTGGACCGAAGATAACTATGTAAACCAAAACTGGTAATTTAATTATTCTTTTATATAAAGAAAAAAAATTAATTGAGTAATCTTTTTATCTTTTAATCTGAAATTTTTCCTCTCTCGTCTTTTGACAAGACAATTTGAAATATAAGGAAATGTTTAATATCTTAGAACCGGGAAAAGCGAAGTATATCTCATTATGAAGTAAACAACGTACCTAATGAGGAAATCTTTTGTTTCTGTTTAGTCGACGTATTTTAGCTTGCTATAATCTCAAGTTTATTTTAAAGAATTTTATTTTAAAGGTATCTTATTAAAATAGCTCTTTTTTCTTTATCTTTTATCCTAAAACTAAGTACGGCTTCGCGTATGTAGTTTTAAGGTAGGAAATCACTCAATGACTTCGCCTGCTCTAGTGTGAAGCAGGAGAGTGTGTCACATTTATGTTTACACTGAATAAAACCACATCAGTGCCTTTCAGTTGCCCTTTGCGTTGGCTTGGGTACTGCTAGGCATCTACGGTTGCTGATAACTTTTTGAGACGCGCATGGACGACTTGGGCTCGGTTCTCACTAGACGGCTGGACGGTAAGCTACCCATTGCTCGTCGTCGGCAAGTACATGCTTGTTAAGATCTGAATTTACAACCTAATATTTGTTTGAGTGTTAACGTTACGACTTGTATTTTTTTCAATATTTGGCAAATGAGTTATTTATTTATACTGAGCGGCATTTTATCTAAAATAAATTGTTTCGTATGTCCTAAATATCGAAGTAGAGAGTATTGAATGTCCTAAATATCGATATTTATGTATTATTTATGTCACAAGGGAAATATATAATTCGGATATTGCGAAAACCCAGATAATTAGAAAATGGTCAAATAAAATCAGCGAGCAACTTAGACGTAGCGTTCATTGGCCGCTGAAGCGGCACCGCTCGCTTCGCTCGCTAGGCTCACGCGCGGTTGGTCACAGATCTAACCTAACCTAACCTATTTCACCCAATTCAAAATTATGAATCAGCCTGCTAGTCGCAAGCAGATTCATAATTTTGAATTGGGTGTAATAATTAACTCTTCGAATGTCGTAATTAGAGACACAATAGAAAGACAATTGCTTATGTCGAACTGTGTAACTTAAGACATTCAAAAGGTTAATAATGGTGAAAACACTTCTTAAAGTGAACTTTTTAGTAGTTCGTTATGTAAAACCTCAATTTTATTTCTAGTCTAATCTTATTCAAGTCTGGTCTAATCTATTTTCGTCGCTTAGCTAGGATTTCAATATCCTACTTTTAGTAAGCTCGTTTTGGATTTTATTATTGATAAATATTTGCCGTTAGTTTAGTTAATATTATGTCGCTTACTCAAATTCATACCGCTCAAGTTATTAAAACAGTATCTCATCATCAGTCGCAAAGTTTTTTTTTTATTCCCTCGTTTTATAATTCTCCAAAAATTAATATAACAATAATTCACTCAAGGTAAAGTAAATAGATTGGAAAACCCAACATTCATTGGTTATGTTTTCAAATCAATTTAACTTGGCGACTGTTTCCCTAAAACTTTTTACTGTATAACACTGAAAACATTGGATTGACCTTTATAACCCAATTATAACGCTTGAAGAATTACAAATTAAGGAAAATTCATAACTCCGACAGACATTGTTCTAATGCCATCGGACTGGAGTAACCATCTGAGCTCGGCTGGGCCGATGTAGAATTATTGTAATAAGTTTGAAATTACGGTCATTTTTTTGCTATTATTTAATTTATTAGGTATTGTAATTTATTTGTGGAATTACAAAAAACTTTTACTGTTTAGTAAATATTAGCTATTGCCTTTAGGGATTAGCTATTAGCCTAGCTACCTTAAGGATTGGCCAGAAGTGGCTAAATACAGAACAGAGTGGAATAACGGAAGGGAGGCCTTTGCCCTGCAGTGGGACACAACGGGATCATAAAAAAAAAAAAATTAGCTATTGCCCGTGGCTTCGCCCAAGTTACAGTACAAAATTATCGCAAGGTAACATAACTCAGAGATAAAAAGTATTCTTCCAGGGCATAGTCTACTTGGGTATCAAAGTTTATCCAAATCCTTTCAGCCTTTGATAGTAAAGCGGTGGCGTCTCGTGACGTGCTTCAAACATTTTCATACTTTTGTTCTCCCGCTCCCCGCCCCGTGCTCAGCTACCGCTCACAGCGACAATGTCGTGAACGGCCCGGTACAGCTGGTATTGTTTTACCCACGGGCTACTCGGGGAGTTTGTTTTACCTGTATCATTTGTTTCAAAAGCAATCTCTTCCAGCTCCTTTAACACAGAATAAATACACAATAGCGACGTTATGGAGCTTCGTAACCGTAACAGTTTTGCATATTCAAAATTTAAAAAAACATGTGTCACCAAATCCGATATAAAACTTTCGAAAACTTTATCATTATCATCATCATATCAGCCGAAAGACGTCCACTGTTGGACATAGGCCTCCCCCAAGCGTCGCCACAACGACTGGCCCCATGAAGAAAGTTTCGGATACTTTCGGAGAATGGTAGAGTCTAAATTACAGGTTATGGGAGATTTTTGTTTGAGTTCCCTGGCCAAAAAAATGATAGCCTAGACTAGAAATAGAAGTCAATTACGTTTGTATTTTATTTTTATACACTTTAAATCCTAATATCCGAAATCTAAACTATCCGAAACAAGACGATTGTCCGAAATAATTTGATAAGTGCAATCGTATTCGAAACCAGTAGAATATTATTCCTTTAAACGGATATATAATAATTTTCGGATCTGAATACGGCTCCAGATTCAAGAATTCATATCTGTAACGTCCCTAATACACAATTTTCATGAAAATACGACTCCATTTCCGTGAAAGAAACCGCCGCACTTTCCTCGACATAATGTAATGTATAATGAAAATATTATTGCCGCATCGGAAATCATTCAGGAAAACACTAAAAATAACGTTCCAAACGTAACCTTAAACTTATCGTAACAGATAATGTCAACAATCGGGTTTGTGTTTCTTAATTTAGTGTCACCGCACCTGAGCCACAAAAAAGCCACTTCTAGCTTCTTTTTGCGGCGGCCTTTGTTTGTGGCCCGTGTGCGGCGGTGCCGCCACTAAAAAAAGCCAGAAGCAGCTTCTAGCTTCTTCGGCTACAAGCTGTCGTGCGCTTCAGCTTTTTTGTGGCCACTTCTAGCTTTTTTTTTTGTGGCTTGTGTGGCTTTTTCTGTGGCCGCTTCTAGCTTTTTGTGGTTTGTTACATATTTTTTAATCAAATATTTATGTGTTTTTAATAATAATATAATAATTAACGCTCTGCTTTGTTTGCCTGTGAGTGTTTAGACAGTAATTGAAATAAATAACGTTTTTTCATAAAATACCAAAAAGTAAGAAGAAAAGTGTAGTTTACTAAAGACCTTCCGGTCAATCATACAACCTTACACAGACCTGCACAGGACACATTGTTGGTACATTACTTTTATTTTTTTAAACAAATAGTCAATCGTAACGAATGTAAAATAAAACAGAACCCCAATGCATTTAAATTCCTTTCATTTTCTCATATATGAATTATTTCTATGAAAGGTTTTGCGCCCCTGCTTCCAATTATTGGGTCGCCATTGAGGGTCACGCTAGCTAATTAAATTCCAGTATTTCACTAACAAATAAGTTTTAATATGTTGCGTTACTTACTGGCTTAAATAATAATAAGCCGCAAGAGTCGATTTTCGAGGTCAAGCAACGCTTACCGCGGTCAGTCTGTAGATGGGTGACCGTCTTTACAGAAAGAAAGTTAAAGGTAGAATAACACTAGGCATACTTTGGCCACGTAACTGGATATCAAAGGCAAAAAATAGAGATTAAAGGTAGGTTTTAGTCGGATAAAGCCTGATACGCACTCTCGCTTTACCAAAAAACGTCTTTTGATCTGAAAGTACAATTGTTAAGGATACGATGGGACTGACACGCTTTTTTATCTTTATTGTTGATAAGCCCGCGCTTGATTACAATCTCGCCTGATGGAAAGCGACGATACGGTTGACGATAAAGCGCGCTTGCCTAAAAGTAACCTATTTACCCTTGACTTAAAGATCCCTAGGTTGTAGCTATTAGAAACACAGACCCCAGCTGAGAATTCCACGTTTTGCGCAAAAGTTCTACAAAGATAAAGGAAAATTCTCATTAAAAATCAACTTTATTAACCCTTTCCCATCCATGACAAGTTCGCATGCTAAACTTGACCCCGTCACGTCTCCGCGCAGTTCCGGTGGGCCGGAAATACGTCATTACCGCATTCACAATGGCGGCTGTCTTTCTACCCGCAGCGCTGTGTTTGTCGTCATTATGTCACACCTCCGGGCTGTGGGTCATTGTGAGAAGGTTGGTGGGCAGATGGGTAGGTCAGGCTTTCATAGAGAGAAATAATGGGCTTTTTAGTTTCGTGTGCTTCTATTATGTGATGTAACCGATGATAGTGAAACACAGTAGTTTATTATTACGAGCAAATTCCCTCTAGCTTTGAAACCGTTTAAATTATAGCCGGACGGGAAGACCGCAGCATGCAAATTGTTCCGGTCCTTTAACTTAAGCGAAATGACAAGGTAAAACCCTTAGTCCAGACCGTACAGATAGATATCTACAATATAAGGGCACTCGCTGCACGTCGGACTGTCCCATGAAAGAAAAAGAAAAGCTATGGCGAAATCAAATCATCTTTTCCCAACTGTTCTACTTATTTATTTGATCATGTTAGGGTTCGTTTTCCAGTCTAACTGAATAATATTTGAATAGCAGTCGTTAATCATAACAGAAAAAAATATATTATTCAAAATGCTATAGTTTTTATTCTAACATAATAAGTTAGAATAAAAACTATAGCATTTTGCTTTTAACAATTTAATATTATTAAATTGTACGAGATATTACTTTACCGTACTTTTTAATGTATAATAATTTATCTTATCTGTCAGTCTGTCACATAGAACAAGGTCGTTATTCCAAAAAACTTTGTCATAAAAATACTTGGATTTTTACCTGGACATGTCATTAATTTCTGTCACGTAAATTTCACGAAAAATATGGCGGAGTTATTATTCTTGTGTACAAATGACACATTCCGGAAATATTTTCTGCCAACAGTATCCCATGGTTTCATTCCTACCTTAGTATGGCAATTTTATCTATAATAAGTATGTTTATCAGTTGTATAATACCCATAATAAAAGCTCTGCTTAGCTTGGGACTAGACGGCGTTGTGTGGAAGTTAAAAAAAAAATGAGACGCTGTCCTTGAAATGAGACCACTGTAACAGTATAGATTTGTAATAGAAAATCTAGGTTCTATTTTTAAACTTTAACATTTACACTCTTTTCTCGTATACAGAAATGTAGTATATGAGAAGAGAGTATCAAATAATAATACTTTAATGATATAAACTAGTGCTTGACTGCGATCCGACCTGATGGTAAGCAGTGATGCTGTCGTTGAAGTTGAATCGCATTAGTTTAATGTGAACTGTTCATACTAAAGTCTCTCCTCCTCTACCCTGCTCTTCTTCTTCTTCGTATCATTGTTACAGTTACATGTTCCTTGCCCAATACCATTACACAGCATCGTTGGTGCCGGAGTATAGGCACTTAACTGCACGTTTTGTGGTACAGTGAGCAAGAACATCACACAGACACACGACGTTGTTCTTTATATGTTTGTGAATGCACCCTCAATACAACGGAAATTCCTAGAGTAAGAGCAACGTGTATAAAAGAAAAAAACAAGACTCGATGCTCTACACAGCTAAAATAAGTTTGCGCTTGACCAATATCTCACCTAATGGTAAATTGTGATGTGGTAACCTAACTTTACCTTAACCCACTTAAGGACCCCTATGTTGTAGCTTTCAGGAAACACAGACTGACAGAAAATACCACTCCTTAGCTGCTGTACGCACAATGAACTTTTCTATAAATTTGATGTGAATAATAAACAAACGGCTGTCTAGGCACTGTACATGCGTTTTCCTTTTTTATTCGAGAAATGTAACAAAAAAAAAGCAGCGTATTAGATAAAATAAATAAGCCGGTAATCCCCCATCACGGCACAATTCTCGTACAAATTGCGTCACACTTTTTGCGTCAGCTTGTAACGATCTCGTCAATCACTTGCTATCTCGCAGACGGCTTTAGGCTACTTCCTGTACAACAAGGGTCAGAAGATTAAGTTAGAACGACTGCTTGAAAACGCGGCAGTCGTTCCAACTATATATGTACATATATAACAGACACATTGACAGAATCTGGGTGGAACAAAATTTAGGAATGTCTGAATGAATTAAATGAATTGGGACCAACCCAGTTCATTTAATTTGTCCTCCCTTATTGAGCATTGAATAATCAACTCATTGGTGTTATTTTAACACGTTAAGGGTGAGTTGCACCATTTAACTATAACGATAATCAAACCATAACCAGCCGTAAAACGGCCGCCTATTGGTCAATTCGACGATTTGACAACTGTTAACGGCTTTGTTATCGTTATAGTTAAATGGTGCAACTCAGCCTAAGTGCAGTACGAGGTCTAATATGCTTCGTAGCTGCTTTCCTTGCGGTGCGGGTAAAAAAAAAACATAGTCTTCTCTGTCATATGGAGGCCGTAAGTTTCATGAGGTAAATATATATCTAATATTATACATTAAAATAGAATGCAATGGTGCTTTTACTTTAGTAAGGGACGACTTTGACTTTGGCCCCGCGATTAGCCAAAAAAAGCTTTTAGTTTTTTTAAAGTTATGGGGTCTAATGAACCTCTTACTGTCATAATGATAGTTTTCTAAACGCCCCGCGCCGCAGGAATGGAAATAATACAAAAACCGGCCAAGTGCGAGTTGGACTCGCCCATGAAGGGTTCCGTAGCAGCAAGTAACATAATATAAAAGTTCTTGTAATGTGTTGTAACTTTGATCGATGTTTTAATAATAGTGTATTTTTTCGATTTATGACGCATTAAAAAAAAACTACTTACTAGATTTCGTTCAAACCAATTTTCGTTGGCAGTTTTTATAGTAATGTACATGATATATTTTTTTTAGTTCATCATTCTCTTATTTTAGAAGTTAGAGGGGGAGGGACACACATTTTACCACTTTGGAAGTGTCTCTCGCGCAAACTATTCAGTTTAGAAAAAAATGATTTTAGAAATCTCAGTATCATTTTTGAAGACCTATTCATAGATACCCCCCCACACGCATGAGTTTGATGAAAAAAAAATTTTTGAGTTTCAGTTCTAAGTATTGGGACCCCCAAAATTCATAGCTTTTTTTCTATTTTTGTGTGAAAATCTTAATGCGGTTCACATAATACATCTACTTACAAAGTTTCAACAGTATAGCTCTTATAGTTTCGGAAAAAAGTGGCTGTGACATACGGACGGACAGACGGACAGACAGACAGACAGACAGACAGACAGACAGACAGACAGACAGACAGACAGACAGACAGACAGACATGACGAATCTATAAGGGTTCCGTTTTTTGCCATTTGGCTACGGAACCCTAAAAATGAGAGCTGCTGTCAATGTGTAATAGGCAACTGCTATTGTGAGATATAGAGGGAACTAAGTAATTCAAGGTACACTTAATAATACTAGGACCTATCTAGGTTGCTGGTAGGACAGAATCCGAAGAATAGCCAACCTTAAGTAGCAGTGGGTAACCAAAATTGTGTATAAATGGGCTTATATTACATTAACTTAGAAGTTTCATTTTTTGAATGCTGCTGGGTATTCGATATTAATTTCAGATTAATACCTCTATAGGGTGACTGGTAATTAGTGTACGATAATTAAACACGTGATTGTGCTCATGATAACCAACAACTTTTACTATGGGAACAAACCTGAAATAGCGAAAAAAATCAGCTGTTCAGTACATTTATGTTTGCCTAATGTACTGAACAGCTGATATTTTTTTCGCGATTTCGGCTTTGCTCCCGTAATAAAAATTGTTTGTTATCATGAGCACAATCACGTGTTTAAGTATCGTACACTAATTGCCAGTCACCTTATATACGTTCTCGAGAAAAAGAATACTGACAAACGGACAGACGAAGAACCAAGCGAGTCCTATAAGGGTTCCATTTTTGCTAACTTATCTAAGTTAGCAAAATTCAAAAAAAAAAAAAGAAGTGAATACCGTTGAGCCTTCTGAGCCGGTTCTCCAGCGTGTAGCTATCAGCTTCATCCCGCGGGAGAGACGTGATCGAATGAGTCACATTGCCGGTAATAGGCTGTTGCACGCTTTAAGGGTTTAATACAAAAATACAGAGAACGGTATAAAAACATCTTGTGCATATAGCAGATTAAAATGAACAAGATAAGGCGAAAGATTTAAAATATAAAGGGCCTGTTTGATATCATCGTCATTTCAGCCAATAGACGTCCATTGCTGGACGTAGACCTCCCCCAACCGTCGCCACAATAGACTTGAGTAACTCCGGAGCGATTCGTTCCGATGAACTGCTCAAACACAGTGAACGAACTGAACTCGTTCAGTACTGTGCGGAATTATCGTTCCATAGTTCACCAGCTCAAAATACTCCCGCGTCTCTAGTCTACAGACTTGAGTAACTCCGGAGCGATTCGTTCCGATGAACTGCTCAAACAGTGAAAGTCTAAGCCCGCGTCGGTGTGTGTAGGTAGGAACGAGAGCCCTTTGTTGTATACGTCTAGTCGTATACGTCTTTAAATGTCAGTCCTAAGCCTGTAAAAAGTATGAAGGGAAATCGAATCTATTAATTATAACTGAATTTCATAGGTGACGTATCTTATTGTTATAGTTCACAGTTTATGAACGAATAGCTAAACAAGTTCCTCGAAAACATGTCTATGCCACAGTTCATTTCGCTCTCTGAATCAGTAGTACGGCAAGGCTAGTGGAATACAGTAACTATAACTAGACTTGAGTAACTCCGGAGCGATTCGTTCCGATGAGTAGTACTATACAAGGTGTCGTTTTGAAGCTGCAAAATATTTCAGGAGGTAATTATGTTAGTGATTCTCGACCCGAATCAATAATAAAATAAGTAGGTAATTTTTTTTTTTTTTATAACCGCGCTTTTTTTCACACACACAAACACGGAACAATAAAGGGCGTTTTCACACACACTAACTCGCAACGATAGTTTCATAAATAATGTATCATCCAATCATCATCCCGCACGCCACACCCTAGCCACGCCCCCGCGGCCATCGATCAATCGATTTAGTTTAGTGTAATTAAAAAATTAAATAACAAGTATTACTGATTATTGACCAGGTATCGTTTTTTTATATGATTATTTATGAGTTTTATTACAACCTCCTGAAATATTGTGCAGTTATAAAACTGCACCTTGTATATCGTACCAAGTCAAGGAGCGAAATGAACTGTGGAACGAGTTAGCGGAACGAGTTCACTTCACGGAACGAGATTTGATGAACTAGATCCATTAAGTGAACGACAATGCCCAAGGCTACGCCACAATGACCGGTCTTGTGCGTCTCGCATCCATCAGATTCCTGTAATCTTCAGCGCTGCATGTCACGATAAGAGGTCGCTACTCCAGAACCTTTGGGCCCCATCGATTGTATGTTCTGCGAGCTGTTATGCTGTTACATGTACTCAGATAGTACTATTTCTCTATTGTCATGGATTTATTATAAGGATATCAATTATTTGTATATCTAAACGATGATTCTACCGTTATGTTTTTTTAGTTCTAACTGAAGTTAAAAAGGAGATTTTTCTTTAATAATTTATTGTAAATTTTCTCGAGTGGAATTACAACAACAAATATTCACTTATGTTAGTAAACTTCTGCTAACATATCTAAAGCACTGAAGAAACGGAGCAGCCCCATCAACGTCCTAACCCTGTTATTATATAATAGTTGTTGATGTTTTATTTTATCATGGCCAAGGCTGGTTACCCTGGACCGCAAAAGGCAACTGAAGGAACATGGGTGGATTTTTGTTAGTAAATCTCATCCCGAGCAGGAAAAATCATTCGATGACCATCAAAAAAATTGCAAAATAAACACTTTTTCTTCCAAGTTCTGAAAACCAAGAACAGGTTTTCAGAACTTGGCTTAAACTTAGCGTAGAATAAAGCGAGCGTAAATAAATGTTATTCTATACACTGCACATATCCCACGACGTCGCCTAAAGTCTCAAACGTTTAGCTCAGTACATATCCTCAGTGGAGTGGAACGCAGTGGAGCGAGCATACTGATACCAAGTCTGTGTAACAGGTTGAGTTTAGAATAATATCATGCTGTTTTGTTTGTTTATATTTATTCTTATATTCTTATTTATTATTACCTATATTAAGTTCGGTTATATTTATTGGGGCTTTAGGAATTTCTTTTTTTTTGGACAGTCATTTATAATAAAAGTGTCGTTTGAAAAATTAACCTTATGTGGAATAATGGCCAAGAGCGACCCTATCAATAAAAGTCAGTTTGAAATGAACTGCCAACCAACATTGAAGATTAAAAGATCATTATTACTTCCCTTATTTTTCACGCTAACATTCAGATTAGTACTTCAATATTCTAACACCAAATCTACATGCGGCTTCCAAGTCATTTGCAAATTGCGATTTCAGCATGAGTATTTTCATCTACATAACTCATTAAACTTTTTAACACTCTGGCTTTAAGCGCTTTACAGCTAAATGTTACAGCTGAAAACAGCGCTACAGCCCATTGCTCTGTTTTACGTTCTTCATAACGCGCTGATAACACGGAGTTTAGTGCTTCGCTGAGTTACGGTACTTGCTAACATTGTGAATTATACGCATTACAACAGAAATGAATAATAAATTTATGATTTTTTTTTGTGAAAATTGTTGGAACTTATTCAGCAAAAACTTGAAGCACGTATATTTTTGGAGCATAGTCGCACATATATATTTCATATTTTTGTTTAGTTATGATGTTGCTTTTGTTGTAGCTTAGTAAAAATTCTGGTTATTTTTACAGTAACTGAGCTTCAGAATCCTTGCATTTGTCAATGGCACTTCTTGATATAAATACATAAATACTAATATTATAAAGACAAAAGTTTGTATGTTCATTACGCTTAAACGATTGAACAGACGTAAGTAAATTGAATTTTGCTGGACAGGAATAGTAGACCATGCCTCGATACATACTGGGTGATTTTTTTTATTATTTATTTATTTATGTACACACAAACACTTAATATAAAAAAAAATCAAAATCTTTTTTTTTGGGATTTGGAACAAAGTTCGAGACTCCAATCGGGAAATTAGCATACTTAGATAATTTTGTACGAGCGCGAGTCCGACTCGCACTTGCCCAGTTTTCTGTTACCGCGTCAGCTTCGGTTTCGGTTACTGCCGAAACTGGAGGATGCGCCAAACATTTGGTTACAGTTTCGGCTTTAGCTGCTAGTCGTGTTTCGGCCTGTCGCTAACCATCACCCTATATGCTCACTCTAGTATATTAGGATACTGGAGAGCTACTGAAAAGCATACTATAAAGAAAAAAAAAACAAATGAAAGTGCCGTCTTATGTAAACGAGTAACATATTCAGTAAAGGGAAGTCATTTATTACTCACCACCACTTATTTTTGCTCGAAGTGTGCGCGACTTGCGTTATTTATTACAAGGCTCAGCTATGTTATATATAGCTGCTAGTTAGTACAAGGGCTCTAGCGACATGAAAGAGATATATATAATTGAAGTACCTTAGTCTACATTTATTTTTTTATTTTTAATATTATAAAGAGGTAATATTTGTTTCTTTGTTTTTGTTTTTTTTGTTTGTAGGAGGTAATCTCAGGAAGTACAGCTCCCCTAGCCAAGTTACAACCGTATCGTGTCGAATTCCGTTCTCCAATCGGTAACGCTTCGGTGTCAGCAATTGTAGAAAACGATAAGTGGGTAGCCATGTTGACGCGCCTGAGTCGGCTGCTCGTTCTACAATGTAGCATTTGTTTATCAAAGGATGTAGCGTTAAACGTTGTAGAAATACATTCTATCATTTTGAACGACGTGAACTTGGCTACGAATTTTCTATTCGTTTGTTCCGATCACGCGACTTTATTTTGAGATGACGTCATTCCCACACGTTTCATCACTTTTCAACAGCGTTAACGATTGCAGAATAACAACCTTGGCTAAGCGCGCTGGTCCGATTGCTACATTTTTTTCACCGATAGAAAGCGACTTTATTCTTGAGTGACATAGGCTATATTTTATGTACGCGGGCGAAGCTGCGGCAAAAGCTAGTAGTTGATAAGATTAAGATATTCAGTGCAAACCCCATGGTGTGCATAAGTTAAATTGTACTTTAGTTCTCTACAAGGTTAAAGTGAATAGGCTCTTAACCCTAAAAAGATAACTTTATTTTATAGTACTGAAAAGATAACTTTATTTTATAGTACTGAAAAGATAACGTGCGCCTGAGAGGCGCTGCACAATATTAATAACTATATATTTACAAACTGAAATAATTATTCTTTTTTTGGAATTTTTATGAGGTTTTAGATAAATATGAAGTTAATAAAACACAAATCACGACGCGCCTAGATCAGCTTTCGTGGCCCCTGTGTGTTCAATATAGTTCTTCTTTCAAACTGTTAGACATACATTGTTACTTTTGCGTTAAAACTGTAAGTTGATTGATTCTGGTCCTGGTAGCCTGAAGCCAGTAAATTTGATATCAATAGCCTAACTCCATTTACAATAGTATCTAGCTGCAGCTGGTTATACTGTAAGCAGACCTCAATTTAGTTTGGAAAAGGCTGAATAGATTGAATGACTGCTCAAACAATAAATTCTAGACTAGAACAGTAAGATTCAGAGAATCTACGAGAAATTCGTGAGAAGGATTTATACTGAGTTTTCTATTTGTAATTTGGGGTTTGGGGCGTGGAAGCGTCCGTTGAAATCCAAAAAGTAAAAGGGGAACTTTTTGTAAGGATTGTTATATTTGAGCCAAAAAGTAAACTAGGTACAGAATTAATATCTATTCACTTACGAATCCACATATGAGTGCAGCTACATTTTCATCAAATACTTTTTTTTTTCTCTTTTAACCAAAAGCCTCGAATGTGTTGGATTCAAATTTTTTGGGAATCTTATTTGATCTGATGTTTGTTAACTTTAATAACGTGTGACTACGGCTTTCCTTTTTGTTCTGTTCTTATTTCTCCAGTAATTTTATTTATTTCAGCATCCTGAAGATCTTGTTTCATACCTACTTTTTCACTGACCTTTTTTTTGTCGTTGTCAGGTTTTAGATTTTTTACTTTTTGTGTTACACATTGATTTCAAATGGTGCATTAAGTAATTCCTGTACTTCATATAACATCAAATTAAATATTTCTGGTAGGTATTTATATTTTTATAAAAATTGTTTTGGTTTCTGCCGAGAGGGCGCGTTATATCCGGTCCCTACTCTATTTTTTACTTTTATAGTAGATAGTATAGTAGATTCAGTTATTTTTAACCGTATAACGAACAAGTCGGGGAAATATAAAGAGCCTAACCATCCAACACACGTATTGTGCAATAGCCAGTGCCAAGTTCACAATGATGAAAGTATATCGCGGGTCTCAAACCATAGGGGCGTATCCACAAAACCCCTACTTTTCAGGAGAGACAAAAAACTTAATAACTTTTCCTGTGATTGAGCCAGCTCGTTGTTTTTTTGCATGTAGCTATATATTTCTACTGCAATTAATGTAGGATTCTTAATTTTAGGGTATTTCCTCTATAACACTAGTTTTTGGTTGATACGCCTATATAGCATGACGACTATACTGTAAAATTCCATCAAAATACTCCCTGAAATGTATGAAATTTATGGACGTAAAATCTTTTTTCTCAGATTGTTAATATTTATACCAATATTTATTATTACTTAATTGGTGACGTAAAATATTGCTATTTAGGAATGAGAACCCATTGAAATTAACGTTATTTACGTAATTTCAAGAAATCATACGCCTTTCTGGCTTGTCATAAATATTGAGAGGTGTTTTAACTCAAAGAGGAAGTATAAACCAGTTTTGTTCCACAATTTAAAAAAAGGAAATGATTAATAGGTAATTACACAATATTCTCGTGTTTGAAAAGAAAAATAAGCATTATAAAAATAAAATTTAAAATTTATTCATACATCTGAACATGATTATTAGAAATATCTTTAAAATCACAAACATTTGAAATTGAGCTGAAACAAAACAGCTCTCAAAAACGCTGAAGGAAATCATCGTGAGGAAACACGGTGAGGAAGGCATTAGTGATGTTTGTGTGAATGTCTGATTTCTCACATTCGGGAATGCGAATGCGAATATTCAAATTCAAAATTCGCGAATGCGAATGCGAATATTGACTTTCAAAGTGCGCGCAAAATATCAGACAGTTTTCACATTTCGTATCAGCCAAATTTAAACCGAACATAACAGACTAATTTAATGAAGTTTAACACAAAAAGTTTTTCAGGAAACACAGACTCCAGCAGGGAATTTCACTCCTTAGCTATACGCATAATGAGTGTGTTCCCAAACTCTTTGGACGTATGGGTGTAATGTTCACCATGTACCGGTGTCGCAACGCCGTACATCTTGTGGTCCAATGATGGAACGGACTTGGCGGGATTAAATTCTGCAATTCCAATGTACACTCTCCGAAATGTAAATAATAAAAAACCGACAGGCTAACAACTCGGCGTCGATGCTCAAAAGACCATACACGATCAAACTTGTGCTTGATAGAGGTTGTACCGTCTCGTCCTCGCTAAGATCCCGAATTTTTTGGCAGACAGTTTGGCTTTTGCTTCGATGTAGAAGCCGAAATTGAGGGTAGTCGACAGCGGCACCTCAAGAATCTCTGAGATCTGAGAGAGACCTCGGAGAGACTGGATTTGAGATCCATAAGCTCGCTCGCCGGACATGTAACTCTCAACAACAGTGCTATCGTCTGTATACCCAAAGGTACTGGCTTTAAGTAGGTCTTTAATGTGCAGCAAGAACAGTGTTGCCGAGAGTACGACCCTGTCCAAAGTCTTCGAGATATCAAGGGAGACTGCAAGCGCTTCCCCATGCTTCTCGATGGCCTTGCTTTAAATGTGAATGGCATACGCTAGAAAATCCCCAATAGACCGATTTAGGTGAAAACCGTATTGCCGGTCAATGAGGATGTCGTTTGTTTCTAGGTATGCCAGGAGTTATCTGTTAAACACCCGTTCCATACTCTTACAGAGGATAGACGTAACGGAGATGGATAGGTAGTTTGCCAGGTCAGCTCAACTGCCCTTCTTGGGCACAGGCTGAACGGCACTTATTCAGTCTCAGAGAGGCGAAATAGGCGGGTCAAAATTAGAGACAATTCAAGTGCACAAGTTTTACGAACAGCTGTTGGTATCCCGTCGAGGCCACTGGCTCTATTCACATCAAAGTTACGCAGAACTCTACGAACGTCCTTCTAATGGATACGAATATCCGAAATACTCGTCACGCACCCATCTGGAAAAACAGTTAAATTCATTTGAAAAAAATTGTTACGATTTGAGGTTAACATGTTGTTTCACAATTTGTGATAAAATGTGAAATAAAGTTGTGTGATGGAAAAATATTATTTCCTTTTTGTTTGTCAGAAACATTCGCCAAATATTCGCATGTTTTTTTGCGAATGCGAATGCAAATATCAAAAAATGCACAAATATTCACGAATGCGAATGCGAATATCAAAAAATGTGCGAATATTCGCGAATGCGAATATTTGTTACATTACTTACGTCTATATAGCTTGACAAAATGATTTCAGGTTAAAGTAAAATAAACAGTCGTATGTTCATACGCCTTTATGGTCCGATGCGATTTCCTTGGATCACGATAAAATTGAAAGTCGTACGTGCGTACGTCTCTATGGCACGTCAAAACTGCCCCAATACGCAATAATATTGCTCTTACGTCAATTATACGGCTATTTGGTCTAAAAATAATTCTAGACTCTCCAGCATACGGCAAATAATATTTTTTAATTTATGCAAAAAGCAATTAACACTAAATTATAAGAAAAATTCAGTTAATGTATTACTTATAGTAGAATCCAATGGCATTAAAAACGAAAAATCACGTTTTTGCATATACGCCCCTATGGTTTGAGACCCGCGATATAATTTTAGATACAGTACACGGTCACTTAGTTTTCTATTAGATATCAGTTGTAAAAATTCATTTTTTAATAGTAGATATTTAACAGCAAATGTACTGAGACAGTGTTCTTGTTAAGTTTCGTGGTGCCAATGTGGTGAAAATGAACACCAAAAACAGTAGAATTCTTAGCACTGTTTCAATGATTCTACAGAAATCACTTCTCAAATGGTTAATGGCTATAAGTAGCCTTTGAACTTTAAAATTTATTAAACTGCCAAAACCCCCACAAAATACTATATTTACTTAAATGTCAGTACTGCCCATACGTTAGTGTTAAAACTTTTTGAATTAACTACTGCTAACTACGAAGTAAAAAGAGATTAACCATAAAAAATTCTTTTGTCTCAAACATTATTTAATAAAACTTGGCATTTAGCGAAACTTCGTCAACGCCTTTATAACGGCGGCTGATGAGACTGAAATTAAATGTTGTTTTAATAAGAAATGGCTTAAGACAGCCGCTGGCAATGGCGGCTGAGTTGTGTCACATAATAGATAGATACAGAAGTAAATCTCATGTATAGACTTCACTTTTTATACCTACGCTAGTTGTTCGCGTTAGGGTCAGCGCATTGCGCCGAACGGTACGAGTGCGACCGGGCAATTGAGCCGAGATATCGTATCCGTGAGCGGTATCTACGTGTGCGTTGCTGGAGCGCGCTTTGTATGTAGATTGTCTTCTGTACCTATCTACTTTGTGGTTGTGTCGCTCAAACTGTGGCATTCCCACCCAGTAATGAACGCGTCGCCGAGGCCATGAGGTGAGAATATTACACGGCTTCTAGATTACAATCTTTTGAGGGGTAGGTACGATATTTGTTACCTTACAGAGTTTAATAATATAATAGGTTCTTAGCACGTTCACTTATTTCGGCTACTTTTTATTATATGCTCCTACCAGCGCCTTAGCCCACGTGAAAGTTCAAAATATGTCTGTCATTTAATGATAAAATGGCCAACAATAAAGCTGTACAGTTTGCCAAATATTGATCAGAAAAAATATAAATTGAGACGAAGAGAAAAAGAAGAAGAAATGATAAAATAGCATTCTATTCGTGAAAGAATTATTAAAATCAGTCCAGTACATAGTTGTTGAGTTTATTCATTACAAAGAAAAATCCAAAAAATACGAGATTTCTTTTTTAATATTAATAGTCTAAATATGTAGGTACCCATTTATTTTTTAGTTGTTACGGAGTGACTTATGAGCATTTTTCATTAAGTAGGCTAAAAACTCCTTTAAAAGTAAGATGGCCATATAAGCATCTACCTACTTATTAACAGAGCTTGAGGGGTTCCTTAAATATTATTTTATTCGTTGACACAATTTGGTAAAATACTTTTCGGTAAATAACCTAATCACCGCATCCTAAGTAGTGGAAAATTAAATTCATAAACACTACTATTTCCCAATCGCATTTTCAGCACAAACGATGACAGGAAAAAAAATCGTCTACCAAATAAAAAAACTTGAACCAGCGCCATCTATCGCCTGCCTCACAAACCACTTCGTTTCACCTTCACTGGACGTGACAGCACGTAGCAGCAACGTCGTTAATCAATTACTACTAGCCTCACCCGTTTAGGGGCCCCAACTGAATTAAACGCTAGAATCAAATTACCGGCGATTTCATTTAGAATGTTCGGGTAGCTCAGCTTACTCTACCGTGAGCTACAGTGATCCAAGGAGACTGGTCTTTTAACTTTAATTGTGGAATTTATGCGTCGAAATGAAATTCTGTTTCGGGGTAAGGTAAATAAAGGAGTCTTTTTGGTAATTCAGTAATTGTGTTTTATGGAAATTGTTTAATTACTCTCTGTGTTGGTATCCGCTTACTGCGGCATTTGGTGTCACTGTCTTTACATGTATATGTAAACTTAGAAATGAGATACGTAATTTTTTTTATAGTAAGTCATTTATTTAACAAATAAATCAGGATATCAGGTAGTTTCTTGCTGTTTGTTAATTCCCAGATTTTTTAAATTTAAATGTAAAAATAACTGGCAAAAAAGTATTAAAATAGATAACTTTTTTGGTAAAAATATACAATTTAAACAGTTGTTGCATATTATTTAGGTACATACTTCATCATTTCAGCCGATAGACGTCCACTGTTAGACATAGGTCTCCCCCAAGCGTCGCCACAAAGAACGATCATGTGCGTCCCGCATCCATCGGATTCCCGCAACCTTTACCAAGTCATCGTTCCACCTTGGCCTTCCAACGCTGCGTTTTCCGGTACGCGTTCACCACTTCAGAATCTTTGGCACTAACGGCCATATGCTCTACGAGCAATGCGCCCTACCCATTGACACTTGAAATTGACTACAAGAAACCGTATAAATATGAAAAATAAAAATTTGTGTTTACAGTTTTCTGGGTAATTTTCCTAATTTTTTTCTTTATAAAAATCTTTTTGAAACTTCAGCAAACATTTTTAAAAAAACTCATCCAAATCGGTATAGTCAAGCTCAAAGTTTACTCATAACAATGTATTTAGCCATTTAAAATACTGAAACAAAACAAACAGTGCTAGACCAATGGTAACAACCCCGACTTATGAATTGTAGCCACAGCTTCTAGATCACAGGTCCAAACCCAGCCAGGCGCATCACTTTGTGTAATTCATTTTTATTATCACTGCTCTATAATCGGCGAAAGAAATCACTGTTAAGAAACCGGCATGTTCTAAAATCAACAATTCGAAGACATGTTTGTGACATCTTTCAATCCTCCTACAAAAAAATAAAAAGAAAGAAGTGTAAAAAAACATTTAATGATTTTTCACCATACCACATATTCAACAACAACATACTTTTTACAAAAAGGCATCAGTCTTCTACTGTATATTTTATGTGTACTTATAATATAAAATAAATAAATATGTTTATTTATTTTACATTAACCAAAACCTAGGTTTCTGAAAATCAATTATTCCAAATTCACGTCACCAAATTACATTTTCATTAGAAACCTATGTGTCGTGAATACTTATGAATGGGTAGGGAAGCAGTCTAGACAGTTAGCCAGCTGCAAAGTTTAAATTTGTTACGACAGAATTTAAATAAATACGTGGCAATATCAACACAAATATTAATGTACTATGTAACTGTGTCAATTCAAAACATTCTTCTTAAATTTCTCCTACGACGCCATCTGTAGACAGTTCTACTAACTGAAAATAAACTTGAAATACGTAGCAAGCAGATGGTTCCACTATTCGCTAGTAGATGGCGCTAAAATAAACAACAGAAAGTGGTGGAAGCACTGAAACTTTGGTAACGTTTAGATATACTACTCGCCCCTAGATGGCGTTGAAAATTAAAAGCGATCTTAAGCCTTACCTTTTACGTTAATTTTGGTATTTCTTTGCAATATAAATGTTGAAAGTGCATCTCAATTTTTCGAACTTTAGAACAGAATAAAATAAACTTTATTGTACACTAAAATGGTACCTAATGCCGACAGCGATACCTATTTACTAGAGAACCTGAAAATGGCCAGTATGAATTTAAATTACAAAAGTGGTAGTCTGCGGTGTAGGTACTGCTAGCAAATTAACAAAATATATAGATACTTAAAAGACAATACATGAGTTTCTGAATATTAAAGAGAGGACTGAACTGTAATTTCAGTTAACAATATTGGTGCTAACAGGTGTAAAACAAACCACAAGCTATTTAACATTGTCATTCTTTCTACTATACATTAATTTGTCAGCAGTGATTCCAGGCCTAGGTACTAGGTTCTCCAATGCACTAATGCGATTGAAAAGGCGGATTGTGCGGTTGAAGAACTTTCTAGATTCTTCAAAATTCTCAAGACTACGGAAAAAGAAATCACACAATTCCCTTACAGTTCTAACAAATCCAATATGACCCTTCCCAATAGAAAACGAAGCTAGACTAGAGGGAAAGTCCAGTACAAAATTAAGTAAATCGAATACATTCTAGATCCAAGGGTATTTGTCCTAAATCCTTTACTCGTAGTGTGATTCGCTGCGGCTTGATTTCCCATGGGACTAGGACTACTTGCTAGAGATCTTTCATGATTTGTAGTGAAGGATCGATGTGCCTAGTGGAGAGAGAGGTCGGCGTTTGACAGCTGTTTAGAGTGAGTGATTTTTTTTTGTTTTTTTTTTTATTTATTTATTTAAACTTCATGTACAATGGTGATACATTGGCGAATTTAATGCCACAAGACATTCTCTGACAGTCAACCTTTGGGTTAAAAAAGACAACACTGTAGTAGATGTGCACAATAAATACATAACAGATATAGAAAGTAGTAAAGTTAAATAAAGTTACTTAAAATAATAAAATACATACATATAAAAGCGTTTTTAGTATTTCGTGGCTGAAAGCAACAGTTTCAGGTAGTAGTTATTATAATTATTTAAAGGGATTGTTAGAAAGTATTACCGTGGCTTTGGGCAGCTGAAGGAACACAGATGGATTTTAGTCAGTAAAAATGTGAAACTCCCTCTCACTTTATTCAGAGCTAAAGAAGGTGAACTAACTAGTTATCATTATTTGATCGTGTAATTGTTCTTATGATGTTCATGAGAAGTTAAAAAGAGTTAAGTGACAATTTCTTTCTCCACAAAAGAACCAAGATTGCCGCGATAGCCCTAAGAAACTACAAACTTAAGTAGTAGTGCACAGGGCACATTGCTCGCAGAACAGATGGTCGATGGGACCGAAAGGTTCTGAAGTGGCGACTGCTAACCGGAAGACGCAGTGTTGGAAGGCCTTCCACAATGTATACCGATGCCCAGGTAAGGGTCGTGTGAATGACGGATGCGAGACTCACGGGACTGTTCGTTATGACGACACTTGGGAGAAGCCTATGACCAACAATGGACGACTTTCGGTGGAAATGATGTTGATGATGACAATTTCTTTTTAAAACATAAAATTCTTTAAGGGGCTCCCACTAGCCGATGACTTTTTGAAAGCCTTGAAAATAGGCTTTCAAAAGGTACTTACTTATACACCCCTACTTTGTAATTAGTAAAAAAAATGGGGCTCTATCTGTACCCGTCACTGATCATATTTTAGTAGTCAAAAGTAGAAAAAACCGAAATCCTAAAATTGACCACGAAAAGGTAAATTCATCATAGAATCAATCAAACATAACAATTGCTAGTAGAAAATACTGCGGGCAGTGTTTTTCCTCAATAATTGTCACTTATTCATTCATTAATCAATAGCCTACACAATATTTCCATAAATTGAGTGACATTTTGGGACATAAACCAACGCTAATAACTTTGCTGTTTATGAATATTATTTATTGAGATTTTACTTATAAAATAACAAGAGCTTTTCTAATAAGCCCTGTAGGTATTTGTACTAAATAAAAAATAGTGGTGTATAAAGTACCTTAAAAGTGCATCATCAAATTTTGAAAAAATATAATGCTATGCTTTGATTTATGGACTACAATTCTGTAGATATATTTTTTTCGTTTATTTTTTTACGTTTGTAAAATAAATTATAAAAAAATGTCTACTTGCGTTTACTGTTTGTGCATAAACTTTTTTACCTAAGCGATTATTAACACGAAATTTATACCTGTCGATAGAGAATATAATGATTGTAGTAAATATTGTGCAAATACTTTGTATAGTAACAGTACATTTTTTCTGAGATATTAGCATTTTTGCGATAATTTTGTAAATCATAACCTCAACATGTCAAACAACAGGTCGTCTCTAGGTCTAGGATGGGTGGACGTACGTCAGTTTTCTCGCCACAAGGCTCCCATATTTACATAGATTATTCGTTCAAGGGTAATAATATAGGGAAAAAGGGATAAAAAAAATTTCAAGGTCATCGGCTAATAGGAGCCCCTTAAATGGATATAATTGACGGCGTAATTCACATAAAAATTGGTGCCAAGTATATAACATTTAAGGGTAATTTACCTCTTAATCATCACCCCAAATAGAAATAATCATCATGTCTGCCCAACTGAAGTGGCTCGATTTCCTGCGGGCCGTACACGTAATTCGATTGCCTGTTTAGGTATTTCTTCAGCGCTATCTTGGCTGATTGATGACTGGGGCTCGATGTTACGACAGCGTTATTATCGGCATAAGTTCCCAATTTCGGATAGTAGCCAATGTCGTTTGTGCTGACTACTATTGTTGGTTTATGTGTGAGAAAGTGCGTGTCTTCTTTTTTATACGACAATAACTTTCTTTCGTTCCTTCCTCCATGTCTGATGTTTGGCCTTAGGCTCTTTTAATGCCTCTACATTTATGTCATAAATGCTATTGTTCAGTTCCAACCTACATCATGGGTAAAGAAATCTTTTACTTCATAGTTGTAAGGTCTATTTTTCGTAATGCAAATGTAATAAGTGTAGTTATCGTCACTTTTGTTGGAAGAGGAAGACGTACAGATACCACCGTTGTCGTAGTAATAAGAGTGTTCTCAGTATAGGACATACAACATTATTTTTAGTTTATGCGAAACGTGAACATAGTTTGTTCAGAATTAGTAGGTAACTTAATGGATTCCAATAGTTTTTACACCATTTTTTTCCCAAAAATATTTAAAAAGGTCACAAGTTTGACACTACCGACATTAAGTACAACACAGGTCAAGGCGGTAATTAGACGCCAGCAAATAGATTGGTGCAAGTGCAAAACTACCTACTTCTCAGTCATCGGGATGGCCCAGTGACTATGTATTTTTGCTAATATAACAACCTTATAACTTTGTGGTTTTTATGATACAGTTATGGAATTTTGTGCATGATGAGATTCTTTACACAAAAATACTACACACGTGTTTCGGGTTTCGCTTAAACTGAAACTAATTTTGTATTTAACTAATTCAAATTCTGGACTTAAATTCTTGAAGTTTCTCTTTTTTCACTTTTATATCTACCGGACTATTTAATTTTACAACTAAATTAAAATTAATTGACGCAATCAAAAGATTAATTGTTTCAATATAACGTAAACCCATTGTACCTTTTTATTACTTAAGCAATTTGGTGCGAAGCACCGTAATACTTTATAAATTCGTCTTTGTTAGTTCACTAATTATAAAAAAGGTTCTTTCTAACAAAATTTAAATTTGCTAGAAAGAGCACAAATATTCTATATTTAAAGGTTATATTAAATTTTTTAGAGTTGGCCTAGATTTTTATTTTTGTTCATTTCACAATGAACAAATCAGTAGACTTGTTTTTGTATCAAATGTCTTTGGCAGTGCCGTACAAGTATGTTTTGGCGTAGGTATCCCCATAAAATCGAAACAATTGACATTTATGTGATTACTCGTCGCAGCAAATATAAATGTGATAAAAGTTTTACTCATAAAATTATTGGATATCGATAAAACTCCGTAGAAGGCGATAAGTGCAGAAAAACGAGTGCACTTCACTGTGATGTGTTTTCTATTATATTTAACAGTACTAATAAGTACAAACGCTTTCGCCAAAGCAAATGACGTGAAATATGAAATTACTGAACATAACCTAACGGTCTATGATATTTCTCATAGATTATTATCTCTAGTCGACATTCCTCATGACAAAGATAAACTCAAAGAACTGAAAGACAAGCTTGAACGAATCAACCATTATGTAGTCGACCATAATGTGGTAGCAGCCATTCTAACCAACGTGACTTCGGAAACTAGACTGAATGAAACCAACTTCTATAATGCACTCAATGACAATGATCACTTTACATTCTTGACTGCAAATGAAAGTAAAAATTTGTATCTAAAGTTAAAGGAGAAGATGAATCGTGATGATGTCATGAAGATTGTAGCTGAGAGAGGTAAACAGAAGAATATGGTGAAGTCGGCTCGAAGAATGATGGATCACAGCCTTCCTAAGCATAGTAATGATGAGAAGATGAATGATATAGTTGATAAGCTGTTAGCGGAAACGCCCAACGATCAGCATAAAGTGAAAGCAAAGGAAAGCGTGTATTGGGGTAAGTGAAAACATACTTGCTACTCTGATATTATTTTGTGGTAACTTATTATTGATTTGGTAACAAAAAAATAAATTCTCGTACTCGAGTAATAACTCAAAATTTATATATGTTCCTACTAGATTGGGGTCGCATTCAATTTCGACAATTTATAGATGCCGTTTACCAAAACCAATTTATACAATTTTTTTTTAATAATATGTGATAGCGCGATAGAAATCAGAAATCAGAAACGTTTATTTCAAATAGACCAGTTACAGGCACTTATGAATTGTCAAAATGTCGGTCAGTCAAACAAGTGAAGCTAAATTGCACGTTCCAAAGAGTAGATCTCTATGGAAAAGAACGTGCAAGAAACTCCATGGACACTCTTTTAAATCGTATTGAGTTACATTAATCATCGTTACATATTTCTTTTTGCTTCTATTATGAGAACATAATGAAGATAAGTAATAAAAATTAAATAATAATGATAACAATAAAAACAGAAATTGAATAAGTCACTGGCAGCTAAGAGGTGACCAGTCTCAACTGACGGCGCCCGTTCACGAGCATGACGCGTGCATCAGCCCCACTCAGCTCAATCATTTTGAAGGGAGCCATATGACCCAATAACACGTGCCACCATCAGCGAGACATTTTAGTGAGCATGACAATCTCTCAACTGCCATGCTCGTAGTGTCAAACAAGTTGTGATATAAATCACTTTCAGGCCCATATTAAAAGTTAATAAACGATACTCAACTCCGTCCTCAAGTGCGATATCATTTGATCCCCGATTATACGGTGTCAAAAGCTCAAGATCATTGCTAATTAATAAACATTTATGTACAGAATCTCAGTTACCAAGTACCTTGGGCTTGTGAATCTTGTTTATTAATACAATCAGTACCTCAATCTTGATATCAAGTACGAGATCTTGGGCTGAGGAACGTTTATTAATACGGGCCTCATAGTATAGTTTATGTTTATTTTTAAATACGTAGCACAGGTAGAGCTTCTCTGTTCTTAGTCTCATAACAGGAACGCTCAACGCTGCGGCATGAGATAAATTATGGTCCCGAACAGTTGACGAACACAATGATGTTTTGTTGTACCGCGGCGTTGTACGGGCTAATGAAATACGTAGTTACTTCACTTCATTCTTCCTCCAGATCCACAAGGCGAACTAACTGAGATGAAGAACTACCATGACAACAAAAAGAGCGGGCGCCGCATCTTTAAGGGGGAGCGCACCACCATCCAGTATTACCCGTTCATGGCGTCCGTGCATGTAATGGGCAGGTTCTGGTGTGGCGCCGCGCTGTTGTTTTCAGATCTCGTCATCACTTCGGCTTCTTGTTTGCAGTTGTAAGTATTGATGCAGATTTAAAGCATATCAAGCCATTGGTCTTGCACTAGCTGAGTCTTTGGTCTTGTTATATTGCTGTCCGATAAGATTATGATTGTGATAGAAAAAGGGAGTTCATCTGTGTTTGCGCACACTTTCGCATATCTCTTGCGTCTTTTTTATAATAAGCTCGCGTTTGACCACTATCTCACCTGCCTTATAAATAATGAAAGGAGAGGGAAATAACGCTACGTATATTGCGAAATTAGAGTATAGAACATTAAACGCTTTTTCTTTGTTAGATAAAAATAAAATGACTCGAATGAAAACAATATCTGCATAAAATGACTAACCACTTGAGATTTTAATTCAATCACAATTCTATAGTACCTACTTTACTTGTAATACCTGTGTAGGTATGGCCTTCATACTCTCCTTCTTTTCCGCTCTCTTGCTACTTACAACTTGATCGCCGTTTGCAACATTAATGAAAGAAGCTGTATTTACCTAACTTCAACTTTTAATTAATGGCCTTTGTGGAAGAGACACCACAATTTTGCCAATAACACGTGCGGACTGTTAATAAACCATCAAACGTTGGAAAGTATTTAGCGTGAATTAATAGTAAAAAATTATATCTTTCTTTTTAATGAATTAATTATTTGCCTAACAATAGCGTTTTCATCCCCTATCTCGGTAAGAGTATTTTTGCGCTTCGATATCTCAGTGCAAAAGCGATTTTTGTTCATTAAAGAACAAAGTAAATTGAATTTAGAACACATCGTGTGCACTAACTTTGTGAATTCAAAACATCATTAAACCTATTCACTGCTACCTCTATGGTGCCAAATTTATCACACGACTTTTTTTAAATTTATTAAAAACTCGGACTCGGAACCTCCTTGGTGGTGTAGTTTTTTGTTTTTTTTTTTTTTCATTTATCGTTTTCCTCGCTGAGGTGGGATGAAAAGTAACGTGTTGCACTCGAGTGCAAAGTTTTTTCACCTCGTGCTCTTTTAATTCTCTCGCTAACGCTTAGGATTCTAATTTTAGAAACCTTCGCTTGCTCGGTCATCAAAATTGAGCACACAGTTAAAAACCAACTTTGCACTCTTGTATAACAAATAACTTATTACTGTATTACCCAGAATGCACAACAACCGCTTCTTCCGTGAGAACCCGAAGGTCCTGCAAGTGAGGATCGGCAGCAACCACAGTCGAATTGGCGGTGAGATGGTAGACGTGCTTGAGGTAAGAGACCAACTAAAAACGGCAAGCGTACCACAGCTTCTCACGGCTAAGCTGCACACGTGACGTTGGCTAAATAAGATAAAACGGAACGAAATGGAATTCAAGAGGAATAATCCACTGTAACCATGATCACTCAATAGCGCTCACACAAATGTATTTATAATTTCTATTATTATAAAATTTCTTAGAAGTCAGGAAAGCCCTAAAGCTATTGAAATATCTGGGATACCATATTGTGGATTGGTTCAATCCTTTACATACATGCGCATATTTTACACTTTTAGTGATTCTATTTTGTTCAGAAACAAATTTATTTTTTTCGTAATTAACTAGACATTACCAAGAGTTTCCAACCTTCAAGGCCTTGAGCATAGGCGTAGGGTAGCCAACCTCTCGGTGTTTTACAGGATGCATTTTGAAGAGTGTGCGCAGGAATTGCATGACTTGATTCCGCCATCTCAATTCTACCATCGGAAAACCCGACGTACGGCAAATGTTCACCCTTACGTCGTTGAAATTTCTACATTCCGGATTAAGAGTTTCACCTCGTCATTTATATACGTACGTCGAGGGACTGGAACGATTTGCCTGCTGCGGTCTTCCCATCCGATTATAATTTGAGTGACTTCAAGGCTAGAGTGAAGAGGCTCTTAATAAACTAGTGCGCCTCATCATCAGAGATTGCATCACTGCTTACCATCAGGCGGGATCGCAGTCAAGCAAAAAATCAAAAAAATATAAATAAAATAATAATAATAATGTAATAATATATCAATTATAAAAGAAAAAAAGTTTACTGCATGTTTTTTTCCTCTTTTTCAGCATGTTCTTATATCTACGCCTTGAAATATGCAAAAAATTTAAACTTTCTAACTAACCGATATCTTTACAGCTTAAAAGTGCCTTTACCTAACTAGTTTAGCTATAATAATGTTTTCTGTCCAAGCTCCATTATTCTTGTTTTCAGGTCTACTTCCATCCTGGCTACAATCCTCGCACCCTAAAGAGCAACTTGGCTATAATCCGCTTGCGCCGGCACCTGTTCATGCGGCCGAAGACGCTTGTCAAATACCTCTCCATCGACTATATGGGAAATGCTCTGCCATCTACTACTGAGGTGTTGCTGCTTGGGTGGGGAGTTACTAAGGTATTCCTTTGGTTCCTTTAAAGTTGATATCTTAGTCATCATTATTATTATCTACCAAAACTTTGCTAGTTATGTTCAGGTTGGCTTTCAACCTAAACAGATGCCTATGATAATTTTACAAATAGTGACTCTTTACCTGACCTCCACAACCTGGTTACTGATTTACGATAATCACTGTTTATCAAACCTTCTGGCTTTTGACTTAATGGCTCTCAAAGATAGCTATATAGATATATGTTTGTCCAAAAAAAATGTATTGTAACGTCTGCCATACAAAAACTGTCACCATCAATCAATTTGATTTCACACATAGAAGAAATATGACTATGATAGAAAATTAAGCCTAGTTTAGTTAACATGAGTTTATCTAACGATTGTGTTGACATCTATCGGGGTCGCTCAGTGTGAGGACTTAGATTCAAAGTGCTACTACTTGTTGGATTATGGATGAATTATACACGTATACCTATCTCTTTTAAGATAGTTAATAGGTGGAGAATTAAATATATCACCTAATTTAAAAATATCACCAACCTAAACAATAATGTCACTTAGTTAGACAATATGAATGGGGATATGGGACAATATGGGTGGGAACCCATATACGCAAAACATTTTGGGAACATATTCATTCGCGTACAGCTAATTCAAAGCTAAGACGTTAAATACCCTGCCGGCGTCTTTGTTTCCTGATAGCTACAATCTGGGGTCTTTATTGTCCATCAGCTGAGGCAGTGGTCAAGCGCCAGCCTATCAGTAATGATAATAATAAATAATTGATTGCATCACAGTCGTATTTTGTAGATACCATCAACCTATATATATAAAATCAGGTATACTTTAAAAATAATAACAGATACGACCATCGAAGAAAGATATTCGTGATGTTATAGCCACAAATGACGATATTATAAGATTAATAATACCGTCATTTCTACTTAGTAGTAAAGTGGTCATTACGGCATAATTGACGTTTTTGCGGCAACCGTCCAAGAATGTGGATTAATGGCCACGGGTAAGGGAAGCGACTTGTTGCTGCCTTTAATAATTTCTGAAGAGTGTTTTAAAAAGGAAACGGGTGAAGCCTGTTGATTACGTTACTTGACAAGGTAGGCAGGAAAGAGCTGTTAATGTCACTGAGTTTGTTTTTTGTGAATCTGTGAAAAGCTTGTGTCTATGTTTTTGATACACTTTATGATTTTTGTTTCTTTTTTAGGGTTCCGTAGTCAACAAGGAAGCCTTATAGTTTCGCCATATCTGTCTGTCTGTTCATCCGCGAATAACCTCAGTGACTGTTAGCACTAGAAAGCTGAAATTCGGTACCAATATGTATATCAATCACGCCGACAAAGTGGTAAAATAAAAAGTGAAAAAAATGTTTTATTAGGGTACCCCCTACACTTTTTCATTAGATAGGTATTTAAAAAATAATAGGGATTTACTAAAATCATTTTTTGATAATGTTAATATTTTCGGAAATAATCGCTCTAAAGGCTGCCGCATGCCCGATAAATCGTCTGCCGCATGCCCGATAAACTGTGGGCAAAAGTAGCACAAAGTTGGTGCCCTGAAACAGCGCGTCAGGGTCGCGGTAGACCACGAAGGAGATGGCACGACGATCTTGATAGGTTCCACCAGAACTGGCAAGAAGAAGCCCGGGCGCGCGAAAGATGGAAAGATTGAAGGGGGCCTCCCAGGAGTGGGACAGAATAAGTTTAGAAAATATGAAAAAATCTCAAAAGTAGAACTTTATAAAGACTTAGACTCTAAGAAAATTATTTTGAACTTGATGGGTTGAACAGTTTTTGAAAAGTTGTACAAAATAATTTCTGAACTAGGTAAGTTTGTGATTTAACCGTTTAAGCAAGCATTAAAAAAAAATATTTATATATTTTAGTATCCTGAACGTCTCTTCTTTCGAATAAAAAACGAATAATTAAAAAAAATTAAAATCGGTTCACGCGATCCAAAATTACCACCGAAAACCCAACAGACATAACCCGTTTAGTTTGTATAAATTAGTAACACAATTTCCCGAGAGATGGTGGTGTAATTTTTTAACTCTTAAGTGGGGGCACTTATTGTGATGGATGGAAAACTAAGAAAACCTACACTGAGCTTGGCCCGACATGCTCTTGGCCGGTTTTCTACCGAGTAGAGCGACTATGATGATACAAATGTAAACAAATAGGTCTGATGAAAATGGTAGGTACGGGCACTATCAAACTGATCTGATGATGTAATCGGAAGGTAGGTAGGACAACAACGATTTCCGAAATATAGAAGCCCTTACTTTTACAAATTGCATTATGATTTCTTTGTTTCAGATGTCACAGAGGCTATCATACGAGCCCATTTTCTTGCAGAAAAAGATCCTACCGGTGTATCCGAACGCGTTCTGTAAAGAAGTATACGGGGAGTGAGTGGTTACAGTCATTAATTTAAACTTTTTCACAGTACACGAGAATGGTATCGTTATCAATTGTGATGCAAACAAACAATTTTTGTTTGTAATAGCAATTGTTGAGAAGTCAAAATGTAAGGGTTAATTTATCAGTCTGCTCAGAATAGGTATACCTAGCTAATTTAGTCAGATTAAAAAAAAACACAAAAATGCCTCTAAAAATATTTTTACCGATAAAAATATCCATGGCGTTAAGTCCGTCTTTGTATAGTATTTACTACTACTGCATAGTTATAATAAACTAGCTTTTGCCCGCAGCTTCGCCCGCGTACATAAAATATAGCCTGTCACTCAGGAATAAATCAGCTTTCGATCGGTGAAAAAATTTTAGCAATCGGACAATTACTTCCAGAGATTACCTCCAACAAACAAAAAAACAAACTTTACCTCTTTATTATATCTATTAGTGTAGATAAATAAAACACCGAACTAATATATAATACATGCATTCATTCAAACGCAAAGTTTTAACGTTATAGTGTTTTCATTTTACAATCTGTAGCGACATCTATGGCGCCACATAAGAACTACGAAGAAAGTCCCGCAAACCTGTAGACATTAAGTAAATCAGTAAAATGCTTCATATTTGTTAGCATTGTGTCTTTGTGCATCTTTCTTATGGAGTCCGACGAGAGTGACCCACTTTAGGTCGTGCAGTCCTATTAATGTGACAACGTTGTAAAGTGAGCAATGTAAGTCTAATATGAACGTGTTTATTTCAGAAAGTTTATAGCCGAGTCCATGTTTTGTGCTGGAACGCTCACGACTGGAGAAGGCGCGTGTGATGTAAGTACAGCTCATCAATATCAGAAGTTCTATAAAAATATAAATGAAATGACATGGAACAAAAAACAGGAGGATGTTTACAATTTTCATGACGATATGTTTATGTCCCTTGATTTCAAAAAAGGAGTTGAGGGCTTGAGCACAAAAAGATTCCGTAATACACAAATGTAATCCCATTTTTTATGAAGTTGAGATGTCACTCAACATGATTTTTTTCTACAGTTTGTGCGCCAAAATAAATAGGTTTTTTTCTTTCTTTCTTATATAACTCTTCTTGCTCTGGGTAAAGTTTCAAATTTTTACTGACTAAGGCCCACCTGCATGTCATTTTAATTGAGGATCGATATCGCTAGTAAAATTTCATATTATCTAAGACCTCTTGTCTTATAAACTCATAATAATCCGTACTCAATATTATAAATGTGAAAGAATTTGTCCGTCTGCTATGTTTTCGGTGCTTTTGGTGAATTTAGTCAAGCACTTTTAAATTGTCAGAATGTCGGTCAATCAAAAACAAAAAAGTGAAGCTAAATTGCACGTTCCAAAGCATAGATCCTTATGGAGAAGAACGTGCAAGAAACTACATGAACACTCTTTTTAAATCATATTATGAGTTACATAAATCTTGGTTACATATTTCTAGTTGCTTCTAATATAAATAAGGGCTAAGGTAGAATCCCAAGGAACGACATAGACTACTTTTTAAGTGGCTTTGACTTTGACATCGTGTCTACAATAACCCACATTCACGCGGACGGAGGCGTGGACAAAAGTGTCTTTTCCTTGCCAAATAAATATAATTATTGTGTAACACTTGTGAAGGAATATTACTTGTCCTTGTAATCTTATTTCGTTTTTAGCTATATTAATTGTAGTTGTTACTTGTTTTCTTGCCTATATAATTATTATTTAGTATGTATGTATTTAAGTATGTATTTTAGTTGTAAGTATAGTACTTTGTTTTTTTTTTCTTCACCAATAATTGTTCTTGTTTTGTAATGCACCATGTGCAACCCCATTTTATGTCCAGTCAATCTCTTTCCATACCAGGTTGCCTGGAAGAGATCGCGAAATGCGATAAGGCCGCCAATTGTATATTCTAAATATAAGGCTCAAATGTGTAATTTATTATCTTGGTGTACAATAAAGGATACATAAATAAATAAATTATTTCTCTCTTCCTTTATAATTGAACTAGCTGCTGCCCGCGACATCGTCTGCGTGAAGGCTCTACAGCACCAAAAATACCTAAGATGCCAGTGTCGCTATAGTATTATAAGTAAACAACTTTTAAAATAGCATTATAATATAAGTTTTTTTTTGCAAACGAAGCAAGTGAAGAGAGTTATATGGGAATCCTGCTGAGTTCAGTCATAAGATGAGACTGAAGGAAATAGAGAAAATAATGCAGGAATACATTCCAGGACACAAAAGAGTAAAAATACGTACAAAGGTATCATACCTCACAACACTTCCCTATAAACTACTTTGGTAGTTTGCTGCCAGGAGCCAAAATGTAAAGAGAGTCAGTACTGGTGACGCGGGAGCAAGCGACGTACAGTCGCCCGTGTGAGAAGCAACTCGTCCTGAAGTCGACACCCGCTGCCCTCAGTGTCTGCCCCTGTGACTTATTGATGGTCATCGGGAAGCAAACACTCACGTTGAACTGTACGCGCTTGAACTGGAACGGGAAGTTATGAGGTATGAGGGGAATGCGTGGTATAAATACTGAATCGCCGACGCCACAACCCGTAAGAATTTCCGCCTCAAAGGTGTGTCTGTGGAGCGAGATGACTTTAAGGTGGGTCCCGTTACACAACTTCGGTGGAGATAGGTTCCGAAGAAGCATAATCGGGACACCGACCTTCAGCTTGATGGTATGCGCTGGAAGTCCACTTGCTGACAGGGAGTTCAGAAATTCCACGGGATAATGTGTGGCGTCATCTTGCTGGACAACAGTGTTTATCGAGGTGTAGACCACTTCATTCCCCTCATTTTCCGAGAGAATGCATTCGTTATTTGCTGCAGCCTGATCATTTTTGGGCGTCGGCGACATCGCTCACACACCCAAGAAGCTGGTGCGGTATACGACTGATGTCCCCGTACACACAGCAAATGAGTTCTTCTGAGCTGGATACCACTCTACCGAGAGACTCTGGAAGCACCACCTGTCAGAGTGCCTTCGCCAAGACTTAGAAGGACATCGCAGAATTCTTGCAATGCACGTGCATTGCAGCCGAGCCGAGCTCTCATATTAATGGTCAAGTGCAGCGTACGAACTCGTGACCACAACGAAGATCGTTTCAACAAAGCATTCACCTCGTCAGCCCTCGATCCCCACGTCACCACGGGAAGTGTTTGCCGGAAATCGCCACTGAACAGAATTGTGACACCACCCATCAAATGTTCATTCCATTCTGTCCACGGCCTCAACTGCCTTCCTATTGGCCATCGTACAATGAGTGTACGATGGCCAATACGATCAGAGAGCAATCCTTGAGCACGTGTCGCTTATCGCTGTTACGTGACACACCGCACAAATAGGCGTTTCGGCGCTCTCTAAATCGATGGGAATTTTAAACATGGCATGTGCTGTCTTGCCACCCGGAAGCCGTATGGCAGAAATTCCCGACGACGCTAGAGCAATAGCAATTTTGCCTTGCCTTCTGACCTCTGCAAGTATGCCAGTGGTAACAAAAGTTTTTCCTGTTCTACCAGGAGCATCCAAGAAAAACATTTTACCCTGGTTTTGCCCAACGCTTTCAAGGACGGTGTCATTTGTTTTTGCTCTGAAGAGAACACGGTGACATGGTCATTTCGTATGGTGGTAATTTCGCCTGGCTCGTAATTTGTCAGCTCAGCGTTATACTCCCGATTTCCACGGCCTTAATGCGGTGATGATTGGGGAGCTGGTAACTCATATTCGATCAGCCGATTGCCGCCCATAGAAATGACCACATCTTGAAGTGAACTGAGACAGGTGTTCAGCACGCGTTCATCAGTTACTTCGACTTCGTCTCCAGTAGCACGCCTCAAAGCTCGTAGAAAATCTTCAGACAGATGATGACGATACTTCTCCCACAAAGCTACCGGGTTCGCGACTCCACAAAACACCAAGATGACGGCAAAAAGATGACGCATGCGGCTGGGACTGTCACTGACGCTCGCCTCCGCGAGGATCCCAATTTTGGTCACCGTCGAGAAGGTGACGTGGTAAGTGGAATACTCCACGCCATCAAATGTCCTCAGAAAGGCGAAAGACGTTGGGCCTCGGACAGTGTGAATTAATAACCGCAGAAAATAGCATTCGCCATTATTTGGATGCACGGTATAAACCCTACCCAATGCGGCGTCCTTAAAAAAAACCTTCCACAGCACCTCCTCGTCGATGTCGGTTAAATACACCCCTTTGCTTGTCGTACGTGTAATATGAAGGCACCTCGTCATACGTAAGGGATCTCGCAAACTGGTCGACTTCACAGAGCTGGAAAAATGTCACCATGTAATACTTAACACCGCATTTTTTTTTAATTGTCTTCCTCAACTCTACTCAAGTTTTTTTGGAACTTGAATTTGTCAAAATGTTTATGAAGAAAATGCACATCACATCACATCACCATCTATGAATTATAAGAATAACTAACTACATGAACAAATTTAAATGATTAATTTCACAAAATTGTTAACATGTAACTTGATTTGATTTTTATGAAATCTCATAGATGGCGCTGCTTTAAAATTGTCTCTATACTACTAACATTCATTAAACTATGTTTCTCTGCTCAAGTTACTTAAATGGCGTAGTTTTTATGATCTAAAGCTAGATAATAGCATGGCTTACTCAAAAACAACATTTAAATATGCATCGTTAGATTACACGCTGTCACAGAATGCGTAAGAAAAATAAAGATTCACAGCTGCTCCCCCTTAAGTGATAGCGTGATAATATGTAGCCTATATGTTGACCCGACCTCTTAGTAATATTCATGCAAAATTTGAAGTAAATCCATGCAGTACTTTTTGAGTTTAGCCCGGACATACATACAGACAAACAGACAAACAGACAAAAATTCTAAAAACTATATTTTTGGCTTCGATATCGATTGTAGATCACGCCCCAAGTATTCTTTTTAAAAAATATTCAATGTACAGTTTTGACTTTCCTACGATTTTATTATACACCGTTAAATTTTAATCGTTTTAATCCCGTGGAGGGTCGATCCGGTATATGAAACACTATCGATTTGTAAAGATAAAATTAAAAAAAAAGTACCTCTTTTTCAAAACTCGTATTAATTTACGCATGTACGAAATTAATTTCTTTAAGAAAAAGTCAGCTGAGCGAGTTCAATGACCTGTAGGTACTTTGTACGCAACGCCGACTATAACCTACAGGTCATTGAACTCGCTCAGCTGATGTTTTCTTAAAGATACTAATTTCGTACATGCGTGAATTAATACGAGTTTTGAAAAAGAGGTACTATCACTTGCAAAAGTCCATAAGAATTCTTAAAACATATTCGTTTGACGTTTAGTTTGACTTACGACCTTTTATTTTCAAGTTTCGCCAACAAATGATTGAAATTCACAATTTCATCAACTTATCATAAGTCAAGATGGCCCAGTGGTATAGGCACACAGATTGAAGCGCAAATCAGCGTGCCGCAAGTTCAAATCCCACGCAATTATTGACTTTTTGTAAGTTCTTACCCGATTGGAAGTTATGTATTTGCATTACATATATTAAATTATTCTTTAACTTGTTCACACATTTCTTAGAGTTAGAAAGGTAGATCACAAAAAAAACTAAATAAAGAATTAGATTTCTGCGAGGTAGACACGAGTTTTAACTTAACCGAAATGAACTGTCGTTTGGTTGTAGTTGTTGGTTAGTGACGTGAGGTTGACAGTATTGTAATATTCGCAAAATGCAGGCTAATATTAGTATTGAAGTGAGGGCGACTATCATTGGGCTGCATAAAAGTGGTCTTAATAAAACACAAATATCTGAAGAAACCGGACTGAATGTGAGTATAATAGCTATTAATGAATTGTAACTTTATTACAAATTAATCTTCTAATTAAAAAGTATGCCATTTATGAATCCATTGATCGTATCTTTATGAGGTTTAAAAGAGAAATACGTAAATCGTTGGGTTTATTGGATTGGTTATTGGATTAATAAATGCAGTTTTATTTTAAAATTATATTCAATAATTATGATTATTAACATTTTATATAATGAAAATGAAGTGAAGTAGGTATAGCTGCCTAATATATATATTTTTTTTTATTTTAGAAAAATACTGTAAATCTTTGGCTAAAAAGATATGAGGAAGAAGGTAGCCTTGCTAGTCGAAAGAGAAGTGGGAGATCGAAGCTTATTAGCGAGGCGCAGCGACGACATATGGTGGACGTATACGAAACGAATGGTTTCGCACCAACGAGACATTTTGCGGAATTATATGACACCTCGATGGATACTGTTCGCCGTGCACTTCACGCTGAAGGCGTGCATCACAGAAAACCTGCTAAAAAGCCGTACTTGACAGAGAGGCACAAACAAGAACGATTACGTTTCGCACTAAATATTTAATGTTAACTAAACTAAATGGCCTATCATTTTATTTTAACATATCTGTGATTATTCGTTAACAAACACTGTATTATATTGTGTTTACTTTCGTTTAAAACAGCTATATCTTTTAACTTGTGCCATCGCCTCATCTTAAGAGCACGGCGACAGATGAATTTTTCATACAAACGTAATACCACGCTCATTTGCAATTGGAGCATATTTCCAACATATTATGATGTTATTCGGTTATAGACGATATTTATCTAGGTTCCTACATCCTTCTTTTTTAAAAAAACTTGCCTAAAACGAAATTAAAGCGACTTATAATTCGCACTTTTTTACAACGTAAATGGCATGTTTTCATTTGGCTTTTCCTATATTAAAAATAATAAAATGTCCAATATTCTCAATGTAGGAACACAGATTATATTATCAATTTACAAATGATAGAAAACAAATTGGAAAAACATTAAGTTTTCATTCATCATTTTTGGTATTACGAAACACGTCCAATTTATCGCAAATTTCCAAGAGTTTACTAGTGCTATCGCGGCAAGCGGGATGTCAGTGTCATTGTGTGCGTGCTGTCATTACTTCAGTTGCGTTCATAGGTCGAGTTTTATTGTAATATTTTTGACACTATTGACTTAAATAAAATAGTACGTAAGCATTTAAAGTTTAATAAAAGAAATACACACAGACTTTAGCTGACTAAAAGCGCCGTCAAAAACCCCTTAAAAAAAAGAGTAAAAAAAAAGCGCCGTTGACGATTTGGGTTCGGTCCAGATGATTACCGGATGGCTGGACGGCGATACCAAGCCCAGGGTGGCTAGAAATCTAAGTCGAGATCCTGGCTGCTGGGGCGTCAGGGTATTCCCTCGTCCATGCAGCCGCCTTCTTCGCTAGCATTACTGTTTCGTAGAAAGAGGGCTCAGCGCGAGAGGACGTTGCCACCGATGGCCCCCACGAGGACGCGGCGGTGTTCCGCCTAAACGGGGCACATATGTACATCTCTACCGTATGCTCCACCGTATCCTTCAGACCGTCCACACAATGGTGATAACCAGGCGTTTCTTCCGCCTAAATCCGACGCAGGTGCCTCCCGTACTTGCCATGTCCGGTGAGGATTTGCGTAACGACAGTCGCTGAGATCCTGCCGGAACTGTCTGCCATACAGCGACTTGTCGTGGCAACGGAATTTCGCCCCGGGGTTGCATCTCCACGTGTAAATCATGCATATGCGTGCAAAGGACTGTTGCTTCCACATTCCATGGTAGCGGGCCTGCAGGAAACCGTGCGGATATATTGCAGGAAACCGTGCTTTGTCTTTGTACCATTAGGATGGCTAAAACTCCCTGGCATGCGTTCAGCTTGGCAACTGATCACTTTCGCAGCGACGGCGCTCCATAAAGGGCCATGGACCGAACGATGCCTGCGTAGAGCCTCCAGCAGAAGGCGTCAGGACACCCCAGGTTGGACAGGAGCCGCTTGAGTGCTCCAGTCTAATCCAGTTTGAAAGAAAGAAAGAAAGAAAAATAATTTATTTGGTACAGCATAAGGCGCAACACAAAATAAACAATAAGTTACACGTTTGGGAACCAGACGTCGGAAGTGCTCCTCAAAATACCATCGGCTGTCGAGGACGAGTCCCAGATACTTGTAAACTTTTATTGTAATTTGGGAAACCGGTGGTGGCTCGTTCCGAGGGCTATGAAAACACATGCTCTCGGACTTGTGCAGTGCCACCTCGAGTCCCAACTACTGGATCCTCTTCATGACTGTTGCAACTCTGCGTGAAGAGAAGGCGATGGAACTTCATCGATTCCTCCCTGACGTGGCGGTTAGGCTCAAGGCAACTTGGGTCGAGCCGGACTACAAAGTCTCGCAGATCCTGACTGGACATGGATATTTCTGGAAGAAACTGTATGATATGCGGTTATGTGAGGTTAGCGTGTGCTATTGCGGTGATGAGGACGAAAATTTTGATCACGTTCTGTGGCGATGCCCCCCTTATACATGCCCCCCATATATCTTTCGTCGCTGTGACGAACAGCGACGAAAGATATATATGTAGATGATGGACGGGATCACTTGCTTGGATGAGAGACCGGCTTACTACTGCAATCTCATGGCCTCAAAAGAGTTCGAACACGAATGGCACAGACTAAGGAGTAAGCAGGCAGCGAACCCGTACTGTGTGTTTGTCTTACCCACGTGAGGGGGGACCGTTAGTATGCCGCCCCAGGATGGGGAGAAAGGCAACATGGGGACAAGACGAGGAAATTTGTAAAGGAGTCAAGAAGCGGCTGCGGTGATAGCGCGCTTATATTTATATGGGTGGGCTGTGTCCGCAGCCGTCTCATTTCGATTTGGCCCATATGACATGATGTCGGTGGGGCCAAGGCTGGTTGGAGGGTGTTGCAACCCTGCGTTCCGCTAGTTTGACCGCCGCCTGGTACGACTCTCCCTTCGTTAGGATCAGCGTGTCGTCGGTATAATAGACCACGCTGACCCCGTTGAGGAGGTTGCATAGCACATAGTATGCAAATATAGCTACAAAAAACGGTGACATAAAAATATAAACTACACTACAACTAGTGGCGGAGCCATGGGTGGATGAGAATGCTCCCCTTTTGACGGGAATAGAGCGTTCATCACACCCTTCATAAACAGGGGCCGGTACTCTGTGTCAGCGGGGGAGCCCAGGTACGGAGCTTGTTACGCACCATTTCGATTTCGTAGGGTCGTCCCCACGGGTCTCTGTTCAGAGTCCCCAGCTACACGTCGCGGGCCTCCAGTTTGGCCAGCCGTATCTCCGCTCTAAGGGTGCGCTTCGCTGTTCTTTATTCCTCGTACGCACCTGGTACGGGTGGAGCCGGATCTTGCGGATGGCCAGTTTGGCTTTTGCAGGGAGCGCTCTAGTTGGACCCCGGTATCACCAGGTGCCGGCCTACCTCATTCGTGTGATCGAGGCCAACCTGAAGGACAGGTTCATTATCTGCCCCGCTCACCGTGGAGAATGGAAACGCCGAGAGATGTCGTGCGGTGTTCCCCAGGGATCAGTACCAAGATATGGGTCGGAATGTTTTTGGGACTTGTCCTCGACATCCGTTGGAATTTCGAAGAACACTTCCGACGTCTGGCTCCCAAATTGGACCGGACTGGGGCTGCCCTGAAGCGGCTCCTACCCAACATACAGGTCCTTAGCCCTTTGCCGGAGGCTCCACGCAACATTGTTTGGTCCATGGCTCATTACGGAGCGCCGGTGTTGGCCCCATTGCTGTGAAAGCGACCGGGGGCAAAGCTGAACGCATCCCAGAGGATCATGGCCATCCAAATGGTGCGGGGATACCGCACGTTCTCCAGCGAAGCGACGAGCCTCCTTACTAGTCTGCCACCATGGGATCTAGAGACAACAGTCCTTGCACGCATGCACAATTTGCGCATGGAGTTGCAACGCCGGGGTAAAAAACCACTGACGAAGGCGGTCAGAGTACCGGCGGGATCTCGGGGCAAGCCATAATTATGGCGATAAATCCAATCTTTGAGGAGTGGGTGAATAGACGTGGAAACATCCTCACCTTCCGCATGACGACACCTCACCTCGGGGTAAGTTCGGAAGAAACGCCTGGCTGTCATCATTGTGTAGACCGCCCAGAGGACAGGGTGGAGCATACGGCGATGGTATGCTCCACTCAGGAGGAGCACTGCCGCCGCGCCGTGTCCTCGTGGGAGTGACCCTGGTACAAGCTATGGTCCGGAATGTGTAGGAATGGCAGGTGGTCGGCTCCTTCTACGAAGCAGTTATGCTAGCAAAGGAGACAGTCGTACACGTGAGGGAACATCATTCCTCACGCCCCAGCCACCGGGATCCTGATTCCTTTTTCCAGTCACCGTAGGCGCAGGAATGCGGACGGCGAGCAATTTGTATCTCTCCGTCCGGCCGTCCGGTAAGCGTCCGTACCGAGCTCGAGACATCGATGTTGCATAGTGTTCCACTCGCGTCTCGAGGACATGTCAGCAAAACCATAAGGGCCCAGCAGGTTCGAAGTCTACTGAGGCCAAAAGTTGAGCGAAAGAGAACATCGGGGCCTTGAAACGAAAGAACAGTTTTCATTTCCCTAAAAGTCTGACACTAAAAGAGCGGCAGAAGTCATTGAATAATTTCCCACTTATGAAAAAAAAAGCTCTCGCCTCCATAACATTTTCTGATTTGACCATAAGAAGACCACCTTGGGCACGCCACAATTATGACAGTAAGTCCCCTCTTGGAGGCATGGCTGGAAAGACCTAACGGCGCGGGCGTCCTCACCTTCCGCATGACGCAGGTTCTCACCGGACACGTAAGTTCGGTAGGTTCGGGCTGTACCGGATTCGTACGGAAGTGACGCCCGAGTGTCGCCACTGTGCGGAACGCCCGGAGGACACGGTGGAGCACGCAGTGGAGGTGTGCCGCTTAGGCGGAGCATCGCCTTGCCCTCGTGGAGGTGATCGGCGGCGGCGATCTCTCGTGCCAGACTTTGGTACAGGCCATGGTTCGGAGCGAGGAGGATCAGTGGCAGGCAGATGCCTCCTTCTGCAAAGCAGTAATGCTAGCAAAGGAAGAGGCCGACCGTATCGGCGCTCACAGCCGCTGCCGGGATTCCGAACCCGATTTCCGGCCACCGTAGGCGCGGGCTTGCGGACGGCGAGCAATCGGTAGCTCGCTGTCCGACCGTCCGGTAACTGTCCGGATCGAGCCCAAGTCATCGACTGCGCGAACTGTTCCCGTGCGCCTCAAGGAGTTGTCAGCAACAGAAGGGGTCCAACCGGGTCGAAGCCTACTGGGGCCAGGGTTAGCTCCGAAAGGTAGCTCAGCCCCGGTACGAAAGGCAACGAAGGAACAGGAGTGGGTTTTTAGTCAGTAAAAGTGTGACACTATCTCCCGCTTCACCCAAGAGCGGGGGATGTCATTAGATGATTTTCCCACCGTAAAAAAAGACCACCTTTGTATGACATATCTGCTATTGTTATCATAATATGTTGAGATATTGGCGCGGTAATAAAATTTCCAAAAAACGCATTACTAGTTCGTACATTCACAAACAATTCCCGAAGTATTCGGCAAAAATAAAGCAAATAATAAATATACCTCATTTTACTAACAATAAATTGTAAGACGCTCACATACACACACAAAGCTGCATCAATCCGTCACTTGTTTTTGTCAAACAGAGATAGCTATATTCCGCGAACGAATTTTGAATACGCGTCAACTTGCAGTAGCGAGTGACATTCGCCGGCCTCTTAAGAATGCAGTGAACTCGCTATCAATTTTGTTGACAATAATCATGAGTCTATTTCGTTTTTTATTCTTCTACCCGCACTGTTTTAACATAATACTATAGTTCAATTTATTTTTCTCATCTAATTGACGATTATCTTGTGAGAACTAAAGTTCTTTTAACAGAAATTGAGGTTTGGTTTCAATCTTCTTTTCGTCAAGAAAATGAACAATTAAGCTATGACCTCAATACATTCATTGTGACGTTACACAAAAATAAAATGTTTACAAAGTCCAAATCATATATCACTTTTCAATAAATAACTGGATATAAACAATTACCTATATTTTATTTTATTAAAATTTGAATATCCGTTCATTGTTACGTTATTCATATTATGAATGGTCTAAGTGGGTATACTTCCAACAAACAATCTTAGGCGTAACATAGATAACGGTTACAAGATAACTTTTTGTCTAGGTAACAATTCGACGTCACAATTCTCATAAATGTTTAATTTGTAAATATAAAGAATAAACATTTTTATTAAACACGTCTTTTTATTTCCACCTTATAACATCGAAAAGATGTAACAACTAAATAATTGCAAATTACGAATGTGATTCTTCTTGTGGTTAATAGATCACATTCGTAATTTGCAACTATTTAGTGCAAAAAATGCAATAGTATTTTTCATAGAAATATAAAAAAACAATTAAGTAAATCAATATAGATTGGGAATTTTCAAAGTAAGAAATAACTGCAACGGACCGACCATGATTTGAACTCGGGTTACCGATTTGCGAATCCAACACTTAGTTCACACGGCTACCAGCACATGACGAATTTGCACGAATTTTATCAATGCTACCATATAGCTCAGTGCGACGACAGTTCCTTAGTGTGTGTTATCTGTGGAATGTGGATACTCATACATGCGCACACATACGCACGGAAATATCGCGCTCGCTCGGTTCGTAGCAATGTAATCATTAGCGTTCCTATGGACTTTTGCGGCCTTACTGTACTTTATTTTTTAACTTTATCTTTACAAATCGATAGTGTTACATGTACCGGATCGACCCTCCACGGGATTAAAACGATTAAAATTTAACGGTGTATGTATAGATTAATGTTTTAATGATTGTTTTTGCCATCACTACCCTAGCACGATGCGGGCGGTCCAGCGGTCCTGTCTGGACGGCTGGTCGGCATCATCTCCTTCGGGCCGTCGATCTGTGGGTTCGCGAATGCTCCCACAGTCTTCACGAAAATTGGTTTCTTCTCTGATTGGATTGAAACCGTCAACGAATCTGTTAGTATAATGATGTTGCTTTTATTATACTTCACAAACAACAGGTATTGTTTGTAAGACGCAAGTTAAATCGTCCTATCCCCATCCGACGATACCTATTGTATCGTGTTGCCCAGTATTTGGGGGTGGAGGTCTGATTGGCAGTCGCTTCATGTAAAACATGGTTACTCACGGTTCACATCCGGATATACTGGTAGCCAAACTAGTAGGGAAAAGGTTAACATGATGATGATTTCAAACGAAAGAACAAATACTTTAAATATAAATTAACTGCCACTCCAAGTTTTATCTCTTCCTCCATGCGCACTGGTTACAAATTGTTCTATAGACGACATCACAAATGTTATTTTTTAGTACCTAAATATCTTAATGAAGGTCATATTAAAAAAAGCAAAATGAACAAACGTCTGGCTGAGAATCAGGACTTTTCGGACGTCAACATTTACAAAAGTGTTATCGAACGCTCTACACGGCTTTTGGCTAAAGAGAAACGGTGCAACAAACTCCCTAGCAACAAACCTATTTATTGAATTAGTAGATTCATCGGAGTCTGTGTTTTCTGATAGCTTACTTCTAGATAAGCGTGCTCTATCGCCAGCCACATTATTGCTTACCATCAGATTTTTTTTTGTGACGTAACAACAAAACTGTTTTCAGATTTATTCCTATACCTGTGCCATAAGACCTTGCTCATCTCGATATCTGCACGCGTTTTTGAGATAAAGGGTCTTGACAGACAGACGGACGGACGGACAACAAAGTGATTCTATAAGGGTTCCGTTTTTTTCCTTTTGATGTACGAAACCCTAAAAAGAGTTTTTAAATTAAAACAAACCCTAATCTTCAATCCACAGATGGCTGTTAACTACTTAGGCGGTGCCCGAACCACCACGACAGTTCGCTCAAGACTCAGCGGTTTCCTAGCCACCTACAAATTATCAATGGGAAAACAAACCACTTCACTCATAGAACCAGCACTTAGATACGACGCAGAGACGGAAACTGATGATGATGAATTATTACCGGTTACGACTAGGGCTCCACTGACCACGAAACCTGAAAGGGGTTTGCGTTTGCGCAGTCCTCCTTATGACGTCAAGGCTTCTCCTGCGTTTGCGCCTCGAAAAGATAAAGAAAGCAATAAAGCTGTTGATGACTGGAGTCTTGATTTAAGTTAATAAATGTGAGAGTGAGAAAGAGGTAGTTACGCTGTTTCTTTTTGCATTTGTTTCACTTGCTGTCTTGTTGTTACATTCCAATTTGCATTCTTTTCCTGCACATACCTATCGCCTTTGTGTGCAGTTGAAGAAATAACGTTTCAGTGACCACACACAGTTCTTTAATGGCGGCCTAATGAATGGTTTGATTGGATTTTGTGCCACAGCTTATTTAACAGTTGCACAGAAATGTAAGTCGTTTTTTTTTTACTTTTATAATACACTATACAAAGCGCCAGATAAACAATAAATTAAAATAAAGTAAATTGACCTTCTAATATCACCAATATATCGAAGGTACCCGAAAAACCATCAATGAACTGTTTTTCAGAAAAGGTAAAGGATCACGATAGATGTCGATTCATGACAGCTTTGTGTTTTTTCAAATTAAGAATGTCAATAATTCTAGGAGGGTCAAAGGAAGAAAGAAAAGAAAGAAAAAACTTTTATTCATACCTCATTTTTTTTTATATCAAATTCTTAACTGTATAGTAGATTTAGATATAAAAAAGATAAGTTTAAAATCTGTGCAAGGCTAAAAAGGCGCCTAACTCAGCCTATGCTGCGATATTTAAAAAGATAAATAACGCAGCGCTGGTATTCTGTTAGGGCCCGCGGTGATGCCACGGTCACATTCACGGAGGTATAATAAACTAAAAGGTATCGAAACAAAATAATAAATAAATAAATACGAACATTGATAAAACAAACATTGGAAAAATAATAAATACTTAGCTCCTCAAGACGTCATGACAGGAATAGGCAAACTGAAAATAAGTAGTTCTGTAGGGCCTGACAATATTCCATCTTTTTTTTTTGGTGGGGTAAATCATCCAATGACAATCCCCGCTCTTGGGCGGAGCGGGAGATAGTGTCAGACTCTTACTGACTAAAAAACCCACCCCGTTCCTTCAAGCCTTCATACTGGGGCTCGAGTTCCCTTTCGGATAACCCTGGCCCCAATAGGCTTCGACCCGGCTGGGCCCCTGCTGACAACTCCTTGAGGCGCGCGGGAACAGTGCGCACCGTCGACTACTTGGGCTTGGTTTGGACAGTTACCAGACGGCTGGACAGCGAGCTACCCATTGCTGACTGTCCGCAAGCCCGTTTCTACGGTGGCCGGAAATTGGGATCGGAAACCCGGCCGCTGATGCGGTCGGCCTCCTCCTTTACGAGCATTACTGCTTTGCAAAAGTCGGCGACCGCCTGCCACTCCTCCTCGCTCCGGACCATGGCTTCAACCAAGGCCCGGCGCGACAATATTCCACCTGAAATATTGAAAACTTTTAAAAAGCACTTTTGCCTCCCTTTGTATCATATATTCAACCTAAGCTTGGAAAAGGGACCAAATCCGCCTCAGTGGAATATTTCCAGAGTCACTCTTATTCCCAAAAGTCTCAATAAAACATCAGTTGAAGAGTATCGTCCCATTGCAATTATGGCATCTCCAGCTAAAGTTTTTGAAAACGTACGTCATAAATACATTTATTCCCAAGTAGATAAGTATCTCTGTAATAAACAACATGGTTTTAGGACAAAAAGATCGGTAAATATCAATCTTCTAACTTTAGTGGACTTTATATCAAAACGTTTGGACCGAGGTGGCCAGGTGGATGTTTTGTACTTTGACTTTTGAAAAGCGTTTGATAGGGTTAATAATGACATTATGCTGGCGAAACTCTGTTCCATAGGATTTCCACCGGGTCTGCTGCGGCTTCTTGCTGACTACCTCCGCGATTGTCAGCAGTTTGTTAGACTAGGTCTTTATGAATCCCAGCCCTATCACACGCGTTCCGGAGTCAGTCTAAGATCAATACTCGGGCCATTACTGTTTCTGATAATGGTAAACGACCTTCCAACTGTTGTTTATATTGCCAAAAGTCTATTATATGCAGATGACTTGAAATTGTTTCTTAAAATCAACTCTGAGACAGATTGCCTAGCACTGCAACGCGACATTAACGCTACGAGTGGAGTGTAAATATTAAAATGGAGTTCAATTTGTCAAAATGCTATGTCTTGAGTTTTATTAGAGCCCGTAACCCAGTCTCATTTAATTATAAAATCAATGACAGCACAATTACAAGAACCATTGCTATAAAGGATCTAGGTGTCACATTTAATCATACACTAAATTTCTATGATCATATTTTAGCAGTTACAAAAGATGCATTTAGGCGTTTGGGTTTTATTTTGAGAAATGCTAAAGATTTCAAGAACACAAGCGCTATCAAGTCGATTTTTAACGTGTTTGTTCGAAGTAAGCTTGAGTCTAGTGCGTGCGTCTGGAACCCACATGAGAAAAATATGCTTTGATATTAGAGAAAGTGCAAAAAGCTTACCTAGTATCTCTATAAACGTATCTACGGATACTATCCCCTTATGTACCCTACTAAGTTTCTTTTAGGTTGTGTATGGTATAATGCACTAAAAGTCAGAAGAAAGCATGACCAAATATTAACATGCCGAACTGTCTCAACTATGTGCCCCAGTTAAGTATAGCCGCATTAGGAGACACAGCTTGTTCGTTGTGCCTGCGAGTCACACTGTTGCGAGAGCCCAATCTCCTGTCCCTCGCACTCTTTCTGCGCTCAACACTCTTTTGGACACGCACCCTGACTGTGATGTGTTCGCAGACGAATGGAAGACGATCCTGTCAGTGTGTCTGGAGTTTTGTGAGATGAGTGTGAGATTTTTTTTGTATATTGTCTTTAACTAATGTAATTAGCGGATAGCCGTTTTTGTCAAAGTAAAACCATAAATAAATAAATAGGTAACATTGGTAAAAAGCGTGAATTTATCGTGGGTCAATGATCGTAATTCCACGTTTATTCGGCGCCTACTCTAGCTTCCAGTGGCTTCGCCCGCGTGATCTTCATCATTTCAGTCGAAAGACGTTCACTGTTGGACATACAAAGGTGGCCTCAACGATCAATCCTCTGCGTCTCGCATCCATTGGATGCCTGCAATCCTCACCAGGTCATCAGTCAAGCTGCGTCTTTTAGTACGCGGTCACTACACCAGAACCTTTCGGCCAAAATTACCACCTGTTCTGTGAGCAATGTTCTATGTCCACTGCCACTTTTTGGCGATAAGTCAGGATTCTGTGAGAAAATGATGCTAAGGGATCATATTCCCGAGATAAAAAAAAATCTTTTGTACTACCACGGTCTATCGTGCACCAAGTTTCATCAAAAACCATTCACACAGCCCTCACAAACTGTCGCCTTTATACTATTAGTGTGATTATTTGGATCAATTTGCGTGAATTCTCATGATAAATATTGCCCGAATCCGCGGTAAGGGTTCCGTGCAACAAGCACTTCAGAATTAAAACCTTTAAGTACCATATTTCAAACACAGTACGTATGTATCTATACAGTATCGGTACAGAACCATGCATAGGGTTGGTCACGTTACAGTTTTTTTTCACACCTGCCATAAACACTTCGTGGATTTGTCAGGCAGTTACAATGAAGTACTGGAATTACCAGCAGATGGTGCGCAATGCGCTATCGGGGTTTTATGGCGGTTTATGGAGCATGGAACGTGACACGACAATGGGAGTTAGCTGGATTTTATGTGTTCAAATTTTCTGTAGCAGAACCGTGTTGTCTACCGGTTGCATTTCAGGGAATGTGCATTGGAATGGCATAATTTAATTTCGTCAAGCCCATTCCATCATTGGACAACCGACGACGCACGACGATGCGCCACCGGTACATGACTGATGTCCCACCCATACTCACAAAACGTTTTGGAAACATTCATCGTGCAAACAGCTAAAGAGTGGAATTTCCTGCTGGAATCTGTGTTTTCTAGTAGCTACGACCTGGAGGTATTTGAATCAAAACTAAGTAGGTTACTTGAAGGCAAGTATGCTCCATTGTCGTTTTCTATCAGGTGAGTTAGTCGTCAAGCGCGAGCCTATAAAAAACAAAAAAAAATCTGTCCAATTCTGAAAATAATGTTATACAGGGTGGCCTAGAGAGAAATGCACTTTTGATTTTGCGCGCATTTTTAAACAACAAAATGGTGGCGCGCGGAAGTTGTGTCAGTGCAAAGCGCGGACTTTATAATTTTTGTCACCATAGGTTGTTACACTATAGTGCTGCGCGTGTTTTGTATCCGCGCATTTTATGAGAATGCTCGATCTTATGTGACTATTCGACGACTCTATAGTGCATAATTCAAATTGCGGCGCATCAGTGAATGTCCAAGCACTAAATTATTTAAGCAATGGATTGAATGATTCGAAAGGACAAGATCAACGCAAAAAGTGCAGCCTCGCGGCCGTCAAAGAGTATCACGGGCCAACGAAAACTTTTAGCGAGTTCGTAAATCTGTACGCGCGAATGTCGGAGCGCAAAGTTCATCAACTTTGTGATTGTTTAGATCGACATTGCAGCGAATTTTACTGCTTGATTTGAAATAACATCCATATAAGATACGGTTGGTACAGGAACTAAAGGCATCAGACTTCGAATCGAGATTGAGTTTTTGTAAATGAAATGCGCAAGTCTCCTCAAAAAATAATTTTAGGCAGGAGTAACATCTCCTGGCTACCAAAAAGCCCCGATCTCACTCCAGCAGTCTTCTTTATGCGGGATTATCTTAAAAAAAGAGTACACTCTGATAGCCTCTGCACCCTCTGCAGCAACTGAAGTTGAATATTCGGTAAGAAATGGAATCCAGTTCAAGGATAAGTCCAATAAAAGTTTTCCAAAATTTTGACACCACATTGGATGAATGTTGTAACCGCCAAGGAAATCACAGGCGATGTAATTTTTATAAAGTAAATTTAAAAATAAATTTCATTTAATTTTCTTTAGATTGTAATAAATAAAGTTCTTCAAAATTACACAGGTTTTTTTTCCTTGAATTTTCAAAAGTGCATTTCTTTCTGGGCCACTCTGTACTAACCATGGCTTCATATTAAAGTACAATGGTCGATATTTTTCAGTGTCTCAAGACAAAAGCCTATGAGTAGTGTGGTGCCAGTGATGACATAGGTATGGCTGCAAAACGTGATCACTCACAACGGTCCTCATCAGAAGGTTTAAAGTCAAATTAAGGAAAGGGCTATACTTGAAGTTTTTTGCGTAATCGCACCATGAATGAAGATATTCGTAGAAGAACCAAGGCTACCGATTTAGCCCGAAGATTCGCCATTGTGTAAGCAGGGCACATTGCTTGCGGAACAGATGGTCGATGAGGCCAAAAGGTTTTGGAGTTGCAACAGCATGCCCGAAGATGGAGCGTTGGAATGCCTCACGCTAGGTAGACCTATGGCCTGGTGATGAATTAAAGTAATCGCTCCATGTAAAGTATAGAGTAAGGCCAACTATCCACACACACCTTTTCACAGTTTACACACAAAACAATGAAATTCTGTCGACAAAGTGCCAACGTCGTCTTGTCCCGTAATCCACTTCATTAGCTATGATAAAATTATTCCTCGAAAATATAGTACAAAACATAACATGATAAAATTAAACTCAGATACAATTAAGTTATATTGAAAGTGTGACCTTTCCGCCCACATTTGAGCTTCTAAAGTGGGCTTTGAGAGAAAATTGTTTCTTTATTTGCGTCTGTTTTTATTTTGGTAATGGTTTGTAATCTTATAAATAAGATGTCATTTTTGTCTTATTTAACCCTTTGTGTGTCCGGAACGTGGATCCACGCGAGACACGATAACTTTTTAATTGTGTCTCTAATTACGGCATACGAAAGGTTAAACATTTTCCGGACATAGGACCTAACGATGACGTCATCGTAAGGTCCCAAGTATGAAGCTCGAGCCCCGGTATGAAGGCTAGAAGGAACGGGGTGGGTCTTTTAGTCAGTAAGAGTCTGACACTATCTCCCGCTCCGCCCAAGAGCGGGGGTTGTCATTTGATGATTTTTTCCCACCATAAAAAAAAAAAAATTAATGAATAAATAAAATGTCTCGCGCGAGTGAGAAAGGGAGACGGAGCTATACACCCTATATAGCTTCATCCCATAAACAATTCAGTTCAGTTTAGGTCGTAAAATGAATTGCGTTGAGAGCTCGTGGGCTTCTGTTATTTTTGAGTTTGATTTTAATTTAAAAAAAAAAACAACATAAAAGAATTACACTCTTTTTCAGTTGATCTCAATCGTGTTGAAAGAACAAAACTCACAAAACGTTTAGAGAATTCTTTTGTTGTGCTAAAGAGTGGAATTTCCTGCCGGAATTTGTATTTTCTGAGGGCTACAAACTCGGGTCTTTAAGTCAAGAGTGAATAGGTTATTTCTAGGTAAGCGTGTTTCATCGTGGAATACATCACTGTTTACCAAAAGGTGAGATAATAGTCAAAAAAGCACTGATTATATTTTTTTTTTGCTAATGTATGATTAGTTAATGCGATTATGTGAGGTACCAATATTATATAGTATATAGCTTTTGCCCGCAACATCGCCCGCGTACATCAAAAATATATTTAACCTATGTCACTCAGAAATAAAGCAGCTTTCTATCGGTGATAAAAAAATTGCAATCGGACCAGTACTTCCAGAGATTACCTCCTACAAACAAAAAAACATAAAAACAAAATGTACCTCTTTATTATCAGTTATATATTAATTTTTGTCCTTCTTTCTGTTTTAATTGTTTATTTTTCAGTTCCAGTTTTCAAAAGCTTAACGCTTCCACTTGAAAACCTTTTCTCCTCTCAATATAAACGTTCGTTCGCGGGACCGTTTCCCAGAAAGTGGTGACAAATGCCTGCACTAAATCCTCGCTTAATATACCGCCGCTCAGACGTATGGCACTATTACAATGTACAGCGCCATTACATTATAGTACCACCGGTCGGTACACTGTGATAGTGTATGTGACAATATTTTTTAGACCAGCTGTATGAGCGCGAAATATAACATGGTGTTTTTTCAGAGCCTCAGTTAGGTCTTTGAAAAATGATTGGTTGACTCAGTTAAAAAAGTGATTGAAGGAGTAGGAATCAGTAAAAAAATTATGTGATCTAAATTGTTAGATTTGTAGTTAACTTCTCGTTTAACTCTTGAAATTGACTTTATAACCTTTTAATAAGTTTAACTCATTGTGATATGGGTTTTTAAGCTCACTTCTCAATATTAGGTCTGACAATATACGTGAAGACTTGTAATTGGCTTGTCTTCTATGATTGTTTTTATTAGAGATGGGCCGAGTACTCGGTTGATACTCGGTACTCGGCGTACTCGGCGGGTTTTTTGATACTCGTACTCGGCCGAATAACTCGGTTTGAATGCCGAGTATACTTTGTGTAAGAAAAGCAATATATATTTATTTAGGTAGATATAATTAAAACAGCAGTGTTAATCAAAAAGTATAAATTTACCAATTTAGGAAATCTTTGACAATCTCAATTAATAAAATCAAAATTATACTAATGAATGAGTAGTATTTGATGAGACAAAATCCAACACCACTACGTGAAATTAGAGAATTTCATAAAGTACATTTCACTTTTGCTTTGTCTTATACAATCTCGTCGTAAAACGCCCAAATTCGAGATCTTTTACGTGAAGTCATTATGTCAACAATCACTGATCAGGTACTACACACAGTCAATCATTAATTAACAAACTTTTTCAATTATTTATTCACTATGACGCGCAACGTTTGCAAACTATCAAGCGACTGGTAGTTGAAAGGCGCGGGCGGGGTGAGGGGTGTATCAACGCGAGCCGGCCTCTCGACCGGCACGAACCTGTTTGTACTTGTTTACGCGCACGAAATGGGAATTTGATTGAACCGAGTTACTCGGCCGATTACTCGGTTGAATAAAAATTGAGCCGAGTAAAACTCGGTATTCGTTACTCGGCAAAAGTGTTACTCGGCGCATCTCTAGTTTTTATATTTAGTTTGTAAATAAATAATATTCATTTATTAACCCTATAATAGTATAACAAAGCAAAGGTAAATAATCGGCGTGTATATTTTCGCAATTAACAAAAAAACTACTGACTGAATTTTCGTTGTCGGATAGCCCATTTATCTAAAAAGGAATATAAAACACGCTACAACCAATAGTAGCCAAGCAAAAACCAAAAGCGCAGGTGAATCTGCAAGGAACAGCTAGATAATTTTAATTTTATAATACAAAACTACGTTTTTTCGATCATGCTAGTAGGAAAAGCAATTTCTCTATGTTGAATAAAATAAAACGATAATATTCGCATTTTTTTCTTCAACAAACCAAAAATGTTGTCATCATCATCATCATCAGCCTTTTTAATGTTCCCACTGCTGGGACTCAGGCCTCCTCTCTAGGAGAGGGAATGGGCCGTAATCCACCACGCGGGCCCAGTGCGGGTTGGCATGTCTTCGAATGTTAAAAAACTGGCCAAGTGCGAGTCGGACTCGCCCATGAAGGGTTCCGTAGCAGCAACTAACATAATATAAAAGTTCTTGTAGTTCGTTATAACTTTGATCGATGTTTTAATAATACCGTATTTTTTTTTTAGATTTGTGACGTTTTAAAAAAACTACTTACTAGATCTCGTTCAAACCAATTTTCGTTGGCGGTTTGCATGATCATGTACATCATATATATTTTTTAATTTTATCATTCTTATTTTAGAAGTTCAAGGGGGTCACTTCCAAAGTGGTAAAATGTGTCCCACATTTTACCACTTTGGAAGTGTCTCTCGCGCAAACTGTTCTGTTTAGAAAAAAATGTCGTTAGATACCTCAATATCATTTTTGAAGACCTATCCATAGAAACCCACGTATGGGTTTGATGAAAAAGAAAAAAAAATTTAAGTTTCAGTTCAATGTACCCACAATTTTTTTTTGTGTTTTTGTGTGAACATTTTAATGTGGTTTACAAAATACATCTACTCACAAAGTTTCATCAGTACTTATAGCTCTTATAGTTTCGGTAAAAAGTGGCTGTGACATACGGACGGACAGACAGACAGACAGACATGACGAATCTATAAGAGTTCCGTATTTTGCCATTTGGCTACGGAACTGACTGTATGTAAACTCATTTAGGTATACAAACAAAAAGACAAACATAGCCAGAACAACTATCTGTAGGCCATACAAATATTGTAGGCACAGTAGTCATCCGTGCGTCAAATAATTCAGGACTACAATAACCACAAGTAACTACAAGTAGCTGAGGTTACCCTCAACCCTGTAATAAGTGGTTAGCCAGACCGCTATAAATCACGCTAAAAACAAAATGTAGCGTAAAACCGTCAACCGAGATTTTTTTTTTTTTTTAATTTTATTTTCCAAATTTCTTATTTTACATTGTAGATTTTTTTGCCATACAGCGAAAACCTCTCAGGGTTTATCTGTGTAATGGCGAGCCGCTCATTTAATATAAAACAGTGATGTTATAAATGTAACTATTTTACCTAATTATACATTAAAGTTTTGTGTAAAGAAACGTTTTGATTTGTACTTATAACTTTTCGAACTTGTTCTATACAAGGTGCAGTTTTAAAACTGCACAATATTTCAGGAGGTTGTAATAAAACTCATAAATAATCATGTAAAAATACGAAACCTGGTCAATAATCAGTAATACTTGTTATTTAATTTTTTAATTACACTAAACTAAATCGATTGATCGATGGCCGCGGGGGCGTGGCTAGGGTGTGGCGTGCGGGATGATGATTGGATGATACATTATTTATGAAACTATCGTTGCGAGTTAGTGTGTGTGAAAACGCCCTTTATTGTTCCGTGTTTGTGTGTGTGAAAAAAAGCGCGGTTATAAAAAAAAAAAAAATTACCTACTTATTTTATTATTGATTCGGGTCGAGAATCACTAACATAATTACCTCCTGAAATATTTTGCAGCTTCAAAACGACACCTTGTATAATGTTTGTAAATCTTCTGGAAGTCTATTAAGAAAATAAGGCACTAAATATTTTGCTACCCTCATTCCGTACACATTGTTGGCTTTTGGTAGAATGTATTTATTTTTGGGTGTAATAGATCTCAAAAAGTCCGGTCTTGTGTTTTCAATTAGAAATTCAGGTCTATTGATTTCAGCAAGGGTGAAAAATTTAACTTTATTGAACACTTTCATAACATGACAGTATTTAAATATATCATCGTCGCTGTTTTGAAATTTGTTTTTTATATGTTTAGGTATAATAACTTTTAATATTCTTAATTGCAACTTATAAATATCTGACAAGTATGTATGGTAAGTTCTCCCATAGCTGCTGAGCCCATAGTTGATAACCGAGTCTGCCAAAGCCATGTATAACATTCTTAGCGTTTTATAAGGTAACTTGTATTTTAAAACACTAAGTTTCCCCATAATGGACCTTAACTTGTTGCAGACGTATTCTATGTGAGGACCCCAACAGAACCGGCTATCAACTATTAGGCCGATATACATGTGTTTATCGACTACTTCCAAAAGTGGGCAATTGCAAGTCTTTGGCGTGCTATGCAGGCAAGAATGTTCATGTGCGAAAACAGTTGGCACAGTAGAACATATATTGTGTGATGAGTGTATGTGAACAATTTTTGTTTTAGATGCGTTTATCACTAATCCTACGTCATGCGCCCATTTACACAATTGATCGAAGTTAACTTGTAGGGATTTTTGAGCTTCACAGATGTTTTTATGAGCAACCAAAATACATGTGTCGTCTGCAAACTGGTATACAGAGCCCGAAATTATAGTGTTAATCATGTCGTTAACATACAACAAGTACTCTGTCGGTCCAACAATTGATCCCTGGGCTGTTCCTTGTGTGGATGAAACCTTAGTACTAAACTCATTTTCTATTTTAACGGTAGTATATCTGTTTGTGTGATAATTTTTTAATAATTCTAATAAGGGGCCTTGTATTCCATTTCGTGATAACTTGTCGTAAAGTACATTACAACGAAGCATATCGAACGCTTTGCTAAAATCTATAAAAAGTGTTAAAACATGTTTTTTTTCATTCAAGTGTCTATTAACTTCATCTGTAAATTCTTGTAATAATTGTGTCGTACTCTTATTTTTTTGAAATCCAAATTGTTTTTTGTTGATTATACTGTGAGTTTGTAAAAAGTTATTCATTTCATTACCAATATAACGTTCTATGACTTTATCTATACAAGACAATATAGTGATTGGACGATAGTTGTTGACGTCATCACGTGGACCTTTTTTGTGAATTGGACGTATTACTCCTACCTTTAAAAGATCGGGATATATACCAGTCTGCAAGCAACAATTAATGAGATGTGTAATAACTGGAACTAATTTATCCGAAATGTACTTGATATCCTTAGCTCTTATCCCATCGTAACCCGGGCTTTTTCTATCGTTCATTTGCTTGATAATTCGTTCAACTATTTCTTCCCGCGCTTGTTTGACTCTAATCGATCTATCAGGAGTGATCTCGTATGTTCTTTTGTCTAAAAGAGGTACATCGCAAGAATTACTTAAGTTCTTAACGTTATTATTAAATTCGGTCATGAAGGTGTTGGCTAATGTTAATGGATTCGTTCGAAAAGTTATCAGTAATAAGTGTTCAATACATTGCATAACCTTGCCGGTTAAACTATTCACAATGCTCCAAATTTTTTTGCTGTTTTTGAAATTTTGAGAAACTTCCATCATTATGTGTTTATTTTTTATATATTGTGTATATTTATTCGTTTTATTTCTATATCTATTATATAACAATCTTTTTTGTGGGTTATTTTCATCTTTGAGCCAAATATTATATAGTAAATCACGTTTCATACACATCTTTTTAAGTCTTATATTGGCCCATTTACATGTGCTACGTTTACTAGAACTGTTTTTACGAACTGTAAATTTACATTTATTATATATATTATTAAATTTAGTATGAATGAACGCTACAATTTCGTTTGGGCAACTGTATTGTAAGGGTATACTCCAGTCGATGTTATTCAACTCATTGTGCACTCTGCGATTATCTATCTTTGTTGTTAATTGACTAGAAGATAGTGAGTCATTCTTGTTTAGCGCGCCCATTATCGCACAACCGGTTATGCAGTGGTCAGCCGGCGAAGTATTAACAACAGATGTATAAATGTTATATGAACTAGCATTGCGAATGAACACATGATCTATACATGACTTAGTTATTCTGTCACCGTACTTTTCTACGCGTGTATAAGAACTGACACCACTGATAAATCCCAGGGTGCACAACGAATATAAATATTGTTTAACTACAGGGTTACATAATTTTAGATCTATATTCATATCTCCCATTATTATGCAATCCTGTTTTATCGGGCAATTCGATACTATGGACGATAATTCATTTATAAATCGTAGTTTGGATGTGTCGGGCGGTCTATATACGGCACATAAACCAATTTTAAGACTATTTATATTTAGTTCGCCGGCCACACATTCAAACTCTTGTGTGCACAAGTTACTATATCTCATAAAAGATGCAGATTTATGAATATACAATAATACTCCTCCACCTCTTCTATTAGTTCTTAATTCTGAGTATAAGTTGTAGTCAGGAAGTTGAAACATTTGAACCAAATCGTTCCTTATATTCACTTCAGTTAATAACAGTATTTGAATTATATGTGAACTGTTCATCACAATGTATTCAATTTGAGCAAAATTCATTTTAATGGATCTTATGTTTACATGAAGAAAGTATAAACATTTTTCGGGCACCGGTATGGATGAAGTAAAATCATCCCATGTTTGGCAGTCGGTTTCAACTATGTTATGGTCTGTTGTATCCAGAGTAAAACTTATTTTGGTATATATTTACAATGACCATAAAGAGAAAAAATGTAACTCACCTATTCCTTATCATGCGATGATTTTACCTTTTCAATATCGGCGATCGAGCGAATAGTAATAATTTTTTTTTCTTGTTCACTTTTACGCACTAATATATTTCCGTGTTTACACCATATATAGTTAAATAGTCGACCATTATTTATTTATTATATTACACCATATATAGTTAAATAGTAGTAGATTAAACCTCAAAGACTGGAAAAAACAAGAACTCACAGTGGAGCCGGGTCAAAGAGAATCTTTTTTTTTTCTTCATCAGTTGCAGTTTGATCGTAGATTCAAACGCGTCATGGTTGCTGGAGTGTCAAGAATTGTGTCATGAATGTATCGAGTCTTTTATTCTGCATGCAAAACCTATTATGTGTGTTAAAGAAGTGGTAGTCGGGTAAGTTTTAATTAAAACTGTAGATGAGAAATACTCTGATAAACCAAGCTGTAATGTAAACTGTAGTTTCCTTTACTGTTCCATTACGCAGGAGTTTGATGGCATATTTCGTAGGTAAGTACATGTTTCATGGCTGTAGACGCTCCAGAAATCGCTAGATGGTTTCTAATCATCGGCACCGTAAGTCAAAGTCAAAGTCAAGTCAAAGCATTTATTTCAAATAGACCATTTGCAAGCACTTTTGAATAGTCAAGTGACGGTCAGTCCAAGAAAAGTGAAGCTAAATTGCACGTTCCAAAGCGTAGGTCTCTATGGAGAAGAATGTGCAAGAAACTAAGGTAAGGGCGCGTAAAGCAATGGATAGCTCGTCGAAGGTCGAAGGTGCGTTGTGTTCCACACGTGCCTTTAAAAGATATCAGCGGAATTGACGAAGCCTGTTAGAACCAATGCCTGCCAGGGCTGTGGAGTATTTGAAGGTTACCGTAGCCCTCGTAAAAAGAATAAATGAAGTAACACTGTGGATTTTAGTCAGTAAAAGTCTGATAGTCCCTTCACTCAGAGTGGGAGAAGTCATTTGATGATTACCGACGTAAAAAAAGTAAGTACAGAATCTAGGTGGGTGTATGTGGGTTGCCATTCGTCCCGATACGTCGGGACATGTCACCGTTATCAACAGTGGTGTCCCGATGTCCCAACAAGCTATAAAATGTCCCGAAACACAGTCGAGCGCAGTGTTATGAGTTTTTAAAAATTGCCCACGTAGACGAACGAAATCGCTTGGGAGTCGACACCGAGGACGCTATTCTTCAATGTAAAATTAATTTTCACATGAATAGTGAAGAATTTTATAAATTATAAAAGGTAACCGACAATTACTGTCCAAAATAAAATCATCCGATTAATATAAAAAGGACTGATGTTAATTAAGTGTTATGTTATCCTCGAAAATTAATAAATTAATAGGTACTTAAAATCACAAATGGTATTGTTTTAAATTTCCTTTTTTAATTTGTGATGTGATGTGACTTGTTTGCCGACGAACACAGGAAATATTAAAAATAAGGACCCCCAAATTGTAATTGTCCCGACGGGGTCTTGGGGATTTATGGCAACCCTAATGTTTATTATATATTCTTTATTGTTTAAAACTTTAAATTTGATAAAAATAAGACAGCACAGGTACAAAAGCGTGTTTAACCTACAACTGGGTCTTCTCACAGCAAACCTTAATATAGAAGGTTATTTTCAAAACACTAACAACCTTGCAGGACTGTATCACTAACATCATAAACAACAACTTTTGTTCTATGACTTTTTGCAAAACGTAACACATTTACCAAAAACAAACCTTCAAGATTTCGTTGTTCTCTTTAACACATTTCAAGTCTGTATCTACTTACGGCTCCCGCACACTGTTCTTGTAATAATAGTAAGCAGGGCTTCCGAAACATTCCGTGAACTTGACATTAGAATATTGATACACCATCATGTAAAGATAATTACGTCAGCACCGCCGAATTTCGCTACAAGAACACGTATGACGAGACGCAAGCGCAAGGCGACCGACCAACTAATGATCGTCGCCCGTAAATAGGTCAAGTTCATGTTCAACTACCCTCCGGTATAGTAATATCGCTTGCTTCGCATAGACTTCGTAATATTTAGAACGTTCAATTTAAATATTTTTATTTTTGTATGAAAATCTGATGAACCAAAAATGATACATTTTAAAAGTCGTAGAACAAAAGTTGTTGTTTATGATGTTCTTAACTAGCACCTAAGAGGTTGCTAGTGTTTTACAAATAACCCTGTATATGTACTTAAGATTTTTTTTCATGTCATCTGACTGTATATATAAAAAGCAAAATACTGACTGACTTACGGACTTATCAACGCCCAGCCCAAACTCTTGGATTCAGAACGCTGAAATTTTACACAAATGTTTCTTTTATGATATGTATACAAATAGTACGAAAGGATATTTTGAAATTTACCCCTGTACGGAGCCCGAGTGTCGCCACTGTGCAGAATGCCCGGAGGACATGGTGGAGCACATAGTCGAGGTGTGCCCTGCTTGGGCTGAGCATCGTCGTGTCCTCGTGGGGGCGATCGGCGGCGGAGACATCTCGCGCCGGGCCTTGGTTCAGGCCATGGTCCGAAGCGAGGAGGAGTGGCAGGCGGTCGCCGACTTCTGTGAGGCAGTAATGCTTGCTAAGGAGGAGGCCGACCGGGATTCCGATCCCGATTTCCGGCCACCGTACACGCGGGCTTGCGGATGGCGAGCTATGGGTAGCTCGCTGTCTGACTGTCCGGTAACTGTTCGGACCGAGCCCAATACGTCCGCGCGCCTCAGGGAGTTGTCAGCAACAGCAGGGGCCCAGCCGGGTCGAAGCCTACTGGGGCCAGGGTTATCCGAAAGGAAGCTCGAGCCCCGGTATGAAGGCTAGAAAGAACGGGGTGGGTTTTTAGTTAGTAAGAGTCTGACACTATCTCCCGCTCCGCCCAAGAGCGGGGGTTGTCATTGGATGATTCTCCCCACAAAAAAAAAAAACCTGTACGGAGAAACCCACTTGCACACGGGCGAAACCACTGTTAGAAGCTTGTCTCTCATAAACATGAGCATTCACGTTTCAGTCATAAACCAGCTAACAAAAGAAATAACAGCCTTTATTGCAGACCTCAACATCTTCACAGACCTTCGATCATCACAGGTACAAGAAAAACCTCTTTAAGAACCAACGCGCGTGTCCAAAGAACATACGGCCCATCATTTTCGGAATTATTTATGTTGCTATGCTACCCCACCCACTACCTGCGCTATGCTAAGATCATGTCGGTCAGCAATAGCTGCCGAAGTTATATTTCAGTGTAAGGTTTGGACGTGACTGGCAAGCGTAATGATGTTGTCTAGGGGTTCGAATGGGTAAACCGTGTTTTTTTTATCTATAACGAATGAATTAATAATGATGATTTTTTTATTTTATTTATTTAAACTTCATGTACAGTAGTGGTACATAGGCGGACTTAATGCAACAAGGCATTCTCTCCCAGTCAACCTTTGGGTTAAAAAAGACATCACTGTGGTAGGTTTGCTTAACCTTTAATTAAAAAAAAAAAAAAAAATTAAATAATTTAAGATTAATTATTTATTTAATTTTTTTTTTGTTTTAATTTTTTTTTTTTTGGTGAATTTTAATTTCTTGGTTGTATTTTAAGGGGTGAAGTGTACATGTACTCTTAAAAGACAACTTACGATATTAGATTGTTTGTGAATAGTTTAATTATTGGATCGATTCTAAAATATGTAAATGAATAAAATGTTACTACATTTATTTGCAGCAACTAGGTAAAATGTTGGAAAAAGCCTACTTAATAATATATAGAGAATACTTATTAATAATATATAGAATATTGGTCTCTTTGGTGTCATATAGTGAGCGTGAAGGAGAAAAACTTTACTGGAAACTTTTAACCCTCTAAGGCTGCCTGTCCACCGGAGCGGATCGAGGCAGCGGAGCGAAGAAAAGGGGAAAAATTAACCAATAGTATTATATAAAATCTCCACTCCTCTTTAGTGGACGATTCGTAATGCACTAGTTTAACAATTAATATGAAACCGGGAACTGGAGAGGGCTACTGAGCGAGGCAGCGGAGCGGGGAGGCGAAGAGGGAAAGTGGAGAGGAAAAACGAGTTTGGGCGCTATAACAAAGCTAGCTAAAACATTCTGCAACTCCGCTCCACATTGCTCTCTCACTCTGCTCCGCAGACTCGTTCCACTCTGGTGGACAGACACAGTCCGCAACTCCGCTCCGCATTAATCCTTTGCTCGAGTTCGATGCCACACTTCGCTCCAGTAAACAGGCAGCCTTCCTGCCCCTCATGCAGAAGGAAGACTTTTGGCTACAGGGCATGGTGTTCCGTCGCTTCCGCGGACAGGCAACAAGCAAACACAATTTGCTTGTTGCTGTTCTTTGGTACCTGTCCAATGAGTTAATAAATAAATAGCACTAAGTGAACTTGCGAAGTGTTAATAACATAGTCCTAAGTCTTATTTACTAACAATAATTTGTATTTACTCTACATATGTTAGTCTGTTAGGTATGAATCTATGGGCCAAGATGCCTGAAATTAAATATTTTATTATTATAATTATTAAACATTTATATTATTTCTCTAGGCGCCATAATTTATTTTCCAAGAATACAATCTTTGCAAATACTCGTGTCCCAAAAGTCTTGATTAATTCCCATTCTCATTATTTTTCCGTCGGCATGTTGTTAATCAGGTATTCGTGTCCATTAATTAAGTAATGACTCTACTGAGATTTCAGACCCTGAGATAAACATTATTACTTGTCTCCTCTTACCTACACATTTTTCTTAAACATTTGCAGCTTTATACATAAATTATTATTTTTTCGGTGGAATATCATCAAATAACTTCTCCCAGTTTAAGTAAGAGGGAGTGTCAGGCTTTAATTGACTTAAACCCACCTGTTTTACTCCCATTGTCATTTAAGTTTCAGGGCCACGGCAACTCCTTTGAACCATCCAGCTATAATAAACCTCGCTAACTATATTGTTCAGCTGAGCTGGGATATGTGAAATTAAAATTGAACACTCACTGCGAAAACAATATCAAAATTGGCCGTAAAGCTAACAAGATTTAGAAATTTACAGTTAACTAGCTTTTGCCCGCGGCTTCGCTCTCGTACATGAAATATGGCCTATGTCACTCAGTAATAAAGCAGCTTTCTATCGGTGAAAACATAATTATTAGCAATCGGCACTTCCAGAGACTAATTACCTCCTACAAACAAAAAACAAACTTTTCTTCTTTATAATATTAAGTGTAGATTAGTGTAAACGTATCTGTCTCACTTGCCAAAATGCCTTTTTCTTTGACGGCTGTACGAGTGTGATGTAATTTGACGTCGTGGTTTATATCGGACTTCTCTTTCTAATTAGCAGGTTTGAAGCTTTATAACTTCTTTGTTGATGAAGATTTTATAAAAATTCTTTCATATTTATGATTTACTTTAGCAAAAGTAAATTTTATGCTTATTTAGCTAACTGTAATTTCTCGATGAAAAAAATTGTATTGAGAATTTGCTAATCAGTATTTAAATGTTTAAACTTATCATACTATTGGATATTTATTTTAAAAATTATTGCTCTCATTCTTCAATCAAAGTGTTTCTGAATTTTAAACACACTATAAATAGACTTCAATATTTAAAGTAACCGTACTTATATTTCGACTTCATTTAGTTTAAATAAAGCGACAAATATGCTATTAGAAGTTGTATCGCTTCGAATGTTTTCCAATATGCAGTTACTTCTACTTATCTTCGAATATAAAACTGACACTTCATAAAGAGGTCGTTTTAACTTTATATTGCTATTAGATTTAACAATAAACCAGAAATAAACGGATGTAGTCGGTATCTAGTATAAATTTATAAATGGTGGACATCCCGCCCATACGCACAAAGCGTTTTGGGAATTCATCCATTGTCCGTATAAGCAAGGAGTGGAATTCCCTGCCAGAGTCAGTGTTTTCAGATAATATTACAACTTAGAGGTCTTTAAGTCAAGAGTGAATAGATTACTTCTAGGCAAGCGTGCTCCATCGTCGACCACTTCATCGCTTACCATCAGGTGAGATAGTGGTCAAACGCAAGGGTAACGATATTGAAAAAATCGATATAAATAAAAATTAAGGGCTAAATGCGTTGTTAAGCGCAAAAATGACTGGACCGATTTGAATGAAGTTTTTATAAATTATTTTTTAAGTCTCAGAAAAGTTTTAATGACGAAAACATTGAAAAAATTACACAGAAAAACGCATTTTACTTTCTTACATATTGTAGCGACATCTCGATCAGTACTTAGACAACGTTCAGATGTTCAACTATCGGGCTATCAACTATCGGGCAGTGGTCCAGACCAGACTCTATACCCGTCTGGTCACTTTTCACTCTGTTCCGCATACTTCTATACTATTTTCCTAGCTCTCAATACTAGGGTCAGTTATCAAAATGTACACTATTTTCATTAATATTTTACATTAACCTATATATTGTATATTTGGCACTTTTTTTACGTTAAACGAATATTTAACGTTTGACATTCGGGTCAGCTAGTACCTACATAATATATATTCTGAAGCAAATAACTAGTTTTCTAAATCAAGTTCTACAGATTGTAATAAAAATGCACCGCAGGTATACGGTGTAAAATATTTTCTCCCAAAAAAAAGTGTGCCAGGAACAATCTACTGAAGTACTTTCAAAAATTGCCACAGTTCAACGTTCGCGTTCATAGTACCGTCAGCGCATTTGTCATGGTCTAAGTTTCGGAGACAGGAAAAACAAAAAAAACATACCTTCTTCAACGTAAAACAAAACACTAAAAAGTACAAAATAACTTTAATTTCGAAAGTCGGTGTTTCTTTATCAGTTAGTTTAAGTAATAATAGTGTCATATCTTTGCTTTTTAACACTGACTACCGAAATTAAAGTTATTTTGTGCTTTAACATTGAAGTTGGCTGTATTTTTTTCTGGTAAAAGATTTTTATTTTACTTATTAGTTGTCCCCTCAGCTAACTTAAATAACTTCCACCATTTGGATCAATTCGATGGTAGGTATCTCATAGCTAGAGTACATCTCAGGACAATTGTAATTGTCCAACACAAGGCTATAAACATTAATTTATTACAGAGTTCCAGTGGTTACCTTCCCGCCTCATCATCAGATCAGTTCGATGTATCCTCTCCCCCTCTTCTTTTAGTCAGTCATTGACTAGGCACATGTATAAACAAAGCAATTTATATGTTACGGCAGTTCTGCTTTGATCTTATAAGGAATTCCGTTCCATATCTTTGAAGTTCATCATCACATAATAACAATATTTCTGTGGAATTAATTCGGAAGTAATCTGACATATAAAAAATACATACAAGTACAACCGAATATTACATACTCTTACTCTTCGGTTAAAAAGTACAGTGTTCCTGCATCGCGATTGGTTGGGCCATTGAATCCATGCCTGGGCACCTATCACACCGAAGCATAACTCATAATTATTTAATGCATGAGGCTTTTGTGAAAGTGTGATGTATAGTGGAGCTTGAAACAATGGGGTAGGTACAATAGGTTTGCTACATAGCTTTTCAAGCATGAACTATTTAAATTGTTTTGATTGTTTCTTAATTTCAAAAGTTACCTCATTGAAAATCGATCGATGTCGCCACATTTGTTATGTAAAAGGCATAATGACAGTATCTACAACTACAAGCAGCATTAAAATTCGTTTAAAGTATCTATAGCAGCGTACTGAGCAAGTTTTTTATTCTTTTGACGAATTTAACCTTTCAATCGTGAAAATTACAGACACAATAGAAAGACAATAGGCGCGCGAACGCCGGCGTTCGCCTGGGGTTTAATGAATAGATTATCTAAACTTTTTTATGAAAATTAATTAATCGAGACATTTTTTTGATTATTGTTATGTGTAGTTTGACTTCTATTTACCTTCTTTTATTTCAATATCAATCAAAATGATGATGATTGTCAAATCCTCATGTTAGTATCATAAAACTGATCAGTTGATTTGTTTGGTTAAGAGCAATTCTTGTAGGCGTATCGCGTAGTTAATTTATTGAGTAAGACAAAAGTTTACATAACATCACGCTTCAACAAATAGGAGCGGAGCAGTGACCAAAGACGCGAGTGAAATTGCATGAGACAGCAAGAAAACACGTAGTTTTTTTTTTTTAAATCGGGCCGTAAACGGCTGAGTTCTGAGGTAACAAACATAAAGGAAACCAATATCCGTGAAGGAAACCCAACCGAATTCCTCATTTTTTTTGGAAGTCGGTTAAAAATCACCATAATGGAACATTGGTGTGTTGACTCATTGCATTGTCTCGAATTTAAAGTTCCTATTCCTCATCCCCATTATATTTTCGTACATAAAAAAATAAACAAACATACTTGTACGGGGTAAAGGTACATTTAAATAATAAACTGATTTTAAGTTAAATTTGTGTATTGCCCGAAAATGATAGATGATCGACCCGCGGCGAATGAGTCTTTCATCGATGCTAAGCAACTACTGAAAAGCTTACTTAAATGTGTATTTTTATTCATTCGCTGCGCGTCGATGTCATCATAAAATTAATACAATTGATATGTACGGGTTTGCTCGTACATGCTCCCCGAGGAAAAGAGGTTTAGACAATTTAGTAAATGAGAAGAAACAATTAATTATAATCAATGATTTGATATTAATTTCCTAGTGTCTCTATCGTTCACACACTGTTCACAAATTTGATATGCTTGTATATGAGCTTAAGATAGGGGAGGTGGCTTTGTCTAACACTCGCGCACTTGTTACCACCTTCGCCCTTTCACTGTCGCACTGATACACTACACTATCTCCGACACACACCCGTTGCGTGGCCGGGCACACACCACTGCGGCTGCCGGGCGCGCCCGCTGCTGCGGGCATCTCCGGCACAGGCGCGGGGGCGCAGCGACAGGGCGCGCGCCTCCACGCGAACACTCCGAGACATGCTGCTACCACGCCGATCATACAGTAGATCGCAGTGTAATGATGAATATCATGAGTTGACAGACTGTCGAGTAACAATCCATTCTCTTTCATGATCTTGATTTTCTGCTCAATGGCTTTAAGCTCTCGATCGCTCTCTATGCTGGAGTCGTTCAGAACATCTTGAGGAATAGACACGTTTATAACGTGGTTTATGGATGCAATGACTGGTGAGTATAGGTTAGCTCTGATACTAACATCGCTCGTTCTTTGTTGATGCGCAATAACTTCAAAAGTGTCTGATTTGATTATGCAGCCGTAGTCTATAGTTATAAGTCCGGAGTGAGTCAGCTGATGCGCGGTAACTTGATCTCCACAAACTGTTCGTAGGTTACATTGACCGCAGCAAAAATATATATAACTGTTGATAGAATGGCTTTCCATCCATAGATTCTTACAGGAGTCGACGTTGACTTCGCATGCTGATGTCTTTGATTGACAAAAGTCTTTATCTCTGCTTAATTTGTAAATAGGAGAGTGAATGTAACACAAGTGTACGTTTGTCACTAGACATGAATCTATGATATTCTCCGTTATGATAATGTATGCATCCTCTTTCAGGTTCACAGCTATGAAATCTGATACTGGTTTAATTGATAACATAGTGTTGTTCGGTTTCTCTATAGGAATTGGTATAAGCTTGAATATTTCATAGGTGTCCCTGCTAATCAAAGGTATTTGTACTTCAAATATTGAGTAATTCTTAAGCATTCTTGCTTTGACTCGTAGAAGTTTAAACAATTGTGCAAGATCTGTATGAATGTTTTCTACGGGTAACGTGACGTCATTAGACAAGTGACTAGCTATAGTACTTAGCTGATCCTGTAATTGTTCGGTTGTTATTAAATGCGGATTAAATCGACCATGATAGATGTCTGTTATTGTATCCACTAAATTGTTCTGTAACTCTTTCAAGTCGCGTAATAGATTGCTCGCGACCAAGGCTCCCATAGAAACTTCATTTGCTCTCGAAATGTTTTGAGTTTCGGCCTTCAACACTTCTAATGTATTTTCGATGTTTGCAAACTGCTGATGAATCATTTTATGTTGTTTGTGCATTGTAGCCTCCGTCCGCTTTAATAGACTGAATTCTGCTTCTATGACCGAAGTTTGATTTTGCCAAAATGATGCAATATGCTTTTGATTTTTGCGTAGAAGAGTGATATCTTTCTCGTATCGTTCCGCGAATCGAGCGTCCAATACGCCGAAGAGACTGTTTGCTATGTAACCGACACCGTCGATAAGGCCCCGTCGCCACCTGTTCGCTTGTTTTACAAAATGCTGACTGAGTAACATATGATTATTGTAGTCGAGTTCATTGTACCCATGACGTAATTGCAATAATATTATGTCACAATGTGTTTGATCTTGAATTGTGCTACATGCTTGTTCCAAGGACATAATACTTTTGTTAAGTGCGGTCATTCCTTCCCAATAAGGATCTAAATCGTAATATATGATTAGTTTCCAGTCGTCGCGTATGATCTGCATGTTTGATAGTTTGTCGAAGTAAATATGTTGATTATTTCTGAATTGTGTGATGTTAAATGCACATTGGGAAGTTGTTATGATACTAAAGAATAACATAATTGCTGCAAGCACTGACGCTATATTATAGCGAGAACCTCTTTTCCTTGTTCCAGACTGCTTATTTGTTGAATCCTCCATTCCTCTAGTATTTGCTTGCTTGATTTGCGAAGGTTCATTGTTAACTGGGAGTATTGATAATTTTGTGACAGGACGTTTCAGCGTTCCGTTTTTGGTTTTTACTGTAACTACGCGAACATTACCGTCGGAACCGGGATGCAGTTCGATGACTCTGCCCATTAGCCATTTTCCCGGCGGAAGGTTGTCATCGTGAATCATGACAATATCATCCACATTGAGATTGCTCGTAGCTTGTCGCCACTTACTTCTTTCCGTAATTTGTACTAAGTACTCATTCCTCCATCTTTTCCAGAGATCCTTTACAATTTTTTGTGTCAATTGCCATCGAGTTCTTAAATCCGTTACAGTCTCATGTATGGAAACCTTTGATCCTCCTGTTAGGAAGTGAGCAGGCGTCAAAAAATCCACATCGTCTGGATCTTCTGATATTGGACACAATGGCCTCGTGTTGAGACAAGCTTCAATCTGTGTGAGCACTGTGGTTAGTTCCTCAAACGTAAGAATTTGGTCACCAATAATCCTCTTCAAATGATATTTGAAGCTTTTTACTGCCGCCTCCCATAAGCCTCCCGCGGATGGCCATGAGGGCGCATTAAAGCTCCATTCTATTTCCATATTTAATACTTCTGCTTGTAGATCTTTGTCTTGCATGATGTTCATTAGTGCTTGATAATCCTGTTGTAGTACCTTGTTGGCACCGACAAAATTGCGGCCATTATCGCTATAAATGTGACTAGGCGTCCCTCTGCGAGCCGCCATTCTTCTTAATGCTGCGATGAATGAAGTTGTGCTTAAATCGCCAACTAGTTCCAAGTGTACTGCCTTCGTGACCATGCACACAAAGACAGCCACATATCCTTTTGTGCTCTTGATGCCTCGTCCTTTGCTTGCTTTAACGTAAATATGACCGGTAAAATCTACGCCTGTGTGTGTAAAGGGACGGGATGGATTACTTCTGGCCTCCGGCAATTGCCCCATGATTTGCTGTTGGCAGTGTGGATTTTGTTTTTTACATGTTACGCACCGACGAAGCTGCCTCTTTGTAGCGACGTTTCCTCCTAGAATCCAATATTTTTGCCTGATGAAACCCAATGTCAGCCGGGCTCCAGCATGTAACATGGTTTGATGTGCGTCTTCTATGATTAATTCTGTAAGACGTCCTCTGTGTGACAGAATAATAGGATGCTGCATGTCATGGCTGATATGTGCCTTTTTTAGTCTCCCTCCTACTCTTAGGATATCATTTTCATCCAGGAAAGGGTTTAATTTTAATAATTTCCTTTTTGAATTCAACTTTCCATCTTGCTTTAATTCTCTTATTTCATCTGCGAACTCTTCTTGCTGTACATGCTTGATAATTTTTTGCTTTGCTTGACTGATTTCTGATAATGATAGATAATGCTTTTTTGCTTTCCTTTTATACGTCGTAATCTTCATTACTAAAGCTAGAATACGTGTAATTTTGCTGATTGATTGATATTTATTCAACAGGTCTGTAATGATGCTTGATTCCTGCTTTGTAGCTATATGAACGTCTTCTTGCTTCTTTAATTCCTCGTTTGTGGTATAAATTGATTGATTTTCCTTCGTTGCTTCAAATGAGTGTAACCATGTTGGTCCTTGCCAACACAAACGATGATCATTTAATTGAGCTACTGTGAGTCCTCTGCTTCCACAGTCAGCAGGATTTTCGCTTGATTTCACATATCGCCAAGATTGTGGGTTAATGATATCTATTATTTGTATTGTTCTATTTACTACGAAAGTTTTCCAACGGCTTTGGTTTCCTTGAAGCCATCCCAATACGGCTGTTGAATCACTCCAACCAAATATATGTAAGTCATGACCTTCTAGACACTGCTTGACTTTGGTCATGAGTTTGGCCAGCAACAGAGCTCCACATAGTTCCAGTCGAGGCAGTGATATTTGATTTTTCGTAGGAACTAATTTTGATTTAGCTGCTACTAATATTATTGGATGATTGCTATTTCTTATTCTGCAGTAAATGACGCATGCATAGGCTTTTGTTGATGCGTCACAAAAGCCGTGTAACTCTACACTACTTGCTGCTTCTGTACCGTACCATCTTGGTATTTTGTATTGATTGATGCTGTCTAATTCGTCCTTGATTTTTATCCATTCCTTGCTGATTTTATCTGGTACTTGTTCATCCCATTGAAGATTGCATAACCATGTCTCTTGGAATAAAATCTTCAATTTTGTTGTGACTGGCACGATCCATCCTAATGGGTCAAATATTTTAGACATGTCTGATAATATGGTTCTTTTAGTGATATTAGTGTTTGATGGTTCAATTTTTGATACAAACGTGAAGTTATCATTTGTAGGGTTCCAACGAAGTCCTAATGTCTTGCTCAATCCTGCTTGATTAAAGCTTTTGCTTTCTTGTTTACAATAATCTTGATCTTCTAGTTTTAGCAGACGACTGTCGTTAGCTGTCCACTTTCTTAAATTGAAGCCCCCTAATTTCAGTACATTTATCAAATCTTGCTGCAACTGTTGTGCTGCTGATAGGCAAGAAGCTCCATGAACCAGATCATCCATGTAGAACGATTCTTCTATGACCTTGGCGGCTTCTGGGAACTTATCCCGTTCATCAGTCGCTAACTGTCTCAAAGTCATCATTGCCAGAAATGGAGCGGCCTTTGTGCCGTATGTCACCGTTGTTAATTGATATTCTTGTATTTTTTGCGACGGATTATCTCTCCACACGATTTTTTGTAAAGGTTGATCTTCTGGGTGTACCCAAATCTGCCTAAACATTTTTTCTATATCAGCCGTGAATGCGTACTGATATTGTCTCCATTTAATGATAAGGGATTGAAGGTCATGCTGTAAATTGGGTCCCGTGAACATCAAGTCATTTAAACTTGTATTTGTAGATGTCTTTGCTGAAGCATTGTAAACAACTCTCAATGCAGTCGTTGCACTATCTTCGCGCAATACGCAGTGATGCGGAAGGAAACATTCCGGTGTCTGATTCCAAGGTGAAGGTCTCATGTGCCCTAAGTCTATGTATTCGGTAATAAATGACTTATATGCGTTGAATAAAGAATTATTTTTATGCAATTTCTTCTCTAGATGAATGAATTGAGCCACAGCCTTATTTTTAGACTGCCCCAATTTCTCCTCAAATTGTGGTTTAAGTGGGAGTCTCACTTGGTATTTTCCGTCATCCAACCGTTTTGTTGTTGCTTTGTAGTATTGAATGCACTCTTGATCTTCTGATGATAGTGATTTTTCTTCTGTAACATCTTCGATCTCCCAGAATTGTTGAACTCTATCTAAATCAAATTGCACGACGTTGCACATTAGTTTAGTTTTGATATTTCCACATAATATCCAACCTAGTTGAGTTTCTTGAACAAGCGGAAGTGATTCGCTTAATCTGCACATGCCGGTTAAAATAATATTCGAATATACGTCCGCACCCAATAAAATGTCTATGGGTCGGCTGATGTTATACTCAGGATCTGCTAATTCTAAATTATTCAGAAAGGTGCATACTATTTTTGGAAATGAGTATGATGGTAAATATTTTGTTAGGTTATTCATGATGTAAACGTCGATATTAAATTGATATTGCTTGATTCTTGAGTTTGACATACAGTTCAGGTTCATAATTCCTCTGCAACTGTTTTCTGTTTGTCCTATGCCTGTGATAATGCCGTCACACCTGGATCGCTTCAATCCTAATTGCTGAGCAGCGTTCTCTGTGATGAGAGACATTTGTGAGCCCTGATCAATAAGAGCCCGAAGGATCAGATATGTTCCATCTACTTTCTGAACCTTTAAAAGTGCAGTTGATAGTAAAGTTTCTTGCATCATGTTATTTTGTTGTGTCACGTGCGTGTTTCCTTGATTTACACGTTCCTGATTAAAACGGTTGTTGTTTTGCTGTGTAGAAGGCGTCGAATTTCCTCCTTGTTTTGACAATTCCTTAGAATTTGATTCATGAAGTAATGTGTTGTGAAATCCGTTGCATTCATGGCAACGTTTCTTCGATAAGCATTCTTTTCCTTTATGATCATATAAGCAGTTTTGGCAATAATTCAAGTTAGCAACACATTGTTTTTTCTTCATCGGGGAAAAATCAGCAAATTGTTTGCAATAAAATATGGCATGTGCGTCATTGCACACTGGACAATTTGGTCGAATGTTTTGCAATTTCCTGTAACTAGGTGATTGCGAAATAGCCTTGTTGCTTGAATATGACTGCTTGAAATGATAATTTTTTGATTCTGATGGTTTATTGTTGCTTGAAGAAAAGGGTTTTTGATTATTTATCTCCTGTTTTCTTCTGCTTGCTTCCATGCTCGTGAACTTCCCCTCTAGAAAGGCTAGAAATTCATTCAACTCGAGTAATTCTCGAGGTTGCTTGATAGCTGCGTTATATTCGCTGAATGTGTCTGAATCCAATTTCTGGCACAGGAGGTGCACGATCAACGGACCCCATGACGTAACGTCTACGCCGAGGTTCTGTATTGCATTCATCGTCTCAAGTGCAGTATCATGGATTCGCTTGATATGATTGATTGATGCTTGCTGTGAAATGGGTATATTCAATAAAATGTTAATATGCGATGTGAATATCATCCTTTTGTTGTCATAACGATGGCTCAAGATGTCCCAGCTAATGATGTAGTTATCTGAGCTGATCGGGAGATGCTGTATGAGACGCTCTGCTTCACCTTTTACTTTTGATTTGAGAAACTGCATCTTCTGAGCCCCAGACAACGATGGGTTGCTATGAACTGCTTCTGTGAAGAGATCCTTAAAAGATGTCCAATGATGGTAGTTACCGCCAAATGTAGGTATTTCTATTTTTGGCGTGGTATGCTCTCTATGTGAAACGGACGACATCTTTTTATTAATTGCTTTGATAGCAGCGTTGTATGTGCTTTCGTGTTTGAGGTACATACGATGATACTCTTGATTTCGGTCTCCCAACTCACTGTCTAATTCCCAATGCTGAGTGTCAATCTTCTCCCAGCGAGACCTAACCAACCCCAGTAAATGATCGAATTCCCATTTTTCCGCTACAGTATCCATGTCGATACTTGAAACGGTATGTTCAAAGGCCTTGAAGTTACTCATCTGTTTCCTCATCATCTCATCGGTCTTGCTGTTTGATCCCTGAGACTTCAAAGATTGACCTGAAAGTTGCTGTAAGGTACTTGAGGTAGCTAGAGGAGTAGCAGGCTTTAGAAGCGGCGTTGATGGTCTTTCCTCTGTTGGCGGATGATTCTGAATAACTGCTCTGATATTTTCATATCTTTCCTTCACCGTGTCAAATTGCTGCGAAGTGAAGTAAGTATGCGATCTGGCATATTCGATACCACACAATTTCCTATGATTGGATTGATACTCTTGCCAGCATGCCTCCAAATTTTCCAACCTTCGGCGTATGTAGTCCGAGGTTTTGCGATCGGAGCCATCCTTTTTGAAATTTGTATAAACTTGCTCTATTTGATTGAGTAGCTGCTGTTGTTGGGCGAGAATGTCCTCTAACGACGACATGATGATGATAGAAATGATAATAAATGGAACGATCTTACTTGATTGTCCAAGCGGGAGCCTTGTTGCTCACGCAATGCGGATCCTTGTTGATCCCTGCTGATTGCTGCTGCTATGTACTGCACTATTGCTGGCAGTACAAACACCTTCACTGCTAGTTTGTTTGATATCACTAGTGAAACACTTTACAGAACTTGCTTGCTACACTGTAATGTACACACGCGATATCCGGCTCGAAGGACCAAAAATGTACGGGGTAAAGGTACATTTAAATAATAAACTGATTTTAAGTTAAATTTGTGTATTGCCCGAAAATGATAGATGATCGACCCGCGGCGAATGAGTCTTTCATCGATGCTAAGCAACTACTGAAAAGCTTACTTAAATGTGTATTTTTATTCATTCGCTGCGCGTCGAAGTCAGCATAAAATTAATACAATTGATATGTACGGGTTTGCTCGTACAATACTGTTCAAATACAAAATGTGTATAATCCTCGGCCACACGTCGGTTTCACCATATAACCCTGCTTTCTCGTGACAAATATGAGTTCATAAATTAGTGTAGCGATGTGCGGCACGGCCATTAGTTGCCACTCAAGCCTGTAATTGTGCAGCTTCTGTGGCACGAGGCAAGTGCTCGCGTGCGCAGACTCATTTTAACCAATTACCAGAGGTAGCTCAGTGTGAGCTACTTTTGAGGTACACGGTTATTTGTAAAACACTAACAACCTTGCAGGACAGTATTACTAACATCATAAACAACAACTTTGGTTCTATGACTTTTTACTAAACATAATTCATTTGTCAAAAACAAACCTTTGAGATTTCGTTGTCTATCTAACACATTTCAGATACCTACGTCTGTATGATGCGATGCAAGCACATCAAGCACCTCCACCATCCGATCCCACTCCCCTGTGCGCGCTGTGTGCTGTGTGCTGTGTGATCGCGTGCTTCGCATAGTCAAAGTCAAAGTCATAGACTTCGTAATATTTAGAATAAGCCTATATTATATCAGTAACGGCCAACCACTCTGGTTTGGCCCTTCCGCTCTGCCCTGGATTGAGAGAAGTAATTGGATGATTTCCCTCCTGAAAAAAAAGTGGTAACGGCACCAACTTACGAGTTGTTGACTTTGGGTTCAAGCGCAGTTGGCCACAATTCTTTGTGTAACTTACACTTATTACATTACATACTTATTACATCACAACTACTTTCAAAATGAAAAGAAAACATCATTAGAAAACTGGTATAGCCTGGTACGTGACATGTGACATCCACCAACCCGCACTGAACTGTCATGGTGGACCGCGGCCCATTGCTTCTACTATAAAGGAGGTCTGAATCATCTGAACATTATAAAGCTTTACTTGTAATAATATAAAATAATTAAGTGAAAGTACCTCATTTTTAATGTATGCTAAATTGGGATGATAAGGGCAAGCGTATCATAAATTATTGCAATGCTTGAAAAAGGCTGCTAAGTCATAAGCACTAAACTAATATAATGTCGTCATTGTACACTTGGTTTGCAATAAACGTTTTGACTTTGACTTTAATACTTAAGCTTTACTTTATCAGTATTTTCAAAAATATTACATATATTGTAAAGGCGAAAGTTTATATGTGTGTTTGTATATTACTCTTTGCACTCAAACAGCTGAACAGATTTGAATGAAATTTTGCTCTCAAGTAAACCCATGTCCTGCACATAGCAGATGATATACTTGTTGTTCCGAGAGTATGCTACCTAAAATAATTTTCTACTTTCACGTAAGCTAAGCCGTTGGCAGAAGCTTCTTCTTCTGTGTGCAAAGAAAAGTTCTGACTGACTCATCAAAATACTTGGATCTAGAAAGTTAAAGTTTTGCACGCTTTATGGTGTAGAAGAGAAATAAGAAAGATACTTGAAATTTAACCCCTAAATCAGTTTTTAACCATTAAACCAACAGCAAACACCACAAAATTACTCTTTTAGTATTATATGGACCGAAAACAATTTATTATCACACAAAAACTCGAACAAAACCGCAAACTTCTACTCTTCAACGTAACCTAGGACCGAAATTACTCACAAAATGTATGCAATTTAATACTACGAGTAAAACCACAAACAAATATCAATTTTCAAACTGGAATAAATAAAACAAATATCCATCATTTTTATCTGACATCTATAGTTTGGAAGTGGTTCACACCGGTTGTCAACGGTGCGCGGCGGTTAGAAGCGGTTTGAACCAGATACGAGAGACTACAAACAGTTATGACCGCGCGAACAATAAAAATGGCGGATTTATGTAACACTCGTAAAACAAGAGTGGTTTTAAAATTTTAAATGAAACATGAGAGGTTAGTGTCCGGTACTGATTTCTTTATGTTTGTAGCTGCAGGCTCTTGTTCTAAATAGGTTCATTGACTTACGATTTTATGTAGGTCAAAATAATGTAAAATTTTTATAATTCAAAAATAATGTTAATTAATTAATGCATTACTATAGCATTATTATAGGTATAGGGTTTCGACATTCTTTAATTACATTTAAAATTACACATTGCATTTCACTTTATTAAATAACGAACGGTGAACGAACCAACTTCTGTCCATATTTTTCCAATGTATTGGAGTCTATCGTAATCTAACTGAATGCAATTTAAAAGCCAGTATTTTTTATAGGAAAGATGTATCTGCAATAGGTCCCACTATAATTAAATAGCATTATAAACAACGCACTTAACTAAATTGAGTTAAACCACTAACTAAAGTGTAATTGGCGAACATCCAGTATTAGCTCGATTAAACCGGTACTAACCGCTTAGATCCGGCGCAAAGGGGTTTGATCCGGTTTCAAGCGGTGTGTTACAAATACAGAATACAGTTTGTAAGGAGTTAAGGGCTTAGAATATTTGACCGAAGTTTTTGGCAGGGTCGCTTGGGTACCAAGTCGTTATTGTAACTTTTAAGACATTGAGATTTTCGGATTAAGCCTTAGATGTATTAAGTTTTTCTATTCTGAACAAAACACTATTTTTTATTCTATAAATGAGTGATTATAGCCCTTAAAAATAGCTTTTTCGACGATTGTCAAAAGGCGTACTTTCTGTACATTAGTAACGTGAAATGGCAAGCGTCGTATCTTATCTTTTAATAGCTCTTTTTAGGACGGCCTTTCTAGCTTTTTACTATCTTTTTCCGGTTCGTTAAAAAAGTGCTCACGTAACTCAAACTCAGCACAGAACCGTAAACCTTCATGTGAAATGACAAACGTTATTTTTTGTCTTAGTTAACAATATAGAACTGTACAGAAGGTCAATTCTATAAAGCAAGTGAAAAGGCAAAAATAGAATTGCTTTACATGCAGTGAGTGTACGTGCAATAGTGAGCGTCACGATGGTGGTCGTTTGAGATCGCCGCACGTACGCATCTATATGTGCGAGCACCTGTTTTCGCTTGTCATATGGAGTAGATTTTCTGTACTGTTCTGAGTTGTTACTTTGAGACAGAAATACGTTTGTGTCATTTAATCCTAAGTGGTAAAACGAAATGTAACACTTTTAACTATCGTCATTTCTTATATAGCTAATCGTAATCTACTTAATTCTAGTTTCATTTGGCTTCAGATGGAATAAAGTCCTTTGAAATTTTCGAGCAACGTTTGTTTTGATTTTTTCGTCAAATTATTTTAGAAGGTTCTTGTTTTACTGTGTAGGTACAGAATTGGAGAATAAATGTGTAAGCTCGAACTTGAATGGTTTGATAATGGTTCTCTAAAAACAGACAGAGAGGCAAGAAACTGAAACATTACGACGATGTTACGTGAAGAAGCATCGTTATGATTCTTCGCGCAAAAAATAAAAGATGATACCTAGAATAAATAAGAAAAACTTATCTCTCAATCCATAAGAAGTGCCAGCTGTAATTTTTTAATAAAATACTGTTCTATTTCTCGAGGAAAAAGTTTTTTTTTTGGTTCTCGTATAAATGAATTTAAACGATATAATTGACATAATATTTGGAAGAAAACATCAAGAAAATAAATAGAAGAAAACTCTGAGGAAAAGTGTTATTATTTGCTCCTCCTGCTACCATCAAACACTCACCAATCGACATCCCGCCAGCGAGCCCGCTCCACAACATCACACAAAACACGAGCGTCAACATTGGTCCTTCGAGCCGGATACCCTCTGGTTTGAAGTCATAAACTAAAATTGTAAAATTAGAGTAGGGTAGCCTAACTAAGAAAAAATATACGTGAATGCGCTGCGAGGTATGCATGAAGATTGGCTAGATGACTGGGAGGTAGTAGCAACCAATGAAGAGTAATTCTAAGCTGATTATAATTACTGAACGTTTTTAAACTAACTTAAAAAATTCCCTCTGCACGTTTTGTTAAACGTTGACGAGCATTATCGACTATTAGAATGGGGACCTCTAAATATATTTTTATACATAAATACCTTTCCAAATAACTGATTAAGTGTAAATATTTCCTCTGTAATTCCTACATAATTCAATAGTACAGGTTTATAGAAATGGTGTTGAAGTTAGGTTAGGTAAAAGTCTTTTAATTCTTAAATTTAACTTTTTCATTTTTAAACACATTTTCTGACGTCAAAGGACGTTAAAATATAAGCTACCATTAAAAAAACAAATGAAAAGTATTCAATTATGAAAGAAAAAAGAACTGGCCGTTAATGTACGCTTTCTTTGCTTGAATTGTTACAAATCTTAGAATAATATCACACACATTGGGAATACGTTGAGTTTACAGGTCACCTTGTCTGTATAATCAACTCTATAATAATTTCACATTGACAGCATCTCCTTACGTCTCGTTACCACTGACATGCAGTGCGTTGAGTGCGAGTTGTTTTCACGTCAACACGATCGAAACGTTTACCACGTTTGGCTCTCTGATTGGTTAAGAGCGTGGAACGAGAATCAGAGCACCGAACGTCATAAACGTGTCGATCGCGTAAAACAAACACACACTAGGCACTCTGATGACCATACCTACTTACTTGGCTGGCCAGTATTCAGGAGTGGTGCATAAATGATGCGCTCGTGAAGTGAGGGCCTCGCGTTACGTACTTACCTGAAATGAGAAAAGTTCGCGTCATTTACAAGTAATGAGTTGTGGAGGACTGCTTACCTCTCTGTGGGCTCGCTTAGTAAGGTCAAGCAGGAAATGAGAACTCTTTTAGATGGAAATGATGAAATTGCATTGGAAATAAAACAGTATGTGTTTTTTTTGTCTTTAGAGATAACTGGTACGATTTCAGGAAAATAAACAGAGTTAAATTATTTACCGTTAATTTTAATATATGCGAAACTCGAAACATGTGTCTAGTATTTTTATGTAAACTCTCTAAGAATCTATGTACAAATTGTTCATAACTGTGTCATAGAAACTTAATAAAGTTCTAAGCTTGTTAAGTTGCCTAGTGGTCCGCATAAATACATGGTCTTTTTTGTGCTCTCTTACCCAGTTGTGCGCTAGCTTCTAATGCCTGCTACGACCTGCCGTGACCTGTGTTATACTTAGAGTAGGTGTTGTAACCAACTTGTGACTTTTTTAAATATTTTTGTGAAAAAATATAACATGGTGTAAAAATTATTAGAATCGATTCAGTTACTAAATAAACTACTCGTATAATTGAAAATAATACCTACAACTATATATAAGTTTCTATGGCAAAACTCGAGACAAATATTCAATTATTCTATCAACGACCGTATCTCTGTGGGTAGTTTTAATTAATTTTTATTAATTGTTTAGATTTTTAGTGATTTATCGGCGTATATACCAGTCATAATATATGCAAAGTTTTGATTATCCAATTAAAGACCCACTTTAAATATTCATACATACAAATACTTACTTTTATATTTATAGCTCAACATTTACTCAAAGTATAATCTATAAATTTATTTATTGAGGAGCAATTTCAATGAAATTATTTATTTGCTAGCTATAAAATAACACTCAAATGAAATGGACGCATAGTAAAGTGGCAAGCGATTGATATTGATGCGAACTGGGAGTCGAACCCAGTACCCTGGGGGATCGGGGCGAATGACATCGTCTCGTCTTGGAAGCAATTGCCCTTTCTTTAAGGTTAAATAAATTATATTTTACTGCACTCGGTCTTTTTCGAATGAGACTAGTAAAATAATTATATTTTTGATTATCCCTTCAAATTTTGTGTATACAATGAACTCTGTACTATTTTTTTCTTTAGTTTTTGCAGGTTTATATAATAATATTAGCTGTGCCCGTGACTTCGTTCGCGTGGACTACAGGATTTTGAATTAATTTTATCTAAAATAAAATTAGCCTAAGTTACTCCTTATTACATCAGCTACCTGCCAAAAAAGGGTCACTAACCACTAGACCAACAGGCCAGTCAAAATACGCTTAGTCGTTATCATCATTTCAGCCGAAAGACGTCCACTGTTACACATAGATCTCCCCCAAGTGTCGCCTTAACGACCAGCCCTGTGCGTCATCCATTGGATTCCCGCGATCCTCACCAAGTCATCAGTCCACCTTGTGGGAGGCCTTTCAATGCTGCCTTTTTTTTTAAATTGGTATAAACTAGTGCTTGACTGCGATCACAAACCAGAACCTTTCGTCTCCATCGACCATCATCTTCAAGCAATGTGTCCTGTGCACTGCCACTTAAGTTTGGCGATACTTAGTGTCAAATTAAGAAAGAATTTCGGTTTTTTCACTAGACACAAATACTCACTATATTTTCCACTAGAATACGAATGCACCGCATTACAATACTGCATAAATATTACAATTGAGTCAGCTTTCTCGGCTAGCTTCACTGAGGTAAACAAAACTACAAAAAATCTATAATCGATACCAATTTCATTCGAAAAATCCCGCCAAATCGAATGCCTTTTAAACATCGTAAACTAGAAGAGAACTCCTTCAATTGCAAACGTTTTTGGTAAAACGAGTGCTGTAGGTTTGGGGAGTTCCTAAATAAAAAATATTCAGTTGAACTTTTCATCCTATACAAAAACTACATATTAATCGGTTCTTTGTGTTCCCAATTCCTAACATTCCTCACAATATGTCCCACATCCGTCTACAAAATGAAACCCCAAATCCAATATAATCCGATGTAATTCGAGACCACTTCCAGTTCACTTAAACCCTCTCTTTTAACGCGCGACATTTCTTGTCTATGAAAAACCAACACCACAGAGTAGATAAGTACAGAAGATCGGTTTTATATAACGAGCGAATTTGCACGCATACATAGACGAGCTTTACGCACGGGGAAGGCATATTCACTATTATTCCCTAAAACTTTGTAGATTTTTGCTAGCCAAGAAGTATAATATTACCTATACACATTGAAACAATTAGTTTGTAGTCATGACCTCCAGATCAGGCAACAAGTTAATCTATGTAAAATAGAAGTATGACAATACCTACCCATATATACATCTATTCTATATATGCTGAATTCGGTTTTACTGGAAGCCATTAACAACAAATTTGGGTACAGGTTAAGCAGATGATCATCTCGTTTAAAGGGTTTAACGATTTTGAAAAGTCAGTTTCGAGAGCAGATTTCTATCTCGTTTATTTTGAAATTTTTGATAGTCGTGGCTGACAGAATGTCACCTAAACTTAAGCCTCTGCCTTTCTGTATCTATCTACTCCGTGGTGTCGCTGTGTCAGTGTCGGCACTGTCAAGTGTCGGCGTGCCTCTACACATGTCTGTCGCTTCGTGGCACTGTTTGTACAAGTGCTCGAGTTAGAGCAATGTGAAGAGAATAATGTACGAAATGGTTTTGTTGTATGGTTGGGGAAGGTTTTAATAAAATGCGAGAAGTTGCTAACAACTTAAAGGGCAGTGGCGATGACTAAGCTTGCAATTTCCTTAAATGATTGAATCAGAAATGAAGATATACTGCAGGAGAGCCAATGTTACGGAACAGTTTGAAGTAACGCCAAACTGGGGTGCCAGTATTCCGGTCGTTGTGGTGATATTTGGAGGAGCTGAAGGCTGAAAGTTGTTAAAGGATTTTAAAATAGTGCTGATTAGTTGGTAACATGATGGTGAGATAGTGGAAGATGCAAGATCAAATACCGAAACTTTTTTTTGCAAATCGATTTGCTAGCAAGCTGACTGTTTTTTATTTATAACTAACTGAACCGACAGACGTTGTCCTGACTTAGCTATGAACTGTCAAACGCGCTAAGATAAAATAGTCATCGTAGTTTTCTGAAATTTCTCTAACTTTCTTAATTTTTTCAAACAACAAAAAATATTATCGATGATGGTGCAGTAATTCAAGCGTAATTACCGAGAGAAATAGAGATTCTCTTTAACGTAGAGGTTGGTGACAACAACAGGTGTTGTCCGGCCCTAAAACTGACTTAACGTCAGAAAAAAAAAAATGAAGATCAGATTGCAGCTTCTCATAAGGGTCTAATTGTATTTTCAAACCTTTCAGGGATCCACTTAAATAAACATACAAAATAAAATCATATATCAATAATCAAACCGTTTAGGAGGAGATATGTGATAAACACATGTACCAGAATCATTATATCTACAAACAAGTTATATAGATACCAACGACTCTATATAAATATAAGTCAAAGGTGTTTTATACCCTAAGTACTTCAAGGAGTTTACTGATACGTTGCCAACCTAGAAAACAAAGCTAATAAATATCTTATGAGCCAGTAATTTCAAAAGCTCTCATTTCGAAACAAAACTCATTTCACCCAGGTCGTCTTTACCGTCTCATCGTATTTAGCTCTCTCGTGAATAAGTTACCGTTGGTAACACAATTACATACGCGCGTCGCTCCGTAAGCGAGTTACCGGCAGAAGTCCGTAAGTTAGTTAAGAGGGCGACCACGTTATGACGTTGTGTGCAGCTTTGAGTTGGAGTCTACATGTTTGACAAACCAAAACCCAATAACAAAACCCGATACATATATTGTATCGGGTTTTGTTATTGTATATGTACGTCTTTCTTTTTTAAAAAAACAAAAAGAAATTTAAGCGAATTGTATTTCGCACTTTTTTACAGCGTAAATGGCAAAACATGCCATTTGGTTTTTCCTGTATTAAAAATAACAATATTTCTAATATTCTCGACGTAGGAACCTAGATAAATGTTGTCTATAACCGAATATCATCATAGTATGTTGGAAATATGCTCCAACTGCAAATGAGCGTGGTATTACGTTTGTATGGAAATTCATCCGTCGCCAGCCTCTTAAGCCTGGCGATTCTTCGGGCTAAGTCGGCAACCTTGGTTAACCTAAGAAATTCCGAGCATAATCTTTTTTTTACCCTAAGCTTTCTGATGAAGCCTGTTGTGAGCGACCACGTTTTGTTCATGTTCATTTTCAGACCCACTTTTGGAGACACTACTCAGATCATCGAGCATTGCACTGAGCTCCTCCGTAGTTTCAGCCATGACTAACAAATTATTTATCCCAAGATCCTTTTGCGAGGTGATGAGAAACTGCCGTAGTCGTGACTTGAATGTGTCAAGACATTTAATGTTTCTTATCGGCGGGGGCTTATTATTCCAGCATTTAGAAGCCGGGTACGGAAAATTACCTCTGGAGGCAGCAGTCTTGTGTGACCGAGTGGACAGTTGCTGTGAGCACTGTCTGCCAGCATATTGCCTGCTGCTAGCTATCTTAGTTTATTGTACGTAGTAGTCAGGTTATTGTCGTAGAAGATGAGTGATATACTCGCTATTGATATTAATGCCCTCTCGATTTCAACATCTTGAAGATAAGGATGTCTGAAACCGTTCATGTCCACTATGATATTGCATAGCGGCCGTGAACGGGTTCAGAGACTTAGAATCAAGGCTGACCTGCTGGCTAAGCTTTGACACCCAAAATAAGAGGAGTGTATCTTCCTGTCTAATGATACCTAATAACCATATAAAATTAGATTGAGTGATGTAAATCTATGTGTATCGCCACTTCTATTCTTCCAAACCTCCCATTTGTGTAACTATTCAATATTTACAACAGCACTGAGGTAGTATATTGCGGCTACGCTTCATTTATCTGAAGCAATAAATAACAAAACAAATGAAGGGCGGTTGCAGGAAGTGGAGATAGTAGTGGTTTACTTTTCATTTATCATGGTAACTGTAGCTACTTGAAGAGTGTGGACTCGTATTACAGTTCAATGTAACTTTAATACCTTCTAAAAAACAAGTATTTTTCCTTGAGTTCAAGATTTCAAAACATCTTTAGCCAATCCTATCTTGCTTTTAATTTAATTACTCACAGTTACAGTACAAAGTTAAACAATTTTGTTTTCTAACTACACAGTTAGTGTTGCAAACAAAAAAACATAAAAACAGACTTTGCCTCTTTATTATATTAGTGTAAATAGGCTCGCGGTTAGCTACAATTTCACCTGATGGTAAGCGACGATGAGGTCCCACACTGGCTTGCTAAAGTCGCTGTCTCGTCATCATGCATGGCTGATGCCCTTTCGCTCACTTCTAAATTATTCCTTGCTACGCCTCTTCTCCGTACTTACGTCAGGCTTAAAGCTTAACGTTCCTGACGACATTCGATACCATGAGTCGTTATCGCGGCGTGAGTGCTATCGTAAACAGAGCCGTTCTTTGTCTGGTCGGCACATATACACGCTTTATAGGAGCGTTAAACAGACAGGATTTTTAGGCACGATTTAATTTATATTACTCATCTGTACTTCTATCTTAACTCTAATATATATAAACCTTCATATTTTAATAAGTAACTTAATAATACTACGTTCTATTATATTATATTTGATATTATATCCGCAAAACGCAGCGTTGGAAGGCTGCAAAAGGAAAGCTGCTGCTCCCACAAGACGGACCGATGACCTGGTCGCTATAGGTCGCGGGAACCCCATGGATGCGAGACGCATAGGACCGGTCATTATGGCGACACTTGGGGGAGGCCTGTGACCAACAGTGGACGTCTTTTGGCTGAAATGATGATGATGATGATAATTACATTTTATTTGAATTACTGTTATCTTTTTTAACCCAAAGGTTGACTAGTAGAGAATGCCTTGTTGCATTAAGTCCACCTATGTACCACTATTGTACATGAAGTATAAATAATGTACATAAAGTCGATAGTTTGTGAGTATGATTTTTTTTTTAAACCACTCTAGAGTGGAGCGTGAGGGTATATCCGACTTTTACTGAGTAAAACTACACCTATGTTCCTTCTTTGCTTTGCGATCCAGGACAATCAGTCAGTCAACCATAACACAGTGGTGCTCTGTCGGGCCAAACCTCCCTTGTATATGATTATGTCGCACGCTTAATAATAAACCGGAATAAGTCAAAAATTAAGGATTTCTACTTTTCTTCATAAAACGAATTAACTCCGATAGAAGTATCTATAGGTAAAATCCCACCATGCGAAACAAACAAAAATGCTCGATTATTAGATCACCCTTCTCTTTTCTACAAAAGCACGCGTCAATGCATTTCATGCGACAGAGAATCATTCAGAAATGCGGTAGCCGTGATGTGAGATAGGTGTCGTTGTTTTGCGTCTACAGTGGAGTAAAGTGTAATCATTCAGTTTCTTTACAAACGCAGATAAGACTACTGTAATTCAATTTTTTTTCTAAACTAGCATAATTTCGTTTTATTTCACTTTAGTTGAAAACGGTGTTACAGTACTGCATACACTACTTAGACTTGTTGCAGTTTATCATAAAATTAAAGTTGTAAAGATATGAAAGATTGCATATTAGTGCAGTTTAGTATAAAATGATTACTTTTATTTCCGAAGTAATCCATTTTGTTTCACTTTATTACTAAGACTATTGATAGATTTAAAAAATACTTGTGTTTATTTCGGTTTACGTTTTAAGTGATCCTAAAATCTAATAGTGCTGTAGTAATTGCTGCAGTTTATTACAAAATGTCCTTTCAATTTATTTTAAATACCTATTAATAAAAAGTATTAAATTTCTATTTCCATAGTTTTAATCTTAAAGATTTATTTATTTATTTAACTATTTATGTACACACATGGAAATACAAGAAAAGAGGAAGGAAACAGAAAAAATAGTACAAAGGCGATGCTTATTTCTAATGAAATCTCTTCCAGCATACCTGCGACAGGAAAGTTGAAGAAAAAAGAGAAATAGACCGTGTGTAAAAGTAAAAGGAAAATTAGTACACACAAATACAAAGTTAACAATGAAGTAGTATAAAAAAAAAAAAAATAATTAAAGATATATAATATACTGCTATAATTATAAACATACACATAATAAAATAAATAACACACAAATACATACCAAATAATACCTAAAATAAAATAATACATATTAGTATATGCAATTATGACGAAATAGAAAGATAGTGCTCTTTCACTCTTCTTTTAAAAACTGCAAGAGTTTGGCAGCCCCTGATGTCAGGCGGAAGTGAATTCCACAACCGTACTGCGTGCGAAGTGAAGGAATAGGAATAGAAATCGGTGGAGTGGGGAGGGGATTTAAGGAGATTCTTAAGATGCGACCTGCAAGGTGCATCAGAAGGACGAGAGTAGGAGAAACGTTCCCGCAGGTAAGAGGGAGTTTTAGGGTTGAGAAGGATGTTAAATAGCAGACATAATATCCGTGTGTTCCTGCGAAGTCGAATAGGGAGCCACTTGAGTACCTTGCGAAAGCCTGAGACATGATAATACTTTTTAAGGTTAAAACAAAACGAATACAGATATTTTGCAAACGCTCAAGTTTATTTAAAAGCTCCTCGGTGGCATTCAAATAACAGGCATCAGCGTAGTCAATGATGGGCTGAATCAGTGTTTGGTCTTCAAGGGCAAAAAGCTCTGAAGGCATTTTAAGGAGTGAAACGTATAGTGCACTTTGCGACTGACTTCAGCGACATGGGCAGTCCACGATAAATTCGAGTCCATGATCACCCCAAGGTTTTTAGCCGTCTTAACATAGTCTATCTGAACTCCATTTAACCAGAGTGGAGAGAGCAATGTAATCTCCAGCTTGTTCCGCATATATCTGCCACCAATAACCAAAGCCTGGGATTTCTTGGGGTTAATTTGCAAACAAAAAGGACCGCGACCACTCCCCTATCAGCTTAGGTCACTGTTCACAGCGGACACAGCGGCTTCAGCATCTTCCACACGAAAGTGATGGTACAGCTGCAGGTCGTCTGCATAGAGATGGAAGTAAGAGGAAATGAGTCTAGTGAGAGAGTTGATAAAAAAAGAAAAGAGGAGAGGTGAGAGAACACCACCCTGAGGCACACCCGCAGCAAGATAGCACCAATCCGATGAAGACTCATCAAGGCGTACCCGCTGCGAGCGGGCATTAAGATAGGAATGGAACCAATTAACAGTGGAAGTGGAGAAATTAAGAGATTTTAGTATCCCAAGAAGGATTTCGAAGTCAACAGAGTTGAAGGCACTGCTGAAATCAAGAAGAACAAGTAACGTAAGAGATTTGTGGCCCATGGCCAAGCGGATGTCATCAGTAACCTTTAAAAGGGCAGTGACAGTGCTATGACCAGGCCGAAAATCGGATTGGAAAGGGCTAAGAAGATCATTACTAGAGAGAAAGAGAGAGAGTTGCTGATGGACAATGTGCTCAAGAACTTTAGAGAGATACGGAAGGATAGAAATTGGTCTGAAATCAGTCAGCGAGACCGGGTTAGGGATTTTGGGTAATGGAATGATGTGGACTTGTTTCCAGGCATCGGGAACAGCGCAAGAAAATAAGGAGAAGTTAAAAATGTGGGTTAAGACGGGAAGTATTGCGGGGAGGATAGGGGAGATCATTCTTGAGCAAATGCCATCATTGCCAACTGCGGAAGAGGAGATAGCAAGAATGGATTTTCTTTTTCACTCACAGAACTAAATTCAAAAAAAGAACACTGCGGCAATGGCAGACCAGACAACTTATTAAGAGTAGCTGATTTGACGTGTGGATCTATAGTTACAGGGGGAAGTGAGTAATGTTAGTTAAGAGCACACACGTCAATATCTTTGCTGGAAACGTTAGGGGACTTACCAATGCCGACAGTTTTCAAAAACTTCCGACTTCAGAAGAGTTCCGGTTGTCAAGAGAATTATGGAAGTAGCGTCTCTTTGCATCTCTACACATACGACTGCAGCGATTACGCAGCTCCTTAAATAAGCTCTGGTTGCGCTCGGAAGGACAGCGCTTCAACCTCCTTTTGGTTCAGTCTCTAATTGCCAGCGAATCCTTAAAGGCGGGAGTAAGCCAGGGAGCAGGGACATATCGAACTCTAACTCGACTTATCGGGGCGTGTTGATCATAAAGACTTAGTATTTTATTGTTTAAAATATTTACCATATCGTCGACAGATGAACTATGGAAAACATCAGTCCAGTCAATGCCTACAGCATCACGCAGTAATGCCTCCAGATCCATGCCCTTGTAGTTCCGAAGGAAAATATAATTCGGCTTGCGCTTAGGAGGACGGATCTTATATGAAAAAAAGATTAAATCGTGGTAGGAAAAACAAGCGGTGAGCTGGCCGTGGATAGCAGAATGCTGAGGTTAAAAGAAGTTATGAGAGATTGAAGTTTGTGAGAACGAGAGTCATTTTTAAGAAGACACTTGTTAAAATCACCCATTAAGACCACGTGATCATAGGTGGGACAGAAATTGTTTAACAGTGTATCGAAAGAATCAAAGTAATCGATACTGAGGTTAGGACTATAAATTACTCCAAGAAGTATTTTAACATTTTGTAGAGAAATTTCTAAGAAAAGATGCTCTGCTGACCCCGAGTAAGAAGATGGTGATGCACTGATAATTTTAAAAGGAATACCAGCACGCAAATACATGGCAACACCACCACCACCCTTCCCCGTTCTGTCGCTGCGGACAAGATCATAGCCCGGAAGGGAATAGTGAACTGATAAAAGAGAAGGTTTGAGGAAAGACTCAGAGATCAGTAAAGCATCTAAATGTGCACAGTTAATGGATGCCAGAAGATTAGAGTAATGGCTAGGGACACTCTGAGCATTGATGTGGGCTACATTAAGGTTATTGGGATAGCGAGAAAACAGGGAAGAAATCTGATCACCCAGATTCAATGGAGAGGAAGAAATACTCGCCGCACTAAGAAAGCTGCTAGAAGAGGAAGAACAAGAGAAGAAGTTATCATCAAAATTACCATCCATCAAAGTTGCAAAATACTACTTATATAATAAAATAATAAAAAAATATATATATAAATATATATATTTACACAATACTCAAGAAAAACCAAAATAATAATTTAATACACTAACTAATAAAACCACCCATACGCTAATGAAGGAAGAGATTTTAACAATTTAAAACGGTTCTTTGGTATTACAATGTTTATTTCTTTAGCATAATTACGTAAAGCTAGATCTCTTAAGTATTTTGTGATGACTATGAAGCTTTAATTACTATTTTGTGATTGTTAAAAAAATACGTTAATTACTAAGTACAAAACATGATTATGAGTTCCTACAAATATTACGAGTTATTTTACGTTAAGAAAATAACATAACATATTTTATTTCTGTTTTACTTTAAACTGCAATAAGTATTATACATTTAAATAAATTATATTATTTATTAATAGTAAACTGAATGATTAAATAATAGTTTGCAAGAAATTTTAGAATTGATCAGCAATTTTAATACTAAACTGAATTATTAAATATTAGTTTGCAAGAAATTTTAAAATTGATCAACAATTTTTATACTAAAGTGACATAAGTCGAAAGGCTAGAAAATAAACTTCGTTTATTTATTTCATATAAATGTTATAATTAAACTATTATGACAGTTATATTCACTATACATCCCTCTACAATGTAACACCAAGAAAATAAAAATAACACTATAAATACGTGAAAACCATCAAAATGTTTTCAACTAGGTCGACACTCAAAACTTTGACAGCGATTTCCCAAAAAAGTGATTTTTTGCATTATTCCGGTTTATTATTAAGCGTGCGATGTGTGTGCGAGTAAATTGGTTACTTCGTCACGTTTGAACGGTTGAACGGATTTAGATGAAACATCTGGAATAGTACATCGGATATTTTTCCTCCGTGGTTTAATAAAAGCTTAATTAGAGCCTTAAAAGAAAAAGAAAAAATAAGATCTCGTTACAAAATCTATAAGAATCCTAGGGATGAACTCGAACTCAAATTATTGGGTAAACGGTGTTCCAAATTAGCTACTGCCTGTTATAATGATTATATCAAGGATGTGGAAAATGAAATCTCCAAAAATCCTAACCGGTTCTGGTCGTACATTAAGGAAAAAAAAGGTGGTTCAAGCTCTTTTCCGGCCACCATGACTAACGGAATCGTTTCCACATCTGATGGTCAACAAATATGTGAAATGTTTGCCTCAAATTTTTCCTCAGCATTTAACGACGCGAAGCGGGCCCATGGTGAGTCAGGATCCGATTTTCTTCGCAATATGAAAAATAACACTCTACCACTAACGGCGCCTGTGATTGATCGCGATAGTTTATTGAACAAGCTTAAATCATTGGATCTTCGTAAAGGTGCTGGGCCTGATGGTATTCCACCAATATTTATTTATAAGTGTGCTCCCGCTTTGGTATCCCCTTTGACATTGATCTTTAACAAATCTCTTAGCTCAGGTATTTTCCCTGACCTGTGGAAGGAAGCAAAAGTAATTCCAATTTATAAGAGTGATGACAAAGACAACGTCAACAATTATAGACTTATCTCTATTTTGTCAACATTTGCCAAGGTTTTCGAATCATTGGTCTGTCCATGCATTCAGTCTCATTTCAAACAGTACTTGAGCTTTTCTCAGCATGGTTTTGTAGGTTCTAGGTCTACTTGCACTAATCTAGTGACATTTACAGAAATGCTATCAGACGCCATTGACTGCGGCAAGCAGATTGACGTGATTTACACAGATTTTAGCAAAGCCTTTGATCGCGTGCCTCACCATGTACTTCTCTCGAAGTTATCTGCGTATGGAATCACCGGTACATTGTACAATTGGCTAAAGTCTTATCTCGAAAATCGTTTCTTCTTTGTCGCAGTTAATGGTTTCCAGTCTGGAACCTGCAACATCTCCTCAGGAGTTCCCCAGGGCTCGCATGTTAGACCGATTCTATTTAATGTTTTCGTTAACGATATCCCACATTGCCTAAGTTTCTCAGAATGTTATATGTATGCAGACGACCTCAAATTCTCTAGGATAATCGAATCGGAAAACGATGTAATATTACTTCAGAGGGACATAGACTCGCTGGTTCGGTGGTGTGATGATAATGAAATGAGCTTGAACGTAAAAAAGTGCTACCACGTGAAATACACCTGAAAAAAAAAAATTACGGCTAGTGTATATCATGTTGGCCCTATCGTTATCCAAGAGGTTGACCAGGTACGGGACTTGGGAGTTATTTTTAACGCCGCCTTGACATTTGTACCTCATGTTGAGAGCGTTGTCAAGAGGGCTTTGAGAATGCTGGGATTTGTATTGAGAAAGGCTGTTGGTTTTAAGCGCAGTCGGACAAAGATCTTGTTGTACAACTGTCTCGTCCGTAGTATCTTAGAATACTGCAGTACAATTTGGAGACCTCATTTTTCCACTCACATCCTTCGAATAGAGCGAATACAAAAGAGATTCCTCTGGCATCTAGCCTATGCTAGCGGAAATGCAAGAAGTATACGATCATACGAAGCCCGACTATCTTATTTTAAGATGGTATCACTGGAGAAACGGAGAGTAATCATTGATTGTAAATTCGTATATAAGCTGCTCCGATGCAAGATTGATTGCCCCCTACTGCTTTCCCAGTTTCAGTTTCGGACCCCTGGTAGGCTCCCTCGTGCTCCTATTACTCCTTTACACCCTCCACTTCGCAGAACGATACTCGGTGCAAACTCGGTTGTTCCTCGTCTTTGCAAGTTGCTGAATGGTTACAGCGACCTAGTTGATGTGCACTTTGACTCATATGCCAAGTTCCTTAGGACAATTTATTATTGGTAACATTTGAATTAATTTTTGTATTATTGTACTTAATTGCAAAATATTTTTTCTCTGTTCTATTAAATTTTACTTTTACAGCTGATTACTAATTCCATTTAAATATCAAATATTGTTAATTTAAAATTGTTAGTTTTTTAGTTAGATGTTCTTTTTTTTCTCTGTAACACATATGTTTAAGGGGCATGCGGTGCTAACCTGTAAAAAATTGTTACACTAACCTTAGTTTATGGTAGATATAAGTTCTTTAAAAATGTATGGTGTAAACAATTGTTGGTTGGCCAATAAAAGAAAATAAAATAAAAAAAATAAAACGAACGGTCTCGTGCTTCTTGCATCCACCGGATTCCCGTGGCCTCGCCATGTCATCGATCCACCTTGTGAGAGGCCTTCCAACGCTGTGTCTTCTGGTACGTGGTCGTTACCCCAGAACCTGTCGTCCTCATCGACCATGTGTTCTGCGAATAACGTGCCCTGCTCACTGCTATTCGAGTTTGGCGATTCTTCGGGCTATTGTCCATAACTTTGCTTCTACTGCGGATAACTTTATTTCTGATGCGATCACCACGCAAGGAAACATTTTTAAAGTGGAATATGATTAACTAGCTTATGGCCGCAGCTTCACTCGCGTAGATACAATATAGGTGAAAACATTTTTTCACCAATATTTCTCTTCCAGAGATTACCTCCTACAAACAAAACTCGCAAAGAGAATTAGGTTAAATGTTAAATTCTGGGGTAAAAGGTTTTGACTTTAAAAGGTGTGACATGGCCGGAGTAATTGGAATCGCTATTATTTCTAAATAAATAACCGCAGCCTCACAAGGTCATGAGTTCATCCTCTATCCCGGTCCCTAAACTGCTTTTTACATCATGTTACTAATTTAAAAAAAAATATATATAAACTTGGTATTTAAGTAATTAAGAGCTCAAGGGAAAAGAAGGCAGGTGAATGTCGGAAAAACCGTATCTACTATAGCGTAAATTTTTTCATCACTAGTGGATGACATTTAGAGATTTTTAATTCGGGAAGCTGTAGTTAAAAATCGTCCAGTAGCTAAAGTTAGTTAATCTAAGTAGTACTTTCAAGCATAGTTAAAATTTTTATACATGATTAACAGTTTGGACTACTCGCTTACCAAAGTAATGATAATAATATTCCACAATTATCACACAACGCCATCTAGTTCCAAAGCAGAGCTTGTGGTATGAGTATTAGACAAATGGTAAACGTACTTATGTATTTCTAAACACATACATAATATAGATAAAGTAGACCCAGATACAGAACAAATGATCGTGCTCGTCACACAAGCATTTGACTTGGATAGGAACCCACAACGTCCCGCACAGCAGGCAGGGCCACTAACCACGAGACCAACAGAACAGTCGTCAAGTACTTAGTTAACGATACAAGAAATAGCAGACTCTATATCTGCAGTAGTCAATTAGACCTTAAACAATAAACATCTTTTGAACCCAGACCACGGTTCCTACTTACAAACAGTCAACAACACACTTGGAAATTTCGTCAGAGTCGCAAATCGTATCACTGTGACCATGGCCTAAACCAACAGCGCCTAAATAAACGTTGCGAGGACGGCTTGCTAAGACTGAGCGCAGCCTTGTGTCACGACAGTTTTAAGACAGACTATTGCTTTACAAAATATAATGAATATGCGCAAACTTCAGATCAAGCGTCTCATAATTATACAAAATTGTCCTGCAAAAACTGCAAACCGACAAATCTGACTAACGATTGTCGGCTTCCCTTTTATAATTTATGTGGGCGTGTATATCAACGACAAAGCAGTCTAACGACGTACCTCCTCTCTAGTAGTCTCGTCCAAGTGTAAACGCGTCGCATCATGTTTACAAACGAAAAACTCGTAGAAAAATAAATACAACAGTATCGATAAGGGTCTAAACAGACGGACCGCATTTCAACTGCAAATTGCAGTTTAAGTGCAGTTTGAATGCAGTTAACACGACTGCAATGGAACTGCGAACACGACTGCAATAGAACTGCAAACCAAACGTGCGGTCCAATTGCACTCGTGTGAACTGCACACTGACTGGATCCGAACTGCACCATGCGCGGGAGGGCGGAGCGTGCGGGCGGGTGGGTATGGTGCAGTTGGATTGAAATGCATTCCGCCTGTTTAGACACTAAAGTCCATTTTAATGCTGAAAAAGAATTGCCGCAAGAGAAGTGCGGCGCGTCGTTGTAGTAGACAAAACAGTTTCGTATCCTGTAGTTTCGTTTCCTATTACACTACGCGTTATTCAACACACGATATTCAGACTCGTTTTATTTTTACACTACGCGATACGTTGAACTATAGACTAAAACTGTCCGAATATCGAGTAGTGTAATAAGCCCTTAAATTTTGAGCCAGAATTATCTGTGTAAGGAAAGTCTGTCTTAAAACGGTCGTGACTCAAGTCTGCGCTCAGCGTAAGGAAGCGCATGCATTGAGAGACAGTGCGGTTTGCCAGCACAAATAAATCGCTCGCTACTTTGTTAGTGGATTTGTTTGTTTGTTTGTTTGCTGAAGTTTGTGCCGTTTGTGGCAACTGTGTTTCGTTCTGTGACGGACGTTATTCGCTTTTATTTATTTACTTTGTACTAACTGATATGTTGGGATTGCTTTGAAATCAAATAGACAAAGTGTGTCAGAATAGTACACTAGATATTCACTTCTAAGGGCCTGTGCATACCATATGTCATAAACGCGCCATTAATGTGTGTTTTAGAAACGTGCGTCGACGGCGCGCTGTTATTCTATCCTAGGTTTACAGGCCGCATCTGACTCGCGTGCGTATCGCGGTCTGTATAGCTACGAGTATAAGCGCGCGTCAACGGCGCGTTTAAAAAACGTGGTGTGTACAGGTTCTTAGGGTTGGAATAAAGATGAGACTTTTTGTTTTAAAAATTACAAACAGTAATAAGAACAACCCTGAGGTGTACCACTTCAGGCAATGTGATGAGAAGACTTGAAAACCAGGTACCAAAATCCTTTGTGGATAGAAAGTTGACACCCTCCATTCTTTTTTTTTGAGGGTGGGAAATCAAATAACTTCTTCCAAACTGCTTGGAGCAAGAGGAAGCGGCAGACTTTTAATGATTAATACCACCTGTGTTTCTTCAGTTGTCATGTTTCGTCAATCTTAATGTTCCTTAATATCAACGTAACAATTAAGATCAAGTTAGTCTTTAGCAACCTTTAAAATATACGTAGGTTAATCAACTAGGCTCAAAGAGCTGTCAGCAGGAGTGACGGGCCCGCCAGACCCAATGCCTGCCAGGACTACGGGAGTACGGGAGTACAAGCTCTGAAACGTTTAACGCATTTAGTCAGTAAAAGTTTAGTACTCCCTGGCCCTGACTGCTACGCCGTAGGTTCGATTCCCACCCAGGACAAATGTTTGTGTGATGAGCACAATCACTTGTTCTGTATCTGGGTGTAATTTATCTATAATATGTATTGTATGTATTTAGAAATATATAAGTATGTTTATCAGTTGTTTAGTACTCATAACACAAGCTTGCTTAGCTAGAGACTAGATGGAATTGTGTGATAGTTGTAGAATATAATAACCTTTATTTACCAACTCCATCCATCGTAGAAGTCATCGTAGAAGATTTTGAACCCCAAAAAAAAGAAAACAAACGTTGATCAACTAACAAACAAAATTGGTGGCCATTAAATCTAAGTGAAAAACATAATTACAACACAGTACCTATCACGGCCTCTGAAATTCTCCGAAACTCAATTAAGCGCCGAATCGAAGTAAATTCAATTTAGTTTTTATTCCCCAAAGGCTTAGATCATAATATTTTTGCAAACGTTCCTGATAATATTTTTAAGCGTTAACGGATAACAATTTTTAGGAAAAGCAGATTGATTTTGTTTTTATTAAGTAGATTAACGAGTTTAATAATAAAAAAAATAGCGAAATTATAACCAAATATAATGAAAATGCGAACGTAACTCTGTATTAACTGACCTTCTGGTCGTCCGGTAACCGTTCGGACCAACCAAGCTTAAGGCTTATAGTCCCTTGAACCATCTGGTCGAAATTAAATGAACGCAACTCTCGCACCCACTTAGGCCGCGGCCAACAGCGCCCGGAAAGCGCGCGGCTTACCTTTAAATCCATTTTCTTTGCGAAATATTGATTGATTTACATATGCAATGTTCACTTTGAAGAATATTTAACCACCAATTTTTATGTGTAAAAATGTTTCTAAAGATCCAAGCCGTTTCGAAGGAGTAGGGAAAAGTTGCGAAATTGCTAAATATTTTTTTTAGACAAAAGTATTAATAGCACGAAAAAATCAAATGTTGATAATGTTGTTCATGAACCTATAATAAACATATATTTTTTCAAACCTATTAACCTGGCCGTTACCGAGATAGGCTTCAGAGAGTCACCGTTTTAGGGCACTTTTCGGGCGCTTGGGCCTTAAGTCGCCGCGTAGTGTTCCACGCGCTCTTTCAAGAGATGTCAGGAAAACTGGGGCCCAGGCGGGCTGAAGCCTACAGGGGCCAAGGGTTGATTTCCGAAAGGGAGAACCGTGATCTTGGAACACAAAAAAAGAAGGAACCCTATATTCGTTCTTTGTGTGTGTTTTTACTCAGTAAAAATCTGACACGCTCTCTCGCTCCGTACTAGTGCGGGGGGAGTCATTGAATGATTTCCCACTTTAAAAAAAGTCTGTCTGTTGGTTACACTTCCACGCCTCAGCGGTGAATTAATTGCGATATTTTTTGTACGTGATATTTACAGGAGCGTTCATTGAGGTAACACTAGGGGGAGGCTTATGTCCAACAGTGGACGTCTTTCGGCTGAAATGATGATGATATGTTTTTGTACACAAGTGAATTAGACCTCATTGGCCATAGGCCGCTCTTACCCTGGTTGTACATTTTCTTTGAATCATTGTTTATTTTAACGTTGGTGTATCCTCTTTTTTTTTTAAAGTGGGAACTTATCAGATGAATTCTTCCGTTCTGCAGTGAAGCGAAACTTTTTCAGAGTTTTTCTGACTAGAAGAAGAAAGAAGAAAGAAAGAAGAAAACTATGAAGAAGAAGAAAACTATTTTATTTGGCATACACACTCGTAGATACACACAATGTAGTAACAACATGTAGACAGTAATAAATTATTATATATAAAAAAAAGAGACAACTAACAATGTGTGTCTCACGGCGGCGCCAAATAGGTCCAGTTCAGCAATAATGCCAGACAACTACATGGTAGTTGACAGACGCTGGTTTTCAACTGAACCTTATTTCGAGTGTACGGTTGAAAATTGGATTATTTTTAGTACTCAGTTATTAGTGATTAGGTGTAGGGTAAATAAATTACATATTATATATGTTTATGTGCGGTAAATAATAAATAAATAGGTGTTCAGCATACAAAATATATCAAATTAAAAAGAAGACAATATAAATAAAATAAAAAAATAGTAATAGGTCTATCTAATCGTGCATAATTACATGCGCAAACATAAAACCGGCTTTGAAGTGACTCAATCTCAAAACACTGCCACGCCCGTCAGCTGACTAAACCCCACTGACGTTTCTTCATTTACCCTTTTCGTTCTAGGACTACGGTAATTCTTTCGAGCATATGGTTCTCATGGGTTGCATCTGAAAATCAGCGTCAGGTGGTGGCTTTGTGTTATCATTTAGCACTATGTTGAGCTGAGGCCATTTTGACTTTTGGTGCTTAATGTACATTTTGTTTAATTTTAAGGAGTTTCCTTTTTTATGATGCTAATGAAAGCAATTTTCTTTCTTTCAAACGTTTTTGCAGCCGGCGTATCTCCGAACAGAAACTCGGAATAAAATATTAACTCCACGTTATAAAAAGCTCTTAAAATTAACGTATTCTCGTAAAGGCTTAGTACAATGTTTATACGTTCTTCAACAAGAACGATCGCATTAAATCTCAACCTTTTCAAGACATTCCACAATTTATCACTAGAAACAAAAAATCTCCAACAAACATTATGTTGAAAGGTCAAGTATCAAAATATTTACTACAGGCTCAAGTTATGTTCAAAGTCATGCCCGAGGCAAAGACTCGGTGTCGTTGAAATAATAATGTAAACCAAATAGCTGAAGAGAATCTTATAGTTCATGGACTTATTTTTTTTTCAATTGATATAAACTAGTGCTTGACTGCGATCCCACCTGATGGTAAGCAGTGATGCAATCGTTGATGGTGAGGCACACTAGTCCGAGTATTTAGCTAAAGGGTTCAAAATAGGGTGACAAATAGGTTGCAAATGTGTACGATGTATGTGTGGTAAAAATTACCTAAAAGTAAAACAATGATTTTTTAAGAGAAATTTTCTTATCAAATCACAATTAAATAGCTTGAAAGAGTATTTCCAGCTTAAACAGCTGAAAGGATTTGGATGAAACTTGACGCACAGGTAGACCTGAAATAGCACATTGGATACTTTTTATCCCGGGAATAATTGTTACCTTGGGGTAAAGCACTGACAGCAGCTACTGACTAACTTAACCATTTACTTTCGGAGTAGGGGGTGGTTCTACTGGCACTTTAACTTTTCGAATAGCGTAGCTAGAAACAAAAAAAAAAACCGGCCAAGTGCGAGTCGGACTCGCCCATGAAGGGTTCCGTAGCAGCAAGTAAGATAATATAAAAGTTCTTGTAATGTGTTGTAACTTTGATCGATGCTTTAATAATAGTGTATTTTTTTTAATTTATGATGCATTAAAAAAAACTACTTACTAGATTTCGTTCAAACCAATTTTCGTTGGCAGTTTTTATAGTAATGTACATCATATATTTTTTTTAGTTTTATCATTCTCTTATTTTAGAAGTTAGAGGGGGGGACACACATTTTACCACTTTGGAAGTGTCTCTCGCGCAAACTATTCAGTTTAGAAAAATATGATATTAGAAACCTCGGTATCATTTTTGAAGACCTATCCATAGATACCCCACACGTATGGGTTTGATGAAAAAAAAATTTTTGAGTTTCAGTTCTAAGTATGGGGACCCCCAAAATTTATTGCTTTTTTTCTATTTTTGTGTGAAAATCTTAATGCGGTTCACAGAATACATCTACTTACAAAGTTTCAACAGTATAGCTCTTATAGTTTCGGAAAAAAGTGGCTGTGACATACGGACGGACAGACAGACAGACAGACAGAGAGACATGACGAATCTATAAGGGTTCCGTTTTTTGCCATTTGGCTACGGAACCCTAAAAACGTTTGTTTCAAATAGACCAATTATTTGAAGTAAACGTTTCTGATTAAAGACAATGAGATAGCGAACGCCAGCATTCTACTAAATAATATTTTGAAAATAAAGTATACAACAAGCAAGATGGAGGCTTTCAATAACTTGATACTTTATATATTATTGCCGCTCTAACGGATTCGAGGGTTGTGGTACAGGTAATAGGCGTTGTCTACTAAAATACTTTGGAGTTTTTAGAAAATCAGTTTTAATTAAACAATTGCTACACACTATTTACGTACTTATGGAATAAATAACAAACTATGGTTCACTTCTACACTAATATAATAAAGAGATAAAGTTCGTTTTTTTGTTTGTAGGAGGTAAGCTCTGAAAATACTGGCCCGATTGCTAAAATGTTTTCACTGATTGAAAGCTGCTTTATTCCTGAGTAACATAGGCTGTACTTTATGTACGCGGGTGAAGCTGCAAGCAAAAGCTAGTTTTTAAAAAGGGCATTAAAATGCAACTCATAACACAGAAGAAAAACGAAAAAACACAAAAGTAACGTATTTAATTTCATAAGGCAATGTTTGCTGCCTTGTTGTAATAACCCTAAGCCGACCTCTTGGACCACATCTGGTAACAAATTACCAAGTGCGGGGCTATTTCTCAGCAGATGGCCATTTCCTGCGCAAATTGAGAGCTAGCCAGCTTGTAATCTTAGCCAGACGTTCGTCCCAGTAACAGTATACTTAGTGCTACATACTCATATGTACGGTCAACCCCACGTACAGACGAGTCGATCATACCTTCGTCAGTTTATTTCCTTCATCACGTTTGATCGTAATACGTTTTGAAGCTTTGGACACTATGAAGACTATTGCACAGGAATAAAGTTTACTTTAATCCTTTGCATTTTTTTTTCGTATTTGGGGAAATCATGCAATGACATCTCCCGATCTTGGGCGGAGCGGGAGGCTGTGTCAGACTTTTACTGAGTAAAAACCCACTCCTGTCCCTTCGTTGCCTTTTATGCCAGGCTGGGGCGTAAGGACCGCTCCCTCGCGCATGCAAGTGTGGTCTCCTCCTTTGCTAGCATTACTGCTTCGCAGAGGGAGGTGACTGCCTGCAACTCCTCCTCGCTTTGGATTCGGACTGACTATAATAGAAAACATTCATCATCATTATTGCTCTCGGATATAAGCATGTTCTCAAGTGTCGTCATAACAATCGGTCCAGTGCATCTCGCATTCATCAGATTACCGCGAGTCTTACCAAGTCATCGGTCCACTTTATAAAAGACTGCACAAACACTGGTTCTTCTGGTACATGGTTAGAACCTTTCGGCCCCAAGGAATATGTGTTATTTGGACAATTTTGTCCATTGCCACTTAAGTTTCTCTATTCGACATTGGCTGAATCTTCATTTAATTATCACATTTTTAAACAAGACAATATTTTTACTGTGGAAAAATATGAAGATCTTTTAGGTGACGAACCTATTTTTACCGTGACTTTGCACGGTTCGACTTTGACCTCACCTGTAATTATTTAGCTGCTCGAACAGTTTCTTTTGGCTTTATACCACCTTTTTAGGGTGGGTAGTTACCCACTAGTTTTACCAATAGTTATTAAGCTACTCCTCCCACTCTGGCAGGGGCGAGAGGGAGTGTAAGAGGACTGTTTCTTTTATCTTCTTCTTCATGACTTCCCATTTGCATTCCTTTACGAAGAATCGCGAAACTTAAGTGGTATTGGGCAGGGCATAGATATTGCTTGCAGAACAGATGGCCGTTGGAGGCAAGGCCAAAAGGTTCTGAAGTGGCGACCACTTATCCATGAAGACGTAGCGTTGGAAGGCCTGCCACAAGGTGGACCGATGTCCTGGTAAAGGCTACGGGATCCGATGGATGCGAAACGCATAGGACCGTTAATTGTGGTGACACTTGGGGGAGGCCTATATCCAACAGTGGTAGCCTTTCGGCTGAATGATGATGATGATTCCTTTAATTGCCCTTTGTGTTCCAAAGCCACGTCTCGCTATTCTTAACCATCCACTGTTTACATTATAATTACCCACTATCTAAGTTGTACGAACTAACTATGTTATGTTAGTACGTTAGCTAGATTGCAGCGGACACTATGGAAATGAGTAGCTTTATTTATGGTTTGAAAGCTCCGAGGAATAATACACAAAATTCTAGCTGTGCCGACAGCTTGATCAGCCCATAAATGGTGGTATACGGCGCATGGACCGCGTCACATTTGTAAAAGTCATGACTATGGGGAAAAGCAATATTTATTTCAGTGTTTTTTTATTGTTGGTAGGCTCGCGCTTGAACACTATCACCTGATGGAAAGCAATGGAGTCTTCTTTTTCTAAGTCGGTACACTCTTGCTAGAGAGGTCGTGGTCATCAATGTGAATCTCGATGAGTGATCATCTTTGTAATGCGGCGCCATTCATCGCGGACTGCAGCTTTCCGAATACATTCATAAACCGAGCACTTAGTTGGCTTGGTCTGGTCTGTCCATCGCATTTGTGATCTACCACGTGGTGCCCTCAACTTTGCCCTGCACTACAAGACGCTCTATGGAGTCATTACTACGACGCAATACATGGCCGAAGAAGGTCAAAATGCGCGAGTGCACTGTGGATGATAAGCGCTGTCTGATGCCGAGTTCTTTTAAAAGCAATAGAATACGCTTGCTTAAAAGTAACTCATTCACTAGATCCCCAGGCTCAGGCTCGAGCAAAATGTACTGTGTACTACTATTAAATTCCAGTTTTTATTTAGGTGGACGCTCTGCTTATTTTAATGGGGTTAATTAAATCCGCAAACAAGTAATATACTATTGTAGTCGCTTCAAAAATAAATAGACGTTTATTTTTGAATTCAGGATTGAAAGGTTTAAAGCATTTATTCCAAATAATCCATTTAATGCCTGTAAATGGTCTATCTGTTCTTCTATACTATATACTTATACTAATATTATAAAGAGGTAAACATGTTTTTGTTGTTTGTTGGCAGTAATATCTGAAAGTACTGGTCCGATTGCGAGATTTTTATCACCGATAGAAAGCTACTTTATTCCTACTTATTGTGTACGCAAGCGAAACCGACGAAGACAAAAAGTTAGTTTGAAATAAAATACTTTTTAAATGTCAAGAAGTCAATGAGTCAAAAAAAAATATACTAATTGCACATTCCAAAGCGTAGATCTCTATGGAGAAGGATATGCAAGAAACTCCATGGACACTCTCTTCAATAGTCATCTCTCTTATGTTCTTCTAGGTAATAGAATTAAAAATGTCTTGATGCCCCAAGGTAGCAGTGACCTGTGTGTAATTAAATCAAGTTACTTGACCCATTATGCGCCCATTCAGCACAAGCCCTAAAAACATAGATAAAAAATGGTCAAAGGTTGAGAACGACTGACCTAGAAAAAAGTGGATTAAGTGAGCCCATCTCGACCTGTCTATCGTCATCACCTGACCATGGTTTAAAAGCTTGTTTATTCATCATTCATGCAATGTTTGATAAAGAAGCAATGCGAGAGGAATAGAGAGATAACACCTGAACGCTCTCTTGCCTGTCGATAATTCCGTCATTCACTGTAATATTTAAAAACTTGTTTCAGAAAATACGTGGTTTTTTTTTAAACCTAAACATTAAAAAAAAAAATGTTATCTTTCAGAATCTTTTGAAATGTGCAATGTTTGTACAATTATAATATTTTCTTTTGTTTTTAATTTATGAGTACGTTAGTTAGGCTAGTTCGTTTAAAATAGCTGGCTTTCAGAGGTACCTATTTACTGGATTGATGTTATACAAATGTAGGTATAATAGGTAGATATACTTTTTATTGTACACCATTAATAAAATTGCGGTAGGAAATTAAAATTAATAAGGTGTCACAATGGGCGGTCTAATCCTTAAATACAATTTTTTACAGATAACCTTTAAGATTGCAATATAAATCTAAACAATATCCACAAGACAATAAGTGTTTGAAAAATATTTAGAGAAAGATGTGTAATGAAGTCATTTTTTTTTTAATTGTTATAAACTAGTGCTTGATTGCGATCCCACCTGATGGTAAGCAGTGATGCAATCGCTGATGGTGAGGTGCACTAGTTTATTAAGAGTCTATTCACTTTTACCTTGAAGATACCTAAATTATAATCAGACGGGAAGACCGCAGCAGGCAAATTAAGATTCATTAAAATTTTAATATTGTGTCTTTTATCTATGGGCCTCAGCTGCCTGACAATAAAGTAATAATAATTGGTATCACGTTCCATTATAATTATCTAAAGAGCCTCTGCGAGTTGGCTACGGCCCCTCGCACGCCTTCCAAAGGTCCAGGACCCTGAGGTCCTGAAATAAATAAACAAATGAAAATAATAATAAAAATCACGCGAGAGCAATTGTATGAAAATGTAGCTCAGGAAGGAAACTTTTAACAGACAAACTTGTCACATAAGTGAGATCACATAAATCCATAACCAGATCATTAATCGAGGTGTCACTTTCAGTATCTCGTTTCCTCAGTGACAATACCATCTGAAGTCGAAAACTCTTAAAATTGGGAGTGTTCTTGTCTCGTCAAGAGGGTGTAAGTAGAAATACTTGTCGCGCCCGGAGACGGAAACACGGATGTGCACAATGGAAGCGGTGCGATGACGCGATGATGGAGCGGAGACGGTGTTAGTGCGATGTAGCGACTTAACGATGTTGATACGATTTATTGAATCGCGGATAAAAAGGAAAATGTAGCCTTATTTTGATGTTTTCGACGTGTTTTTCTGCGTTTAGCAATCTTTAAAGCTATGTTACTAAGGTAGGTGCCAAATAAACGTGGGATAACAGTCATTGCCCTTCTTACATTTATTGACATCCTTAATTTAAAAAAATGGAATTAAAGATATAACGCTCCCCGCCCACGTCAGATTTTTTGTAGGACAGATAATCGGGCCGATTTTGTATATTAGTAACATTGTTCTGTTTTCTGACCGACTTTTTGTAGGACGTGTGCGTTGCACTATTGCTGTCAGTGTGTTCTATTTTTCTCCTAAAAAAAATCGGTCACCGATTATCGGACGTGGGCGCGCAGCCTAAAGGTGTCTTGGATCTATCGTGATCCTTTATCTTTTCTGAAAAACAGGTCATTGATGGTTTTTCGGGTACCTTCGATATATTGGTGATATAAAAAAAAGTTCAATGTACTTTCAGTTTATCTGGCGTCTTGTTTAGCCGCTGTTGTAAGTCTATGTTTGTTACTTTGCCACACTCGAACGGCTGAACGGATTTTGATCAAACTGTTTAAGTTTCGTTCAGCCGTTCGAGTTGCACAAACTATACTTTTTCTCCCGGGGGAATTATCGTTTGGGATAATTTTCTTCTATCACGCGGGTAAAGTCGCTGGCATCAGCTAGTATTATTATAAAGACGAAAGTTAGTGAGTAAGTGTTTGTGTGTTTGTTGCTTCTTCACGCGCACACAGCTGATCAGGTTTTAGTGAAACTTGGTACACGAGTAGATCATGGCCTCAAAAAAAATTGCACTCATGATATCTAGGAAGCGTGCTCCATCGTCGACCACATCATCGCTTACCATCAGGTGAGATGGTGGTCAAACGCAAGCCTATCAATAATAATAAAAAAAAACAAATATTTTTCATCCTTGGAGTATTTTTCCTTGAAATAACTTTCAACTATCAGGCGGGCGCTGCCAGCATCTAGTTTTAAAATAAAAATATCTAAGCTCCGAACCAACATAAAAGTCATCTTTAACGTCCTCACAGATTCCCGAACAAAAGCAGCAATGCATCGGATTTCTCTGGCACAAATAATGGATCCCTAACGCATACATTACCGTTTAAGATCTTTGGCGAGGAGCCAGGGTGCGATTGGCTGGCTGTAAAACTATAAAACGGTCGGCTGGCGGCGTGAATGAGGGTACAGCAGCGATTGATATAAGCGGTGTAGTTACTGGTTTATGTTGGCAAGCGAGCTTGTTGGTGATCAGTCAACCATATGTTCGCTTGCCAGTACTATAACCTTGCCTTACCGATACTCCATTACGGTACATAGTTTCACACATATAAAAGTGGAAAATTACACCAAAAGATAATAGATGTTACAGTCCGCAGAACAGCACCTAGATAAATAATAATATTCCACAACTTTCACACAACGCCATCTAGTCCGAAACTAAGCAGAGCTTGTGCTATGAATACTGGACTACTAATAAACATACTTATACTAGCTTTTGCCCGCGCGGCTTCGCTCCCGCTCTTCCCTACTATACCCTACTCTACCCTACCCTACCCTATCCTACTCTACCCTACTCTACCCTACTCTACACTACTCTACACTTCTCTACACTACTCTACTCTACACTACTCTACCCTACTCTACCCTACTCTACCCTACTCTACCCTACTCTATCCTACTCTACCCTACTCTGCCCTACTCTACCCTACTCTACCCTACTCTACCCTACTCTACCCTACTATACCCTACTCTACCCTAACAAACTTCACATAAACCATCTACTAAATAGTCCGAACAAAGGCTAAACATTTGGTTTAGATGGGTGAGCCCGCTCTTGAGTTATAAAATTACAACGAAAAGTGGCATTGATTTAGATTATTTCTTAAAATATACATATTATAGACAAAATACACATTTGATACTTCGTGAGTGGCTTGTTTTTGACGAGCCAAGCACACTTTGTATCGACGACTTTTAAAAAGTGCTGCGTTTTCAAGTAAGCGTATAATCTCGTGATAACAGTATATTTAAGCTACCGGTTTGAAACTACGTAGCAGGGAATTCGTTAGACCCCATTACCACTTAAAAATATACTTTCCGAGGCACGAAGGAACCAGGACAATTTTTTTTTTGTTATTGTTAGGCTCGCAATACGGCAATCATCTCTTTAGATCTACTCGACTGTTGTTATTTTATATACGAGCTTTGTAAATGCATCACAATAATGGCGGATAAGTCTAAGCAGAGAATAGTGATGGCCCAGTGATAACGGCCTTGAGTTACAAGACGGTTGTGAGTACAAACCCAGCGAGGCAATTAGGTAGTTTGTGTAATTTATTTCCTTACCACTGCTCTCAAAATGGTGAAGGAAAATATCGTGAGGAAACCGGCATGTCTTAGAACCAAAAATTTGCAGACATGTGACATTCACCAACCCGCACTTGGACCGCGCGGTGGGTTACGGCCCATTACCTCTCCTAGAGAGGGGGCATGAGTCTCGGCAGTGAGAACATTATAAAGCTGATGCGTCTAAGAAAAAGAGTAACAACCAAAAGTCTGGTAAAATAACGATTCAGAACTATTAAATGTAGCGAGAAATTATTCAGAAAGCATTACTTTGCGATCTTCAATTTGCCAACCATTAGTAATTAATTCAAATGAACCCTCGAACTGAAAACGGGGTCTATTGAAATCATAATAATAATTTCAAACTGTAGATTTATTAGGGTCACTACATAAATACTGGATCAACTGGCTTTGTGGTACCGGAACGATATCTTAAAACAAAGAGTCATGGGTCTTTAGAGCAATGCGGAACCGGGTATAAAGTTCCGCAAACCTCCGTTGAACAGGGAGGATCCTTCGACCAGACGAGTATTGTTACTAATCCGGCCAACTGTCCGTTAGTTAAATTCGGACTGTTATGTTATGTATCTGCATGGTCTTCATGCGATTTTGACCACTACATATTTAGGATGAGTTGCACCACTTAACTATAACGATAACCAAAACATAACCAGCCGTGAAACGGCCGCCTGTTGGTCAATTCAACGATTTGACAACTGTTAACGGCTTTGTTATCCATATAGTTAAATGGTGCAACTCCCCCCTTAGTGTATGGACTTTAAAAGTGACTTTGACCCCAGAGTTTGTTTCGGTGTTTCTTCTCATGGTATTCAACTAGGAAACACCGGCCTCGTCTAGTATAATATAATATAATATTCCACCACTATCACACAGCGCCGTCTAGTCCCAAGCTAAGCAGAGCTTGTGTTATGGGTACTAGACAACTGATAAACATACTTATATATTTCTAAATATATACATATTATAGATAATTTATTACAATAATATAATTACACCCAGACACAGAACAAATGATCATGCTCATCACACAAACATTTGTCCTGGGTGGGAATCGAACCCACGACCTCCGGCATAGCAGTCAGGGTCACTAACCACTAGACCAACTGGCCTGTCACACCAACAGTATAAACTGAAGAAAAAAAATTGACATATAAAAGTGTTTTTTAAAACCTATTCCTTTGCAAAATTAATACCATTTATCGTTTTAATCGCACAAAGAACTCCGATATTGCTATGTAAGGTAGTTCTTATGTGGTGACATAGATTTCGCTACAGAAGTTCGTCATATTTTCAAGGATAGTTCTCGCAGACTGATCGACACTATGTATGACCAGAGAGCTGGCTCAATCTTTGACCAAAGAATTAGCATTGCCATTCAATGTGGTAATGTCGCCAGTCTTCTGGGCATGTTGTCGATTTACACTGATGACAGCGTTGTGGGGTACTTAACCAGCCAGCATCAGGTAATTACCACCTAGTAATCTGGCAGTTTTGCTGAACTGAACTAACTTGAAGCATCTGTTATTTCTTTTATATCTTCGAAGTCTAGGTCTAGTCTAGGCATGTTTTTGAGTCACGCGTTATTTTGCGGCGGCACCGCTGCACACGAGCCACGAAAAAAGGCCGCCTCAAACTGAAGCTTGAAGCGGCGTTTTTTTGAAGCCTGTGTGCGGGGACAGTAATTGTACGTATTTGTTTTTGTCCACACAAATGTAGGTATACTGTCAAAAAAATAAAAACTTAGTTAATATTTTATTCATTTATGTATTTTGTATGTTTTGGTATTTTCGTATAAACAATTTTCCTCAAAAAATAATAACATAGAGTTAGTTCTCTATCTACTTGAACCCGAAACATATAGAAGAGAGTCCTTTGACTTACCAGGCATCTAGATATTAAATCACAATTTGGGTCGGCTTTGGGTTTTGCAAGCATCGTCTTAAATGAGTTCAGAACTAGCTTTTGTCAGCGGCTTTTCCCGAATGGTTGCTGGTTATTATCCCATAGAAATTATTGTTCAAGATCTCGGGGAGATAAATAAAATCACTTTGACGTTTGACGCGTGAACAATTATAAATTAGATTTTTGTAAGAAACGGTCTCTCACAATTATAAGTCCTGTATTTCGGAAGCTTTCACAAACATGTAAATTCACATTTATACGAAACACCCGGAACTACTATCTGTAGGCCTACACATATTTACGAATAAACGTTTTTCTTTCTATGCCAGAATCGAATCCACGAAACACAGCGTAGCTGTCTATAGTTCAACCACTGCGACAGCCGTGCTGTTAAATTTACATAGATGCAGAATCTAATACAGGTCATAGTCTAGCCGTGCGCTGAATTTTATTAAAATCAAGTGGGATTATAGTCAAGCACTAGATTATGTCATTAAGAAAAAACAGAACAATTAATAGGGTATAGTAGAATAAAAACCGGCCAAGTGCGAGTCAGACTCGCCCATGAAGGGTTCCGTAGCAGCAAGTAACATAATATAAAAGTTCTTGTAGTTCATTGTAACTTTGATCGATGTTTTAATAATAGTATATTTTTTTAGACTTAGACGTATTAAAAAAAACTACCAACTAGATCTCGTTCAAACCAATTTTCGTTGGCAGTTTGTATGGTAATGTACATCATATATTTTTTTAGTTTTATCATTATCTTATTTTAGAAGTTAGAGGGGGGGGGGGACACATTTTACCAATTTGGAAGTGTCTCTCGCGCAAACTATTCAGTTTAGAAAAAAATGATGATAGAAACCTCAATATCATTTTTGAAGACCTATCCATAGATAGGGGACACGTATGAGTTTGATTAAAAAAATATTTTTGAGTTTCAGTTCTAAGTATGGGGACCCCCAAAATTTATTGCTTTTTTTCTATTTTTGTGTAAAAATCTTAATGCGGTTCACAGAATACATCTATTCACAAAGTTTCATCAGTATAGCTCTTATAGTTTCGGAAAAAAGTGACTGTGACATACGGACGGACAGACAGACAGACAGACATGACGAATCTATAAGGGTTCCGTTTTTTGCCATTTGGCTACGGAACCCTAAAAACAACTAAACATAACAGACATTATCTACACCTACATCTACACTTATAATATTATAAAGAGGTAGTTTGTTTTTTGGTTTGTAGGAGGTAATCTCTGAAAGTACTGGTCCGACTGCTGAAATGCTTACACCTATAGAAAGCTGTTTTATTCTTAAATAAAAATATAAATATTTATAATATATTGGCTATATTTTATTTACGCAGGTGAAGCCGCAGGCAAAAGCTAGTCACCGATAATAGTAATCCTCCCGACCGAATTTCAATCACGATGACCAATTCAACAGGGATTAACCAAGTATGAGATATTATAGCGTATAAGTGTGTGAGCAAACACAGGTGCACACACAATCCGACACGTTCGGGGATAGATCAGGTGCAGGACCAATGGCTTTATGTGCTCTCCTAGACACGGGGGTATCACACCATGAAAATTCAACCTCTGTACAGCCACAAAGTAATCTATATTTATATAAAAGAACGAAACACCACTCACTGATTAATCACAAAATCTCAGAAACTATAACACCTACAAACTTAAAATTTGGCAGGTAGGTGCCTTATACGGTGTAGGCATCTGCTCAGAACGGATTTTAAGAACCTTCACCCCTAAAACGGGGGTACAAAGTTTGAATGGAGAAACCAAACTTCACGCGAGCGAAGCCTCTGGCTAGTTCTTAAGGCCCAAGCGCCCGAAAAGTGCCATAAAACAGGGACTTTCTGAAGCCTACTCCTCGGTAACGGCCAGGTTAATAGGTTTGAATAAAATATATGTTTATTAAAGATTCTTCAAAGTGAACATTGCATATGTAAATCGATCGATATTTTGCAAAGAAAATAAATTTAAAGGTCAGCCGCGCGCTTTCTGGGCGTTGCTGGCCGCAAATAAATTTATTTATTTATATATACTTTATTGCACATCAAGATTATAAATTAACAAAAAGGAAACCTTAAAATAAAAAACACAAAAAAATGCACAGATTTGCGCACGCCGCCTGGGCGGGTGCGAGAGGTGCGTCCATATAATTTTGGCCAGATGGTTCAAGGTACTATAAGCCTTAATAGATAGACCAGGGAATGGGGTCCAGGACACCACGCTATACAGTTGCGCTTGTGACCAGTACATCAATGAGGCAGTTACATACACAACATAATTATTCTGATAATATTATTAGTAAAGAGTGTTCGGTCTTAGGTCTAACATAAATCTTTGATAGAAACTCCCCCTTACCTAGAACGTTACTATATTTAGACCACGCAATTAATAATGGTTTTAGGATTCAATATTTAGAGTGGTTACCGCTGAAACGTTTAGTTTCTGATATCCTATTAAATATAACAATGTTGCCAAAATGTGCTGTTATTGTTATTATTGCTATAAAACATTATTTAATTAAATTTATTCATTTCACAAACTTTCGTCTTTAAAATATTGGTGTGATATTTTAAATGTATGTATTTAATTCATTTTTGATATTTTCAATTAATTTTATTGGTTAGTGTTAACCTTAATTTATTGACTTATTCTATTTAATCCGTGTTATTTAGTGTTAATTTGATTGTAAGTTAGTACTGTAAGTCTATTGTTTATGTAATGTTAGATTATGCCTTAATAATTTGTCATGAGCATTAGTGCTTTTGTTACCTATTAAGATAGTTCGTTGTATGTAAAATGTATGTGATGCCACAATTTGATAACATAATGAGCTTTACTTTTGTCACTTAACTCATCGAATGCCGTAATTAGAGACACAATAGACAGACAATTGCTTATGTCGAACTGTGTAACTTAAGACATCAAAAGGTTAAATCAATTCTATCACTTTTTTTGGTTGAGAAATTTGTTGGCCTTTCCTTTTTTTGAATTTTGTTATCTTTTTGTGTTTCAAGTTCATAATGGAAACTCTTCAGAATAATGCCGCATAATTCAGTCACCTTAACTATCTGAAAAATCCTTCACGATTTAAATTATTTTTAATTTTTTTAATCGAGTTAAAGAAAACCACTAAAAATATCTACACTTATATTACAAAGAGGTAGTTTGTTTTTTTGTTTGTAAAAGGTAATCTCTGAAACTACTGGTCCAATCGCAACAATGTCTTCACCAATAGATAGCTGCTTTGTTACTGAGTGACCAAGGCTATGTTTTATGTACCTACGCCGGTAAAGCTGCGGGCAAAAGCTGTCGGAGATAAAGACATGATATTCCCTTAAGGGCAAAAAAAATTAACGCAACTCAAGGCTACAATTTTTACGTTCTACTTATAAAGCAAACTCAAACTTCATATGAGAAAACAATCCCTTCCACGAACAAAGTTATTCCAAAGATTGTTACAAACTTCCCCTTACTTCGAATCAATTGATCGTTCCTCAAGTAATCAGTGTAATTATTCAGAATATTGATGAACGATTCGCTACTCGATGCCTCAGCTAACTTCTCTTTAACGACTTTTTGAACATCTATAAGTACGGTTAGCCGCACGTCAGTAACTGCGAAAAACACTTATTGCCATATAATACTACGTAAATTGTGACGTGTAATTTATTTGTACAATACCTAGGGTCGCACTCCATTCTATCACGTATTCTATTCAATTTTCGTACTAAACTAGGCCAGCTCAAGGTTGAAATGCTACCACGTATTTGTGGTCGGATACCTATATAAATGTGGCGATAGAATCGCTAAAAATGCTCTAAAAGGGAAAATTTGGTCTGTACTATAACAATGTTATAATGGATAGCTTGCCATCCGGCCATCAGGTAACCGTCAAGACCAAGCCCGAGTCATCAACGACGCGTATGGGATGTTAGTAAAATCGGTCCTGAAAAATTTGGCACTGCTAGGCTCTTGCCTAGCATGGCTAAAGCCTCCTAGGGCCATGGGTCGACTTCTGAAACCGTTACCCTTGATTTTAGAAATCAAATTAGGCAACTGACGGAACATAGGTATTTGACATAGGTTTTGTCAGTAAAATATACTCTCCTGCTCTACCCTAGAGCGAGAAAAAAATATTAGAGATAATTTCACCTAAAAAAGAACTATTCAAATATTTCTTTGAAGTTTGTTATTTTATTTTTTTGCAATTAACTCTTTGAATGTCGTAATTAGAGACACAATAGAAAGACAATTACCTTATGTCGGACTGTGTAACTTAAGACATTCGAAAGGTTAAGGTTAAGAATTGGATTTATGTATAGGTTCAGCATATTTTTTTACAGGCCTACAGGATTATTCGTAAAAGTCAGTTACTTGGTCCTGGAATGCAAAGGGCAATAAAAGAAACACAGATGGGTTTTAGTCAGTAAAAATCAGACACAACCTTTCGGCTCTCAGCTATGTCTCACCCACAAAAACTATAGAACATTTTAATGGCAAACTGAATAAAATTCTGTAAATTCTTTATTAAATACTTATTATAACTTATTATTGTACTAAAACGAGTTATAATAAGCATTTAATAATAAACATAGTGTAAAGATAAGTGACAATTATTGAAGTGAGCAACAAATAAGTGAGATTAAAGGACTTTTAACTATCCGAAAACATTATAAAATTTGGACTTAGAATTTGGTACCCTCTATTTTATTAGTAGAGTGAGTTGCCTAAGTTTGCTTCAGAGCCATCTATATTTGTTTTTGGTTTATTGATCCATATTGGGTCACTACTAGCGCCATCTAGAGCATCACCCTAATATCACTTTTGCAACAAGTGATCTCAGCGTCATCATCATGCCGGGTCTCAAATGCGGTGGTTGCGGTCGCTTTACCTCGACGCAAGAGGGCGTTAGGTGTGGCAAGTGTCAGGCCCATTACCACCGAGCTTGTGTAAGCGTTCCTAGTAAGGCGATATTATCTGCAAGCTGGCGTTGCCCCGAGTGCACGAAGAGCGTCGTGCGGGACAACAGGGCCGATACCCCCGTCAGGGGAGCATCCGAGTGTTCCATTAAAAAACCGGGAGAGCAAGTCTGCACTCCGGTTATCACAGCGGGCAGCTCCAAACCTGTCAGCCCTGTTGTGTGCGAGACCCCGCCACGCGATGCCTCCTCTACCGACATTATGTGCCAAAACATCCCCCCAATCACCGCCCCCGATGCATACTCTATTATAGAGGTACTGCGTGCGATGCGAGGGGAAATCCAATTGTTCAGGCAGGAAATGGAGCTCGAAATGTCGGGGAAAGCTGCTATGAGCACCTGTAGCGCACGCATTGACCGCATGGAGGCGCGGCTGGATGTGTTGGAACAGCGGGCCTCAGACCCGCCTAAGCCTGGTGCGGTCGATGGAATCATCGAGGACTTGAGGCGGGAGCTCAATGAAAGGGACCAAGAACTTCTGGCGAACGATATCGAGGTCTCTAACATACCGGAGGCCACAGCTGACAACCCGGCTCATATATTTCAGCTGATCAGCCTAAAGCTGGGCGTCACACTCGATGAGCGGGACGTTGTCAGTGTCGAGCGGGTCGGCGGAAGGCAGCTCAACGCGACGGGTTCGGCGGGGGCGACAGAATCTCGGCCACGCGCCATTGTTGTGCGCCTGACTCGACGGGATCTGCGCGACAGGCTGCTGGCGAGTGCACGCGTGCGGCGCGGTGCGATCACAGCCGACCTCGACATGCCGGGGCCAGTCCGGCGGTTCTTTCTTAACGAGCGCCTCACCAAAATCAACCGCCAGCTGTTTCGCAAGGCGCGTGACGCTGCTGGCCTTGCAGACTGGAAGTTTGTGTGGATCAAGCGTGGCCGCATTCTCGCCAGGAGGGGACCAGGAGACGCTGCCCACAGAATACGATCTGAAGCGGACATCTCCCGTATCTTTGGACCTGTCGTTACAATTTAGTAATTATTTAGCTTATTATTTCGTGTCTATTTATTTTTATGCTGTTCCTTTGATGTTCATTGTTGTCATGGGTGAAGATGTGCGTCACTTTTGTTTTTGTGTGTTGCTCTACTGGAACTCTGCAGGTTTCTCTGAACAATTTTTTATTCTATATATATATACTTATATGTACATAGCATATTACATATTATTTTAAATATACTTTTTACTACGCTGGCGATAGCTAAATTCATGTTATTAGTTTATGTGGCTATCTTTGCCGGTGTCTTTCACATGGTCGGGATGAGTTCTTCGAATCAAATAAGCTCACTCACACTTGTTCATATACCAACATATATACCGTACACATATACAAATACAAACAGTGCCCTATACTTCCACATATCATACTTATATTTAATTATATCTACTTACAATATATGTACAAATATTATATACACTTACTGGCTCTTTATATTTCCACTAATATTTACACTAATTATTTACACTTATGGCTCCTAGCAAATATATCAAGTTTGGTCTACTGAATGCAGGCTCTTTAAGCACAAATCAAGATGAGTTTCTGATAGCCATGAGAAAACATTCTGTGGACATAATGGCCATTAATGAGACGTGGCTACGTAAAGGCGAACAGGACCGAGCTCCTGGTGTATCTGGATACAAACTAAGGCACATACCACGACCAGTGTCTATACGTGGAGGACGTGGCGGAGGAGTTGCTTTTTACATAAAAGATGGAATAAACGCGAGGGTAAAAGCTCATCCTGAAAACTCTAATGTTGAGCAGCTTTGGTTGAGTTTAACTATAAATAAAAAAAAGCTTCTCATAGGTACCGCATACCGTCCGCCTTGGCAGGATTTGGCGGTATTTCTCGACGCTATAACTACTAGTATTAGTGCTTTGGCCTATGATAATCTGGTTTTGTTGGGGGATATGAATGTCAATCTGTTGGATGCAAACAGCTCAAAAGCTAAACAACTTACAGCTTTTTTGGACTACTCAAACCTGGTTCAGCTTGTTCAAACCGCAACACACTTCGTAGGTGATAGCTGTTCGCTTATTGACATCATATGCACTGATACTTCAACGCGGAATGTTGTGGTGGATCACATCAGTGAGCTCAACCATCACTCATTCATCACATGCGAGGCAGTCTTCAGAAAGCCTAAGGTTAAACCAAGGTTGGTTGAGTACCGTTCTTTTCCCGACATCTTGCAAGATCAGTTCAGTCTTGATCTGAATATCATCCCTTGGTCAACTATAGGGGAAATGAGTGATGTTGACACTATGGTGCACACTTTTAATTCATACATTATCCAGCTATTTGATCTTCACGCTCCTCTTAAGCGAAGGACCTTCAAGAAGCGGCCTACACCATGGATAACTGACAACATACGTCTGATGTTTAAATTGAGAGATGAAGCTAGAGCTAGATATCATGTGACTAGAGAACTGAACCACAGGCAGTATTATCTGGATCTTAAGCATGAAGCGGCTGCCGCGTTGGTGAGGGAAAAAACAGCATACTTTACCAAAAATATCAATGAGCAAAGGAAGGATCCCAAACTGCTTTGGAATAGTCTCAAGTCAGATGTGCTTCCGGATCATAGCCAGAAATTACTGCCTGGTCATTTTGATAACCCGGATAATATCAATGCAGCATTTCTGGATGTACCAGGAAGCTGCAGCGATAATGCCTCTAAAATTGCTTACTTCAAATCTCGCAGACATAGTCCAGCTGAGTTTTCACTTGCTACAGTCAGCCAAGATGCAGTGCTGAAGATAATTAGGAGTCTGGGTTCAAATGCCCAGGGTGTTGATGGTATCAGTCTGAAGATGTTATCTCTCACATTGCCGACTACCTTGCAAGCCATCACTGCTATCATCAACAGATCCATAGAAACACGCACCTTCCCTGGACTGTGGAGACGTGCAATGGTTCGCCCTATCCCAAAAACCAACGATCCAACCAACATGAAGGATCTTAGGCCAATAAGTATCCTGCCCTGCCTTTCGAAGATCCTGGAGCGTGCTGTGTACTCTCAAGTTATTGAGTTTCTGGAAACAAATAATATCCTTCCAGACCTCCAATCCGGTTTTCGAAAGGGCAGAGGTACTGCAACGGCTCTGATTGATGTTGTGGGCAATATCTTGGAGGCACGTGATCAGGGGGAGGGATCAATCCTGGTCCTGTTGGATTTCTCACGGGCATTCGACGCAATTAATACCAATCTGCTGCTCTCTAAATTAGCTTATTATGGCTTCGACGGAGATGCTGTGGATTGGTTTAAAAGCTACCTAATTGATAGGTCTCAGTGTGTTCAAATTCATAAGGAAGATGGTTCCACTATATCATCCCCCCCCCTTCCTGTGACGAGGGGAGTCCCACAGGGATCAATTTTGGGTCCTCTTCTGTACATTCTGTATAGCGCTGACGTAACTGGATCGATCATTAATTGTAAGTACCATATGTACGCTGATGACATCCAGCTATACATATCCTTTAAAGGGACCGACACGTCATTGGCAGTACAGAGGTTGAATGAGGACTTGGCTCGGATTGTGGCATGGTCGGAGGATAACTCACTGGTCCTAAATCCGCTTAAGTCGAAATTCATGGTGTTGGGCACGAAGAAACAAGTTGCTGCGATACTGTTAGCCAAACCTGAGGTCGTGATTGGGGGAGAGGAAATTGAGCGTGTGGAGCAGGCTTGCAGCCTGGGGCTGATTCTGGAGCCAGAGCTGCGCTTTGAAGCGCATATAAAAAGTGCACTAAGACACTGTTTTTACAGATTAAAAGTTTTGTACGGGATACGAAAATACCTTAGCATCCCACTCCGCAAACTGCTTGTTGACAGCCTGATTTTATCTAAACTAAACTATTGTGACACTGTGTATGGGCCGTGTTTGCTTGCTAGAACAGATAGACTGATTCAGCGCATCCAGAATGCATGTGTTCGCTTTTGTGTTTATATTCCACGTAGGAGCCATGTGACTCCGTACATAAATGAACTAAAGATCTTAAAAATGGCTGCAAGGCGTAAGCTGCATTTGGCTAGTTTACTATTTGGCGTTGTAACAAACCAAAAGCCACGCTATCTGTTTGACAAACTTACTTGGCGACAAACTCACTACAAGTATGGTCTTCGCTCTGTGGTCGGTCCACTGTCAGCGACGCGACACAAGACTGCGGCCTTTAAGGGTTCCTTCAAGTACGCTGCCATGAAGGTCTGGAATGACATTCCTCCACCGGTGCGAGGCCTGAAATCATTACAATCCTTTAAATATAACCATAAAAAGGTACTCTTGCTAGCACAACTTTCAGAAAAATAAACTTTTTGTCACCTTCTGGGTCATGGCCTGCAGTACTATGGGTGGATTTTTCAGCGGTGCTGTGCCTTGACATTCAATGGCTTGTCCCTCGTATCATGTCCTTTGTGTTTCGCTGCTGTCAGTGTACGTTGTCACAATATTATTTTTTATAATACTATTTTTTATTTATTATTTGCCAGGCTAAGAACCTACAAACAAAATATAATATTAATTACACTTTTCAATAATCTTTATATAGTTTTTACAATAAATCACATATAATATAATGTATATCAATTTAATTTCTAATTTATTTATTTTCTTTATTTAAAATTATTCTTATTTGTTGACTTGGCAATTCATTATTTACCGAATTCCAGACTTAGGTAGGTACTAATTTATATTTATACATTCGTCCCGTTTATTTATTTCCTAGCCTACTGTTCCTGGAATTTTCCGTAAGCTATGTGAATGGGAGTGAATCAAATAATACACCTTACCTTTCCCCGTGTCCGCTTCTCAAGAGTTCATCTGTTTTTTAACTCATTACAAATACTAAAAACTTCATTGCAGACATAAACCATCGCAATAAGGAACAAGTATTTGAACTGTGATGAATTTTTAAAAACCATTTACTTGTCGTCACCATGCGGTCATATCCTTTTTTACGTCAACAGTATCACGGTCGCGTCCAATCGTCCAATCACGTATTAGTGTCTTTGCCATAGTGTATGAAGTTACCACAGATTACTAAAACGAGTTTCACAAATTGAGCTATGGGCGCGTCGTGGTGTTGCCACTTTATAAAATTGTATTTGTCACCTTATCTATTTATTTTTTATTTGTATTTATAACTTATCTATACTTATTTTTAGTTTACTGCACCGTTCCAGCGTCTTTATGTCGACACAGCGACCGGCCCACGCTGAAAACCAGCGCTGTGAGCTCAACGCATTATGCGTGAGGCCGCAGCTTTATGCTGAGCGTTCGGCCGTTTTGCGCGGAGGAGACGCATATCTTCCCTATTTTGATGTTATGTTCTGTTACCTTATTTTAAGTTTGCGTCTTTAACGCGTAAATAAACTGTTTTTCTTTCTTTCTTTCTTTTCTTTAGCTGCTCAATGTTATTGTTATATGAGTTCGCCAGTTGAAATTCAGAAATACATCGAAGAAACTCTTGCGTGAATTTACTTGGAGAACTTTACAATCAACCAGCACATTCGCAAGATCAAACTTATTCGAACTATTTGTTGAAAGTTGCGAATTATTACGCGACTGCTAGCTGATTTATTGAATACATAGATGGCCTATCGTATCTATGCCTTTATTTATTTATTTTTTTAATGTGGGAAATAATCAAAAAAATCCTCCCACTCTAGGTGAAGCGAGAGGGGTAAGACTTTTACTGACTCCAACCCACCCGTGTTTCTTCATTTATTCCTTATGTACCTACCAAGGGGGGTTTAGTGACTCTGTGGCAACATCTATGTCAAATAGAAAATAAAACTACAAAATCTTGGATTGCGGTATCAGAGCTATCAAAACGTATGCCTACATAGCCTGAAATCGATCATCAGGCAGTTGCCCAAACTAGACACAAACACAACACTCGTCAGAGGATCCTCTCTTTTCTACAGAGGTATTGCGAGTATAAAATTTTTAAGTAATAATTGTACTGATATTCCATAACCTCTGAGTACATGGCATTAAGGATACTAGAATAATAATCATCCGAGTGAAAAAACAAAGTAGGTATTTATTTTAGCTTTACATTTGCACTAAAACACAAGTAATCTTTTTTAGAGAAAATACACCGAATATTGACAGACACACTCTTTCTTCGTTTCTGTCTAACACAACTTCAAATATTCGTCAATCTCTCAGACTGACAGTACTCACGATACGATTACAAACTCTTCTGACAGATATCTGGAATTTTACATCCTGTTATCTAAAACTCTTTCGAAATCCCATCTTTGTATCTATCCTAGTTTTTAACTAATAAAAATGTTACCAAACTAACAAGCCACACAAAAAATCTAAACAATAAAAACTTCTTCCGCCCAAATGTAGACCCGCATCCCTCCCGTCACTCCACTCATCTTATTAGGTCGCAGCTGATGCACTCCTCTCCCTCGATCTGACGAGGCCCTGGCACACAGACGTAATAAAAGTAACTTTACTTATTTACCCACAACTGGGGCCTAAGGAAATGGTTATAGGAGCCTAGATTAGCGGACAGCGTTTATTCTACTCGTGTCGCAAGAGTGACGGACTATTTTTATTTATTTTTTATTTTATTTTATTGATAAGGCACATCAACAAAATAAAATTCTAGATTAAGTATTCAGACCATGGTTCCGTGTAATCAAATCAATTAAAAGCATGCACATCATTCATAGTGGTTAATTACAAAATCACATGTTTTATATAAATTTTAATTAAATTAAAAGAAATTAATTGATTCCATTAAAAATTTCAATTTTTTGAAATGTCAATATTAGTAACAAATAAAAAGAAAAATTGATCAAAAAAAGATCGAATAAAAAACAAATAAAAATAAACAAATTATAAGGAGAGTAAAATAAATTATTACAGTAAATTAGTTGGAAGATCAATTTAAACATACATATTCGTCCAGTTAACTATCACATTCAAAATCAGGGCGGGTAAAACTATGAACCAATCAGGCTAATTTTCGACTTGAACTGAGCCAGAGAGTCAAGGAAGATGTCCATATTCCCGTTGTTACAACAGACCTTATCGTACATACGTGGTCACGAACCTATTTAAAGGAGCAGATTGCCCGAGATGGAATTCCTGCTTGCAAAGGTACTATGTGCTCTCACTGTCCTCACAATGCCTCGACGAGGTACGTCTAGGTTAATTTGTTGCAGCAGTTCAGGAGTGCACGATACTAGATATATGTGTGGTTGTATTACAACCTTACTGATTCTTCAATGGGAACTCCTACGTAAATATTTATTTAAAAACCTACTTACTACAACGTCAACACACACTCCTTAAACGTCATCATCATTATGCTAAGGGATTGTTTAGTCAAAAAAACAAAAGGTTCATAATAAAAAGGCATATCTAACGCAGTTTCTTCGTGTTTCATTTTATATAATGCATCTACAAGGAAACGTCTGGTTTTTCTGTTATTGTTTAACCAAAAAAAAACTTTTTTTTTTGTGGTATTTTTCTATAATGTAGTTTGTTTGGCAAGCATAACTGTATACACAGTTTGTCCTGAGTACAGAGTTTGGATGCGTGATTTAAGGGACCAACAGGGAAATCGTGAAAAGATCAAAACAATTGCCCCACACATTTATTTTTTATACTACCAGCGGCCTTACTCTCGTAAAAGTAGATAATTATCTCAAGCGAGCACACCTTCAGGACAATCATACGTTGTATTTCAGCACGTCGTCTACCTGTATGCCAAATTCCATAACGGCTGGCCTGTTAATCTAGTGGTTAGTGTCCCTGATTGCTGTCTGGCTTCTAGAGTCCGTAGGTTCGATTTCTACCCAAGACAAATGTTTATGTGATGGGTACATCATTTGGTCTGTGTCTGGATGTAATTTATATATATAATACTAGCTTTTGCCCGCCGCTTCGCCTGCGTACATAAAATATAGCCTATGCCAATCAGGAATAAAGCAGCTTTTTATCGGTGAAAAAATTTTAGCAATAGGAACAGTACTTCCAGAGGTTACCTCCTACAAACAAATAAACGTAAAAACAAACTTTACCTCTTTATTATATAGTGTAGGTGTATGTACGTATTTAGAAACATATTAGTGTTTATCACTTGTCTAGTGTTCATATCACAAGCGGTGCCTATAGTTTAGGACTAGATGGCGTTGTGTGAATGTCGTGGAATATTATTATTATTTGTTCTACATTTTTATCCGCTCTCAAAGTTACAGAGTGTATTATGTACACAATTCAATGCGAATGAAAACATGAAATGATGCGGCGCGATTGGAAAAAACAATGCACACTCTATTGCGGTGGCTGACGTGACTAACCATACGTGGCTGCGGAGCGGGACGACGTAAAACATAGCTTGTCCATCGCGTTGCATTCGCATGAATAACGTCGCTTCTACTGTGAAACTAAGCTGTAAAAGAAGTGATGATGAGTAACATCACAACTTTTCTGGTTTCGTGTTATCACGATTCCATTTTCTATAAATAAAATTACTTAAATTGTGTAAAATAATTTAATAATTATGTATGTATAATATATTTTTTATCAAAAAGTTACATATTGTTTTTTTAGAGGTTATATACTACTATATATTTTTGTTTATTTATAATTTAATATTTGTTTAATTTGTTAGCAGTACACCGCAGACAACGACCTGTATTATTTTAAGATCTTACAATCCACTTCTAAGGTTGGCTAGTAGTATCGCTGTCAGCGATAAGACCGCCATTGTACCCATACATTTAAGTTTACAAAAGTTGTGTTACTTTTTTGCGCATTTTTATTCCATCCAATTTTATTCTATTCTTAGTATCTAATTGGTACTCTAACACGGTTTATAAGATATAGCCCGCTGACAGATAGACAGCGAAGGCTTAATAAAACCGAAGCCTTAAATTATACCCTTATCAAGTTCACTTACAATCAGCCTGACGAGACAGAAGTATCACAACACATCTCAATAGCCATTCTTCTTCGTTCGTCTTATCAATGAAGGCGTGGCTCGGGGCTCGGGGCCCAGGGTTCTGTGTTCTACTGTCCAGGTTAAATGATGAGGTTGCAAATAAAAATAGATTCCAATCGATTTATAGCCATTTGCTTAATTATGTAGTTTTCTAAGACTACGCAGGATTTATTAGAATTTCGTACATATTGGGAATATAGGTTGACTCAATGCCCCAGTAAATTTTCAACTGTCAACCTTTATGTTTAATGCCCAGTGCACCGTCTGTGCTTAAATAGAGAGGATTTTTTTCTTCTTTCAAGTTAAAAGATTGGATTGAAGTTTTAATTATTTCGAAGCAACTTTTACGTGTTTGTCCTTTTTGGGTAAATTGTATGAAAAAACATTTGGAAATGATTTAGGTATTTGATGCCCTGAGAGTTTGAGTTTGATTCATCAAACTGAGACTCTCATGGATTGAGTTCATTTTTTGAGTTCAGGGCAAAGTATTATTGGGGATTTTCATATGGGATTTCTTAAATCAACAACCTCCGGAAAAAATCCTGATAACTTGTCTGCCCGTTAATAAAATTCAATTACAGTAAATATTTTATTAGTCAAGTACACCATAGGTACTTATTCAAATACCTACTGAAATAGGCCCTTAATTTTGCTCTTAAGTTGTTTCAATATTTACCCTCACGACTGACCTTGACGGGTCATATCAAGTATTAGTAAAATACCAACATTTAGTTCTGATCCTTTCTCGTCGCGTCACTGCCCAACATTTGATTATTGGCGGTCACCCGAGAGGCTCGAGTCAACAACCCTATCAGATTCCTGAAGATAGGAGTATGGACGAACAAATTATTTGCTATACAGAGTAAAACATGTTTAATCTTCCTAACATATAAATAAAATTGAAGTTTCTGTTTGTAATATCAAAAGAATTTTTTTTTTTTACTAATTGAATGTGAAAGTTATATTCTACACCTATAACCAAACTACACATTCTAAAGAATTTTGAATATTTGTTTTTAAGTTTTCACCTCTAATTTTAATTAGTAAGGAGTTTTATGAAGAATTTGGGGGACGCCTTTGCCCAGTAGTGGGACAGTACAGGCAGAATAAAAAAAATTTTTGTTTTTAATATTTTCTACTCTCAAGGGACTCGCATGATTAATTACGGTCCATTCTCTCTACCAGAGATCTAGGTCCTAGATTTCTGATGGATAAGCGGGGCCTATCTATCAGAAATTTAGGCCCTATTATCATGGCCCATGGTAGATTATGTATTTCTGTTTTTTTTTTATTCAATAATAATCAACTATCAAACATGCTCACAAAACACACACTCATTCTCTGACACATACAAAATTCCTCGTTTGACTGTACAGCCCATCAGATTCGGTTCAAGTGTGGAGTGGGCTGACGGCGCGGCGTCGATGTCAAGACTGTCGGGTCACCACCCAGCAGTAATAGACACTATATCTAGGAGTTAACAAACCTTTATTTCAGTTGTAAATATGATAATGGTTGTTATTAGTATTTAATTTTTGTGGCAGCTAGTTTCACCCAGTTCCTGAATAAAAAAAAATGGCAAATCCTCAACTACAAATTCCCAATTTTGACTGACAAATATACTGGTTATACATTATTATTATTAGACTTCATAGTCTAATAATAATAATGTATAACAAATAATAATAGTAATGTATGTATGTGTGTAAGTGTAGGAAAATGTTTGTAAAATAAAATAACTAACTAATTAACTAGTGCGCCTCACCATCAACGATTGCATCACTGCTTACCATCAGGTGGGATCGCAGTCAAGTACTAGTTTATAACATATAAAAAAAACCCTTAACAGTTCTAAACAGTGCATAGGTACAACTTAGTAATCCTAAAATACAAATAATTTTTACGTAGGTAACTCATACTGAAATACCCTCATTAGGCTCAGATCAGACGGGTTCAATATTATTAACCAGTCTACTACATAAAAGTTTAAAATAAGGCTTCACAGCGATCCACAGAGACCGATACATAATCCTCGATACCTACGTCCAATTAATTTTTAGTAATCCCGGGATTAGCGTCCGACTATGTTGGTGTCAATAGGTGGCTGCAACCTTTGGCCGAGTTGAGCTGTGTCGGTAACAATAATGAAACGGTTGCAAAAAAATATTAGAACATTAACAGCTGCCAGCGCGGTTGCCCGCATGTTAGTAGGATTTAATCCCAAGGGAACAAACTCCCAAGATAAAAAGTAGCATATGTGCTATTCCAGGACATTATTATTATTATTATGAACCCGTTGTGTCCCACTGCAGGGCAAAGGCCTCCCTTCCATTATTCCACTCCTTTCTGTCCTTAGCCACTTCTGGCCAATACTTAAGGTAGGAGTCTAAATCGTCCTCTGGCCTACGTTGTCTTCGCCTTCTCGGCCTACCGCGTCGCCGGCTCCTGCTGTTCGGAATACAGTCAGTAGTTGCTTTCGCCCAATTTTGTTGCGACATGCGGCAGATGTGACCTGCCCAGTTGCGTACGTCCGCAATTTGTGTTTTGGAACGAAGTATGGTAAGTAGTAGTCTGTCTAAAGGACAGACCGCATAAATAAGGAACAGTATCACACAAACATTTGTCCTGGGTGGGAATCGAATCCACTACCTCCGACATAGCAGTCAGGGCCACTAACCACTAGACCAACAGGCTAGTCCAACATAGTCATAGACATAGTCTGCCAGTGTACCAAGTTCTATCGAAATCCATTAAGTCGTACGAGCGTGAAGAAGCAACAAACACACACACACACACCATTACTTGTACAGACACCCATACGAGGACTATAGTCATAAGTCACAATCCGAGGACCTCCTAGAAAACTAGGTTAGAGACGACTTACGACCTTATTAACAAGACAGAAAGAAAGAGAAAACAATATTTGGGGTGACGAGACTATTCGTATAGCGCTATCTCAACATTTTTTAGTATGACTTTCTGTAAACGATGCGGGGACCTAAATACACTCGCAAACCCGCCTGGGTTGTACCATCCGAGGACCTGTGTGTGAGCCAAACGAGGACCTTAACCATGTGACCAGAGACGCCTATACGAGGACTTAATTTTTCACACTTTTTCTTATTACTTGCATGATGCGAGGACCTAGTACTAGAATATTCACGAACAATACGAGGACGTTTTTCCAGGTAGGGCTTGTACTAAACGAGGACCTTTTCTGAATTTCAAATAGCCGTTTCTTACACACTTATAATTTTGCCATAATAATATTTGAGCTATATTATTAGATATTTAACCAGTTACACACACCAATTTTTCGATTTAAGTACTATCAGAGGACTTAGCATGATTTAACTGATAATGTTTAAAATGAAAGGGAAGGTATTATTCTAAGCACTAAGTCTCGACTAATCAAATTGATTTAGACTTTTAGTTGTGTTAGAAACACGTGGACAATTACAATTTGTCAGCAATTGAAAGATTTTATAGTCGCAACTTTGGATCCACAATAATAATCTAAAGTAACAGGTAAGATAACAAGTTGACATTCATATTCCACTATTATTCATTAATCTATCCGCTACGCGCTATATGTGGATTGCTGACATTATATATCAATACACAGTTGTATTAATGTCACAAAGCTGCAACTGAAATCATCTACATGTGACACAACTCTTTAACGGTCAAGTGTATTGTCTTCAAACTAAGCATGTTGTTTGTTAACATTGCATAGCATTACAGTTGAGTAAGTGAAATGAAGTTGCAGCTTAAACCGTCTCCATGTAAGACTGCTCTTCAACAGTTACTTGTATTATCTTTTTTTTTTGTGGGTATAAATCATCCAAATGGCATTGCCCGCTCTTGGGTGGAGCTGGAGATAGTGTCAGACTCTTATTGATTAAAAAATCCACCCCGTTATTTCTTGCCTTTCATACAGGGGCCGAGCCTTCCTTTCAGAAGCAGACCCTTGGCCCTCTGGGCTCTTGCTGTTGCTGACCACTCCTTGAGGCGCGCGGGAACTCGGCCTCCTCCTTTGCTAGCATTACTGCTTTGCAGAAGGAGGCGACCGCCAGCCACTCCTCCTCGCTCCGGACCATGGCCTGTACCAAGGCCTAGCGCGAGGGATTGCCGCTACCGATCGCCCCCACCAAAATACGACTCGCTAGTTCTAGCGCAGGGCGAGTTGTACCAGGCGGCGGACAATCTAGCAGCATGCGGGGTTGCGATAGTCGTTGATAGGATTCAGCAGTTGGGACTCGAGGTGGGACTGCACAAGTCCGAGGCTATGTGTTTCTACGGCCTTTGGAACGCGCCACCATCGGGTTCCCAATTAACAGTAGGAGGAGTTCACATCGGGGTCAGGTCAACGATAAAGCACCTGAGACTCGTCCTCAACAGCTAGTGGAATTTTGTGCAGCACTTCTGAGATCTGGCATTTAAACTGAACCGGACTGGCTCAAGCGGCTCTTGCCCAACCGGGGCCTGGGGAGTTTAGACGCCTACTGCCGGAGGCTTTACGCAGGAATCGTTCGGTCCATGGCCCTTTATGGGTCGCCAGTGTGGGCGCCGTCGCTGCGTCAGCAACCGAGAGCCCAGCTGAACGCATGCCTGAGGGTCATGGCAATACTGATGGTACAGAGATACCGTATGGTTTCCCGCAAAGTGGCGAGCCTTCTTGCTGACCTACCGTCATGGGATCTGGAAGCAACAGTCCTTGCACGCATGAACAATTTGCGCGTGGAGATGCAACGCCGGCGCCGGGGCGAAAGTCCGCTGCCCCGACAGGTCGTGGCATGGTGAACAGAGTTCCGGCGGGATCTCATGATGGAATGGCGTCAGCGACTATCGCTACCCAGTACTCGGCACGCCACAATTATGGCGGTAAGTCCCCTCTTTGAGGCGTGGCTGGAAAGACCTCACGGCGTCCTCACCTTCCGCATGACGCAGGTTCTCACCGGACATGATAAGTTCGGGAGGTACATACCTGCACCGGATTTGTGCGGAGTACACAGTAGAAGTGTGCCCCGCTTGGTCGAAGCATCGCCATGTCCATGTGGCGATCGGCGGTGGCGATCTCTCGCGCCGGGCTTTGGTACAGGCCATGGTCCAGATCGAGAATAAGTGGCAGGCGGTCGCCTCCTTCTGCGAAGCAGTAATGCTAGTAAAGGAGGAGGGCAACCGCATGAGGCGCTCACGCCCCAGCCGCTGCCGGGATTTCGATCTTGATTCCGGCCACCGAAGGCGCGGGCTTGCGCACAGCGAGCTATGGGTAGCTCGCTGTCCGACTGTCCGGTAAACGTCCGCACCAAACCCAAGTCGTCAACGGCGCGCACTGTTGAAGGAACGGGGTGGGTTTTTTAGTCAGTAAGAGTCTGACACTATCTCCCGCTCCGCCCAAGAGCAGGGGATGTCATCTAAATAATTTATAATAACCCGGCAAAACAAACGCTATTTATTTATAGTTTAAAAGTTTTTAAATTGTAATTTTCGAGTCTTTTATGTCTTTAATTTAATAAGTTTAAATAAACAAGCTTATTATTTTCAAAATTATGCTCGCCATGTGTTTGTTATCTAAGAAAAAGTAATGTGTATTCTGCACAAGGCACTCTTATTTACCTCAAGCAATTGAGAGAGTTTTGGCCTTCTTAGTATCGTTTAGACTTGTATTCAATCAGCTGATCGGAGTGGTCCCTCTTAACTGAAAGAGTTATGTTAATCATTGATATGTTTACTATTTTTATGTAATAAAATCAAAGCAATTAATAAAAGGGCATAAAATGCGGATCAATTTATGCTTTCTACTTAAGATCGGCCAAATATCAAGGACGTCCGGGCCTTGGTTTTGGCCATGGTCTGGAGCGAGGAGGAGTGGCAGGCGGACGCCGACTTCTGCGAAGCAGTAATGCTCGCAAAGGAGGAGGCCGAACGCATCAGGCAACGGCGTTATCGCCGCCGCCGCCGCCGCTGGGATTCTGATCCCGATTTCCGGCCACCGTAGGCGCGGGCTTGCGGACAGTGAGCAATGGGTAGCTCACTGTCCGGTCGTCCGGTAACTGTCCGGACCAAGCCCAAGTCGTCGACGGCGCGCACTGTTCCCGCGCGCCTCAAGGAGTTATCAGCAACAGCAGGGACCCAGCCGGGTCGAAGCCTATTGGGGCCAGGGTTATCCGAAAGAGCGCTCGAGCCCCGTTATGAAGGCTAGAAGGAACGGGGTGGGTCTTTTAGTCAGTAAGAGTCTGACACTATCTCCCGCTAGCGGGGGATGTCAATGCATGATTTTTTCCCACCATAAAAAAAAAAATATCAAGGACTTAGTAGTCAATTCTTCATGCCAAAGGCTAGGTTAATTTTAAAACCGATTGAATTAAATAGACTTTTTTTATAGATAATTAATTGCACTCAGAATAATGTTTCAGGACATCTAGCACTGTATAAGAACTCTTTGGTTAAATAAACTGAAATTCTAGAACTTAGTGTATTGTTTTTCAGTGCATGACATGTTTTATTTATAAATGCTATTCTCAAAAACATATATATTGTGCATTCTCAAGTCTCGTACAGTACATTATGACATACTTTTACGTAAAAAACCATCCGAAGTTTTACTCTCTCAGAACAGAAGTTTCGATACTTTTGAAATTTCAATAATCAATACACACGGAAAACCTATCCAAATGGGGACCTAAATACACTTGTCTGGAAAAGCTACCCATGTGGGGACTTACATACACACTGTCTGGAAAAGCTACCAATCCGAGGACATTTGTGTGAAGATTTACACATAAGTCTCCACAAGGTACTAAAAACATGACTGAAGTGTTAAAAGTCGTGTGTAAAAATTTTAAGTGGCGCCGCCTAGCGGTTACACACGGTCGTGTGTGAACATGAAATTTCGCAACCAAACCGAGGTCCACCAAGGTTGATATCAACTTTTCCTTATTAAGTATATAGAAAGGTTCAAAATCGAACGTAGAATACGATGAACTGGGTCGGGCCATCCGAGGACGTACGAAAAGGTCCTCGCATTGAAAAGGTCCTCAGATGTGCCTTGTGTATTCAAGCGCATGTCCTCGCATGGTACTTAAAACAAACACACAAACTTTCGCTTTTATAATATTAGTGTGATATTTTGATCTACTTTCTTATTTAGTCTTTTGTGTTTGAGAATCGTTATAGAGATTTCATTCTCGCGATAGTTGAATATTATTCAATGGAAACGTACTTCTGGGAAAAATATCCTATTTCATAACGCAGGGCACAGTCTAACCGTGTACATAGGTATATACTTAATATGGCTCAGTTGTGGGTTATTAGATGGATACCAAAATACTAAAAACACAAAAATAAAATCAGGCATCTCAGGGGTCAGCTGGGGCCAGGGTAATCCGAAAGGGCGCTCGAGCCCCGGTATGAAGGCTTGAAGGAACGGGATGGGTTTTTTAGTCAGTAAGAGGCTGACACTATCTCCCGCTCCGCCCAAGAGCGGGGGTTGTCGTAAGATTTGGGATCGGGATTTTTCCCACCGAAAAAAAAAGGGGTCAGGTTGAAAAATAACCCTAGATACGCCAATGTCTGTGTGCCAGGTTTCATCCACATTTCATTTCATTGAGCCTAATACATTGAGAGAGTTTGATTAACAAACATTTAACATATACGTTTTCTTTTTTAATATTAGTTATCTACGATTATTTCCAGATGTATATGATTTGAGGTAAGGGCCATCAAAGCGAAGATGTGCGAAGTGGAGACAAAAAGATGTGTTACTAACCACCAACAGAACAACTACATCTAGCAGAGAGTACGTAAATGTAAGTCTATAAACTACTAGAAAAACTACTTCATCAAATTAAATAAAAACTTTGCGAATAAAACCCATGTTCCAGCCACTATTACGTTGTCTACGCGACAGTGACAAATGCTTGCAATCACCACGGCAGACGCTCTCAACCTTTTTCATGCATTCTTAACGCACAAGATACCACTTTGTAGCCCCCATACCGACCGGCGGACGTTGACAAATGTTGACAGTCCCTGCCATTGACGACTCCGCTATTTTTCGTCCGAAGCTATATACCGAAGGCTCACAAATCTATCGCTGAAATAAATAACCTTTATTGGACGAAAAAATTGAGGCCAATAAAAAGACCTACCTACTTTTTGTGATAGAAAAAAATATAGGACGCCTAGAAGAAATATAGAGGTGTTAGGACCATCTGTTAGGAATACGATTCGTATTTGAGACTGATTGTCGCAAATGGAATTGAAAGAAAATCGTAAATTGTGTCGATAAGATTTTATAGCCGTGTCGTCGACTTTAGCCTCGTAGCGCTACGACGCTACGGCGTAGCAATTCGTAGCACTTTCGTAGCACTACTGACTGGTGTTTTTATTTGCGTTGACAAGTTACAACCAGTGATAACTTTATTGACGGTTGTAACTCAGACTTTAAAGTCAGCTGATTTAGACGAATCATGTTTTATATAAAAAAAGAGGTTTCTTGGCTACAGTAAAAGGCACAATAAAAGTTTGGCATTTTTGTCTACTACCAAACTTATCGTTTTTGTTTGACAGAATACAAGCTATCACATAAATGGAAATTCATTCGTATAAATAACGACTACATAGTTGTTTTCTTTTTTGGATAGTAAAAGTTAGTCGTATCCAATCAACATTACATTATCATTTTCCGTTGTCCATAAAGCAGCTCAGTGGTAACGGTCCTGACTAATGAGTTCAAAGTCAAGGGTTCAAAGCTAGGCAGGCGCTTCCTTTATTTCATCACCACTACTCTCAGAATGGTAAACGGAAATTATAAAAATGGTGACTTCCATCAACCCACTCTGCGCCGCGTGGTGTGCTAAGATTAGGCCCGAGTTCCAGCAGTGGGATCATTATGAGGTTGATTATGCTAATGCTATGCTTTGCCGTATCCGCCCGCTCTACATCTGATCATGTTCACTGGGTAAACTCGACCAGAGATCGACAAGGCAGAGAGGGTTGAAAGAACAAAAAGTGTTTAAACACAAAAAATACGTGCTAGAGATCGTACCTTCACCTATACCTGATATTAAAATGAATATTTATGTAAATTAATTAATTCAACAAACAAACGTTCAAATGTCTATCTCATGACAATTTAACTCACAAAACATGAATATTAGATCTCCAAGGTCCATACACATCGGTACACAGTGACATGATCTACCTCGGGACGTGTAGCATCGGATTGTGACGTCACGTGTCAGATCGACGCGATCCGACGTCGATCCGTTTGTGTACTCGACTTGACGGGGAGTCAGAGTATTGTAGGCGATTTATTGGAAGGAGGAAATTATTGATGGTTATGAATAATTTACTGGGGAATGGTTTTGAACTAAATTGTAAATGTAGTCGGCTACTTTATGACCTTGGAGAAGAATTTGCTAGAAACTCCGTGGACTTTTTTTATTTATTTATCTTATTCAAATCACACAATACTTTGCGTCTTTATGTAGACACCTCCACTGGCCAACGCTGAAAACCAGCGCCGTAGACTCATCGTATTTCGTTTTGCGCGGATGTAGCGCACATTTTTCACAAAGTATACATACTTATAACTTGTTAGTCGGAAATTTGCGCGTTGCTCCGCCAAATAAAATGTTTTTCTTTCTTTATTTTGGACAGTGTGGACACTCTTTTATGTTATTGGCTTACAAATGTCTCGGTTACCTATTATTTTGTTGTCACTATAATAATGCAGGATTTAAATTATGCGTCCTACCTCAATGATCGCCAACTGAAGAAGAAAGCTGTCGCTCGTCATTATGCTTCATCGACAGCTGTACTATAGATACACATAAATACATTTCGGTGTTACCCGCTCAATTAGTCGATTGCAACGAGTAATCAAATAACATCGTAACACCGTATCAATTCCACCTGGCTTAAATAGGGATCACTATCAAGAATTATGGTACAAGATGCAATATTGTTAAGCTCGATACACACATGGCCTGACAAGAGAAACTGGCTTTTTATTTTATATTTTTGTATTATTGATATTGTAATTATTTGTGCGTCTATTTAGGCGGAATAAACATATTTTCTTTCTTTCTTTCTAATTCTTTGTGATCCCAAAATGCCCATCAGAGTTAAGGGAAAGTGTACAAGACAGTAGTACGACCAAAAATGACATACGGAGCAGAATGCTGGACCATGAAAAAGGCACACAAACAGCGTCTTCACACGAGCGAAATGAAAATGCTCAGATGGACTGGAGATGTAACCCAGTTAGACAAAGTGCGAAATGAGTACATCAGAGGATCAATTAGGGTGGTACCGACTGCCGAATAATTAAAAGAAATTCGTATGCGATGGACGAAATGACGATCACCCAGTCAAAAAGACCCTAAGTATCCCCGACCGAGCATAAAGGGACGACTATCCGCTACCTGGTGGTCAAATATGCAATGAAATGTCAAATGTCAATAAATAACCCACCCTTGATCGTTCCCGATGCAAAGATGCCCATAACACTCGCCGCATTACCTCGCTAAATAGCGATGGCCATTCTTTGCACTAAGAACGACCTGGACCGGGAGTCACCCGTTGAATAATATTCTTGGTAACATAAAACCATAACCATATTCTAATAACGTATCAAAACCTAACACAAAGTTTTCTGTACAATACTTAACAAAACTATTGAACCAACACACATTATTTCCAAACTCGAAGATACAGCTGTTTGTATTTGCTTCGTAAAGAATCGCCCTACATCTGTTAAACACGACAGAATGGCCCGACAGACGGCGATTATCGCCTTAGATGAGATTATCTCTTTGTCTGCGTTGCATTACAGGGGCTTACTGCGACGCTGCGGTTAATACTTCTAAATATCATATTTCAAGGAACAGAAAATTCCTGGTGAAACACAGATTATTTATTTATTTTTATTTTACTTTATTGGAACATAAAACAGTTAATAAACAAACTCTTTACAGTAAGAAATTTTCAGTTTCTACATACAAACGAGGGTCCACCCCTCGTTTTTCTGATGCACGCGTCATGCTCGTGAACGGGCGCCGTCAGTTGAGACTGGTCATCTCTTAGCTGCCAGTGACTTATTCAATTTCTATTTTTATTGTTACCATTATTATTTAATTTTTATAACTTATCTTCATTGTGTCAACTTAGTTTCTACTTAATACTGCCACACGTCAACAGAGGGCGCTAAACCCAATATGGATGAAATTAAAGATATGTTAAGAAAAATGCAAGAAGAAATGAGCCAGCAAAAACTAGACATGGTAGCCATGAAAGAAGACATTAAAAACACAATCAACAATAATATAAATGAGAAATTTAAGAGTTTGGAAAACAAAAACTTACAACTTGAGCAAAAATTGGAAACACAAAAATTGTCAATCGATAACTTTGAAAGGTTCACTAGAAGAAAAAACCTGCTGTTTTTTGGAGTTGAAGAGCGAGAAATTAGCTATCAAGATCTGGAGAAAATAGTTTTAGATATCATAAACAACATTTTGAACATCAAATGTGAAAAGCATTACATAGAATCTGTAAGAAGACTTGGAAAAAAAAGCGATAAAATCAGACCTATTGTAACTACACTGCTTACTATGGGGATGAAAATAGAAATACTAAAAAACAAAAAAAATTTGGAAACAACTTCCTACTACATAAAAGAAGACTTCCCACTAGAGGTGCTCAAAAAACGAAAAGAACTCCAAGGAGAAGTAGAGATGCTGAAAGAACAAGGGAAAAAAGCTATAATAAAATACGACAAAATCATTTTACTTGAAAATAATAAAAAACAATATCCAGAATGGCAAAAAAAAACTCAAAATAAAAGAAAGAACCTATCAGAATCTCCAGAGACGGCAACAAACACAACAAACTTTATAAACATAGAAAAACAGAACCAAAAACAACCTGCTAAGATAAACAAGACTAATAACATAAGCAATTATATCATAAGAAAACCTACGCTCACATTACCAGACAATTCACAAAGAAGCCTCCCTAATCAAAATTCAAAATAGCAACCAACGCCGCCTCCTCTCGAACTCCCAACACGGCTTGTCACCGCGGGAGCTCTAGACTATAACCCTCCAGCATGCCAACAACAAGATCTTTACAAACAAAACCTTTACATTTGTACATACAATGTAAAATCCCTATTATCACCGCAAAGAATGCTACTGCTACAATACTCTTTAGAGAACATTAAATATGATATTATTGGACTAGCAGAAGTCAGAAGAAATGGAAATAATATCATTGAGGACGATCAGCATATATTCTGTCACACTGGAGAGTCCAAAGGACTCCATGGAGTCGGTTTCTTAATTAAGAAAAAATACAAAAATAATATTGAAAATTACATAGGCATATCCGAAAGAGTTTGTCTGCTGAACTTGAACTTTGTAACAACGAAACTCTCACTTATACAAGTTTACGCACCCACCTCGGACGCAACTGAAGAAGAGATTGATGCCTTCTATGACCAAATAGAAAATGCCCGAAGCCTTGCAACCGGCAAAGTTATATTATTGGGTGACTGGAATGCAAAGATAGGTAAAAGAAAACTCGAAGAAAACACAATAATAGGCCCATACTGCTACGGTGAGAGAAATCATAGAGGCAAAAAACTTGTTCAGTATGCTCTTAAAAATAAATTTACCATAATAAACACAATATTTAAGAAAAAAATCAAGAATCTTTGGACATGGATAACACCGGACAAACAAAACAAAAACCAAATAGACTTTATTTTGAGTAATCACCCAAGACTCTTTACCAACATAGAAGTCATAAACAAACTCTCCTTCCCAAGTGATCATAGACTTTTGAGAGGAACAATAACTCTAAATACACAAAAGAAAAGCCGAGCTACCTTTAATTCAATCCCAGTAACCAACTTATCTGACGAGAAATCACAAGAAATATTCCTTCATGCACTAAGAACAAAAATTGAACAATTGAGCTGGGAAGACAATGATGACATAGAGTCATATTATTTCAAGATAGAGTCATCCATACAAGAAAGTTTAAAGAATACTTTTCCTATTAAAACAAAGAAAGAAATAATATCAGAAGAAACTAAAAACCTAATTAAAAAACGCACCGATCTACAATATAAACCCGCCAAATCAAAAGAAGAAAAAAAAGAACTTTCAGAGCTATACAAAATTACAAACAAAATACTTAAAAAAGAATACGATAATTACAGGATAGAAATAATTGAAAAACACTTACGCTCCACGGGAAGCCAAAAGAAAGCATTTAAACAATTAAATACAGGGAAAAAATGGATTCCAACATTGAGGACAAAAAATAAGCCAAAAGAACAACAAACTAGGAATGACCTTGTAAAAATTGCCTCAAACTTCTACGAAGAGCTGTACGATGATAAATCTGCCGATAATAAAAGCTACGAAAAGTCTTCAAAAACAGGAGATAGAAATCAGACAATTCAACCTTTCCACAGCGCCAAAATAATAAAGAGAATCGAAAAATTGAAAAAAGATAAAAGTCCTGGAGCCGATAATATCCCAAACGAAGCTTTGATACTAGGAAGACATCTATTGTTAGGTCCGCTCACTACTCTCTTTAATAAAATACTTGAAAAACAAGAAATACCGATCAATTGGGCAAGGTCACGGATAACTCTTATATACAAAAAGGGAGATCCAGAGGACATAAATAACTACCGACCTATTAGCCTACTGCCTACAATTTATAAGTTGTTTGCTATGTGCCTGGAGAAAAGAATAGAGTCAACTATAGAAAAGAACCAACCGGTAGAACAGGCTGGCTTTCGCCAAGGGTACTCAACAATGGATCATATACATACCTTAGATCAAATAATTGAAAAATATGTAGAATACCAGGAAAAACTCTATATAGCATATGTTGATTACGCGAAAGCGTTCGACTCTATCTCGCATAAAAGTATCTGGGACGCATTGGAGCATCAGAACCTTCACTCTACATACATCAATATTATCAAGGATATATATAGAAAAAGCACAAGTCGGGTTAAACTGGACAGGCTAGGCCAAGAATTTAATATTCGTAGAGGCGTGAAACAGGGAGACCCGCTATCACCAAAGATCTTCATTGCTGTCTTACAAAATATAATGAAAGACCTAGACTGGGATCAAAAAGGAATAAATATAGATGGGAATAACCTCAGTAACCTGAGATTCGCCGACGATATAGTACTTTTTGCTAAGTCATCAAAACAACTTCAGGAAATGCTGATAGAACTAAGCGCTGTTAGCGAAAATATTGGGCTACAACTTAACACCTCAAAGACAAAGATAGCTACCAACGGCACTAAAGATGTCATAATAATAAACCGAACAACAATGGAGTACGTAGAGAGCTATACATACCTTGGAAAACAAATTTCATTCCAAAACACAAGACACCTAGACGAAATAGAAAGGCGCATCAACATGACGTGGAAAAAATACTGGAGTAACAAGGAAATATTAAAATCAAAACTCCCAATAAGACTAAAGAAGAAAGTGATGGATTCGAGCCTCCTGCCCTGCTTAACATACGGTGCCCAAACATGGATCTTTAACAAAAAAAATATGTCAAAAATACGCGCTTGTCAACGGGCTATGGAGAGGAGCATCCTCGGTATAAAAATTTCAGATAAAGAAAATAGTGAAAAAATAAGACAAAAGACCCAAGTGATAGACGCACTGAAACATGCACTACGTTTAAAATGGAAATGGGCAGGACACATCGCCCGCTCCTCTGCAGACAGATGGGTCAAGCGAGCAACCATTTGGAAGGGCCCTGGAGGTCCTGGAGCAAAAAGAAAAAAGGGCAGACCAACAGCTCGCTGGGTCGACGACATACCAGAAGTAGCAGGAAGAAACTGGGTGAAAACAGCTACCGACAGGAAAAAATGGAGGCAACTGGAGGAGGCCTATACCCGAAAGGGGCCAGGACATATTTAACTTAAATATTTATACTTAATGTACTTTTTTCTAACGGTAACCGATGTTTTGGATTAATAAAGGCTTTATTATTATTATTATTATTATTATCTTCATTGTGTTCACATAATAGAAGCAAAAAATAAATATGTAACGAAGATTCACGTAACTCAATACGATTTAAAAGAGTGTCCATGGAGTTTCTTGCACGTTCTTCTCCATAGAGACCTACTCTTTGGAACGTGCAATTTAGCTTCACTTGTTTGACTGACCGACATTTTGACAATTCAAAAGTGCCTGTAACTGGTTTATTTGAAATAAACGTTTCTGGTTTCTGATTTCAGATTCACACAGGAGGGGAATTTTGGAAAATTCTCTCTTCCTGCTCGCCTACGTCTTAAAAATAAGCCTCATTCAAAATATCTCGCTCCTAGTCCCAGTAGTTTTGGCTGTTGCTTGATATATCTGTCAGTTAGTTTCTACTTTTTTTATGTATCGATAATTGTAGCTCAATATTGATTTAACAAGTAACAAAGAATATACAAAAAAAAAACATATACCAAATAGTCTGATCCATTTATCATAATAATGTACTCATAAACAAATAGATTTACCTTTATTTCTTACTAGCTGTGCCCGCTACTTTGTTCGCGTGGACTACAGATTTTGAATTTATTTTTTCTAAAATAAAAGTAGCCTGTGTTACTCCTTATTACATCAGCTACCTGCCAAAAAAAATCCCGTCAAAATCGGTCCAGCCATTTCAGAGATTAGCCCGGACAAACAGACAGACAGACAGACAAAAATAGTAAAAAAAATATTTTGGTGTATGTTATGTTATATGTTATTGTTATGTTATATATTTCATATGCATGTAGTAAAAAGCAGTTATTTTAATATTACAAACAGACACTGCAATTTTATTTATATGTATGTATAGATGTATTTATGTGTAGATGTGTAGATTTGATTTACCTAGATTATTTAGAAGTACTTGAAAATAGTGTAATTGAAATTAAGTTTATGTTTATGTCTTGTTAATTTTTGGTGTACAATAAAGTTTATTCTATTCTATTCTATTCAATGCTTTGAGTCTACCGACCAAAATGACCTTTGGCTATATCTAATTAATTTTCCATTCGTGAAAAACTTTGAAGAGAAATCTAAAATTGATTTAACTTTTAATTTCGTGATAAATGATGATTAAATGCTTCGGGCTGCGACTATTAAAGCACTTTTTTAGGGTTCCGTACCTAAGTCGACTACAACAGAATCTTTAAAGGATAAACAATCACTCACCAATCTCACTTATCAATTGTATACCATTAGATACAAAACAATATTTTGTTTCCGTGCGTCACTGTGGGTTGTCAACTGAAAACTGGGTGTCTGACGCCCAGTAAACGCCGAGATGACCTTTTCGGTGCGGGCACGCTCAGCGCATTCTGTACTTTTGTTCTTTTTCACTTTGTGCTGTATTACGTCTGTCCTGAATAAAAGTTTTTCTATTCAATTCTATTCACTTTGTTGTCCTGTCATCTGTCTGACAAGAACCTTTATTCACGAACGCGTGGAGGTATGAAGCTAAAATCAAATACTTACTCAAGTCTGCTACCTCAAACAGAATTGAAAAAATCCAATTTCTAACTTAACGTAATCTAAAGATAGGCCATTTATGCTGCGTTTAGGCGCATATTTTGACACTCGCTCGGAAATCAAACTAAAAGGTTACTTCCCGTTGACCTAGAATTCTAAAATTTGGCATCAAACAAGTTCTCATAACAGAAGTATAGGAAATAGTCTGAAAACTGAGTAATATCACAAAAAAAAAACTTTTTGTTATTCGGAAAAGATCTTTAAGATTCGATTCGGAAATAGAACTTTTCACAATGGTTTTGTACGAAACCCTCAGTGCACGAGTCCGACTCGCATTTGCCCTGTATTTTTTAAATATACGGTGCATATTTTTATTCTGAAAAACTTGCTGGGATTGCTGCGATACTTTTATTACCCAGCTGAGTTCAGCATGATTTATATCCGCCCGTGCTGGGCCTCAAGTCTGCTATTACAATAGTGTCAGAATAGTCTATCATTGATGTCATAATTGTCGATTTTCACAAGTTTGGTAATCTACTAACATAATGGCGTCATTATGACTTTCCAATGGTCAACCACTGACACTCCATTGAAAGAAGTGGCATAGAATGGTAATCTCGTACATATTGACAAATTAATATTTCACGTTTGCGGTTATCTGAAGAAACTTTGACAGTTTATTTGATCAGTGTTTTACCATTAGAACGTTATTGTGCAGTTATTGGTTTTAATATGCTCGAAATTATCATTTTACCACAGTTTTATAACAAGACCATTGACCGATCAATGATCGATCATTAAGAATTAGCAGATTACAAACTTTTACCAAAATGACAATGGGATCGTATTGGAATGACGAATTTATAAAAATAGCAGACTTGGGGCCCTGGTTACGAGATGAAGCACAAATTCATTTTATCACATATTTTCTACTAGTTTCGTGTGTCATGAAGAACACATATTAATTAATGAATACATATAAATGTGTTAAGGGAGAAAGTTTGTATATACATGGTTATTTGTTAAACAATAACACCCTTGCAGGACTGTTAACAAGACTGTTCAAGATACACATTACAGCTCTATACTTAGGTATACCTACGTCTGAATAACGCGTCGCAAGCGCATCAAGCACCCCCGCCGCCGGATCCCGCTCCCATCCGCTATTGTACTATCGCCTGCTTCGCAGAGAAAGAACTTTATTTTTTTTAGTTGCCAGTGTTTTACAAATAGCCCTGTAAATTATGTGTGTAAAAGTAACTGGAACACTTGGGAATGCCGGGATATACGGAGCCAGGGAATAAAACAGCTGAGTCCGGGTACACGTATATTGCGACTGAGCGGTTGAACAAAAGACTTAACACTATGTTGGTTTACCCACAGAATGTGTAACATAACTTACAAATAGTATTATGCAGGTACTTTAGTCCTCATACATCACACCTCACCACTTAATCTCATCTAAGATCTCATTTATTCTATGTTACTTGAAATCTAACCACTGGTTTACGGATGCGTTTGAGTCGACCCACCGGCGGTGACGTTGGAGGGGAATGACGGGCTTCTGACACAATTTGAGAGTCACTAACAATATCTTGCCTCTCTTCTTCACCCTCACTAATCGGCTTCTGCTTGTTCTCCTCCACTATATCGTCGCGTGCCTGAACGACATCCTCCACCCCTGATGTTCCGATAGACGTTGGTGGCGTGCTGTCTGAGGTGATACTATCAGAACCCATGAAGTCTGATAAACGGGATCTACGTTTCAGCTGGTCTATGTGTTTTTTGGATAAAAGACCGTCTCCGTTATTTACGAGATACTCACGAGTCCCTGCCCTAGCTTGAACTATACCTTTCACCCATTTATCTCCCGAGGCACAGTTCCTAGCCCACACTTCGTCTTGCGGTGCTAACTCTCGGTATACGCCCCTCGAATTTTGTACCTGCCGTTGTTGTGCTGCGCGCACCCGATCGTCCAGCGCGCGGTCGGCGCGTAACAAGTCTAATCGAGTACGTAATGCCCGTCGCTGTAACAACATTGCGGGTGTTTCCCCAGTCGTACATTGTACTGTGTTTCTGTAACTAAGTAGAAACGTTTGCAAGGCTGCGTCTAAATCTTTGTTCTCCCTATAAGCTTTTTTAATAGCAGCTTTGCACATTTTAACAGCGTTCTCTGCGGCACCGTTTGACGACGGATGATAAGTCGGCGAAAAGCACTGACGTATGCCATTGCTTTTTAAGAAAGAACTAAATTCTAAACTTGTGAAAGGAGGACCTTGGTCTGACACTAATTCTATTGGAAGACCGAATCGGGCAAAGATGCTACGTAATACCTTAATTACCTGCTTGGCGTTTGTACGTGCCATTTCGAAAACTTCTAACCACTTGGAGCTTGCATCAATTACAACCAAGAACGTGCTACCATGGAAGGGCCCCAAGAAGTCTATATGTACCCTGCTCCACGGCTGTGTGACGTAGGGCCACGGTTGCGGCGGCGCTCGCGGCGGTGCGTCGCCCTCTATCGCGCATGTCTCACAACTATTGCACAGCACTTCTACGTCACTATCAATGTGCGGCCACCAGACATAACTACGCGCTAATGCTTTTGTTTTAACGATACCCATGTGGCTAATATGTAATTGTTTCAGAATGTCTTTTCGTAAGATTTGTGGTATTATCATCCGATATCCCCACATTAAACACCCACAATCTACATACAATTCATGACGCCTAGAAAAATAAGGCTTGACTTGCTCATCTGTGCACGATAAAGGCCAGCCAGACTGCACGTAAAGTACAATTCTATTTAATAATGTATCTTTCATTGTCTGTTTCCTGACTTCACTGTGCGTTATCGGTAGAAAATCCTCCACGAAGTTAACATACGTGATCTCCGTACTCACGCTCGATGGCCTACCTTGTGGGAGCCTGGATAAGGCAACAGCACAATTTTTCTTTGATGACACATATTCTATTTCATAATTATAACCTGACAACAGTATTGCCCACCGTTGTAAACGAGAAGCTGCCATTATCGGAATGCCTACCTTATTACCGAAAATATACGTTAGCGGTTTATGATCCGTCCTTAAGATAAACTTTCGTCCGTACAAGTATTGATGGTACTTCCTTATACCATAAATGATCGCGAGTGCTTCTCTGTCAATTTGTGAATATGCGCGCTCGCTCGTCCCTAATGATCGCGACGCGTACGCTATGGGGCGCTCCCCGGCCGCGGTGATGTGCGACAGCACCGCGCCCACACCAACGCTGCTGGCGTCGGCCGTCAACACGAGCGGCAAGTCCGGTGAGTAATGTATCAGCACCTCACTTGAAGCTAGCTGCTGCTTAACCCTTTTGAAGGCTTTTTCACACTCCTCACACCAGTTGAAAGGTACATCCCTCTGAAGCAATCTATACATTGGCGATAGAATAGTACTAACGTTCTTAAGGAATTTAGCATAATACATGGTCATGCCTATAAATGCCCGCAACTCCGAAACGTTGGAGGGGGACGGTGTATCAATTATTGCCTTAACTTTGTCAGTGCACGTCTGCACTCCTTCTTTAGTAATTATATGGCCTAAATAACTTATTTTCTTTGCAAAAAAGCTACATTTCTCCTTTTTTACTTTAAGTCCACATGACTGCAAACGATCAAAAACTTTATTTAAATTCCTGATGTGTTCTTCGGTTGACGTTCCCGTTATAATAATATCATCTAAAAATACGCCCACGCTAGGCAAATCGGCAAATAACTGTTCTAAACGTCTTTGAAATATACCGGGACTAGACGACAAACCGTACACTAAACGATTGAACATAAACATGCCTTTATGTGTATTTATCACGGTGTATTTCTTGGTTTCGTCAAGTTCAAATTGCGCGTATGCTTGGGATAAATCAATTTTACTAAAATATTCCCCCCCATGTAGGCGTACCAATAAATCTTCTACCCGCGGTAAAGGATAACGATCGACTTCCAAGACTTTATTTAGGGTTAGTTTATAGTCAGCACAAATTCTGATAGTACCGTCTTTTTTTACCACGGGCACGATGGGTGTGGCCCAATCTGAGCGGTCCACAGGCGTGAGGATGCCGTCCCGCACGAGCTGGTCCAGCGCGCGCACCACCGGCTCGCGCAGCGCGTACGCCAGCGGGCGCGCGCGCATGAACACAGGCCGCGCTCCCTCGCGCACATGTATGCTAACTGCGCCGCCGGTGAATCGACCCAAACCATCTTCAAACACCTTACAATATCTGGAACTAAATTCAGAAATATTAAACTGTTTGTCTTGTAAACTATTAACAGACACTACTCCGTCCTTTAAGTAACAAGATAATTGTATTTTTAACTCTGCCATCCACTGTCTGCCCATCAATACAGTTTTTCCACCTTTGATTACAAATAAGTCTAGCTTTTTACACTTATCTTTATACCTAACTTCTGGTTTTATGACCCCCATAGGATTTACTATTTCTCCCGTATAATATCTTAGGGCGATATTACAAGTATTTATGCGTAAATCGCTAAACAATCTCTTGTATGTTTCATAATTTATACACGATATCGCACTTCCTGTGTCGCATTCCATTTCTAAATCTCTGCCATGTACTTTTAGTATGAAGTATATTGGTGGACACTGAGATATGGATAAATTATTTATGTCGACAATCATTACCTCGTCGCTTCGCGTGTCGTCTGAGAAGCTAGCGTCCTGACGCACTTCACGAACATGATGATGTCCTACTTCTAATGGACACACGCGGCGCAAATGTCCTTGTTTGTTGCATATCCGACACACATATCGCGTGAATTTACACCCTGCTGTGCCATGCAATCCTCCACATGCGTTGCACTGTTGGTCCCGCCGAGCTCGCTCCCCAGGTGCAGGCGCTGCCGGTGCGTCGCTTAAGAGATGCGAGCGGCGCGCGCCGCCGCCGCGCCGCTGCCCGCTTCTCGTATCCCGCCACCTGTCGCCGTCCGCACTCGCTGCCGCCGCCGCCGCCGGCCTATATTGTGTGCGCGTCGCCGCGCCACGTCGCTTTGTAGTTCCCATGGATTGACAATCGGCCGCTGTGTCCGTCTTGTCCGTGGACCTAGTGCCGCCCTCGACCACAGCTGCATTTTTCTCTGCTGCTTCCATACTCATGGCCATACTGAAGGCCTTCGTGTAGTCAAGTTTATCCTCCGCAAATAAACGTTGACGTATTGTTTCGCTGCTTATCCCGCAGACGAACTGATCCCGAATACTTTCTTCTAGCCATGTCTCAAACTCGCATGACTTCGACATCTTTTTCAAAACAGCCATGTACTCCGCTACACTTTCGTTCGCGTTTTGTTTCCGTTGGTGAAATTTAAATCGTTCGGCTAACACACTCGGCTTAGGTTGCAGGTGTTTTTCCATTATGGCCGTTACATATTCGAATGTCTTTGTACTTGGTTTATGTGGTGTACATAAGTTCACCAGTAATTCGTAACTTTCTGCTCCCATTACCGTTATCAACGTCGGCACCCGCAAATCGTCCTTGATGCCGTTTACTACGAAATAATTTTCTAGACGTTCTACGTACAACTTCCAATCGTCTGATTGCACTTTGAACTCCCCAATTTTACCGATGCTCATCGTTTTTTTTTTTTTTTTTTTTTAAACAGTCACCACAACACAACACGTCAACACGTAAGTTCTTTATAGTCCTCGTCGCCACTGGAACACTTGGGAATGCCGGGATATACGGAGCCAGGGAATAAAACAGCTGAGTCCGGGTACACGTATATTGCGACTGAGCGGTTGAACAAAAGACTTAACACTATGTTGGTTTACCCACAGAATGTGTAACATAACTTACAAATAGTATTATGCAGGTACTTTAGTCCTCATACATCACAGTAACAAATTATTATTTCTTCGCGCTCGAACGGCTGAACGGATTTTTGCACACGAGTAACTCCTGGAATAACACAAGATACTTTTCATTCGAGGATTAATTTGAAATAATCCTTTGGAATAATTTTCTACTTTCACTCGGGCGAAACAGATGGTGAGTTTTTAATATAATTATATTAAACAGTGTGAGTTTCAATGACTTGGCGTTTTTCTAGTGCTCACTACTATTGACGCCAATTTACGACCGTTTCGTTTAGATTCTCCTTCGTCGATCACCTCGATTCGGCCTCACTTCCTATTCCTTTGTTCTGAACGCGTGTCTGAGCGTTGAGATGACGTCAGAATAAAGGAATCGGAGGTGTAGTCGACTTGAGGCATTGCACGAAGAAGAATCAAACTGAAACGGTTGTAACTTGGATAGGGGGCAGGAGTCGAAGAACCTTCATTTTGTAAATTCCCCCATTATTCAAATGCTTCGTTTCAACCAACAAAACACTCACGTCAATCGATTGAACAACACGATAAATATATAAAAACTAAGTTCGAGTAAACTAGGTTTTCAAGGAAATTGAACTGAGTTGGACACAATAATCCAATCACTGCTGGGATATCTTGCAAAAAGTATTCCTTATAGAGCTTGCTCACTCTGCCGCCTTCGGCTGAATGCGCCGCGCGGCCGCGGTTTAAGTACGAGGAAACTTTGGTCTTGCGAGGACCGGTCTGTAATCCTGTCTAAAGACGAGAGGTTTGTATTTTGATTATTTTTTTATTCGGATTTTAATGGTGAACTCAGTAAGATGACCTCTATTGATTTAAGTTTGTGTAGATATGCCTACCTAGACAATACGAGTAAAAAAAATTGAAAGGTGTCAAGGGACACCCGGATGGAACGAAGTTCATATTTTATATATATATATATATATATATATATATGTATTTATATATATATATAAGAGAGAGAGAGAGAGACAGACAGAAAAACATGCGCACGCCGCATGGCTTACAATAGAGATTTTTTTCCGTCTAGCCTCCTTTCACAACGCGCGATAAGGAACTTCGAGAAAAAATTGAGAGAATTACATTTTGACAGTACCATCGGTTTCAACACCCTCAAAAACCATGAAAACGACACCCATGACGGAAAATTTGATAATTTCTTGCAGCCGCCATCTTGGATTTATATTTTGACAATACCATCGGTTTCAACACCCTCGAAAACCATGAAAACGACACCCATGACGAAAAATTTGATAATTTCTTGCAGCCGCCATCTTGGATTTATATTTTGACAGTACCATCGGTTTCAACACCCTCGAAAACCATGAAAACGACACCCATGACGAAAAATTTGATAATTTCTTGCAGCCGCCATCTTGGATTTATATTTTGACAATACCATCGGTTTCAACACCCTCGAAAACCATGAAAACGACACCCATGACGAAAAATTTGATAATTTTTTGCAGCCGCCATCTTGGATTTACATTTTGACAGTACTATCGGTTTCAACACCCTCGAAAACCATGAAAACGACACCCATGACGAAAAATTTGATAATTTCTTGCAGCCGCCATCTTGGATTTATATTTTGACAGTACCATCGGTTTCAAGACCCTCGAAAACCATGAAAACGACACCCATGACGAAAAATTTGATAATTTCTTGCAGCCGCCATCTTGGATTTATATTTTGACAGTACCATCGGTTTCAACATCCTCGAATACCATGAAAACGACACCCATGACAAAAAAGTTGATAATTTCTTGCAGCCGCCACCTTGGATTTACATTTTGACAGTAAAAGTGTCGGTACAACTTTTCGTGAGAATTTTTTCCGTCTAGCCCCCTTTCACAACGCGCAATAAGGAACTTCGTTCCAAAAACACGCGCATAAACTTTTTCATTAGGCACAGAATTAACTACCTACCACAGAACCCTTGCAACGTTTTTTTCTCTTCTGATTTTTGATTTCAAGTACCGCGCGACGTTGGTGGTCATAATACTGTAATAGTGAAGAAAAGTGTTGAATATGTCCCCAACCATCTTTATATATATATAATTCTTCTGTACGTGTGTTTGTCTCCTAACTCTTCCTATGACTCGACCAATTTAGATGAAACTTTGTGTGTAGGTACATTTGAGATTCACTCAAATGTACCTACACACAAAGTTTAAAAATACAATTGGATTTTTTAAAAATACAATTGAACTCGTCAGGTAAAGGTGGTGATGAAAAGCCATTTTTCGGGCAGGACAACGACCATCAGAACTGCTAATGTTTATTAAAATTCCAGAGAAAAATTAAAAATGAAACATTACGCTTCGGTCAGCATTAAAAGCACACGTACAAAAAACTTAACGAGCAATGTCGACCCACCTTGCTAACACACTACCTATACAGGGTTATTTGTTAAACACTAACAACTTTGCAGGACTGTATTACTTACGTCATAAACGACAACTTTTGTGTTAATACTTTTTACAAAATATAATTAATTTACCAAAAACCAACCTTTTAGATTTCGTTGTTCTGTTTAACACATTTCAACTCTGTGTTTTGCTGTACCCACCTACGTTTGTTCCGTCTGTATGACACACCGCAAACGCATCAAGTCCCCTCGCCCCCCGATCCCCACTCCTCTCCGCTATTGTGCTTCGGGTAGACTTCGTAATACTTAGAACGTTCAATGTAAATATTTTTACTTTTGTATGAAAATCGAATGTCTTTCAATCATAATAAATTTTTAAAAGTCGTAGAACAAAAGTTGTTGTTTATGATGTTAGTAACATCGTCCTGAGAGGTTGCTAGTGTTTGGGCGGAGCATCGCCGTGCCCTCGTGGGGGTGATCGGCGGCGGAGACCTCTCGCGCCGAGCCTTGGTCGAGGCCATGGTCCGGAGCGAGGAGGAGTGGCAGGCGGTCGCCGACTTCTGCGAAGCAGTAATGCTCGCTAAGGAGGAGGCCGACCGCATCAGGCAACGGCGCCCTCGCCGCCGCCGGGATTCCGATCCCGATTTCCAGCCACCGTAGGCGCGGGCTTGCGGACAGTGAGCAATGGGTAGCTCGCTGTCCGGCCGTCCGGTAACTGTCCGGACCAAGCCCAAGTCGTCGACGGCGCGCGCTGTTCCCGCGCGCCTCAAGGAGTTGTCAGCAACAGCAGGGGCCCAGCCGGGTCGAAGCCTACCGGGGCCAGGGTTATCCGAAAGGGCGCTCGAGCCCCGGTATGAAGGCTTGAAGGAACGGGATGGGTTTTTTAGTCAGTAAGAGTCTGACACTATCTCCTGCTCCGCCCAAGAGCGGGGGTTGTCATAAGATGATTTTTCCCATCGAAAAACAAAAAACAAAAAGGTTGCTAGTGTTTTACAACTAACCCTGTATTTTGAAACTTCAACTATGCGACTTCTTGCACCGATACCATATTTTTACAAGGAATGCTAGCTTGAATTTTAGCAGAATGTTGCTGTCGTGCAAAATAGGTACTTATAAATGGAATTCTGACATGTATTTTTAAGTAAGAATAGGTGGAACCAAACCTTGCTTGAGGGGAATGCTACAAAATAGCATGCAATTTTTTTTTTTCGTAGGTTCGCGTGCACTTTTACCTTAACCCTTTGTGTGTCCGGAACGTGGATCCACGCGAGACACAATAACTTTTTAATTGTGTCTCTAATTACGGCATACGAAAGGTTAAAGAAAAAATATAATCTTGTCTTATGAAAGTTCTGAGGCATTGATTAAATTTACCGCGGTACCGGAATTAAAAAAAAAAAAAATCACATAGGCCTATAACACTTATAAAACGTCAGAAGCTAGTGCTCGGTTCCAAATTAATGACGAATGCAAAAAGCAGTGGAAACAACACGGATAGATTCGAGTCAATAAAAGTCTGAAAAACCCTCTCACTCCACCCCGACCGGGAGGATTTATTTGACAATGGCCTTCTCTTCTCACACACAGAAAAAATAAGTCTAATAGGCCTACTCCACGCACAAGCTTCACCACAATTTTGTCTCGCAGGTTGTTTTGCACACGGGATACCGTGCGTGTGGTAAAACGCATACAGTATACACATGTGGTAGGCCCACAACGAAAGTTAAGTATTAAGTAAAATACAAACTGCGATTGATCATTTCTTTACACAAAGTAAATACACGTACGTATTACCAGCATCACAGCTGAGCTAATGACCCCAGACGTCTGGTATCTCGGTCACTATCTCAGATCTATTCCATTGAGCTTCAAGCTAGGATACAAGACAGCTCTGCGGCGAAGCTAAGCTGTTTATTGACATATGCGGGTTTATACATACATAACTCCGGTTTTCGACTTAAAAATTTGCAGTTGAGTATTTGTTTGAACAATAATATTTGCCTACTGTGGTCTTCTCATCTAATTATAATTTAGGCGTCTTCAAGGCAAGAGCGAATAGGCTCTTAATAAATTAGTGCGCTTCTCTATCAATGATTGCATTACTGCTTACCATCAGGTGAGATCACAGTCAAGCACTAGCTTATATCAAATAAAAAAAAAACACTTGTCCTTTTATGTGATATACTGTCAAACTTAGACATCAAAGTTAAGTTCACATATGATCTTGTCTTAAAATTTTCAAATCAGTAACCTGACGTCTGAGAATTAGGACGGGTTTCTGAACAGAGTATCTTGAGTTAAACCCGCCTCAAACATTACTTAAATGCCAAATTTTGACAGGTTTTAAGGCTAAATTAAGGTTTAAGAAATACTCAACATCTGATGCTTGAGTCAGAAGAGCGGGGGTGAGTGAACGAACGCTAACTTTTGTGATTTAGCATTGGTTCTCACTTGTGTAAGAATCAGGTTCACATACTCATTTCTATTCGATCTCTTGTGGTCGTTCGTTCTCTTGGTATCCTTCATAATTAGAAAAGCTGTTGTAGAACGGACTGTGCATCAACGATTTCTCCCACTCTAGGGAAGAACGAGAAGACTAAAACCCACCTGTGTCCTTTAGTAACTTTTTGCGTTCCAAGAGCACGGTATCCCTGTCAGTAATTCCCCGTAGCCCTGGCGGGCTTCTGCCCTACTAGACCCCTACCTCCTAACAGAGCACTGTCTAGTTCCAAGGACTCGGTATTGCAGCTTTGAAATTTTCGTGGCATTGAGCGGTCAGATACACACGAACTCAGAAGTGCTGCAACGCCTGAGTTTGTATGTACCTGACCGCTAAGTGTGGAGGTGGCGCCGCCCGCCGCTGCTAGCTGTGCCGGTTGCCAGGACCAATCTTCTTGCCAAAACGACATTGACCTATGCAATTCGGATTATTAACGATTTTACGTAATTTATATTGATATATTTTACATATAATTCGAGTGAATTTGCAAAAATGCTATTGTTTATTTTATGCTATACGGATGATTAGAGTAAGCTATTGGTATACATTTGTACATTTTTATTTTTATTATATGGTATGTAAGGTATTATTATCATAATAAGTATGATGTAGTTAAGTACAAATAGACTATTTTTTGTTTTCAAGTTTTATACCTAATAAATTAATTTTTAGACCACACCTGTAATGATAGTGGTAAGAGAGATAATAAATAAATAAACAAAAATTAGTTAAGTAGTATTAACCCCAATAGTTTCATAAACATGTTTTATAAACTGCGTTATAAACTTTGCACTGAATAATGCACAACCCGTGACCTAATTAATTAATTGAATGCCCTAATAACCAAATTTATGCTGTAATCAATAGTGGTTGCACGGTGGTTGTTATTGGAAGGTGGCGGGAACTTTTACCCAAGTTTGTAATAAGGTAAGTTATAACGATTAAGTCTTATGTAAACCCCTGTAAATGATGTAAGACCACATTTTATTTCAACAAGTATAATATACAAAAATATACATAATATGTCTGTAGAAGTTTTTAGTTGTAGGTGCATCACGTAAAATTTACAAATTTGATGTAGATAACTTTTATACATTAAAATTACGTGTAAATTGATATATTAATTAATCTTTGTTTTATTTTAAGTATCAAATATATTTTCGTCACTTAGAAAAAAAAAAATTACAAAGAGACACTTTTATTTTATAGTAGCTTTTGCCCGCGGCTTCGCCCTCGTGGCGTTAGTAACTTAAGAAATCGGGATAAAAGGCAGCCTATGTTCTTTTCCATGTCAAAGGCTATATGCATGCCAAATTGCATCCAAATCCGTTCAGCCGTTTTTGCGTGATTAAGTAACAAACATCCAAATATCCACACTTTCACATTTATACTATTAGTTAGGATTTAAACTATTTATACTGAAACCTGCTTTATTTCATCGCAATCGGTTGCTTGTATCGAAATATATACCTACTACGTTCATTGACTGTTAGGCGGCACGAAGTTCGCCATATTAGCTAATTATGAAATAAAATTTGATTGCTGTAGGCTATAACACTGCCTACCTGCTTGCAGCGGTCTATCCATCCGATTATAAAGTTGTCTTCAAGGCAACAAGACAAGATTGAATAGGCTCTTAATAAAGCGGTTCACCATCGACGATTGCATCACTGCTTCACACCAGCAGGTGAGAATGTGGGATCGTAGTCAAGCACTATTTTATTTCATTAAAAAATAACATCACCATTGATTGTTGTAGTCTAACAGATGTGTCAAAGTTAAACATCTAAAAAAAAAAGAAGTTTCCCAGCAGATGTAGCTTCATTGTACAGTAGAGTCCTCCTCGAGGAAGCACTCAGATAGCCCAAGAACATATCTGTTTTTAGTTATTGTACACTGATGGCAGATAAAAAAAAAACCCCAATACAAAAAACGTTTTTCTTTCTTTTACCTAATTTGGGTCCTATGTATTTATTAGTCTAACCTATACCCGTATTCATAGGCTTGTCTACTAACTGACACTATCGTTCATGAAGTTCGCTTGCAGCGGACACCTCGTCCGAGTTCACGTGTTAATTATACAGCTCAGTTCAGGGGTGCTCAACCGTCAGGGCTGCTAAAGCGGCCCTGAAACGCAAAGGGTGCCTGAAAGAACATACGTTGCTATCATTCAGTAATAGGCTGTTACTCTCTTGCACTCCAGCCGGGTTTCTCACGAAAAAAAAAAACAGAACAGGTGAACAACTAACTAAGATATGTACTTAAAGTCGATTTTATAATTTTGATAAAATCTACCAGTTAATCGAAACTGCTTTACTTTGGTGGACATCCCACCTATACGCACGAAACGTTTTGGGAACACATTTTGCGTACAGCTAAGGAGTGGAATTTTCTGCCGGAGTCTGTGTCTTCTGATGGCTACAACTTAGGAATCTTTAAGTTAGGAGTGAATAGGTCACTTTTAGGTAAGCGCGCTCCATCGTCGACCGGATTATCGTTTTCTATCAGGTGAAATAGCGGTCTAACGCGAACCTATCAAAGATAATAAAGGTATTTATTTAGGTTTTAGTATAAATAGTTTAACTTTGTTTGTTTATGTAGAGTAACGAATTATTTAGAAAATTCATATATATCTAAAAAAAAAATCAAAGATAATAAAAAAAATATGTTGTTGACTGTATCTCCAAATACATAGATCTGTGTTTAAGATTTGTAAGGGCCATCAATTTCAGCACTTCTAGTTGTGAGAGTGCCCATTTGGGCAACGGGAAATCTCATAATTAGAGATCTTCTTATCTACAAAGGACACAAAGTGTTAGAGAGCTTAGCTCCACAAAAATGAGGAAATCTTTAGAAAATGTCCATAATTGCAGAAATTTAAGTGATCCTTAAACGTCCCCCTTGGGTCCCATGGATATGGAAAGGCCGGGAAAGGATGAGAGGTGCTAGAGAGTAGGACATTCTCAGACCAGGTGTATAATAAACTAGCTTTTGCCCGCGGCGTCGCCCGCGTACTTAAAATATAGCCTATGTCACTCAGGAATAAAGCAGCTTTCTATCGGTGTATTTTTTTTTACCAATTTGACCAGTCCCTCCAGAGTCTACTGGACTCTCCTCCTACAAACAAAAAAAAAAAACTTTACCCCTTTATATCTTATAAGTATATAATATTATAGATATAGCAACACTTTTAAGGTTCTGGTGGGGCTCTCATGATTCTACATTGCTTCTGGGATGTTTGCTGACGCTTGTGTCGACGAATTTTATGCCATAATGCCTAGACAAGTAGCATCTTTGATGCACTAACGAAATCCTAAAGATGATATCGGTAAGACCAGAGTCTACAGTGCTGGGGAGGCTGGTTCAACTGCATGTAAGATGACGCTTTTTCTTATTTCTGTTTGTGTTTTGTCAAATTCAAATTCATTTATTCATTTTGTGAACATAGGTGATTACTTTCTTTAGTATTGTTCGTCAAGTCGTTGAGCTCCTTAGTAGTCCTAAGTTTGAGCTAGGTACATGAAAACTGACAAATGCTTGCACTGAATGGACAGGTCCAATCAAATCTGTGTGGTTCTTTCCTCTATAGACCATCTGAGATTGTAACAATGTCAAAGATAAAAGTACATGCATGTCGAATTATAAAATTGTCTCAGTAAAATATGTAAAATGTCATGAAAATAGGATGAAATAAAATAAAAACTACATAAATGTTAGAAGATTGCAAAAAAAAAAAACAAAAAAAAAATTGAAAAATATGTCATTATTGTAAAAATTGACAGAATAATATACCTTGTCATTTAGTAGCTCAAAGAGCTTTCTTCTGAATTCATTATTATTCTTACTGTTTCTAATATGACAAGGTAATTTGTTAGACAATTTAGGTGACATTGCATAAATGCCTTTATAAGCAAAAGTAGTTTTGGTGACTATTGTTTTTAACTTATCTGAGCGGCGTTGACTTTCTACATGACTAAACAAGTGTATATTCGTTATTACAAACAGCATTTGTTTTATTTTAATTGTGACATTGCTGTTTTTGACATTGTTATTTCTTTATTTTATAATTTACATACACACACAAATATACAGAAGAAGATATCATGTTATAAAAATTATATTACCAGTAGAAGCGGAGCAAAAGGAAAATTGAGGTTAGTATCAAGTCTTATTTTGAAGTGTTTGCCTATCTCCTTGAAAAGAAGCGTGAGTAACGATTCGATGTTTTCCATAACGTATTTCGTTCACTCGAACCTGATTATGCAAACAGTGCCAACCCTAATCATGCACTCCCGAATTAATTATTGAAGTTGAGTCTCGCTGCGGAGACCTCCTCACGTCTCGTCGACGTGCTCCGAAGGTCGTTCTGTTGAGACTGAATTAACCGTGACACCGAGACACCGTGTGATGTTTTGATAAGCTTGGAATGAGATCGAGATCATTTTTAGGGTTCCGCATCTGAAAACGGAACTCTTACAGGATCACTTTGCTATCTGTCAGTCTGTCTGTCAAGACCCTCTATCATGGGAACGCGTGAAGGTATCGATTTGAAATTAAAATGAAATCATATAGGTACTCAAGTCTGCGGTCCCTTGAAGCGGTGAAAAAACTTCTGAGTTAACGAAAGAAAAAGATACGGCCGTTTATGTCTCAATAATCGTATATTTCAACACTCGAGGGAATCAAAATTCATAGGGTATTTCCCGTTGACCTAGAAATCTGAAATTTGCCACAAAGCAAGGTCTTATAGTACAAGTATAAGAAAAAAATTGAAAACTGTAAAAACAGAAAACTGTAGGTTACGCCACAAAAGAAAACTTTCTTTGCGATTCGGACAAAACTTCGTAACTCAATTCGGAAATTTAACTGTAGGTATTATAGGTAAGTTTGTGCTGAATCCTCAGCGCGTGAGTTCGACTCGCACTTGCCCGGTTTTTTAATTTTGGATTAACAATCTCTATGTCATAGAAAACAATGCAGAACGTAATTTTAAGGCTTCTTAAATAACGGTTACACGTTTGGCCCTGCACCGCTCGCGTATGGTGTACGTTATGACACAATGTTTTCTCATACAAAATGGACACGTAAATTAAGAAGACGAAGAGATGTAGAAATAATGATATATTTTTATTGGACGTGATTAGACATTGTGACATAATTTGACGTCATAGGACGTAGAATTTGGAAAATTTTATTGTACCAATTATACTTAATTTTAAGCAATACGAAGGATTGTACACTAATATTATAGTGCGGTAAAGTTGTTTTTTTTTGTTTGTAGGATGTAATCTCTGAAAGGATTGGTCCGATTGCTAAAATGTTTTCACCGATAGAATGCTGCTTTATTCCTAAGTGACATAGACTATATTTTAAATGCGCGGGTGAAGCCGCGGACAAAAGCTAGTAGATTATAATGGAAAAACTAAAAGGTAAATTTGTGACGGTACTAACTGCCAACTTCTTACGAATGTTTTTTTTTTAATTGTTGATAGGTCTGCGATTGACCGCTATCTCACCTGAAGGAAAACGACGATAGAGCGCGCTTACCCAGTATCTTAATCTCTCTTGACTTAAAGATTCCCGGATTGTAGCTATCCGGAAGCACAGATTGTGCGTACAGCCGGCAGTGAATTTCACTCCTTAGCTGTACGCACAATGAATGTGTTCCCAAAACGTTTTGAGCGTACCTACAGGTGGGATGCGTTTTGTGTGTATGAGTGAGATGTGCTCGAAAGTGTTAACTTATGTACTTCATATTTCGTTACGTCATGATTTTCTTGGCGATTCAGTTCAGTGAAGAAATCAGAGCCCTCTCCTATGGATAGCAGCCACCCCTAACTCTCGACTTAAATATTGAGCGCCACTTGGAGTTCGTCGCGACGTCGCATTAAAGTTTGACAAAGGACGCCATATTTCTAACTACATTCGAAACTACTACATATTCAGTTAGTGTTCACTGTACTGTCACATGAGATGAGATGAACTTTATTTTAATGGTTTTTGACACTACCTACATTGACACAAATAGGAACTTGCGCAACAAAAAAACTTTTTTGTTACTATGTTGCAGTTCTTTCCAGTTTCAATTAAATGTTTATCAGCTATAATAATAACGTAGTTATGTTTATTTTTCAGAAGTCAACCCATGTCCTCAGTAGACTACCGCCCTGCTACGGTTTGTTGAGATCGCCTTGAGGAGTACGTTGTACACGCGCTCGACACGCTGTCGACTACTAAGACAAGACAAACATATTTTTATATTATAAAACGTATTTATTATTAGCAAAAAAAAAAAAATAAGTTAGATATACGTAATACTTCTCATAATATTGTCTATAATTTAATTGTGGAATCATATAGCTCTATTAGCTATAGAAAGTAAAAAGTGCAACAGAAAAATAGGTACTGCTATTTCATTTTGCGGTAATTTGTCACGGTCATCAATGACAGTAAGAGATAGAGCAGACAAAAACTATATGAATAGTTATGTAAATGAGTATATCACTCAACAATATGATACTCGTTACATTTAGCTCAGGAGACACATTCTCAATACTAACCCTTTCGGTCGGGTAGAAGCGAACAACTAATAAACTGACATTACACAAGCGAATAATAACAACTAACTAACTCACATTTATAATCTTTATAATGTTACCTGCAAAGTTTAAAATTTAGGTAATGTACAGAATGCCTAGTCGATATAATAATATACAATTGTATTAAATGCTGAGCACGTGTAAGCAATATTTTTAAAATTATAACAATATTATTATACCCTGCCTAGCATACATGTCGAATCCGTTTAATATAATAATAACACGCCGTACATCGGCGCGCCACATCGAAAAACTTCATCGTAATAAATATAATGCGGCTATCTCTCGTTCAGCCAGATTGTGGTGGCGATATGTTCTCCAAAGCGACGTCCGTTTAGTTGTATTATCAGTTTAGGGTGACTATAAAATTGTGAATAACCGATCCGAAGTAAACTTGGGTAGGGTCGACTGAGGACCCCTATGGCGGCCTCAGGCCTCAATAGCCTATATACCTATCATATAGGTCCTACCTATTGATCTGTCTGCGGGGTTTAAGCTTCTCACCTAACCCTATGCCCTAAAATCCCAAGCCTGTTTTGCTCGCTCATGCATTAATTGTTATAGTTGAATATAGACGTATTAATTGATTTTAGATTTGATACATACAAAAACATTATTACTGTCCGTAACTTACTTTTTTGGAAGACACACTAATTTTACGTTATGGTGACACCGTTGTCAATTGTAACACGATTTTGTTGTTATGCAGTGCTACTTGCGGCGATTATTAAAACTAAAAGTTTCAAAATGGTGTACATGGGCTCACGTTACTGTGTGGGCACGAACGTGAAATTCACATTCAAGGCGGCGTACTTTATTTCTGCCTAATTGAAATACGGCTGAATTTGAGGTAGTCGCATTTAATTACAGCGATGTTTTTTAATCCAGCGCGCCAATTTATAATACGAATAACACAAAACGGCGCATCGTCGGTTTGTGTGTGGGCTTTGCGTTACTAATCTGCGCTGCTGACGTTGTAATTAGATTATAGATGGCCGATGCAGTAAGCGCCTGGAAAATCACTTGCCCGGACAAGGCGTTGCCCGAAAATCCATCTTCCCAGAGACAGTGGGATGAGCCGCTCTGCAGGTTGGTACGGAATAATCTCATTAATACGTCCACCAATACTGCTGAGCGCGCTCGCCTACTGGCTGTGGGTGAATGGGAGTCGGGCCTTTGGCTACAGGCTTTACCGTCACCTAACATAGGTACTTTGCTAAGTGACACCACCTTCCGGATCGCTACATGCCTGCGTCTAGGTGCTACTAGTGGAGCTCCACATCGATGTCAGTGTGGCGAAGCAGTCGACCGCCTCGGACACCATGGCCTATCTTGCAGCAGAAGCGCTGGTCGGATAGCACGGCATGCCAGTATTAATGACATCATCCGTCGAGCTCTTGTCACCGCTGGGGTGCTAGCTGTTTTAGAACCCAATGGCTTGGCACGTGACGATGGGAAGAGGCCAGATGGGATGACTATAATGCCTTGGAAATTGGGTAGGCCTTTGGTGTGGGATGCAACATGTGTCGACACCCTTGCGCCATCCCATCTTCTGAGTACGGCGGGCTGTGCTGGGGCGGCTGCTGCAGGTGCAGAAAACCTCAAACGGCGTAAATATAATAACCTCATTGGAAGTTATGTGTTTGAGCCGTTTGGGGTTGAAACTCTAGGGCCATGGGGTCCGAGCGCTCATCGAGTTGTCCGAGATATCAGCAAACAGTTGGTCGACTCTTCGCGTGACCAGAGGGCTGGACTGTTCTTCAGTCAACGAATCAGCATTGCCATCCAGCGTGGCAATGCTGCCAGCGTTCTGGGCACTTTTCCCACTGACATCGATGTGGACGAATTTTTTGATGCCCTCTGAGTTTTTCCCCGTTTTTCAGCCTTTTTTACTCGTTTGTACATATTGTTATTTTAAGATTATAGAGTATGTTTCTTGTGGGAAACGAACGTTTGGACAGATATCAGCATTTTGCCTAGGCTGCTAGCATTGTACGAGAATTATACAAAAAAAATAATTTTAGAAGTAATATAGAAGTTTAAGTGTAATCTACTCGCTAATCTGTCTGTAACTAAGTGGTACTTGTGTTACTAATACTAAATTCAATATAGAGAGTTTTTCGGCACTTTAAATATACACTACATAATAATATAATAATAGGCTAGTTACCGTAAAACATGTAATTAGTCCGTCTTTTAGATTATTCAAAAATAAGGGACACGTATAAAAAAATACGTGTCCTTTATTTGTAAATTAAACCAAAAATGACAATTTAAAGTTACGTGTAATGTCACGCCGTGCTGCATTTTTTCGCACGGGGTGACGTCACATGTTACTTTAATGGGCTATATCTTTGTTATTTTTTGTTTAATTGAAAAAAGAAAAAATACGTGTCCAATATTTTTTTATAGTCTAAAATATGGACTAAATAAAATGTAATTATTTTGACCCTGGAAACTACCCTATTGTTCTGTACTGTACAATGTAATGTTGATTTTGTGTGTATTGTACTGTTGTTATGAGTTGTAATGGTACTTATTGTATTATTGTATTGTGTTGTTGTTGTGTAGGTACCTACATTTAATTGTACGCCATAAAGGTAGGACATAGCTGTTCGTAAAATATTTAATAAACACTGTATTATGTATAAAAACATTTTACAAAAAAAAAAAAAATACAACCGACTTCAATGTTAAATAAACACTGCAAAGTACAAAATAATTTTAATTTTGGAAGTCGGTGTTACTACTATTATGGAAACACCGACTTCCAAAATTAAAGTTTTTGGTTGTATTTTTTTTTGTAAAAAGTTTTTTATTTTACACTTTTTAGTTATGGTACTGTGATATCGAAAGGAGATCGCATGAGTTGCTTTTTATATAACCAACTAACTGGCTTGTAAAATATAATTCGAAGGATTATGCTGTTCTAGAATAGGCTTGAAAGTTAGTAGAAAAAAAGAATGTCTGTTGTTTTTTCAGTGTTGAAGTGATTTTTGTAAGGAAAGCATGTATTCGTTTAAATAAGTTAAAAACTATAAGAGTGCGCCGCCCGAAGTGTTTCATTTCATAGAAGAATCCCTATACGAGCCTACCGACGAGCTGAGCTGCGTTACAGTACCTACCACCACTAAAAAGTACCCCTCAGACAAACTTAAATAACTTATAGTCACAGTGCATCTCATAACGATTCTAATAATCCCAAACACGGTTAGATTACATTTTTTTTTTTTCCTTCTGGCTTTATCATCAGATCAGTTCGATACATCCCCCCCCTCTTTTTCTGACAGTCAGTCATCGACTACACGTATAAACAAAGCAACTTGTAACCACAGTTCTGCTGTGATTCTATGAGGAGTTCTGTTCCATATCTTCGAAGTTCATGATCAGATCATAACAATATTTCTATGGGACCAACTTGAAAGTACAACCTTTCAATTAAAAAAATAGTTTTCAAAAAGCGGTCCACAATTGACCGAGACATTGGTGAACATACATAAAAAAAAAGAAAGAAAAAAAAGACATACATTCAGCCAAACATAGAACCTCCTCCTTTTCGAAGTCGGTTAAAAATTACCTATGATCCACAATAAAGATGATTTGATTTGATTTGTAACAGTTGTAATAATGTTCAGTACGACGACAAGATCGTTTTCCTTCACAAGTGAATGCCTGAATTGAAGAGACATATAGTGAGTCTGTACCTAACTAAATTGGACTACAGTAAGCTGATTTAGTGAATCAATATTAATATCTTGCTTCAATAGACATTGGTTCTCTAATAAAACCGCTGTTCCAGTGATTTATTTATTTCATTGAATGGATACTAAAAGTAGAATCAGTTTTATTTTGTCATTTCATTTATTTGGATCTTTATAGGTCTAGTTTTCATTGTAGTCTATGGAAAAAATGGGCAAGTGCGAGTCGGACTCGCGCACTGAGGGTTCCGTACAAACTACAAGTCATGAAAGAAGTCTCTTCCGAATTGCAAAAAATTATATTTTTTTCTTGTGCTAAAAGACTGCTTTATGCTACATTTCAAGATTCTGGGTCAACTTGAAGTACCATATGAATTTTGATTCCTTTGAGAGAAGGAGCGATTTAACGATCGCATCTTTTTTATTCGTTAACTTAGAAGTTTGATTTTTTCACAGCTTCAAGGAATCGCTTACCTGAGTACAATGATTTTAATTTCAAATCGGCGTTGATAGACAACAAAGTGGTACTATTAGGGTTCTGCTTTTTTTTACTTTGGGATACGGAACCCTAAAAAAGGCCAAGTGCAAAACGGATTCGCGCACGAAGGATTCTGTAACATTGTCTACACAATTATTTTACACAATTCATTTTTTATTCTGCTTTAGTAGTTGTTGTTACACCGGCAACAGAAATACATCATCCATGAAAATTTTATCTGTCTAGATTCATGAGATACAGCCTAGAGACAGACAGACCTGAGGCCAGAAAGGGGATCTCTAAGACAAGAGTGAATAGGTTACTTTTAGGGAAGTGCGTTCCATCGTCGATCGCATCGTCTCTTTCCAACAGGTGAGATAACAGTCAATAGCGAAACTATCAACAACAAAAAAAAAAACATCATCTGTGAAAATTTAAATTGTCTAGATATCACATTCATGAGATACATGCCTGGTGACAGACGGACGAACAGTGGAGTCTTAGTAATAGGGTCCCGTTTTTACACTTTGGCTAAGGAACCCTAAAAATATTGATAAGTATCCAAAATATGGATTTGTACTTTTCATTTTAAACGTAATTTGGAATAAAATGTTTTATTATTAAATTTACCTCATACCACTTGTTTACTGCTTTCTCAGCTTCTAAAATGAGACCACCGAAGCGGTATTAACGTGAGCATATTGCTAACGTCTGTTACCGTGAGCATATGGCTAGATTGCTGCCACGTCTAGGCTAATAAACGTGGCTAAGCCGCGACTAAGCTTATCTTAATTGTAGGTACACCTAAAATATGTACACGTTTGAGATTTATGCTCATAAGCTAGGTAGTGTATTGTGTTGGTGTTCAAGTGTGTAGCAGCTGGGTTAGTGTTAATAAATAAGTTGCGAGAGTATTGATTTCAGTAATTTTTCCGTTCAAAGTAAAGGTTTTCAAATATTTGTCAATCATCATCACCGAGAAAAGGGCAGGAAGCCCTTTTCTCGTTTTATTCGAGGTTGGTGCAACACGTTATTTTCTTCCATTCTGTCCTGTCACCCGCCACGTTATCACTAACTTCATTTTCTTTCATATCACTCCTCACACAATCCATCCCTCTTTTCTTTGTCCTCACTCCCCCTCTCCATCCATCCACATGAATACTCATAACACTTTTAGTAACATGCGTTTCATCCTTCCTCTTCACATGGCCCTACCAAGACAAAAGATAATCTTTCAACTTTTCAGTCACTGGTGCCGCTTTCAATCTTAATCTAGTATACTCATTACTCACCATTTATCCATTTTCAAACACCAGACATCCTTTTCAACATTCTTAGCTCGGCTCCATAATCTTTTTTCATAAATCAATAATGGGCAAGAAAAACTTTTTACAAAAAAAATATAACCGACTTCAATGTTAAAAAACACTGAAAAGTATAAAATAACTTTAATTTCGGTAGTCGGTGTTTCTGTAATAGTTTTGTCTCTTCGTTATTTATCACCGACTTCCAAAATTAAAGTTATTTTATACTTTTCAGTGTTTTTTAACATTGAAGTCGGTTATATTTTTATTTGTAAAAAGTTTTTATTTTACACTTTTTAGTTATGGTAGCACCACTAAAAAGTACCCCTCAGACAAACTTAAATAACTTATAGCCACAGTGCATCTCATAACGATTCTAATAATCCCAAACACGGTTAGATTACATTAATTTTTTTTTCCTTCTGGCTTCATCATCAGATCAGTTGGATACATCCCCTCCCCTTTTCTGACAGTCAGTCATCGACTACACGTATAAACAAAGCAACTTTATTTGTAACCACAGTTCTGCTGTAATTCTATGAGGAGTTCTGTTCCATATCTTCGAAGTTCAAGATCAGATCATAACAATATTTATATGAGACAAATTTAGAAGCATAGCCTTTCAATCAAAAAAAGAATTTTCAAAATCGGTCCACAATTGACCGAGATGTCGGTGAACATACATAAAAAAAAGTAAAAAAAAAAACATACATTCAGTCGAACTTAGAACCTCTTCCTTTTCGAAGTCGGTTAAAAATAGCTTTAATTCAAGTTGAAATAAAAAAAAATTGTGTCTTATATTTGTATATCGTACTTTTGTACAGTGTGGATACTTTAAAACTCCATTACCTGTATTCTAAAGATATTAGATGTTGGCGTAAATGTTGATTACTTTTTATTGAAGTGGCAGTGGGTTGAGGATTGAGCATATTTCACAACAGATGGTCGATGAGGCCAAAAAGTTTTAGCGACCTTGTACTCGAAGGCTTCCCACGAGGTGGAATTTGTGAAGATCACGTAAATCCGATGTATGCGACACGCAAAGAACCGATGACTGGAACCCCTGGAGAGGTCTATATCTAGCAGTGGATGTGTAGCTTGTTTCGATTGAAATGATGATGATTGGATGTGGGAGGGTCTATTTCTAATGATCTCTCACCTGATTTCGAGAACTATCTATCGCTGATCGTCAAAAGCTGTTTTGCCAGATGTCTGCTACCAGATCTATTCTTTGCCGCCTCCTCCCAGTAATAATCAATACAAATACAATTCACTTACACTCATGACTACGTCCTACTTCTATACTGAACCATTTACTCCCAAATCACATTCAAACGTTCATTCAGCACATATTTACGTAGCTAAGTGAATTGTGGACTCTGGCAAGTAGCCAACTGTGTTAGCACAGGCTAGGCGTGCAGGAACAGAAGGCCAGCTGCTCACATTTACATGTTCACACTACACGACACTTATACAGATCTCTTTTAGACAAACATAAATAGACTGTAAGTAGCTGACACACCCACAGACCGAATACACCACCGGTCTGTGGACATATTGCAACAAATGAACTAGGGAAATAAACATCTTTCTATTCTGTTCTATTTACATGTTTTGAGCACGCCAAAATCATGGCGATATGTCTCCTTTTTGAGGATTAGCTGGGGAGGGAACACGGTGTCCTCACCTTCCTCAATGCAGAGTTCCTCACCGGATAGGGCAAGCCTGGTAAGCGGATTTAAGTGAAAGGTACCGCAGTTTCACGCATGCCTTAGTACTCGGACCATGGGTTGTACTGGAAATTATTATTATTTATACCTACATATAATAATATACATATATTTATTTATCTCACATCTAACAACTGATTAACATCCGTAGACTCATAGCAAGGTTCAGTTGAAAACCAGCGTCAGGCAACTGCTACGTAGCGGCCTGGTATCATGCTGAACTGGACATTTGGCGCAGCCGTGGGACATACAATGTGGATATATTTTAAGTTTAAGATAATAATTTTTATATCAACCCAGTGTTGTGGCCTTGCCCTATGAGCGCACAGATCTCAAACAAATGCCTACACTCAAAGCGTACTGTCTTTATGTGTACGTCTTCACTTGTTGTACAAAACCGACCTTCTGTACCTATCTTCGTTGTGGTATTCGTTTAGTAAACGATGCCCGGCGGGTAACTGTGAGCAATTGGGCGCGGACGATAGATGATTGATAGGAGGAAATATTGATGGATCTGTGGAATTGATGAGATGCTGTAAGAATTGTTCTGAACAAGTTATAACACACCCGTAACAAGTAGTTGCTAATATTGGTGCACTATACACTAAACCACGGGTCATGTTTTGAACCATCTATTATTAAAACTACAAAATGGTTCAACTGTAGGTACAACCAAGCACAACATCTCTATCATGAGCTCTTAACGCAATCCATTTGACAACCTAAACTGAACTGTTATATAGGGCTTATTTATAGCTGTATCCCTCTTTCAGGCTCGCACGCCAAACATTTTGACACGACATGGTAAGATCTCAGTTTTAATAAAGTGATCGATGAGTCTTGTTCAGGATTTAAAAAAAAAAATAGGTTAGTACCTCTGATCTTTTAAATGAAAAAAAAAAACACAATAGACAAGAGAAATGATGGCACAGCAGTAACAACTTCGACTTACGAGGTACACGTCGCGACGTGGTTTTAATTACATACAAAGCCAGCCAGACGCTTTACTTTGTGTTATTTATTTCAACACCAGCGCTCTTAAAACGGTGAAAGAAAACATTGTTAGAAAAGTAGCATGTCCTGGAACTAAAAATAAAAAGACATGTGACATTAACCGTTCCCTATGGGGACATTTTTTTGGTATCGGAAACAATCCCGCTGCGCATACCACACTGAGCCCGCGTAGTGGATTACGCCCCATTCTTCTAGCGAAGAGGCTAAGACTCAGAGCAATGCTTGTTATTATTAATAGACAACCCGATGACAGTTTTGATTAGCCTGTTTATCTAGTGGTCGATGGCCCTGACTGCTATGCCAGAATGTCGTGGGTTCAATTTCCACTCAAAACGAATGTTTGTATGATAGGCACAATCATTAGTTCTGTGTCTGGGTGTAATTTATCTACAATAAATATATAACTGTCCACAAAAAAACGTCGCCTCAAGCTTCTTTTTGAGGCCGCTTCTAGCGCTTTTTTTAGGCCCGTGTGCGGGGACACTTAGTGTGTTTATCAGTTCTTTTCTTTGTCTAGTATTGATAGCACAAGCTCTGCTTTATATGGAACTAGATGTATCAAAAAAATAAATATTAGTTAATTAACTAATTAATAAATTTGGTGTTATATTATGCCGATGCCCCCAAGTTTTGTATTATAGCCCTAAGTTCTGCTTAGTTTAGGACTTATATGGCATTGTGTGCTAGTTGTGGAATATTATTATTATTGGTTCTCCACAACTTTTCTACGTTAATTGCTAAAGCGCCAAAGCCAAACATAGAAACTAACTGTCCACACAAACATCCTAAACGTCCTCTTTCTAAAAACCAATTAGGTACAACTGTGGCCGGGCCAGATAGCGGCCTACTACATACCCTCCCATCTACCTGAGTATTATGTATGTAGGACAGGCTAGAATATGTGTAAAATATGCAGGCACACAGTACGCTACGAACAGGTACTTAGTATTCCGTGGAAACTGAGTAATTCTCTCTAAATACGCTTAAATTTAAGCGGTTCATGAAATGTAAGTAGACTGTAGGCTAGAAGCGTATTGAGTGTATATTACTGTGTAACTTTGATAATGGTGCTCGTAATAGCACCATTTTTGAAGTAAGAGAGGTTTTTATTACGTTTGCGATTATTTTCATTATTTTTCATGTTAATGCTTATTGTTTTTTTTTAAAGGTAGGAAATCATCTAATGTCTTCTTCCGCTCTAGAATGGAGTGAGTAGGCGTGTCAGACTTTTACTGATCAAAACCACACCTCATCATTTCAGCCGATAGACGTCCACTGTTGGACATAGACTTCCCCCAAGTGTCACCACAATGATCGATCCTGTGCGTCCCGCATCCATCGGATTCCCGCAACATTCACCAGGTCAACGGTCCATCTTGTAGGAGGCCTTCCGACGCTGCGTCTTCCGGTACGCGGTCGCCACTCCAGAACCTTTCGGCCCAACGGCCATCTGTTCTGCGAGCAATGTGCCCTGCCCATTGTGCTCCGCCCAAGCGCGGCACACCTCTAATGTATTACTCGCCTTACTTATAATGTTTCAACATTTTTGACACTAATGAATATATATTATTATATTATTACATTTTCGACTTCTCAGTGATTGGTTTTGATTTTCACGCGGTTGGTTTTGACTGGGGTTGTAACGAAGGTGGAGGAGGAGTTGATGCGGAGGTGAAGGGAGGGGAAGGTGGAGGTGAAATTCGATGTGGAAAAAATAGTAATTTATAGTTTATACAATAAACTATAGTTACTATAGCTATAACTATAGTTCAGTATATAGTTTATTGTAAATATAAACTATAAATTACTAATTTTCCACATCCAATTTCACCTCCACCTCCGCCTTCGTTAACCTCCGCATCCGTGGAGGTGAAACTCGTAGCCTCTGCATCCCCCTTCATTACAACCCTAGCTTCCATCTCCATGTGGTTGTTATCCAATACCTATGATTTTCCATTTCCTGTATGGATCACTATGTACGATCCGAACCATGTTTCATTAGCGGATGTGAGAAAAACTCAATCAACAGAGGTATCTTCAAAGACTTGAATCAAAGGGAACATAATTATGTATCTCTGTAGTTGCCAGTCCTTTGACCAGCTGATTGAAAACCACTAAGCCTTTAAAACCTGACGGAAGTACAGCTGTCCCTTTTACTTCTACCAGATTTCCGAAGATAGAAAGAAATGAGCATACAATCAGAATTCATTTTGTGGGCCGGTATTATTATTTTTTCACAGAAACTAAATGTGAAATTCTTCAGAACATCAAAAGATTAATGTTTTGAATATTTTTCATTCTGTTTTAAAGGTAAAATTAAAGAGGTCAAATTTTTCTGGCTGTGTCTGCGTTGTGTAAAACAACTATGTTAATTTGACCCCCCATCCCTTTTGCAATTCGTTCGGAAAACTTCGTGAAAATCTTTTAAGAGCTTTTACTTGGTTTGATAACATTTTATGTTTTTTTATTAGATAAGTGTGCAGTTTATACGTTTAAACTTTTTAATAAGTTTTATTCTCTTTAAAGTTTAGGGTTTAAAGCGGGATAGTTTGAAAAAGTCACACGGCCCAGGACCGCAAAGATCAACTGAACGAACAGGTGGCTTGAACAACGACAGCCTTGTCTTTATTTCTGTTTTTGAAATTAAGAACATCAAAAAAAAAACTAGAGCTTAACTGCTATCCCATCTGACGGTAAGCAGTGTCGCAATCGTTGATGGTAAGGCACACTAGTTTATTGAGAGCCTATTTACTCTAACCTTGAAGACACCGAAATATAATCGGACGGGAAGACCACAGCAGGCAATTGTTCCAGTCCTTCGATGTACGTGGTTTAAACGACGAGGCGAAACGCTTAACCGGACTAAGCATTTCGCCTCGTTTCTATTATAACGTAAAGGTTTCAACAACGTAAGGGTGGATAGGTACCTGCCGTACGTCTAGCATAATTTATCTAGCACCAACCATGGTTGATCTTGATCGAAAAGCAACGTCCACAAACCAAAACCTTCGTGCATCCAAAAACATGCTTCTTCATATTCCTTCTCACCGTACTGGCTTTATGTCCAATTCTTACGCTGTTTCCACCATAAAACTCTGGAATGTGCTTCCCCTTGACATCAAAAAAGCTGAAAGTAAATTATCCTTCAAACGTAAAATTCGGAACTACTACTTGAAGTCCTCTCAACCTTAGTTCGGTCTTCGTTCAGTATTGTTATTAAGTTCTCATAGTGATTTCATATTTTTCATAGTATTTATTAGTTTATTATTTTAGCATATATATGTATTTTATTATTATAAATAACTTATTTTATATTGTTCCATTTGAACTATTTGTTATTATGTATTTGTTTATTGTGCAAACCTACCACGGTGTTGTCTTTTTTAACCCAAAGGTTGACTGGTAGAGAATGCCTTGTGGCATTAAGTCCGCCTATGTACCACTATTGTACATGAAGTTTAAATAAATAAATAAATAAATAAATAAATAATATACGATGCATTTCAACTATTTTCGACACAATTGTATTTCTTACACAAGTTGTGTGGTCCGACATCAAGTTTGTATTGCACTTGGAAACTATAAAATATTGGTTTGAAAGCTTCAGCTACATTTTACGGGCGGCACTTTAAGTTTCATAAAAGGACGCCGAAAAGAATTACAAAGAATTTTTGTTGTAAATGTGTTTGTGACAAAGTGTGGATTTATAGAGATAAGTAATAGTAAGAGTGGGATATTGTAATGATTCATTTTTAGTTTTTTTTGTTGACTTTTCAAGCTTTGAGTCAGTAGTAAATGTAGAAAGTATTTAATTTTCGTATAACATAAATATAAGGGCGTATTCAGATGACACGCGCCGATCACGCACAGCACCCGCGCACGCATTGTACCAGCCTTAAACCCGCACACGCGCTGCATCCGCCTCGCGCACGCCTCGCGCCCACTTATACTACTAGTGACTGGACTACTTCGTTCACTAGGCATTTAGCCACAGAGTCATTTAGCCATAGCGTGGGCGCAAGGCGTACGCAGGGAGGGTGCAGAGCGCGGGCAGGGCGAGCGCAGGGTTGGTGCGGGGCAGGCGCGGGGCGTGCGCGTATAGACCTCGTTAAATGCAATTTGAGATCTATTGATGGATTATAAGACTCAAATTCTTATTTAACAAATTTCAATGCTGTTGGGCGCGGGTGGCGTGCGCGTGTCGTGTGAACGCGCCCTGATACTAGTTTTTGAGATAAAAAGTAGCCATTATCTCTCCATAGGATTCAACGTTACTTTGCACCGAATATAATAAATTAACGTTATTATTTTTTCCACCACGCACACTGCCGATGCCGGTTGGTGTAAGTCACATGTCTTAGAATTTCTGGTTTTAGGACATGCCGGTTTTCTCGCAATGTTTTCTTTCACCGTTTTGGGAGCAGTGGTGATGAAATGAATTACAGAAAGTAAAGTGTGAACTCGTAAGTTTAAGCCGTTACCAAGGAGTTACCACTATTCTTTTAGTGATATTTGTATAGTACTGGAATGCGATTCCACAAAGCAAACCAGTGAAGCAGTGATGCAATCATTGATGATGGATCGCAATATTTTATTGAAAGCTGACTTTAATCTAGCCTTGAAGACATTTGAATCACTAAATTATAATCGGACGGGTAGTCCACAGCAGAAAAATTGCTCCAATCCTTCGATGCGGTATTAAAATTTCGAAGCGAAACGCTTAGGTCGGATCATAGAGGTGTTAACATCGTAAGGGTCGATACCTCAAAAATTTTTTACTACAGTATTTTTTTGCTAAAAATTTGTTTAATTCTACACATTCTTTCACAATTCAAAACTTCAAAGAAAACCTATAGGTAGTTAAAAACCTATCCTTCGTTATTGAACAAAATAATGAGAAAACTCAATGGATTGTAAATAACCGACATTACTTTCTTGTTCGCACCACAAAGCCGTTAGCTGACGACGAAGCAAAAGAAACACGTCGGTGAAGGAATCGATGTGAGGCCCAAATAGACTTGCATACGGAATGACGTATTACAATGTTTACTTTACAATCGAAGCAGTTATGAGTTTATGATGTACTATATTAGACATTGTCGTTCGACATATTTGTTTTAACGCTAACTTATCTACTGGAGTGGAGTGGAGCGGAGCGGAGAATTGAAATCATAAGCAAAAAATATTCTCAGGACAACCAACGATCTTCTTCTTTTCTTTTCTTCTTCTGCAAAGTTTTGTATACAATAAAGATTTTATGAATATACAACATTATTTTTGGTATATACGAAACCTGAATATAGTTTCTTCAAAATCAGCAATTGTATCGAATCCAATTTTTTTACACCATGTTTTATTATAATTTTTTTTCCAAAGATATTTAAAAAAGCTCACAAGTTGGACACCACCGATTTTAAGCACAACATAGATCACGGCAGGTCATAGCGGGCATTAGGAACCAGCGCACAGCTGACTGCGAGAGCATATAATTCTTCAGTCGTCCTAATGACCCAGCGACCATGTATTTTTGCGGACAATAAAGTAACATAACTTTGTGATTATTCTTTATGACACAGTTATGAAACTTTGTACATTTGTTTTTCACATGAAAATACTAGACACGTGTTTCGGGTTTCGCACATGTTTACTAAAACTAATTTTGTATATGTGAATATGTCTTCGCTTCGCTGTGGTAGAAAAGCCTTTTTGAACTAGTTTAAGAATTCATACAAAGCCGAGACGTGGTGGGTGAAAGTGGAACGAAGAAGTGGTGTTTGGACAACATGTCTGTTGTCTGCAATACTTCGCATATAATTAAACTGATCCCCCGCCGCCACTAATTCAAATTACTCATCGCACAGTTCGCAACTCCACTCCGCAAAAATCTCGGCTCCTCTGATTTTGTGCAATCCTATAGATAATTATTTCTCCGTATCTCCGCTCCGCAGCCTCGCTCCGCTCCTGTGGACAGGTAGCATTACTCTCTCATTCCACCTCCGCTCCGCTGTCTCGCTCTGTGGCAATGGACAGGCTTGAGAAATGAGGAAGGAGGAATCAGACAATGTAACGTTTTATTGGCGATAACGACAGATTGGCGTCCAATAAATGATTGAGGATTGAGTACATGACTACGTGTCATTTCGGTAACGTTTGTAAATCCTACGAATTTCAGAAGTTTTGGCTATTATTATTGCTAGTAGAATTACTTAGTCTTTACCTGTGAATTTTATTTATTATTATGAGCCCGTTGTGTCCCACTGCGGGGCAAAGGCCTCCCTTACCTGTGAAATTCAAGTTTTTTTTTTTTTTTTCAAACTGAGCCTTAAACATACTCTTTAAGCTCTACTGCCGTCACTGTAGAACCTTTCACCTCCATCGAACACCAGTTCTGCAAGCAAGGTGCCTTGCCTACGGCCACTTAAGTTTGGCGATTCTTCAGGATATGTCGGTAACTGTGATTCTTTAGTTTGGCAAATGTTTTACTGTTAACTTTAAAGGGTGGACCAGACGTTTGTGTTGCGGTTACATGGATGTAAACTACACTCCAACACGTTCAGTGGTTAGGTAAATGCACCTCCCTAACTAGGGCGTTGAAGGGCATGGATTTCAACTGCTGTCTATACGGATTGAAACTAGCAAGATCACCTTAGTTGGAACGCTCGTTTGCGTAACCATAAAACATTTGTGAAATTATAAAACTAATTATTCATTAAGGAAGTGTATAAACTGCAAATTAGATAGGTAAATTATACAGAGGATAGAAAACAAGCAGCTCCAGAGATAATAAAGAACTAATTAGTTTATTCATTAATGTAATAACTGTTGTTTATGCTGGCGCAAAAACGAGGAGATAAACTCGGTCTGACGAAGACTTCATTAAGTACTGAATAAAGACACCCTTTGAGCGATTCAATGAAGAGTTTTAATCATTTTTAAAACTAGGGTTGTGCGCTGGTAAAGTCGAGTTTTATAATAATCTATTACTATATTTATAACCTACTGCCATGGGTTATGCGAAAGTGAACCCCGAGGCCCTGAAACGAAGGCGAAGAAGGAACAGGAGTGGGTTTTAGTAAGTAAAAGTTTGACACGCCTTCCTGCTCCGCCCAAGGCCGGGAGATGCCATTAGATGATTTTCCATCTAAAAAAAGGTCAAGCTGTTTTGGAGGAGTTCAATAACAAACAATGTGATGGAATAATAATAAAATCACAAAGAGGACTAATATTATAAAGGTGAAAGTTTGTGTATGTGTTTGTTTGTTACCACTGGTAGAAATGTTCTGGAAAAGCATATAGAATGTTTACTTTTTATCTCTTGGGACAATTTTATAAGTACTTTTACGCAGACAAAGCCGCTGGCAGCAGCTAGTTCTCAATATTTTCATGCATTATTAACATGATTTGATTGTACCAAAATTACTACTTTATTTACATACAACCAGTAAATTTTCACCAGCAAATTACTACAGTAAACCAAGTCGATTGAATAGGTAAACAAAATTAATCAAAGTCTATTCTTCCTTCTAATTTGAATAGTCGATAAATCACTGTCTCGAGTCGATCAACTGAGGAATAATAGTGTCGACTAATTAGCAGGGGCGCCCATCACTACGAACAGTTGGGACAATTTTATTGGATTTCACGGCGAGGTAACGTTACTCAGTTTGTGACACAGACTTATGATGTGATAGAAGCGACATCCAATCCGTTTCATCATTGGGCCACAAGACATTCCACCCATACGTACAAAGCGATTTGGAAACACATTAATTGTGCGTACAGTTTTGGAGTGGAATTCCCTGCCGGAGTCTGTTTCCTGATAGCTATAACCCCTAGACCCCTAAGTCTTTAAGTCAAGAGTGAATAGATTGCTTTTAGGCACGCGTACTCCGTCGTCGGCCACATCACCGCTTACCATTAGATGAGATAGTGGTTAAACGCGAGACTGTCCGTAAATATTTAATGAGACATCGAAATAGGTATATTTGAGTGTAAATATTGTGACCCACCGAAAAAAAAAACACTGTAACACAAATCTACCTTATACATCAATATGTTCTTTCAATAAATGTTGCCAAAATCTTACTCGCAAAGAACTCTATTCTAAATATATTTATTTTTTCTCTATCTATAAGTTAATTTGTAATTCTTTTGAGCATAAGAAGTATTGCCGAAATTCACATTGATCGGTTGCGGTATTTAGGAGTTAAAGCAATAAAAATCAACGGACCTGCAAAATTGTAAAATATAATGTTGCGCCGATCAAGAAAAGGAAACTATTCTCGATCCATTTTTAGGGTTCCGTAGTCAACTAGGAACCCTTATAGTTTCGCCATGTCTGTCTGTCCGTCTGTCTGTCTGTCCTCGCTTAATCTCTGTGATCGTTAGCACTAGAAAGCTGAAATTTGGCACCAATATGTATATTAATCACGCCAACAAAGTGGTAAAATAAAAATTGGAAAAAATGTTTTATTAGGGTAGCCCCCCTATATGTAAAGTGGGAAGTGTTTTTTTTTTAAATTTCAACCCTAACGTGTGATATATTGTTGGATAGGTATTTAAAAATGAATAGGGGTTTACTGAAATTATTTTTTGATAATGTCAATAATTTCGGAAATAATCGCTCCAAAAGTAAAAAACAATGTGTGTCCCCCCCCCTCTAACTTTTGAACCATAAGTTTAGAAAATATGAAAAAAATCTGAAAAGTAGAACTTTATAAAGACTTTCTAGGAAAATTATTTTGAACTTGATGGAAAGAACAGTTTTTGTACAAAAAAGACAAAAGGGTTCTACAAAATAATTTCTGGACAAAGTTTGTAGTATAATCGTATATGCAAGCATTTTTTTAAACTCATAAGTGGGTACACTAATTGTGACGGACGGGAAACTACGGAACCCTACACTGAGCGTGGCCCGACACGCCCTTGACCGGTTGTTTTAGAAGCTCTTTCCCAAAACGATTTTTGTACGATGGTAATCGATATATTATGTCTATACTATACTAACATTAAGAGGATTTATTTTTTATTTTTGTTTGTAATGAATAAACTCAAATACTACTGAAACATTTTTTTTTTAACTTATAGAATGCTACTTCATTATTTAGTAAATAGGGATGCGGGTAAGTCGTTGACAGAAGCTAGTCTAAGATTTATATTGACAACCAAATCTGAAAGCTACAATTTGACATATTTTGTTTTTGACAGCCACACATATTGCAACGAGTGATGTCACTTCTAGTTAGTCATTAAGATATCTACGGTACCCGCGCTAAGAACTCCTCCTCCTTTGTTTGCATTCTCGGCAAGTCTTATCAAAGCTAACATTATTTTTGCTGAAATCGTTAAGATTGTATCGTTCTTTGTGCTCGTTTGTTTAATTTCCGTGAATATTGACAAAGTTTGCGGTTAGGGGTTAAGTTTTGCGTTTTATTTTCATGTGAAGTCGTTATTTGACAGCATTTTAAGATAAGGTTTACAGAAACAGTCGGTAGCGTTGAGCAATTCAAGATACTATACGGGGAACTTTTATAGATAGATAGTGTACTCTGCACATAGCTATACCACTCACGACCATCCATATCCCGCATCCCTAGCATGCGTCCTTCCATATAAAAAACACATCTTAGTTGAATTCGTTCCACAGCGCTAAGCTATGTGCAACAATGAATATGATTGGTGGATATCAAGCGCATCGGTAGCATCGTCCATCTATAGCACATCCCTGGTAGAAAAGCACCCTAACGCGCAGAATCTCAACCTTCTATATCCATCGTCTAACTATTAACTTCATGCACCAAACATTAAAACACTCTCAAGTGAGCGTCAAGTATTCAGCGCACAGCGCAGTCACGTGACTCTCCCAACTTTTAGTGCTAAACTTTACAAGTTTAGCCTTGTGAGAACATCTCTAGCGAGGTGCTTTTAAAGGCCGTATGAGAATGTAGGCAGGTGTTTTTATGTGTTAAGTACGTACATTATGCAGTAAAAGGAACTTGAAACTTACTTAGAAGTTTGGTTATACAGGAAAATTGGGTATATAGGTCAGAGCTGCTGCTCAGACATTCTAGTTGGTTACTTTAGGTTACCTGAGTTTTTTTTTGTTTAACATTTTTTTGTTATGTTCAGGTTGGTGATTGACCACTATATGGTCTGATTGTAAGCGATGATGTATGGTCGACCCTCGTTTACTTAGAAATAATCTATACATTTTTTTATCAAAGACACTTTGATTGTAGCTATCAGGAAAGAGAATCAGGCAGGGAATTTTATTATAAAAAAAACAACGCTAAAAAGATTTATTTTTCTTAAATTGCTTTAAACTTTGATTAAAAATGAAGCAGCAATTAGTAAGTCAAATACTGGTAAGAGGGAAGAGTTTCAAATACTGGTAAGTAGGAAGCTTCAATACCAGAGGTATGGATTAACGTAAGGGACATTTTTACGTTTAGCGTAAAATATCCTTACATCAATCATCGCAAATAACATTTTTACATTTTAGGTTAGAGTTCCTTACGTTAATTCATACTTCTGGTATCGATATCTGACTATCAATTTTGGTACACACGCTAATGGCAGTGACGTCACATTTCAGTACTATGTGCATCCTTATTACTGTTACCTGACAGTATCGCTTTCCAGATTTGAAAGGTTTAGGTCTAACTTAATATTGAAAGGATTTGAAAAACTCTTTTACTTTCAGAGCAACGAGGAACTAAGCAAGCTTTCAACTTTACCCACCCTTTTTGTAAACTCATTTACACCTTTAGTCCTTTATTTGTGTACATAAAAAAGGTTCGTCCGAGCGAAACATCGTCCACCTACACGAAGTACAGCCCTCGACCTTCGTATAATAAACCTATATATTGGGCTCGTACTACACCTCGCACGCCCTAAAGCCTTTTAGTACAATACTATCGATAAACTGCCCATCCCTAGGTCTACATATCATATAGACCTACGGATAGCGGTATATTTAGCTTCATTTGTTTGACTGACCGATATTTAGACAATTCAAAATTGCCTGTAATTGGTCTATTTGAAATAAACGTTTCTGTTTTCTGATATACGGTGTAGCAATATGTACCCAATATTTTTTCTTTAAATGTTTTTTTTTTTCGTGGTGGGAAAATCATCTAAGTAATGACATCGTCATCTAATGAGCGGAAGATAGTGTCAGACTTTTACTGACTAAAAACCCACTCCTGTTCCTTCGTTGCCTTCATACAGGGGCTTGAGATAACTTTCGAATTAACCCTGGCCACAGTAGGCTTCGACCCAGCTGGGCCCCTGCTGTTGCTGACAACTCCTTAAGGCGCACGGGAACAGTGCGCGCTGTCGACGAGTTACCGGACGGTCGGACAGCGAGCTACCCGTTGCTCGCTGTCCGCAAGCCCGCGCCTACGGTGGCCGGAAATCGGAATCGGATCGGAATCCCGGCGGCGGCTGGGGCGCTGTGAGCGCCGGCGTTGCCTGATGCGGTCGGCCTCCTCCTTCGCTAGCATTACTGCTTCGCAGAAGTCGGCGATCGCCTGCCACTCCTCCTCGCTCCAGACCATGGCCTATACCAAGGCCTGGCGCGAGATATCGCTGCCGACGGTCGCCCTCACGAGGGCACGGCGATGCTCCGCCCAAGCAGGGCACACCTCAACTGTGTGCCACACCGTGTCCTCCGGGCGTTTCGCACAGCCGCGACACCCGGGCGTCACTTCCGCACAAATCCGGTGCAGGAACCTCCCGAAGTTGCCATGTCCGGTGAGAACCTGCGTCATACGGAAGGTAAGGACGCCGTGAGGTTTTTCCAGCCACGCCTCAAAGAGGGGATTTACAGCACTGGGTTGCGATAGTCGCTGACGCCATTTCACCATGAGATCCCGCCAGAGCTTTGTCCGCCATGCCATGACCTGTCGCGGCAGCGGACTTATTTTTATATGTTGCATCTGCACTAGGAATTAATCTTGTATCGTGGGTGCACTCACAAATATGTAAACACATACACAAGACACTCAGACCCTGTAGGCCATTTATCTATTATCATATATCTATTTATATTGTAGGAATCAGAACCTCGACGGCCCAGCAGTGCCGATGACTGCAGGGTTGAGTGGAATTTCTAAAAGGAAACCCGTGGTCCTAGAAAGTAAACAGCAACTGAAAGACGCAGGTGTAGTTTTAGTCAGTAAAAGTAATTTACACTCTTCTGCTGTACTATAGAGCGGATAAAGTCATTGGATGATTTCTCACCTCAATAAAAAAATATATATATGTAGGAAGATAGCATTAAACGCCGATGCCCGCTAGCTAGGACTGCAGGTTTCTGAAAAAGAAACCCGTAGTCCTAAAACGCAAAGGGCAACTGAAGGACACAGATGTGGTTTTAGTCAGTAAAAGCCTGACACGCCCTCTCGCTCCACGCAGAGCAGATTTCATTGAATGATTTACACTCTCAAAAAAAAAAAATGATAGCAGTAGACAGACCACAACAACTAGTTCTAAATATATTAACGACTAGCATTTACCCGCAGCTTCGCCCGCGTACATAAAATATACCTAAATATCATTCAGGAATAAAGCAGCTTTTTATTGGTGAAAAAATTTTAGCAATCGGACCAGTACTTCCAGAGATTACCTCCTACAAACAAAAAAAATATATAAAGAGAAACTTTACCTCTTTATTATATTATTTATTAGTATACATAGATCACTCTGTATTAAATTGTTTAAAGCTTCTAAATCTTATGAATCAATGGTTTTCATTCCATAAGGTAAGCCATCAGATAGCCAGTTAACTTTACCATAGTTGAATAGTTAGCTTTAAGCCCAAAATCATAATAACAGAAGGTCTACTTCAAATAAAACTGAAAGTGTACCTTTTGTAGCTATAACTGTTCGTGTTCCACCGATCTTTAATTGTTACATTGGTATGGATAGCAGAATCGTTGAAGGGAAAAATAGAACTACGAACTGGCAAGAATCATGATTGATTTTTACAGTATTAATAAATATGAAAGGACAATGCTACAAATAAATCTATTGATAAAGTACATGATTGATTAATGTATTGGGTAGACAGCCGTACAAAAGTCTTTACGTGTAGAGATAAGACTTTTTCTTCTTCACGACTTTCGACTTCACGATATTATAGTGTTACCCAGTAACTTGGTTGTAGTGAAATATGATTTGAACCGGCCGATCCAAACCTTACAAGAAAAAGAGTAGACAGAATGATGAGAAAAAGAGAGAGAAAATTTCATTCAATTTAATTTCATTATTACGAGTATTTAGGTTTGCTGTAAGAAAACCCAATTATGGGTTAAGCTCGCCTGTGTACATCACCTGTTCTCTTTTTTCATTTGACTGTAATTTGTTTACGATAATGAATATAAAAATATAGGTAAGAGATTTTATTAGGCATTCAAAAACTGTTTATCAACTTTCTATATTCCCCTATGTAGTGGCAGTAAGTGGCTTTGGCCAGTAATCTAAAAGCGAATCGCGTCAGATGAACTTTGCACAAAGTCCGTTCGGTAGCGGATAGTTGCGTTTCGGCATTGGCTCTGAATAATTGTGCCTGTTCAGACTATCAGGAGCAGAATCGTGCCTAGGAATTTAGTCAGAGAAATACTTAGCTAGGTTCAGTTTGTATTTCAAAGTGGATATAGTTTGCATCTACAGTCTTACAGTAACTGAATGATATAAGAGCAGCTCTGACAGGTGCTTTTCTGTATATCTGGCTGCCTTTATTTAACAACTTATAATGTAAATTGATAAAAAAATAATAGTTAAATTAAAAGTTAATGGACTACAAATTGCCTCGTGTAATAAGACCGCCTATTGTACACTTATTCTTTTTGTAAATGTTTGTCCTGTATTAAGCTAAGGTGTGCATTTATTGTAATAAATAAATAATAAAAAAGTTTATGTGCGAGCTTAACTCTAAGTTGAGTTTTCTTCCTATACACCCCTACTTTTTAATTAGTACACAAAAAAATGGGGCTCTATCTGTACCCGTCACTGATCATATTTTTGTAGTCAAAAGTAGAAAAAACCGAAATCCTAAAATTGACCACGAAAAGGTAAATTCATCATAGAATCAATCAAACATAACAATTGCTAGTAGAAAATACTGCAGGCAGTGTTTTTCCTTAATAATTATTTTTTTTTTATTTTTTTTTTTTTTTTTTTTTTTTTTTTTTTTTTTTTTTTTTTATTATTATTATTTTTTTATTATTTTAAGTGACAATTGTCACTTATTCATTCATTAATCAATAGCCTGCACAATATTTCCATAAATTGAGTGACATTTTGGGACATAAACCAACGCTAATAACTTTGCTGTTTATGAATATTATTTATTGAGATTTTACTTATAAAATAACAAGGGCTTTTCTAATAAGCCCTTTAAGTATGTGTACTAATTAAAAAATTGTGGTATATATCAGTGAGTCATAGAGAGAGGTTATAATACAGGGTAGAATTAGGATAGGAAAAAAAAATACAAATAGGTAATACGAATTAAATAACACAAAAACATACCTACACATATACTTAATACTTTTATATTTATTTATTTAATATAACAATTTATAAAGAAAAGAAAAGACAAGAAGAAGGAAAAACAGTCATAGGGAACGCTTATTTCTATACAAAACTCTTCCAGCATACCTGCGAAAAAAAAGTACTATATTGTGGTCGGGTTCCAGTCTTAACCGTATGCAGCTGGATACCAGCATTTTACTTGGAGCGACTATCCTTTTTGATCTCTATAACCAAAGTGATTATCTGAGTGACAAGATACTCTTTGGCAGGACTGTTGTCAGATTTTGGCTTCTGATTACCCAAGAGATCTACGCTTTGGAACGTGCAATTTAGCTTCACTTCTTTTTTTGACTGACCGACATTTTGACAATTCAAAAGTGCCTGTAATTAGTCTATTTGAAATAAACGTTTCTGATTTCATAACGACTGTCAAAGATCTACAAATCACAGCCGAGACCAAGTACTCATGCGATTTCAAAAACAGTTTTCAGAAGCAATATAAAGCAGTAGGCAAAAATATAAGATGTTGGAAATAGCTAAAAAAAATACATTCAGATCCGGATTTACTACTTCCCTAATACTAAAGTTTAAGTAAAACTAGTTAACTCTTATAAAATCGTTCTACCGGAAGAAAACTAAAGTGACACGTCGCATGACTGAAGTAAAACTGATCGTACACGGGCGACACAAGACGGCCACTAATGTTGAGACCCCCTGGTCGTTGCCTGGTACCTAGTGGAGTGGTAAGGTTGGGGGCCTTATCATGATGTGTTAAAATATAAAGCGTGCGAGCAAGAAAGCTTCCACCGTAGGCGCGGGATTGTGGACGGCGAGCAATGGGTAGCTTGCTGTCCGACCGTCCGGTAAACGTTCGAACCGAGCCCAAGTCGTCGACGGCGCCTCATGGAGTGGTCAGCAACTGTAGAGGCCCAACAAGGTCAAAGCCTACTGGCGCCAAGGGTCTTGTTCCGATAGGCGGGCTTAGCTCCGGTAAGAAAAGCGACGAAAGAACGGGGTAGGTTTTTTAGTCAGTAAGAGTCTAACATCATCTCTCGCTCCGACCAAAGGCCGGAGGATATCATTTGATTGCTTTTTACCCACCGAAAAAAAAAAAGACGTGTGGCACTCGGGGACTGCCGCGGTAAAGCTATTGCATAGCATTTTTTATCAACTTATGCAATAGACCTCGCCAACAGCTGCTTAACCCCACCCATCCAAAACCAGACCTCGCGAACAGCTGCTTAACCCCACCCATCCAAAACCAGACCTCGCCAACAGCTGCTTAACCCCACCCATCCAAAACTAGACCTCGCCAACAGCTGCTTAACCCCACCCATCCAAAACCAGACCTCGCTAACAGCTGCTTAACGCCACCCATCCAAAATGAGACCTTGCCAACAGCTGCTTATCCCCTCCCATCCAATACCAGACCTCGCCAACAGCTGCTTAACCTCTTCCATCCAAAACCAGACCTCGCCAACAGCTGCTTAACCTCTTCCATCAAAAACCAGACCTCGCTAACAGCTGCTTAACCCCACCCATCCAAAACGCCGACAGCTGCTTAACCCCACCCATCCAAACACAGACCTCACCAACAGCTGCTTAACCCCACTCATCTAAAACCAGACCTCGCCAACAGCTGCTTAACCCGACCCATCCAAAACCAGACCTCACCAACAGCTGCTTAACCCCATCCATCTAAATCCAGACCTCGCTAACAGCTGCTTAACCCCACCCATCCAAAACGCCGACAGCTGCTTAACCCCACCCATCCAAACACAGACCTCACCAATAGCTGCTTAACCCCACCCATCCAAAACCAGACCTCACTAACAGCTGCTTAACCCCATTCATCTAAAACCAGACCTCGCCAACAGCTGCTTAACCCCACCCATAACCAGACCTCGCTAACAGCTGCTTAACCCCACCCATCCAAAATGAGACTTTGCCAACAGCTGCTTAACCTCTTCCATCCAAAACCAGACCTCACCAACAGCTGCTTAACCTCTTCCATCAAAAACCAGACCTCGCTAACAGCTGCTTAACCCCACCCATCCAAAACGCCAACAGCTGCTTTCACTCATTTGTTTTCTTATCGGTCACCACGCTCAAAAAACAAATGAGTTTACGGAATTTCTGGATTCGGTCTCCACGCTCAAGGCCCGCGATAGAAGCTATGCAATAGCTTAAAAACCTATATAGCTTCATTTCTTTAACAGTTCAGTTTGGGGCGTTAAATAGATCGCGGTAAGAACTTATGGTAGAGCATCTGAAGATAAAAGTGGCTGCAAAGCTAGCCACTTGTCGTCGCGCAGTGACAACCACTTGTCGTCGGTGGTAGACGGTTGCAGACGATGACCGTTTTTTATGTAAATATGCTTGACGAGATCGAATTTCTATAAATATTAGTTATAGAAACAGATTCATTATTCCAATCTGTGTTAAAAAGTACTACGTAGGTGCAATGCCTTCGATTCGAAATAGTGAACTGAAGCGAAGGGAGAAAGGGGTGGAGTATTGCGCGATTGGCGTGTGTGCTCTGTGCTGGTCACAAAAAGTGAGCAGCGTCGATTTTATGCACGTGGCGACCACTGGCGTCATAATGTGCGGTGATTCCATATAGAGTGTATTAAAATAATCTACACACTAACTAATATTATAAAGAAGTATAGTTAGTTTATTTTTATTTTAAGGAGGAATCTCTGGAAGAACTGGTCCGAATGCTAAAATTTTTTCACCAACGGAAAGCTGTTTTATACCTAAGTGGCATAGGCTTTATTTTATGTATGCGGGCGAAACTGCGGCCAAAAGCTAGTAGAAAATAGATTGGTCTTGGCATTTCGTGGTTACAGTCGGTAGCTCGTCTGCAGCCAAACTTAAGAAATGTTCATAAGCCCAAGTCTCGTGAATGTCTCCATTACTTTTAGCTTTACTTATAAAAGAGTTTCCAACGAGTTTAGTATGGAAAAACTTTTCTCTCAGCTTACTATTAGTGACATCTGGCTGTGGTAAAAGTAGCCTACTAAGTTTTTGATGGGGTCTACGTCTGCTGATATCTAGACAGTACGAAATGACTTTATACCAAACTCTTGAATTAACTTTTTATAGGTTTTAGGTAAAACTGACTGGGTGAGAATTGTCAAAAACCGGATAATGGCTAAGCCCCAAGCCGGAGACACCCGAAGAATCGAAAATCGCAGAACGATCTCTGGCCGGCGGACGGCGATCCATGTGTACCTCAGTCCACCTTATAGGACGAAGGCATCTTATGGGAACCGAGCCTGAGTCGTCAACGGCGCGTAGTGTTGCACACATTCCTCAAAGAGATGTCAGCAAAACCGTAGGCCCAACAAGCCCAATGCCTGCAAGGGCCATGACAAAACTTCTGAAAAGGGTACTCGCGGTCTTACTGTGCACACGGGCCACAAAGAATGCCGCTTCTAGCTTCTTTTTGAGGCGGCCTTTTTTGAGGCTCGTGTGTGGCGGTGCCGTCACAAAAAAAAACGCTTCAAGCGCCTTCAAGCTTCTCCGGACACAAGGTGTCGTGCGCTTCAGCTGTTTTTTGCGGCCGCTTCTAGCTTTTTTTTGTGACCGCTTCTAGCGTTGTTTTGTGGCGTCGTTTTTTTTAAGGCTCGTGTGCGGGAACGCTTAGAACGCAAAAGGCGTCTGAAGGAACATAAGTGTGATTTTAGTCAGTAAAAGTCTGACACGCCCACTCACTCCACCCAAGAGCAGAAAAAGTCATCAGATGATACGTCAACTCAAAAAAAAAACTGGTACCTATTACTTAAAATATTTTTTTATTTCGAGTATGTTCTCTTCTTTCACATGGGCGAAGTCATGGGCAGAAACTCTATTGGCGTCCTACCAATAAACAATAAATTAAACCTTGCATCTAGACTCTACTTCCGTCTTCGTCACATAAGTCACTTGGTACTTTTTACAAAATGCTGAAAAATGTATAATACTGCAAACAATTTATAATATGTACTAGATACCTTACAGTTTATACAGCTAGGTCTCAAGTCCTTTTAAAAGTCCATCTGTATATTGCCAGTGATCGTTATCGGAGCGAGTTTGGATCGCGCAGTTACATCGTCGGCGATTTAGCGGAAGCCATTGATGGCTGTGTGGCCTGAGAAACAGCGGGGGCGGAAACCCGCTAGGGAAGTAAGATTGTTCGAAAGAATACAGTAGACATGTGTATCCGAGTACTCAGCCAAACTGGCAGCGCGGTGCGGGAAGCGGGGCGAAACAGAACGAGTTATAACGTGAGTTGCTCGCACGCTAACCGTGTCAAACAGTGCCCACTGCTTCCTACACCCACGTTTGCAGTTTAGCCCACTACTGTAGGAAAGGCATTCAAAAACACTAATGAGTTATGAAAACAGTAATAATCTATCATCTAAGTCAAATCTAATATTAAAACATAATGAAAATTTGCCCGACATAGGAAGTGAACCTTAGGTAATTCAGTAGTTGCGTGAAAAATGTTATGTTACATAGCTAACTTAGTCCTGAAAATGAGAGTCGTTTGAATGATTTGAGATAAAAAAAAATTGTTAATAGGCTCGCGTTTAATCACTATCGCACCTGATGAAAGCGGCAATGTGATTGGCGATGGAGCACGCCTGCCTAGAAGAAGTAACCTATTCACTTTTGAATTAAATATCCCCAGATTGTAGCTACCAGAGAATACAGACTCCGGCAACGAATTCGACTCCTTATCTGTACGCACAATTAATGTGAAAAACGTTTCGGGAACACGTTTTCGTTTGCGTATGAGTTGGATGTCCACCATAATTATACGGGTGGTGCATCACCGTAAGTCTAGTGGTCTGGTGATGGTACGGACTTGGCGGGATTAAAATATGAAAGTTTTTAAATTGAAAGATTGTTTTTCCAGTCTTCACTTCCTGGCCCCACAAAAACTAGGTGTGAATGTGGACGCACGGCGCACATCCAATAACACGGCGAGTGGCGCACTAAGCCAGCATGGCGTTTAATGGGCGTGTAGGTACACAGTGGCCGCCAGCCAACGCTTTTCACACCATTACGTTATCTGTTTACCGTTTAGTCAACAGACGTAGTTTTTTTCTTTCGTATTTACTAGCTGCTGTCAGCGCCTTCGCCTGTGAGATAGTAGAAAATTTTCCCAAGGACAAAACAAACTTTCGAGATTTAAAAAAAACCTATGAGCTATTCCAGGATATGGTCTACTCGTGTACCATGTTTCCCCCAGCTGTTCAAGCGTGAAGAGGTATCAAACATACACACGCACATACATACTTTCGCCTTTAGGTTTCTAGTGTAGTTATTAGTGTTATGTACAATTGCCGTCACGAATCTTGAGCGCTGGCTTCAAGTTGCGCCGAAGTCAAATATTCGGTCTCTTTAGTGGTGCGAAATGAGACGCGGGGGCAGGGAGTGTCAGTGATTGGCTCGCGCGCTATAGACGTCACTCCTGATTCGTTCCCTGCGTTGCTGCATGTATCTAACAACGAAAACGATTGGCTCGCCAGTGTATGGAATGCGCAAAGCTATCCCCACTCTGACGCCGAGTGCTCAAGATCCGTTTCGGCAATTGTAATAGTATGATTCACCATTTTTAGGGTTCCGTACCTCAAAAGGAAAAACCTTAACCCTTATAGGATCGCTTTGTTATCCGTCTGTATAGACATAACATGACAGACGTCTGTATACTGTCTACTCTACTAAGAAACCATATAGATACTCAGGTCTGCGGTCCCATGAAGCTGTGAAAAAATCAAACTTCTAAGTTAACAGTAGTTAGTAGTTTGACACTCTCAAGGGAATAAAAATTCTTCCTGTTGACTTAAAATCCTGTTTGGTTAAGATCTTATAGCACAGGTTTAGGAATAAATTTGAAAACCGTAAATTTGTTATTACGCAACAAAAAAAAAAAACAATTCGGAAAAATCTTCAAGACTCTATTCGGGAATTTAATTATTTACGTAAGTTTGTACGGAACTTTTAGTACGCGAGACCGACTCGCACTGTTCTAGTTTTTTTTTTATTATTAATTTCCCAGCCGATCATGACCACTCATATTCCCATGCCGTCAGCTGATTCCCAAAGCAAGTGAGCCAAAGCCTGTAGGCCACAATGAGGGGTTCAGAAGTTCGTGCTCGAGTACTGCTGAGTGGCTAGCGACCTACTTCCCGTAATCGACGAGCCCCGAGACGAGATACATTTGGTTCTATTTATCGACTGAAAAGACTTTTGTGTAGTATGTCAGAAGAAAATACGAAGACAGCCTTATTGGTATGCATAGCTTTGAGGGTACCTACAATTCACTAGTTAATGAAGTCAAGAAGATAACATATATTATATGTCAGTGAAGTCGGAAGCTTGAGCACGAATGAACGAGTTAAGTGAAAAATGACACATGTCACTTTGACAGAATCCAGGGATGACGTTTGCACGAACCGAGCAAATAAAAGTTCTGACCGCAGAGGTGCAGCGTTCTTTCCTCTGTCGGCAGCCGTGCGAACAACATCTAGTTTAGAAACTGTCTCACGGCTCGTTGTGAAGTGAATACCTAAAGCTATCATCATAATGAGTCAATTATGTGCTCAAGAATAGTTTGTTTATTGCTCGTTACACAGTTATCGCCCACAGAGTTCCTAAACACACCTTCGATGGTTATCAGCATCCTTTGCCGACATATACGTTGCCCCACACTAGATCTATATTGTGGATGTGTTTATAAACGTAAAAACTCACGTAGGTACTTACTCAAGAAACCCAGGCGCGGAACTAATAACTGTAGGCAACAGATCTGTCCGTGAGCTGCGCACTCTGACACCAACTATGCTGTTAGACAAATCAAAAGCCTCAGAGACTCTTATTGGCCTTGTTGTTTCTCCCAATAGACGCTATCTTTTTTAAGGTGGAAAATCATTCAATCACTTTGGGCGTGTCACCTTTTACTGAATAAAAACAAACCTATGTTTGTCTTTGCCTTACGTCCCCGGGGTTTCCTTTCGGACTACCCATGAATTTTATTCTACCTAAGAATCGAATTCAAGACCTTGAAGTCTCAAGTTTCCAAAAAAAAAAGGAATAAACACTACACATTCTATGAATCAATAAGTTCTGTTTTCAAAACACCAACGACACATTTGGCTTGAGGTTGGTTGTGTTGTGTACCAAAAAATAATATCCAAACGTCTACTAAAACAAAATCCAGCCGTATGATCTCTTCTAAGAAAAGTTTAGTACATGTAATAAAAGACAGAACATGAGTAGAAATAGAATATAGAAACATCAAATCACGCTAAAGTACCGAAACGTCTAATTTGCGCTGAACTATAAAGTCTTAGTACAAATAGCTGTACTACAGTGAACACGACGGATAGTCTTCTTAACATCTTGACCCAATGCTATACAGATCGCGAGTAGCGGAAGCAGTCAGGGCAATAACGAAAAATGATTCATAATAAAAACAAATTGTCGTTTATCTTTGTTTTTATTTTTAGTTTGTTTAAGTTGTAAGTTCTCCTAGCTGTAATAAATAAATATATAATGTGTCATATAGTTTTGGGGAAACTGTTTTGTGTTAAAGATTTTTTTACGAAAATTTAAAATATGAATTTCAGAAGAAATTTACGAAAAAATTAATCAGTCACTTGATAACCTCTTTCTGTTGTTAAATTCATTTAAAAAAATTGTAATTCTGGCCGTGTAAAAATATTCGATATTAACAAATCGATAAACTGGTAATGGAAAACTGTGTGTTGAAAGACAAGATTTGACACATCAATGTTTAAAGCTTACTTTGTAAGTACATCAATAAATAGTCTGCATTACTCTTTCTGTACCTATCAAAATCTCACGCCTAGCTTTATAGTGACACTGCTTGTGTATTTCTACATCTGCAATAGAGAAAAACCAAATAGGTACAAATGCAGAGTAAACACGCGTCACCAAACAGCGAGTCAGTAACAGTTTTGCTCTTCTGTCAATTCAACAAATCACAGAGTCATAAGACCTCGTATATTAAAAAAGCTGTATCGCTTTCTATATAGCCATAGCCTTACGCTAGATGTAGCCCGCCCGCGCTATCGGGGCAATTATCTGAATCGACGTTTTTGCACTGAACTAACTGAAGTCTGCGAGGAAACAACCGACTTACGCTTCTACTACTGTTTATTAGCGCCCTGGGCCATTTGAAGATGATAAAGGATAATAGAATTAGCTGTTTTCATTTTCTTGAATTTCTTGTATTTATCATGAAAGCTCTATACAGAAAGGGAAAATAACAGTAAAATTTCTTAGATTATTTTTTGTACTAACCAGAGAAGGCAGCAGAGACTACGGTATATATATATATATTATATATATATATATATATATATATATATATTTAAAGTTAGTAAGTAATTTAGTTTATGTACTGTAAATACTCCTTCATCATGTGATATCAAAAACTTAAAGAATTTTACGTGTAAAATGACCTTAATTAACTGGCTTGCTCTTTTATCGTACGAACAGACAGAGGCAATTTTAAAGCAATAAACAACAACAATACGGCTATAGTATTTGGCATACACAAGTGCACACATACACTACACACACCACACACATTTACTACGCGCAAAAACCTTGATTTTAAGCAAGCTTGTTTTTTTTTTATACCTATTTTTACTTCTTATTATTCATTTTGTTGTTCCATTGTTTACAACAATCTCGTAGCTTAGTATAAAAAAACCGAATTTCTACATGTCCACCCGCTACAATGTTATTATAAAGTTATCTCAGCTCAGGTCCCCAAGATACAGGTTCTACCTAGTTTGGGGACCACCATCTAAATATATGTAAAATCCCTAATTAGTTACAGACAATATTAATGATTATGTAATAGTTTTAAGGTATTCTTCATAATAATATATTGTAACAATGAACAATAAACATTATTCTTATTCTTATCAGGACTTCTTTGGATTGTTGAAGAAGTAATGGTACGTTAAAAATAAAGGAAATAATCACTAATTCAATTTTTAAAAGAAAATACTAGCTGTAAAAACAGGGCTGTTAGGACGATCAACATTCATCATCATTCGTGCACTGCAAGATAAAGCGTTCCTTTAATGGCCTGTCTTATGTGACTCGCGACCATTGGATGCTCACCAGGTCAACGGTCCGCCTTTCAGAACAGACTTCTGGCAATCATTATCACTGAAAGAAAATCACTGCTCGTACCTTAGATCCTGTATAAATGAACATAAGCAATCATTTTGTAGGTGAATAGAGCAATGGCATCAATAATAAAAAAACCCTAAACAACATCACATAAATCTACATTCTTCAGATATAAAATCACGTAGAAGAATCACGTTATTATCATGTTCATGCCAATCTTTCCCTACGCGCGCTAATAAAACGTATTGGCGTGTAATCATAGCGTTACATTTACAATAAGGTTACGCCTGTAGGCTCTCACGATTGCCCTTTGGCGCCCCTTGGCGGCAGTAAACAGGATCTAGTGAGAAGCCCCTACTAACTGTTGAGAGATGACGAGATTAGATTTTTTTACTACTCGTATTTGACTGAATAATTTTTAAAGGCATTTTCAATTTTAATCAGTTTATTTATTTAGTTTCGCCTTGTGGTTTACCAGAGAGCTATGGAGCGCAGCATTCTGGTCTAATAGACGTGGGCAAACTGACTGCCAGGCTCAAATGGGACTGGGCGGGTCATGTCAGCTGCATGCACAAAGACCGCTGCGGAGCGTCGCCACACAGTGGGTTCCTACTGTAGGAAAACGCCGTCGAGGCCGGCCTACAAAGAGTTGGCGGGATGAGGTTAGAGACGGCGCAGGAGATGAAAGTTTGGAAGGACTTGGGGGAGGCCTGTGCCCAGCTGTGGGACAGTAATGGCTAGTAATATATATATATATATATTTAGAACCGGTTTTTATGACGGGTAGGCACGTTTTTTTCATGACATGTTAAAATGTTAGTCGTGCGAGCGAGAAAGAGGGATGGAGCCATACACACTATATGTAGTTCCATGCCTTTATAATATAATAATATTAATAATATTCCACAACTATCCAACTAGACCAACAGGCAAGTCAAAACAGTGTCAAAGTAGTGGCAAAGTCTTTAACAGTTCAGTTTAGGTCGTCAAATGGGTTGGCGCTTGGCGCCTTCGCGAGCCATCTAGCGCGTATCAGTGCAGCCGGTCGCTCACAATCAACAACATTATTTTGTTCCACTTCGTTACTCGACAGATGACTCACTGCGGTCTAGATGCTAAGCGAGCTAACCATCAGTGCGTTCTCAAACTTAAAAAGAGCCTCGCTAATTTAACAAGGAATTTATTTTTCAATGTACACCAAGCATACATTTAATACAACTCGCTTAGCTTATGTTGAATTTCCTCTGAACAAACCTAAGACTGATTAAATCTGTCAAACCTAAGTTTGTTAGAATGTTTGTGGTAATGTAAAAAATATTTCACAATATCATGACTTATTTTCATAGAACCGAAGCCGACTAAAGGTGAACGCGCTCTTATCCGAACCAAATGCACCGAAAGAATCGCAAAAAAGGGTTTTAGAATTCTTTATATAATATCCGATGAAACACCTAACCGAGTCGAATCATCCGAATCTGGAAAGACTAGTGTGAAGAAAAATTCTTTCGATTCGTTCGGCGAGTTCGGTTTGAATAAATATGCGTATACCCGAAGCGAACGCCGACGTTCGCTCACACATTTTTTCATTGTGTCTCTAATTACGTTATTCGAAAGGTTAAGTATAAACTAATAACTAACCACAGTTTTTAATGGTACAAGATTTCCGTAAAATCTTTCCTACTATTGTTTTACTGTTCTATGTTAGGCAAAATTCAGTGTACCAATAGTAGAGGTGACGTCATCTCGCTCCCTTTACAGCCGAGTTCAGAGAAGGTTACTGGTTGTCACAGCGGCTATAGCTACTAGACGATTATCCTTCATATTCGCTTAGTAGGCGGAAACTATACAACTAACTATATGCTATTCCTTTTGTGAGGAATACTGCGGTTGTTTATTTATTTTTTTTATCTTTTGGCATTGATTGATCTACGAATCTGACACAGATAAAGTCAAGGCCACAAGCAATTAATGCTAGCAAAGGAGGAGGCCGACCGTATCAGAAAACGGCGCTCACAGCGCCCCAGCTGCCGCCGGGATTCCGATCCCGATTTCCAGCCACCGTAGGCGCGAGCTTGCGGACGGCGAACAATGGGTAGCTCACTGTCCCACCGTCCGGTAACTGTCCGGACCGAGCCCAAGTCCCTCACGCCCACTGTTCCCTCGCGCCTCAAGGAGTTGTCAGCATCAGCAGGGGCTCAGCTAGGTCGAAGCCTACTGGGGCCAGAGTTAGCTCCGAAAGGTAGCTCAGCCCCGGTATAAAGGCACGAAGGAACGGGGTGGGTTTTTTGGTCAGTAAGAGTCTGACACTATTTCCTGCTCCGCCCAAGGACGGGGGATATCAATTGGATGATGTATACCCACCGAAAAAAAAAGGCCACTAGCAAATTTCGACAATAAAACAAGACATCACTTTTAAATCTGTATCATTTTAAATCTAAATTATTTAATATTATAAAGAGGATAGATTTGAGTTTTTGTTTCAATACTCAATACTTTATTGCATTCCATATGTACATAATATAGATGGTATAAAAATATAGATAAGACCAATATGGACCCTGTCGGGCACAGCAAAGCTAGGAGAGAGGATGAAGGCTAATAAAATAAAGATATTTCACTTATTATTGTCATCATTATTAATAAATTATGTGCCTATCTATTTAAATTAAATTGTGTATGCATGTTATTAAATAATTATGTGTATTATATAATTATATATTATATATTTATTGTCGTTATTATTATTAAATTTTGTTATTGTTAAAATTAATGTATTTATATTATTATAATGTCTTAAATTAACTAATTTATGTCAGGTATTTTTATTATTTTTTTCGTCATTATTATTAAATTATGTATTTATTTAAATTAATCATGGTATTACTATGTCTGTGTATCAGGTTGATAAATTGTGTTAGATATTTTAATTTATTTTTGTCATGATTATTTATAAATTGTCAGATATTTTATTATTAACCTTTTGAATGTCTTAAGTTACACAGTTCGACATAAGCAATTGTCTTTCTATTGTGTCTCTAATTACGGCATTCGATGAGTTAAATTGTCATTATTCAAATTAATTTATTTATGTGTATTATTGTTACGTCATTGTATAAGTAAATTAAATGTCAGGTATTTTTATTTATTTTTATCGTCATTATTATTAAATTATGTAAATTGTTATTTATAATTTGTCATTTAGGTATTCATTTAGGCTATAGTAACATTTGTTTATAAGAAAAAGTTTCAATTTATGGATAAAGATGTTATCTTTGTCTAAATTCTTTATAATTTCCGGTAACTTATTGTAGATTTTTATGGACATCACAAGGGTACTATTGGAGTGCATTTTTAGTCGCGATGGTGGTAAGTTTAGTCTATTTTTATGTCTAAGCATAATTTTTGTTTGTATATCTTCTCTTTTTGTAAAGAAATTTGGATACTTACGCACGAACTTACATACTTCAAATATGTAGAGACAGGGTAGGGGTAAGATCTGTAGTTCCTGGAAATGGGGTTTACAGCTGTCGGTGTCTTCAATATTTACCAAGATTCTAATTAGTTTGTTTGTTTAATACGATTTTTCGAAATCGGTTGTGTAATTTTTGAATTTTTGAGTTACAAAAATGACACAACCGATTTCTTTCATCATTAAATTGCTACATTTTTACTGAGTAATAGGGTAGTTCTCTGATATCGGTCCGATTTGAAAAAAATTAGAGAAATTTTAGATTTTGAAAATCTTACTGTGAAACGAAAATATGGCTGCTTATAAGTACTATGTGTAAATATTTTCGAATTGCATCGATAAATATCCGAGATATAGGTCGCTGAAGTTTTTATTTGTAATGGTAATGATTTTTCATCTTAATGGAATGATATTGATTGACTTCTTTGGCGAATATGTCCTACACAAAAATATTTTTGAGAGACAAAAAATCTCCAAAAATCTTAGCGCTACATATAAAAAGTCAACAACAATAAACAATCAAAATATCAGCAAATCATCGACGTTATCATCTTCATCTCCATCATTTTCTTTTTCGTGTTCTTCGTTCTTTTCATATCTCCCTATTGCTTGCTTTTTCTGATTTCCCAAAAAATATCTGTTATATAAATTACTAGTTATTTCAGTTTTATTTTCTTTACCTTTGAGGTAGAGAAAATAAAACTGAAATAACTAGAGGCCTCCATCTTTCAGGGTAGGTAATGCAAATTTTTTTTCATAATTTTATAGGTAGCTAGTTTTTCTTCACGAATTTTCGCAACTTTCGGCATAATTTTACTTAGAAATAAAAAATAATAACACGCTGAGCATACCACTTTGGACTATTCAAAGTTATTTAGACGGAAAGACGAACAGATAAACTGACAAACCAACAAACAAATGGACAAAAAGATAAACGGACAAACAGAGAAACCAACAAACAAACAAACAAACAAACAGACAAACAGACAAATAGACAAACAGACAAACGGATAAACAAAGTAAATAAAACAAAAAAAAATTGTGCTAGGTCATCTCCGTCAGCTTCGTTTCGTTTTTATACCTACGGTTTTCTATTGTGGGATACACCTAGCTAAATGTCTTCAAATCAATCAACTGTACTCGAATCTCCCAAAATTTTAGTACCTATTTTTTTATGTAACCAGACATGTGATTGGTACGAAATGAGAGAATCAACCAATATAAGCTTTATTACATTTCCAAAAAATAGAATCTAATAACAATAATGTAAACCAAAGTATGAAAATGTTGTTGAGTGGACCCGTGGCATGCAGCTAGTCTATAAACAAACTCACAACAAAAAAAAATCCTGTGAAGCAATTTAAATTTTTCCTAAACCGATTATTCTCCGTGATTGAACCACATGTTGATGACAGGAGTCTGTGTCGACGACAAATTATTCACGGTGGCCGGACGGCCGGTCAGCCGGTCGGCTCACCGGACCGCAGCGGCGGCGCGCTGTCTGAGGAATAATATGGAGGAATTTACACTCGTAATGCCCGCCATATACGTTACTGTCCCCACACAAAAAACGCCGCTTCAAGCTTCTTTTTGAGGCGGCCTTTTTCTGTGACCCGTGTGCGACAAAAAAAAAACGCTTGAAGCGGCTTCAAGCTTCTCCGCATACAAGGTGTCGCGCGCGTCAGCTTTTTTTTTGTGACCGCTTCTAGTGTTTTTTTTTTTGTGGTGGCGTTTTTTTGAGGCCCGTTTGGAAGGACGCTTAGGGTATACCTGACAGGTTTGCCTGTACAGTTGAGTTGTATAGGTAAACCGGAGCGTGTATGTAGCACACTTGTGCAGGTTTCCATACAAGCTTACCTGACAGGTATAACTATGCAGGCAAACCTGGCTAGGATATGCCTGACAGCATATCCTAGCGTGTATGGGTACCTTAAGTGTGCTCGCAGGCTGTGACAGGACTTTGTAGATGAATTCAGACCCTTAATAAATCAATGACTGATCCTACTCAGTATCAGATTTCATGTCAAATGACACAAAATAAATACTTAATTACTCGTACAATAATACCCCTAGACACGCTCTCAACTGAATTAACTTTTGTCATAAACAATACACTTTGACTTTGGCTAATCATTCGACATAGGTAACAATTTTGATGTCATGTCATATAATTTGACACTAGATTTATTTTTAGACATATTTTTAATGAATGAGTGTGTTCTAAAATGACTTTCAACAGTTGGCAGCACTGAGGTGCCCGGTCCAGGCACCTGCCAAAACGCTTATGTTAATGACATTAGTTCCGTAAACGTCATATATAAGTTTTCAAAGGAAAAGACCTGACGGCAAAGTGGAGCAACATCCTACAACGTTAAGGATACATCTACAGTATTCTATCAAAAGTAATTTAAGTAAGGCCGATCGCTGCGTTACGCGGGCGCCCATACGGTCCCATACAAAAATGCTCCGTTCTGGAAGCCTTTCCCCGCGCCCGTTTTACTACGTAATAACACATCAAAGTTCTCCATCAACACGACTAAATGCACACCGTTAAAATTGAACTAGCGACACTGCGCAGGTAATAATCCGGTTTCCTCAACGGGGACCGCCGCAAACGATAAACGCGCGACGTCACGCGACGGGTGCCCGCGCGTGCGTCCGTCGCTTTCTCCCGTTTAACGTAGCGTTGGCCCTAACAGTGCCTATATTGGTCTGAAACGTTATGCAAAGTTAAAAGATTGAAGCTGCCTATGGCAATCTACGCTGGAATTATAACAGTTCTCTAGCTAAAGAAACGAAGCGCTTTAACCATGTTAAACCTTACAAGTCGTCAAAAGAGAGAGATGTGCTGTAGACCGGTCGTTAATGGCCTATACTCTGTTCAAAATAACATTAGACATTTATGAAAACATCAACAACAACATGGCATGACAAATGGCGGCTGCAGTAAATAGTTGGTATTGTAACCACTTTTTACTTTTTTTTTTTCGATGGGAAATATCATCTTATGACAACCCCCGCTCTTGGGCGGAGCGGGAGATAGTGTCAGACTCTTACTAACTAAAAAACCCATCCCGTTCCTTCAAGCCTTCATACCGGAACGGGATGGGTTTTTTAGTCAGTAAGAGTCTGACACTATCTCCCGCTCAATGCCATCCTTATGCCTACGAAATAGAACTTAAAATCGGTTGAACAGACAGTAACAAGGTTTCTTTAAATGTCAAATCATAATGCGAATAGGGTATAGCGTAGTAAACAATTTCAGTAGAATACAGGGCCAGCTTATAATAGTTTGATTCCAACTGACGTGTGATATACTTTACATTACATAATTATTCAATACTTACATTATTAAAAGTACCACTAAGTATATGAAGTGGGCTTCTTTTGATTGGCATAATTATGATGATGACATAATATTCAGTGCAAACACTCACCACAGCATTTCGCGAGTAAGGACTTACCTGAAATCAATAAAATAACATGTAATTAACACCAAACGCAAACCATATTGTTTACGTTCGACAACATATGTTTGTGCAGCCAGCATGCAAACTGACAATCAGTCGATATCAACAATCTATGTTTGATTTGTGCATTTTTTATTTTTTTGTATCACGATAAATACATGCACTATTGATATTGATAATGCATGAATTATTATTATTAGAAAAGCTAGTTAAATGCCGTAAAATAGCATCTAGATGATTCAGAAGATCTGGTTGAGACTAACTTAGGGAGGTAACCGTTTGATGACGCTGTTCGTATGTATGACGTACAGACAGCGTCATCAAATGATTACCTCCCTTAATTACGGTATTTTAATGTGAACAGGGTACCCAATAGTTGCAGCTGTCTGTACCAGGGAGGCATAGCACGAAAAGAAAAAGATTTATATTCAGTAGTAGGAAACATTTCTAGCGTGGACAATGTTTGTAAAAAAGATTTTGCTCTCACTCAAACCCCAAGCGAATCATTCGCGAGCGTTCGCGATTTGCGCCATTCGGTTAAACATCAAGCGAACGCCAGTGTCCGCATAGATTACAAAATTTTGAGCGAGGATAATAATATGTATCCAAGAACGTAAATAAAAAGTTCTTCCTAAAGTAGTCTGTAAATATCGAAAAAAAAAACTAAAAAAAACTAAAACTCGACCACGAAAAACGACGACGCTGAAAAAGTATGAAACAAGATTTTCAGGATGGTAAAAAACAAGAACAGAACATAAAGAAAAGCCGCAGTCACACGTTATAGATACCAACCAAAACACTATAATAACCTGTGACTACGGCTTTTCTTTACGTTCGAATTTCAACTCCTTTAAAGGAGTTGAAATGATTATTTCTTGCCCCATTTTTTTTTAATTTTACGCAAAATTTCATATAAGCCATACATTACTACACAATACTATCCACCATTAACTCCCGTTACCGCCACATACAAAACTCTCTACGATTCCTATCTCAAACGGATCCCATCTCCAGCCGGTGTGAAACGGTTCCGGATATGAGGTCGTGTGCCGGAAATACGGCGCGTCTTGGTGAGCCGACCTGGCGGAAGAGGTTGGCTTATTTGCTGTTCGTATTAGGTGTGTGTGTGTGTGTGCGCATTGTTTTATGGAAGAGAGGATATGAATTCGCTTTCCGTTTCCTGATGTCTTGTGAAGTTGTTTGTAAAATATAATAATTGTTGTTTACTTAACTTTTTTTGTGTGTGTGTAACGTAATGTGTAAGTAATGTAATGTGGCCAAATACATTTTTCGGGTTTATATCTAAGTAGGCAAAAACAACACTTAAAGCATCACTTTGTTGTCCATCTTTTGTCTGTCCGTCTGTCCCTCTATCCGTCTGTCTGTCTGTCCGTCTGTCTGCCTGTCTATAATAAATATAATGGTTTCGCCTTAGGTCATAAATGCAAAAATTTCATCATCAATTACTTCCAATTTAATTATCTATAATGATTTACCGATAAACAAGCTACCATAAAGTATAAATAAGTCACCCATTTTACCTAATTATCACTTATTTTTCTACACCCGAAGTGAACACATCATTACGTTGTGCTCGCCTTATCAGTTAGGTACTCACTTGCTACTGTTTGTGTAACTGTGAATTCTCATAATTGCATTGTTTTTGAGTGTTTGTGACATGGATTTCCAAGATCAAGGTATGTTATTACTAATTAGTAATATTTTTAAGTTTTAGGTTACTTATTATGACGTATTTTTATGTGCTACGCCCTACAGTATTTCTACCAAATATGTATCTTATAGACCTACAAAAAATTTCAACCATAATCGAAAACTCTCACATATCTTATAATATTAAAGATTGAACTGTTTTGAAATTTTGAAAATATTAAAGACTTGCGCATTTAGTTGTTACATAGCCTCTACGACTGCGTAGGCTCTGGCGTAACACGGTCTACGAAACATACGTAAATTATTATTTATTTATTTTTCAGGTACTTTGATTAAATGTTCTTTCTCAAGGATGCATTTATTTGGGATTTGTTCTGCCACAACTGGAACTGTTCCTCAAAAACATCAACACGTGTTGGAAACTATTCTAGCTTCACTGGATGAGGTCGAAAATGAAGACATTAGGAACTTAGATAGTAAGATACTCAATTTATGTAAAAATCTTGATTTTGCATAAGTAAAAGAAATTGAATGTGTCGAATTATTAAGGGATAATGAGAAGTGTATTCAAGAAAACGCGGACCTGCCCGGACCATCTTGCGAACGCGGACGTCCCAGGAAAGAATTTTCAGATTTGTCTAAATGCTGGAAACGTCTCAAGAATTATCTCAAGTAGACTTTGCTGTGAATGCACTACTCAATACTTCTGATACGTTTAATACTAGCCTAAGACTATAAGAATATAAATGCGAACGAGGTCTTATCCCTTTTTATCGAGGCTAAGTTGACGAAGCTTTTGTTATACATAATATGTATAATATATAAAAGAATACATATTTAATGATAACCCCTTCATGAACAGCGTTAATATCATATTCAGATGTATTTCCGAACGAGGGAGAATTTATTTCAAATATCGACTATTTAAATTTATATTAAACAGTATATATCATACAGTTTATTGTATATAATGTATTAATTTATGTAAATAAAGCATTAATGTACATTAGTGAAGTATTTTTTATTATTTACATTAGTTCAGGGGTTGAGTTCTGGGCTAGCCTAACGTCAATCATCAGCCTCATTGAAGCCCGAAACAGTCGCTGCAAACCAAGCCTGAGTAGTGCGTGCCTTGTGACCGGATGCTGATTCTGCTTCCCATTCTTCCATGTCTTGCTGAAAAAACCCTAGTATGTTACCAAAAAGAGAGGCTTTGCTATGCCATCGCAAACCAACAAGACATGGAAGAATGGGAAGAGGATTCTAACAATGTGTACAGCACTTGTATTTGATGTAGGTATCTATATAATTCCTTTATTTTAATTTCATTACAAGTTTCACCTACTTATTTTCACGATTTGAAAAAAATCAAGATCGTTCCTCATTTATTTTTAGCACCGAAGATACCAGTACGAAGTTTATTATGATTTATTGAACAACTTCCTCAAAAAGTCTCTAGTTAGCAAATATCTTTGAGTCAAAATTCACCTAAAAGCTTTTATAACTTGTATAATTTTCATTTTGATAGATGCTTCTATGAATCTTAATGTGCCAAGACGGCACTGCTATCAAGATGTATAAGGACTGCGTAAGGGTGCTGTTCTACCAGAGATGAACGAGTAGCTGGACGGGGTGTGAAGATGTGTAACAGTAATGTGGAAATGTGTAACTAGTTTTCGCCAAAACTTGTGTTGTAACAGGAGCTTGCGCTGTACGAAGATGTGTAGCGACAATATTAAACGATACATCACGGAGCCAGTTCATCTGAGCGCGGGCACACAAATTCCTCGCTAATGCGTGTCTCGTACATGTACGCAGAACACAAATCTCTCACTTTTATAAAGGCTAACTAACGGAACACTATTACATTGCCTTTGCCGTCTCTCTGCCCGTTTATTTTTACAAGGTAGACAATTTATATTTTCAGTGTGTACTTCATTTTTTTTTCACACTGTAACAACAAATACTTAGATATAAAACTTATACAAGAAACGTGATGTTAACGGTTTATGGTAAGAACGGCCGGCCAAGTCATGCGAATTGGACTCAGACACCAATCTGAGTCCAATTCGCATGATTTGGCGGGCTTGTTGTATGTAAAAATATCTAGTTCTGCTAACCCTTTTCTACCAGAGTTACGCTAAGCCGGGCTAGGCCAGGGAAATGACTTAATTGGTAGATTTTCCTCGCTACCTCGCAAGTCCTTAAAGCACCCTTAAAATCAAAACATACATTTTGATTGACATGACAAATCCGTCACTTGTAGAATATAGAAGTATTTCTCTTAAATCAAACACTTTGTCTGGAGATCATTAAATTGAAGAGTGTCCTAAAGTCGCTTTGCTTCATAAATATAGCGTGGGACGATTTTTATAGCCTGTGTCGACGCTTTGAAGCACTTCACTTAATTACACCGTTATCTCTTTACGTCCTGAGAGGCTAAGGTTGTGAGTAGAGTGCTAGTGTGGAGCGGCGCGATGAGCAGCAGCGAGTTTAGACCCGCCCAATTATGATTGGCCGTGCCTTTCCTATTAGGTATTGTGGCGTCTAAGGCGCGGGCCACACATAAGAGACGTAAGACTAGGACGCGTCGCGGACGGGGCGGAGACGAGACGCGGAGACGAGACGCGGACGGGACTTTTTAAATTATATAGAAGAGACGGGGCGGAGACGCGACGAAGTCGCGCAGTCAGCATTCAACAGTCTGATTGGGTGAGACCAGAGAGTGAGACCGCTCGCCCGGCGCGGCGCGGCTGGCATACCACCCCGCATCCCGTCCTCGTCTCCGCCGCGTCCGCGCGCCCGTCTCTCCTGTGTGTTTTGAACAAAGGGCGCAGACGTAAAAGCGCTGCGCCCGCGCTCCGTCTCTTCTGTATGTTTTGCGTCGCGACGCTTCTATACATTTTGTATGAAAGGGATGCGGTAGAGACAAATGTTCGCGCCCCGTCTGCGTCTTATGTCTCTTCTGTCTTTTTTTTTTTTTTTTTTTTTTATGGTGGGAAAAAATCATGCATTGACATCCCCTGCTCTTGGGCGGAGCGGGAGATAGTGTCAGACTCTTACTGACTAAAAGACCCACCCCGTTCCTTCTAGCCTTCATACCGGGGCTCGAGCGCCCTTTCGGATAACCCTGGCCCCAGTAGGCTTCGACCCGGCTGGGTCCCTGCTGTTGCTGACCACTCCTTGAGGCGCGCGGGAACAGTGCGCGCCGTCGACGGCTTGGGCTTGGTCCGGACAGTTACCGGACGGCCGGACAGCGAGCTACCCATTGCTCACCGTCCGCAAGCCCGCGCCTACGGTGGCCGGAAATCAGGATCAGAATCCCGGCGGCATGTCTCTTCTGTCTGGCCCGCGCCTAAGAAGGCCACATACTCATCAACTTGCAAATTGACAAGCCAACTATCGTAATGTGTGTTGCCAGTGATGACATAATAATATGGCTCCGAAACGTAGTCGTTCACAATGAACCTCATCAGAAGGCTTAAAGTCATCCAAAGGGCAATAGAAAGGACTATGCTCGGGGTTTCATTGCGTGATCAAATCAAAAATGAAGATATCCGCAGGAGAACTAAAGTTGCCGACATAGCACGAAGAATTGCCAAACTTAAGTGGCCATGGGCAGGGCACATTGCTCGCAGAATAGATAGCCGTTGGAGCCAAAAGGTTCTGGAGTGGCGACTGCGTACCTGAAGACGCAGCGGTGAAGGCCTCCTACAAGGTGAACCGATGACCTGGTGAAAGTTGCGGGAAACCGATGGATACGAGACGCACAGGAGTGTTCATTGTGGTGACACTTGCGGGAGGCCTATGTCCAACAGTGGACGTATATCGACTGAAATGATGATGATGGGCAATTACCCAGACCAGACATCATACTCGTCTGGACAGAGGATCCGCCCTTTTCAACGGAGGTTTCCCGGACTTAACATCCTGTTACACATACCTCTAAAATTTGAAGGGTCACCCATTCACAGACAAACGAAGAGTGGACAGCTTTGCTTGACCTTCAAATGACCCTTTCAACCATTATTATTTAGCTGAGAGTTTCTATATACTGTATTATAGTCTCCGATATCATAAATATTGCAGTCATAAATTCTTGAATTGGAAAAGCAATATTGCAGCACGACACATGCACAAATAAAACTCAAATAGGTATCGAAATTGGTCGCAGGAAACTGTCTTTCAACTTTATAGTGTGGAATTTTACGACAGCAGAATATTCAAGAAAAGCATAATCAGCCTCATATTTGTTTCCAGGAGAGGGAATGGGCCGTAATCCACCATGTAGGCCGTGGATGTCACATGTCTTCGAATTTTTGGTTCTAGGACATTCCGGTTTCATGTCCTTCACCGTTTTGAGAGTAATGGTGATGAAATAAATTACACAAATCAATGCGCCTGGGTTTTTTCAGATGGGAATTCATCCAATGACTTCTTCTGCTCTTGGGCGGAGCGGGGGCCATGTCAGAATTTTATTGACTAAAACCCAATCCTTTTTCTTCTTTACCTTCGTTCTAAGGCACCGGGGTACACTTTCGTATTTTTTTTTTATTGATTTAAGGGCTTGGTCGCTTAATGACCACATCGTCCACAGTACTGAAAACACAAAAACTTACTATCTACCTTAAGACTAACTCAAACAATGGGTACACTTTCGTACAACTCATAAAATGTGCCTGACTAGGTTTGAACCCGTGATCTACAAATCGAAAGTCGGGGCACTGATCCCATGTTATGCATAATTGTATTTCATTCTCAAGGTTTAGGCGAAAATGAAGATTGTTAAAATCATTGTAATGATTCAGGACTCAAGAGTACTCAACCAAGTCAAGTAACAAATTATTTTCAGGTGTACCCCGAGCTCGTAGGCGGCATGGTACAGTACTTGAGTTCATTGAACCACAAATAAATGTTTCCTTTACATTTTCTCAGACATTTGTACCGCGTACATTGAAGGACTGGAACAATTTGTCTGATCTTTTGATTATAATTTAGGAAACTTCAAGGCTAGAGTGAATAGTCTTGCATCACTGCTTACCATTAGGTGGGATCACAATCAAGCACTAGTTTACATCAATAAAAAAAAACGTAAAATAAGAGCCATTACAGTTAAGTTCTACATTTTCCAATCCATTTACCCAACCCCCCCAAAAATCACCAAAACACGCTCCCTATAAATAGAACCGAATTAAACTAGAGAAAACTGACTAAAACCAGATAAAACTGGTCTAAACCCGAACGAATCGTTTATTCTTTTTTCAAAAATAACCTTCAACAGTCTACTAGAGTAACGAGAGACAAATGAAAATAAATTGCCGCCACACTTGATCGGTTTTTGTGAAATGTCGCTAACGGACGGTTTCCACCCGCTGAGTTTACTGTAGTCGTGCTGTCTGGACGGGGGTGACGGGTTTTTTCAGGTTTGTTTGGATAGTGGTAATGGAACATGTTACTGTTCGTTTGTTACGGGAAAATGGGGAGTTGTTATTGGTTGAAACGGTAGGCAATTTAGTAGTTGCTGGTAGATATGAACTCGCCAAACTTAAGTGGCAGTGGGAAGGGCACATTGCTCGTAGAACGGATGGTCGATGGGGCCGAAATGTTCTAGAGTGGCGACCGTGCACTGGTAAGCGCAACGTGGGAAGGCCTTCCATAAGGTGGACTCATGACCTGGCAGGAGTCGCGGGAATGTAGTGGATGCGAGTCATACAGGATCGGTCGCTTGGGGGAGGCCTATGTCCAATAGTGGACGTTTTTTGACTGAAATGTTAATGATGATGATGAGATATGAATTTATCATCTTCTGTACTGTTTGATTTAAGTGTCCAATTGCTTCGTATTCGTCAGTTTAACTGCAGCTAAAAAACGGGGTCTGGCTTCGATTCCTGGATCGAGCTATGCCATTGAGATTTTATTGCAGTAGTCCGTTCTTGACTTAAAGACTCCTAAGTTGTAACTATAAGGAAACAGACTCCGTCTGCTGGAGTACTGTTGCAACCATAGTTACAATAATGCCTAAAACACAGCACCATATCGGACTAAAATTATTTCTATATTTATTTTATACTAAAAATAATACCGTAATGTTAATAATTACATACAAACTGCAATTGAGAGCGTATGACGAAACAAAAGCCAGCAATTACGAAAGTCATTCATATTAATCCCGAGTAGCTCCGTTCACATAATTTGTATAAATGAGAGCTCGTGCAAGTTGACATAAAAAGAGCCAAGTTTAACAATTCAATGTATATACCACTAGTGTTGGAAAATTATGTTACGTAGGGATAGCATAGAATTTAATCAAATTTGTAAAATTTTAGGATAATATTTCAATATCATCCTCATTATTTCAGCCAAAAAACGTCCGCTATAGAACATAGGCCTCCCCAAGCGTCGCCAAAACGACCGCCTTCTGCGTCTCGCATCCATTGGATTCCAGCGACCATGACCAAGTCATCGGTCTACCTTGTGGGATGCCTTCCAACGCTGCATCTTCCAGTACGCGGTCGCCACTCCAGAACCTTTCGGCCCCAGTATTAAAAGATACTTCAATTAATAAAATATATCTACCCTAATATTATAAAGAGGTAGCTTGTTTTGAAGTTTGTAATTTTGTTTTTATGTTTTTTTTTTTTTTTTTGTTTATAGTAAACTAGTACTTTTAGAGATGGTAATATCTAGTCCAGCCGCGAACATTTTTTCACTGATAGAAAGCTGCTTTATTCCTAAGTGACTTAAGGCCCATTTAGACGGAGAGAGTTTCTCGACTCGAAGATACGATTATCGAAAGAACATAAAAAAGTTTCTCCGTGTAAACACTCACGATTGTCGCCTGTCCTCTAGGGCGACAATTGCCTTGCAATAGAATATATCTGTCTCCATCTAAACAGAACTTCAAAGCGAGAATCGTATTTCGAGGTTTTGTGCCAGTTGTTACCATGACTGCAGTGCGCGAGGGTGTTTTAATTGTATCTGCTCTTCTAAGACAAGAGTTATTAAAACGAAAACGGAAAAAAAGATGTTGGGTTAAAAAATGGATTGCGAGAAGAAACACGTTTGGAGCATCTAGTACTTTGTGCCTTGAATTACAATTGGAAGATGAAGAGACATTCAAAAACAAAAACTGTAGCAATCACTGAACTCGAATGGCAACTCTCGCACTCAAAACGGTTCAAACCGATTTGTACGATACTCGTATGAACTTGAAAAAATGTCATACGAGATCGTGTTTATACAAGTCGAGAACTCGTAAGCAAGAATCTTCTTAATATTTTATTCGCTGTGTAAACAGTCGCAGTAATTTATCGCATGCGGTAAAGTACTTGCGAATCTCGTATGACATAATCGTAGGCGAGAATTTAGTTCTTGCCTGTATGTAAACATTATGATTCGATAATCTTATGGCGATTATTGCTTGCGATAGTAGCGTACGATTTCTCGCCAAGAAACGTTCGAGAAACTCTCTCCATCTAAATGGGCCTTTATGCTATATTTTATGTACGCGGACGAAGATGCGGGCAAAATCTAGTATAATTATGAAGAAAATAATAGATATTTTTTAACCAAAACCCAAATCGCAGCTGTAGGCAACTCAATCGGCAAACTAAAATGGAACTGGGCATGCCATATCTGCCGCCTGTTGCAACAGAATTGAGTGAAGGCAATCACTGCCTGGATCTTGATCTACAGGAACTGACAACGCGGTAGGTCCAAAAGGAGATGGTGTGACGAGTGACCTCTACACATCAAAGCCGGGCTTGTTTTGCGTCTATCGTAACGTAGCTAGCCTGCCAGTAATAACCCGTCAGGTGACACCGTCGGGCCAGCGGCTGTGTATACAGGCATTTATGCTCCTACCTAAAGGATTGGCTTGATGTTGCCAGGGACAGGGAAAAGTGGAAAAAAAGATAGGCCTTTGTCCTGCAATGCAACCAGACACGGAACAAATAATGATAGTACTTATCAAACGAACATTTGTGGGAATTGACTGGCCTGTTGGTCTAGTGGTTAGTGGCCCTGACTGCTATGCCGGAGGTCGTGGGTTCGATTCCCACCCAGGACAAATAATTGTGTGATGAGCATGATCATTTGTTCTGTGTCTGGGTTTAATTTATGTATAATATGTCTGTATTTAGAAATATATAAGTATGTTTATCAGTTGTCTAGTACTCATAACACAAGCTCTGCTTAGCTTGAGACTAGATGGCGTTGTGTGATAGTTGTGGAATAAAAAAAAAATAAAAAAAAAATAGAACACACGGCCTCCGACGTCCTCCGTTGGATGGCCTAATGGTGTCTCACTGAATGGCGGTACACAGACCGTCATTCAGATATGTGATATAAGCGTATTAAATGTATATTTGTTATAGTTAATAAATTTAATATTTTGCTCATACTTTGCTTATGCTATGGATCTCTAGTTTGAAAATAAATTTTATTATAATATATTATTATTATAGCAGTTAGGGCCACTAACCACTAGACCAACAGCACCGTATCACCCATCAAAGCTTTACCAGTAAATGTTTTAAGTTTTAATTCCGATCGCTGAAAACGAGGATTTCCTGTACGGTAATAACAAATTACACACACAAGAAATAAAAATCCTGCCTGACCTATTTTTACAGCCTTTGGGACAATGAAAACAGACGAGCAATAAAATTGCCCATTAATTTTATTGTTAATTATAAAATTGCTCAGCGAGGCGCGACCGGCTTCGTACGTACGAATGAAATAAATTCCCTTTACTTTTAGATGTGGGATTTTATTATTATCACGCGTGTTATAGCTTAGGTAAAGGATTAAACGGCTGTTAAATAGTCAGTCATTTTATTAGTACTAATTTAAATTTATTACTTAAGGGTACCCTAGACGGTCATTCTTCCATACAAACGCATACCGGTCGCTGTTTGAGAGAATAATTTTAAAATAAATCTTAATACAAAGTTTATTTATTTATTATTTATTTATAACTTTATTGCACACCTTAGCTTAATACAGGATAAACATTTACAAAAGATTATGTGTACAATAGGCGGTCTTATTGCACAAGGCAATTTCTACCAGACAACCTTTGGATGGACTGAACGAAAGGAAAAGATTTGGGGCTGTCAGTGTACAACATAAATTATGTGAAGTTTCGTTAATATTGAGGCCTGCATGGGGATAAAACAGTGAAAAAGTAGATTTGGTGGTCATTAGCATCGACACTTGCATATTGCAATACTAATTCACGTATCTTTGGGACTAAAATAATAAGTAACGAATAGATAGAGTATGAAAATGGCAAACATAGTTTACCTCATTTTATTTAGTTTTTTTTTTTTTTTTCGTTAATTCATTTTACTTGGAATAGCATATCCATAATATGCAAACCATAATATTAAAATAAAATCTGTTCATAAAACATAACTTGGATTTTTCGTTATAAATCATCGTATAACTTATGGGAGTACCTAGCTTTTTATTGCTCATCACTGAGCTGCGTTTATAAGTTTATGATGTTGGATGATGTAGCATGTATTTTATACTCGCTCTTCGAAGAGCTCGAGCCACAGACTGAGGTAACCTTAAAGTTTAGCGCAGTTGTTACGTTTTAATCACACGAATATTATAAAGGCGAAAGTTTGTGGGTAAGTTTGTTACTTCTTCACACTCAAACGGTTGAACGGATTTCTATGAAACTTAGTACACGGCACTACACGGCTAGACCATGTTCTTGAATAGCATGTAGGATACTTTTTGTCACAGGAGTGTGTAACTCTGAATGTTCTTTTTCATAGAACCTTTGGAATGTGCAAAGTCGAGAGCCAGGGGTTCATTGACCCGGAAAATTGCACTGTTTACGTTAATCACAAAAAAATAAAAAATAAACTTTTTTGCATTTTTCTAGTAAAAACAAATAATATAATTATATAGCAGAATATGTATGGAAAACAACATTTTTTATACAAACTTGGGGAAAACCACGAAAATTAAGCATTTTTCAAGGACATCCAAGTTGTACAGACGTATGTACAATCGGCGCTCGAGGGGTTAAGATATTTTTTTTTCTGATTGACTGACTTCTTGACAATTCAAAGGTAATAAATATATATACTAATAATAAAAAAAAAACATGAGTTAATTTATTACAATCTTTGTCTCGATAAACGCGTTAAATTGTTAGCCTCGGCTGTCATTGTAGATCTTTGACAGTTGTTACACATATTTACCCGACAATACTAACACCAGTCGACAAACTGTTATCTACGAGTACTTACTGGGTTGTGTAAGCTGGATAGGTAGACGCTCTATGCAGAACATTGGCACTCAGTTGCACTGAACTGGTTATCCTGTGAGTCGAATTCAATATTGTTCCCCATCCACCTGTTTCTTCAATTTCTATTTGCGTTCTTGGGTCGTGGTAGCTTTTTCAATCAAACGGCACCAATGACATCCACTGCTCTTGGGCAGAGCGGGAGGGTGTAAACCCACTCCTGTTCCTTTGTTGTCTTTCATACCAGGACCGAGTCTTCCTTTCAGAAGCGGGCCCTTGGCTCCAATAGGCTTTGACCATGCTGAGTCCCTACGGTTCACTGATATCCCCTTAAGGCGCGCGTGGAACAGTACGCGCCGTCGACGTCTTGGGCTCGGTCCGGACTGTTACCAGACAGTAGGACGGCGAGCTCTGCTAAGGTTGCGGCCAGACAGACAACTATTTTAGGGCCCCCATCACTACTGCTGATAGCATTTTTAGTAACGGAACGCGCCATCGACCGGTAGCCTGATTCACGCGAAATCAAACAAGCCAAATATCGTTGAAGTTTTATAGTCGTTCGATTGAAGTCCTATCCAAAATCGGTACTCACGTGTTCCTTAATCGGGATTGGATATAACGACAACTCAACTGGCTCGAAACTAAATGATATATCAAACACTTATTTCCAGTTGCATTAATAAGTATTCTATCACGATTATAAAATACGGACATTTTTTTTTAAATCGACTCTTCGACTAAACGACTTTAAAATCGGGGTCATTCAAACTCGATTGATGGATGTGAATACGGTGAAGGTCTAAACATACGATATCGTTACGGTTTTGATTACGTGAATCGGGCTACAGGGCTTGGTGAAAACTCCCATACAAACAAATTGACTTTTGTAAACCAGCACCCCTTATAAATCATGACCATTGTACTTAAAGCTAAATACTGATGTTGTCTCAAATAAAAGGTAAAAATAAATTTAGAGGAAATTATACATGATCCGGAGAAAAACTTGAGTGCTCAGAGTGCTCAAAGTGTCGTTTAAATTACGTCTGTAGTCGTCAGGAGAATCAAACAGGGAGTGAGGGTGTCGGGGTGAAATAAATCTTTATACCGTCGGCATCTAACGTCAAAATGTATTTCAAATTAAAAATACATTCACGCAAATAATATTTATTTTTACAAGTGGGGAAAAATTGACATTGCGACCAAGGCGATACTCGCCCGAGCCGTTGGCGAGGGTGTTATAGATCCGAGTGCTTTAGTGACCAACCATGTGTATCAAATGACATTATTTTTTCAATACACTTACAAATAAATAAATAAACGGAGGTCGACGCGCGAAACGTGAGGGTTTCTTAGCGGCCAGCCTGATACGATACATACAAAAAAAAAACAATACATACAATAACTATTGGCGGGGACGAGCTCACGCATTTTTCTGTACTAGTACGGAAAACAGTAAATTGTGTGCCTAAAAGGGATAGGGATAACATCGGGTTTTCGAGTAAGTGTATTGAAAAGTAATTTGAAAAAGACCTACAAAAACACGTGTGTTTGGTTGCTGTCTGCTGCTTGTTTTTGCTGCGTCGTCTGTTTGCAAGACGAAAATTTATATATATTATCGTTTTTTTTAATAGACACACGAAGAGGTTCTTACGACAACGTTAAAATCGAGCACAAGGCCTGACTAAGTAACGTGACTTGTATTCCTATACACTGCCCCCGTTTTATTTTTACTTTATTTTAATTTTATAATTTATTATTGTAACGGAAATAGAAATACACGTTCTGTGAAAATTTCAACTGTCTACCTAACAGGTTGAGCCTTGTTGGACTGTAGCCCGCTGGCAGAAAGACGGACAGGCAGGTAAACAGATAGACGGTTCGTCCGTCTATCTGCGGAGGCTTATCAATAGAGCCCTGTTGGCAGGCTTCCGAAACCCTGTAAAAGCATAGCCACTATTAGGAAATACTCCTGTTTTGTGGGTGCAAAGACATTAACTCACATATTCAAAATAGCTGCAATCATTATCTCTAGGCCATCGTCATTATGTGTACAGCTAAGGAGTGGAATTCCCTGCCAGAGTCTGTGTTTCCTGATAGCTACAACCTAGGGGTCTTGTCAAGAGTGAATAGGTTACTTCTAGGCAAGCGTGCTCCATCGTCGGCCATGTCATTGCTTACCATCAGGTGAGGTAGAGGTCAAACGCGAGCCTATCAACTATAATAATATATATATATATATATAGGATGGCTGGTAATTAGTGACCGATACTTTTACACGTTTTTGTACTCATGACTACAAACAACTTTCCCAAAGAAACTTTTCTTTTTTATACTCATTAGTTTTATCATAGTAACAAAACAGCTGTTCGCGCAAATTCACGCGCGCGCGCCTTCGTCCTCTCAGCTGTTAGCTACGTAACGCCATTGTCTCATGTGCCTTACCCACAATACTGGTAGTGCACCCGCGCCGCATGCAAACCTATCAGTGTCTGTAATCAGTGTAGGTACCAACATGTTCTGGTTAAATAAAATAACTTAAATAATGAGTATAAAAAAAAATTCTTTGGGAAAATTGTCTGTAATTATGCGTACAATCACGTGTATAATTATCGGTCACTAATAAATACTTTTATTCGGGACAGAATAAAAAAAAGAACAAAAGTGCAGAATGCGCCGAGCGTGTCCACACCGAAAGGGTCCATTTCATTATTTGCTGGGCAACAGACACCCAGCGCTGATTTTCAGTTGGCACCCCGCATTTACTAATCAGGCTATATCCAAAATGCTATATTACAAGCACATATTGACAGCAACCGATTGAGATTAACCCTTTTACAGTTCGGTACCTCAGTCGGCAAAAACAAAACCTTTACAGGACCACTTTGATGTTCGGCTGTCCGTCTGTCAAAACCCTTTTTCACGGGAAGGCGTAAAGGTGAAGCTGAAATTAACATAAAATATTTAGGTGCTGTGCTATCCCTTGAAGCAGTGAAAAAACCAAACCTCTGAGTTGAATAATCTTAAGATAAGGCAGTTTGTGTTTTGATAATTGCGCATATTTTGACGCTTGCAAGGAAACCAGAACCTACCTATAGGGTTCTTCGCGTTGACTTAGAATCCTGAATTATGGAAAGAAGCAAGATCTTGTAGCGACATCTATGGCGCCACATAAGAACTACGAAGAAAATACGAATCCTGCATCGCGCAATCAAAGTTCTGCGCGCGATTTGAATATATGGCAGCCCGAAATTATCTATGGGGCAGTTGCCCACCTGTGTGTGTTTCAATTGAAGTATGTGGGACTTTACTCTCTGTTCCGTATACCTCCAAACTGGTGACCCCGACGTGATATGAACGTCAGCGCAGCCTTTGTGCAGCTACTACTTCGTGACGCCATCATCACTTCCTCAAGCTTTCGAGCAGCCAGCCATACAGCTGGCACCCACGGCTATGAAGGGTATCCTGACCACCAGCATGTCTATCTAGTCATACACTTTTCAGCCCCATCAGCGACCTTGGCCTTAGCGATGATGTGATTAACGGTAGAAGTACATTTACTTAAAAGCAACTTATTCACTCTTGACTTAAAGGCCCTATCCAAAATCCTGTATAAACTGCCTTATTAGATTAGCGTCCAAACAAACTGCCAATCAAAAGGTCTTAAGTTAAGCTCGCAGGTCCGAGTATCAAATTGAAATGCTATTAGTCAGGAAATTCTCAGTATCAGTTGGAGTTTAGCACTGAGCTTGTTGTATGTCAATAGGCTTAGCTCCTATTCTGGGACACGTAATACTAGCGCCGGAGAAATGTGGGAACAGTATTACATTACAATACACGTCCATCTCTTCTGGTAATATTGAGTATGATTTGGTATAAGAGAAGAAAGTATTGAGAATCGACGGCGAGTTACTAGCCTGTTGGTTTTTTATCGTTTATAATATTATCTACACTTCTACACTAATATAATAAAGAGGTAAAGTTTTTTTTGTAGGAGGTAATCTCTGAAAGTACAGGTCTGATGAGTAAAATTTTTTCACCGATAGAAAGTTCCTTTATTCTTAAGTTACATAGACTATATTTTATATACGCCGGCGACGCCGCGGGCAAAATGTAGTCGTTTATTTTTGAGGAGTGTGCATAGTAGTTGTCAAATTTCAGAAACGAGTCTCGAAGATTTTTCCAAATAGGATAAAACTATTTTATTTGTAACGCACCTATCTACAAACTTGCAGTTCTGTTCAGAAAATTTATATCCACTCACTCATCTTGATTTCCTTAAGTCTACGGAAAAAATCACTTCTTTTAAAACCAACACAAAATTTAATCAAACACTGTTTTCTCAACAGTAGACCTATAAGAAGCGCAGTTGATTTATTCCTATTTCTTTGTAGCCAATCAGTGCGGAGTGTAATCCGACAGCGGCATCTAATTGGCTGGCGCGACGAGAGCAAAACGTGGAGGACGACGTAATAAGATTGTTGCGAGTCGCGACTCCTTGAGGTAATTCCTTTGCTATGTATAAGTTTCATTTATGCAATATAAGACGTTGTGCTGGTATAGAATTTTAAAGTAGAACTAGTAGGAACCGGTAAACGTTGTACTGCCATATAAATAATCCAATTATATACATAATAGGGATGAGGTAAAAATAGCCTTCAACATGTTCTCAGACTTACCAAATATGTGTGTAAAATGGCTTGACTGATTTTCATGGTATTTTGTGTAAAATATCATAAAAATCAGTCAAGCCATTTCAGAAGAGTTCGATAACAAACACTGTCGTGAGATTTTTATGCATATTTACTTTTTTTATATTATAAAGAGGATTTTGTTTTTTTTAGGTTTTTTTTTTTGTTTTTTTTTTTTACTTATGTGTTTACATTGTGTGTATCTGTGCGCCAAATAATATATTTTTCTTTCTTTCTTTTTCTTCTTTCTTTGTGAAGTTTGTTTTTTTTTTTATTCTTTGTAGGAGGAAATCTCTGGAAGAACTGGTCCGGTTGCTAAGACTTTCTCACCGATCGAAAGTTGCTTTATGTTACGTACGCGGACGAAGCCGCGAGCAGAAGCTAGTATTAAATAATTTGTAACTAGATAATTAGATACATGAACTAATGCTTTTTTTTTAAATATACGTTGCCCCACACACATTCCTGTATAGTGAATCTGTTCACAAACATAATATATGTACATAAACTTACATACAGAAGACTCTCCGACCTGGAACAACTATCTGTAAGCCATATTTTTTTTAAGAAACTCCAAGAAAATCCAAGGAATTATTCCTTTACCGTAGGTGCGTTTATAAACATGTATACTCACGTACATAATATACCCACACCCGAAACACCTATCTGTACTGCCCTGGTAATCGATATAGCAGTAAGTCAAAAAAGGCGGTTTCGAGAAAGATTTTAAAACAATATTATTCTACTGTAAAAAACACATTTTTCCCTTTCTTTTGACATATAGAACATAAAAATCGAGTGTATAGTTTTATCACAAACGCTAAAATTGTAACAAAAATATTTGCGCGCCGTTTTCTCAAAACCGCCAATCAATCAATCAATCAATCAAAAATATTTTATTTCACATAGGCCTACATGGGCACTTATAAAACGTCAGAAGCTAGTGCACGGTTCCAAATTGGTCGTTTCCTATGGAGAAGAACCGGCAAGAAACTCCATGGTTACTCTTTTAAAAAAGTGGGTGTTTTTACAATATTGATATTATATTATGTAAGAACAGTGTAGACCAGTCAAATATTGTACACAAAAGCACAATAAAAAATTTCTCAGTAAAAAACAAAGTAAGTTGTAATAGGAGGTAGTCTAAGAGTTCGTGGAGTATACAGTGTTCTCACATTCACAATACAAAAAGAGGCTATATAAAAAAAATCAGGTATAATATAATGATTACAACTATCAATAAAATGTTAACAAAATAAATGACCAACGAATTTATGACAGTTGAAATATAAATAAAAAATAAAAATATTGCAAAAGCAATGTGTCAGAGGAAAAAAAAAAAAAATGTATATCTAATTATTAAAACAAAGGTGGAGCAGTTATAGACAAAATATTGATGATTTACCAGGGGGCCACATGTGCAGAGGTAGTCATTGCCAAACAAGCGTGTCTTCGACATAGTCTTTAACCTTGTAATATGCTTTTTCGGTTAGGACACGCTTGATATGAGATTTGAATTTTCCCTCACTAAGTTCTGTTACCGCCTTTGGCAGCTTATTATAAAAGCGAATGCTGTTTACTAAGAATGACTTGCTAGTCTTAGCTAGTCTCCATTTGGGTAAGACAATTTCGTGTTTACTACGTGTATTTTTGTTGTGAAAATCGCTTCTAATTTTAAAGAGTCCTAAGTTTTTACGAACATACAAAATGCTTTCCAAGATGTAAAGAGAAGGCAGAGTAAGTATATCAATTTCTTTGAATTTATTTCTGAGGGACTCGCGAGGGCCCATTTTATAAATAGCCCGGATTGCTCTCTTTTGTAATATGAAAATTGAGTCTACGTCAGCTGCAGGTCCCCACAGTAAAATGCCATAAGACATAATACTGTGGAAATAAGCATAGTAAACTAACCTAGCTGTGGCTATATCTGTCAATTGCCTTATTTTTCTTACTGCATATGCAGCTGAGCTTAGTCTTCCCGAGAGAGTTCTAATATGAGCACCCCACTGCAGTTTAGAATCGATAGTTATACCCAAAAACACGGTTTCTGTAATAACATCCAGTTTTTTGCTGTCAAGAATTAGATTGACGTCAACTTGAGGGACATTTGGCAATGAAAACTTTATACATTTAGTTTTATTTGCATTTAATAAGAGATTATTAGCTGCAAACCATTTCGAAAGGACAGCCAGACTCTCGTTGACATGCAAGACATCCCCATCTTTTCTGTCTACTTTAAAAATAAGAGAGGTGTCATCAGCAAATAGAATTATATCGGATAAATTAGCCATCATGAAGGGAAGGTCATTAATATAAACTAAAAAGAGGAAAGGGCCTAGAATTGAACCTTGAGGCACGCCCATCTTTACTAAAGACCCCGAGGACGTCACCCCATTAATGGATACTTTTTGCTGCCTGTAAGATAAATAGGAAAAAACAAGATCAGCAGCTCGTCCACGAATTCCGTAATGATGTAATTTACAGATCAGAGTATTATGGTCAACACAGTCAAATGCTTTAGAGAGGTCACAGAAAATGCCAATAGCATCCTGGGACTTCTCCCAGGATTCCAAAATGTGACTGATGAGTTTCACTCCTGCATCTGTTGTTGACCTTCCTTTCGTGAAACCAAACTGATGACTATGCAAAATCCCATTTGAATTAAAATGAGACAACATCTGGTCGAGCATGATCTTTTCATAGATTTTACTCAATCCTTTTTCAAACTCAATCAACGCCTTTTTTGACTTACTGCTATATCGATTACCAGGGCAGTGTAGGCCATACAAGAATTTGTTCCGTGCAGGAATCGAAACTGCGACACGCGGCGCAGCAATCAACTACTGCGCCAACCATGCCGTGCCATCCGTCAGATTTGAATACCAAGAAAACCCCAATATAGTTGAGAAAAGCTGGTAGATTGATTGATGGTGCTTTCAAATTGATGTTTTTAGGGATCCGTACCTCAAAAGAAAAAAAAAACAAAATTCGAAATATTTCATTTCACATAGGCTTACATGAGCCGTTATAAAACGTCAGAAGCTAGTGGAAAAAACTCAAAATCACTTTATTGTCTCTGTGTCTGTCTATTAAGATCCTTTATCTCGTGGACATATCGAGTTAAACCATATACTCAAGTCTATTCCTTGAAGTTGTGATAAAATTTAACATTTTAATTTACGAAAAAAGAAGATACGGCCGTTTATGTCGCAAAAAACGTACATTAAGACACTCTCAAGAGAATCAAAATTCATAGCGTACTTCTCGTGGACCCAAATTCCTCAAATTTTGGCATAAAGCAAGTTCTTATAGTACACTTGTATGAAAATAAATCTAAAAACAGTAAAGTTATTGTTGTGCGGTTCTGAAAATTCTTCGAGACTATTCGGGAATTGAACTATTTACATAGAAAAGTTTGTACGGAACCCTCAGTGAGCGAGACAGAGTCACTCTTGCCCAGTTTGTATTGATACTAGCAGCCGTTTCCCACAGCGTCACTGGCGTGCCTTATCTCACAGGAATCGGGATGAATAGCTTGTGTCACTCGTCAATAGCGTAACTTTCTACCAGTAGAAGAATTTCTCAAATTAGATCAGCATTTCCTGATATTATTATTAATGAGATTATCCTTAAAAAATAAATAAAAACTAAAATAAAATATGGCACGCTTGGCGTAGCAGTTGAGTACCTAATTCATTATGTTAGATTCGAATTGAAAAAAAAAAAAACAATTTACTTACAAAAAAAGTATTCAAAACTATGAATTCATTATTCGATTCAACAAAAAATAATTTAAAATATCAATTATTTATACAGTTCAACAAAAAAAAAAAAAATCAAAATATCAATTGATTATTCAATTCAACAAAAAATAATTCAAAGTGTAAATAGCAAGGTTTCTAGGACCCAAGTCTGATTCATGGAGGCTTGTGAGGTCTGCCCGTGCTGCAGAGAAACCTTTAACCTATCCGTTTCATTAAAGTGTAACTAAACTACCACAGGTTCATCTTGAAATTGGTAGCAGTCACCTATCGCCCTGGGCCCTGGTACAGGCCAAGGACCGGCGGGGTAAGGAGGAATGGCAGGCAGTCGCCTCCGCGTGCGAAGCAGTAATGCTAGCTTCTTCAAGCCCCAGCCGCCGGGATCCCAACTCCAATTTTCAGCCACCGTACGTGTGGGCTTGCTGACGGCGAGCAATAGGTTGCTCGCCGTCAGGCCGTCCGGTAACCGTCTGAACCGAGTTTGAGTCATCGACGGCGCGTAGTGTTCCACGCGCTTTAAAGAGATGTCGGCAAAACCGAAGGGGCCCAGCAGGGTCGAAGCCTATTGGATCACAAAGCAAAGAAGGAACTTAAATGTAGTTTTAGTCAGTAAAAGTTTGAAACGCCCTCTCGCTCCAGCATAAAGCAGGAGAAGTTGGAAGATTTCGAACCTTAAAAAAAGCTTCATCCTCAAAATTATTGCTTAAACAAACAAAGTCCTCTTTCATCTCATAAGCGTCTATTCTTTGTGAAAATATTCTGAATATATTCCGCGGCGGAGATATTCGTTTCATCGTGTATTTCATCAGTTGCGCTCTCTGAGCCCTTACCACGAGCTCATAGTGCGATCCATTTTGCGACTGAAACTGAACAGTTCATCCCTTGGATGGAGCTGTATACCCTAAAAGCTATATAGGGTATAGCTTATAGGGTATGGCATAACTCCATCCCTCTTTCTCTTTCGCATGCTTGACATTTTAACAAGTCACAATAAGGCCGAAGTCCTACCATTGAGTACGCTATAATTATGGCAGTAAGTCCCCTCTTTGAGGCGTGACTGGAAAGACTTCACAGCGTTCTCACCTTCCGAATGACGCAGGTTCTGATCGGACGTGGCAAGTTTGGGTAGGTTCCTGCCTGGTGGTTCATTCAGGTTCATCTCAGTGTGGACCGCCCAGAGAACACGGTAGAGCATGCGGTAGAGGTGTGTTCCGCTTGAGCGATCGGTGGCAATGATCTCTCGCGCCGGGCCTTGGTAGAGGCCATTGTCTGAAGCGAGGAGAAGTGGCAGGCGGTCACCTCCTTATCCGAATCAGTAATGCTAGCAAAGGAGCAATAGACAGCTCGCCATCCAACCCTCCGGTAACCGTCCAGACCAAGCCCAAGTCGTTGGCGGCGCGTACTGTTCCATGCGCGCCTTAAGTAGATGTCAGAAAACCGTAGGCAGGGTCGAAGCCTACAGGGTTCAAAAGTTTGGTATGAAAGGCAACGAAGGCACAGGAGCAAGTTTTTAGTCAGGTAAAGTCTGACACACTCTCCCGCCCCGCCCAAGAGCTGGAGATGTCATCGGATGATTTTCCCAACTAAAAAAATGAGGCTCTACCACGAGCTCTTAACGCGATCCATTTGACGACCAAAACTGATCTGTTCAAGGGATGGAGCTATATAGGGTGTATAGTTCCATAGAATAGAGTAGATTAGAATAGAATAGAATAATAATAATAATATTCCACAACTACCACACGACGCCGTCTAGTCCCAAGCTAAGCAGAGCTTGTGTTATGGGTACTAGAAAACTGATAAACATACTTATATATTTCTAAATACATACATATTATAGATAAATTACACCCAGACACAGAACAAATGATTATACTCATCACACAAACATTTGTCCTGGGTGGGAATCGAACCCACGACCTCCGGCATAGCAGTCAGGGTCACTAACCACTAGACCAACAGGTCATTCAATAAAATAGAATAGAATAGAATAGAAATTCTATTCTATAGTTCCATCCCTCTTTCTCGCTCGCACGCTTGTCATTTTAAGATGTCATAGTAAGGCCCCTGTTCCAACATTCATGTGTGCTCCTTCTACTCGCTTGGCATTCAAAACGTAACGCTTAGTTAATTAAGAACATTGTTTGAAATTCTAGATATTTTTATGTTTCTGCTTTAAGTTGTAACGTGGGATATACTCGTAATATTATGCTAGTCTAATTACCAACTTACGACGTACTTCAATATATATTTTTATGAAATGTAAAGTGCCTTTGAAATTAATCTAAAGTGGATTTGAGATATTTTCGGCTAGTTTTGTTGAGATAGATTACGAACAGAGAGCAACTCAAGAAAATCTTATATTTTAATTATTATTTACTAGCTTTAGCCTGTAGCTTCGCCCGCGTTCATAAAATATAGCCTATGTCACTCACGAATAAAACAGCTTTCTATCGGTGAAAAAACTTTAGCAATCGGACTAGTATTTTCTTCATTATTTTCCAGAGATTACCGCCTACAAACAAAAAAATAAAAAAAAAAACTTTACCTTTTTATTATATTAGTGTAAGTAGGCTCGCATTTGATCTTTGACTGTAAAGTCAAAGATCAAACGCCTATCTGATGATGATGTGATCGAAAGGAGATCATGTTTGAGTAGAAGATCTAAAGCCGGGTTTACAATATTGTATCGTGTTTTATCGTGGTGTGAAATGCCCTATCAAACGACTCTGTTCAAGATTACGTCATATCATAATAAGTTTGGTAGCCAATCAAGTGCGTCAAAAGGCGCCACAACACAATAATGTAAACCTGGCTTTAAATTCCACTCTACTCTACACGCCACACTGCCACACCACATCCACCGTTAGCACAATGATGAATGATTGTATTGCTAAAACGTTTTGTGCGTATTAGTCGGATGCCTATTACATGCAAGTGGCGCAACACCGTACGTCTGGTGGTCTGGTGATGTAAAGGGCTTGGTGGAACTAAGTAAAGCAATTCCGATGCAAACCCACTGAAATGCAAAAGGTTTCTCAAGTCTTATATTTTCGTGTAATCATAAAACCTATAGGTGTCTCAAGCATTAGATACATGAACAACAGACAAATATTTTTCAACAATTTTCCTCATTAAAAAAAAAGTTCTGATTATTGAAAATACAGCAGATCAAAGAACTATGATTTTTCTATTTAAATTGCATATTAGAGTCCTATAATATGGATTGGATACAAACAAAGAAGCTGTATTGTGTCAAGACAAATCCAATAAATATACACAGAATTTTTCTTCCTTGTTCATTCATATTTTTCCTCGCCTTCTTTCATCTTTGCCTTTTTAAAATACAAAGCAAGTCTGTCTTTTGTAAAAAAACAAACAATTATAGATCACAGCTCTATCAGATGAGATTCAGAAAAAGATTGTTTTCAATTCCATTCAAAGGAACGATGAATGGGATCGAACGACTGAACGAATAATGGAATTCATTCGCAAGCTGATTGAGTCGCTCGCGATAACTTTCGGGATAAAACCGACGTTTGGTTGGTCATAAATTTTCTGCGATTAGATTTAACTGACTGCGTGGAAGTTAGCACGTATGTTGAATGACAACTTTGCATGCTCGACCCAGTTAAGAGTTTTAACTTTCAATTTAATTGAGTTAACTTTTGTGCTTATGAGTGTATGAGTTTAATCTACTTTTTGCGAGAGCTGCGGAAAGTGATAAACATTTTTACAAAATGAGTTTATATTTTTCTTTAATGATCAACCTTAATGGTATTAATAATGAACTTTCCATTATAAATACGAATATTCCTTCCCATTACAATACTTTTGATTATCTAGGAATATTTAATTATGTTTATATTTCATACTTCAAATATACAAAACCAAATAAAGCACCGAAGTACATACCTACTCCTCCACATTTGGGCATGCCAGAAACACGCCCAGAATACTAGTAGCATTGACACGTTGAAAACACAGTTGATTTTTTAGGCAAAAAAAAAATGAGCCAGTCCTAGATAATCTTGTATTTAGAATGGCATTCAGCACTTGGCTACTCGTAACTTGGTAACTAGACAAGAAGCGAACTTTACTCAAACACACTGTTTTGTCCATGCCCGTCTCCAAGTTGCACCGAAGCATCTCGAATATTGAAAATTAAGAGAACAAAGTTTCTTTCCTTAATTTCAATATACAACATTAGTCTAGTAGTTTTATGTAAAGAATCTATGTACAAAATTTCGTAACTGTATCATGAAAAATCACAAAGTTATAAGCTTGTTATGTCAGCAAAAATACATAGTCACCAGGGCATCCAGGCGACTGAACGGTTGTTTTGCAATTGCACCCAGCTGTTTGCTGGCACCTAATCTACTATAATCTGCCGTGACCTGTGTTGTACTTAGTGTCGGGGTGGTGTCTAACTTGTGACTTTTTTAAATATTTTTGGGATACATAAATGTAACATGTTGTTAAAACTATATTCAAACTATATTAAACTATATTCAGGTCAGGTTTCGCATAAACTAAAAATATTGTTGTAGATTCATCACACTGTCGCCAGAACCATGCACGATTGCTACCCGTTTCAACGAGAATATGACACATTCGCGTCTCTAGTCAGACGAATAGTATCGCTTCGGCAAAGCATAGTATTGTGTACAAGCCTCGCTTCCGCACTTCACTCGCATTCATGTCATGCCCACTACTCTTCAAACGATCAAATACTTCACATGATATCTCAGTCAAAACCGTACTCTATGTAGAAGTTTATAAAGCTCTGTTTTGAATGGTTTCGTTTTATTTGGATGGAAAACATTGATTGCTTGGCGATTAAAAAGTGGAATCGGTCGTTTTATGCATGAGTTTGTATGTGTTTGTGTATATCAGAACAGTTTAGAAACCAATATTGATTGCAGTGGAATGGACTGAAAATTCATCATGTGTTTCCCGTTTTAAATTTTTTGTTGAAAACTTTTGGCAAGCAAAAATTTATGGGCGTTGCTTTTGTATTTCATAATTACTTTTCAGCATATACTACTCTGTCAAGAAAGTACCGGGAAAAGATTAATAACACACAAAATTTTTGTTATTCATCCAAATTTATTTTATCACTTTCAAAGTATGCCCCTTCAGAAATGATATACTTACGCCAACGAATAATCCAATCATCAAAACATTTTTTAAACGCTGTTTCCGAAACTGAGTTTAGTTCTCGCCGCGAATTCTCCTTTATGTCTTCTACAGATTGAAAACGGGTGCCACAAAGTGGTAATTTGAGTTTAGGAAAAAGATAGAATTCGGCTGTAGCCATATCTGGCGAATATGGTGGCTGTTCGATGGTATTTGTTGAGTTTTTGGTTAAAAATTCGTTCACAATGATGGTCATGTCGTGGTGCAAAATCCAAGAATTTTCTTTCCACAAATCTGACCTTTTTCGTCGAATTTGCTCTCTTAAATGCCGCATAACACTCAAATAATATTTTTTATTTACCGTTTGACCTTCCGGTAAGAATTCCGAGTGCACAACACCGCGATAGTCAAAGAACACAGTTTTGAACCGAAGTTTTTAAATTAAGAACCTTATATCTATGTCTGAGTATGGTTTCCGCACTTAGTCCTATGCGGACCATTGTACGTAGGCCATAGCGGCCACAACCTTGGGTGGGCTTATTCCAACCAGCCCATCTCTCCAAAAGCAGATTACTAGACTTAACACCCGTCTCGTCGAAGGAACCTCCCTTTTCAACGGAGGTTTGCGGGACTTTACACTCTCTTCCGCGTACCTCCAAAAGTTTATCTGCAATTTTGCGTTTTTTTTAATAAGTGCAGTAACTTACTATGATATTATATTCCAAAACACGGGAAACCTTTTACGTGTAAAAGTGTTAAATATGTTTTTTTTTGTCATACAAATTTTTATTTGTCGAATGATCATTTTGTCGTTATTCACTACTAGACGGACAAGTCTTTACGAATGCATTATCAGTAACATCTTCTCAAGTTCAAATTTATTACTATTTATGAGTTAAAGTTTGCAAACTTTAAGTTGAAAACATTTTTCTTCAGAAGTTTTGACTTTTAAAAGTACCTCTTAATAAACCACTTCAAATAAATTATGAAACTTTACAAGTTCACTATAAATCTCCGCAAACTATTTAAAGAACACGCATCAGCTGATAGCTTTAGAATCTTACCAAATAATAGTAATATCGACCTCCCCTCGAAGAGTTGTGGGTCGAGGACCTGATTCAGAAGCCAGAACGCCTCGTAGTCACTAACAATAGGCCTCATCAGATGGCTTAAAGTTACCCAAAGGGCAATGGAAAGAGCTATGCTCGAAGTTTCCTTGCGTGATCACATCAGAAATGACGATATTCGCAGGAAAACTAAGGTTATCGACATAGTCCGATAAACCGCCAAACTTAAGTGGCAATGGGCAGGATATGTGGCCGATGGGACTGAAAGGAGTGGCGACCGCGTACCGGAAGACTCAGCGTTAAATGGTCAGTATTTGTGTAACTCAACTCAGGACTCTCCTTGGTATTCCTGAGTTGAGCTACACAAATACTGGCCTACAAATACTCTAACGTTTTGTTATAGTAAATTGCGACAGTACCTATTCAGTCTACTTCTTTCTTTAAAGATTTAGCTATAAATCTGTGTGACCACCCTTTATCTGCCAGTGCCTCATTATAAAGTAATAATAAGGGTCAGGAAGGTCTCCTGTTAAGCTTTTAGGGTTTAAAATCCTTTGTAGGGTTAGTAAATCCTGTGCCCTAATCCTGTACCATAAGCACATAGAATAGAAAACTACATTATTTTTCATAGTAGATTAAAAATAATTGTAAAATTAACCAAAATAACAGACTTGTTGATTCTGAGCTTCACTTTAGTCCCCGTGTTGGGCACGCCACAATTATGGCGATAAGTCCCCTCTTTGAGGCGTGGCTGGAAAGACCTCACGGCATTCTTACCTTCCGCATGACACAGGTCCTCACCGGAAATGGCAAGTTCGGGAGGTTCCTCTTCCGAATTAAAGCAGAAGTGACGCCCTCGTGGGGGTGATCGGCGGCGGAGACCTCTCGCGCCGGGCCTTGGTTGAGGCCATGGTCCGGAGCGAGAAGGAGTGGCAGGCGGTCGCCGACTTCTGCGAAGCAGTAATGCTCGCTAAGGAGGAGGCCGACCGCATCAGACAACGGCGCTCTCGCCGCCGCCGGGATTCCGATCCCGATTTCCAGCCACCGTAGGCGCGGGCTTGCGGACAGTGAGCAATGGGTAGCTCGCTGTCCGGCCGTCCGGTAACTGTCCGGACCAAGCCCAAGTCGTCGACGGCGCGTGCTCAAGGAGTTGTCAGCAACAGCAGGGGCTCAGCAGGGTCGAAGCCTACTGGGGCCAAGGTTATCCGAAAGGGCGCTCGAGTCCCGGTATGAAGGCTTGAAGGAACGGGATGGGTTTTTTAGTCAGTAAGAGTCTGACACTATCTCCCGCTCCGCCCAAGAGCGGGGGTTGTCATAGGATGACTTTTCCCATCGAAAAAAAAAAGAAAGCTTCACTTCAGTGGTTCTTTTGATACGAAGGCCTACACGGGTGCTTAGTTTTTTTGACGCCATTATTTTATAATCAAACGCATTCCATCTCGAATCAGCAATAAGCACGTCATGATCATAGCGGTAAGTCTCTTGACCGCCTGGAAGACAAGGTGGAGCATACAGTGGAGAGCGGAGCAAGGGGGAATGACCGGTCGTCCTTCTACAAAGCAGTAATGCCAGCGAAGGATACGGCTATGCGTGTGAGGGAACAGACATCTTCACGCCCCAACCGCTGTGACCCAGACCCTGACTACCAGCCACAGTAGGCGCGGGATGTCTATAGAGGCCCAGCAAAGCCGATGCCCACTGGGGCCGCGCGGAATTTCTGGAAAGAAAGGAAACCCGTGGTCGAATTTAAGGGAAAATAAAGGACACAGCTGTGGTTTTAGTCAGTAAAAGTCTGGCACGCCCTCCCGCTCCACCTTAGAGGGGAAGAAGTCATTGGATAACGAAGAAAAATCACTGAATGCGATATCTACCGAATAACCTATTAATAGATTTTAAATTTTCAGAATAAAAAGGAGGCGTAAAGTGCGGGCTAATTAATAAATTGAACATAAAAAAATATACTTATATTTAAAAAATAAAATAACATAATACACAATTATACGTATGGTTAGTGACGGAAGAGATGAAAATAAAAAACATACAAAGATATTAGAGATAAAGGTCTTTTACTACTTAGATTTTGATAGTTAGCCGTAATATCAAGAACTATAATGAAAACTCAGCAACATAAAATGAAACAACACGATGAAAGTAATACATTCGCCACAGTTTCCCTCAATAAAAACGAAAACAGTCCCCTGTCAGCGTGCAATAATGAAGTTACCGTTTAGCAGGAATATCCATTAGCCAGTAATCCACGCCAGTAACGCGTAACAGTCACTGGCGCGAGTAAATTGGCTCGCCCGCGCCGGTCATCAACCCGTGCGTATTGGAAGCTATAGGTATTTAGCCCTTAATCCCATGTAGTGCAATAAAACGGTGCCTTTCTGAAACCTACTCCTCAGTTAGGTTAATAGGTTTGAAAAAACAATCTATGTGTGTAAATACACCAAATATATGTGTGTTATAGCTTTATGTTCAATTTTACAACATATTATTTTTATAACATATCATATCATATAGCATAATCAGCCTTTTAATATTCATTCTTGAGAGGACGGCCCATTGGCCGTAATCCACGTGGACCTGCAATTCAGCTTCACATTTCTTGTACTGACCGACATTTGACTATTCAAAAGTGCCTGTAAATGGGCTATTTAAAATAAAAGTTTTTGATTTTGACCAACTGCGGGTTGTTGAATGTCACATATCTTCGAATTCTTGGTTCTAGGACATGCCTTCCTTTACCGTTTTAGAGCTCTGGTGATAAAATAAATTACACAAAATAGTATCACTTTGCGTAATTTATTTCATTAGCCTGGATAGGTTTGAATCCGCGGCTTACAACTCTTAATTCGGGGCCGTCGCCACTCGACCACCACTGCTTGCTACCCATGACTTGTCCTCCACAACGCCCGACGCTGCATCCTGATTGGTTAGAGCCCGACTAACTTATGGTGTAGTTGGGAAAACATGAGGTCATCACCATCATCATTTCAGCCGATATACCTACGTCCACTGTTAGACATAGGCCTCCCCCAAGTGTCGCCACAATAAACGATTCTGTGCGTGTCGCATTCATCGGTTTCTCGCAACTCTTACCAGGTCATCGGTCCACCTTTTAGGAGACCTTCCAACGCTGCGTCTTCCGGCACGCGATCGCTACCGCAGAACTTTTTGACTCAACGACCATCTGTTCTGCGAGCAATGTGCCCTGCCCATTGTAATGAGGTATTTGTATAGTATTTGGCAGTAGCAATAAGAAAATATTGTCCAGTCAGCATCGATGATAGCGTTGACAGACAAGGCGAGGGTGCGCCGGGTCGCATTATCTTATCTCATCGCTATCGCATGATGTAACAAAATGTAATTTATGAAGTTTGCTACTAGATTAGAAGTTAACTTACTGTGCAAGTGTGTGGTTTTTTGACTACATATGAATGAGAAATTATCAAAAATCTATCACTCTGGGTGAAGCGTCGGTGACGCGGTCGGCTAGACAGTTTAGTTTATTGGTGTCACACTTCATACATTATACGCGGGTTTCCACATGGCAAGCAATGGAAAGCTCGTCGTCCGATTGTACCTACAATAAGGGGCCAAACCGAGTCGTTGACAGCGCGCAGTATTCCACGTACTTACACCTCAAAGAGATGTCAGCAAAATCATTAAGGTCAATACCCGCTAGGGCCAAGAGAATTTTGAAAAAAAATTATAAGTAGTTGAAGTGCGATCACTGATAGGCCTGTTGGTCTAGTGGTTAGTGGTCCTGACTGCTATGCCGGAGGTCGTGGGTTCGATTCCCACCCAGGACAAATGTTTGTGTGATGAGCACGTTATTCTATGTCTGGGTGTAATTTATCAATAATATGTATGTATTTAGAAATATATAAGTATGTTTATCAGTTGTTTAGTACTCATAACACAAGCTCTGCTTAGCTTGAGACTAGACGGTGTTGTGTGATAGTTGTGGAATATTATTATTATAGTCTGTCTAATAAGTCAACCGACTTGGGAATTTTGTATAATATTTAATCATTTAAAAAAGACTTATATTCCGTACTTTTTATAAGATTCTTCTGTTAGTAAACAATGATCTCTATCTCTTAATCAACCTTGATTATTGAACTCGTGTTGACTACATCAGATTTCATTAAATCCTAATAAGTACCCAAGTCGTTTAAATTATTAGACAGACTTTATTATTATATTACTGACATACAGCTGACCGTATTTACGATAAAACCACATGCGGTACAGTGCCGTAACTAGAGCGGTGCCCGCGGGGCCCGGGCACTGGGCGCCGATACTAGAGGGACGCAGAAATGATTAAACCAGAGCCAAGTTTCGTATTAAGCTATGTATTTAGTAACAAACAAACAATATTGATCGTATACCTAATAAGGGTGTAGACACGCCCTATCAGAAGTGCCAACTATGTCAGTGCTTCGGGACTCCAGCACCCACAAGAGGTAGGATGTCGAGCATCCATGACTATAGGGATAGCAACCTGACGTATTTTTTTTATTGATATAAACCAGTGCTTGCAACCCCACCTGATGGTAAGCAGTGATGCAATCCTTGATGGTGAGGTGCACTAGTTTATTAAGAGCCTGTTCACTCTAGCCTTGAAGACACCTAAATTATAATTGGACGGGAAGTCCTTCTATGTACGCGGTATATACGACGAAGCAAAACGCTCCCGTTAACCGTAGAAGTTTCAACAACGTATTTGCTTGCGACCACCTGGACCTAGACCATGACGTTTAAAGTAAGATTGTTTTAATCTTGTTTCAGTGAGGGTAAGAGACAGAGCTATACAGGTTGTCTAGCGCCATCTTTTTCCCCACTCTGAAACAAGATTAAAACAATCTTACCTTGAACGTCATGGTAACTACCCTGTTCTCCTGTGTCTGCCCTGTAACGTAATAGCTTTCACACTAATATTGAACCTATCCTAGGCGAACTAGAGAGATAGTTTTTTCATGGAGTGCAATTATAGGGCGTATAAAAGGATAGTTACGGTACTGGGGAGCGACGCGGGCGCGGCGGCGGTCACAATAATTGATTGATGGTACGCTGCTACTTTATCATATTAGATTATGTGCTTCGGTGACTAGATTTTGCACTGGATATATAATTTTTTGTTGATGAAAGTCTATTTATGTGGAAAGTTATACAGAGTTTTATTTTGTTTTGGTTTCACATGGTTTCTGCATTTAGTCAGTGTCTTTATAAAGTAGGTATTTAGTTTTTACTATCTCTTTGAGTTCCATTCGAATGTGGATATACCTAACACTTTCTAATGATTTTGCAGTATTCGACGACATGTATATCGAGTCAGTGTTTTCGACTCTCCTCTCCGCTCCGCTGAGGTAGTTTATCGTCATGCGTCCTGTGAAGAATTGTCAAACTTAAGTGTCAGTGGGCAGGGCACATTACTCGCAGAACAGATGGTCGATGGGAACAAAAGACTCTAGAATAGTGACCACGTACCGGAAGATGCAGCGTTGGAAGGCCTCCCACAAGGTAGAAGTATAACCTGGATAGAATTTCTTTTATACATCGAATTCCCGTGACCTTTACACGAGAATTCGATGACATAATAAAAATCTTAGTTTTACCAAAACATAATTGCCCAGCGGTATGGACACTTTACGAGTATATACAAAAAATGCCAATAACTAAAATAGCCGCTGAACTTCACTCGAAAACATCCCGCCAAAAAACAGGTAACAATCCGATTCTTTAAAGATTATTTCATGAAACCTATGACACTACCTGCTGCGTTGGACAGCACATAGTAGCTAAAATAAGATAATTCTCTTTGTTTAAAAAAGACGTATCTCTATTCGTGATTTGGACTATATAGCAGCATGTTTTTATGGATAATAAGCGATGCGTGTAAGGTCTTTAGTAAATCCGCTTCGCCCGCGTACATGAAATTATACTCTATGTCACTCTGGAATAAAGCCAATTTCTATCGGTGAAAAAAATTTTGCAATCGGACCAGTACTTTCAGAAAACCACAAACAATAAAAAAAAAACTTAGGTACCTCTTTATAATATTAGCTAGTGTAGATTTATAGTAAGCATGAACCAAATGCATCATAGTTCCCGTAGCCTAAACTATCTCTCGAAGCGCGTCTATATACAATATGCCGACGCCATAGTTTCACATTATTCTGCGCTCAGCTTTGCAGCGATAACGCCAACCTGTCGAAATATCCTCACTGTGTACAGGGTCCGATCCAAGGGAGGAAGTCAGGCCAATGACCTTTTTAGGGTTCCGTAGCCAAATGGCAAAAAACGGAACCCTTATAGATTCGTCATGTCTGTCTGTCGGTCTGTCCGTCCTTATGTCACAGCCACTTTTTTCCGATACTATAAGAGCTATACTGTTGAAACTTAGTAAGTAGATGTATTCTGTGAACCGCTTTAAGATTTTCACAGAAAAATAGAAAAAAAAGCAATAAATTTTGGGGGTCCCCATACTTAGAACTGAAACTCAAAAATTTTTTTCCATCAAACCCATACGTGTGGGGTATCTATGGATAGGTCTTCAAAAATGATATTGAGATTTCTATTATAATTTTTTTCTAAATTGAATAGTTTACGCGAGAGACACTTCCAAAGTGGTAAAATGTGTCCCCCCCCTGTAACTTCTAAAATAAGAGAATGATAAAACTAAAAAAAATATATGATGTACATTACCATGTAAACTACCAACGAAAATTGGTTTAAACGAGATCTAGTAACTAGTTTTTTTTTTTAATAAGTACGTCATAAAACTAAAAAAATACACTATTAAAACATCGATCAAAGTTACAACGAACCACAAGAACTTTTATATTATGTTACTTGCTGCCACAGAACCCTCCATGGGCGAGTCCGACTCGCACTTGGCCGGTTTTTTTTATAATAGATAGGCTCGCGTTTGACCACAATCTCACCTGAGCGAAAATTTGAAGCAGCATTTCAATTATATAATGAATGGACACATGTTTAAAAGAGTGTCAAGACTGTTGCAAATTAGCGTTACAATCAAGGTGACCTTGGTTTATGTGTTTGGTTTGTGTTGCGGCTACATGGATGTAAACCACGCGTCAATACGATCGGTGGTTGGGAAAACGTGCCTCCTAACCAAGGGCGTTGAAGGTCATGAATTAAAACTGTTGTCTACGTGGATTGAAACTGGCAAGGTCACCTTGTTTAGGACATTGTTTTGCAACCATCTGGTCACCCCTTAAGACAAAAATAATCTCCTGATTTGTTTTTGATGTAACTTGTCCGACGCGTTTGCACTTTCGAGCTTGCTTCACTGGCTCTCGTATTATTGGTTCATTTGGTAAGACTTTTACGAGTATGATGTCCTAACTCATTGACTCATCAAAGCCCAGTTCAAACTTTTGGACCTAGAATACTGATTTGAAGTTTATTTTATGATTGTGTTTTGAAAAATAACAAAATATTTTCCTGATATGGCGATGAAACAGGAGTCCAAACTACTTGTGTACGTGTGATTCCAAAGGCAGAAACTAGTCTTTACATACATATTATAAAACTATATCTAACTCTAAACCTCCCACCGTGTCTGTCAGTTTAGTATGTTCGCAATGGACTTAACCAGATGGACTGGATTTTCATGCTGTTTTCAGCAATATACAGAGTCATTTGTAAGGAAGAATGCATCTATTTTATTATTATTTATTTTTAACCGACTTCGAAAAGGAGGAGGTTCTATTCGGCTGAATGTATGTTTTTATTCTTTATTGTACACCGCATAAACAAAAAATACAAGGCAAACAATATTTATATTATAACAGAGAAAAGCCGAAAATATTAATAACTAGCTTTTGTCCGCGACTTCACCCACGCACCTACATAAAATGTAGCTTTTGTCACTCAGGAATAAAGCAGCTTTCTATCGGTGAAACAATTTTAGCAATCGGATCAGCAATTTCAGAGATTTCGTCTGACAAACAAAAAAACAACTTTACCTCTTTAAAATATTAGTGTACATTTGTAACAGCTATAACAGCTTTAACAGGTCGCTAATAACTGATAAAAACTAGCTAACAATTCTAGAAATATCAGCATCTTTGAAAGCAGTCATTGTTAGACGGTAAATATTGTTAACCCGGCGCGGCTAAGTAGCTTGACTAGGCCCTATATGCAAACTATGTTTTATAGAGCTAACTTCATGCTATATCGCACCAATACCGACACAGATAGGATGTTATAGTTGAACTTATCGGCAGTTAACGCTCCATCACACATTAACGTTGAACTGACTGCATCCTGATCGTAACGGGCTATTAAATCTATGTTCATAGGATGTTTATAAATAATGTGTTCTTTAAGATAGTGTGACGACTTTTAGTGTTCCGGAATGGTATTGGAAAAGTGTGTTTTAGCTTTATGAGAATATTTATCTGTCTGAGCGTTTGTCGCACGGAGTTAAAACTTGTGAATAATTTGTTCGATTTACATGTTTGTTGTGTACATAGTTTTCTAAGTATCACTTAAGTGATTTATTTTCGATTAAAATATTCCAAAGTTCAGTTTACCTAAATGAATGACTTTTCCAAGAAATAGTCTTTCAATAGTATTAGCTGAACTGAGAGAGTTCTATTGATGATTTTATTTTAATAATTCCGTAAATAAACTTGTTACGATCGCAAATCATATTGAAAAGCAAGTCAGTGTCAGCTATAGCAGCTCCTTTTTTGCTGCTGCATTTAGCTTTTTTCTAAGTTTTGTTAAAGGTTTTAATGAGTAAATACATACATACATGCTATTATCGCAAATAGGTATATGTTTTAATTGTCTGATACTGAACTGTATATTGCGAAAAAAAAAACAAACGAAAGTTTGTATATCGTGAGCTACTTTGATGCATTCACGTTGGTGCTTTTTTTTTTGGGTAGAAAATCATTAAATCACGCAACGCGTTTTAGGAAAACACTTATTGAGCGTACAATTAAGGAGTGGAATTTTCTGCCGGAGTCTATGTTTTCTGATAGCTACAACTTAGATTCTTAAGTTAAGGGGCCGGCGACGGATGAATTTCCATACAAACGTAATACCACACTCATTTGCAGTTGGAGCATATTTCCAACATGTTATGATGATATTAGGTTATAGACAATATTTATCTAGGTTCCTACGTCTTTATTTAAAAAAAAAAAACAAAAAAAAATTTAAGCAAATTGTATTTCGCAGTTTTTTACAGCGTAAATGGCAAAACATGCCATTTGGCTTTTCCTGTATTAAAAATACCAATATTTCTAATATTCTCGACGTAGGAACCTAGATAAATATTGTCTATAACCGAATATTATCATAATATGTTGGAAATATGCTCCAACTGCAAATGAGCGTGGTATTACGTTTGTATGGAAATTCATCCGTCGCCGGCCCCTTAAGAGTGAAAATAGGTTACTCCTAGGCAAGCGTGCTCCATCGTCGGTCACATCATCGGTTACCAGCAGGTGAGATGGTTGTCAAATGCCATAAATATTAAAAAATAACTTCTTCCACTGTGGGTGGAGCGAGAGAGTCAGTTCCTTCAACTGCCCTTTGCGTTCGCTAACTCTTCGAAACAATACTGCAGCTCTGAACTTTTTCTTTAAAATATTCGACAGATATCATGTACTAAGCTTTAGACCTCTAAGCCTTAAAGCCAAACTATGTGGTAAACTATGCTACTCTACTTATAAGTACACAGACAGGGGCACTGATCTGCAGTGAACGCTCCGGAGCACTAAGCTAGTGAACGGGGGCGCATTGTCAGCTTTGTGAGCGACTCGGTCACTATACTGGACAGTAAACCGAAATACGTTACTGAGATGAAAACTAAACTTTATTATTGGGGATATAACTTTATCTGCAAGACTTTATGTGTCTTACAATGTAAACTGTACGACGTCTGGTTAAAGAATATGAGACTTTATACAAAGTGACATTCTATCTAGAAATTAAATATGCCTGGATATTACAAAAATGTTACGTGATTGATGCCTTATATTTTGAGATTGATGTGCCATATTTATCTATTTATTATCACAAAAGCGAAGAGAAGAAACGAAAGAAAAAATAATAAAAATAATAAAAGAATAAGCAGGTCCTTTGTACTATTTTATCCTTATTTGTTCTTTTCGATTTTAAATGTTTGTGTGTACATAAATAAATAAATAAATAAATAATAAATAAATAAAGAATGGTCCCGAATGGGGGAATGAGATCATTCAAAAGAGTTACCGTGGTCGGGACCGCATAAAGCAACTGAAGGGACATAATGGGTTTCAGTCAGTAAAAGTGTAATACTCTCTCTACCCAGAGCGGAATTTTCTCATTTGATGATTTTAATAAAAATATTACAAAGGTGTAAGTCTAAATAGATTTGGATATTTGGCACATAGGTAGACCGTGTCATGGAATAGGACGTAGAAAAAATATTTATTTTATATTATTTATATACACACATATACATATATAGAAAAAGAAACAACACTATAAATATTGATACAAAGTTACTGCTTATTTCAAATATAAATTTCTTCCAGCAGACCTGCGAAAGAAGAGATAAGAAGAAATGTAGAGAACAGCGTGATTACTATGACAGCAGGTAACTGATATTGACTAAAAAGACAACTACGAATCAACAACATAGTTTCATTTTTGCAACGCATCTTTTCGTTTCAGCAAAAAAATCGCATTCGCAATAAGTACTCGTATCTACCTACTTTCTAATTATACGCTTGTTTTATTCTCATATTAATAAAGTTTTATTCAAGTCATAATCATAAAAGACACAACTAATAATATGCGACCAGTCATTGAGTTAAGTTTTTTTTTGTTAATCGTAAAATTACATTGCTAATGTCTTTATAATTCTAGGTTTCTATCGATTTTCATAAATTTATTACTATTTAAGCTCACGCTAAAATATTAAATCATTTTATAAGTAGCTTACTGTCAATGGTTTAGCGGATGATGATCTGTACCTACTCACGATAGATAAAAAGTATCTTTAAAATATAGCTGTTAATTATTATTTTTATGTGTAGGCGCTCCCAAATAATACACACTTTTACACTTCACACCTTAACCTTTTTTGCATTATTTTCTTTATTTTTCTTTTTTACACAATATTTGATTCTTATTCATTTTATAAATGTTTGTATTTTGACGAGCCTTAAGTGTAATATTTTATTTTTATCAAATTGATGCTTTGATTTATAAAAACTATTATATATTATATATTATTTTATGGCTGTCTCCGAAATGGACTCTCTTTTTACAAATAATCATTAAAACCAATTAGGCGTGAAATGTAAATAACCAAAGTTTCTCAAGCATTGCCTCCGCACACGGCCCACAAAAAAACGCAGCTTCAGGCTTCTTTTTGAGGTGCCCTTTTGTTGTGGCTCGTGTGCGGAGGTGTCGCCACAAAAAACACTTGAAGCTGCTTCAAGCTTCTCCGGATACAAGGTGTCGCCGCACGCTTCAGCTGTTTTTTGCGGCCGCTTCTAGCTTTTCTTTGTGGCCGCTTCTAGCGTTTTTTTGAGGCCCGTGTACGGGGACGCTTACACAACGACGACTGTCACAGAATTTAAAAAATATTAAATGATTTAATTTGATTTTTCAAAAATACCGCTGACCTCATCAAAGTACATTTCCCATAATCCATATAGCTCTACATTCTATTTCGATCAAAACCCACTATATTAATGTGTCTTGTTTACACACATCCATAATCGTTGAGCTAACCACGTCTGATCCATCGTTTTAGACAAATGGCGCTCGTCTCGTCAATCCTCTATGACGTCAGCGCAGCCCTATGTGTGCTCGTCTGAGTTGATATTAGGATAATCCCGTAGGTATTTATATATGAATATGCATAATAGATCTATGTTTAAACTCGTTAATATAAGCCATATATATATGTATATACCTACATTTTTCATTGAGTTATGTACAGATTTTGTTTATTTTGTATCCCGATTCATAATGGCGTGTAAAGTGATCGTCACTCATGAAACTGAATGAGAGCAGAATCCTTTTTTTATTGATGGTCGATGAGGCTGAAAGGTTCTGGAGTATCTACCATTGGAAGACGCAGAGGTAGCGATGAGAGTGGCGGAACGAAAGCTCAACACCAAAAATACCGCTCCTGGACCCGACGGTTTGCCAGGAAAAGCATAGGACCTGGCCATGAAGGCTCTCGGGCCTCGACTAACCTCTTCAGTGTGTGCATGAAAAAGGGCCAGTTCCCACTTCGTTGGAAGGCTTCCCACAAGGTTGACAAATGACCAGGTGCGTGTAGCGGGATGCGATGGATGCAAGAGGCAATGCATCGGTCATTGTGGCGACACTTAGGGGAAGCCTACGTCCAACAGTGGACGTTTTTCGGCAGAATTGATGATGATTAATAGGTTCACGCTTGACCATCACTCTGTATCTCATCTGATGGTAAGCTATTTAATACAGCTGATAAAGCTCCATATGAGTCGATTAATTACGCATTTATCACTGCTTAGCGACAGTTTAATAAAAGAAAATTATTGTATTGTCACTTGTCACCTGTCGGTTTTAATAAATAAATTAGTAACTCGCATTGGCTTTACGGGTGGAAATTATACATAAAATCTTTCCTCGTTTATTTATTATTTACGGTTTATGAGGAGTTCGTGGATGAACGATAAATGCGCGTACAGCTAAGGATTAGAATTCCCTGCGGGAGTCTATTTTCTGATAGTTAAAACCTAGTGGTCTTTTACTCAAGAGTGAATTTGTTACTTTTAGGCAAGCGAGCTGCATCGTCGACCACGTTTTGGCGTACTATCAGGTGAGATAACAGTCAGACGTGAACCTATCTATAATAAAAAAGATCCTGAAAGCGACTGTAAAAGCAAAAGCACTATACTGTAGATATAATATTTGGTGATAGGACTTGAAAGGGCTGCTTTCAAAACGGTGAAGGAAATCGGCATGTCCTAAAACCAAAAATTCGAAGACATGTGACATTTAGCAACCCGCACTGGGGCCGCATTCCCTCTCTTAGAGAAAAGGCCTGAGTCCCAGCAGTGGGAACATTAAAAAGGCTGATGATGATGATGAAAGGGCTTAATGTCAAAGGTGCTATTGTGGAAATAAAAGAAAAAGCGCTGCTTCAAAGTAATTTCTTACTATTTTAAGCCACACAACTAACTACCTACCTACATTGCCATAACATCACATCAAAAACATGACGCATGTCTTTCATCAGATCTGAATCAGGCCTGGCGTTTTGTGTTTGAAAAACAAATACACTTCGTATTCCCGGCTTACGAATTTTATGTACAGTCACATCTTTAGTAGGAAGTAACGATGGCTCTATATCGTAGTAGTAAGGGCGGTTTTCGTATGTAAAGTGACGATTTACCGTTGGTTGTACTTACATAAATATATTGTACAAATACTACATTATGATTTATTGTTTTTCTATTCATTGTCGAGTATTTGTTAGTGTGGTGCGGCGAGAACACTGTTTGGTTTTGGATTTAAACAATTTATGAAAATGGAATTTGTTCATCGGTAGATTATTTAAATTATATTATTTGTAAGTAACGATGAATATAGTATTATTTGTTTTAATTACAAAGTAGTTTGTCTATCTATATCAGCGCGATACACTTAAAACTACTGTTTGAATTTTTATGTGATCCATGAGGAAGGTTTAAGCATGAGAAAATGCGTGTTATATTAGAGGAAAACTGAATTTCAAAGATTTCTGACGTGAAGCTAAGATGCTTCGCTATTGCATTATAAATTATAGGATATCTCAATATCTTTCCGAAAATAATATTAAAGCTTATCACCGCAGCTAAATGAGGCCTTGATTTAAAAGCTTCATCATAATTTTTGGTCTATTTTAGATGACTGCCGGCCATTTAGTTTTAATTGACCAAAAAAAAATTGACGTGTAAAAGTGTTTTTATAAAACCTACTTGCAAAATAAAGATCATTTATCATTTTATCATTTTTTGAGAATAGGTACGTTGCAAGAAGGTAGCCCTAACGTTTTTACAAGAAACTTATCGTGACGAATAACTTCTTAAATCATTAAGGTTTTCCTTTACCCACCCTAGTTCCTATTGGGGTGGCTCCGAAAGGTACTGTACAATTTCGTATACGTCATTATTATCTCTGCCCCTGACCTTTTCCCACCTAGCTTGGGGTCGGCTTCCAGTCTAACCAAATGCGGCTGAACATCCCTGTTCTACATGGAACGATTGCCTATCTGATGATTTTATACACATCATCATCTTTCTGCCCTTGCCCCGTGTTATTTGTGGTCGGCGCAACACATTTTTTCTTCCATTCTATCCTGTATCATTCTGTATTGTGTATTCTGTGTCGTTGTATCCTGTGTATTTTTTTTTCTGACCTTATGGCATCCTTATGGCATTAAGTCCGCATTTGTACTCTTTTGTACATGAAGAATAAAATAAATAAATTCCTTTTCTTTCATATCACTCTTCACACAATCCATCCATCTTTTCTTTGGCCTCCTTCTCCCTCTCCACCCATCCACATGTATACTTATAACTCTTTTAGTAACATGCGTTTTATCCCTCCTCTTTACATGACCATACCATCATTCCCCTTCAACTTTTCAGTCACTTGCGCCACTTTCAAACTTCCTCTGATGTACTAATTTCTTACTTTATCTTTTCTCGTCTCACCATACAGCCGTCTCAACATTCTCATCTCGCTACATGCAATCTTTTTTCATCCGTCTTTTTCATAGCCCAACATTCGGAACCATACAGGTCTTATAAGGTTTTATAATAGGGCCAGGAATCACGGACTTCCCTTCAACTTGGGGATTTTATACACATAACAAACTTAATTTGGTTTTATATTGAACACGCTCAAAGACAAAACAATTTACAAAGTAACCACAATTACGCAAAATAACTGCATTTTATAAATGAGTAAACAAAACAATTACCTTAATCGAACTGTTCATATTTCATAAGCAGTAGCGAGGGACCAACAAAATAATAAGCGTAGTTTCTTCACAAATCTTTGAGTTAAGCGTCGAGCTGGAAAATATGTAGCAAATGAACCGCGCTAATCTCAGCCAGCACCCGCGAGATATTTGATGTGCTGCTCGTTCGTGAAGCTGACAACGCTGCTACTTTCAATGTAATGAGGTTTTTGGCTTGAGCAGTCTTTGTTCAGACAACTGTGATATGTAAAGAACCCTTTTTGTGGTGATAGGAAAAGTTGCAGGGGTGGTTTACATTGTTGAAAACATATCTGACTTTGTTCAGTTAAAATCCTGTAAAGTTTTTTGTCTTCTGGTTATTAAATTAATTTACTTATCAAGCCTTGACTTCATTTTTATTTGAGTGTGGAAATTATTCCCGAAAGGTCCCCGTTCTGGAATCTACCCCGAGAGAATGTCAAAATTTTTCAGACTAAAACCAACCAAAGTTCCGCTTTACTTTATTTGGGTAATATTCCAGCCTTAGCAGACAAGGACCCTGCTAATTGCCTACCCACTGTTTACCGTCTACTAGACCATACCGTTTCAGTATCCTGGAATCATCCTGCATATTTCACCACCCTGGATGTCTTCTTTAGCAACCAGGGCGTGAGGATATTCATGCTATCCTCCATCTCCTTTGCTCGATGTAACTGCTTTCGCTCTGTTCCGTGGCCTAGAATAGGGCCGGTATCGCGAAAGGTCGCCGCCGCCAATCGCCTCTATGAGGACACGGCGTTGGTCCGGACAAGCGAAGCAAACCTCCATCGTATGATCCACCGTGTCCTTTGGGTGGTCCACATAATTTAAGTTAACAAACCAAACAGTGGATCAGCAATCCTGGAGGTGAGATTTTTTTTACGTAGGGAAAATCATCTAATGAAATCCCCCGCTCTTGGGCGGAGCGGGAGATAGTGTCAGACTTTTACTGACTAAAAACCCACTCCTGTTCCTTCGTTGCCTTTCGTACCGGGGCTGAGCTACCTTTCGGAACTAACCCTGGCCCCAGTAGGCTTCGACCCAGCTGGGCCCCTGCTCTTGCTGACAACTCCTTGAGGCGCGCGGGAACAGTGCGCGCCGTCGACGACTTGGACTCGGTCCGGATAGTTACTGGACGGTCTGACAGCGAGCTACCCATTGCTCGCCGTCCGCGAGCCCGCGCCTACGGTGGATCCTGGAAGTGAGGTGACTTCTACTGGTATGCTTCACTCTATTATAAAATTGAAATTGATGTGTGTATAGGTGTTTTTATGTTGATCACGCCTTTTTATCCCCATGGTACAACTTATCATTATTTCTGTCTATCAAGCGATCGGAGACGCAGACCAAAAGCTAGTACGAATTAAAAATTGACTCTAATAAGTATGGTGATAAATGTAGAAATATTCAGATTTATAAAGTAAACGTCAAGATTGCCTGCCTAAGTTCTAAATTTAATTTCGCGGCTTCCTGTCGCCTTAATTTTATGAAATTAATTATTAAAAATGTAGGTTTAGTACTAGAGCTAAGTGCTAAGAGTAGTTTGGTGGAAGCAGGTGCTGACAAAGTGAACTCTTCGCGAATGTTTAGTGACAAGAGTTGTTAAGGAATATTTCTGTGGTCATAGTGAACAGGGATATAAGTCCACGTATATAATGTATATAATAAATCTGTAGAAGTTTTTTGTTGAGCATCATGAAAAATATATAAAACCGATGCAGATAACTTTTTTGCATTAAAATTGTATGTAACTTGATCTATTACTTAGCTTTTGTTTCATCGCAATTGGATGACTATATCGACAGATATACTACATTCATTGACTGTTCGGCGGTACGAAGGTTGCCGAGTCAGCTAGTTTAGATTAAAAACACAAATTTGTGTTAAAAGATTACGAAGGTAAACCGATTTTTGTAGTTTTTTTTTGGTGTCAGTTGAATTCTTTTACTCGCGAATATTTCTATATATTTAGAGATTGCTGAAAACTTTTTTTTTACCGATAGAGTTTTTTTTTCTGATTACTTACCAAAGTAATCAGAAAAAAAAATATCGTTACTTCACTCATTTTCGACAAAATCTTACTTTTACCCTTTTTCATCAAAGCTGCGATTTTAGTAAGAGTTTAAGTGATTATTACTGTACCATTTTGACTAACACTCGCTTTAAAGGTCTTGTAGCTAATAACAGATCTGTATAAATAATAACAGATTTAATGGCACGGTTAGCGCAGTGGTTGAGCGAGTCCGATTCACGTACGGAACACATATTTATATGACCAACAACTGTTTTGAGTTTTGGTGTCTTGTGTATGTGAGTCTACTTAATTGTAAACGCATCCTCGGTACAGGAGTGATATAGGACTAGGGGCATGGGTTGACTTTCGAAATAGAAACCCGGGGTCTTAGAACGCAAGGCAAAGAAGGAGCATAGGTGTAGTTTTAGACAGTAAAAGTCTGAGACGCCTTTCTGCTCTGCCCTAGAGTGGGAGAAGTTATTGAATGATTTCCCGCCTTAAAAAAACTCTCGCTAAAGGAGGAATTTCTAATGTGGGGCATGAGAATTATAAAAAAAATATTGATAAAAAAAACCTACTTAAACAACACTAGCGAAGTCGGTCTGTGGAAGTAGCCGTGTATCCCTGGATTTTAAAGCACAAAAGTGTGATGGCCACTTCCAAAGAGTAAGTGGTTACCCAGTAACTGGGCTGTTAAGGTCAAATAAACGGAAATTCGGATGATTATTTTGAATCGTATCGTAGTCGATTTACAATATTATTTTATTCCCTAGTAGAAATATTTCAGCCATGTTAACACGCACCGCTTCGAAATCGGATCCCATTTACATAAAAACACGCATATTTAAATGCTGCGCGAATATAAGTCCCTACGTCCCTACTCGTATCGATTATCGATATTCATTGTGCATTTATTACGCTTTGATATCGAACAAAATACCTCCGTACGAGCTGTATGACAAAGTAGTGGTACCTCAATCGTGCATTGTCATGATAAACAGTTCCGCCGTTCTGTACGCCGCAAATATGCAAAATGTGCAAGTACGACCATTTGCGCCAGCTGCAGACTTGATTCTTTTCTTAGCGGATCAGAACTGAAACCGCGTCTTAGCGTGCCCTATCGTGTCCTATCTTGTCCTATCGTGTCCTACCATATCTTACCGAGTCCTGCCGAGTTCTACTGTGACTTACTGTGAGCTACCGTATTCTACCGTATCTTACCGTGCCTTACTGTGTTTTACCGTTTCCAATCGTGTCCTACTGTGATCTACAGAATTCTAGCGTATCCTATTATATCTTACTGTATCCTACTGTGTTCTACCGTGTCCAATCTTGTCCTACTGTATTCTACCGTGTCCTATCGTGTCTTAACGTATCCTAGAGTATCCCACTGTGGCCTACCGTAACCTACCGTGCCCCGCCGTATCGTGTCGTATGCCTTACCTTCTTCTACCGAGTTCTACTGTGTCTTACCCTGTCTTATATATAGAATTCTGGCTCTAATGTGCCTGATTCTTATCAAGAATAGGTACGGTAAGGTGTGTTGCTCGCCTAAGCTGTTTTGTTGCTGGTAACAGCAGGCGCCGGGATATTTAGAAAAAAGTTAAACAGTGCTTTGTGGCTAAAGTTTGAAAGACCAATATCCGTATACAATATGAACTTTGAAGCTTAATTTAGCTTTAAAAAATCCGAAAGGGCGCTCGAGCCCCGGTATGAAGGCTTGAAGGAACGGGATGGGTTTTTTAGTCAGTAAGAGTCTGACACTATCTCCCGCTCCGCCCAAGAGCGGGGGTTGTCATAAGATGATTTTTCCCATCGGAAAAAAAAAAAAAAAAAAAAAAAAAAAAAAGCTTAATTTAAACAAAAAAAAGCTTAATTTAAACAGTTTTCAATTCAACTGGAGGTAAACTTCATAAATATTGAACATTGTATAACCCACACAAATCCTACTCCATGAGACATGAAGATGCAAAACACTTAAGCCTGCAGCCATATTTTGATGGATAGCACAAACGCGTACGTGTTTATTTACCACATTGTAATGTAAACATATGCACAGGGTGATGATATCGTCGAAAACACACGCTTGTGAGGGGTATGCTACCCAGTAGAGAGTTAGAACAAATATATAATCATATTCACATTAGATCTGTTTTGGATCTGATTTTAAGGGGATATTATTCGGCAACAAATTAAATAAATGTTGGTTTTGTAGAATTTTCTTGGCCACATTTTAGATTGGAGTTGATAAAAATAATGTTAATCTTGACTTTATTTCTCAGAACTTGGTTTAGGAAAAAAAATTAAAATACTTGTGCCTGTTGGTGGACATCCCACCTACACGCACAAAACGTTTTGGGAACACATTCTTTGTGCATGCAGCTAAGGAGTGGAATTCCTTGCTGGAGTCTGTGTTTCCTGATAGCTACAACCCGGGAATCTTGAATGGGTTTCTTCTAGATAAGCGCATTCCATCAGGTGAGAAAGCGGTCAAGCGCGAACCTATCCAAAAAATAATCTTCACTTTATGTACAACACTGCAGGTACTTTCCCACGTACGTCGATACAGTTATACAGGTATACACACTAATATTATATAGTCAAAGTGTGTGTATAATACTTGTTATTCATTCACGCGAAAACTGTTGAAGGGATTTAGACGTGGCATACAAGTAGACTATGTCCCGGAATGGTACATAAGATTAGGAGAATTTTATTCTGGAAATATGTTCCCTTGGAGTAATTTTCGACTTTCACATAGTCGAAACCGCTAGTAAACGATAAAATGCTTCACATTTTTTAATATGTAAATAAAAAAAAAACTTGTGTAGTCGCAAAACTTATACTACTCTGTTACTGGGTAATCGCCAAACTTAAGTGGCAGTGGGCAGGGCACATTGCTCGCAGAACAGATGGTTGAATAGGACCAAAAGTTTTTGGAGTGGCGACCGCGTACTGGAACGATGAGAGGTCTTCCACAAGTTAGACCGATGACCTGGCGAGGGTCGCGGGAATTTGATAGATGTGAGACGCACAAGACCAATCGTTGTGGGGATACTTGGGGGAAGTACTAACGATTCTTAAAGAGTACCCCAGCCGTATGGGATACGTTCTTTTTTTTCACTACGAATATTACATTATCCAAAAGTATTTTTGCGGAAACTGTAGACTACGTAAATCAACATTTTACCTGCAAGCATTATACATTGATTAGCATCTTATATCATACTTTGTAATGCAAAACAGCGGGCAGAACCGATAGTTCAGGCAAGACAAAGGCTCATAATACATACAAGAATATTTTATAGGAGGCACCGAGATTATAATATTCAAATAAAGATTACTTTGATATATGTACTGAAGCTATTCCCCCTTAAAGTTTGGTAAAACTACAAAATGCCACCTTTATATGTAAGAGTATATTTACAGTACCAAACAATAATAAATCAACAGTATAATAAAAATATAAAAAGTGTTTGTCAACACATGTTCACGAATTTTTGTTCACGTTTCAATTTGTATGATAATATCAGATATTGGACATCAGTATTCTTTACCATCTATTCACTAGAATCTGTCGAAATAATATATTATCACCGGCACGCCCGCATTCCTTTATGTTTCGCGAACAATAGCATCGAACGTTGTTAAGTTTTGTAAATGTCATATAAAAATAAAATATACAAATAACGGTTATAAAAAAGTATTTGTACTTTTACAGAATGTGAAGCATTTTATTGATTGCTAGTTTCTGACAACGGCTTTGCCTGCGTAAATGTACAAAATTATCCCAAGGAAACATAACCTCAATATAAAAGTATAATACATATATGTAATGGATATGCTCTTCTAGGACATGGTCTACCTATGTGCCAAATTCCTTCAGCAGTTTTCGCGTGAAGGAGTAAAAAACACACAAACCTTTGGCTATATAGCAACCTTGTCGTTCATAATGTGTTCATTTTTTGAGTGGTTTGTTATGTAAGATCTTTCTTTCTTTCTAGGTTAAGTTACGAACTCACAGAGCAGCTATATAAAGCAGTTCAATAAATGGAGAAGTTTTAGATAGATAGTTACTATTTTTGACTCGTTTGAAAATAAAATGGCGGTTGTATTTTCTGTTTTGTAATGGTCTAAATCAAAAGCACTAAATTGCTTGTGCACCAAGGTTGCAAACACAACTTGGTGAAATGGGGTTTAATAGACCCATCGGATACTCAATGTGAGTGCGATGCCCCTGTCCAAAAATGAGCCACACATTAGAATGCCCATGTGCCTATACACCTGAACTTTGGAGGATTTTATGAGTGCCACCGATGCTGCTAGCGTAGCCACGGGGCCCAAACAGCTTAACAAGTTTACCATCGAATCAAAAAGAAGAAAAATAAGAACAAGCGCTTGTATGTGTATATGTTTTCGAAATGAAATACACGTAACCGTAGTTATTTAAAAAAACCCGACATATTTTCCATCACTTACACATACTAAAGTTGTAAGGTGAATAGCCTCTGGCGGACTGTGAACAAGAGCGTTCAATTCTTTTGATTTCATCTCGCTTGTTTAGGGTTCAGTTTGAGTACTTCGTAATGATCAAGGTTATATAAATCGTGGACCAGTACAAAAACGTTGGGGAGTTTTTTAAGACGAGAAAGATACAAATTTGTTTTTTTTTTTTAATAATCAAAAGTTACTAACCGTCACAGGGCCGACTGCCAAATGATGATGATGATGATAAGTTGTGTAAATAAATTCAAGTCTTCGCTTCGATTTTGCATCATAGTATGCCTTGATCTTCAATTTAAGTCACCCAGGTTTATTCGGTCTAAAGTTAAATTAATTTCATTGCCTAGAATTTTTTAGAACTTTTACTGACTAAAACCACACCTATGTTAGAACATAAATGTGATTAATGAACACAGGGTAAAGAAAGATGGTAAAAAAAGAAAGAGTAAAGCCCTTGTGTTGCAGGACCACGAGTTTCGCTTTCAGAAGTCAATCCATCAATGGGACCCTATTATTACTAAACTGCCGCTGCCCTTTCGTCCATCCATTTACCAGTGGTCTGTTACTCATAAACTGTAAAAGGTAAAGAGTTAAAGTTTTCAAGAGTTGAAGAATCTGCATTTCTATTTAAAACAAAAAATAAAAGAAAGTTAAAAATTAAAAGGGAATTCCCATACAAGAAACGATATTTTCTTGGCGTTTTTTACTCGATATTAAAATTTTAGTACGGAAACCTTTGTGTGCGAGTCCGACTCGCACTTGCCCATTTATTTTTAGAACATATAATACAACAACATAACAAAACTGTAGTATTCAAAAATTCAAAATATTTTTATTTCACATAAGCCTACACAGTCACTTATAAAACTTTAGAAGCTACCGCGCGGTGGTCTTCGGACCTGATCCCATCGTGCCAATACCCTTTAGTCAGCTGCGTGGTTGGCTACGAGAGCACAAATGCACAAGCGGAAAGGTGGTCGTCCCTGGCACCAGGCTGCAGGTAGGCTAAAGTAGCAATGCCAAGCTTAAATAAAACCCTAACCAATAACCTGTTATGACTGGACAGAGGGTAGCCTGCGTCTGGTGGCGAGGACCATCACCGGACACTGCTCCTTGTTCAAACACTTTTCCACAATGAACATCACAGACACAACCCTCTGTGCAGGGGATGCATGGAATCAGAAGGAACTGTCGCGCATGTGCTCCTCGAGTGCACAGCCGTCACCGAGATAAGAACACGAACCTTGGGAGCACCGAATTCACTGATGAACGACCTGTGCAAACTAAAGAGACTCATTTGTTTCTGGAATTAAGTGGGGTTAGAGTAAAGGCCGCCATGGCCCACGCATAATAGTCCGAAAAGGACTAAGTGCGGAAACCAGACCACAAAGATAAGATAAGCTAGCGCACGTTCGGTTTTCAAAACCCATTCTACAGAACTCATTAATTCTACAGAAAAATAAAAATATTTTCAGAATACATCCTAAACATAAATATTGCACAAAAATCCCTTTACTTTCTCTAACACGAGATTACCAACATATCCACTTATCTCTAGGATAACACTTCATTCTGCACAGATCGGATAAATCCGTTCGCGTTCGGAAGCGTTCGGCAGTCGGCCCTGTGACGGTTATTAGCTTTGCCTGATTTAGTAGGATCTTAAATCTTAGTAAGTAATGTGATACGAAATGAGCGTTATGTTGTTAATTTAAAGAGGAATAAAAATCTTGTGCAATAAAAGTCATGTCATTTATACTATTATACCAGTTTGGAAATAGGACAGTATTTCTCATATAGTACAAGAAGTAATATGAATTCATTTTTGGCTTGCTTTGAAGTACTTCATTATATGGGCAAAGCTGTTAATCAACAGAGGTACAATTTGTCAACTCATGACACTCGTAGCATCCCGGCAAACTTCGTACCGCCTAAGGCTAAGAACTCACGAAACGGTTTTCACTCGCGGCAGCCGCAGTTGCGGGCCCGCAGCTTCTGTAGAATCCAGATATACTAAGTAAAAATTATAGCACGACACGTTTTACGCCCGCAGTGTGCGCGGTTGTTCGCGGCTCCCGCTGTACCGGCGAGCAACTAGTAGAAACTCGCGGGCCGCGGTCGCCCGCAGCCTCGGCGGTTTGCGCCCGCATGCTCTGCGGTCGGTTGGTGGACGATCGGGCACCGATCATTTCACCGCCCGTCTTGCGATAATCGCAACCGCGGCGGCTGCGTAAATCTGTGGTCTCGTGAGTTTTGAAATAAAATAGCTGTTTTCTCTACCGCGGCGGTCGCGGGTGAAAACCGTTTTGTAAGTTCTTAGCCTAATAGTCTATGAATGTTGTGATACCTTTTAGCTGAACGGTCAATTTATAAGCTATCTAATAGTATTATCAGAACCAGCATAATTCATTTTAAAATTAAATTTTTCTCACCGTTTAAACTTTCCCTGAATTATCACGAATATGTCAAAACCAAAACTACTTAAATTGCTCCAGTCGTTCTCGAGTTTTAGTGAGACTAAAGAACAGCTATTCATTTTTTTAAGATATGCTACGAGCGTGCTACGCTGCTACGGTGTAGCATCTCGTAGCGTTGTCAACGCGCTACGAGACGCTACAATGTTGTTCTTCCAGACATTGTCTTTCAACTAATTCATTTGTTTTATTTCACAGAAAAGCGTTATCATTTATTGACAGTAGAAGTTGGAAGTACCCATATCATACAACTACTGCTTATAAAGAGTAAGTCCAGATAAGTCCAGAAAAAGAACGGTTAGCAAAAAAATCGGCTGTTTAGTACATTTATATTCGCATATCTCAACAAAAACATACTCGTAAGGACAGGCTATTTTCTCGTTTTCAGACTTCTTCATATTCATGAGTACTGTGACGCTAGCTTCTCTTCAACATGCTAATTTACCATCTACTAAAAAACTAATTAAGAGTTACTTTGAAGTCGGTCATTGTGACGTCTAAACACATTTCATTGACATTATGCTTAGTATAAGTCTATTCTATTCTATTCTATTCTATAAATGCTTGTAGAAGTTAATTCTACCCCTCAAACCCCAAGCGAACGGCGTTCGCGCGAAAGCCGGCGTTCGCGCGTGATTTCGTGCCATTCGGTTGAACGCTAATATTATTAAAAGTCCGCGTAGATTATTAAAATTTTGAGCGTTTTATTTATTGGTTATGTATCTAAGAATGTTAATAAGAAATTCTTCATAAAATAGTCTGTAAATTTCGAAAATAAGCAACCTTTCCATTTTTCCCGTATTTATACATATTTAAATGCTTGGGGTCTCAGGGGTTAACTATACTTATAAATAACAACTTGCAATAACATCACAACTTTAAAACTTTACTCTTACTCTCTGTATCTCTCTCTCTCTTTACTTTAATCTTTTTTCCTTTAGGTAATTTTTTTCTTTACTTTACTTTTTTAACTTCTGAATCTGAATCTGAACGTTACTGCTTTTTTTAGTGCACTGAACAACTTCTAGACATCTATATATCTTGTAGTAACTGACTAGTTTGTATCTGTGTATATAAAATATTTCCTTGAATGTGAATAATACCTAGTTCACCGATGAGTCCTCATCATTACATGAGAAAAATGTTGTGGTTTTGTATGAAATCTTATTTAAGTTAGAACTACACAGCGCACACGTGTGCCACACACGCCGATCTGGGCGCATTTGTATCCATACATTTTATATGGAAAGTAGACTTGTAGAGCTACACTAGATCCACGCCACGCGACGTCGTTCTACGTACAAATCAGGAGTGTTACACGTGTGCGTCGGTCTAATGTAGTCTTGATAAGTAATATATTCTTGCATATACAGTAGGCACAACGGATCTTGAGCGGTTGCGCAGAAGTCAAATATTCGGTCTCTTTAGTAGTGCGAAGTAAGACGCGGGGGCGGGGAGTGTCAGTGATTGGCTCGCTGCACCATCGCGTCATAGACGTCACTCTTCATTCGTTCCATGCGTTGCTGCATGTATCTAACAACGAAGAAGATTGGCTCGCCAATGTATGGAATGCGCAAAGCGATCCCCACTCTGACGCCGAGCGCTCAAGATCCGTTGTGCCTAGTGCACATCCTTTTATATTAAATTTGAGCTGCGATGTAAGAGGGCGCCCGTGTTTCATTCTCTTTCTACAGCTCGTGCGGTGCGGACGTACTTGTGGTTGTGCGTTATCTTACTGATACATGTGTTTTGTTGCATACAAATTTATACAGATACAACATGTAACGTTCAATGCGCAAAACCTCAGATACCCCAAATGATTTTTAATTCAATTGACTTAATTCTGAGAAAAAAAAGGTAAAGGTTTTATGCTGTTAAACAAACTAATTGTTTAAGATTCGTATCTGCATTGAAATAAGAACTACTAATATCCCGTGTATGAGAAAGTTGAAATGAACGACCGCCATTTGTCTTTGTTTACCTATTTTGGCGGGTTTGCGCAGGTGATGGCTAGACCTATTAATAAAATTTTAATGAAGATTTTTTCAGTTTTAAAGAAGATTTTTTGAAAAATGTGATCTATATTGAACAATTTTTTAATAAGTTTTTCAATTGTTTCTGCTCGTTATTCTGATCGAACTATTTTCAGGTTTTGCGCATTTAACGTTACACGTTGTATAATGTAATGTTGTTTTTTTTTTTTTTTTCAAATAAAATTAAACAATACAAGTTAAACTTTACAATGGCCGACTTCCTTAGAATATTAAAAAAACTTTTTACAAAAAAAATAAAACCGACTTACTAAAAAAAACACTAAAACTATCAAAATAACTTTAATTTCGGAAGTCGGTGTTTCTGTAATAGTTTTGCCTCTTCGTTATTTAACACCGACTTCCGAAATTAAAGTTATTTTGATAGTTTTAGTGTTTTTTTTAGTAAGTCGGTTTTATTTTTTTTGTAAAAAGTTTTTTATTTCACACTTTTTAGTTGCAGCCAGAGTACCTTTTTCTCATGACAATTCCAATTAACTCAAACCCTGCTAGGGTACATTGTTTTATTATGAAGTTCCCTTGTCTACCTTCCGGCTCCATCATCATCATCAGATCAATTCGATAGTACCTTATGGCCAAAATGCATCTCGTGACAATTCTAATAAGCCCAAACACGGCTAGGATACAATTGATTAATTACGGAGTTCCAGTGCCTATCTTCCGGCTCCATCATCATCATCAGATCAGTTCAATAGTACCTTATAGCCAAAGTGCATCTCATGACAATTGTAATAAGCCCAAACACGGCTGGGATACATTGATTAATTTCGGAGTTCCGGTACCTATCTTCCAGCTCCATCATCATCATCAGGTCACATCGATGATACCATTTTCAACATACCTATTCAGAACTATTCATTTATTTGTAACTATGTTCATTGAGAGATTGGTGTGACTATGAACTTCCGTTGGCCATTTCTGGTCGTCTTCACCAGTTCCACTTCATCAAATGTCATGTTTTGACTATAAATGCTTAAGTCTTTGATAAAAATACCAAAAGAACTATATAGTTGCCTATAATATTTGAGGAGTTCCCTCGATTTCGCCAAGATTTCATCATCAGATCCCGACTTGGTGACTATGGGACCATTTGGGAAGTATACCCTTTCTAACAAAAAAATAATTTTTCAAATCGGTTGGCAAGTGACGCAGTTATGCGCGAACATACATAAAAAAAAAAAAAAAAAATACAAACATCCGAATTGAGAACCTCCTCCTTTTTTAGAAGTCGGTTAAAAATAGTTATAACATCAAAATACATACATTTCTGACGTACTGATCAAAGGTCCTCACCGCAGTCCTCCCGAGCAGCAGGGCGTCCATCTCACTCTCCGGCACCGGTACCACAGCCACTGTGGGCGCGGGACCACCCTTCATCGGCACATTCATTGTGAACTTTATATTTTACAGACTAAGACACAAAATCCTTTACCACTGTTTACAGGAACTGTTTTAAACACAACATGACCTTTCAAGGAAACTACTTTGAGGTCACAATTGATTCTTCTGCATTGTAAATAGAATCTTATTGCTACGACACAGAGTACACTTTCCAATATTCATTTTACAATAAAACGCACCACTAATTTAGAATCATGTCTGAATTTATTTTTATTTCAAAGTCCGTGTCTTGTTCAATTAGAAAATCATGTTTTATTTTTTACTTTTACTTTTATAATTGGAACTGAAATGAATTGTATTGCTTTCATTTGAACTGTTTTTCGAAGAATTATGTTTCGAATATTTTTATAAATACAATTCCTTTTTTCTAGAATTTGTTTTTCTAAAATTGAAATGATAAAATTGACTTTTGATTTTATATGTTGAAATGATATGGTCAGAAAATATTATTGTCTTTTAAATATGTATAAAATGATTTATGTCTAAATTGAATTGTTTTTTTATCAGTTATAATATCACTTAATTTGTTTTAGTTTAAATTATTTCTCGTTTTGATTGTTTTTTTTTTTTCACTTTTATTTCACTTCACTTTATTCTGTTTTCAGTAGCACTCACTAATATATTTCCTCACACAATATCCGTGTGTTATATCGTTATCTTTCCGTTGATCCCGTGCGTTCAGTCTTCACTTATCTTTCTTGATTTACTATTTATTGGTTCGAGGATTGGAATGAAAATAAATTTCGTGTTTGGACCGCTGTTCCTGACGTTATATGTATATCTGTAATACTCGTTATATTGTGGTATTGTTTGATTTTTTATATTTAGTTTTTTTGTATTGCGGTCCCTGTGGCTTTATTTTTGAGAATATTACTATACTTAAACAAATATATATTCTTGAAAATTATGTATGTGAATTGTAGATTTTTAGCACAAATCACATTGTGTATTTAAATTAGAAGAGGTGACTTTGGCCTTTGGCTTTGGTATTATATACTGGTAGAACATTTTTTATAATAATTTTACTCTAATTTTAAATTTTATTGTCGTAATGAAACTGGACTGTAAAGTGATGGCCTGAAACACAGGTTTAAATTATTTTATATATATTACTTTTTATTAAAAAATTAGCCTATGTCCGTCTCCAGGGTCCCAACTATCTCTGTACCAAAATTCATCAAAATCGATTTTGCCATTTAGGCGTGAAGACGTAACAAACAAACAAACAAATAAACAAACAAACTCACTTTCGCTTTACGCGTCGTCGACGACTTGAACTCAGTCCTTACCAGACGTCTGCATGCGTGAACGGTGATCTGCCCATCGCTCGTCGGCTGCAAGCCCGTGCCGTGACTTGCATATCTTAGGCCTAATAGCCGAACCCAACATAATAGTAATAATACAATATTCAATACACTTACTCAAAAACCCACCGCTTTTAGGGCCGCAACAGACTCTTTTCCGCACTAGTGCAGAAAAGTGCGCGTGTCCTTCTCCGCCTCAATGTTATTACTTGTTTACATGGTTCGTATCACGCTGGGCGCGCCCCTATAAGTTGCCGGTCAAACCCAGTTTATTCATTTCTTCGTAAGTGTATTGAAAGAAGTCGTTTGATACACGTGCAAATTATCACTGAAGCCCTCGGCTCCATAGCACACTCGCCTATGAATCCTGCAAACTCTGGCTCAGTCGCAATGACAAAGTTTCTGCACTTGTATCAAAATGTTGTCGTCGGTGCAAATATGAATCCCACTGTCTTTGGGCGTATCACCCGTAACGAGGACGCGATGGAACGTTTGGTGGTGCAAGGGAAAGTCGAGGGCAAAAGATCTCGTAGACGCTCTCCAACACAGTGGATGGACCTCATGAAATCAGTGACACACTGCAGCGTAAATGAAAACTCCCAAGCCGCCAAATATAGAGCTGCATGGTGTCATATTGCGAGAGACGCGGTATGTAGGACTTGATCGAGACATGACCACGACCATTTTGTCAAGAGTGTACGACTGAGAAGAAGAAGATCAAAATGTGCTATTAACCTAACGTACAAAAAATATCAGGTGTTACGAGTACAATAACGGATAAGCCATTAGTGACATTACTGTGGTTTCAATATAATTGGTTTAGGCGGTTGTCAGATTAATCCAGAACCTAAACTGTGCCTTTCTAGTTCGATTTATACGCTCCACTCAGCTTCTATTTAGTTTCGACCTTGTGATATATGTTATTATGACGTAGTCGTCATCTCTCATGCACGAAGTCATGGATTCAAATTCGATAACCAATTCATAAGTAGATATTCCTTCAGTTCATTTTAGACTTTCATCAATCCAATTCATATTTTATTTCACATATATCTAGAAGAGCATTTGTAAATCGTCTAAAACAAAAGTTCAAGAGTTCAAAAGTTTTTATTTCACATAGGCCTACATGGGCACTTATAAAACATCAGAAGCTAGTGCACGGTTCCAAATTGGTCGTTTCCCATAGAAAAGAACCGGAAAGAAACTACATGGTTCCTCTTTAAAAAAAAAATGGTTGTTCTTACAATACGAGTTACATATTACAGTGTTAATAGATATTATGTAAGGATGTATTTTTTTGTAATTTGGCAAAATCTTCATACTTCAATTCGGGAATTAAGCTATTCCTATAGGTAAGTTTGTACGGTACCCTCAGGGCGCGTGTCCGTCTCGCCCTTGCCCAGTTATTTTTTGTTACTGCTTCTTGCTCTGTTTGAAACTTTTTTCTTGCTTATCTCTGCGAAATTATTTGCTCTTTGCAAAGTAGAGCCCAATTAGTAAACATCAGAACACTCTGCGTATAATTATGAATACAACTCATTAGGAAGAAACTCCTAATTACCGCATTACACTCAGGATTGTTTGCAACTAAGTGCACTGTCATTACCATACTAATCTGCTAATATCTGAAGCTGAAACGGCTTCTGAATATAATGCTTCTTGCGATTATTCGAAAGAGTTACTACAACTCCGTAAAGTAAAGAGAAACTGAAGGAACACAGAGGTTTTTTTTAGGTGGGAAAATCATCCAATGACATTCCCTGGTCTTGGACAGAGCGGCAGATAGTGTCAGACTTTTACTGACTAAAACCCCACTCCTCTTCCTTCGTTGCCTTTCGTACCGGGGTCGAATCTTCCTTTCAGAAACAGATCCTTAGCCCCAGTAGCCTTCGACCCTGCTGGGTCCCTACGGTTTGTTGACAACTCCTTGAGGTGCGCGTGGAACAATACGCGCCGTCGATGTATTGGGCTCGGTCCGCTGTGTTTTAGTTACTAAAAGTCACCACACCGTAGAGGTCCAACAGGGTCGAAGCCTACTGGAGCCGTGGATTTGCTTCTAAAAAGAAAAACCTGGGGCCCAAGCAAAGAAGAAACATAATAGTAAAAGTTTGACACGCCCTCTTGGTCCGCCCAAGAGCGGGAGAGGCGTTAGATGATTTCCTGCCTAAAAAATAAATATTTTGCTAAGTCATAGAAAGTGTACTGAGTCTCCTGAACTAATTAGGCCAAGAGCGATCGAAGTCTACTTTGGAACTCGATTCCTTTAAGCCCTGCGGCCAGTAATAGGAGCCTTGCGCTGCGGAACTCTTTCGTCTAATGACTGCTATGCCGGAGGACGTAGATTCAGTTCCCACTCAGGTGTTTGTGTGATGTGATGAGCACGATCATTTGTTCTGCATCTGTGTGTAAAATATCTATAATATGTATTTAGAAACATATAACTGTATCTATCAGTTGTCTAATACTCATAACACAAGCTCTGCTTTTTTTGGGACTAGGTGGCGTTGTGTGAAAGTTGTGGAATATTATTATTATTATATTATTATTACCGTTACTACCACTTTACCGGCTAAAGATATAGCATTGTATTGAATATGTCGTTCAAAAAAAAACATGTTAAAATTATGAGGCAATGAACTATTTACATAGTTTAATTAAAAAGCGGCCTTTTCTAACTGGTGTTCACTTGACAGTCGAAAGGATGAACTGGAAGTGGTCAAATTAATCCTCAATCAAATAATGGTTTCGCACCCATAATTTCCTAGTAGTTTTATTACTTAATAGATCTATGATCAACCGATAATATAATCTCTGTAATGAGCGACAGTAATTAATAACACTCCCACATTCCCCCCGTCATGGTACCGACATGAATACCTCTCGTACTTGTCATTACTGTTTGATGTTAAGTAATATCAATCTCGTCAACGACTTAATGTAATATCAGACAAGTGGGCGAATGACACCCGAGCGCGTCTTCAAAGTATTGACGATCGATATCTGTCTAAAGTTACTTAAATAATCTCATAGCGCTACAGACATGTACCAAGACTTTGGCTAGAATGCGATTTTTCTAAAATATAACAAGCACAGAATTATTATTTACTGCTGTGTTTTACAAAATTGACGCGGACGAAGTCGTGGGTAACAGCTAGTTCTCATATAAATTTCCTTTTTCGTTTCCTGAAAAAAAAATTTGTGGAAGGTTGTTCAGTTTCGTCTACTGAGCAAGCCCTTAAAGTTTGTGGAGGGCTGTCCCTTACACCTTGTATACATACATACATACATAGCCTGTCAAAATCATAACCCTCCTTTGGCTTTGCCGTAGTCGGGTAAAAAAGTGGGTGTTTCTTACTTTTAACTCAGTTCGTGTTAATGTTCGCGTGATTAAAGACGAATCCGTACAGCTTTCCTTGATTGCGATTTAATGTTTACCTTGTGTGTTAGATTAACATCTTAGCTGCTGGTGCGATTATTATATCATTAGATTGAATATATGAATTTGATTTACATTTACTTATTAGCTTTGGCTCTAATGACGTCTGAGCTACGACTGCTGAAAACTAAGAATAAGTTGATATTGTTAAATTGGCTCAAATAGTGTTATTGCACTTTTCTTTCACTTACTTTTGTGAGTGGTCACGGCATTATGCTGAGCTTTTGGTCATTTTGCGCGGATGTGGCGCATATTTTCACAAAGATTACTTACAATTTGTTAGTCCTAAAGCGCCTTGTTCCGCCAAATAAATTGTTTTTCTTCCTTTCTTTTCTTCTTTGTAAAGCAATGTGTGTTTTCGCAATCCTTTTTAAAATGTTAAAAAAGTGGCAAACCCTAGGAATTACTCATGTATTGTTGGTGCGATCACAACCATATAAACTCACATACACAATACACATCTGACTCAGAACAACTTATCTATTGTCATAATCTTATATATGTCATAAATATGTACCGCATGAGAAGCAAACCCACGGCACGCAGCGCTGCAGCCAATCACTCAATCACAGCACTAACCATTTCATTTCATTGTAACAATCATTATTTAATCGTCTGTAAAAGCATTATGTCGGAGATACAAGTCGTCGGCCTATTCAGCAAAAGACATTCCCAGGTAGTGATAATTCATATTGTAATTTAGTCGGCGTAAGATCCGAAAGCCATAATCGAACCAGTCCTGGATTCAATCCCGGCATCAGATAACTGCGATTGGATTTTGCTGTTAGAAAAAAATCTCTTTTATATATTCGGATTTGGATTTATGCCTGATGATAAGGCAATAGCCGGGATTTTATTGAACGAATTATAAAGTAATGTAATTAGTTCTGTCCCTATGACCATGTCATATAACTTACAGATACTTAGGTTAAATAATGTTCTGTCTTTATTTAGTTATTTATTAAAACTACGAGCAAGAAAGAAAAACAGTTTATTTATGCGAAAAAAGACGTAATCTTAAAACTAGCTTACAAACATAACATAACATCAATAGATAAGGAAAATATGCGTCACATCTGCGCAAAGCGGCCGAACGCTCAGCATGAAGCTGCGGTCGCACGCATAATGCGATGAGCTCACAGCGCTGGTTTTCAGCGTGAGCCGGTGGTGGTGGCGCGCAACACATCATACAGTGGCGGACTTAATGCATGCAAAGGAATTTCTGAAAAGAAAACCTATGGTTCAAGACTGCAAAGAGCAACGGTACACAAGTGAGTTTTATTCAGTCAAAGTCTGACACGCCCTTCCACTCTACCCTAGAGCGAAAGAAGTCGTCAGATGACTACTTAAAAAAAATATGATGAAAATATGAAGAAAATATGATTTTACATAAAAAAGAAAGTACTGCTAAAAAAACGTGGCTACAAAAGTTTACAATAATAGTAATGGAATTCGATCTTTAGTATCTAGTACCTGCTACAATTTAATTAAACACAATACAATTACGTTAGAAGAAGAAGACATTCGCAGGCAAAGAGAAAATAATAATGATGTGTTAAGAGTGGTAAAAAAGAAAAGGAAGTTTGTGATAACATGACAAGTGACAAGGCAGAATGGAAGAAAAATACATGTTGTGCCGAACCCAAATAACTCAGGACAAGGGCAGGATGATGATAAGGAATTACGTTAGAAACACCACCCTGCGCTCCATAACTCAAGTGGCAGTTTTCGAGAAAGAATGAACCATGCTGAAGTAGAAGTAGTCTGACCATATCGCATGAATGCACTTGGAAAAATGGGCGAGGATCTTCACTAGCTGGACGCTTAATGGATGACGTCGTTAAGGTCAACCGCAGCGAGAAGGTATGAAAACCTCATCATGTTTGCGGAGAAAACTTGGCCAAGATTTGCTCAGGACAGGGTAGTTTGGAGGCCAGCATAGCATAGCATAGTCGGCATTATAATGTTCCCACTGTTGGGACTCAGGCCTCCTATCTAGGAAAGGGAATGGGCCGTAATCCATCACGCGGGCCCAGTGCGGGTTGGTAAATGTCACATGTCTCACGATGTTTTCCTTCACCGTTTTGACAGCAGTGGTGATGAAATAAATTACACAAAGTAACGCGCCTGGCTAGGTTTGAACCCACGACCTACAACTCGTAAGTCGGGGTCGTTACTACTCGGCCACCACTGCTCTAGTCATCACTTCAATATTCCAAAAGATTTATCTGCCTAATTTATTCGTATTATCTTAGTTATTATTTATGTAGGTACGCAAGAAACCTCGACTAAGTCTTGACCACCTGTTGACGTACACTATGTCGACCTACTTTCTTGCAACAACAAACGTAATCTTTTTAAAGAGTGTTCTCCCACTACAAAGTAAATTAACTTGTTTTATTTTATTTTTTTTGTTTTAACTTATTATTAACTAGCTTTTGCCTGCGCCTTCGCTCGCATACATAAATCACTCAAAAATAAAGCCTCTTTATATCGGTGAAAAAAAAAATCGAGATTACCTCTTACAAAAAAAAAAAAAACAAATAAGAAACAAACTTTACCTCTTTATAATATTAGTATAGAGGTGTAGATATGCTCGCACTTGACCACTATCTCACCTGATCGTAAGCGACGATGTAATTGGCAATGAAGGATGCTGGCTTAGAAGTAACCTACTTGTTCCTGATCCAAAGATGTTTGTAGTTATCAGGAAACACAGGCTCTTGCAAGGAATTCCATCTCTTAGCAGTATGCATATTGAATCCCAAGACATTTTATGCGTATGGGTTGGTTGTGCACAATGTGGTTAATAGTTATGATTTTTTTTTTCCGGTGTACTGTACATATAAACTTGCGATATCGACCTTCGTAATAAAGACTGAGACTGTCAAATTGTAACGATGACAGTTAATGCATGAACCTGAGTATTAATTGCATTTATAAGATTCCGGGCAACATAACGATTGTTCTATAGACGTCTCAGTGTAGTTTGGCATGAACCTAGCTCAACTCGCTCTGGAACGTGCAATTTAGCTTCACTTTTTTTTTAACTGACCGAAAGAACAACTGCAAAGAAATTGTTGATGTAATTATTAAGTGTCTACATACATCACCATGATATAATTATTTGCGAGATAATTTACTAAGTATTATCAAATCACGTTAACAGTTAGTTTATGCAGTGCAAAAATATCGTCATAATTCGAAACTGAATTCATTGATTTTTTACGATGGTGAATAATTATGACCAAGTTTTTTTTTTGCTGGCTTGACTTCATAGCTTTTTGGCTAAACTAAACCCTTAATGTTACCACTAATATAAATCTTGGTCAAGTAACATAATAATATGCTTTGTATTATGTATTGATAATAAATATTTAGGAAATAGATTATCTCATTAGATAATAAACATAAAAATAAAAATAACTGTTTGTTCTTTGCATACAGTGGCTAAAATGACACAATGTGACATTGTCACTACAATAAATACAATATCAAGAATCACATCATCAAAAAAAATCATGGCATTAAACATTTCAACTGCCATCCAGCCTAATGAATTTTAGAAAAAGAAAACCATGATATGACAACTTATCGTTCGTTCAAAAATGTGTTTTTAAAATTCATAAGGTACATAGGTAGGTATTATTTCGTCAAATGTCAAGATCTTTAATATACGGATTCTATTAATATAGTAACGTCTGAGAATTTTTTTTTGGAAATTTAATCTACATATATACTTTTGTATACTTTTCATCAGTTGACGCAAAAAAAGTATGCCAGTAAAATTTTGTTCGGGATTTCGCCATGATCATTTTGACAATTCAAAAGTGCGTGTAATCGATCTATTTGAAATAAACGTTTCTGATTTCTGATTTCTCAACTGGTACTTTCTCTTCAATTTCCACAAAATTACTCCACGGTGATTTCGTCTGTCTCACATTTGTCACCTTCCGTCCATCGCTTGGCGTTATAAATCTCCATTGAGAGTCAAGTGGGTCCTCCCCGTGGCGGGTGCCAGGGCAGGCCGCTATACATCATTGTATGTCCTGTAGGGGAGTGTCGGGGATGGAGGCTACTGAAGATGGATGGCGGAGTCTGGACGAGGTGTGGCTATTGTATTGTGCCTTGTTAGGAGCAGGAAAACTTAATCAAATTTAAAATGAGTAATTTTTATACCAAGTAATATATAAAAGGCCTACATACTCAAATATGAGTATTTGGAACAATATACGATAATTTAAATTATGTAATTTAACGAGATAGTGAATTCTCGTCAAGTTGTGTAATTACACTTTATGTGTTGTGCCAGTCCCGCATAAAATATTTTTTACTTTATTGTGTTCTGTTTAGAGGTTGGCCTAAAATTAAAGAAATGGTTACCATGGCCCTGAAACACGAATAGCAAAAGTGAAAAAACACAGGTAGATTTTAGTTAGAAAAAATCTGACACACTCTTTCGCTCCACACTGAGCGGGTGAAGTTATTGAAAGGATCATGGCGAAGTCCCGAACAAAATTTTCCTGGCATATTTTTTTAGCGTCTTGTGAATAAAAATATACAAAAGTATACAGATTAAATTTCTAAACAATTTTTTCCTAGCCATTACTATTAATAGACACCAAGTAATAAAGATATTTCAGTTTAAAGTTGGTCAGATTACGTATATTATGTCAATAATACCTACGTATTTCCTTATGCATTTTAAAAACGCATTTTTGAACAAACGACAAGATGTCATGTCAAATGTTATGTTTTCTTTTTCTCTTTGACTTTAGGCTGGATGACTGTTGAAATGTCTAATGCCACGCTTTTTCGGTGATGTGATTCTCGATATTGTATTTATTGTAGTGACAACATCATATATTATATTGTGCCACTATATTCTAAGCACAAACAGTTATTTTTATTTTTATGTTTATTGTTTAATGTGGAAATGTATTTCCGAAGTATATTATTGTCAATACATAAAGCATAGCATATTATGTTACTTGACCAAGGTTTATATTAGTAACAACATCAAACGTTCAATTTATCCAAAAAACGTGAAAGCCATGAGCATAAAAAAACTAAGCCATGATTATTTATTTTCGTAAAAAAATCTAGTCAATTCAGATTCGAATTATGACGACTTTTTTGCAGTCTTTATTCAACCATAATCTTGATTAGATAAAACAAAGTCAATGATTTCGTTGGTTTATATTATGGTAACCTATACAAGAAAGTACTTATATAAGCAGACACTAAATAATTTCATCAACAGCTTCCTCACCGTTGGTCTTTCATGATTTCCCATGTCAAAAAAAAATGTTTTATTATAAAACATTAGAGAGCTTAGCTAGAATATTTTTGACAAGTATTCAAAAATGTGTAGGTATTGTAGTTTAATTAAGTGTCGCCAAAAACCATAAAAAAAACACGCTTTGATTAAAATGTTAGGTAAAATTTTTTCATCTTTGATGATAGATACTTCGACTACAGAGAAACAGTGAGAGAATTCGAAATTGAGAACTTCAAAGTAAAGTCAAGTCATTTAAAACTAATTTAAAGTACTTCAAACTAGCCTAAATTGATTACAAAAGGCCTTTTGTTGCAACGACTTCGCTACACTTAACTTATTCAAAGTTATTTCGGGCTGAAATTGATTACAAAAAAGCGCATAGTGACAAACAAGTTCGTAATTATTCAAAGTCAATTTAAAAGTTGTCAAACTTTCTTCTGGTCAGTCGTACACTCCTGGCAGAGTGCTCGAAGTCATGGATCGTCTGGTTGGTTTGTTGCGGCTTTTGCGAGACTCAAAGATTCAAAGAATTTTATTTCAAACTATCTTTTTCCTGCAGTTTCCCACCCAGGACACATGATTGTGTGATGAGCAGGATCATTTGTTCTGTGTCTGGGTGTAATTTGTCTATTTATATATATGTATTTAGAAATATATATGTATGTTTATCAGTTGTCTAGTACTCATAACACAAGCACTGCTTAGGATGGAACTAGACGGCGTTATGTGATAATTGTGGAATGTTATTATTATATTATATGTTATTTCAAAACGGTGAAGGAAAACATCGTGAGGAAACCGGCATATCCTAGAACCATAAATTCGAAGACATGTGACATTCACCAACCCGCACTGGGCCTGCGTGTTGGATTACAGCCCATTCCCTCTCCTTGAGAGGAGGCCCGAGTCCCAGTAGTGAAAACATTAAAAAGGCTGATGATGATGAGATAAACCATTTACAGGCACTTTTGAAATATCAAAAAGTCAGTCAGTCAGAAAAATGATGCTAATTGCACATTTTAAAGTGTAGATCTCTATGGAGAAGAAGAATAATAATAATAATAATAAGAGCCTAGAGCCCTGACCGCCGGTAGCTTGGACCCTATTCCCGATACCGGTGGGACACTATTTTTTATATTTTTAAATGTTTTTTTAAATATATTTTTTTTAAGGAATATTTAAAAATGTAATTAATATGTTAAAATAGATAATAAAGGAATAATAATAATATTCCACAACTATCACACAACGCCTTCTAGTCTCAAGCTAAGCAGAGCTTGTGTTATGAGTACTAAACAACTGATAAACTTACTTATATATTTCTAAATACATACATATTATAGATAAATTACACCCAGACACAGAACAAATGATCGTGCTCATCACACAAACATTTGTCCTGGGTGGGAATCGAACCCACGACCTCCGGCATAGCAGTCAGGGCTACTAACCACTAGACCAACAGGCCAGTCAAAAGAAAAAAATGAAAGAATGTGCAAGAAACTTCATGGACACTCTTTTCAATCATGTTACGTATTACAAATATCTCTGTTACACGTTTGTTCATGAAACTTCTTCATTTCTCCCTATTCGTGGCACTGGTATACATTAAAATGAGAGAACATTTCAAAGATGAAAATCTCAAATTATAACTAAAAGATAAAAAAAAAAAAACATTTACAGGCACTAAGGAAAGTCAGACATAAAGATAAAGCAAGTTGCACGTTCCAAAGCTTCGCATTTCGAGACCCATTTTCAATAAATTCGCATAAGTGCCTATTTAGACGAGTGTGAACATATTGTCGCGTCATTTTCCGTGAACACTGCGTACGTTACCGCAGTGAGTGTGGTCGTGTGTATCCAAGCAAGCAAGAAATCTTAAACACACTTCTACATCACTTTTCCTAATAACCAAATATTTAATCTTGTTTATTCACGTTTTTTTTTTCTTTTTTTCTAAAATTCTTGTATCACGAGGGAATTGGTTCCTGAAATCAGAAACACAGGTTCTTCCTAGTTCGGATTTAGACGCTAAAACTTTTGTACCTGCATCATTTCTCACACCGCTTCTAAGCATTTGTAATATGTTTTACTAGTTTTTGAGAAATAGAATTATTAGTATACTAGCTTTTGCCCGCAGCTCCGCCCGCGTACATAAAATATAGCCTATGTTACTCAGGAATAAAGCTTTCTATCGGTCAAAAAATTTTAGCAATACGTACAGTACTTCCGGAGATTACCTCCTATAAACAAAAAAACAAAAAAAAAAATACAAACTTTACCTCTTTATTATATTAATGTAGATTATATACATTTTTTATGTATCATTGCACTAGTTGTCTTGAAACACTTGTAGTACGTGATAAATGAAGAAATTACTTCCCGAACGTTGCCCAGACAACTCAGATTTGATAACGGTCATCTTTCTCGAAGTTAGACCTATCTAACTGAATCGTTTATCCCAGATAGATAATCGTCTACAACTTTGAATGTAGTCTCCGATCTTGATAAAAGCCAATTCACACCCAGCAAATTGGGCATTTACTGTGAACTTGGTTTCATTCATGTTCATTTTACTCACTCTTTCAGAAGCTCTACAGAGGTGATTTTTTTTAGGTGAAAAATCATTCGACATCTCCTGCCCTTTTATGTCAAACTTTTGTTGACTGAAACCCACTCCTAGTTCCTTCGTTACCTTTTATACCAGTGACTATCAGAAGAGTACAATGCTTGCAGAACAAATGGTCGATGGAGCTGAGAGATTTTGAGGCGACTGCGAGATGGCGCGCGCAGCGTTGGAAGGCCCCCACAACGAGATGGACCTGGCGTTGACCTGCTGGGAGTCGTGGCAATCCGGTAAATGCAAGACACACAGCACCATCTGTAAAAGCGACACTTGGGGGAGGCATATGTCCAGTAGCGGACGTATTTCGTCACAAATGACGATCATAATAAGATATCAGGCAGATAAATTACAATGATTATTGCTATAGAGTAGATCAAAAGAGATGAGTGGCAGCACGGGTTCGATCGGCAAGCCTTGGAAAACATATCAAAAATGCTGTTGCAGGTTACGGCGATTGCCCTGTCGTTTGCAGATCTTTGAGAGTAATTACGCGTGGTCAAGATCCAGTTTCAAGGTTGTGGAGGTCAAATAGATCTTGTCTCCAATCAAATAAAAAAATATAGTGACATCTGGCCAACATCGTAAACCTACAACAAACTAGTTGAGTAAGGCTATTTCACTATTTCAGCCAAAAATGAATGGTTTTGTACGTCAACCACATCATCGCTTACCATCAGGTGAGATGGTGGGCAAACGCAAGCCTATCCATAATAAAAAAAAAAATCCTTACTAAGTTATCGGTGCATTTTGTAGGAGGCCTACCAACGCTGCGTCTTCCGTTACGCGGTCGCCACTCCGGAACCAACGCCCATCTTTTCTGCCACTTAAGTTTGCTATTAAAGACTTTATCGAGATAGATTATGTTAAATAGACAATGGAAATCAAGCCAACAGTCAATTCTATCTTTTTCCTTCGCTTGGTGCATTTTTAATTTCCCGTGCAAGTTCAATGTAGATCGAGTGCTGGACTTGCTCAGGAAATTACCTTTCGTTTCCCTTTATTTTTCAATCTTTTCTTTTCCTTCCATTCGACAATTTGTATTCTTATAGTCAGAGATCTTGGCTATAAATATATCACCCGCATGGATTAATCTGCCAGGATCCCCATCCCGATTTCCAGCACCGTAGGCGCGGGCTGCAGACGACGAGCAATGGGTAGCTCGCCGTCCGATTGTCCGACCGTCCGACCGTCCGACCGTCCGATCGACGTCGACGGCGCGTATTGTTCCACGCATACCTCAAGGATTTGTCAGCAAACCGTAGGCGCCAAGCAGGGCCGAAGCCTACTGAGGCCAAGGGTCTGCTTCTGAAAGGAAGATTCGACCCCAGTACGAAAGGCAACGATGGAACAGGAGTGGGTTTTTAGTCAGTAAAAGTCTGACACTAGCTCTCGCTCCGCCCAAGCACGCGGAGATGGCTTTGGATGATTTTCTCACCTACAAAAAAAGTGGGATAATCTGCAAGGAGTCTGCAAGCGCGCTCCAGCGTAGACCACATCGTCGCTAACCATCTCAAACGTGAGAATTTACTTGTTTGTCGTTTTTAAACATTGAAAATGTCGCTGTTTCTAGTGTATGCCTGATTTTATATAATAACAACAAACATTAGCCGTCGATATGTTTACTGGCACTGTTACTGCTGAGTATGTGTGAGTGTTGTAAATGGTGGAGCTGCGAGGTAAATAAACTGAATACTAGGAATATTGTGAATGGTTGGTTTAGCATAATGGGGCCATATGTATGTATGTAGCTATAGTAGGTAGTGATCGCTTTACTAAAGTAACACCATAGTATAATCAGCCTTATGGTGTTCCCACTACTTGGGTATGAAGGAGAAGGGAATGGGCTGTAAATCATTAGGCGAGCCCAGTTCGGGTAGGTGGATATTCTAGGACACGCCGGTTTCCTCACGATGTTTTCTTTCACCATTTTGAGAGCAATGGTGATGAAATAAAGTTTTCGAAGTAATGCACCTGGCTGGGATAAAACTCACAACCTACAAATCGTTATGTCCCGGCCTCTACCCTTGGGCCACTACTGCTCAGTAGCAGTACTGAAAGTGTTATATTTTTGAAAACACAGTCATTGTCATTTCTTTGCCAAAGGTTCTAGACGCAGTGAAAATATAAAAGATCAACCCCAGGGTTTCGAAATTATTCGGAAAAGTTACCGAACCCTGAAGCGCAAAAGGCAACTGAAGGAACACAGGTGCCTTTAAATCAGTAAAAATTTGATACTCCATCTCGATCCACGCAGAGCGAGATAAGTCATTTGACATTTACCCATCCTCCGAAAAAGGTTTCAACATTTCAACTGCACAAGTCAATTCCAAAGATTTTGTCTTTCCCATTTTATTTTGTATATTTTGAAAAATATGGTGCAGCACTATAGTTAAACCTTCCATCATTACCAAACCCAAAAAAGAAACGCTTTTTTCTAGAAATAATATTTAGTTGTGCTTGAAGCCACATAGCCTAAAACACTAGTGACCTAAACCCTGCCAAACCACAGACAAAACCTTTATTTAGGTCATTGAAAACTACCCACATCTATACCTAAACGGGTCTCCTTAACTCAATAAGGACGATCTATCCCCCATCCCCCCACACATCCATACGAAGAGACAGTGACACGTTACAAAGTTCATTCATTCCGACAGCACGTGTATCAGTAGGAGTGCGGTGTTCACTTATTTATCACTTTCTTTGTAAACGCACACCACTGTAAGAACTATTGGTGTTCTCATAGGACAAAAAAGTACAGAAGGTATATATAGTGTTTGTATACTTGTCTCGAGCTCACGGGCAGGGACTGGTCAGTTTCATACAAGACGTTGTAGGAGACGGACGTCGGACATGTTGAACCTAACTGCTGGTGAAGTAAAGAGTCAATGACTCTACCAATGCAGTTAAACTGAGTAGTTTAAGGTTCACAGCCTGAATTAACGTCCATATAAATAAGACCGTTGGAGCTACTTGTTTTGTCTTTATCCATCAGCTACGAAGTCGCGTGTTATTCAGTTGTAATTGTATATTGTATTTTAAATTTTACAATATTACCTGTAAAACACTCACCTTTTTCCAGTTATTTTTGACAATAATTTTCCCCTTATTATTATGGTTCATGATGGACCTTCTGTACTTCATTATTGTATTATGAACTACTACATAGAAATCGAACAATGTTTTTACGGTCGGCTTGAACTTAGCAATATGGAAATCGTTTACGCTAAAATATTAGTTGCTTTTAGTTTTTGGAAATATGGTGGAGTGAGTGCCTGCGTAAGTATAGGTATAATGATGCCTACCTACCTATTACCTAGCAAAAATCGTATGTGGTTTTTTCAAATGAATTTATTAAACTAACAACTTATGTATGTAAAGCTATTCGATTCTCAAAAACTCTCTGTGGAAATTTCATTAAGGCCTTTTTTCTAAAAAATCATGTTGGCTCCAGTTTGACAGTTTGACTCCACCTCCAAACAGCAACCGTAAACGTAGGCTTGCGGACGGCGAGCAATGGGTAGTATGACGTCCGGTCGTCCGGTAATCATCCGGACCGAGCCCAAGTCATCGACGGCACGTTCCACGCACGCCTCAAGGATATGTCAGCAAATCGTAGGGACCCAGCAAGGTCGGAGCCTACTGGGGACATGGGTTAAGTAAAAATGAACCCCGGGGCCTTGAAACGCAAGGTGAAAAAGGAAGTTACTACTGGACAGCTCAAAAGAGGAGTGCGGGGTGTTGTGCGGTATCTTACGCGCGCACAGCCACTGCGCCATTCATTATATCGGTCGACATAGATACACAACACTGCATTGGTAGTGATACATACGTCGAGTCGAATCTTCAGACAACAGACACAAATTGTTGCTGTTGTTTTTATTCATTTTAGTTTTTTTTACTTTTTTAAGTTTTTTTAATATTTAATTTTTTAATACTTGTTTTGTTCATTGTATGCCGATTAAACATTGTTTCTATTTCTTTCTTTTTATTATTACTATTTATTATATACTTTATTGTACACCATTATACATACAAAAAAAGGAAACTAAAAGACAGACATACAATGGGCGGCCTTATCGCATTCTGCGATCTCTTCCAGGCAACCTGGAATGGACAGTAATTGCCTGGACAAGAAATGGGGCTATCATTGGTGTAACAAAACCAGTATTAAACATATATTATTATAAAATAAATACACAGATACTACTACTTTTTAGGGTTCCGTAGCCAAATGGCGAAAAACGGAACCCTTATAGATTCGTCATGTCTGTCTGTCTGTCTGTCCGTCCGTATGTCACAGCCACTTTTTTCCGAAACTATAAGAGCTATACTGTTGAAACTTTGTAAGTAGATGTATTCTGTGAACCGCATTAAGATATTTACACAAAAATAGAAAAAAAGCAATAAATTTTGGGGGTCCCCATACTTAGAACTGAAACTCAAAAATGTTTTTTTTCATCAAACCCTGTGTGTGGGGTAATTATGGATAGGTCTTCAAAAATGATATTGAGGTTTCTAATATCACTTTTTTCTAAACTGAATAGTTTGCGCGAGAGACACTTCGAAAGTGGTAAAATGTCTGTCCCCCCCCCCCCTCTAACTTCTAAAATAAGAGAATGATAAAACTAAAAAAAATATATGATATACATTACTATACAAACTATCAACGAAAATTGGTTTGAACGAAATCTAGTGAGTAGTTTTTTTTTTTAATACGTCATAAATCTAAAAAAAACACACTATTATTAAAACATCGATCAAAGTTACAACGAACTACAAGAACTTTTATATTATGTTACTTGCTGCTAGGGAACCCTTCATGGGCGAGTCCGACTCGCCCTTGGCCGGTTTTTTTTCTTTTATTCTTTCTTTCTTTCTTTCTAGTTAAGATAATGGTCAAGCGCGAGCCTTTCAGTAATTAAAAAATAAATAAAGTTACTTACAAAGTTTATACAATAGTGAACGTCTCTTTCAATTCGCAGACCATAAAACTGTTCCCATAAAACTGTCACCCGCTAATGGAAATAACGGCGCATGTAAACGATAGGACTTTTACTAGCTAATTAGTTTTCATTTAGCCGTAGATGTCAGCTCGAAGTATTTTTTAACTGGTACTACTTTGTACAAAGGTTACAATGAAACCTCTTTGTAACTGACTTCAAACAGGAGGAGGGTATATTATGTTCGGCTGCTTAGAGGGTTATTTGTAAATCACTGGCAGCCTCTCAGGATTATGTTACTAACATCATAAACAACAACTTTTGTTCTGTGACTTAAAATGTATCATATTTTCATCCAAAAATAATAATACTATTTAAATTGCACGTTCTAAATATTTCGAAGTCTATGCGAAGCAAGCGATAGTAGAATAGCGTAGGGGAGCGGGATCGGGCGGCGGGGGTGCTTGATGCGCTTGCGTCGTGTCATACATACTTAGGTAGGTATAGCAAAATGTAGAGTTGAAATGTGTTAGATAGTCAACGAGATCTTGAAGGTTTGTTTTTGGTAAATGAATCATGTTTTTTAAAGATTCATCTAACAAAACATGAGAAGATTTAGACAAAAAAATAGGAAAATAATAGTTATAAATTTTTAAATTGATTGAAAGGTGAAAAGTACTTTAACGAGGGTAGTACCGCAGGTGGCAGCTAGTATACTCATTATTGTTATTTATTTTTGTGACGATTAAATTTTCTTTTGTAATTATTATTACCAGAAGTGGCTAAAGACAGAAAAGAGTGGAATAACGGAAGGGAGGCCTTTGCCCTGCAGTGGGACACAACGGGCTCATATTACTGCAATGAACCCTTACAGAGGACACTGAGTCATAAAGACATATTAACAGCGGATATTTTTTGATGGCCAATATAGAGTAATGATATATCAATTAAATAAATAAAGTATCAACGTCTACATTCGAACTGAAACCATCTCAAATAGGGGCTCAAGTTGCAACTTGTTACTAAGTTACAGAATCCCCGATGGATTCATTCGGCATGACCTTGGCAAGTTGTGAAGGTCGGTCCGCTCAGCTTGTTTGATCAAGAGAATGTTCACAGTTCAGGCCGAACCGATACATTGTTGCTGAACAGAATTAGCGAGAATTCCACTGAAAGAGATTTCGCTTTGATTTCAGTAAAAACTGAATGTTTGCTGGCTCTGCGAAATTCTTTATACAATTTTCAGTTCGTTGAAAGTGGTATTTTTAAGCTTTTATTGAATTTACTCGGAATCTGGAATTGTTTTGAATAGATTCAGTTTTTTAGGATTGATGTTAATCGCTCGAATTCTTTTGTCAAAAAAATAAAATACTCAACGTTTCTATTTCACGAAATAATAACAAGAATTTTTTCATTAAAAATAATTTTTCATAATTCCTTTTAATGTTCCCACTGCTGGGACTCAGGCCTCCTCTCTAGGAGAGGGAATGGGCTGTAATCCACCACACGGGCCCAGTGCAGGTTGGTAAATGTCACATGTATTCGGATTTTTTGGATATTAGTGAACCAGCCAGAAATAACAAGATAATTTATCACTCTACGACCCGACTCTATGTAAAACAAACACGACTACAAACCTATTTTACATACAAAGGTGTACATCTCGTAAAACGTATCGGTCAGTGGTCCAACACACAACAGCCCACGTGTGCTGACACACAATACTTCAACACAAAACGGCGCAAACGGCACACATCGGCACAGCACTTTATGGCGCATAAAACATACGTTACGGGACATAAATGGCCTAGACTGGGGGCTGATAGGGAGGGGCTGAATGTGGGGATAATGGCTATTCTATTAATATTGTCTTTATTGGGGTTGATTGTGAAGTAAAAGTAGTAGTAAGTAATAGATAAGACAGTGCGTGGTGTCTAAGTGATTGGTTTATACGCAGTAGGGTACAGGTTCGATCGGTTACTTTTATCTTTATTTTTTTTTTATAAATTTTTCAACACTTGGAATAACTCATACATCATGAGTGCGTTCACAAACATGTAAACTAACAGTCAGACTCAGAACACTTATTTGTAAGCCATACAAATATTTGTTCCGTGCGGGAATCGAATCCGCGGCCCGCAATGCAGCGCCGACCACGCCGCTCGTCATCGGATTTGAATAGACCAAGATGCCTTCGCTATAAATTTTACATAATTATCTGTACATGGTTCAAAACGGCAAGCAAACACGAGTTATTATATTGCCAACCGTTTTGTGTGACTTCTTGATAAAACTCATTCATCAAGGCAAAGGCTCAACTAGCTGCCAAAAAATTGTGGATCTTAGCAAAGGTTAGACGGTACTTCACGCCAGAACAGCTGCTCAATCTTTATCAAGCCGAAGTTCGGTCGTGTTTGGAGTACTGTTCTCATCTTTGGGATGGATCTGCTAAATATCAGCTTGATGCACTGGAGTCGATTCAGAGGCGAGCCAAGAGAATCATCGGCAATGATGCACTTGTAGAGTCGAAGCTCTAAAGCCTTGAGCATCACTGCCGAGTTGCTAGTCTGTCGGTTTTCTATCGTTTACATTTCGGGGAGTGTGCACTGGAATTGCACAATCTAATTCCGCCAAGTCCGTTCCATCATTGGACCACACGATGGCGTTGCGCCACCGGTACATTGTAGACATCCCACCCATACGCACAAAGCATTTTGGGAACACATTTATTATGCGTACAGCCAAGGAGTGGAAGTCCCTGCCGGAGTCTGTGTTTCCTGATAGTTACAACTTAGGAGTCTTTAAATCAAGAGTGAATAGGTTCCTTCTAGGCAAGCGTGCTCCATCGTCGAGCACATCATCGCTTATCATTAGGTGAGATGGTGGTCAAACGCAAGCCTATCTATATTAAAAAAAAACTCCACTTTCACAAACCCGTGCTTTCTCCTTCCAGTTTTGACAAAGTCTGTCTAGACCATCCCGTCATCACTTTCGTGGACCATTATCCCATTTCACTGACTCAGAACACCATCTTTCTTTTTTCGAACTTTATGTAATTTGTTCGTCTTTTTTTTTTACTTTTTTTCCGAACTTTATGTAATTTGTACACAGTAATTTGAATTTGTACGTCTCTTTTTTTGAATTTTTTTCGAACTTTATGTAATTTGCACGATAAACCTTTCATCGGTTCGAGAGTAGTGGTAGTATATCCTATGACCCTATTATTTTAAAGGTACATAAGTAGCTCTGCACTGAAGTGAATTTTAGTACGTGGTCTTAGTAAGTAGTAGGTACCTACAAAAGAACAACTGATGAAATACTTAATATTATAAAGGGATAAAGTTTTTTTTTTTTCATTTGAGGAGGAGGTACTCTATAGAAGTACTGGTCCGATTGCTAAAATGTTTTCACGGATAGAAAGCTACTTTATTCCTAAGCGATATAGACTATATTTTATCGAAGCCGGGGGCAAAAGCCAGTACCATATATTTCACCGATGTTTCACCAAATCGTGAGGCATTATTTCTGCGATCTCATTCACAAGGAGCTCTTAAGGATTTTGATCATTCAAACGCCTCATATTTGTTTTACAAAATCAACAACACTCGATATCCAGTTTCTTTGAACTGAGTATAAGGTGTTTTAAATACTGTGCGGATTTCATCACACATGCGGGGTTGGCCCGCATTCAGAAAATTTCAAAATGCAATAAAACGCGTCCCGCGTGCGTATTTCACGCATTACAATAAATACTTGTATGAAATGGACATTTGCGGGGGTTACGCATGCGGGGCAATCCCGTATGCATGATTTTTGATCAAGCACGATTTTAAAAACAACCTTAGGTTGGTCTCACGACTATTCGTGAAATTAATTTAAATTAGTATCATCGTAAGCATTACCTGCGGGGAGCGAATTACACGCTCGGCCGGATAGGAGCGGCTGTCCGGTCCGGACCGAACTTACTTCATAAATATGAAAAATTCTCACAAACTTGTCGGCAGTTTTACTAGAGGGTTCTCCGAAATTATATCAATAGATAGATTATGTTTGCGTGGGGTTTCGGAAATTTTGCGCAAAAATAATATTGATGTTTGGAATTTTGTTATGAGTAGGTTGTATGTTGAAAAAAGGGCTGATCGAATATTAATAGGCGGTTGTGAAATGATGAAAATGAATTATATTATGTTATAACGTCATAATATGAACAGTGGTTGGCCAGTGGTGACGACCCTGGCTTACGAGTTGCAGGTTAAAACCTAGCCAGGCGTATTTTGTGTAATTTATTTCATCACCAATATTCTCGAAACGGTAAAGGAGAAAACATCGTGAGGAAACCGGCATGTCCTAGAACCAAAAATTCGAAGTCATGTGACCACCAGGGTCCGCGCGATGAATTAAGGCCTGAGACAACAGTGGAAACATTATAAGGCCCAGAAATACTAGGGTACCAGTAATGTCCCAAGCACCTTATAAAGCCGAACCTGTCGTAATCAACGAAGCTCAAAAACTAGACATCAGGCTGGTAATAAGAGCAGGTTTGCGGAAGGCGAGACATGGGTAATTTGCCATCCAACCTTCCGGTATGGACCAAACCTGGGTCGATGGCATGTTATGTGCAATATTGTAAGGCCCAGTTAAAGACGACGCCTATCAGGTCTGCAGATAGTTTGAAGGAGTTACTTTAGCCCTCACAAAAGAAGCCAACTCGAGGAATACTGTGGGTTTTAGCCAGTAAAAGTCTGACACTCCATCCCATTCCACCCGGAGCTGGAGAAGTTATTTTATAATTTCCCGCGTAAATAAAGTATAGTAGTGAGAAATTCCAGAGAAAAATGTTATATATCCTCCACGTAATAAATAAATAAATATTGTTTGTATTATACGTATTTTCTAATTTATTTATTTATAATTTATTTATATAAAGCTTTATGCACAAAAAAACTGTACAAAGGTGTACTTAATGCTTTATGTAAATAGTACACTACCTGCGTATCTTTGTCTTCTTTTATGTCAAATCCATCCAAAGGTTGTCCTTATAAGATCGCTTTTAGCGATAAGACCGCCCATTGTGACACCCTTTAAATTTTAAGTTCCTAGCGTAATTTTTATGTACAACTAGTACCACTACTCAACACATTTCAAACTTTTGAAATAAATTAATTCATTAAAACCTCTTACAACACAAAGGTATAAAGGCAGACTTAATTAATTATCCTAGTTCTTACTATGACTTTAGTATTCTGTTATAAGGTCACATAACGAACTCATGAATCAAAGTTTTTCAAATCTTTTTATTTTGTTTTTAGAAATATTACCTTGAAAAACTACATTTGTTCTTAAATGATGACGGGCTCAGTTTTTTAGACGCACTGGCTGATCTCTTAATATTAGGGCTCAAGCCTGGTCGTTAAGTGTCTAAAAAATTGTAATAAAGTCAGCAAGACGCTTATTTTTCAGCTTGAACAAAAATTCGAAATAAAAGTGCCAAATAAGTTTTTTTTTCAACTCTCTTATCCCAGGTATATACTGGATGAGATTTCTTCAAAACTAAACATCACTTTGTTTGTTTATTATACGTGCACATTAACAAAAATAAAAAATTATTAAGGTTTTCACCCACACGTGAGTGGTTTTTTATTTTAAAAAAGCTACTAAATTAACACGACAACGATTGATTCTACCCGCAATTTTTTGCAAAGATCTTGAATAAAAACAAAAAAAAATAAGAATATTTCGGCTTCTGCAAAACATTATTGACAGCGAAAGAAGCGGCCGCAAGAGTGAGGGAATTTATATCCTCACGACCTAACCACCGCGACAGAAGATGCCTCAAGCGTCGGGAATCACAAAGCGATCTCCGGCCACCGACAGGCGCGAGCATACGGAAGTCAAACCATAGGTAGCTTGGTGTATGCTCGTCCTATAAGAACTGAGCTCGAGTCATCGATGGCGCGTAACGTTCCACGCGCGCTTCATAGAGATGTCAGCAAAACCGTAGGGGCCCATTAGGGCGGATGCCTGCTAGGGCCATGGGAAAACTTCTGAAAAGGAAACTCTTGATCCCAGAACGCAAAGCGCAATTGAAGGAACATAGGTGTGGTTTTAGAAAAGACTGACATGCTCTCCTGCTCTGCCGTAGAGCGAGAGAAGTCAATTTATTATTTTCAACCATAAAAAAACCTCAAAAAAATGTGAGGTAGTCAATTGATACAGCTGCCTGTACCTACATACTTTTAGGTGTTCAAATACATAGAAGGCCTTCACTAGAAAGTAACCACTTATTACTCTACGAACTACCTTGTAACTAATTTTAGAAAGGTATTTTAGATTCTATATAATTTCGCAGACTAGTCCCTAGGGTCAGACGGTGGTCCAGGGTTACCACACAAATACGCACCGTCTAACTAAGGGTTGTGGTTTTTGATCTACACAAATACACGGACTACAAACCTAGGCGTTGAGGTATAACCCTATCTAATTCTGACCCCAGTTAGTGTAGCGTCATACCGCCTAAAAGGAGGGTAGGTACGCTAATAATGACCGTTATTTAGGATTCATTCTGTCCTAAACTTCATTAAACCCTGTAATTTCTAGGTATTACAGGGTTTAATGAAACACTGGATGGCGACTGGAGCTGTAACTTACGTATGAAAGATGCTGATTTTGTAAATGATAATGAGAAATGATAAATGATATTTATTTTGCAAATAGGTTTAAAAAACACTTTTACACGTCAATTTTTTTTTTTTTTTTTTTTTTTTTTTTAGACAACCGGACGAACTTAAGGGGCCGGCGACGGATGAATTTCCAAATGGCATGTTTTGCCATTGGCATGCAAAGCCAAATGGCATGTTTTGCCATTTACGCTGTAAAAAAGTGCGAAATACAATTCACTTAAATTTCTTTTTGTTTTTTTAAAAAAGAAAGACGATAAATATTGTCTATAACCGAATATCATCATAATATGTTGGAAATATGCTCCAACTGCAAATGAGCGTGGTATTACGTTTGTATGGAAATTCATCCGTCGCCGGCCCCTTAAGACAATACTATCTTTTCCTATAAACTATCACGTGAGATAGTAGAGATACTTTGTCATTGCGAGTGAGGTGATATTCGCCCGAACCGTAGGCGAGAGTGTTATGGACCTAAGTGCTACAGTAACAGATTCGAATCCATGTGTACCAATGGAATGTTGGGCTGCATTACTTTCAAAACAGCTGTTTTTTAAAAATTTCATGGATAGGTTAGATGCTTAAGTACAGTCGTAGTTTCTTCATAGCCTGTTATATTACTTCAATAAACTATAATATGGTAGAAAAAAAAATGTCATGGTGTTATATATATTCTACTTCACGAAGGCAGGGTGGGTCTTGGATATGTGCGTGGATTTGTGTGAATACGTTTTTATTTGCGTAAGGTATTTTCTATGACACCAAGCAAACAGAAACAATAGTATACTTAAACCTACACATATAGTTAAATCTAACCTGCCTTCATGAGACAGAACCACTGTAGGACTAGGTAGGTAATTAATTCGATTTCTATTACTTTATAATAAACATGACTATTGAAAACATTTTGTTATTTCAATCTTTAAATGACGAAATGTTTTGAATTGAAAACAAAACACCCAACAAGCATTATTTCAAATTGAATACACGAAACTCAAAATTCATTGAATTTATAAATTCCTAACTTATAATACTCCTGAGTTGTCTAATACAAGAGCTAATTTGAAAGAAAGTTACTTCAATTGGAACCTCCTCCTTTCATCATCAGTTAGTCAAATAAGTTGTTAAAGAGATACTCTGTTGAAATACGAGCAACATCTCGCGAGAACGACTTTCTAAGAAACAACTTGTTCAAGTTACTTGAGAACCAGTTATTTCTAAGAAATTACTGTTTAATCTTGTTCAATGATTCTATTTAAGAATGCTTTTAACTGTTGTTATGGCCGATTTCTAAGAGTAATCGATCCTTCGTAGGAAAGTCTTTTGAAGGACCTGAACACAGGACCAATTTCCACCATCTCTTATTTATAGTTACCATGCTATGCTACTTATTAGCTTCTGCCAGCGGCTTCGCCTTCGTGAATGAAGCGTTCTCCATGCTGGTGGGGATTCACATCCCTTTGGGAGGTGAATTTTGGAAAAACCCTCTCTTTAGTGCTCGCCTACCGTCATAAAGAAAACCTTGTGCAAAATTTCACGCTTCTTGTCCCAGTAGATTTGTAATATGTCAGTTAGTCAGTTTCTCCGTTTATAAATATAGATTAATCATCCTTAGTTTTTCACAAATAAATTAGGGTCGGCTCTCAATCAAACAAAATCAAAATCAATCAAAATCAAAGCATTTATTTCAAATAGACCATTTACAGGCACTTTTGAATAGTCAAATGTCGGTCAGTCCAAGAAAAGTGAAGCTAAATAAACCAGTTGCAATTTCTTCTTAGCGTATCGATGGCATAACTAGTTAAATTCCTTGCCTGGCCCTGAATTCGGCCACGACAATGCCGTCCGCTGAGTTGCAACTGAACGCCAGTATTTTACACAAAGCGACTGCCTATCTCACCTCCACAATCCAGTAACTAACAAGGTCGTATAGCCCTTGGCAAGACCGACGGTAAGTTTTTCTGGCTTTCGACTATGTGCAACTATTGTCAAAGATCTTCAAATGACATCTGGTATCGACGGATTTATGTGTTTTACGAGTCACGGAGGAATCTCGATATATTATGATGATTACTTATCCGCAGACCGTAGACTTCTGTGCAAGTATTACTTAACCTAGCAGCTGTTACTAAGCAACGAGCTCCATGTTCTTTAAACAATAAACAGAGATCATCCGTACATGGTGGACAGTCCACGCATACGCGCAAATGGTTATGAGAACACGTTCATTGTGCGTACAACTAAAGAGAGGAATTCCCTGCTGGAGTCTGTGTTTCCAGATAACTGCAACTTGGGGGTCTTTGAGTCAAGAGTGAATAGATTACTTCTCGGTAGGCGCACATCATCGATTTCCATCATCAGACGTCATAACGATCAAACCCGGGCAATATCTATACATCTATCTATAATAGGTACTTACATATTAATAATATTACAAAAACAACACACATACAAAACACATATTTAAAATAACAGTTATTTACTAATAGGTACGTATTAAAGTATTCAACACCAATAACAAAAATGCCATATTTTAAATATCTGTCTGTTTGTCTGTTTGCTTCACCGAAATGGCTGGACCGACTATGACGATACTTTCGCTGGTATTATACGGAGTAACTTTTATTTTAAAAAAGAATTCCACAAATTCTATAATTTTCATCTCCTTGTGTGTTCCTGAGCGCTAAACAAACGTGTTTTCTTTATTTCTTTCAAATTGCGCTCAAAAAAATAAAAATAAGTTGTTACCAAATAACATTGTATAGTTCTATAAGTCACAGGTACAAAAGAAGAAAAAAAAGTAAAGTGCAACGTTGAACGGTTGATGCTACCGAATAAACACTGCTCCGTTGCCTTAGCAACGGCAGCGTGGGAGATACCAGCTGACTGCCATCCGTAAGTTGGCGAAGTCAGCTGATCGATGTATCGAGAATGATTGATAACGTTACTTATCCTATTCACTGGGGAGATAGTGATTGATTCGGGGATTTAACTTAGTTGTATGTGACATGAAGTCAACACCAATCTTATTTAATGACAAAATAACGAATGTCATGTCAGGGTGAAAAAGACATTTTTATATCAGTCTAATTCTGTTAGACTGATATAAAAAGGTAAGGTTTTTGTCTTGAGATTAATTAAAGAGATCCCAGAATAACACTTTCCTAAACTAAAGAATCAGGGATCTATTATTATAACTATGGTCACTGTATTTATGTAGATTGTCAAAGTTCAATTTCTGCAAAACAAGCTTCGAGTTTTCAGATATTTTATTTATTTATTTTTAATTTATGTACACATAAAATACGACAGATCATAATAAAAAATTGTACAAAGTTACTGCTTATTTTAAAAGACTTTTTTTCCTACAGAACTGCGAAAGGAGAGATTAAAAAAAAAATAGATAATAGTATGTAGAAACAAAAAAGAAGAATTTTCACAAACTCATAAATTAAAGTCATAAATGACACTTTAAATGAAAATATTTATCATTTAATTTCTTTTTTTTTTAAATAAACCAGTGCTTGACTACGATCCCACCTGATGGTAAGCAGTGATGCAATCGTTGATGATGAGGCGCACTAGTTTATTAATTAGCAAAGAAATTTATCAGCCAATAAATTTTAAATCATACATTGCACCTACTATATCGTCTCTTCATCATCCTAAGTTGACAGGTAGAGAATGCCTAAAGCATTAAGTCCACCTTTGTACTTTGTGTGGCATGAAGATTAAATAAATAAATAAAATGAGCTCGAACTTATACGAAAACTTTGAGTAAGCAGTGTGCTAATAGTAGCTAAAGCTCAAATCCTAAACCAGTTAGAATATCCCATAAAACTTGAATATACCTAGTTCAGTCACCATAGCAACCACATGAGACTCGATTAGTGTCAATAAATATCAAACTCAAACTGTCAATTTGATTATTCAAGGTAAGGTCGAGTTTGAAGACGAGAATTTGAATATAACTGCCTAGGGGTTAGAGTTGGTAGGCTGACACCGCCCTAGAGATTTATCTCCCTGCCTAGATCCGCAATATTCTCTGAAACACTCATATTAAACTTTGTATGTACGTCTGTCATTCAATCTCCAGGCCACAGCTGCGTGTAGAAGTGGGATATATCCTGAATTAGCACATAGAGTAGTTTCCACCGCGGTTTGTGCGGAACTTAAATTTTCGAGGGTAGTGCCACGAGTATGGCTTTTTTTAGTTTATTTTCCGCATATAGTTTTAATAAAGTTGAGTGAAAGTTGTTCTGAAGGATGCTAGTTTATAAACAATTAATTATAAAGTAGAGGGGAAGTTGCTGTGATGTCCTAATTGCTTCTGCTAGGCTAGGTGTTCAACAAAGTGAACACTTTAAAGAAAATATATACCTCGCAATAAAATAACGTAGATGCCCATACTATTATTATATCACTATTATTTTTTATTTATTAGTATAGTCGTATAAAGTAAACTGTAGTTATATTCTGTTGTAGATAAATAAGTACCTACCGTTGGTGTTTGCTGTTGTATGAATTCATGTTTGGAACTCGAACAAGGCTTTGTAATAATAAATTGAGCTTAATATTATTAAAACGGTCCACTGATGATAAGTACCTAATACTTAAGTCTCAAATAGAATATTTAGATACAAAACTGTTTAAATTTAAAACGTTTTCACGATAATTCATAATTAAACATTGTAAAAACTTTGCTTGCCATTCCATAAGTTTTAGGAGTCAATCTTATGTGATTTAATTGATAAAGACAACACAGCAGTTCCATTAGAGTGCGTGAAAGTAAATGAATTATTGTCACCTATTTTTATTTATTTATTAAATCCTTGTTCGTCTATATTTGCTATCTAGTTTCTTCAACTTCTGATTTAATGAAAAGCATCGCAAGTAGTAAGTATAAACATTTCAGTGCAAGAGAAAAATACAGCGAATTGACAATATGTCTTGCCTACAACCCTGTATCCATTCAAATTCACAATTCTTTACAAATATAAATAGAACACTCATAAATTAATAAGCAAAGCCACAGGAACCTCGTTGTTTGAAATTGTAAGATTTTTCATAAAATTGCAGTTTCCAAGTTTATTCTGTTGACTGACCGCGCTCGTGGATTCTAATCAAAATGATTCAATTTGTTTATTTTCAAAACCAAACTTTCTACGAATTGTTTTTGTGATCAGACGAAATGTAAACTGATTTTGATAAATGTAACACGAAATTTTGATTGAGTTTTGTTCAGTAACAATCACAATTGAAATTTATATAAACTTGTAAGTGAACACAGACGGTGCAGGCGCTTGTAGTTTGTTTTTTCGCGCATTTTTCAGACTCTGCACTGTCTCGTGCTTTTATGAATGATATTCCGTTAATTAAAAAACAATTCTGAGTTCATTTCATCGTAACCAACTTACACTAAGAGTACTTTTCCCACGTTTTCACCAATTTGTTTTCGCTCACTTTAAATAACATACTTACTAAAAATCAAACAATACCACAATAAGACACTTCACTACACTAGCTAAACTACAGGGTGTATAAATATAAATACTAAAGTGGTATGTATAAAAATATCGCTTAAACTTTGGAGCGGAGTGGGCGGTGAGCGGAGCGAGCGGAGCGCTCTCGCCGCGCGTCAGTCGGCCACTGCCGCGCCCGCCGCCGGGGAGAGCGGTGCACGCTCTCGTTATCAGTGAGGTGTCCTTAGCAGAAGTAGTCAACGTATCATTCTACGGTGCTTAGATGAGATGTGTTGAGGTAGGTGGGGTCACGGTTACGGACCACTTAACAGGGAAGCACATTTCAGGGTTGACCTTCAAAATGCTATCTAAATAGCAATGAGATTATGTATAATAATAATATAATAATAATAATATTCCACAACTATCACACAACGCCGTCTAGGCCCAAACTAAGCAGAGCTTGTGTTATGGGTACTAGACAACTGATAAACAACTTATATATTTCTAAATACATACATATTATAGATAAATTACACCCAGACAGAGAGCAAATGATTATGCTCATCACACAAACATTTGTCCTGGGTGGGAATCGAACCCACGACCTCCGGCATAGCAGTCAGGGTCACTAACCACTAGACCAACAGGCCAGTCAAATGTATTTTTTGTAACAAGGTAGTTTTGGAAGAAGATGCAGTGTTGGAAGTCGTCCCACAAGGTGGACCGATGACCTGGTAAGGGTCGCAGGAATCCGATGGATGCGAGACGCACAGGACCGGCCGTTATGGCGACATTGGAGAAAGCCTATAAGTCCAACAATTGACGTCTTTTAACTAAAATGATGTTAAAGTTTTGAGTTTTTGGAGTTTGAGTAGTTATTTAATTTGATGAAAGCAATACAGACAGACCTAGATTGAAACATTTGCTAGCTTCTACACCCCGGTATTAAGTTCCCTTGAGACTATAAAACTTTTTTCAAGAGAATGAAGCTGTGGACAGAAGCTAATATCAATAACTAGTTTCTACCAGCGGCTGCGCCCGGGTGAAAGTCGGTTTCTCCATACAAATTTTGGACCCCGTTTTATCCTCTTAGGGGGTAAATTTTGGAGAATTCTCTCTTTGTGGTCGCCTACGTCATAAAAGGAGACCTTATGTAAAATTACACGTAGTTCTTTTTTTTTCGGTTTTTTCTGTTTCAATTACACGTAGTTCTGTTTTTTTCGGCTGCACAGCTGATATGCTGCAGCTGTTTCTCTTTTTATATACGAGTATATAGATCATAAAGTGAAAATAAACAACCTAACGAAACATAATTTTAGTTACCTAAAAAAGAACTCTTTTTAACTCGCGTTTATGTTAATAGACCTGTGTTAAAAAGGACATCACATGACCTAGATACCTATATAATTCCACTAATGATGTGACCTAATACCTGCAAGTGGAGCATCCTCGATACTCGCAGCTATGCTGTGCAGATGCAAATACCTGAGATATTATTCACGGCGGCTCCGAGCCTTCAGTGCGAGGCTGCGATGCGCCCCAGGACGATACTCTACAGTAACTAGTGTACCTATATACTGTCGGCCTTGGAACTGCTTTAGAGACCTAAGGTTTAATGTTATTTGCTTAAAGTAATTCGATAACAGAGATTACATAATTGTCAATTTACCTATCACCAATTCGCTTCTGCCAGCGACTTTGCCGTAATTGTAGTTTTCTCCCTACAAACGTTGAACCCCCGTGTTAATTTTTGAAAACCATCTCTTAGTACTCACCTACGATATAAAAGGAAACCTTTTGTATTTCTAGTCCTAATAGGAAACTATAATGGTCAGTTTCCCCTTTCTTTATTCTTTATTGTACACAAACTATTTTTTACAATCAACAAAACGGGACATTTGATGTACATAGGCGAGCTTAACCCACAACTGGGTTTTCTTACAGCAAACCATGTGAATGAAAATGAAACCTCCCCACCCCTCTCTCTTCTTCTCTCCTTTTATACCTATCTTCTTCTTGCTGCCCTTAACCCATATTACTTGGGGTCGGCGCATCACGTTTTCTTCCATTCTGTACTGTCACCCGTCAAACTATCCCTTTTATACCTATACGACATTATTTTTAGTTTATGATGCGAAACCTGGATATAGCTTGTTCAGAATCAGTAATTGAATGGATTCCAGTAATTTTTACACCATGTTATCTATATTTTTTCCCCAAAAATATTTAAAAAGGTCACAAGTTGGATACCAGCGACACTAAGTACCACACAGGTCACGGAAGGTCATAACGGGTATTAGGTGCCAGGAAACAGCTGGGTGCAAGTGCAAAACAATCCCTCAGTTGTCTGATGGCCTGGTTACTAATGTATTTTTGCTGACATAACAATCTAATAACTTTGTGATTTTTCATGATAAAATTATGAAATTTTGTGCATAGGTTCTTTAAAATTTAAAAACACTAGAAACGTGTTTCGAGTTTTGCATATACTAAAACTAACGTTGTAGATAATGACAATTGACTTTCCATCAGAAAGTATATTTATGGAATCGATAATGTTCAACGGCAATTTCTTGTAATTAATCTCAAACATTATGAGTTTCCTTTAGAATATAACTTTGTGTAAAGACTTAGGTTTATTTTTGCTATAAGACAGATTTTATATTCTTTTTGTTAGTATTTGATAACAAATGGAGTCCACATTCTTCAATCTTTGCTGAGGTAGTCAGTCTAATATATAAAAATCTCGTGTCACGGAGATTGTTATCGAACTCCTCCAAAACGGTTTGACTGATTTTTATGAAGATTTTTTGTGTTTATTTGCTAGGTCTGAAAATAGGTTTAGGCATTTATTTACTCTCCTAACCCCGCCCACCATTTTTTTCTAATGTACATGGCAGAATAACATTTGCCAGGTTTTTTTAGGTGGAATAATCATCCAATGACATCCCCCGCTCTTGAGTGGATCTGGAGGGCGTATCAGACTTTTGCTGGCTAAAAACCCACTCCTGTTCTTTCTTTGTCTTCGTCCCAGGGCCCTAGGTTTCACTATCACACTACCCGTGGAACGACTGCCAGGTTAGCTAGTACCTACTGCAATAAAATTCTTACCTCCATTAATACCAGATCGCGCATTCAATGGTTCAACATACCTACTGTTCAACTGTGTAGTCACTTGAGATATAAAGCTACACCTATTTTGCATCAGAATATCCATTAGAAAATAATTTGCGATAAATTTCTGAACTTCACTCCATAAAATTCCACATAAAACAGGCACTGACATGTCAATGGGGTATCAAACTTCTATAAGGTAGAGCATTCAGCTCTATTCTGGGAAGAAAATCGCCTAAGTTTTAGTTGTAATAAATTGAACAAAGCAGACAGTTAATTGCTCTGTAAGCTCTTCTTCCTTGAATAGAATTAATGATACAACTATGTAGTACGCTACGGGTGAACATTCCTTAATCATTTATTTTACTGGAAGCTCTAATGCCTGCAACGTTTCGTCACTTGAAAGGTTTTTTCTATTTGTTTTGTTTGTTCGTCCTTTTAGTTTGCATTAGGTTGCGGAATTTGTTCAGCATCTAGACTAGATTCGTCTAAAGACACAGTGAGTCAGCCTTTGAGAATTGAAAAAGCGACTCACCTTCTTCTTCTTAGCGTGTAGATAGCAAAACTAATTAAATTCCGTGCCTGGCCCAGTATTCGGCCAGCGACTCACAGGGCGAGGGCTATATTACACGGATGAATTCGACCCATATTTGATTCCTCGTATATCTTAAAATCAGTCTAATATTGCGTAAACGTGCATATTATGCAAGACTCTGTTATTGAACAAATTCCAATTTTCAGTTAATATTTCTTTTTGTTTACGAGATAACATCTTCAAAAAATTATGACTTTAAAAAAAAAGAAGTTTGTCAATTCAATTGGCTAATATATTTTATGTTGACGGAGATCCGAGTTGACAACCCGACGTCACGACGAAATAATATGCATTCAAAACATTGATATCCAAAAAACCCAAGATACACACTCAGCGTCTCAAAAACGTCAAAAATGCGCAACATTCGACAAAGTGCGCTCTTTTCAAATAGTCTTGCATGGACCGCGTCACTGCACGCTCGTTAAAAATGCCGAAGTTTTCGTTAAATGCTACTAAAATTGGTCATCATAGAGTAGACTTACAGTAAGTTAAATGTTCCTTTAAAGTTTTAGATAGATACATGAGATCACCTTATAAGCAAATAAATGCTTGTATTAGATGACTCCGCTCTTCCACTTGTCATTTCTATGCAATTGAAATGTAGACATGCAAGACTTAAAAAATAAAAATAAAAAGGATGAAAATAATAAGGATGAAAGGAGGCAGAGCAGACAGAGCATAATCAGCCTTATAATTTTCCCGCTGCTGCCACTCAGGGAGAGGGAATGGGCCGTAATCTACCACGCGGGCCTAGTACGGATTGGTGGATTTCAGACATCTAAAATTTTCGGTTTTACGACATGACGGATTCCTTACGATGTTTTCCTTCACCGTTTTGATAGAAGTGATGATGAAGTAAAGAACGATTTCATTTCTATTTTTTATTTTTATTTTTATAACTTATCTTCATTATGCTCACATAATAGAAGCAACAAGAAATATGTAACGAAGATTACTAATAACTCTTATTAACATAATTTAAAAGAGTGTTCATGGAGTTTCTTGCACGTTCTTCTCCAAAGAGATCTACGCTTTGGAACAAACAATTTAGCTTCGCTTGTTTGACTGACCGACATTTTGACAATTCAAAAGTGCCTGTAATTGGTCTAATGAAAGAAACGTTTTTGATTTCTGATTTCTGAACACAAAGTAATGCACCTGACTAGATTTGAACCCTCAACCTACAACTCATAAGTCGAACCTGTTATCATTCGGCCACCACTGTTCAGAACAGATATTTAAAAAAATAGGTACACAAATACGTAACCTACACCAATGTCCACGTCGTAACAAAATAATAACAGAAGTGAAAGACTGTGTCAAGTATTTACACGATACAAAGCCTTTTGTGACAGCTTCATTCAGTGTGCTAGCTGCTTCCAGTGAATCCTCCGCGTGAAAACAGATAATTGGCCCAATGGAACATAGTTCCGGACTGAAAATTATTTCAGACTGTGTTCCATCTGTATGTTAAATTTTATCGCAATCCGAAACAAACATACACAGTCACAAACATGCACCTTTATCATATTAGTGTGATAACGATTTCCGTTTTTTTTTAATTATTAATTAAAACAATTGATTTCAATTACATTTGATTCAATACAATTTATGTTTATTATATACTAGCTTTTGCCCGCGCGGCTTCGCTCCCGCTCTTCCCTACTTTAGCCTACTATAACCTACTCTACCCTACTATACCCTACTCTACCCTACTCTACCCTACTCTACCCTACTCTACCCTACTCTACCCTACCCTACTCTACTCTACTCTACCCTACTCTACCCTACTCTACTCTACCCTACTCTACTCTACCCTACTCTATCCTCCTCTCCCTTACTCTACCCTACTCTACCCTACTCTACCCTACTCTACCCTACCCTACTCTACTCTACCCTACTCTACCCTCCTCTACCTTACTCTACCCTACACTACCCTACACTACCCTACTCTACCCTACACTACTTCTCCTCATAATAACGAACACAACAAAAAAACATTAGCGAAATCGGTCCAGGCGTTGTTGAGTTATGCGCTTACCAACACATTTTGCGATTCATTTTTATATTATAAGATATATAAATGGTGTAAGAGACAGCCCTCCACAAACTATAAGGGCTTGCTCAGTAGACGAAACTGAACAACCCACCATAAATTTTTTTTTTAGGAAACGAAAAAAAAATTCAGCCTCTCAATACAAACTGTCAAATCAAATTAATAATTTTGTATGGTGAGGCGGATTTTTTTTTTCGTTTCCTGAAAAATTTTTTTATGGTAGGTTGTTCAGTTTCGTCTACTGAGCAAGCCCTTAAAGTTTGTGGAGGGCGGTCCCTTACACCTTGTATATTTACATATATTTTTTTTTATGGCATTGACATCCCCCGCTCTTGAGCGGAGCGGGAGATAGTGTCAGACTCTTACTGACTAAAAGACCCACCCCGTTCCTTCTAGCCTTCATACCGGGGCTCGAGCGCCCTTTCGGATAACCCTGGCCTCAATAGGCTTCGACCCGGCTGGGTCCCTGCTGTTGCTGACAACTCCTTGAGGCGCGCGGGAACAGTGCGCGCCGTCGACGACTTGGGCTTGGTCCGGACAGTTACCGGACGGACGGACAGCGAGCTACCCATTGCTCACTGTCCGCAAGCCCGCGCCTACGGTGGCCGGAAATCGGGATCAGAATCCCGGCGGCGGCGATAACGCCGTTGCCTGATGCGTTCGGCCTCCTCCTTTGCGAGCGTTACTGCTTCGCAGAAGTCGGCGACCGCCTGCCACTCCTCCTCGCTCCGGACCATGGCCTCAACCAAGGCCCGGCGGGAGAGGTCTCCGCCGCCGATCGCCCCCCACGAGGGCACGGCGATGCTCCGCCCAAGCAGGGCACACCTCGACTGTGTGCTCCACCGTGTCCTCCGGGCATTCCGCACAGTGGCGACACCCGGGCGTCACTTCCGCACGAATCCGGTGCAGGAAACTCCCGAATGAACCATGTCCGGTGAGGACCTGCGTCATGCGGAAGGTAAGGACGCCGTGAGGTCTTTCCAGCCACGCCTCAAAGAGGGGACTTACCGCCATGATTGTGGCGTGCCCAGCACTGGGTAGCGATAGTCGTTGACGCCATTTCACCATAAGATCCCGCCGGAGCTCTGTCCGCCATGCCGTGACCTGTCGCGGCAGCGGACTTTCACCCCGGCGTTGCATCTCCACGCGCATATCGTGCATGTGTGCAAGGACTGTTGCCTCCAGATCCCACGGTGGTAGACCAGCCAGAAGGCTCGCCGCTTCGCGGGAGACCGTACGGTATCCCCGCACTTCTTATTGCCATGACCCTCTGGCAGGCGTTCAGCATGGACGCCGGTTGCTTTTTCAGCGACGGCGCCCACACCGGCGCCCCGTAGAGGGCCATGGACCGAACAATCCCCGCGTAGAGCCTCCGGCAGGAGGCATCTGGACCCCCAAGGTTGGGCAGGAGCCGCTTGAGCGCAGCCCCAGCCCGTTTGAGTTTGGGAGCCAGACGTAGGAAATGCTCCACGAAATTCCACCGGCTGTCGAGGACGAGTCCCAGGTACTTCATTAGTACTTACTTTCCGTTAGTTGGGAACTCAATGGCGGCGCGTTCCGAGGGCGGCGACCGTGGAAACACATAGCCTCGGATTTGTGAAGCGCCACCTCGAGTCCCAACTCCTGGATCCTATCAACGACCATCGCAACCCCGCGTGTCGCTAGAGCGACCGCCACCTGGTACGACTCTCCCTGCGCTAGAACCAGCGTGTCGTCTGCGTTTGATATATTTAATGTGACAGAAAAAATTGCACAACATCAACTCAAGGGCCCTGCCTGGACAACGCGAAATTCTATCAACGACTAATATGCAATGCACTGCCTAAAAAAAAGGATAGAGAGTTTTTTTTTTTCGCTTATTTAAACTATGGAACTACGATTTGATCGGAAAAAATCGGGATAACTGGGTTCATGACAAATAGTATAAGCTATAAACATCTCGCTATGACCCATGGGAACAAGAACTAAAGGCATGGAAATAATCGCGGGAGGTACGTTACTTTGACTGAAGACTCTAGTATACATTTCAACACAACCTGTAACGGTGAAATCAGTGAGATGGTCAATTGGTCAGATCGCTCAAAGCTAAGCGCCGGGCAGTATCCTGAGCAAGAAACCTCGAGGCACCCGGTAGCCCCTATATATGGCTTTGTCTATCCATCTGACCTAATTATGATCGTACAGCAGTCGCAGTACCCACTATTATATCAACATGCTTATAATGCATCTTGGCAATGTATATGCTAATCGTGGCTTGTTCTGTATGTGTGTGTGTCATGTTATTGTTCAGGATGACGACGGACAATGAATGGACAATTGGACATATTTACTAGATTTGTTGTACGTGTTATGACTGAATGATTTTGAAACAATGTCGCGTCTGAATCTGGATCGTTACGAGAGTAGATGCAGACTGAAGAAAATGTGATATGGCACAAAGATGTGACACTGTGCGTAAGACAATGTGATGGTCTATGTGTATGTGTATGATGAATATGTATGTGATGTGGTAATAAGACTTGTTGCAACGACTACAAACGACTTAATTGAGACGAGAACAGGAGGAGTAGATGACGATCTTAGTTTATATCTGGAGGTGCCTCTAGTGTCAGTCTACATACATTGACTGACAGGTGGTCTCATGGTGTCCTGGATGCAAGCGCGACTGCTAAGTGGTGTGTCCTAGTTTCTATTTCCCAGTTGGGAGAGAAGCTACTATCAGGAATTACTCTATAACAATACAAAATCGAGTACTTACTGCTTACCATCAGGTGGGATCGCAGTCAAGTACTAGTTTATAACAGATTAAAAAAAAAAAAGATTAAAGCCGTTGGTCCTGCGTTTAATCCCGTCCTGGTCGTGTTGGAAAACCATCCCATCAGACGATGAGAATTAAGAACCAGAAAGTGCCTCTGTATTTGCAGAAACTTCAGTGCATTATAATATGTCCTGCGTCACGACTAGTCTCCTTTAAGATTGGAAACCGTGATCGGAATTCGGTCAGGAGAATTATTGGGTCAATAGGATACTATTCAGCTATAGAATTTTTATTAACCATGAACAAGAAACATTTCAGTGGTTCTTTAATTAAAGGGAGAAGTTAAAAGGTTTTGATAATTGTTATCTCACATCAACCGACTCATTATTCATGTAAATGAATCGGAAAGATTTTATCTTTAAGATTAATTGGTCTATGCTAAAATCAGACAGTTCATTGTAGACTTAAACATTTTGACTTTGTTATTCCTTTAGACTTTTTGCTTAAGTACCGTGACAGATGGACTACGAATAAACTCGTTTTCACAGATATTCTACATTGCAATTTCACGAGAATATGGTAGCAGTAAGTAACTTTGTATAGTTTTTGCCCACCCATGTCTTTTAACTACATAATTATATATGTACCATTGAATTATTGAAAATCTATTCTCATCATTTAAGGAAATCCGGAAAGTCCGGAATGAGGAGCTTTCTTCTGCGAAGCAGAAGCAAAGAAAGAAAGCTAGCGTGGTGATCAGTGCTAGTCTATCATGAGCTAGCGTGGTGATCAGTGCTAGTCTATCATGAGCTAGCGTGGTGATCAGTGCTAGTCTATCATGAGCTAGCCTGGTGATCAGTGCTAGTCTATCATGAGCTAGCGTGGTGATCAGTGCTAGTCTATCATGAGCTAGCGTGGTGATCAGTGCTAGTATATCATGAGCTAGCCTGGTGATCAGTGCTAGTCTATCATGAGCTAGCGTGGTGATCAGTGCTAGTCTATCATGAGCTAGCGTGGTGATCAGTGCTAGTCTATCATGAGCTAGCGTGGTGATCAGTGCTAGTCTATTATGAGCTAGCGTGGTGATCAGTGCTAGTCTATCATGAGCTAGCGTGGTGATCAGTGCTAGTCTATCATGAGCTAGCGTGGTGGTCAGTGCTAGTCTATCATGAGCTAGCGTGGTGATCAGTACAATTCCGTCATGAGATAGCGTGGTGGTCAGTGCTAGTCTATCATGAGCTAGCGTGGTGGTCAGTGCTAGTCTATCATGAGCTAGCGTGGTGATCAGTGCTAGTCTATCATGAGCTAGCGTGGTGATCAGTGCTAGTCTATCATGAGCTAGCGTGGTGATCAGTGCTAGTCTATCATGAGCTAGCGTGGTGATCAGTGCTAGTCTATCATGAGCTAGCGTGGTGGTCAGTGCTAGTCTATCATGAGCTAGCGTGGTGATCAGTGCTAGTCTATCATGAGCTAGCGTGGTGATCAGTGCTAGTCTATCATGAGCTAGCGTGGTGATCAGTACAATTCCGTCATGAGATAGCGTGGTGGTCAGTGCTAGTCTCTCTATATAGACAGTGGCATTTTATATATCCTGACGCACTGTCCAGGTTAATAAAAATAATACAAGTTATTTAACTTTGGTAGAAATTTCAAACTCAAACAACTCGTTTACAAGCACTTCTGAATTGTTAAAAGTGTTGATTGTTGTTCAATTTAGACAGTACGGTCTGCACCAGTCTCTTGATTGTTTTACCACCCTAATTTTGCCGCTTGAATAAAACTTTAAGGTCTATTTTTGTTTGTTTAAGTAGTTCTACTTGACAGTCTTGTTCTCGTGGCTTTATCAATATCAACGAAGTTTGAGTTTACTCTGGAGGTTTGACAAAAGTGTCACTTTATAAAGTAACTTCGTTTCTTACACCCAATATAGTTTTTCAAAGTCTTTCACAAACTTTTGTCCCTAACCGTGCTCTCAAGGAACCTCGGGATCTATAGAGAGTCTTAAGTTTAGGGGTCTCCATTTTATTGGCGTACTAGTTATGCCGCGTGGCTTCACCTGCCCACACAATGACGTCAAAGTGTTTGCGCATCGATTTCTATTTCAGTGAATACATCGCACATAATTATGTCTTATATGTGTTTAATACAATAATGTTTTCACGTTGTCGATGGGGTTACCGCTCTACTGTAGTTAGTCGTTTAGTGATTAGTAGCCCTGACTGTTATACTGGAGGTGTTCGGTTCGATTTCCTCCCAAGACAAATGTTTGTGTAATAAGCACGATCATTTGCGCTTGGTGTCTGACGTCCAGCCAATGGTAAGGTGGTCACCCTTTTAGTTGAGCATGATCGGCGCATTCTGTGCTATTGTTTTCTTTTACTTTGTAAACACAAAGTACAATAATCATTGTGTTTTGTCAGTTCCAAATAAAACAAAATCTATTCCATTCTAAGCTTGTAAAGGTTTTATTTTTTCGTTGGGTAAAAATCATCCAAATGACACCCCGGCCCTTGGGCGGAGCGTGAGATAGTGTGAGACTCTTAGTGACTATAAAACCCACCCCGTTCCTTCTTGCCTTTCAAACAGGGGCCAAGCTTCCCTTTTGGAAACAGACCCTGGGCCCCTGCTCTTGCTGACAACTCCTTGAGGCACGCGGGAACAGTGCGCGCCGTCGACGACTTGGGTTCGGTTCGGACAGTTACCGGACGGTCGGACAGTGAGCTACCCATTGCTCACCGTCCACAAGCCCGCGCCTACGGTGGCCGGAAATCGAGAGCGGAATTTCGGCGGCGGCAGGGGCGTAAGCGCCGTTGCCTGATGCGGTCGGCCTCCCTCCTTTGCTAGCATTACTGCTTCGCAGAAGGAGGCGACCAGTGTGCCACTCCTCCTCCGGACCATGGCCTGTACCAAAGCTCGTCGCGAGAGATCGCCGCCGCTGATCGCCCCCAACTTGTGAAAGTTCATATTAATTAACCTGTAACTCTAAGAATTATGTTATCAAACGCATCTGCTATTACCTGATTATAGCGCGTTCAAACAGAAAAACAAACTCTTCAACTTATAAACTTCAACGTATAAATGTAGCATATATGTGCCCTTGTGACGTCAGCAGCGAGTCCTAAGGGCATCGGCCATGTTATTGGTTTAGGTTCAGAAATAAAACACCTTCAGTCAAACAACTTACATTATGTAAAGCTTAAGTACCTACTGTGTGACGTTAATGTACCAAACTTGATAAGGTAGATGGGTCCACGTGTAAGTTTAAGATCAAAACAAAACAAAATAGAATATTGTATTATTAAAAAAAAAATATTTATTTAATTCTTTAAACCCCAAGCAAACCAGGCGTTCGCGCATCTTACTGTCTTACTATTGTGTCTCAAATTGACGGTATCTGAAAGGTTAAACTACATGTACTGTAATGGTACATAAGCGGAATTAATATAACAGGGCATTCTTAACCAGTCAACCTTTAGATTAAAAAGACAACACTGTAGTAAATATAAATAAATAGGTAGGTAATAGATATAACGGATAAAATGAAGTATCATTAAAATAAATAGCTTATAATAAAAAAAAAATAAAAAAATGTTGCTTATACCTATATTTGTTAGCCTTTTTTAGGTGGGAAATCATCTAATGACATCTTCCGCCCTTGGACGGAGCGGGAGTGCGTGACAGACTCTTACTGACTAAAATCCAGCTTTTTCAGATAAATCTCGATATGTAGTACTGAGTCAACGTTCATTAGATTTTGGACTACTTCTATAACGTTTTCAAGCTCCAACAACTGATATGTCAAACAACTCTTTAAGGCAGTTTAGTTTTAATGTCTACATTGCATAGTTATACAAACGTATAACAACACTTTTACTTTTTAACTCTATTTACACTAATATTATAAATAGGTAAAGATTTTTTTTTTTTTGATTTTTTTGTTTTGTAGAAGGTCATCTCTGAAAGTACTGGTTCGATTGTTAATATTTTTTTACCGATAGAAAGCAGCTTCATTCCTAAGTGACATAGGCTATATTTTATGTACGCAGGCGAAGCCGCGGGCAAAAGCAATAGCGTAGTTATAAGAGAGACGTGTTTATTAGGTCGCGCTGACCTGGGGCAAGGAGCGCACTTATTGCTCCGTTCATCTTGTTGAGCTTTCATCAAGTAGCGCTGCCTTCAGTGTCCGCCCGATAACAGAGATAAAAAGATGCTGTTGTTGTCTTAGTAAACCGGATTACCCCAGTCGATCTGTTTTTCTCTATAGTCTATAGTCTCAAGATTACGTAAATTCCCGCAAAATGTTTTTTTTTTAGAATATTAATTTGATGTCTGTAACTCGTAAAGTTTTTATAAGCGGTACTTAAATTACCTGCCCATAACAAATTATATTTACTTGAGTAATGTACATGCATAACCTTGGGAGATATAAAGGTTTTTCTGTGACCCATGATTTTAAGTTAAAAAGTAGATACGATAGATAGTAGGCAGAAGCCTGCTAATGTTAAATAAATTTGTAAAATCTGCTGAGATGGCCAGGTTCGGTGGCATATCTTCTCAATAATCGAGTTACAGGGGTCGGTCGCTAACGCCCGGGTCGGTTGTTACACGCTCGGGGTCATATACTGGTATTTTATTCACTTATCTACGAGTAACGTTTAGATGGCTATCTATACTAAGCAGGCTTGTTTAGTATTTTAGGAACAGAACGACCCATAGTCTAAACTACAATACTTCATATACTACTGTCGGTAAGCTTGAATGTTCTTGGTCAACAATAATCATACTTATGAATAAACGCGAAATATTTTGAATTCTCGCTTGAAACAAATATTTCAATTTTATAATATGCCACGGTTATTCATATATTTATTAAAACTTCATGTAACACTGAGGTACACAGGCGGACTTAATGTCTTAGGCATTCTGTATCAGTCAACCAAGGGTGGTAAAGAAACATGGCAGGTGCTTAAAAAATGAAATGAGTCTATGAAAAAAAGTGTTATCGTAAATATCTCGCCTACAGATAGATTTTCCCGGGTCTAGATGTGTTGTGTACGTGAGTTACATGTTCGTGAATGCATACACGATACAGGAGTTATTTCTAAATTGTACAAAAAAAAATCTTGAATAGGTAGGTATCTATACGGTTTCTTTTTCAAAGTAAGTTTAGGAGATTGAGATTACATTCTGTACTAAAATAAATTAATTTTTTACTTATTATCGTACGTAAATGAGCGCTAATTTGAACTTTACTAAATCTAAGTCAAAGTTATATAAAGTTAAGAAGAAAGTTATTTAATTAAATCTAATTTAAATATTAATTGAATGTTTAAGAAGTAAAAAGCGTTGCTATAATATACAAAGGAACTATGAACTTCCCATAGATGTTATGAGTAATTATAAACTATTAGCCGATCTGACTGAGTAGCTTCGTAAGCAAACACATTATTTATTATCAATCGAGTTGGTTCATTAAAACCTAAAAATTTTTGGTTGCAAAATATTTTAATATTTAACACTTCAAGACTTATTTGTTAAATTGTTTGTTTAATTTAAAGAATCTCAACGGAAAACGGGAATGTTTAGAGGGGTACTGTAGAGACCGGTGGAGAGGAGGCGGGGGTGTATGGTCACTGTGAGAACACTAGCTTGCCAACCAATAATAAAACAATCTCTTTGCAAATATTTCAGAATCATCAGCAAATCTTAAGTGATTTATTTTTGTTCCATTTAAATTTATTCCATAATCCTCCTCGTTTAAATTCTCAAAACTATTTTCTACAACTACAATGAAAAGTTTTAGGGAAAGTAAATTACCTCGCCTGACACTCCTCTAAATCAATTCTTCTCCTGGCTGTATTGTGGACTTTTTTAAATTTATTTTGCCACTTTTCTAGCGTGTTCCAGATATTTTTATTTGTCTCAAAGAATTAAAAGCTTTATGGCAATTGACGAATACCATGCCGTAGTTTGCGCTAACACATAAAAGATTTAAGATGCAAGGCATTTCTTCTTCATATGTATACTTTTTGTTTCTGTGGGTATTGTTTTTATGTCTTCGTATGTCGTCTCTTATAAAATACTGTTGCTGAGCAGCAACTAGAGCTAGTTACTGAAGTTCTTCCTGTCGTTAATTTCTCATTTTTGTTTTTGGTTGTTATGTTAGGTAACCATTGTAAGTATTATAACAATAGCTTCAGACTTTTTTCGCCTGTTTCCTTTTTTGTTCTCTTTATACTAAGTTTTTTTGTGTTTTTTGTACAGATGCTTAGATTTTCAGGGACTGGACCTAATAAACCAAACTTAATAAAATAAATGATAAGGTATTAATTCAGATATGATATTTAATGACATTGATTTTAAATGTATAAAACTATGAAAAAATGAGGTTCAAAAATCGATTATGAAATGAGTAGTACAATCTATGAAATGATATGCAATACATACTCGTAAAATCATAATTATGAAATTATTTCCATTTTGTAGAAATTAAATTGCTTTGTGACCAGACAAAAGAAAAAACTAAAATAAAGGACTCGTTAGTCCTATTTCGTAAATTATGAGGTCAAGAGTTTTATCTGAAAAAAATTCTATCGTATTTGTGTTCATTACACTGCTATCATGAAGAAAGTGAAAAAGAAGAAAGTGACCCAATATAATTTTTATCCGAAACAGCATTTTAATGAAGATATTCGCAGGAGAATCAAGGTTACAGACATAGAATCGTCAAAATTAAGTGGCAGTGGGCAGGGCTTGGGTAGGACTCGCAGAATAGATGGTCGATGGGGACGAAAGGTTACGGTCATTATGGCAACACTTGGGAAGGCCTCTGACCAACAGTGGACGTCTTTCGGTTGAAATGATGATGAGCATTATATACAAATTGTATCCAACATACCTACCTACATTCTAGAAAACAGTTTACAAAGTTTTAAACATGTTACTAGCAGCGCCATCTATGAACAGCTGAACGTACTACTGAGCCATTCACCGGACTGGAAAAATAAGGGTGCAAGAAATTTTCCGGTGAATAGCGCCACATAGCGGCGAGTAGCGCTACTATAGCAGTGGAAAAGTTGCATACAGAACTGAAAAGATGGCGCTATTTCGAAGAAAAGTTTTCGTGTGTTTTTCAAAATTTAATATTGTTATTTAATACATTTCATGCTAAATTTTTATTTCATTACATTAAAGCCGACCAACATAGTTGAGAAAAGAGATGTCAACAAACTGTAGGGGGGCCCCAGTTGGGCCGAAGCTTATTGGGGCCATGGGTTGACTTCTGGAAGGGAACCCGGGGTCCTGGAACGTAAAGCAAAGAGGGAAAATAGGAGTGTGTTTTAGTCAGCAAAATCTTACTCACAATCTGACTCACTCCATCCTTAAACGGAATAAGTCATTGGATCATTTCCTGCCTAAAAAAAGAACAGTTGAGAAAAGGCCACCAGATAGATTGAGCCAGGCACATAGTCTGGTAGCAGTAACAATACGTATGTAAATAAGCCTAAACATGTCTTGAATATTGATGTGATACAATTATATAGGTCGTGAAAGTGAAACGTGAAGGTACCTACTAGGTACGAGGTACCTCGTACAATAATATGATTTAGGAAGAAAACATGTTTATTTGGCACACATAGATGAAACGCTTAAAGTAGGTAAAGGAGACAGCAATAATTAGCGGTACAACTGTCATTGGTTTTTTTTTTCGGTGGGTAAAAATCATCCAAATTACACCCCCTGCCCTTGGGCGGAGCGGGAGATACTGTCAGACTTTTACTGACTAAAAAACCCACTCCGTTCCTTCGTTGTCTTTCATATCGGGGCCGAGTCTTCCTTTCAGAAGCAGACCCTTGGCCCCAGTAGGGTCGAAGACTTGGGCTCGATCCGGACGGTTACCGGAAGGTTGGACATCGAGCTACCCCTTGCTCGGCGTCTGCAAGCCTGCGCATACGGTAGCCGGAAATCGGGACCGGAATCCCGGTGGCGGCTAGGGCGTAAGGGCCGCTCACTCGCTCGTGCGACCTCCTCCTTTGCTAGCATTACTGCGTCGCACAAGATGGCGACCGCTTGCCACTCCTCCTCGCTTCGGACCATAGTCTGTACTAAGGCTTGGCGCGAGAGATCGCCGCCGCAGATCGCCCTCACAAGAACACGGCGCTGCTCTGTCCAAGCGGAGCACCTCGACCGTCTGCTCCACTGTGTCCTATGGGAGCTTTCATCGGTAAGGTTTCCTGGTAGATGGTTAATGGTGTAGAATTAAAATAACAATTCAATTTTATTTTACAGTACTTAGTAATTAAGCGATTACAAACTTAGGTGTATCGTAATCCAAAAGAACCGGTGATCTCCTTGGGAGCATTTGAACTACTCAACGGATCGCCCAAGGCTGCCATTCGTAAATGTGTCCCATCCAAACGTGATGATCCATGTTCGTAATGTCTATAATGTCACAGCATTTTGCCTCACTCCGGTACTACGGGTACCTACTATAAAGGAATCAATTGAGCGTCTTCATCATCATCATCATCATGATATCAGCCGAAAGACGTCCACTGTTGGACATAGGCCTCCCCCAAGCCCAACGACCGGTCCAGTGCGTCACGCATCCATCGGATTCCCGCGACCCTGACCTTGTCATCGGTCAACCTTGTTGGAGGCCTTCCAACGCCGCGTCTTCCGGTACGTGGTTGCTACTCCAGAACCTTTCGTCCCCATCGACCATCTGTTCTGCGTGTAATGTGCTCTGCTCATTGCCACTTAAGTTTGGCGATTCTTCGAGCTATGTCGGTGACTTTGGTTCTCCTGCGGATATCTTCATTAATTGGGCGTCTTAATATCACTAAATTTTAATAAATCGCCGACATAGGAACAAATATGATAGTAAATTTAATTGAATAAACAATTAGAATCCTGACTCGCAACTGCGCAATTTAAAGTTTTCGGACTTCTTCCGACAAATTTAAATTACAAGTTAACTTCTAAAATAATTTCGTTTCCCAGTTTGCCGTCTTTCGTGACTAAAAGCAATTTCCAGCATTTGAATTAAATTATATTGCAAAGCTCAGAGAATTCAGAAATTAAAATTGTAATTGGTATTCGAGTTACTTAATTGTATAATTAAGTTATTTTACTGCTGAGGGCGTGGCTTTCATTTACCTTTACACCCTAGGTTCAAGGGCACAAGGATTTTCTACTTACGATTTTTTTTATTACTTTTCTTTCTTGAACGTATTGAAAAAGTTCGGGCAAAGAGAAACACTGTCTGAGTCCTGAACAACAGTAACCAGCGACGTGGTAGGCCCAGAAAAAGATAGTGAGCTGAAATAGACTCCGACCTAAAGAACTGACCAGATGTAGCTAAAGATAGAGAAAACGGATAAAAGGAAGGACCTGTTCATCTGACGATGTTTTCCTTCACCGTTATAAGAGCATTAGTAATAAAAAAAAACCTGGCTGGGTTTGAACTCGTGACCTATAACTCATAAGTCGGGTCACATATACAGCCAGTACTGCTCTAAATATATGCAACACACTCATACATCATTTCACGAAAGATGTCCGCTGGTGGACATAGGCCTCCCATAAATGCCGCAATAATGGCCAGTCCTGTCCGTCTCGCATACAAACTACAGTTGCCATCACGGATCTTGAGCGCTTGGCGTCAGAGCGGGAATCGCTTTGCGCATTCCATACATTGGCGAGCCAATCGTCATCGTTGTAAGATACATGCAGCAACGCAGGGAACGAATTAGGAGTGACGTCTATGACACGATGGCGCGGTGAGCCAATCACTGACACTCCCCACCCCCGCGTCTCATTTCGCACCACTAAAGAGACCGAATATTTGACTTCTGCGCAACCGCTCAAGATCCGTGATGGCAACTGTACATGCGTCGAGCGTCCAATGAATATAAAAATAGTTAGCTTGCTGCAATTCGTTGATTAAATTTTCATCAGCTGTCCGCGTTGCTTGATTTAAGTTTAATTTGTGCCGTGCCCTTAATGATTCCTATAAACCGGGTGTTGAATTTATCACCAGTTGGGTAATTGTCACAAGATCCCCTACAAACATCATTATACAACCCTAATAATAACTTGAGTTAAGTTGAGCGCGTTAAGACGCGGCTACAGACTGAGCCCCTACCACGAGCTCTTAACGCGATCCATTTGACGACCTAACTTGAACTGTTAAAGAGATGGAGCTATATGGGGTATATAGCTCCATCTGTCTTTCTCGCTCGCACGCTTGACATTTTAAGGCCCTTAGATAAATAGTTTTGAAAAACCGACTGATTCATATATAAAATTGTCAACATATGACTTTTTCCAAAACAAAATTTTTAGCACCATGAAATTTTTTTCATTTGTTTTCCCTATTCGTTAAAACAAAAAAAAAATGTTTACACAAAAAATTTGCTAGTAAAGTGTTGCATCAGAATGTAAATCAATCAATATTTCGCAAAGAAAATGGTTTTAAAGATCAGTAGGGCTTTATGCGAGCGCACGCGGCAGTACGAGTATATGAGCATTTAACTCCGGCCAGATGTTCAAGGTACGTCTTACCACATCATGGTAAGGCCCCTAGAGTCGAGTTTCAAACTGCGCTTCATATTAATCTGCGCCTTTGTTTTCAACTCAACGAGATATTGTCGTCAAGTGACAGTTGTGTTAAGAAACTGTTGTGTGCTCAGTTACTTTATATCTTTGATCTTTCCTTACTTTTATGAGAGTTGGGAAGTTTCTGAATTGTAGTATTGTTTTGGATGATATTTCTAAGTTTTCTTGCTCGGAAATGTTAATTTTGAAAGCTGAAATTTCAGTTAGAGATATGCGTAATTGCGTACTTCGGTAATAAAATTCGCTGATTATCACTGAATTTGGACTTTATTTAAAACCAGTCATTAGAGTTTTTCACACTAATATTATAGAGGCGAATATTTGTGAGTGTGTGTATCTTTGTTACTTCCTGACACTCGAACGACTGATCGGATTTCAATTAAACTTGGTACATGGGTGAACCATGTCCCAGAATAGCACTTTTTATCCCAAAAGTATGATTCTTTGGGACAATTTTCTTCTCTAGTTCTCTTTTTATACACAAATGGTCTCTAAATATTTCCTATTTGTTTTACTTTCTATACTTTGACAGAAGCTCTTTTTCACATAAAAAAGTAGCGATTTCATTGACCGCTAGACGACAAATAAGTACAAACAGAAACATTTGGGTATATAATTATATTTATTACATATTATAAGCACAATAGCTTTTATGACAAACAGCAATAACAATGTTTTTTTTTAAGATGGGATGCTTGACTTCGATCCCTTCTGATGAAAAGCAGTGATGCAATCGTTGATATATTAACAACACTACAATCATAATATCAACAACAACACAAAGACACACATAACTCTAGGTACATCATAATAGATTTTTTAAAATATTCTTTAATTTTCAAAATAAATATCCGATACGTAAAACTCACTTTGTTAAGTAATAATAAACCCCATCAAACAATCTTCCTAGCCTTATCTTGAGATAAATCTAAGTACTGTGTCAGAGGTCTTCCAAGGACGACTTTCCAAGGGCTTCTTCTTCTTCCTGCCTTCTTCCATCTTATTTGGGGTCGACGCAATACGTTTTTTTCTTCCATACTTCCGTACTTTCCAAGGTACGGAGCAATAATAATAATATAGGTATCGGAGGTAAATATTTTGACATGATCACTCATCCATATACCGACTTAAGCAAGCGTTGCTTATCAGCCTTGGAAGTTCACTTGTGCGGCTGTATAGTAAAAACTACCAAATACATAATAAACACAATGTTTGAATCCCCGCCCAGTAAGTTTGTAAGTAAAAGACAGATGTCCACATGGTTCACATTATGTTTTGAATTATGCCTGAGTAAAATATATATCTATATTTTAATATTGACTATTTTCTTACTTGTTTTTGTATGGACAGTAAACAAATAAAGATTTATTTTATCAGTTAGTACCTACAACTAAAAATGCTTAATATTAAAAGCCAAAAAATATTTCGTATCCCTTGCTACGCCGCTACGAATCGCCTACGACAGTCTACGAATGCCTACGCAGATTTTTCTCGTAGGCTTCAATCATAGACCTATTATAATGGTATAGGTTCGTGGGTTCCGCTATCGGTATAGCTAAACATGGCCAAAATACCACCTAAAATATGTCCGTCCAGGGTAATTTATAGACAAATAAATATGCAGCAGCTGTACCAAATCTCGTATCTTCACATGAATAATATAGTCACAATATTTACATATTTGTGAGAAGCTAAAGGACAAAGAAATATGTATGTTTGCACGTATAATTTGCATGACGAATAAATGATATGGCCATTTAGTAAACGGCTAAGATTTCAGTAATCCATAAATGAAAGAAAATGTATTGGTTGATGTTGTGTTTGTTTTTTTTTTCATTTTTTTATGATATAGGGAATATCATAAAAATATAATATATATATATATATATATATATAATATTAAAGTCAAATGCGTGTATGTATACACACATATGTGTATGTTACTCTTTCACTCTTAAACGGTTGAACGAATGTTGCACAGGGACTATTTTCTAGAATAAAACATTTATCCTGGAACTATATTCTCTTGGGATAATTTCCTACTTTGCTTGTATATATGATGCTGTATATATAATTGAATTGAAAAAAGTTCATAATTTTAGCAACAAAACGTAATTTCTATAGAACTATACGTACATACATAGACAGGATAGTGTAGAAAACCCAATAAAGGCAGAACTACACTGCGTACACGTGTGCTACACACGCCGATCTGGGCGCTTCGGTCTTCATACATTTTATATGGAAACAAGACTTGTAAAGCTATACTAGATCCACGCCATGCGACGTCGCTCTGCGTACAACTCAGGCGTGGTCCACGTGCGTCAGTCTAATGTAGTTCTAGCTTGACTGGAATACACCGCGTCCAATAGAAACTATATTTTTATGTATTAGTAAAGCGCTTGCGTATGGTATGATGGATTAGCCAGTTTTAAAAAATATAGTGTCATTCTATTTAAGTTTTTTTTTTTTGCGCCACAATAAGAATGCTGGATCGTGGATGCGTTTACAAACATTTAAACACCTATACACGTGACAACTGATCAAGGCTATATAAATATTTTTTCCGTGCGGGATTCAAACCTGCGACACGCAGTGCAGTACTGTGCCAGCAGCGACCCTGGAATGCAAAGGGCTACCTGAATGAACACAGGTGGGTTTTAGTAAGTAAAAGTCTAACACTTTTTCTCACTCCACCCAAAGAGTTCCTATCAACAAAATATCTGTTTACAAGTATTTTACACTCAGTTTTACTCTCCTACTGTAACGTCTACTACCCCCTACAATCTCAGTTTTAATCAGTTAAAAATCTACCATTAAAAATCCTTGTAATATCAACAAGAGGCAAGCTTGATATAAACCCCTGACTTTTCCCGGGCGCCTCTGTTCCGCAACCGTTTATACCTCGTTCTACGTCCTGGCTTTCATTACTTTACAGCATAAAATAAAATCTTACGACCGTTTTTTGTCGCCGAAAATATTTGATGCCGTTTTTATCGACGGTCGAGTAAAGTTCCGGAAAGTAAAGTAAAATAGCGGTAGAATTATTGCTGTTTCAGTGGCGGTGACGTGGCCGCGGACGGCTGCGGCTTCTTAATGATTGGGGCAGTTAATCTGCGGGTGTGTTTTATGTCTTTTAGCGTTTCTTTTTGGTTGAATAATTGTGTGATTAAAATTTAACTGAGCTTTATATTTTTTAGACATTTTTTATTTTACTTTTATCTTTTTATAAAACCAAGCTCTTAAAGAACTGTTAAGATACATTTTTAACAACGTTAATAAGTAAAATTATTTGAGTTAGCTTATTCTGTTTTTAACAATTTTGGCCATAATATTAATTGCTAGCCATATTAATTACTTGCTGAAAAAATATGTAGGTACGACGGCTTGGTTGACCCAGTGGATAAACGATTAGCTACTGCGCTGCTTGTAGCGGGGTCGATTCTCCTTCGAAACAAATGTTTTTATCGCTTACAGATACGCGTACCGGGTCTGAAAGTTTTGTGTGAGATCACATATTCGAGAACCACTGTATATAAAATGTATTATTATTATTTTGTTTAATTAATATTATATATGATTAGGCTACAAAGCCTGACCGCCCCAAATCTCTTTCCGTTCAGTCCATCCGAAGGTTGTATGTAAGAGATTGCTCTGTGCGATAAGACTGCACTGCACTGCATTTTCACTTAGTTTTAGCGAATATTTATCTTCTCCACATTATGAGGAGTACAATTAAGTAAATATAAATAAACACAGACAAAAATATCACACTACAGGATGATGTTTATTGCTTTCCATTAACTGCTCTCGGCACAACACCCGCTGTAAAATAAATTACAAGCAACAAGGAGATTATTCCTTTTTCAATTATTTAAATCGTGCGTTCGCAATTAAAACCCAGAAATAACCGTTCATCATTTTATTATGTGTCAGGGCTTTATTTATTTAATCGAATGTTATGGTGTAAACGGACAAAAAGTAATTATTTGATAAATCAAACGGTTTTAATTAAATAACGGAATTAATGGCGTCCCTCTTCGATTTTTGCCTTTCATTATCTCTGTAAGGTATGTTGGTTATATCGCCGTGCCCTCGTGGGGGCGATCGGCGGCGGAGACCTCTCGCGCCGGGCCTTGGTTGAGGCCATGGTCCGGAGCGAGGAGGAGTGGCAGGCGGTCGCCGATTCTGCGAAGCAGTAATGCTCGCAAAGGAGGAGGCCGAACGCATCAGGCAACGGCGTTATCGCCACCGCCGTCGCCGGGATTCTGATCCCGATTTCCGGCCAACGTAGACGCGGGCTTGCGGACGGTGAGCAATGGGTAGCTCACCGTCCGGCCGTCCGGTAACTGTCCGGACCAAGCCCAAGTCGTCGACGGCGCGCACTGTTCCCGCGCGCCTCAAGGAGTTGTCAGCAACAGCAGGGACCCAGCCGGGTCGAAGCCTACTGGGGCCAGGGTTATCCGAAAGGGCGCTCGAGCCCCGGTATGAAGGCTAGAAGGAACGGGGTGGGTCTTTTTGTCAGTAAGAGTCTGACACTATCTCCCGCTCCGCCCAAGGGCGGGGGATGTCAATGCATGATTTTTTCCCACCATAAAAAAAAAAAAAAGGTATGTTGGTTATGTTTGTTTTGGAACTGAAATTAAAAGGGTAGGTTTTCTCATTTAAACGCGAGTCACATAAATCTGCACTTTAGTTTTTGTTATTTTTTTCATAATTATAGAAAGAGTAAATATGACACTGCTTTTTTTTAGTTTGTTTTTATTATTTTTGATAGAATCGTGCTTGTCTACTATCTAAACTTATATTACAAAACAAATGCCCAACAACATCACAATATACAATCTTTGATGCAATAAGTCTCATGACTTTAGTCAGGCCTGTTGGTCTAGTGGTTAGTGACCCTGATTGTTATGCCGGAGGTCGTGGGTTCGATTCCCACCCAGGACAAATGTTTGTGTGATGAGCACGATCATTTGTTCTGTGTCTGGGTGTAATTTATCTATAATATGTATGTATTTAGAAATATATAAGTATGTTTATCAGTTGTCTAGTACCCATAACACAAGCTCTGCTTAGCTTGGGACTAGACGGCGCTGTGTGATAGTTGTGGAATATTATGTGGAATATTACTTATTGTAGTCGCATGTCTATTTTCCGTCTCACGGTAAAGTGATGTAGTGATATCATTTAATGTGATTTAACAAATATATCCAGACCATTTTGCAGTAGGAAACCACTCTTTTCAGCAAATTAATTTGTGGCACTTTATCCCTTCATCCGGAAATTCCCCATTTTGTGTAAGTTTTTCCTGTTGGCAACGCGACAATATTTCTCGACAACTATGTCAATTGTCGTAATGCTGTCACAAAGATGTCGATTTAGAGAAATTGTCAGCAGTAGTCTGCGGGTGACGGAATGGAAGTTGCTTCATTTGCTTACTTGAGCATAATATATTTTGTACTGACGCATTGAGCGGCTTATAAAGAGGTAAAAAAATGGCAGTAGAAGATAATCTCAAAATAATTTTTCTCTCCCTCACTCTGCCGTGGCAAGTAAAAAATGAGTGGTAAAAGACTTGTAGTATGATTGTAGGCCGATAAGCGCGAGTGTTTTTTTTTATATATATGTAAAAGTCATTTTGCAGGAGTAAATCACACACTAATACCTACATCTAATCCTGTATTATTTCATCTATTTCTACCACCTTATTTTTAGTATATGCGAAACACTTGTCTAGTATTTTATGTTAAGAATCTTTGTACAAAATATCAAAACTGTATTGTTAAAAATCACAAAGTTCTTATAACTTGTTAGGTCAGCAAAATTACAAGATCACCGGGTGCCACCATTGTGTGGTCCACTTGAAAGATACGGTGGAGCATACAGTATAGGCGTAGCCAACTTAAGTGGCGCACCACCGTGCCCTCGTGGTGGAGGTGTTAATTGGCAGCGGCGACCTCTCGCCCCCGGGACGGTAGAGCCGGCTCTAGTTCAGGTCACGGATCGGATTGAGATGGTATAGGAAGCGTCACCTCGTTCTACGAAGCAGTAATGCTAACAAAAGAAGTGGCCACAACCGTCCGAACAAATATCCTCACTCTTCAGCTGCCGCCGAAAAGACGGGGTGCGGAGAGTCGCAGGGTGATTTTTGGCCACTATAGGTACGGACTTGTGGACGACGAGCAATCGAACGACTAGCTAATGGAACAATTAGCCAGTCATTCGCACGCCCTGTAGGGACAAGGCATGAGCTGCTAACAGCGCAGTGTTCCACGCGTGCGTCAAGGAGATGTCAGAAAAACTGAAAGGGACCAGTAAAGCCGATGCCTGTTGAGGCTGCGGGACCCTTTGAAATAGTAAACATCAAGTGGCCCTTAAATGCAAGGGCCAAGTGAAGGATACAGGTGGGTTTTTGTCCGTTAAAGTCTGAATCTTCCTTTCGTTCCATCCTGTATCGGGATAACCGGGATAACCAACCAATTTTGCAAAATAAATATCATTTAACAGAATCCAATTTCGCCCATTAACTAAGAATCCGAAACTTCTCGCGCCGACAATTAATTTGCAGCAAATAATAATCTTTTACTGGCTCGTCTTAAACTCAATTATCTGCGGAATTTGAGAGAGTATTGTAATGACTTCCGCAGTCTTCCGAAGTTTGAAGGTGAGTCATGTTATAAATTAATAATTTTATTGTATTAAACTGAATTCTGCGAGAAAAATGATCAAATTAGAAAAGAAAGTTTGTTTTTACCTGTGAATAAAAAAAATAGGTTTTTAGTGTTATTTTTTTAAAATTATGTTTAGTCACGTTATTTTTAAGTGCTATTGTACTTATTCATGAAGCAAAAAAACATCTTTTAGTTAAATAAAGATTGATTACATAATTAAATCGAAATTACTAGCAACGAAAAAAGATTTTTTGTTCTCGATCGAGAAGTCGATTAGAAGATCATTCAGGCGCGGCTAATTTGATCGATTTGCAGATTTGATTAATGACACAAAAATGAAGGTAAACGATGTCTGAAATGCCAAAGTCAAACAAAAAGGTCTCATAAAAAAGCCTACAGGATGTGACATAGTATCAACGGTAATTTGTCAAGGAATGGATGAGTATAACCGAAATGTAACATGATCAATTCCGAACAGGATACTGTCACTGTACTCGGGCCACCGGCCACAACCACAAAACACCGCCACCGTCATATTTCCTACAGTTGTCATACATTTTATATGGATTTGCCGCATACGGTTGACGCCGGTGGCCGCAACACACTACAAATCGCCGCTGCTCGCTTCTTGTGGCCCACACTGTTATCTAAACATCGATAAAAACGTCTTCACCCTAACCCGTCGTCGTCGTCGTCGTAACCTTCTTGGTCATTGTCCGTTATGATACTGCGAGTATGGGTTAAAAAAATTATAGCCACCGGCCGCTAGCCGTAGCTGTCGCGCGCTTCCTTTGTGGTTGGTTCTAATTTTTTGTGGCAGCGTTTGTGGTTGTGGTCGTTGGCTAGTGTGCGGCGACACTGAGAAGGAGAAGTAGATTGTATTTGTCAATCTTTAGAGGTTAGGGATAGGATGACAGTTTGTATAAAAAAAGTTTGCTTACCTCAGCTGTGTATCTGCTGCTCCCCTTGCCTCCCTTGCCATGCTCGGGGGAGTGGCGCAGCGCCTTTGTGTCGATCTGCACGTTTGTCTGCATCTTGTGCCAGCGCACTGTTACCCGCAAATACTGTTACACAACGCGCAACAATACCTACATGCGCACTCTTACCCGCACAAATTGTTGCACTATTATTTATGCGTACTCACGCGCTTTGTTTCAATGTACAACATTGTTTACACTCACTTTGACATTGTTCAATGTCACACATCTACACTATTATCAACTTTGATCGCACCATTTTCTATAATTATTCATATGAATGGTGTATGTTAAAATTCACTTCATTGAGTTTCATAGCTATTTAATTCACTGAATAAAATATTAGGTTATAACTTCTTCAATTTCACTGTCTTTTATTGTCACAAAAGTCTAGTTAAAGTCCACATCAACCGTTTATGTGTTTATATTTTTGCGTTTACCTCAGCTTTATTCACTTCTAGTGCGTGGTTTTACGAGGCGTGTTCAAAGGTGCATTTCCACCGGCCATAGCGTTTTACAGCACACTTTTACGACACTTATACGATTTCATTTGCACCTTAACTGCACACTTTTACCCGCTTTATCGTATTTCAACGAGTTTTCATTCATATGGAAGTGTTTAATATATTAAATGCTGCGTTTATCGACCTGAAACAAGCAAACATTATTGTTATTTGTGAGGATACTTAAACTGGTATGATTATGTTTAATTATGTGATGTTTTAATGTTTTATAAATCAGCAGTATTATTATTTATTCTTGGTAAAAACAGTGACGTTTTAAGGAAGGTTGTAGTATTGTTGTGGTGTTTTAATCTGTCATAAAAACCGGCCAACTGCAAGTTGGACTCGCGCACGCAGATTTCCGTAACGAATGTAGCAAAAAAAACGGCGAAAAAAAACATAAAACTTTTAAGATAGTTCTTTTAAATTAGTTTTAAGTATCGTTATGCAAACTGAAAAAAATTGTTTCGTAAATAAAATGAGTTTACATGTGGATGGTTGGAGAGGGAGACTAATAAATTGATTGATGAAATGATTTTGTGAGGATGAATATGAAAGAAAAGAGAGTCAGTGATAGCGTGATAATTTTCCACAGGTTAAATCAGACATTGTGAAATACAGGGGTATCCATTTCATGATACAGACTTAACTGCATGCTACAGTCACAATTAAGGTCGTGTATGGCAAAGTCAACATATATATCATCATCATCATCATTTCAGCCGGAAGACGTCCACTGTTGGACATAGGCCTCCCCTAAGTGTCACCATAATAAGTGGTCCTATGCTTCTGGCATTCATCGGTTTCCCGCGACCCTCACAAGGCCATCAGTCCACCTTGTGGGAGGCTGCGTCTTCCGGTACGTGGTTGCCACAACCAACAACTTAGAGTCAACATACATTTGAAGGAAAAAAGTTATTGATTTTTATCTTACTCCTCCCGTTTATCAATCTCACTATCCTATCTATCCTGTTTCGCTATCCTATCTTTACTTAACTATTCCTTTATCATACTTATAAAATTCTTAACTAACTATCGGACGACGCCACCGTGACGAAGCCGACCCGAGAGGTGGCGAATGACATACGCCTACTGAAAGGGCTGGATCGAACTAGCTCGAGAAAATATACCTGGAAGTAATTGGAAAAAGCCTTTGCCCAGCTATGCGAAAGTATAGGTTTACCATAAAAAAACTATTACTAATGAAAAACCAAATAAAACATTTTTCTAATTTTAAGATATCCGCAGGAGAACCAAGGTTACAGACAGCCCCAACAATCGCAAAACTTAAGTGGCAGTTGGCAGGGCATATTGCTCGCAGAACAGATGGTCGATGGGGATGAAAGGTTTTAGAATGAGACGCAGCGTTAGAAGGCCTCCTTAAAGATGGACATCAGTCCATCGGATTTTCGTGTAACTCACCTAGTCCGATGCCCAGGTGAGGGACGCGGAAATCCGATGCATGTGAGACGCGTGGTCTTGTGCGTCATTATGCCGACACTTAGAGGAGGCCTATGTCCAACAGTGGACGTCTTTCGGCTGAAATGTTGATAATGATGACGATTACATGGCGCTGAAAAACTTCTTTGCATCGCTGTTGAATATACAGTTGAAAGATTCTAGAAGAATTCCCCAAAAGGAATAAAAATGACCTTAATTATCACATAAGATATTTTACACAAGATTGCATATATATATGATCCTGCCGATCCAATTTCCGAGTTTGGAACAATGTTATATTCTCACAAAATATCAATTTATATTCGTGCATGTGTATGAATAAACAGACCTAAAAAGGTTAGTAGAACCTTTTCCGCGCGTCCGTCCCTGAGGACCAAACTAACCGCCGGACCTTAATTGAATCATATCAAATAAACCTCATTGTGTCCATTGGTACAACACTACAGTTTGTTTAGGTTATAAGGTCCAGATATTAATCAGCCAGTAATATACTACTCTCAAACTACACGATGCGTAAAGAGGTAACCAGCCTTTTGCTGTTTTACAGATTGCATTTTGGAGAGTGTGCGCGAGAATTGCATGACTTGATTCCGCCATCTCAATTCTACCATCGGACAACCTGACGTACGGCAAGTATCCACTCTTACGTTGTTGAAACCTCTGCGGTCCGGACTAAGCATTTCGCCTCGTCATTTATACCGCGTACATTGTACTGGAAAAATTTGCCTGCTGCGGTCTTCCCGTCTGATTATAATTTAGGTGTCTTCAAGGCTAGAGCGAATAAGCTTTTAATAAACAAGTGCGCCTCACCATCAACAAATCGCACGCTTAATAATAAACCGGAATAATGCAAAAATTCACTTTTTTGGGAAATCGCAATCAAAGTTTTGAGTGTCGACCTAGTTGAAAACATTTTGATGGTTTTCACGTATTTGTAGTGTTATTTTTATTTTCTTGGTGTTACATTGTAGAGGGATGTATAGTGAATATAACTGTCATAATAGTTTAATTATAACATTTATATGTAATAAATAAACGAAGTTTATTTTCTAGCCTTTTGACTTATGTCAGTTTAGTATAAAAAATGTTGATCAATTTTAAAATTTCTTGCAAACTAATATTTAATAATTCAGTTTAGTATTAAAATTGCTGATCAATTCTAAAATTTCTTGAAAACTATTATTTAATAATTCAATTCACTATTAATAAATAATATAATTTATTTAAATGTATAATACTTATTGCAGTTTAAAGTAAAACAGAAATAAAATATGTTATGTTATTTTCTTAATGTAAAATAACTCGTAATATTTGTAGGAACTCATAATCATGTTTTGTACTTAGTAATTAACGTATTTTTAATTAAAGCTTCATAGTCATCACAAAATGCTTAAGAGCTCTCTATCTTTACGTAATTATGCTAAAGAAATAAACATTGTAATACCAAAGAACCGTTTTAAATTGTTGTTAAAATCTCTTCCTTCATTAGCGTATGGGTGGTTTTATTAGTTAGTGTATTAAATTATTATTTTTGTTTTTCTTGAGTATTGTGTAAATGTATATATTTTTTTTATTATTTTATTATATAAGTAGTATTTTGCAACTTTGATGGATGGTAATTTTGATGATGACTTCTTCTCTTGTTCTTCCTCTTCTAGCAGCTTTCTTAGTGCGGCGAGTAGTTCATCCTCTCCATTGAATCTGGGTGATCAGATTTCTTCCCTGTTTTCTCGCAATCCCAATAACCTTCATATAGCCCACATCAATGCTCAGAGTGTCCCTAGCCATTACTCTGATCTTCTGGCATCCATTAACTGTGCACATTTAGATGCTTTACTGATGTCTGACTCTTTCCTGAAACCGTCTCTTTTATCAGTTCACTATTCCCTTCCGGGCTATGATCTTGTCCGCAGCGACAGAACGGGGAAGGGTGGTAGTGGTGTTGCCATGTATTTACGTGCTGGTATTCCTTTTAAAATTATCAGTGCATCAGAGTAAGAACTCGGGGTCAGCAGAGCATCTTTTCTTAGAAATTTCTCTACATAATGTTAAAATACTTCGTTGGAGTAATTTATAGTCCCTATAACCTCAGTATCTATTACTTTGATTCTTTCGATACACTGTTAAACAATTTCTGTCCCACCTATGATCACGTGGTCTTGATGGGTGATTTTAACAAGTGTCTTCTTAAAAATGACTCTCGTTCTCACAAACTTCAATCTCTCATAACTTCTTTTAACCTCAGCATTCTGCCTCTCTCTGCTACTCATCATTTTTCCAATTGCGCCCCTTCTCTTTTAGATCTTATGATTGTTTCTAATACTAATAACGTATCTATCCACGGCCAGCTCACCGCTTGTTTTTCCTACCACGACTTAATCTTTTTTTCATATAAGATCCGTCCTCCTAAGCGCAAGCCGCATTATATTTTCTTTCGGAACTACAAGGGCATAGATCTGGAGGCATCACTGCATGATGCTGGAGGCATTGAGTGGACTGATGTTTTCCATAGTTCAACTGTCGACGATTTGGTAAATATTTTAAACAATAAAATACTAAGTTTTTATGATCAATACGGGGCGTATTAATTAATACGTCGAGTTAGAGTTCGATAAGTCCCCGCTCCCTGGCTCACTCCCGCCTTTAAGGATTTGATGGCAATAAGAGACCGAGCCAAAAGGAGGTTGAAGCGCTGTCCTTCCGTGCGCAACCAGAGCTTATTTAAGGAGCTGCGTAATCGCTGCAATCGTATGTGTAGAGATGCAAAGAGACGCTACTTCCATAATTCTCTTGACAACCGGAACTCTTCCGAAGTATGGAAGTTTTTGGAAACTGTCGGCATTGGTAAGTCCCCTAACGTTTCCAGCAAAGATATTGACCTGTGTGCTCTTAACCAACATTACTCACTTCCCCCTGTAACTATAGATCCACACGTCAAATCAGCTACTCTTAATAAGTTGTCTGGTCTGCCATTGCCGCAGTGTTCTTCTTTTGAATTTAGTTCTGTGAGTGAAAAAGAAAATCCATTCTTGCTATATCCTCTTCCGCAATTGGCAATGATGGCATTTGCTCAAGAATGATTTCCCCTATCCTCCCCGCAATACTTCCCGTCTTAACCCACATTTTTAACTTCTCCTTATTTTCTTGCGCTGTTCCCGATGCCTGGAAACAAGTCCACATCATTCCGTGACCCAAAATCCCTAACCCGGTCTCGCTGACTGATTTCAGACCAATTTCTATCCTTCCGTATCTCTCTAAAGTTCTTGAGCACATTGTCCATCAGCAACTCTCTCTCTTCCTCTCTAGTAATGATCTTCTTAGCCCTTTCCAATCCGGTTTTCGGCCTGGTCATAGCACTGTCACTGCCCTTTTGAAGGTTACTGATGACATCCCTTTGGCCATGGACCACAAATCTCTTGCGTTACTTGTTCTTCTTGATTTCAGCAGTGCCTTCAACTCTGTTGACTTCGATATCTTTCTTGGGATACTAAAATCTCTTAATTTCTCCCTTCCACTGTTAATTGGTTCCATTCCTATCTTAATGTCCGCTCGCAGCGGGTACGCCTTGTTGAGTCTTCATCGGATTGGTGCTATCTTGCTGCGGGTGTGCCTCAGGGTGGTGTTCTCTCACCTCTCCTCTTTTCTTTTTTTATCAACTTTGTCACTAGACTCGTTTCCTCTTACTTCCATCTCTATGCAGACGACCTGCAGCTGTACCATCACTTTTGTGTGGAAGATGCTGAAGCCGCTGTGTCCGTTGTGAACAGTGACCTGAAACTGATAGGGGAGTGGTCGCGGTCCTTTTTGTTTGCAAATTAACCCCAAGAAATCCCAGGCTTTGGTTATTGTTGGCAGATATATGCGGAACAAGCTGGAGATTACATTGCTCTCTCCACTCTGGTTAAATGGAGTTTAGATAGACTATGTTAAGACGGCTAAAAACCTTGGGGTGATCATGGAATCAAATTTATCGTGGACTGCCCATGTCACTGAAGTCAGTCGCAAAGTGCACTACACGTTCCACTCCTTAAAATGCCTTCAGAGCTTTTTGCCCTTGAAGACCAAACACTGATTCAGCCCATCATTGACTACGCTGATGCCTGTTATTTGGATGCCACCGAGGAGCTTTTAAATAAACTTGAGCGTTTGCAAAATATCTGTATTCGTTTTTTCAACCTTAAAAGGTATTATCATGTCTCAGGCTTTCGCAAGGTACTCAAGTGGCTCCCTATTCGACTTCGCAGGAACACTCGGATATTATGTCTGTTATTTATCATCCTTTTCAACCCTAAAACTCCCTCTTACCTGCGGGAACGTTTCTCCTACTCTCGTCCTTCTGATGCACCTTGCAGGTCGCATCTTAAGAATCTCCTTAAATCCCTTCCCCACTCCACCGATTTCTATTCCTATTCCTTTACTTCGCACGTAGTACGGTTGTTGAATTCACTTCCGACCGACATCAGGGGCTGCCAAACTCTTGCAGTTTTTAAAAGAGTCATAATTGCATATACTAATATGTATTATTTTATTTTAGGTATTATTTAGTATGTATTTGTGTGTATTTTATTATGTGTATGTTTATAATTATAGCAGTATATAATATATCTTTAATTATTATATTTTTTTTTATACTATTTCATTGTTAACTTTGTATTTTGTGTGTACTAATTTTCCTTTTACTTTTACACACGGTCTATTTCTCTTTTTTCTTCAACTTTCCTGTCGCAGGTATGCTGGAAGAGATTACATTAGAAATAAGCATCACCTTTGTACTATTTTTTTTGTTTCCTTCCTCTTTTCTTGTATTTCCATGTGTGTACATAAATAGTTAAATAAATAAATAAATCTTTAAGATTAAAACTATGGAAATAGAAATTTAATACTTTTTATTAATAGGTATTTAAAATAAATTGAAAGGACATTTTGTAATAAACTGCAGCAATTACTAAAGCAATATTAGATTTTAGGATCACTTAAAACGTAAACCGAAATAAACACAAGTATTTTTTAAATTTATCAATAGTCTTAGTAATAAAATGAAACAAAATGGATTGCTTCGGAAATAAAAGTAATCATTTTATACTAAACTGCACTAATATGCAATCTTTCATATCTTTACAACTTTAATTTTATGATAAACTGCAACTAGTCTAAGTAGTGTATGCAGTACTGTAAAACCGTTTTCAACTAAAGTGACATAAAACGAAATTATGCTAGTTTAGAAAAAAAATTGAATTACAGTAGTCTTATCTGCGTTTGTAAAGAAACTGAATGATTACACTTTACTCCACTGTAGACGCAAAACAACGACACCTGTCTCACATCACGGCTACCGCATTTCTGAATGATTCTCTGTCGCATGAAATGCATTGACGCGTGCTTTTGTAGAAAAGAGAAGGGTGATCTAATAATCGAGCATTTTTGTTTGTTTCGCATGGTGGGATTTTACCTATAGATACTTCTATCGGAGTTCATTCGTTTTATGAAGAAAAGTAGAAATCCTTAATTTTTGACTTATTCCGGTTTATTATTAAGCGTGCGAAATGCATCACTGCTTACCATCAGGTGGGATTGCACTCCAACACTAGTTTATATCAGATAAAAAAAAAGTAACTGTGCATGATACGTTAGCTTCCCCCTTATTATTTTAAGGTGTTTTATTCCATCCATAGGTTGTCCAGTAAATATCGCTGTCTGCTATAAGATTGTCCTGGTATCATTAGATTACGTTCATTCTAATTGATGTTCTTTTGTCGGGAGCAGTGGTGGCCGAGTGGTAATGGCCCCGACTTACGAGTTGTAGGTCACGAGTTCGAACCCAGCCAGGCACATTACTTTGTGTAATTAATTTCATCACCACTGCTCTCAAAACGGTGAAGGAAAACATCGTGAGGAAACCGGCATGTCCTAGAACCAAAAATTCGAAGACATGTGACATTCACCAACCCGCACTGGGCTCGCGTGGTAGATTACAGCCCATTCCCTTTCCTAGAGAGGAGGCCTGAGTCCCAGCAGTGGGAACATTAAAAAGGCTGATGATGATGATGTTCTTTTGTATTCTATTTTATTTTTAATCTGCAGAAAGCTCCGTATTTGGACACCTACTTTCTTTTCTTAAATCAGCAAAACTCTTCACACAAAGCATGGTGCAGACTAATTAAAAGATGCTCTTCTTTTTGTAATTAGCGCACTCAGCGTCGCCGCCTTACCCTTTAGTGAACGCACCAAAGGGTATAGTGGCGACACATAATATATAGATGCAGAAGATCAACTTTAGTCACTCATACAAAGAGATTTAAAGAGATACAAATGTCTTTGCACTCATACAACCAGTGAAATAGTCCCGATGTACGTGACATCACGTAGTTTCAACGATCTCAAATCAATCTAGACGGCGGCTTCGCGAGTGCGTTAGCTCTCGCTATACGTGTTTTTTTTTGGTGGGAAAATCATCCAATGACATCCCTGCTCTTGGGCGGAGCGGGAGATAGTGTCAGACTTTAACTGACTAAAATACAACTCAACAGGAGTTGTCTTTTAGTCAGTCCTTCTTTGACTTTCTTATCGAATTTTTCTTTCTGAAGCAAATCCTTGGCCCGAAAAAGTAGGTTTCGATCCTGCTGGGCCCCTACGGTTTGCTAATAACCCCTTAAGACGCCGTTGAACAATCTCACGCACCGTCGTCGACGTCTTGGGCTCAGCCGGGAAGGTTACCGGACGGTTGAACGGCGAGCTACCCATTGCTCGCCGTCTCACTGTACGTGTAGCTGTCTCTGTGTGCGTGTGAGTAGACTCGATGTATGGAGCCGACCTTCTTTAAACATCTATTATGTGGTGGTTTGCTGTCAGTTGACTGTTACCTTGGTACAATCAGAGAACCGCTTAGTAAAGGCTGCTTTGACTTAGTTCCCATTAATATCTCAGTTCTATGAAGTTGCTGTCATTATTTCAAACAGGATGCTGTGCTTCGCAAATTCGTATTTAACAAACACAGTCGTTGTTTGTGCCAACTTGGTAACATGGAGACAAATATTTTTCTCTGTGGTTTTCGAAAGGAGTAGTAGTTTGTTTTTAATTTAAACGGCATAAACTTTTATTAAGAAAAACAACTGTAATTGTGACATAGTAAGGTCTTAGTAAGGTAACTTCAAACAGAGCAGTACTTGTGTCAGCGCACAGAACATCGGTCGAAACCTACTGGGGCCAAGGATCAGTTTCTGAAAGGAAAGTTCGTCCCCGGTACGAAAGGCAACGAAGGAACAGAAGTGGGTTTTTAGTCAGTAAAAGTCTGATACTATCTCCTGCTCCGCTCAAGAGCGGGGGATGTCTTTGGTTGATTTTCCTACCTAAAAATAACTGCACAGAAGATGATTGTTAAAGTTCTTTTTTTAAGCGACTAAAAAAAGTGGTTCTCAAGTCATCAATCATCATCGTCATATCAGCCGACAGACGTTCACTGTTGGACATAGGCCTCCCCCAAGCGTCGCCACAAAGACCGGCCCTGTGCGTCACGCATCCATCGGATTCCCGCGACCCTGACCAGGTCATGGGTCCACTGATTGTTTTTACTTTTATTTATTTATTCAAACTTCACGTACAGTAGTGGCAGGCAGATTTAATGTTACAAGGCATTCTCTACCAGTCAACCTTTGGGTTACTTTTAGGGTTCGGTACCACAAAAGGAATAAACGGATCCCTTACATGGTTTTCTTAGATTTGGATCGGATGCAGTGTTGAAATGCTTGAATTAATGTTGGGTAAGAAAGAAAGAAAGAAAGAAAGAAGTCTGTGGGCACGGTAGTGCCCCCGCCAAGACGAGCTAAGCGAAGCGCAATGGCACTACCTACCTTTTCTCGAAGTGTTTCGTCATTTTTTTGAACCCTCATAGAATTGGTTTCCGATGTACCAGATAGTTCATATTCCTAGGATATGATGTCAATAATAGATTAATTAAACATACAAAGTCTCAATTGAATAGCTCTAATACTTTAGATTTAACTAATGTCTAAAATACACCGATTTTGTCACTGACACACACACTGATACACTGACACAATGATGATCATCAAAATGTTTGGCTACTTCCTGAAGTGCTAGAAAGCTGAAATTTGGTGTGTAATCTAAATTTAGTATACAACCAACAAAAAAATTCATAAAATTATAACTTTCGCCCCCCATCCCCTAAAATGGGGGGGGTGGAAGTTTGTATGAGACTTTCACCAATTTTATAAATTAGGACATGAAAGTTTACACGGGACTGAGTAGTGAGACAGTAACTAAAAAACCTATTAATAAGTACTTACAAGAACCTCCACCTTAATCAAGAGTCTCATGGTAGGTCTCAGTTATTTACGCCCTTTGACGACGAGATGAGCAAATCGACTGTAAGTACTTAATTAATATGAAAAAACTCATCATCATCATCATCATCATTTCAGCCGACAGACGTCCACTGCTGGACATAGGCCTCCCCCAAGCGTCGCCACAACGAACGATCATGCGCGTCCCGCATCCATCGGATTCCCGCTACCTTCACCAGGTCGTCAGTCCACCTTGTAGGAGGCCTTCCAACGCTGCGTTTTCCGGTACGCGGTCGCCACTCCAGAACCGACTCCGACTCGGCTGGGCAGCGTTCGGGAAGCTACGCGGTATCTTCTCATCCAACATACCACAGTGTCTCAAGACGAAAGTCTATGACCAGTGTGTGTTGCCAGTGATGACATATGGATCCGAAACGTGGTCGCTCACAATGGGCCTTATCAAAAGGCTTAAAGTCACCCAAAGAGCAATGGAAAGGGCTATGCTCGGAGTTTCCTTGCGTGATCGAATCAGAAATGAAGATATCCGCAGGAGAACCAAGGTTGCCGACATAGCACAAAGAATCGCCAAACTTAAGTGGCATGAAAAAACTGCCACAAAAAAAAAACTGCAACTTACAAAAAGAACTGAAATCCCACCAAAAACATTTCATGTAAAATGTTGCCAAGACGACCACATAAGGTTTCCCCTGTAAAAAAGATATCAGATCTCATGAAGAGCCAAGCTTCTGAATCTACACGGCTTAACTCTACCGACCCTAACTTCACAAATTCTACATAATATACTTAAGTAAAAATGTATGGCTTGGCTGTTTTGTTACTTACTTCAGAAACTAAATATTCGCCTCACCTCCACGACGGTAACGAAACGTAAACAAGCCATACATTTTTACTGATATGTAGAATTTGTGAAGTTAGGGTCTGCGTAAATGATATTTTTAGTTTTATTTTCTTTTGGCAGAAGAACGTACTGATTTTCTCCGCAACCCGATCTTGACAACGCGGATATAGTTGGCCATATGAAAAGCAATCTTGACATGTTTGCACATGTGATTAATTAATTGTTACGGCAAAGGATAACTTAAAGGGAAATTGAATTCTTTTTTTTAATTAAAAGGTAAATCATTTGGAATCATTGGGATGCGAGGTATAAGCATTGTTTGCTGCTGGATCAGTCAAAACTATTGCAACGATCACGTTATGGCGAAGACATTTGACTTGAAGTCGGGTCCCGTTACATTTTGGTGGTTTAAGATTTCTAAGTAAAATTATAGGGGCACCTATTTTTAACTTGAGGGAATGTCCCCACATTCCCTCAAGTTAAAAATAGGTGTGAAGGTCACTTTCAGTTTAAAGAATTAAGAAACTCCTGTACAGGATTCAACTGCCTACTTATTATGATTCATGAGATACAGCCCTCTGATAATAGACGGACGAACTTTGGAGACCTAGTAATAGGGTTCCTGTATAATTTTGGCCAAAGAACCTTATAAAGAATAACAAAACGGCAATCATGTCTTTTTATTCGTATTGTATGTGTCGGGTTTCCATATTTTAAAAACGATCAGGTTGTTTTTTTGTGCGTCATTTTATTAATTCTCCCTCCCACTGATATTTTCCACGAAACGATTTATTATCTGCTGCTAATAACGGTGAGAGATCTACTTTCTCGTTTTATGAAACACGAGTATTATTTTCTGTTCAATATTTTTTGAAGAGACCTATTTAGTTACCCTGAAATTCAATCACATTTGTAATCAATCAATCCCTTAGCTTGTTCCCTATTTGGGGTCAATTGTCCTTTTACTGTACCCTCCTGATACTGTTACATCCGCGTCATTCGAGGAGATTTAGTGTTATTTCTCACGTTTGGCCCATTGTCAGTAGGTCATTCTAGATGGCCTCTAGATACCTATACGGCGGGTGATTTCTTTTTTTTTTTGCATTTTTTATGGCTAAAACGCATTGGGTCTTATGGTCTTTGTTTCTGAAAATTACGTGCCTGTATTTCAGCTACTTTAACTACTAATCTTAATTTTATCATGCAACGCATGTCGTCAATAAATGAAGTCGACAAAAAGAGCTTATGAATAGGAATGGAAAGCGGCTGAAAAGGATTCCCCCAAAGTACTCGTAGAATCTTTTATTTGTTGGGTAGCAATGAGCGCCCCAGGGACCGCACAGGAATGTCTTTGGCTCTGTAAAAGGTTTATTAGAAAGGATCTTAAGGGTTAGTAGCTGTGCGTGCCTTTTGGTTTAAATATCTTAGTTAAGCGCTGACCGGAGTGTAGCTGACGATGGGCTAAAGTCAACATTAAATTGAGGTTTAAATCAGTTTGTTGTCCATCACTAATTCCGATGTAAGTAACTCTAAACTTAATAAATTTTCTTTAAGTAAGTTGGAGTTGACTTCATTTTTTAATGATATAAACTAGTGCTTGACTACAACCCAACCAACAGATCACCAGAGACCAACCATCAGATGCGTGGTAAGCAGTGATGCAATCGGTGATGGTAAAGCGCAATAGTTTATTAAGAGCCCATTAAGGCTAGATTGAATGGTTGATAGATATAATTATATTTATATAATTATATTATAATTATAATCGGACGGAAAAATCGCTGCAGACAAGTTCCAATCATTAGCAGTATACTCTTTTCCCTCTCCTAGAGAGAAGGCCTGAGTTCCAGCAGTAGGAATATTAAAAGACTGATTATGCTTTTCTATTCACTCTAGCCTTGAAGACATCTAAATTATAATCGGACGGACTGGAAGACAGCTTTCAGTCAAACCGGATGCATCTGAATACTAGTATTTTACATGGAACTATTACCTATCTGGCCTCTACAACTCAGTAACTGAGTTACAAGATATTTCTTGCCAAACCTGTCAGGTTTTTCTGTTAACCTAACCTTAAAATTAAATGCCTTTAAAAATACTTATTACACGTACCTATTTCATCTTCCTTAAATATAAGTACCAACTGGTACCTACCTAAACCTACTAAGAGCATAATGTCACAGTTCAATATCATAACAATTTTCCAATAATATTGTTATTAGAGAACATAAGCTTACACAAGGCTTCTTACAACAACACGAAAATATCTTAACATTTTATGTTCCATTGCTTGTTTTGTACGCACTTTGATTACATTTGTTGTATGCGTTACGCAACGGATAAAGAAAAGGTCTAACAATTTTTGAGATATTTACTTTGTTTACCTAATGGTGAGGGAGCTGTGGTTTCTTCGAATTCTGTCTGTGTTATTATTATGTTTTGATATCAGACAAAAGTTACTGTTTTGTTTGTAGAGTGTGATGTTTCTTTAGATATCATATTAGGTTTACTCAGTGTAAGCTTACGAGTTTATTAGTAAGAAAAGTATATTCCTTTAAGATACTCTTATATTTTCGTTCGGGTGAAGACGTTATTTAAGCTGACTAAGCGACCACTTTGGAATAATGGCAAGTCCTCACTTTGAGAAGTGGTTGTAGAGGAGTCGCGGCGTTTTTGCCTTCCACATGACACAGATCTTCACTGGACATGGTATGTTCGAGAGGTTCCTGCACCGGATTCAAGCAGCAAGCAGAAGAAATTCTCAGATGTTGTTATTGTGTGGTGGACTGCCTGGAGGATACGGTAGAGCATACTGTGGAGATATGCCTCGCTTCGGCGGAGTACCGCCGTGTCCTTGTAGAGGCGACTGTAAGCGGCGTCGTCTCGCGCCGAGCCCTGGTTCAGGCCATGGTCCAGAGCGAGGGGGAATGGGCGGCGGTCACCTCCTTCCACAAAGCAATCCGAAGAAGATAGCTACACGCGTGAGGAAACAAATATCCTCATGCTTGCATGCTTACGGACGACGAGAAATGGATAGCGCGCCGTCCGGCTATCCGGTAATTGGTAACAAGCCCAAGCCTTTGACAGTGCGTAGTGTTCCACGAATTCCTCAAAGAGACATCAGCAAACCGTAGAGGTGAGCAAAGCCGATGTCCGCTAGGGTCGCGAGGATTTTCTGATAATAAAACCAATGAATGAAAGAATGCAAAGGGCAACTAAAGACCCAGGTGAGGTTTTAATTAGTAAAAGTCTGACACGCCCTCCCACGCTAACCTAGGGAGGGTGAAATCTTGAGATGATTTCCAAATTTAGAAAAAAAAGAAGACTAGTGCTTCGTTACTCAAAGGAAAATGAAGCCAAGGACCAGCTTTAGTTTTGCTCCACATTGTGCCATTTATTACAACTCTGTTACATTGTTTCTTTTTAAAATGTTCCGTTGAAATTTGGAAATTGAGAAATACTGTGCCACCAAAAGCTGTTTGGTTTTTTGATAAATGTATACAAGGGATTCTTGCTGTGTTCAGTTCAGCAGCACGTGCCGTTTATGGTTAGCTAAATAAGAAACTTGCTCATAAACTGTGTATAGCTGTATATTGTATACTGCAATAAATACTGATGAGATCTATCTATTTGATTATGTACCGAAGTACAAAATTTATATATAACTACCTCTATGTTGAACGCCACTGAAATATGTTATACATAGTTTAAAAACTATTGTTTTTTTTTTAGTCAAAATAAGTTCCACTATTCAACAGAATTTACAATTCTATGTAAACTTATTCAGAGCCTACATTTTCGCAAAGTACCTAAATGTTAACAAAATCAAGTCCGTTCATCAGGTGCGGCAACAGGTAGCCGCCTCACCTCGACGCCTCGAGCCGACGGCTCGCCTCGCCTCGGGCCGACAAACGTCTAGTGCCATCGCCTCGCGTTTCTCGCCGCCACGAAATATACACCTATAGAAGGTTCATATACCTAAGCAAGCGCTTTCGTGACCGGGTATTTGTTTGAAATGGCCATACGTATACGTTTGTATACAAGATGCAATTACTTCCACTCTTTTTATGGAGCCTTGGTGTGGAATATAATTTCAAGCAAAAGGCCGCAGGTCCTCTGTAATTGCGCCTCATAGTGAAACAATTTAGAATTATATTTCCACGTAAATGGGCTAAACTTTTTAAAAAACTCTATTGGCATTCAAGGTGGCAACGGCCTGTGATTTGTTGGAATAAACCAGAGATTTCACATAGCCGCACAGAAAATAGTTAATCGACTTTAACTCACACGGTCTCGATTGACAGTGGAAATCTTACTTATAAAGGAATTGATAACAGCGCACAGAACGTAGGATAAACAGACTGAACAGAGCACTGATTTTGAAAATAACTTACAAGAAGTTCAACATATTGTTGAATTTCGTATCGTACTACTCGCTAATTTTGTCAGCTGTCGCTTTACTAAGATAGCCAATAGACACTGTCAAAGTTCAACCGTGCCTATTGAAAGCCCTCCGGTATTAAGCCAATATGTAGTTAGGAAACAAAGCTCGGCCCTTCTGAGGTTTATCATTCACTAGCTTCTGGCGGCGGTTTCACCTGCGTGAAAGTAGAAAATTATTATATTAATTATTATATTCTCGGGATAAAAAGTGTCTGTGCTTTTCCAGGACATGGTCTACCAGTGTACCAAGTTTCATTCATCTTCAGCATCATCACTTCAGCTGAAAGACGTCCACTGTTGGACATAGGCCCCCAATAAACGGTCCTCGCATCCATCAGATTCCCGCAACCTTTACCAGGTTATCGGTTCACCTTGTAAGAGGTCTTCCGACGCTGCGTCTACCAGTGTACCAAGTTTCATTAGTAATTATTAAAATTACATACACTCAAAATGTTTGCCTTTCTAATATTAGTGTTATTAATAGTTCAGAGACTGTCATCAATATTGAGCAGCCTGGTGTTAACCTTAGAGACAATGACTTATTCTGCAACTACGTGATACAGAAGATAGTTAATGGCATTCTTTGATGTCAAAGCATTCACATTTGACCTTCTATCCATACTTTTATAAAAACTTTAAACAAAAATCTCGAAATTATTGAAGGGTTATTTTTGCATAGCAAGCAAGCGATTAATATGGAATGAACCGTTCAAATGGAAACACTATGCCCATCTCCTAAATTCATATACAAGAATAACAATAGAGCGGTATTCGTCTACTAACAGTCGGTGTCCGTGCATTAGGACCGGAGTGGTGTGCACTACGTAGTTATAGCTGGGTGCATATAGTGGTACGTCCCACATGTCCAACCATTATCACGGCCCAATGAATTCACAGAGAACTATCGAGCATTTAGTTGCATGTTGTATTGTGTGCCATTATTCTATGAGGAATACGTACGGCCTCTGCATGGCAGAGAAAATTATGTTTTTCTTATCCACACCGCAAAGAAAATATATGTGAGGCGTATTAGATCTAATTATGTCCATCCACACATATTAAATTAATGAGCATAGCATAGCATAGTCGGCCTTATAATGTTCCCACTGTTGGGACTCAGGCCTCCACTCTAGGCAAAGGAATGGGCCGTAATTCACCACGCGGGCCCAGTGCGGGCTGGTGGATATGACATGTTTTCAAATTCTTGGTCCTAGGACATGCCGGTTTCCTCACTATATTTTCCTTCACCGTTGTGAGAGCAGTAGTAAAAAAAAATATACAAAGTAATGCGCCTGGCTGGGTTTGAACCCGTGACCTACAACTCGTAAGTCGGAGCCGTTAACAATCGGCCAATCACTACTCAGTCAGGGCCATTACCACTCTGCCACTACTGCTCTTACTACTACTATAACTATATAAATATAATTCAAATAATCATTTTGCCAGTTTGTTTCATGTCTTCATAATATGTTTTGTGTAACCAATTATTGGCAAAGATAATGTTCTTTCTTTTCCTCAGTTAATGATTGACAGTTATGACAGGAAATTCCTTTGATCCACTTACAATATTGTTGTATATCTATTTCTTGTACGTAACAGAATAATAAAAGATAATAATAATGACATTGATAACAACAAGCTAATCAGGTTGTAATGATTGTGTATTATTAATGTTCGACCCTAATTATGATACATGATGTTCCTTTGTGATAATGTTCCATTAGATTCAATGATACAGTACCTCATAAATATTGTTCGATCTGCTTATGATTATTCGTGCTCACAATTGTATCAGTAAAAATATATTTCCTGTGAAAATAAATCAGCCATACTGTATACACATGAATTAATTAGTGAATCCGTGTAATTAATCATTATTCATTTTTCATTATTCATAAGAGCTCATTTTTGCCTTACTTACTGAAACGACCAAACGTTATTTTCCTATATAAATTAAGAAAAAAATGGGGGTTGGAAGTAGTAGGGTTTTTACTTTACTATTTCCACCTATTCTCAGACCTACCAAATATACCTACACAAAAAATATCATAAAAATTGGTCGTCGTTTCGGAGGAGTTTGATAACAAATACTAAGACACGAGATTTTTTATATTAGATAATACGAGTATACTTTTTACCACAATCTCGCTTCGCAAATCTGCTGAAAGTAGATCTAGTCTGAAGGAACGAACTGATAAAACATCTATAAACCTTTCCATTTTACCTAAATAAAACATTAAAATTATCAACAATTCTTTCATCACTCGAACAAATATAACGTCAAATAAACAGAAATACTTTTGATTTCCATTCCTGGAGTTCGCAGTGTCTTCGCAATCCATCGCTTCATTACTACTCCAGACAGAGCGTCCTCTCAAGGCCTACACCCCTCCCACTGGTCCTCCAGTGTCGTGTGCTGGTTAGTATTATTATGCAGGAACACGATCTGTGATCGCGAGGATTTCTGCGTAGGTATGCGACTCTGGTACTGACAACGTGTTTCATTACATTCGACACGCGTAAGTTGGACGAATATTACCTTGAAGTATGATGTTTTTTAAGAACTTTCTTATATGCTGATCTCTTCATTATATTAGGTGGGATATACAACATTAGATTTAGTATATGCGAAACCTGAAACAGGTGTTTAGAAAAAAAAAAACATAAAAAGCTACTTAGGTGTCAAGGGACACCCGGATGGAACGAAGTTCCGTTCTGGTTTGCTTTCTATAAGAGAGAGAGAGAGACAGACCGAGAAACATGCGCACGCCGCACGGCTTACAATAGCTTACTATAGCAAAAAGTGTCGTTACAACTTTTCGTGAGAATTTTTTCCGTCTAGCCAATACAATATAACTAAAAAATACTATCCTATTTTATGTACATTTTGACAGCACTATTTCAACATCTTCGAAACTATAAAAACGACACCCATGACGAAAAATTTGATAATTTCTTGCAGCCGCCATCTTGGATTTATATTTTGACAGTACCATCGGTTTCAACACCTTCGAAAACCATGAAAATGATACCCATGACGAAAAAGTTGATAATTTCTTGCAGCCGCCATCTTGGATTTACATTTTGACAGTACTATCGGTTTCAACACCCTTGAAAACCGTGAAAACGACACCCATGACGAAAAAGTTGATAATTTCTTGCAGCCGCCATCTTGGATTTATATTTTGACAGTACTATCGGTTTCAACACCCTCGAAAACCATGAAAACGACACCCATGACGAAAAATTTGATAATTTCTTGCAGCCGCCATCTTGGATTTATATTTTGACAGTACTATTGGTTTCAACACCCTCGAAAACCATGAAAACGACACCCATGACGGAAAATTTGATAATTTCTTGCAGCCGCCATCTTGGATTTACATTTTGACAGTAAAAGTGTCGGTACAACTTTTCGTGAGAATTTTTTCCGTCTAGCCCCCTTTCACAACGCGCAATAAGGAACTTCGTTCCAAAACTTTGTTCCAATAACAAAAAAGTCACATAGTCACCGTGCCATCCAGACGACTGCGGGGTTGTTTTGCACTTTCACCCAGCTGTTTGCTGGCTCCTACTACCCGCTATGACCTGCCGTGACCTGTGTTGTAATTAGTGTCAGTGGTGTCCAACTTGTGAAATTTAATAGTTTTGAGAAAAAACAATATGGTGTAAAAACTATTGGCATCCATTCAGTTACTGATTCTGAACAAACTATATTTCAGGTTTCGCGTATACTCAAAGTAGATAATGTTGTAAAAGGATCTGTCTAAAGTGACAAAAATGGTCTTTTCAATAAACTTACTCGAAAACCCGCACTTATTCCTACCACTTATAGCCTCGCAATTTACTGTTTTTCACTCTAGTGCAGAAAAGTGCACTAGCTCACTGTACTACAATTTTTACATTTATCGTATCAGGCTAGGCGCTAAGCAACCCCCACAAGTCGCACGTCAACCCCAGTTTATTTATTTCCTCTAAAGTGTATTGAAAAACGTCGTTTGATACACGTGGAAATTTGCCACTATAGCACTCGGCTACATAACACACTCACCTATAGCTCGGTTGAATTCCACCTCGGTCGCAATGTTAAACTTTCTCCATTTATATCAAAATGTAAGTACTATTTGGGTCCTCTCTCTACCTCAATTTTGATCAAATACGGTTTGACAAGAATGATGATAATGTACAATATTGACGATGACAATAATTACAGACATTCCATATAGTCCTAGATTCGAGGAATGTTGCCAAAATAGTATCCATTGTACAGGATCACAATATGTCGCGCATTATTTGCGGTTTCATCAACTTTCGATATCAGCCGAATGTTCCAATATCTACCATCTATTGTAAACTGGTCAAGCATGGTATTACATCGCAGATCTATTGATAGCTATAATATTATTTACAATTCGCAGCTTATTATCTCCACAATGATAATACAGCTGTTGGTTCCCGGGGTACCAGGGAGGGGTGTAAGAGGTTCTTCAGCAGTGAGCACCGGCAAATTGAAAGTAATTGTAGATTTATAATATTATCTGCAGCTGTGAACTAATATCGTGAAATCCGTTCTAAGAAATCTGGACTAGTTGAACAGATTTCGTTTTGCGCGGATGTGACGCATATCTTACGTGCTACTTTTAGTCGATATTGCTATTTATTTATTTTGTTACGGTATGCGTCATGTTTGACGTGAATAAACACTTTTTCTTTCTTTTTTTCTTTCATTTCTTAGAATAGATTTATGTTAACGAGAGAGACAATTAAATCAGTCTACTGTTAATAAAGCAAACAGATTCAGTTCTTAGTACGAAGTAAATAAACTGACGAGATTGAACAATGGTTTTATAAACCAGTCTAGATCACGTACACTCGCTCATGGAATTGGTGTCTATATCACTTTATTAAAAATCCATGAAAGAGTGTCTTGTATTCTACTACATCATTCTATACAAACTTAATGAACGCGGTTTCACTAGTAATCACTATATATTCACTAGTTGAACCTGTCCTTCGCCGTGTGGAAATCCTTTAGCAATGCTCTCTCCTCAAAACTTTTTCAATGAAACAAATGCGCAATGATTTTAGTTGTTATGTGAAAATTCATCACTAATCACGACAAGTCGTTGCTGTATTACGGCGATCTGTTGGCGGAAGAACAATCTTTTTGTTATGTTTACTCGACAATAGCAAGGCGGACTTGATCGAAGAGATATCGCTTTAGTAACTTACCTGAATATCTAAATTATTTTTACGACATCAACTCGATAGCAATGTTTGTAGATCCAAAGCATTTTGTCGACGTTCAACTTAATTTATAGGTCATCTTAATTTATAGGGTTCCTTTAGGCGTGATATAGAAGTGGCGCCGACTAGTCTATCTAATGACTAGCTGAAACAGTATCTATAGCACATTGAGGCGAGTGTCTAGCTGTTTATGTATTGTGAGTGAATGTGTTTGTGATCGTCGGAGCGACTTGTTGCTCGCCGGGCCTCGTGAGTTGAAACATATTGATTGTTATGATATTAAGTAACTGTTGGCTGCTAGCAAGTTGATAGATTATATGTTATTAGCTTCTGCCAGTGAATTCTTCCGTGCTATTGCAGATTTGTAGTATATGTCCTTTCTATGACCACGTAGGGGCCCAGCAGGGTCGGAGCTTACTGGGGCCATGGATGTTGCAAAAGAGTACCCCAGGGCCCTATAACATAGGCAAAGTAGGAACAAGAGTGGATTGTAGTCAGTAAAAGACTGACACAAAAGGGCGGGAGATGTTATTGGAAGATTTCCCATCTTAAAAAAAAAACTTTTTCTGGAGTTCAAGCTTACTGCGTATCTAACTTTCATCAAAATTACAAGTTTAACTATGAAAGCATAACATACAGACGGAGTTATTTTCACCTTTCATCATCATCAGCCTTTTTAATGTTCCCACAGCTGGGACTCAGGCCTCCTCTCTAGGAGGGGAATTTTAACATTTATAATATTGGGATGTGTTTATGCGCTACCGTCAAAATATTTCTAACTGGAAATTAGGCTGGTGCATGGTTTGAATTTGCCAAGCTGTAGGAAAATGTAGATATTATGTAAACGTTCCTTTTAATGGACGAGTCGTTCTGATCCATCATTCTCTAAGGCTTGTCAAACTCACAACACGTACCAGCCAAGTTTCAAATAGCAATGTTTCGCTTGAACCGCCTAAACAGTATGGATTATACTATTACATTTGAATTTGACGAGCTTCGCGCGTTTGATGGAGCCGTGTTCAGCGCTCAAAAGGTTTTTAATAAGAGAAATATGTTTTTTTTTGGTGTAAAGGCTACAATTCAAATGTTATTCCTTTGATTTCACGCGAGCGGTTTCCATGTAGTAATATGTAAAGTCAGACTGGGAAACGACTTTTATTTAATAAAATAAATCTTTAATTTCAGAGCAACGTTCAATCCTCTCTTTTCTTTCACCAATACCTACTTATATACAAAAAATATATAAATAAAACCTTCCGCAGTACTTTAGGGCTCCCTTTTTTATTTTATTTAATGTCAACATAGTGACACATAGTTACATAGTAAGAATGTTTTTCTTTTTTTATTGACACATAAGAAAGTCGAGTTGTTTTGAAGATTAGACGGTCAACTGTTGTCGTCTGTGATCTGATGTTAACACCAAGCTTAAATTGAAAACTCTTATTTGAAGTGTTTTTTTTAGGTGAGATACTCGTATCATCCGATGAGTTCTCAACTTCCCGCCCTATGGCGGTGTGAGAGGACGTATCAGATTTTTACTGACTAAAACCCACTCCTTTGTTCCTTCTTTACCTTACGTTCCAGGACTCTAGATTTTCCTTACAGAAGCGAACCCATGGCCCCAGTAGTTTTTTTTTTATGGTGGGAAAAAATCATGCATTGACATCCCCCGCTCTTGGGCGGAGCCGGAGATAGTGTCAGACTCTTACTGACTAAAAGACCCACCCCGTTCCTTCTAGCCTTCATACCGGGGCTCGAGCGCCCTTTCGGATAACCCTGGCCCCAGTAGGCTTCGACCCGGCTGGGTCCCTGCTGTTGCTGACAACTCCTTGAGGCGCGCGGGAACAATGCGCGCCGTCGACGACTTGGGCTTGGTCCGGACAGTTACCGGACGGCCGGACAGTGAGCTACCCATTGCTCACTGTCCGCAAGCCCGCGCCTACTTTGGCCGGAAATTGGGATCAGAATCCCGGCGGCGGCGGCGGCAATAACGCCGTTGCCTGATGCGTTCGGCCTCCTCCTTTGCAAGCATTACTGCTTCGCAGAAGTCGGTGACCGCCTGCCACTCCTCCTCGCTCCGGACCATGGCCTCAACCAAGGCCCGGCGCGTACCTGTGTCATGCGTAAGGTAAGGACGCCGTGAGGTCTTTCCAGCCACGCCTCAAAGAGGGGACTTACCGCCATGATTGTGGCGTGCCCAGCACTGGGTTGCGATAGTCGTTGACGCCATTTCACCATGAGATCCCGCCGGAGCTCTGTCCGCCATGCCGCGACCTGTCGCGGCAGCGGAATTTCACCCCGGTGTTGCATCTCCACGCGCATATCGTGCATGTGTGCAAGGACTGTTGCCTCCAGATCCCACGGTGGTAGGCCAGCCAGAAGGCTCGCCGCTTCGCGGGAGACCGTGCAGTATCCCCGCAGGCCCTGCTGGGCTGGACGGCTATCCACGCATCGTTTGCCGTCCGCAAGCCCATGTCTACTGTAGTGGATTTCCGATATAACGCATTCAGCAAAGTAACTCTTTCTACTAGTTTCTTATTTGATAAAATCACTCACAACCGCATTTCGACGTATATATTTATTGCAAAACACCTTACGTAAAAAATACAATATCGCATGATAAATCCCATCAATCATACTGTACAAACAAATAACATTTGCTGACAATCTTCCGCATACAGAAATGTTGTTTCTGACTTAGTAATAAGGGAACCACTCTCATCGGTCGCTACATAACACTACTTTACTCCTTTGATGAAGTTCAGTTAAATATTGAAGTTAGTTAACTTCAATATTTAACTGAACTTCATCAAAGGAGTAAGTTACATCTTTTACTTTGAACAATACTTTGAACTTTTGATATTTAATTAATTATATTGTACAGTTATTATAGTCGGCAAGAACAATACAACTAGAGCGCTGATTTTCAATCTAATCGAATTTAAATATAAACATAGTCAGTCTGTGTCTGGTTAAATTAGCCAAGTAATTGGATGCCTAGGCCATTCATGAAACGCCAGCTATCTAATTATATGAAATGAAGGATAGGTTATCAACATAGCGCAACGTTTAACCACATGTGTTGGCGCCGTTCAGGAAAACGATTGCGAAATATTTGAAATTTAGCTGTTGCAGAGTGGGATTGACCAATCGGGGAAAAATATAAATCGAAGTGACTGGTCTTTTAAAAGGAAGGTTTGAACAATACCTGGTTAGTCCTAGACACAGCTCAGCTGACACGATGATACGGTTTTTCGAGGCTCAACACCAAATTTCAGAAGATTTTGTTTGGGGACGCAACACGAACAGGTTATAGTGTCTTTTTCACATACAGGCGATAGGAAAGTGCAGAAAAGGGATGGGTTTAGGAATGCAACAGCCAGACGAAACAATTAATCTATCGCGATAGAATGAGCGTAACCAAACATAGTTGAATGTCATGGAGTTAAATTAGACATTGATAACAATGACATGATGTTTGGATAGGTGACAACGAGTTTTTTTTTATAATGGATAGGCTCGCGTTTGACCACAATCTTACCTGATGGTAAGCCTTGCTAGTAGTTTATAAAATACTACCTTTTGCTCGCAGCTTCGCTCGCGTAGGTACATAAATATAGCCTATGTCACTCAGGAATAAAGCAGCTTTTTACTGGTGAAAAAATCTTAGCAATCGGACCAGTACTTCCAGAGATTACCTCCTACAAAAAAAAAAAAACATAAAAACAAAAAAACAAACTTTACCTCTTTATTATATTAGTGTAAATGTACGGCAATTTTTTACTGCTACATATATAAAATATACTTTGCGTATATAAAAAGTTAACATATACAATAAAGTTACAGTTAAAAGGTTAATAATCTTCCTAGAAAAAAAAACTTGTAGGCAGAGTCGAATATAGTTTCATAGGGAATAATAAATTACTCTCAGTAATATAGACGTGGAATGTATACGATTACCTCCTTCGGGAGCTTTTGTTGACAAAGTAATTGGACCGATTGCGTGAGTGGTATAATGTGTGATACCTTTGTGACCTACTTAATAAATTTTGAGTCGGAAATGAAATCAAAAGGGTTAAGACATTGATATACAAAAAACCCGTAACCCGGGTTTTTATAATTCAATGGGTTAAGAGTAGAAAAAGTCAAGAGTGAAAAAAAAAAATTGAAGCTAGAAGACTTTAGATATGACAAGAAGTCGATTAATCAGCAAGATGATGCTAATTGCACATTCCATAGCGTAGATCTCTATGAAGAAGAAAGTGCAAGAAACTTTATTAGAGTCTGTCTAAAAAGTCAAACGACTTGGATAATTACCCAAGTATAATTATTAGAGTTAAATAAAATCTGAGGTAGTCAACACTGATTCAATAATCAAGGTTGATTAAGAGATCTTGATCATAGTTTACTAATCAAATAATCTTATAAAAAGTATCGAATTTATGTATTTTTTAAATTATGTATTAAAACATTTTACAAAATTCCCAAGTCGTTTAACTTTTTAGACAGACTATAACACTCTTTTTAATCACATTTATATTAGAAAAAAATTTGCTTGCATACAAAGCAAGATTCAAGAAATTTTAGATTCAAAGATCGAGTAAAGATCTGCTCACTTTGAAATATTTATCATTATTAGAGGTAAGATTTTTAATTTAAAATAAAACACTGACCTGGTTACAAAATTCTTTTACAAGTAAATCTATGTTCCATTATGGACTGTTTTAACTTGGAAATATTAATTTTGCCTATTAATTTTTAGTGTAAGGTTTCCTTTTTGTAAATTAAAATCATGGTGTACATCATTTCAGATGAAAAACATCCACTGTTGGATAAAGGCCTCCCCAAGTGTCGCCACAACGACCGGTCCAGGGCATCGGATTCCCGCGAACCTCACTAGGTCTTCGGTCTATATTGTGTCCAGAACCTTTCGTCCCCATCGACTATCTGTTCTTCGAGCAATGTGCCAATGGTGTATAATAAAGTATAAATAAATGTCTTTCTCGCCCGCGGGACCGTGATGCAAATTAACGAAGAAATTCTGAATAAAAAGCTTTTGACGCTAAGTGCTACTTTTATTCTTCGTATTGTGACTCCCTCGTTAATATATCAAAAAGTATTCAATGCTGACAGACAGACAGACATGCCAATTTCACAAACAATTTATATCGACATGTTTTGAAAGGAATCTGTCTTTCTGTCAGTAGAATTGTCGATGGTTTGGGAGGGCGCCAGATTAAATCAATATATCTGTATTGTTAGGTTTCGTTGTATATGTTATTTAGTTCTCTGTAGTCTGATTCTGACAGACAAGTGACGTGATCTGACTTTTATTATTACACTGGGTTTCACTTAACAGGTTCCTTTGCCGTAATGTTGGCAATACGGAAAAACAGTGTTGCTATATTTTTAGCAATGAAATTACTTAATATTAGGGAGATACTGATATTTCTTCCAGCCTCCCGAACAAGCCGGATTCCGAAAAGGTTTCAGCACCGTAGACCACATACATACGCTACGGCAGGTCATACAGAAGACCGAGGAGTATAACCTGCCTCTCTGCCTAGCGTTTGTGGACTACGAGAAAGCTTTTGATTCGATCGAGACTTGGGCTGTGCTTGCAATCTCTCCAAAGGTGCCAAATTGACTACCGGTACATCGAAGTGCTGAGGTGTTTGTACGAAAACGCCACCATGTCAGTCCGACTCCAGGACCAGACCTCGAAACCTGTCCTCCTGCAGCGAGGTGTGAGGCAGGGAGACGTCATCTCTCCGAAACTGTTCACGGCCGCAATGGAGGATGTCTTCAAGGTTCTGGACTGGAGTGGACTAGGCATTAATGTCAATGGCGAGTACATCACTCACCTTCGGTTTGCCGACGACATAGTAGTCATGGCGGAGACTATGGAGGAGCTCAGCACAATGCTCAATGACCTCAGTAGAGCTTCTCTAAGAGTGGGTCTTAAAATGAACATGGATAAAACCAAAATCATGATTAACAACCATGTAGCGCCCACTCCTATCAAGGTCGGAGACTCTACACTCGAAGTTGTGGACGATTACGTCTACCTCGGACAGACAGCCCAGTTGGGTAGGTCTAACTTCGAGAAAGAGGTCAACCGTCGAATCCAACTCGGTTGGGCAGCGTTCGGGAAGCTACGCGGTATCTTCTCGTCCAACATACCACAGTGTCTCAAGACGAAAGTCTTTAACCAGTGCGTGTTGCCAGTGATGACATATGGCTCCGAAACGTGGTCGCTCACAATGGGCCTCGTCAGAAGGCTTAAAGTCACCCAAAGAGCAATGGAAAGGGCTATGCTCGGGGTTTCCTTGCGTGATCGAATAAAAAATGAAGATATCCGCAGGAAAACTAAGGTTGCCGACATAGCACAAAGAATTGCCAAACTTAAGTGGCAATGGGCAGGGCACATTGCTCGCAGAACAGATGGCCGTTGGGGCCGAAAGGTTTTGGAGTGGCGACCGCGTACCGGAAGACGCAGTGTTGGAAGGCCTCCTACAAGGTGGACCGATGACCTGGTGAAGGTAGCAGGAAACCGATGGATGCGGGACGCACAGGAACGTTCGATGTGGCGACGCTTGGGGGAGGCCTATGTCCAACAGTGGACGTGTATCGGCTGAAATGATGATGATGATGATGATGATATTTCGTCACTTTTAACAATTGCCTTATAATTTTTTTTTTATTTCTTTTGGAAACTGTAAAAACTATTTTTGAACAAACCATACAACTTTGGGCTCTATTTCGATTGTCCTGCAATTTTTTCAAATACCGAAAACGCCATGCCGCAATATCGTACCTCTCCATCCAACAACTTCCTTTTAGACTTGCTTTTTTTTTAATAAAATCCCATTCCGCTCATTTATTGTTTCTTTCACATTTCGTGACATTCCGTTAAAATCGATTTAGTTACACATTTTGTGCAAAAATTTTGGTAGAGTAGGCAACTCTTTTCATTTTTCCCTTCTTTTTTCTGTAGACAGACAGGGGAGCCAACATTACGGCAAAGGACCTCTTAAGTGAAACGCGCTGTATGTGTTATTTCTTTTTCAAAAACTACGATACTCTCTTCTTGGTCGTTTCACTCTTGTCAGAGTAGTCGTGGTTATCACGAAGGTAGCTCTTCGGAAGCCGTCAGGGTACGCCGCACGACTTTCTGCCACTTTTGCCACTAAAAATATGTTTTTATTCCACAAAAATTGTAAAAAACTAACTACCAGGCCTGTTCAGGATTGTCCTTCATAACTGTATCTTAAACATTTTTTTCAGCCCAAGTTCAATAATTTAAAAACTTTTTAAATTGAGGCGATTTAGATGTCTTCTTTTGGACTTTGAAAGAAGTGGCTCAGAGCCGGGAACAATGGAAAGAATGAAGGGAGACATTCGCTTAGCAGCACAGGCTAGATATTACATTATTATAACATGAAATCATATCTAGTCTGCAAAGTGAAATTGAATTTTGAAACACGGCCATAAATATAGAGCAAGTTGTATCAATAAGTATAAAGATAAGTTACAGTTAACTTTTCGTTACACTTATTGATGCAATTCCTGTCTAGTTTCAATTACAGTCCAAAACTATCTGATCCTTTACTAAAGGAGCCTTTCCGTTATTAACTCACAACATACTACAGTTACAAGGACCCCAAACATCAAAGACTTTGTAACAAGTTTCCCAAGTTCGGACGAGCCGCGATCAATTCCCTTATACATTGCAGTGCTTTGATCTCGAACGCGGCGATATTAGCCAGCGCTTCATAAGATTGTTTAGATGCTGTAAATGTCGAGTGACCGATGTCTTGGAAAAAGGTCAAGTGAGGTCAGAGCTGTTGAAACTTGTTGACATAACGTGAAAACAAAAGTTTTGTTAAGGTCATAATAGCGATCGATGAAAATCTATAAAAGACGTTGACAAGGTCAAGAATTGCCAGATTACAAGCAGAAAAAAGATAGAAGCACATTTATTTGGCACACTGCAATGAAGTAACAATTATATAGACATCTAAATACATTGTGCATCCCACGGCTGTGTCAAATGGATCCAGTCCTAGAATCCCTAAATTCCTTCATAGACGCCCTGAAACATTTGAAAGGCCTAATTGGTTATTGGAAAAAAGTGGGCTGGTTGGATCATTCCTACCAGCCCACCAAAGATGTTGGTCGCCATGGTACAAGCTCAATGGTCCGCATAAGATTAAGTACGGAAACCAGACTCCGATAGATTGATAGTTCCAGTTCAGCATAATACCAGAACACTACCTTACTATGAGTCTATGAGTGAAAATGATCTATCTCCTTTTTCTCATTCCATCCAAAGGTTGTCTGTAAAAGATCGCCCTGTGCGATAAGACCGCCCATTGTGCACTTATTCTTTTAAATGTTTGTCCTGTATTTTTGTTTATTTGGTGTACAATAAAGATTATAATAAATAAATGATTTAGAGAGAGATTCACGACGGAGAGAATCAAGGTGTATAGAGCGCCTTGAATCTCTGTTCCAAAGTCGCTTTGTTCGGTTGGTAATATAGCAAAACAAAGACATCATCGTCGATGCAATAAAAAAGTTCCGTCAAATATTTACGAGGTTTGCGCCGCATCCATTTTTATTACTCTTTCATCGTTTGCTACATTTTCATCAAGGTTATCACATAATGTATTCTGTATTGTATGTGTTGACATGCCTATACAAACATGATTTACATAAGAAAAGTATTAGAGCTGCCGATACTATGGGGTGATAAAATGTCTAACCAAATACAAACTCATCTTATTTCTGTAAAGATTATGATGTGATTGTTTTTTTTTTTATTTTAGTTTTAAAAAAACGTTGCCCCACATTAGGGATTCCTCCAGTATCATGGATGCTTTCACAAGTAACGTCCTACACAAGACACCAAAACCCAGAACTACTATAGCTAATAGGTGGTTTTCTTTGTATCTGTTTCTTCTTTATCTGTCTTCTTAATATTATATTAGCAGGAGGAAAACACGTCTAGTGTGGTCCATTTCTCGAAATTAACTGCGGCAATTCTACAAATGCGTCACCGTCAATACGACGTTATTCAACGTGGCACGTTGCGTTGAAGTGACGTGATTATTTGCGCTACTCGACGTGGAAGTCCAAGTCGCGGCACCCTGACGTGGACTTCCACATCACGTTGCCGTGCCGTGATACGTTGCGTCGTCGTAATGTTTATGTGTTTGAGCTCTTAGAGTTCTCCGCGTGATTAGAAGATATATACAACTGGCTGAAATCAACTGTCGACTAGACATAACATCCGTCTGGTTGTAGGAACATCTCTTTTCATTAGAAGTTTGTGAAACTTTGCGCCCTATTCCGCTTATCTCTAAAATTATAATAATTTCTAAACAGAAAATTTATATGTTTTTATTTGTAAAAAAAAAAAGATTAAACATTGGTTGTTCATGGCACATAACCATGAATACAGATTCCAGTAAGATAATTATTGACTTCCATGCGGACGAAGCTGCTGGAAAAAGTTAGTGCTATTTGAACATGGAAAGTTTATAACTTTCTTTTGCAAACTTTGACTAACTAAATTTATAAAATGGAGGTCATTTCTTGAGTCACACTTGAGTGAACAGTTTCAGACAAAGTTAGCTAAGAGAACTTGTTTTTATTGGGTGAATAAACCAAGTGTGTTTTGTATAAAGAATACGAATGATAAATAAGAGTTTCTCAAATATATATATTGTACGTCGCAAACATACGCACGACTCGCAAGCTTCTCCTTCAAAAGTATCCATAAACGCAGACAGCAGCTGTTGCACTCGATCGAGTCAAAAAAAAAAATTGCAAAAAAAATTATTCAAGCATTCGTTTATGATATCAGGCACTATTTGTTTTTTAGTATTGTTCCTCAACTCGTCGAGCTCTTTTGTAGCCTTGAGTAAATAAGCTACACAAATACTGACAAGTGCTTCTGCTAACTGGAAATAGGTTATAATAGCACTTTTATAAGTAAACATTTTCGTTAATTTAAACAGAGGCCGGAATTTTCTAGCTGATAACCATAGGAAGAAATACCGAAAGAAATTCAAAGTCAAAGTCAACATATTTTTTTTCATATAGGCCTACATGGGCACTTATATAACAAAAGTCAAAGTCTCTTTTAAAGTCCATACAGCAAACATGTAATGCTCAAATAATATGAGAACCTTGGAGACTAGTGTCTGTGATGGTCTTTTGAGGAAAGAACCACCAATATGGTCAGAAATAGAACAGCTGTTATGAGTACCACATAGATAGAGAGGCAGAGTTGAGCAAAGAAAAGATGGGTGAGTTCTGTTTGGAGTGATATGAAAGAAAATGGAGTCAATTATAGGATGACGGCTAACTGGACGAAATGAAAGAAAAAATCGTATAGCGCCGACCCCAAGTAACATTACCATGTTGCAAGGTCAAATCGTCTAGTCGACAACTTAAATGACGTAATAAATAATGCTGAATTGCTAAAATGGCATTGCACGTGCTGAGTTATACTTGCTAATAACTCTGACTTGGCTTCAATTGTCCCAATAACTTTCTCCTGTGTCATCGTTCATGTGTTCTATTCCGTAAATATTAAGGACTGTACTCATAGATTGTACGTCCAAAGTCTACCTTCCAAAATCATATTATTTTATTTTTTTTACAACTATCACACAACGCCGTCTAGTCCCAAGCTAAACAGAGCTTGTGTTATGAGTACAAGACAACTGATAAACATACTTATATACTTCTAAATACATACATATATAGATAAATTACACCCAGACACAGGTCAAATGATCATGCTCATCCCACAAACATTTGTCTTGGGTGGAAATCGAACCCACGACCTCCGGTACAGCAGTCAGGGTCTCTAACCACTAGACCAACAGGCCAGTAATTATAAGTAAATTGCCGCACCAACAATTTGTTACATGAACTTGGGCATATTATAATAGTTCAAATAAACCAATCACTAGCATATTTATTCAGAGTTGAACCCTCAATCTGCTCTTAACAATTAGGATCAGATTGAGTGTTCTACTGTAAATAAATTGACGCTGATGGATAACTAAAGATATTTTAACATTTCAGAAAATCTTATTCTATAGTCGTTTCAATGTTCCAAGAGGTCAAAAGCTTAAAACGCTTTTTTCTCAAAATAGCAGCTGTGCTTTTTGATATATTTTAGGTTTAATTTATTACTCATCTGTATCCATTTATAATCCAAAAATCTGTATTAATTCATTTGAGCATACTGTACTTCAACATATAGGATTGAGTCAAAGTTGGGAGGTTTTATTTAAATAAAATAGCCACTTCCATTTACAGAGTTTTATCACTAATGTTATTTATATTTAACCTAACCTCTTTACGCAATATTGCTGAACTTATCGCTTTAGACATTTTTAATTTGTAATGATTAAAATAAAAATCTAGGTGTATTTATCATGGTGTAATCAAAAATATCAACCCAGTGATTGATTGCGAATTCACGATATAACATAAGAATAGAATAAACTCTATTGTACACCAAAAAATAACATAACATAAACATAAATTTAAATCTATGGGTACAATGCAATGGTGGTCTAATCGCTGACAGCGATATCTACCAGACAACCTTAGGATGGATTGAAACGACTAAAACAAAATAAACATTATTCATCGTTAAACATTACTCATACAACCAATGCTCTAATAATTATTTAGCCTCAATATCTATTTGTCTAAAAAGTTACTACAAGTTGTCCGTTCTATATTCGCCACAGAAACTCCGGAAACTTCCACAAGGCTTGCTATAAATAGCGTTGTTGGGCAAAGCGCTGAGTTTTCCTTATTGCTGTACAAATAACCCTCTTAGGAGCGATAGCTGTGTAACCGCCGCGTAATATATGCATTAGCTTCTGATCCCAATTAGTAACTAATGTACCGAATGTAATATGTACATAGTAGATACTCAAATTGAACAGTCTATGTTTTGCGTTTGTTAATGTGGCTCTGAAGGCTACCCTGTTCAAGTGAGCTGGACATTTCTGCCGGAGACCAAACAAGCAGTTTGTCTATAAAACACAAGCTAGTGCACTGAAATCGTGAGATGGGTCTCAAAGCAGACCACGAAGATATCAGGACAACTTGGATGTCTTCCTTAGGTAAAACAGTGACCCAGAGCCGGGGACAATGTAAGGCATGGAAGAAGGCATTAGCGTCAGTGTGGAACATTTCAAACTAGGTATAATATGGGTAATTGTACTTGTATTGTTCTGGCCTTGTTCAATTTCAGAAATTGAACAAGGCCAGAATTATTTCAATAGAAATAAAGAAAGAAAGAAGTATTAGTAAACAATACACTTTGTTAAGTACCTGTAAAAATAAACTTCAATATCAATATTAATTTATGTAAATTACATGGAAGAGACTTATAGCTAAAAAATAAATAAATAAAGAACAGTAGGTTAGACTGACAGTGCAGAACAATAATCTACACTAATATAATAAAGAGGTAAAGTTTGTTTTTTTTTGTTTGTAGGAGGTAATCTCTGAAAGCACTAATCCGATTGCTAAATTTTTTCACCGACAGAAAGCTGCTTTATTCCTGAGTGACGTAGGCTATTTTTTATGTACACGGGTGAAGTCGCGGGCAAAAGCTAGTATACTCTAAAGACACTAGGTACAGAGATAAGAACAAATAGCTAAATAACTAGACACTACAGTTTAATTACAAATTTTGCTCGCATTGCAATCAACTTTGAAAAACTACACGAAAAAATAATGCCGAAAGACAACCACTGCTGGACACTGCACGTCATCTAGGCTAGCTTATGTAACGCAACCAGCTATTATTATTTTTAAAAAGATCATATGTAAATAAGATAGACAATTGCTCATTCGGTATCTTGAATACCCACTAGAAGATACAGAATACGCAATGTCTCCCCGGAAATAAATAAAACAATGTATTTTACTACAATGTCGAGTATAACAACATCTGCAACTCCCTCAAGATGAAGCGTCTTTTTTCTAGTGTAAGGCCGTGGCTTATCGTGTCTTATAGCGGTACCTCTGTGGGCCTGTGAGCTATAACTCACACGCCGAGAAACAAAGAGCCTTTGTTTCTTAGTATATTAGGGGCCAGAGGCCTCGTACTTATCAAACGCGTTAATGCGTTTGATAAATACGACTATCCTCTTAAATGATAAATGCAAAAATATTGTTGTCTGTCCCTCACCCTGTCACATTCAAGCACAGAAATTAAACGAAAAGCTTTGGACATCTGTATTCTCGTTTGCTTCACCTATGACTGCAAAACTTGGTCGCTTAAAAAACATCACAGCGATAGTCTAGTTTTGCTAAAGAGTTAAACTACTAATCTGATTGATGCGAGAATGATAGGAAGCCAGTCAGCAAAACAAAAAACAAAGGACATTTCTGAATCATCAAATTCATCGTCATCATCATCATTTCAGCCGAAATACGTCCACTGCTGGTCATAGGCGTCCCCCATGATATATCATATACACGAGTCGTCATCTGGTACTGTGTGTATCGCAACCATCGGACTCCCGCGATCCTCTTTAAGATCATCGGTCTACCTTGCAGGTGGCCTTCCAACACTGCGTCTTTCGGTACAAGGTCACCACTCTAGATCTTATCAACCCCATTGATATATTCGGTATCCTTCGCCTTGCCTGTTATTCTGTAGTTTTGCGTTTCAAGACTATATTACATCTTCAGATGTTTATAAAACCAAATCCAATTTTCCCAAGTACACTGACACCATAATTATAATCATTTATATCAACACATACATCTTGCTGTGATACAGACAGATGCACACCAACACCAAACTATATCACACACTTTATGTTCGCATTTGCATACGGTCTTCCCTCCTCGGTGTCAGCTCAGGATAACAGCGTCGCGACATACACATATATATCTTGATCCCGTGACGTAATAAGTGACGTCGATAAACACAGCTCACGACGGGATCGCGACAATCCCGGGACTAGGGCGGTTATAGTGATCGCGGGGCTGAATGTTAATGTTGCTACATGCGCGACTGGGATCTGTTTACGACCTGTATAGGTTTTACATGTTTTTCATTTTCTATGTAAATCTAAGTTTACGATCTTTCCTAGTAGGTAGCAGCATGACTTGGATCTCTATGTGACAAACCAAAACCTACTGGGGTCATGGGTTTTTTTTATGGTGGGAAAAAATCATCCAATGACATCCCCCGCTCTTAGGCGGAGCGGGAGATAGTGTCAGACTCTTACTAACTAGGCTTGAGTAGGCTTCGACCCGACTAGTCCCTGCTGTTGCTGACAACTCCTTGAGGCGCGCAGGAACAGTTCGCGCCGTCGACGACTTGGGCTTGATCCGGACAGTTACCGGACGGCCGGACAGCGAGCTACCCATTGCTCACTGTCCGCAAGCCCGCGCCTACGGTGGCCGGAAATCGGGATCAGAATCCCGGTGGCGGCGGCGAGGACGCCGTTGTCTGATGCGTTCGGCCTCCTCCTTTGCGAGCATTACTGCTTCGCAGAAGTCGGTGACCGCCTGCCACTCCTACTCGCTCCGGACCATGGCCACAACCAAGGCCCGGCGCGAGAGGTCTCCACCGCCGATCGCCCCCACGAGGGCACGGCGATGCTCCGCCCAAGCAGGGCACACCTCGACTGTGTGCTCCACCGTGTCCTCCGGGCATTCCGCACAGTGGCGACACCCGGGCGTCACTTCCGCACGAATCCGGTGCAGGAACCTCCCGAACGAACCATGTCCGATGAGGACCTGCGTCATACGGAAGGTAAGGACGCCGTGAGGTCTTTCCAGCCACGCCTCAAAGAGGGGATTTGCCGCCATGATTGTGGCGTGCCCAGGGTCATGGGTTCACTTCGGAAACATGTAATTCTGAAATTGCAGAGAAGGAACATAGGGCTAGTTTTAGTTTTAGTTGGTAAAAGTCTGACACGCTCTCGAGAGAGAAGTCATTGACAATATCCCACCTTAAAAAAATACGACTATTGTGACATCAACCAGGAGACGCATAAACCTCAGATGTTTTTATGTAACCCTTCTAATTGTTTCCCTTTTTATATTTTTGTTTTTTGTTGTTTATCATATTACTATAGAATTTCAGTTAACTATACGGGGCGCCAAATAAATTTAAAATAAAGTAAATTAACCTTTTCAAATATCTCCAATATATCGAAGGTACCCAAAAAACCATCAATTAACTGTTTTTCAGAAAAGATAAAGGATTACGATAAATGTCGATTCAAAACAGCTTTATGTCTTTAATTGCGTTTTTGAAATTAAGAATGTCATTAAATGTAAGAGGGCAATGTACGCTATTTCACGGTTATTTATTTGCCTGCTTTACTACGTTTAACTCTTGCAATTGACTTTGTTACTGTCCCGCACACGGGCCTCAAAAAAAGACCTCAAAGAAAAACGCTAGAAGCGGCCACAAGAAAAAAGCTAGAAGCGGCCGCAAAAACAGCTGAAGCGCGCGACACCTCTTGTGTCCGGTGAAGCTTGAAGCCGCTTCAAGCGTTTTTTTGTGGTGGTATCACTGCACACGGGCCACAAAAAAGACCGCCTCAAAATGAAGCTTGAAGTGGCGTATTTTTGAAGCCCGTGTGCGGGGACAGTTAGTTCAGCTCAATGTACTCGTAATAGGGGCCGTTTATGGCTTTTGAATGTTAACACCGACACTATATGCGAGGACTTGTCTTGTGCGTCTCGTATCTATCGGATTCCCGCAATCCTCACCAGGTCATCGGCAACGCCAAGAAAATATAAAATAACCTTCCAGTCATCGCAACATGCGGCTGACATAATCGTTGCTGCCAAGCAACTGATTGCTCGCTTGAACGACACAATTGCCAGTGACTTCCGCTTATTCCGAACGTTGTCCAGCGGGACCGAGCGCATCCGAGTAGTACAGTGGCGGTAAAACTATTAGCTAAGCTGTGACTGTTGCGGAGGAGAGCTGCGGCTTCCGTGATTAATTTCGCTCTCGTCTCCTGTTTTCTTTACACTTTGTAGTCGGAGTTTGTTCGGTTTTTTTTTTTTGTTCGATATAAAATAATGCTTGACTGTGATCCCACCAGATGTTAAGCAGTGATGCAATCGTTGATGATGAGGCGCACTAGTTTAGCCTATTCACTCTAGCATTGAAGACGTTTGTTTGGTTTTGCACGAGTCTTTTATTATTGAATAAGCTTCTGCCAGCGGCTTCGCCCGCGTAAAAGTTGCTTTCTACAAATTTCTAACCTCCGTTTAAGTGGAGTTAACTGGAGTTTCGTAAAATCCGTCCGGATGTCTACACCCTATAAGGCAACTACCAGCCAATTTTAAGTTTGTACGTGTTATAGTTTCTGAGATTTCGTGATCACTTATTATCCCTCTCCTCCCAGAGAGGAGGTCTGAGTCCCAACAGTGGGAACATTATAAGGCCGACTGTGCTATATACTTATATGTAGATTTAACAAAACTGTCAATGTTTAAAGTTCAAAAATATTTTATTTTACGTGAAAAAAAAAGTATACAATTATCTTTAAGTGATAACAAAGAACCTAGTATTCTATTAGTGAAAAGTTTTTTAAATCGGTCCATGTGGTTTTTCAGTTTATTTATTACAAACAAAAATACAAATGCGTCATTGTAATATTTGTATAGAAAATGGACGAGTAATGAAATGACATATGATAATACACCGCGTAGTATTCTCTGAAGAGTGTTTTGTCACAAGTAAATTACAGTATCAAAGCACGAGTAACGTTCAATATCGTAATTAGTGTTAAAATGGGTCGTTTCCGTGAAACTGGCGGTTACTGACCTCCTTCAATTTTATTACTCTCGTAATTACAACATTATCGTGTGCCGAAGTGAAATTATCGTAAAACTTACCAATCGGAAGATATTCATAATTCAGTTTTATTTTTACCTCAGAAATCCGTCATTTATACTGACACAATGAAGTAAGACAAATCCGGATCCGTCCGGAAGCTTGTCAATTTCATATTTAAAAAAAGTCGTGTGGCACTCGGGGACTGCCGCGGTAAAGCTATTGCATAGCATTTTTTATCAACTTATGCAATAGACCTCGCCAACAGCTGCTTAACCCCACCCATCCAAAACCAGACCTCGCCAACAGCTGCTTAACCCCACCCATCTAAAACCAGACCTCGCCAACAGCTGCTTAACCCCACCCATCCAAAACTAGACCTCGCCAACAGCTGCTTAACCCCACCCATCCAAAACCAGACCTCACTAACAGCTGCTTAACTCCACCCATCCAAAATGAGACCTTGCCAACAACTGCTTATCCCCACCCATCCAATACCAGACCTCGTCAACAGCTGCTTGCCCTCTTCCATCCAAAACCAGACCTCGCCAACAGCTGCTTAACCTCTTCCATCAAAAACCAGACCTCGCTAACAGCTGCTTAACCCCATCCATCCAAAACGCCGACAGCTGCTTTCACTCATTTGTTTTCTTATCGGTCACCACGCTCAAAAAACAAATGAGTGGGGGGTGTTAGGTTATTTTCGTTACGGAATTTCTGGATTCGGTCTCCACGCTCAAGGCCCGCGATAGAAGCTATGCAATAGCTTAAAAAAAATCTGGATCATCTGAAACAATGTCTAGTGCACACTGAGCTGTCAGGTTTAATTCCAACTTTTCAGATACTGCCAACGGCTTCGCCCACGTGAATATAAAATATCCTATGTGCTATTCATGGACATAGTCTACCCGCACGCTAAATTTTATGTAAATCCGTTGAGCTGTTCGAGCGTGAAGAAGTAACAAACATACACACAAACTTCACTTTTATAATATTCGCGTCATATATCGTAAAATATGGCACGACAACAAATGTTTTATAAACTTACTAGCTTTTGCCCGCGCGGCTTCGCTCCCGCTGTTCCCTACTCCACCCTACTATACCCTACTCTACCCTATTATACCCTACTCTACCCTACTCTACCCTACCCTATCCTACTCTACCCTATTCTACTCTACCCTACTCTACCCTACTCTGCCCTACTCTACCCTACTCTACCCTACACTACTCTACCCTACTCTACCCTACCAAACTTCACATAAACCATCTACTAAATAGTTCGAACAAAGCCTAAACATTTGATTTGATTAACTTTTTTTTTTCCATTTCAAGTATTTGTTATTTGTTAATTGTGCAAACCTACAACAGTGATTTCTTTTTTAACCCAAAGGTTGACTGGAAGAGAATGCCTTGTTGCATTAAGTCCGTCTATGCACCACTACCTGTACATGAAGTTTAAATAAATAATTAAAATTACAACGAAAAGTGGCATTGATTTTTATATATATTGATTAATAATATGATTTCTCATGTGATTTGACCATTACATATTTACTGTATGGACTTTAAAAGAGACCTTGACCCCTGAGTTTGTTTCGGTGTTTCTTCTCAGGGTAGTCAGATAGGAAACACCGGCCTCATCTAGCATAAAATGACGAAAAAAAAAATTGACGTGTAAAAGTGTTTTTTAAACCTATTTACAAAATAAATATCATTTATCATTTATCATTCTCAACTAAAGAATTCTAGACTGAAAATTATTTTTACAAGCATCTCAATATTCTTTTCATTCTGTACGTTCATAGCCTGAACAAAAGCTTGTAACTTGTACAGCATGATGTCACTTAGGGAATGGTTTTCCATAACTTATGAAGCGATGGCGTCATCTACCGATATTTATGTAACTAAGACATGGAAAATGAGTATATTTTTGTAGAAAATATTGTTATCGAAACAAGCTAGTCATTAACTTTTACACGCAAATTTGCTACGTTCTTGATACAAGTATACTTGTTGAACAGTTTTGATTCACTCTTATTAACAACACAGCTGTAAATATTTAACTGTCAAATCTAGAAGCTATATACGAGTACGAGTACTATTTCGCCATCATTCAAAAAAGGTGTACATTGTAGATTTTTTGCAGTTTTTTTCGTTTATTATTTTACTAGCTTTTGCCAATGTGAATACCTTGTTATTATGTAGAGTACCTATTCATCATCATTAACATTTCAGACAAAACACGCCTACTATTGGATATAGCCTCGCCAAGTGTCGCCTCAATGAACGGTCCTGTTCGCCTCGAAACATAGCCCGAAGAATTCTATATTGTATTTTATTATTCTTTATTGGGTCTAACTTAGGTAGCAGAGGGCAGGGCACATTGCTTGCAGAATAGATGGTTGTTGGAACCGAAAAGTTCTGGAGTGGCGATAGCGTACCGGGATATGCAGCGTTGGAAAGTCTCCCACAAAGTGGATCGATGACCTGGTAAGGGTTGCGGGAATCCGATGGATGCGAGTATCTATTACTGAAAATAAACAAGCAATTAACTCTGTAATGCGGATCATACCTATTGTGTCACGCAACCCACAAATTATCTTAATGATTCAATAATTATCTTATTGATTTAATATTATTGTTCACTCGAATAACTGGTGGCGGATAATTAACGGTTCCATTGCCTGCCGATAACTTCGCAAGTCAGAGTTTCATACTAAAGAGCAGATCATAGTCTACTTTAACAACAAAAGTTAATAATTTATTGATCAGTTCCCGTAGCCGGTATTGTCTCGGCGGGGATTGCTTTTGCCAAAGAGTGACAGCGTAGCTGGTCATGAAAGACTTTTCTTAGTCGTATCATTAGGCTGAAACTTCTGGGACTAAAAACATGAAATTTCACGCACAGCTTCCTTTTATGACAGGTGAGCATTAAGAAGGGTTTTTTGAAGTAGGAGTTTCGTTTGGTTGCAAATCTTACTTCGTGTGCCAATATAGTATTTGAAACTTAGCACCTAACCTAACCTAAAAAACCGAAAAATTTTGAGGGTTTATGAAATGGGATATTGTATGAAAGACTCTTATTTCTTGGGTTGATGAACTTAAAACTCGGCACAATTCTAATCAAAATAACATATGGAAATGAAAGACTGCCATTATTCGTTTTTCAAAACCACCATCAAAATACGGTTCAAAGGGTATTAAAAGTCTTTATGAAAACATTCTAGCGAACGAAGTCGTTGGCAAAGTGATAATACTAGATTATATAACTTTTTGGTTAGTGATTAGATTTCACAAACGATTTCCTTCAGGTATGGTGAGAACACAGAACGTTCTTGCGGTACGATGTGCGCACCGGTTCAAATTTTGTCACAAGACTTGGATTGAAACAGAAGGAGCACAGAAACTAACTTGAAACCTATACTAATATGGTACCCCAGGTATGGTATTCATCATCATTCAGCTGAAAGACATCCACTGTTGGACATAGGCCTCCCCCAAGTGTCGCCACAACGAACCGTCTCTCATCAGGTCCACCTTGAATTGCACTTTGTTACATTTAATATTTTGACCCCATCACGTCTAAAATGCAAAAGCGTGCTCTATAAGAAAACAATACCATCTATAGGATTTATTGGCTTTTAAGTCTATCGTGTACTTGCGACCGCGGCGTACCAAACACATCAACTTTTCCCCGTGGAGCTCAAAAGATAAAACTGTTAAGTCATTAGAACTTAGAATCTTCTTTTTTCTTGATTTATTTCGATAATAATTTAAATCTTTCAAATACTTTCAGCGGTCTGTTAGGTCTATAATGATAAGACTCTTCATTTGAAAACTGTCGTAGGACTTCTGCGGTTAGTTTAACATTAAGTGGTTTTTGCTCAAAGAACAGAGAGCAAGATTGTGTGAGAGCGTTTAGAGTTCTAATCTGAATAAGCTTTCACCGACGTAGTGCGAACACTGAGCGGTGGAAGGAAAATGGGCAGAGATAACATACTGCGAGCGTGATTAATATATGGTAATGAGATATATGTGGGAGATATGTTAGGTAGGTAGGACTGTCTTTTTTGTTCCTTAGATGCTGCAGCAAGGCTGCTACTGCAAATGAAGCTTTTAAATCAATGGTCGTCAAAACTACTCAATAGTAGCTGACTTTGAGGTTTGATAATAACAGAACTACTACTGTTACTCTCTTTCGTTCTTTCTTTCTCTAAATAAATTCAATAAAGGAACACTGGTAGAGAATCCTGATTAATCTGTCATTTATTGCTGTATGAAACGTCAGTTATATTGATGTTAGTAATAAAAAAAGACTATAAGGGTTTGTTATCATTTATAGTGATGCGTGAAATAATACCTGTATATTATGTAACATTAAATCTAATATTTCAGATACTTGTAAGAATATTTACTTAATATTTGTGTTGGTTATGATTTATTTAGATTGATTTGTTGAGATGGCACGCCTCTCGCTCCTCCCAGAGCGGGAAAAATATTTGAATCACGTCAAAAAAATCGTCTCTCTTTGCAGCATATTTCAAATTGTTATGTACGGTGTTAAGATGAATCTAACGATTATGTTAATTAGAGCCACACTCCGTCGTCAGTGAGAAGTCTGCGGTGATTTCCCGCGGGCATTGTGATACGACACCACTAGTCGGTCGAGCTGTTTACTGAGCAAAATAACAAGGTAGACTATTGGTTCAGATTATATTTAGTTCAATACTATGTTGTATGATTCAGTGGTAGACTAGCTGATGGCAGCGGCTTCGCCCGCGTAAGAGTAGTTTATCCCAAGAGAACATACTAACGGGATAAAAAAGTAAACCAGGTATAAATACCCCAGTCCGTAACGTGGCCCATTTGCAAAACAAGACTCGTAAAACGGGGATGAAATAATTCGCTTAAACTTAGGATCAGAATTATGAATTGGAATTATCGTTTTATATTTTTACAGCTTTTTCTATCTGTAAAGCCTCTGCCTTGAATCTCGCGGGCAGCAAGGTGGCGGCGGCGGCGGCGCGGGAGCGGAGCGGGCAACGCAGACCCATTCTCTCCTCTCTAGAGGGCGCGCAACGTGAACATTGCTCTGTATATTTTTTTAACGTAATAAATCCTAACGTTGTTGTTTAGCAGTGAGAATTGACAAACTTTCTCATAATTTAATTAGCAAACGGTACAAGTGCGGGCAAAAGTCAATTCATGAAGTGAAACACCCTAGACTAACTTTTTGAATAGTGCCAAAACAAGTGTCAAATGGAGACAAAACCTCTTGAATACGAGTTGTAACCCAACCAAAACTACAATTATAGGAGTTCTATACGAGTAATACTTCGACCTGATTGTTTTGTGAAATGTGAACTGTATCAAAACAATAAAAATAGTGCTTTTCTAAAAGTAATAAAACATGTGGAGTGAATAGCCATCTTAAACAAAGAAATGACCTTTGGACTATACGTATAATCAAATTGCGTGTTGCTTAGCAAGCATACTACAATTTCGCACTATCATCGTAGTGATCATAATTATGGTCAAGTGGTAGATAACACTGACTGCGACGCAACTGTGCGTGGGTTCGTGCCTCAGCATTGGAGTCACTTTTTGTGAATCTTTAAATTGTGTGTTCTGGTTTTTCTACATACAATTAATGAAATAACAAATATGCAGCGCACACCGCCAAACTTTGTCGAATTTGAAATGACGCAGTCAGTCCGGACACGGCATTGAATACTCCCGATAAACTTGAAAAACAAAGAGGATATAAACGAAGATTTGATGAACATTCGCAACGTCTCGAGAACTTCATGTCGCATATAGAAGCCATGTTTACATCTTTCCAGGAACAACAAAATCAAAAGTTTGACTCACTTAACCAGTCAATAAACATAATCAAAGATTTACACCTTGATTTAAAGAAATCTGTTGAATTCGTAAATGAAAAATATGATGAATCTTTATCGAAAATTGCACTATTACAGCAAGAGAATAAAAGCTCTAAACAGCAGATTTCTTTTCTTGAGCAGAAGTTAGAATATATTGAAAAAACCTCTAAAGCTTCCACCATGGAAATACGTAATATTCGAAAACATGAGCCAGAGTCAAAAGAACAACTCATAAGCATGGTTATGGAGTTAGGTTCAGTGGTTCAACTGGAACAAAACATTAGCAAAAATGAAATACGTGATATTTATAGATTAAAATCTAAAACAGAGGCCGTAGTAGTTGACTTTACAACAGTTACTAGAAAAACTGATGTTATTAGTTCGGTGATCAAATACAATAAGTCACAGAAAGTAAAAAAAGAGCTGCCATTGAACACAAATGATATCAAAATAAAGGGTGCACCCAGGAATATTTACGTATCTGATTCTCTGACAGTAAAGACTCAACAATTATTTTATTTGGCCAGACAATTTACTAAGTCACATGGTTTTCATGGATGCTGGATTTCTTTTGGAAAAATTTAACTGCGAAAGAATGAGGGTAACCCCCCCATTCACATTAAAAATTCTGAAGATTTAGATAAAGTTATATGACTAATCATGTGTTTTGAGATAACTTATGTTTTTGTTTTTATAATATGTTTTATGATTTATGTTAACACACTGCACATTACACTTAATTTCACTCTTTTCCAACATTCAACAATAAAAATCAAATTACACGAGCAACACATATACACGCACCTATACAAATATAAAATCATAATTTATTTTCATGGCTATAAACAGAGATTACCTCTGATTATCTGTTCTGATCCCGTTACATTATTTTGGCTTAAGTTAAGTTCATATACAAGGTGTCGTTTTGAAGCTGCAAAATATTTCAGGAGGTAATTATGTTAGTGATTCTCGACCCGAATCAATAATAAAATAAGTAGGTATTTTTTTTTTTATAACCGCGCTTTTTTTCACACACACAAACGCGGAACAATAAAGGGCGTTTTCACACACACTAACTCGCAACGATAGTTTCATAAATAATGTATCATTCAATCATCATCCCGCACGCCACACCCTAGCCACGCCCCCGCGGCCATCGATCAATCGATTTAGTTTAGTGTAATTAAAAAATTAAATAACAAGTATTACTGATTATTGACCAGGTATCGTTTTTTTACATGATTATTTATGAGTTTTATAACAACCTCCTGAAATATTGTGCAGTTTTAAAACTGCACCTTGTATACCAAATGAATATGTCAATTCTGAGTCCTTTACAATAAGCCTTTATATTTTCTTGGTCAATTTGTCCTACGAAACTAGTTTGTTATAACATTCGCAATGTTAAATGATTTATTGAATAATATAGATCAATTTTGTGTATCTGAAGCAATAAGCTGTAATCCTGAAAATTGTGCTAAGTATGTACCAATTGCTACCGACTACTTCAAAATTGTACAACAAAATATACGTAGTATCAATCGTAATTTCAATGAACTTTCTGTGCTACTAAGAAGATTAAGTTTTAAATGCGACGTTATTGTGTTGTCTGAATGTTGGCTGCGTCAGGTTTCAGATCTTCCTACGATACCTGGATATAATTCCCATAAAACCAATCGAATCTTTAACCAAAATGATGGAGTGGTGGTCTTAATCAGTAACGAGCATAATTACACAGTAGAAGAACCATTACTTAATTAATGTAACTGTTTAATAATTAAATTTGGATCTGCCACAGTTATAGTGGCAATCTACAGGTCTCCGTCATTTAAAAATCTAGACATATTTCTGCAATCTCTACATCACATTCTTGAACAATTGCAGTCATTCCAAAATATAATAATAGTAGGTGACATAAATATTAATATATTGAGTGCTGATTCTAATGTTTTGTCATATTTAGATACTACTTCCTTCCATGGACTACTTCCTGCACACAACATACCTACCAGAGGTAATAATTGTCTGGACCATGTTTTTGTTAGGAGTAAATTACAGTCTTATACATTTAATCTGCAAACATCAATAACTGATCATGATGCTGTTTTATTTTGCCTTGAGTATGTGGAATCAAAGAAACCTGTTCCTACTAGAGTGGTCAAAAAACTGAATTGGGCTGAGATTATATCGGACTGTTCAAAATTGGACTTTAGTAAACTGTATTTTGAAGACGACCTAAATGTAGCAACTGATCAATTTATCGAATTATTATCAAACTTAACAGCTAAGCACATGTCTATCATTAGGATGCCACGAAATAAAATCACCTCAAAACCCTGGATAACACCAGGACTTTTAAGGTGCATTAAAAATAGGGATAGGATGCATATTAAAACTAAAAAAGAACCAATGAATAAAATTTTAATACTAACATACAAACGATATAGGAACTTTTGCAACAATCTTCTTAAAAAACTAAAACGACAGTATGATCAAGATCAACTAGGCATGGCTAAAGGCAACTCTAAATTATTGTGGGAATCTATTAAAACTATAACAAACTATAATAAAAATCGTTCATCTGCTGAAGGACTTCTATATACAGATCAAAACCCTCAATTGTCCATTAATAAAGTCAATACCTTTTTTTCTACAATTGGAAAGGTGCTAGCTCAACGCATACCCTCAAATGTTCCAACTTTCAAAAATACAATTATTAATAAAGATACTCCCAGTAACTCATTCGTACTACTTAAGGTTGATATTACTGAAGTCAAAACTGCTATATTAAATCTAAAAAGTGACTGCACACCTGGGTGGGATGCCATTTCATCTAGGTTGTTACAAAATGTTGTTGACTACGTGGCTCCTGTTATCACTGATCTCATAAATCGCTCTTTTGACACGGGTGTATTTCCAAAAGCATTAAAGAAATCAATTGTTTTCCCCATATATAAGGCTGGGGATACTGACTGTGTCAACAATTATAGGCCCATCTCGATTCTTTCTTCACTGTCCAAAGTGTTTGAGCGCACCATTAATTGTAGACTCGTGAAATTTTTAGAGACACAAAAATTGCTTGCTGACACACAGTATGGATTTCGAACACACAAATCCACTGATGAGGCTGTTCACGCATTTACTGACTTCCTTGTGAGAAATATAGATAAAAACAAAAAATGCTTGACTATATTCCTCGACCTTGCCAAGGCGTTTGGCACAGTCTGTATTCCCACCCTAATTTGTAAATTAAACAGTATAGGAGTGCGGGGAAATGAATTGAAATTGTTTGAGGACTATTTGTCAGATCGTACTCAGAGTGTAAAGATAGGTGACTATTTGAGTTTCGAACTACCTATAACGCATGGAGTTCCGCAGGGAAGTATTCTTGGTCCCACGTTATTTCTATGTTATATAAATGAGTTGTGTTAGCTTACACTTCAAAACTGCAAAATAATATCATATGCAGATGACACAACTCTTACTTTTATTGGTAATTCGTGGGAGGAAACCTACTCTCTGGCTCAATCGGGTCTGAATATGGTGTGCCACTGGCTAGCTGCAAACACGCTCACGCTTAATGCAGACAAAACCAAATACATTCCCTTTGCGATTAGGAGTTCAGAAACCTTTTTTCATGATAAGCCTCCTTTATATGTTCATCAGTGTTCATATCCACCCGTAAACCAATGTGGCTGCACGGAGATACAAGCTGCGCAAAGTATTCGGTATCTTGGTGTAACTATTGACAAAAGATTATCATTTGATGAGCATATTCATAATTTATCTACAAGAGTACGAAAACTTACTTATGTTTTTAAACAACTGAGACAGGTGGCCTCCGGTAAAACCCTTAAAATGGTATATATTGCCCTGGTTCAATCTATTCTGACATACTGTGTAACAACTTGGGGGGGTGCCGCTAAAACTACAATGTTAGAAATAGAAAGGGCCCAAAGGCTGATACTAAAAGTTGGTCTCCGTAAACCACGTCTCTTTCCCACTACAGCTCTGTATCAAGAAGCCGATGTTCTGACTGTTAGACAAATTTATATTCTTTTTACTGTACTTCGAAAACATTCAGATCCAACCTCTTTTGATCTATCTAAATTAACTACTAGAAGGCCGTACGCAATATGCAAAACTATTAAATCTAAGACAGGCTTTTCCCTAAAATTTTATACTTTTAGAGGACCAGAACTATATAATAAATTACATAAAGAATTACATATTTTCAATTGCAGTAAAACTAAAACTTTTCAGCTAATATCATATTTTCTCCTTCCACTCGCCTACTCGGATATAAACATATTCACAATCACCGATACATAATTCACTCTTAAACACACCATGACACACCATCACACACGCACATGTATCTTAATCCACATTACACTACACATATTTAATTTTTAAATTATTTTAGTTTTTCTTTAAGCTTTTCCTTCCTATAAATGAGCATAACTTGTAGAGACTGTAAAATTGGTAACTTGCGCTAAATGTTCACCTAGATACAGATGATATAATGTTTTGTTTGCTGCTTTACCCTGTAGTGAGGAGTCCTTGGTGTCCTGAAATACAAGCCACGGCTTAGTTTAGGCACCAGTCTCCCACAAATTAACATTATTATACCACATCGAAATTCTGTTTTACATTCCTTCTGTTATCGTTACCGTTATTTGTGGAAGATAAATAAAGATTATTATTATTATTATTCTCGAAACTAGCGGGCAGATCGCGCGGCACTATAGCGGCGTAGTGTTGTGATCGCGGTTGCGTCGTCGAGATACTTGTTTTTATTCGCGAACAAAATGTCTGAACAACGGCGACAACATCTTTTTGATTCAAATTTATTCCTAACGCTCGATTTATTGTGGGCAAAAGAAAAAGTGAATGCCTACTATAGGGCAAGGAAAAGGAAAGGCGAGTTGTATAGAAATTTTGACGAACAGAGATAATGTCCTGACAAATTCTACGACTAAAATAAATTGCACAACACTGCAATGTAGACGCGCGGGCGGTCACCGCTTAGCTGGAGGGCATCGCTCGTTGCCCGCCTCCGCGCCGCTGCCCGCAAGATTCGAGGCAGAGGCCTAAGGTATGTGTCATCCAAAGCAAGAGAACAAAACTGTGCGATCTGAGTTTATATACTCTTCGGTCGTTGGATGTGGCTTCTCCAACAGGCACTGGCTGGAATAGCTTGGCTTTGGCTTGGTTTGGTATGCCACGGCATGGCATTGGCTTCGCTTGGCTTGAACTGGGCTCTTGGCGTGCCTCTTAATGTATGTTCTAACCGTGTGCCAAAGAACAACGGCGAAGAAATTGTTGATGAAATTATTATCTGCTTATATAAGTACTTCTTGTATAAGTTACCATGATAATTACCAAAGAAATAATTGACTCTATTTTATCTAATCAAGATTATGGCTGATTAAGGTCTACAAAAAAAGTTGTCATAATTGGAAACTGAATTGACTAGATTTTTACGAACATAAATAATCATGGCTTATTGTTAGTTTTTTTATGCTCATGGCTTTCATGGCCTTTAGGTAAATTGAACGTTTAATTTTGTTACTAATATAAATCTTGGTCAAGTAACATAATATGCTATGCTTTATTATTGTGTCGTATTGATAAGAAATACTTCGGAAATACTTTTTGTTTTTTTTTTTTTTTTGTAATGTTGAAATCCGCATAAAAAAAAACAAAACGAAAAGCCGTAGTCACACGTCCACTACCAACCAACCGAAACACTTTAATAACGTGTGACTACGGCTTTTCTTTTTGTTCTTTTCTTGTTTTTCACCATTCTGAAAATCTTGTTTCTTTCAAGCGTCGTTTTTTTTGTCGTAGTCGGGTTTTAGCTTTTTACTTTATTTTTATTTAAACAATGTTGATGTTAAATCACTGTGTTTTTATACCTACAATTTACGTGAATCCCGTTCAAATGATACCAAACACGACGTATTTATCTTTTTTTTAACACAAAACTTTTTTGTGTTAAAAATTGATACTTTTTATTAATTACCAGTGAAGCCCTTTCAAATGATATCATACACGTTGTATTTATCTTAACATTTTTTTTAACACATTACTTTTTGTCCGCTAGAGGGCATCACTTTAAATTTGAGCAATATTTTGGAAATGTACAAGTTAAGCCCTTTGAAATGATACCAAACATGGCGTATTTATATCAATTTTTATTTTTAACACATTACTTTTTGCCCGCTAGAGGGCGCCGTTTTGTGACACGTCACGTAACCTATGTTAAGCGGACGAATAAGACGGTTCTAACGATACCTCATATTTCAAGTTCCAACAAGTAGATTAGGAGCTATGAGGGAACGGATGAACATATTCACATACATACATAGCCTTTCAAAAAAATCATAATCCTCCTTTGGCTTTCCCGTAGTCGGTTAAAAATAACTGTTTGTGCTTAGATGATGTTGTCACAACAATAAATACAATATCGAGAATCACATCACCAGAAAAAATAACGGCCATCCAGCCTAATGACATAAAGAAAAATAAAACTTAAAAGAGTACGTAGGTATTATTGACATAATACGTAATCTGACCAACTTTAAACTGGAATATCTTTATTACTTGGTATCTATTAATAGTAATGTCTAAGACAAAATTGTTTTGAAATTTAATCTGTATATTTTCGTATATTTTTCATCACAAAACGCTGAAAAATATGCCAGCAAAATTTTTGTTCGGGACTTCGCAATGATCCTTTCATCCAAAGTCGATATAGTGTGAGGAAATAAAAATTACACACACTCTTAAACTTTCACCTCTATGATATTAGTGTAGAATCTGATGTAATTGAAATGTAGACGTTTAAACCGTAAAGTATGATTGAAGAAATTAATTGTGTAAAATGGACTTCATAGTTGGACTAACACAATTATAAATAAGAAAACCAACAATTTGAATCAGTATAATTAATAAAATTTGGCATTCAGGGTTTTCTTTAGTTGGGAAATCGGTCCAAACGATTACTGGACAGCCGGACAGCGAGTTACCCATTGCTAGCCATCCTCAAACCCACGCCTACGGCGGCTGGAAATCGGGATCGAGATCCCGGTGGCTGGGGCGTGAGGGCTGTTTCCTCGCGTGTAATTCCGCCTCCTTCCGAGGAGGCGACTGCCTGCCACTCCTCCTCGCTCCGGACCATGGCCTGTACCAGGGCTCGTTGGTTTACGTGTAGTCCAGTCAAATTTTGGCTTTTTACTTCGAGAGTATGCTTCCTTGGCATTACTTTCTACCTTCACACGGGTAAAGCCGCTGGCATAAGCTAGTTTAAGATAAAACTAAAGTTGATACTAATATCCAATCTACTTCTGAAAGCGAAAGGGCAGTCATCCGTTACAGTGCAGAGCAAGGTCTTAATTAAACTGCCAGCTCAGAACTGATTACTATTGAACTTACCTAACACATGTTATATGTAATTTTTTCCTTCACAGAAAGTTTCTACATCAAATCTTTGCTTAAGTCGAACTAATCTGAAGAAATCGAGATAAAAAAAAAAAACAAGTATTCAATGGAATCACTTTGACAGGTTGGAGATAAAAGTTCCATAAAGAAAAACAAACAACTTGATCAGAAGATGATATCGTTTTAACATATAGAATGGACGACGGCTACGCGATGCTACGAGCTCGTAGCTCGTAGCACCGCTACGAGCGACGCCTACGCGCTACGAGCGCTATCATCACAATAATGCTAAAGTTTCAATGCATTTTTTATGCTAAAATAAATCGTTCGGCGCCATTTGTATGCTAACTAAACGGCTATAAAATGCACTTGTGAGTCGTATGTCGAAGCAATAAGGTCCACAATGCAGCAGCCAATAAACACCACCGTAATACGTCATACAGCGTAATTATAAAATGTGTTACAATTCTAAAGCAAACAAGAAGAGGTGCTCACTGTAGATCAGTCTTTGTCGTTGAAGTGTGACGTCATCAAATCATCATTTTGCCTCACACATACTATACAGTATATAGGTGAATGAATTATGTTGTATAGATGCGAAAATCAACCCGTCCATCGTTTCATTATACTGATGATAACATTTAAATATTTTTATTTCACATAGGCCTACGTTTCATATAAGTTCCCATGTTCCAAACTGGTCGTTTCCTATGGAGAAGAAACAGCACGAAACTCCATGGTTACTTTAAAAAAAAAAGTGGTTGAAGTTACAATATTTACATGTACCTAACAGTATTAATAGATATTATGTAAGAACAGCGTAGTGTCAATATTGTAAAAAAGATTTGTTTTTATGTCAAAGGATGAATGTATTTATGAGTATGAAAATTTTCACTACGAGACCGACTCTGAGTGATAGTATTGCAATGTCCTTAGTTAACTCCGACTCTAATCCTACAAATCTAGCGTAATGTGAAAATGCAAATGTCTTCCACTTTGAGGGCACAATTCTGAAACCGATTACCGGTAACGTACAGGAACGCTAGTAACCTCACTAGATTACGCAGCTATGCAGGAACCTCCTGACTTCGTCGCTAAGTGAGATAAGCTCTCTAGTGGAGTCGTGTCACCTGAATACGCAGGACAGATTAGTGTTGACTTAGATTTAGTTGCCGAGTTCCGCTTAATTGGTACGCACCTGATCACAGGTTCAAGATAAATCTAGTAGGCACAACACATGTACATATTATCTAAAAGTAGGAACCCAGATATGAAATTCTGTTATACTTATAATAGATCTTTAGAAAGTATAAAATAAATTAAAAAATATTGAAAAAAAAAATGTATACGTTTAGCATCTCATAGACTACCGTATGGTTAACAATTACTCATAGCTCATTAGAGCCACTCGACATCTGTTCTGCGCCACCTCGCTTCAAGCAGTTAGTATTCTGTATAATATGGAGTACTGTGGGTATAAGCTATGAGAAGTCCGAAGCTGCTCGCCCGCGGGCTGACTTCCTGCCGTTTACTGGACATTCAACCGTGGGTCATCTGTCGACAACGAGTGGTCACCAAGCAATGAGGTTATTCTCGTTGGGCATCGGTACCTAATACATCTCTCATAAAATACAATCAAACTTAGTTTTACTCACCCTTCATTGAGCGCGTTAGCATCCGCTTTATATTATTACGTACTAGCTTTTGCCCGCGGCTTCGCCAGCATACATAAAATATAGCCTGTCACTTGGGAATAAAGCAGCTTTCTATCGATGAAAAAATGTTCACGTTCGGATCAGTACTTTCTAAGATTACCTCCTACAAACAGTAAAACAAACTTTATAATATTAAAGTCTAGATTGTTTGCCGCCATTCATAACAACTATAAAATTAGTGAGAGGTGCTAAATTAGTAACAGATTTACTCATGTGTTAGCGGACGCTCTTGATTTACGCGATTGAGTTGTGTTGGATCTTTATACTGCGCACACAGTATATTGGCCACTTTTGTAACTCGTTATATTGTTTTAATAGTATGCAAAACACGAGACTGGTTTGATAATGCAGATAGTTTCAGATCTGTAATAAAACAAAATAAATGTGTTACTTGAAGTTGCTTGATATACACTTTAATTGAGATTTTAGTACTGTGAAAACAACTTAATGTTGCTCCACCTGTTTGTCAAGAGCGGTCTAGGCAAGCTGCCATCGTTAACCACGTTGTCGCTGTCTATCAAGTAAGAGAGCGGTCAAATGCGAGCTAGAGCAACAATAAAAAAAAGAAACTATTCAATTTGATAAACAGAATTAAACATTTTTCATGAATTTTGATGTGTGGTAAAAATACACTGGTGTAAGGTAATACAGTAGTAATAAATATGAAACCACATTTTTTAGGATAACACTGATCTATCAAGAAGTCCTTGAAACGTGATATCCTTGACCCAGATTGAGTTAACCAGAATAAACGGAGCATGTAATACAATTTGTTGCCCCTACTTTGTATACAGATGCTCCATTACCGGACCGGAACGGGCGTGTGGCGCCAACTACCGCCCTCAATCACAAATTCATGTGTGGACTGCATGGGACGACTGAGTGGTCAAACAAAGTCATCGTATAAATTTTGATGCTTCGTCAATCTTTCGAGAAGTAAAATGACTAATGAATGTGAACAAGTTTTACTAAAAAGCAACACTAAAATTGTTAAAACAAAATTAGCAGTTTTTTTTTTCCATTTAACAAGTAATCCGAACAAATTCTTACTTAAAAGCAGTTTTTAGGAGTTTTTATCGTCATTCAGAATAACAGTTAATTCCAAATATAAATAAATGTAGACTTTCAACTGTAAATAATAATGGTTTTGCAGTCACAGTTATATGTATAGAGAAGTCACTCTCAAAAAAGACACACAAAGAGTTTTAGTAAAACTTAGGTTTCCTAGAAATTTAATTTCTTTCTGATACTTGTGTAAGGTTCTTTGAATACTCAATGTCACATTATCTGTGTGGTTACAGCATTATGCTCAGCATTCGATTTGCACAGACATGGCGCATATTTTCTCTACAGAATGTTTATAATTTGTAAGCTATTCCTAAGATTGTGTCATTTCCCGCAAATAAATTATTTTCTTTCATCTTTTCTTTCAGTCTTAGTTTATAAAAATAGTCCACAATTTTTAGCTTGATGACGCTGTTTGATTGCTTGAACGCTCTATCTAACAATTCCACTTACTATCTAGTTGCAGCAGAACTGTGCAATTTAAAGTTACACAGACCTAAACTTTATCTTTACTTAAAATTATCAAATCCATATCCTTTGTGTCCAAATTACCTGTCATCTCTATAGTGAGCACAGAGGTGTGTGCGACACAACTTACGCAACTAATTAGACGTATAACTCACCACAAGATGTGTCGCGACACACAGGAACGACTGACACTGGTACTGAAAACAACGTACATTACTATGTAATGTGCGTCGACAAAACCGCGAATTAATGTTCAGCAACGTTTGTTTATTTAATGAGAGAAATATAAATCACAACGGAATCGATATTTATGACAAACACTTAGTTTTTATTATTGTTAGGCCTGCGCTCCTGGACCAGTATGTCACTTGATAGTAAGTGATGGTGTCGCTGACAGTAGAGCGCGCTTGCCTACAAGTAACCTTTTCACTCTTAACTTAAATCCCTAGATTTTCGCAATCAGGATATATAGACTCCGGCAGGGAATTCCCCTGCTTAGCTGTACTATTCTTAAATAATATAATTCAAACTAGCACAAGAAAATAAAGATACTGAGAGTGTTTACGGTCTGTGGAATTGCTTAAGCGTTCCCCAATAAAGCAGTGGGCGGATATCAGCATGGATCAAATAAAAATTGTGTGCACTATCTTTTGAATGATGATTTTATGATCTTGTAAAATTTACGTATAACAAACCATTCTACTAGTTATTCCAGTAACAGTTCTATTTATAGAAATAAGTAATTCGTTCTGTTTATTTTCTATTGCTCCCGAGGCGGAGTAGTACTCCTGAGGAGGGTCGGAGGGTGTGAGCCGTATAGCGTTGCATAGCTATGATTATAGCGAGGACCTGTTGATATCGCGAAGTGGTAAACGGTCTCAATTCTATTGTGAGAGAAATGTGTTTTTTTTCTGGATTCATTTTCTTTTCAGTCATTTAGAAAATGTAACTGAGATTTATTATTACCATTTTTCTGTAGGGACAAAGCTTTAAATTTTCTCTTCCCATTAGGTATTTATTTGGTCCAGTTTGTCAGACCATCCAATTTAAAGTTCCATATCACAGAACCGTTTTCTGTTACCTAAAATTTAATAAAACATATCTATGTATCAAATATGGTTTACATTAAATCAATCCCGTAATCAATTTAATCAGCTATAAGGTTAATTTCATTTAGATATCAAATAATTGCACAGCATAATTAAATACTAAAGCCAAATATAATTAAGAGCGTTCCTCGTTCTAAACTGAAACTATTCAGTATTTTGAAGCCATTAAAACCGCAAGCAATTAATGTCCTGTTTGTATGAATGCACACCGAGTAATAGCTCTGCTTAGTTTGAGTACAATTCGGATTTGTTTCAATGAGGGCGTCACACAGTCGCCGTCGAGCGACGCCGGGAGCAATGGACTAGTCCGCGGAAGGAGAGGGGGGCGTGTAGGATGGTAGGCGGAGGGAGTAGTAAAAAAATCGTAGATCGTAGCTTTGCCATTATATCCCCCGCTGGATGCTTAGGAGTCACAGGACGATTTTCGGCCACCGTAGATGCGGGTTTGCGGACGGGGAGCAATGAATAGCTCGCCGTCCCGTCATCGGTCGACAGTTGTTATGTTTCTCGCTCGCCTTAAAGAGATGTCAGCAAAATTGGTGAAGCCAGTTAGCAGCGCTCGTAAAAAAAGCAACTAAATAACACTATGGGTTTCAGCCACTAAAAGTGTAACACTCCCTCCTGCTCCATCCAGAACGGCCGCTGTGATTTGATTAGAACCTACTTTAAAAAGAAGTATGCCAATAGGTATTAGGTATAGCTAACGTCACTCACACAAACATAAAGTAATCAAATCAACTACCGAGCGCTGAGCTAAACTGGCAAATTGAACGCGCTCCGTACAAACACACACACAATACACGGTAGGCATGTATGTATATGTGTACGTGTGTATGAGAGGCTCAGGCTGCCGATATAAACTGAATTGACGGCGTTCTAGTTTACCGAATTGAATTATACTTATATACTTGTAGCTAGCGTATACGTAGCGTATACTATGCATATACTGGCATATACTATGTTACTAACAGATCACACTAATATTACAAAGACGAACGTTTGTGTGTGTGTATGTTTGTTACTCCTTTACACTTAAATGGTTGCACAGATTTCAATGAAATTTAGCATATAAGTAGACCATCTCCCAGGACATAGAATACTTTGGAGGTAATCGGACAGAGAGTAAAGTCCCACATACCCGGAAAGGGAGGATCCTCCGACCAGACAGGTGTTATGGTCTGGTGGGCAACTGCCCGAGAGTTGATTTCGGGCTGTCGTATATATTCAAATCGCGCGCAGAACTTTACTTGCACGATGCCGGATTTCTTTCTTCCTAGTTCATATGTGACGCCGTAGGTGTCGCTACAATACTTTTTATCCTGGAATAATTTTCTAATTTCACGCGGGCGCAAAAATAATAATAATAATTCTTTTATTACCAGGCATCTTGAATCATAGATACATACCTTACAGACTAACATATATAAAGTAAATACAATTTAAAAAAAATCAATTTATACAATAGGATCACCCCCTTTTCTATCACCCATACCACCTTTCCTGTTCTCTGTTGTTTTGTAGTCCTAAAATTACTATCATGGCTATTGATTAGGAGATGCTAGATTAGGTATAGATTAAGTCGATTTTTAAGTAATTAATATATATTTTGTTTCATATTCTAAACTTCTGACGGCACGGTTGTTGCAGTAGTTGATCAATTGCTGCAAAGCGTATCGCGGGTTCGGTTTTCGCATATAACAAACTTCTGGGTCTGGGAGTCCTGCGTATGTGGGTTTACATGTTTGTAAATGCTCCACCACCTTATAGGAGTCATTTCTAGTGTGAGACAATGTTTTATTAAAAGTAAAAAAAAAACCTAGTAATAATAACAAAAATAAATTATACAATTCTAAGTATTTTAAATATTATCTAAAATATCTGGATTCTTAACTTAGGCCTGTACCTGTTACCTGTGTCAAGTGGATAATGACTTCTTTTTGTTAACTGAATACGCATCACAATAAACCAATTTGGATTGCTGTAAGTATTCAATTTCTCGGTGTTAGCGTATATCCATAGCAAACAGTAGTGAAGCCGACTGGCATATGAGAGAGTTAGCTCAGTTGATTCGACTAGATTTGCTCTTAAGGCCAGGTTCTACTCATTTTGATTTTTTTTAAACTTCTGGAAATCGATAAATATAATAGAAAACACCATGAAAAAATTTGATTGTAATAAAATTGACTATATGAGCAACCGCCGGGTAAAAAAACAATGATTTAATTAGTTGGCTTGATAAAAAAAGTCGCGAATCTGACCATAACTTACGATTTCAAACGTGTATGTCTATAAGTTTACGTCAATATTTGAAAATAACAAAAAATAATAAAGCTTGTTTTTAAAAGGGCGTCGCAAAAATGAAATTTTTGCATAGTTATTCTTTTTTTTAGATAAAAATAAAACCGTTGTTAAGGGGCCGCGAAATCGACATAGACCGAGGCGGAGTTCACACAAAATACTCAGAGACTACCCCCGACTAACCGGCTCTTAAAGTCTTGGTACTCAATTACTCATTCAAGTTGAACGTTTCATCATCATCATCATCATTTCAGCCCCGGAGGACACCGTGGAGCACACAATCGCGGTGTGCCCTGCTTGGGCGGAGCATCGCCGTGCCCTCGTGGGGGTGATCGGCGGCGGAGACCTCTCGCGCCGGGCCTTGGTCGAGGCCATGGTCCAGAGCGAGGAGGAGTGGCAGGCGGTCGCCGACTTCTGCGAAGCAGTAATGCTCGCTAAGGAGGAGGCCGACCGCATCAGGCAACGGCGCTCTCGCCGCCGCCGGGATTCCGATCCCGATTTCCGGCCAACGTATGCGCGGGCTTGCGGACAGTGAGCAATGGGTAGCTCGCTGTCCGGCCGTCCGGTAACTGTCCGGACCAAGCCCAAGTCGTCGACGGCGCGCGCTGTTCCCGCGCGCCTCAAGGAGTTGTCAGCAACAGCAGGGGCCCAGCCGGGTCGAAGCCTACTGGGGCCAGGGTTATCCGAAAGGGCGCTCGAGCCCCGGTATGAAGGCTTGAAGGAACGGGATGGGTTTTTTAGTCAGTAAGAGTCTGACACTATCTCCCACTCCTCCGCCCAAGTGCGGGGGTTGTCATAAGATGATTTTTCCCATCGAAAAAAAAAAAAAAAAAAAAAACATCATTTCAGCCGATAGACGTCCACTGTCGGACATAGGCCTCCCCCAAGTAGAGCGTTATATATAAATGTTTAGTTACGCTAAGTTAACTCAAAACTTTAACATTTGGAGGAAATATTTTGTGGTTTTCAACAAAAAAAAATCATAAATTTATAGAGACACAATTTGGTGTGCTTCTATAGATTGTCTAAAAATATTTTTGCTTTTAATTAGCAGTATTCTGAAGCTTTTCGTTAATAGCTAAAGCCTAGTTCTGAGTTCCACTTCCGTTAGTTTCTGTGAGACTCGATTGCCAATCACATTATGCTCGAATCTGAGCCGACGGTTCTGAACCAATCTACTAAATGCTAGATTTTATGAAATGAACACGTTATTCGTTTGCTGGAAAATACTTAAGGGCGTCCAACACGAGATACGTTTTGTTACAACCGCTCTTACGCGATTATGACGTTATTACACATCTTTCTCTAGATATCTTGTGAATATTTTCTAGGTTTCTACTGAAATCAAACCAAAAATTTGTGTAAAACTAATCTATTAAAGACCTCTGAAAATTTGCTCTTTTGCGCCTTCGTAATGTAATCATACATTAAATAAGTCAAAAATCATTTATAAAAACCTTGCACGTTTAGTCATGGTTCTGTTTGACAAAAAACTATTTTTTTTTAAAACTTGAAATTTTAAAACATAATATCCGTAATAAAATTGTTACATACCTGTTTTCTGGAACTAGTTTTGTGAAATATTCGAGTGAATGACGGAATTACTAAACACCAACAGAGCGTACAGGTGTTATCTCTCTTTTTTCGCATCAAACATTGCGTTCGACGAACCAACAAGTTTTTAAACCATGCTCAGGTTGGCGATAGACAGATTGGGCTTTTTGTATTTATCCAAAGATACACAAAGTAATAATCACGGTAAAATTCTTATTAGCGACCACATCATCACGTACCATCATGTGAGATAGTGGTCAAAAAACGCGAGCCTATCCATAATAACAAAAATAAAACTACCACTATAGGTTTGATGCTTTCTTTTACGGCCCACTAAACTACCTAAGATTTTCCAATAAATAAAATAACGTAAGATCATTTCTCTTGGTTATAAAACCTAACACATTGACTTGAGCCACGTTTAAGAAATTGTCTCGGTATTTTACATGACAGATTTACGAGCAGCTACCGCGAAAGGGAAGCCTCCGCATCGTTTAGTTCGCGTATTAAACGAACTCGATAACATTATACATCTATATCGAATATAGTATTAATGACACAGTTGACCATACATACATAATGTATAAATAAATATTTATGGTAACATTTCGACTTTGTGCTTACCCAGTGTTTTTTTTTACTAGTGCTCGACTGCGATTCCACCTGATGATAAGCAGTGATGCAATCGTTGATGGTGAAGCACTTGACACTAGTTTGAGGTGGGAAAACATCAAACAACTCCTTCTGCTCTAGAGCGATGCGGGAGGGCGTGTCAGACTTTTACTGACCAAAACCACACCGGTGTTCCTTCTTTGCCTAGCGTTCCAAGACTCCCTTCGGAAGTCAAATTATGCCCAGGTAGGCTTAGACAATAAATAAACCTGAATCTGAATCTAGACCCTACTGGACCCCTACGGTTTGCTGACATCTTTGAGGTGCGGGTGGAAGACTACGCTCCGTTGACGACTCGGGCTTGGTCCGGACGATTACCAGACAGTCGGACGGCGAGCTACCCATTGTTCGTCATCCATAAACCCACGTTTATGGTGAGCTGACCCAGTGTAATACAGAGTTTTATCTATTGTTGTGTCGATCAGCTTATACTGGTTTGTTACTACAAATGTGCTGTATATGTCTAAGCGACTTATTCTCTTAGTTTAATATTTATTCTCCAATATATTGCAGGCGATACTCTCAAAGTTTACGATCGCGACCTTCGTCATAGTGTTCCGATCAACAATAGATACCTACATTCATTTAGTTTTTCTTGTCTAGCAGATATTATGTACAGCTCCCCAGTGTGTCTGATAGAAAGATATTAAACAATGCTAGTTAGCAAGCGTAAGCATCGAGCATTTATATATTACTATATAAAATACTGTAACGTTTTTTTTACTATTCATTTATTTTTTGTTTTGCTCGACATGTTTTACTCTTTTCATTGATACACAACACATATCATGGGTGTGCTAAAATAACTATTCTGTTATTTTTACCATTACTTTTTTTTACTTTTTAGTACAGTCCTATAATATAATGTTTCATTTAAATTTATATTTAATAAATTAATTTGTTCTTGATTGCGATCCCGCCTGATGGTAAGCAGTGATGACGCTTAAATTTTAATAAGACAGGAAGACCACAGCAGGGAAATTGTTCCAAGTAACACAATCAAATCTCGCTTGCCTTTTTTTGTTAGCCTTTTCTGTCCCAGTCTTGGGCAAAAGCTGCTTTCCACTCTTTCACGAACTCGTGATTGCTCCTTCCAATTTGAACAAAATCTGTCTAGTTCGTCGCACTGTTTCAAGGCACCAATTTGGCTTACTTTGGTCCACAGTTTGTCGCCACGGTGCCAAATATGAGGAGCTAAACTTAAACTAATTTTATAGGATTCCAATTTCCAATTGGAATTGCTAGCAGCTGGGAAGACCGCCTTTTTAGCTTCGCATAAGTTGGTCTTTTGTATCCATTTTGTATATTGTTGTTATTTTTTTAGTTTATGTGTGTATTGTATGTGTTAGTTTTTTCATTCATTCTGTTTGTCGTGTGTGACGCTCAAATAAAAGTTTTTCTGTCTTTTCTTCCTTTCTCGAAGGTCCCAACAGAGTTTAATTATAACTGAGGCAAGTTTTACCCACAATGTTATATCCCCGGTACTCGTAATTACTGAGTAGATATTCCACTACATTAAATAAAGGCAGGCATATTGTACCTCCAGCCCGGTGTGGGTCAGTTCTATTAGTCAGTACAATAATAAGCTCGGGGGGAGCTTCGTGCGGACGCACCGCTCTCCGTGACTTATCGCTCGAGAAATCGTGCTGATTGCAAACCCACCCTGACAAAGGGGTAGAGGGTAGTCAATGAGAATAGGTTAACTAGTGTAGTTTTATTTAGATAAAAAAATACAGAAGGCTCGTTCGTCTGTGCGATAAATTTATTACAGCCTGTAACTGTCACACTGCAGAGCAATGTGACAGTTACAGGCTGCAATTTTTAGGCACAAAGCAAGGTCTTATAGCACAAGTATGGGGCAAAATCTGAAAAGAGTAAATTTAATGCATAGGCCACAAAAAAAATAATCGGAAAAAGTCTTTGAGACTCCATTCGGGAATTGTAGTTTGCACGGAACGCTCAGTGCGCGAGTCCGACTCGCACTTGCCCATTTTTTTATTTTGTGTTGATCTGTACAAAAAATCTGGCGCGTTTTACAAAGTGCAGTTTTAAATCTGCAAAAAAAATCATAAAGTCTCGAACTCTGACGTGTTTTGTCAACTTTTATAGTCATCATAAAACATTTCATAAGCTGTTTGGCTCAGTTCATTTGAATGTGCTGGAACTCCGTGACGTCACAGGGTACTTGTTGAGCGGCAGTTTATCGCCGATCGATACTAAACGTTCAGCTCACTGTACCCTCGTTAACTTGGGCAAATTATTTGCGAATGAGGGGAGCATTTGCTTCGGCTGTTAAATTGATGGACAGGAGAAATTTTGCCGATAATGAATAAAGCTGTAAATCTTTAGAGCTTTACTTTGTGTTTGGTTGGCTCTGTGTTGGCACTTGCTATTAGTAAAGCAAAAAGCATAATCAGCCTTTTAATGTTCCTACTGACGGTACTCAGGTTTCCTCTTTATTAGAATGAAAAACTACGTAACGTAAACTTAACATGCTATTTGTGTGTTACACTAATAGTAACAATCAAGAAAAGTTATTATTTTTGTGAGAGGCATTAAAGCTACCAGCCAACTTTACAGTGAGGAAAGATTCCATGGTTCCTAAGAATTTTAAAGTAACCAAACATAAAAATTGACAATGACGATGGTCTTTAGAACAAAAAACAATGGCTAAATATTTTAGGAGCATTGACCAATGCTCTTAAAACTACAAACGCCTTTTTAAAGATATGACCCTACCTGATTACTGAGAAAGACGATGCTATAAAACGCGCTCAATCGTTGCCTGCCTTCAAGAGACTTGTTAAGGATCACTACTTGTCGCTGTAATTATTCGAAAGCCGTCCTTTCTTATGATTGCTCATATATTTGGTATGTATGTATTTATGTTTGTATTATATTGCATATGTATGTATCTGTGTATCTATCAATTATAATAATAATAAATATAATTAATTTTAAAATAATACTTATTGTTGAACTTATGACAGCCCCATATCATGTTCTGACAATTACTGTCTATTCTAGGTTGCCTGGAAGAGATCACGGAATGCGATAAGGCCGCCCATTGTACGTGTTTTAGATATAAGTTTTTCTTTGTTATGTTTTGTATGTACAATAAAGTATATAATAAATAATAAATAAATAAATAAAGAGTTTGCCCTGTGTAAACAATGATCCAAATCCAACCTCACAGAACCCGAAAAATGGTAACTTTGTCACCTGATGGTACGCGATCGGATGTAACGACGGAGTATCTAGCTTACTTGTAAACTCTTGACTTAAAGATTTCCAAATCATGATACACATGACGAGCGTGGCATGGAGGCATCACGCAGATTGCGAAACAGACGCGAAGTTGATAACCTGCAATAGTTAACGCTAGTAGAAAACTTCAAATGTACGGGATTGACGTCATTGCAACGCTCAGTCACGTGGTCAAAACAAAAGAATTGGGGGCGTGGCCAACTCGAGGCGTTCGACGCAAGAGAATCCGTTGTCACTTGGCAAGAGGGGCTGTCTATGAAAGTATCGCAGAGCGTTGCCATTAGCTACTTCTGGCTGTACAAAATTTAGCATGTTTATGAATGAAGTGGAAATCAAACACACGATAAAGTTTTATAGTTCTCTGTTTGCTTAAATATAATAAAAGGAATGTGTACAATATTACACAGTATTATATTTTACTCAAATAATAGGGATATTCACTTTCAAAATGCATTGAATTGAACAGTCCCATTGATATAACTTCTTATTTGAAAATGGAAAAATTGCTAACAGATATTGAACGCTTGAAACTCGATAGAAAAGATATTCTCGGGTAGAACTTTATTTCAATATTTATTGAGTCCTCCGTTCAATGTTTGCTTGTATTATTCGATTTATTATATAACTAGCTTTACAGATGATCGATATAGATACCTAGGTACTTAGCAATTACCGAAACATGACCTTTACTAAGTTTCTATTCAGTAGGCACAATGGCGTTGACTCCCAACGCCATTGTGCCTTAGTGTTTTACGCACGCCGTAAAGAAATATTAGCAAAAATAAAGGGGTCTAGAAAAACTGATGCCTGTTAGAGCAACGGGAACATTAGATAAGTGGGGTTTAGTAATTAAAAACCTGATACGCCCTCTTGCCCCACACTAGAGCGGGAGTCGTAATTTCTCGCTTGAAACAGAATTGAAGATCCATCATCGATGGTTGAATGATTTTACATCGGCATGTAGTGCTAGGTATCAACTGCATCGACGTCAGCAAACAGAATTATTTTCAGGTTCAGGAAAATATGAATGAGTTTACTTTCTTATTGAATATCTACACATCTGCGGTGAATTAGTTATTACCTATTAATAAAGTGTCGCCGCACATGAGCCACAAAAACACTTGTACCTGCTAATTTTTTTAACCCATTCGAGCAGTATCATATTAGGCTCTGTCTAAGAAGGTTTAAATGCGCTAATGGCATGCGCCCGCGTTTTGTATCGACGCTTAATGGACAGTTCGAGCCACAAGAAGCGAGCAGTGGCGATTTGCAGCGAACGGCAGCCACTGGCGTCAGCCGTGTGCGCCGAGTCCTTTTAATGAAAACTACAGGAAATATGCTGGTGGTAGCGTGTGTGGTAAACCCCTCTTGAGTCAGCTACAAGAGAGTTATGAAGAGTTGCTGTTCTCTTAACTTGTTCTCGTAGATTACTTAAGTTTGACTTAACGCCTTCCTAGACCAGAGTTTACGTTGTGAGAGAGTTTAAAGTTGGAAACGTGAGGCGATTGCTGTATCGAGTTATGGAATTCTATGAAGGCACGTAAGATTAAGCTTTGAGGTAAAGTGGAGAGTTTTTGAATTACTTTTGTAACTCATGATTTATTTTGAAAAATTTTAACAGCCTCATGTCGGGTGATCTGTGGGCTAAAAGAGCCACTTATTGGGTCCCATTAAACGCAAGGCGACATCGCGGCAGAACAAGACTAAGGTGAAGTGATGAGCTAGACAATTACCAGGGGGTCTAGCTCGTAATGACCGAGGACAGACGTATGAGGAAAAGGGAGAGGGAGGCCTTCACCCAGCAATGGGGCATAAATGGGCAAACTAACTGACACGTTGTTTATGGTTTCCTGATAGCTACAACCTAGAGGTCTTTGAGTCAAGGGATTATAGGTTACTTCTTGACAAGCGTGCTCCATTATCGATCGTATCGTCGATTTTCATCAGATGAGATAGTGGTCAAGCACGAGCCTTATGGAGAGGTTCTAAAAGGAGAAACTGACTGACACAAAGTTTTCTTCTATGACGTAGGCGAGCACTAAGAGAGGATTTCCGAAATCCACCCTCTAGGGGTATCGTCGGGGCCCAGCAGGGTCGAAGCCTACCTGGGCCATAGGTGATGCGTAAGAGATCCCCGGCTCTGAGCTCGGCTGAGCTCTGGAACGATGGCAAAGAAGAAACAAGAGTGGGTTTTTAGTCAGTAAAAGTCTAACACAAAAAGGGCGGGTGATGTCATTAGATGATTTTCCTACCTAAGAAACCCCTGAGGGTATAGTATTTAAGAGCGGTCCCATATATATATGGATAAAACTACTTTCAAGCAGGCAAAGCCGCTGGAAATAAAAGTCAATAATAAAAAAAGTATTGAACCGAGTTTTAGTAAAAGGATCGAGTCACATCACCAGCACATAGTACGTACGTATGGGTATATACTCGTAGTACAAGCGTGCCGGGAATAACGTGAGTGGCGGTTCGTGCCCGTCCGACCACGTTCCGATAGTTTGCGACGCCGCGGACAAAATGAACGGAGCGCGGAATTGCCACCAATATACTATTAAGCTTCAGTGGCCCGCTGGCGATTGTTTGTTGCTTTTTTTTTATGGTGGGAAAAAATCATGCATTGACATCCCCCGCTCTTGGGCGGAGCGGGAGATAGTGTCAGACTCTTACTGACTAAAAGACCCACCCCGTTCCTTCTAGCCTTCATACCGGGGCTCGAGCGCCCTTTCGGATAACCCTGGCCCCAGTAGGCTTCGACCCGGCTGGGTCCCTGCTGTTGCTGACAATTCCTTGAGGCGCGCGGGAACAGTGCGCGCCGTCGACGACTTGGGCTTGGTCCGGACAGTTACCGGACGGCCGGACAGCGAACTACCCATTGCTCACTGTCCGCAAGCCCGCGCCTACGGTGGCCGGAAATCGGGATCAGAATCCCGGCGGCGGCGGCGGCGGCGATAACGCCGTTGCCTGATGCGTTCGGCCTCCTCCTTTGCGAGCATTACTGCTTCACAGAAGTCGGCGACCGCCTGCCACTCCTCCTCGCTCCGGACCATGGCCTCAACCAAGGCCCGGCGCGAGAGGTCTCCGCCGGCGATCGCCCCCACGAGGGCACGGCGATGCTCCGCCCAAGCAGGGCACACCTCGACTGTGTGCTCCACCGTGTCCTCCGGGCATTCCGCACAGTGGCGACACCCGGGCGTCACTTCCGCACGAATCCGGTGCAGGAAACTCCCGAACGAACCATGTCCGGTAAGGACCTGCGTCATGCGGAAGGTAAGGACGCCGTGAGGTGTTTCCAGCCACGCCTCAAAGAGGGGACTTACCGCCACGATTGTGGCGTGCCCATGTTTGTTGCTGCATCGACTAATAAAATTAGTCGACTAATAAAATTAGGCGATTTAAGATTTATTGCAGATTATTATTAGTTGAATTTGAAGATGTTTTCACATCGGACTCATAGCACGCACGTGATGCTTGAAAACTATTGCGAAATATTTTTTTATTATTACTATTGGTTGGGTCGCGTTTGACCATTATGATTCTGGAAGACGTCCACTGCTGGTCTTATATCATTTTTGTTTATTACTTTTCCTTTTAAGTTCACAGGGGCTGTAGACCAAAGAACGAATACCTGTTAATATACTGCCTCCCAAAATACAGCTTTTTGCCTAGTCTGGGATACAGTCAACCTATATACTTTTTTTGAGTTAACTGCCTTTGTTCTATTTACTGAGACTGTAATTTATGCTGTGTTCCAAATAAAAAAATATTAAATTACTAAATTAAATCCTAATCCAGCTCTTTCCTCATTCAGCAGACTTCGACGTGCTTGACCGTACAACAATAACATGAAATTAACCTTAACAATAATTTCCAGGCATGAAGCAAAGAGGCGTCGTAATGTATTCACTGATAAGACAGAGTCACTGATGCGTTCAGTAACCCCTCCAGACGTGACAGATGGGGGGTGGGGAGTGAATATATCACGGTGTGTATTGTTCCTCGAGAGCTCTGAGTTATAGAAAAATTTGGAATTCGCTCAATTGCAAGAATTTAATGAGAAACAGCACGCAGATGACTCGATTATATAAAAAATAAGAAATTTTGTGGGTGTTGTTACACAAAGTGAATTAAAAATGAAATATTATTTCAGATTTATCTAAAAAAACCATAGAATGACTGGCAGGGCCCGAGAGACTTTTCATTTTTCCTCAATTTTCCTGAAAAAGTCTGACAATGACGACAAGCTAAGTAAAAATTAACAGAAGAAGAATAAAGGAAAAAAACTTTTATTCGAGCCTCACACAATCGTATAAATAGAAATACACAATGAAAAAAGAAATTTATAATCAGTGCAAGGCCAAAAAGGCGCCTAACTCAGCATATACTACGTTATTTGAAACTATAAATACTAGGCAGATGTTTAAAAAGATAAATACTAACCCTACAAATTGATTGACAAAGCGGATCACTAACAGGTTATCATTTACTTGACACAAAAAGTTATAATCCGTCTCGTGAGAAAGGTTCACAACTCCTATGTATCTGTGTGTCGCAGGCGGCGCTTATGAGCTGCCTCCGTAATAGATACCTCACAGTAGTCTCGTCAGTTCGCGGTGACGAGCTGACCACACACACGTCGATACAGAAGTCACGTATGACGATGCAAGTTGATTGACGAAGGTTAAATACCAAAACAAAATGGCCACCACAAGGAAGAATATTAAAATACCTTCTGTTTCAAAGGTTGTCTAAGTTTACAATGTTACTGGGGTTGAAATTACTCCTGTATAGTGGGCATACAAGACACCTAGACGCGGAAACAACTACCTATCTGTAGGCCATACAACTATTTATTTAACACTTTTCCCTACAAGACCGCACCTCAAATGCGAAAAGCTCGCCATCCCACCGTCCGGTAACTGTCCGGACCGAGCCCAAGTCATCGACGGCGTATAGTGTCAGCAAACCGCCCAGCAGAGTCGAAGCCTACTGGGGCCATGGGTAGTGCGAAAGTGAACCCTGGGGCCCTTTTTTTTTATGATGGGAAAAATCATGCATTGACATCCCCCGCCCTTGGGTGGAGCGGGAGATAGTGTCAGACTCTTACTGACTAAAAGACCCACCCCGTTCCTTCTAGCCTTCATACCGGGGCTCGAGCGCCCTTTCGGATAACCCTGGCCCCAGTAGGCTTCGACCCGGCTGGGTTCCTGCTGTTGCTGACAACTCCTTGAGGCGCGCGGGAACAGTGCGCGCCGTCGACGACTTGGGCTTGGTTCGGACAGTTACCGGACGGCCGGACAGTGAGCTACCCATTGCTCACTGTCCGCAAGCCCGCGTCTACGTTGGCCGGAAATCGGGATCAGAATCCCGGCGACGGCGGCGGCGATAACGCCGTAGCCTGATGCGTTCGGCCTCCTCCTTTGCGAGCATTACTGCTTCGCAAAAGTCGGCGACCGCCTGCCACTCGCTCCGGACCATGGTCTCAACCAAGGCCCAGCGCGAGAGGTCTCCGCCGCCGATCGCCCCCACGAGGGCACGGCGATGCTCCGCCCAAGCAGGGCACACCTCGACTGTGTGCTCCACCGTGTCCTCCGGGCATTCCGCACAGTGGCGACACCCGGGCGTCACTTCCGCATGAATCGAGTGCAGGAAACTCCCGAACGAACCATGTCCGGTGAGTACCTGCGTCATGCGGAAGGTAAGGACGCCGTGAGGTCTTTCCAGCCACGCCTCAAAGAGGGGACTTACCGAACCCTGGGGCCCTGGAATGAAGGCAAAGAAGGAACAAGAGTGGATTGTAGTCAGTAAAAGACTGAAATTTTGTGTCAGTCTTTTACTGACTACAATGCGGGAGATGTTATTAGAAGATTTCCCATCTTAAAAAAAAAACTTTTTCTGGAGTTCAAGCTTTCTGCGTACCTACCTTTCATCAAAATTACAAGTTTAACTATGAAAGCATAACAGACAGACGGAGTTATTTTCACATTTCGTGTGTGTCACAAGTGAGAAGTTACTTTTTATAACCCTCTCCGGGTTATAAAAAGTAACTTCTCACTTTAAAAAAAACCGTCGTGTTATATAAAATAAATGTATTTAACAGAGTTAAGCACATCACACCTTTAAATCATGTAAAATAGCGATCTATAATATATAAAAGCATGTTAGTAATAAAAAATAAAAAGGCGCCCAGTTGCTAGTCTAGATCAAGGAGTAAATATTCTTATTCGCCCATTTGAAAGTTAGCGCAAAAGGGGCAGATTTTAGAAATTCCTATTCACCAAGCTGCCGTTACATTGTGTGGCACCTAGTATTCGGGGTGACATTTTATCAGAACTTGTCACGGAGTAATTCTTCTGTTGTAAGTGCTGTACTGAGCAAGGTCACATGGTGTCGGCTACCTGTTGCCTCCATTAAAGAAATATTATCGGAATACGGACGAAGTGCCGCATCCGACGCTGTTTTATTGTATCTATACTTATTTAAAATAAAGTTACTTAAGTCAAATTGAATACATACCTACATAATGAACTGGACAAAACTGGTCGTTTTGGTTATTACATTATTTTTTATTAGTCGTAATGGTCTAATGGTTGGGTGCCTTGACTTGCCTCGCATGCATAAGGTTGCGGGTTTGAAACCAGGCAAGTAAATGTGAATTTTTCAATTCATACGTACTTTTCTAAGTTTATCTAGGATATTCTGTTGGTCCCGGTTGTCTTTTGTAGATCTTTGACACACCTGTAACACACGCCCGACGTAGTCAGATGCCCGAAAGTTTAACCATAAATGTATCCATGGAGTATCGTGTTGTACAGTACTGGGTTGTAGAGGTCAGATAGGCAGTCGCTCCATTTAACATACTGGTATTCAGCCGCGTCCAGCTAGGAGCCGACCCTAAACCATTTGGGATCAGACTAAGGAGATAATGAATTTGGTTATTGTAATAAATCATCACCTTTTTATTTAATTGATCACTCAAGAGATTGCTAACACTGATCAGCTGCTGGTATCAAACTTGCCCTGATCAGCAATCTCAACTAAGTTGGAAATTATTCCGACCCGACGAACGGCGAGTATCCACCCTTATGTTATTGAAACTTCTACGGTCCGTACCAAGCGTTTTGCCTCGTCGTTTATACCGCATACATCGAGGGACTAGAACAGTTTGCCCGCTGCGGTCTTCCTATACGATTATAATTTAGGTGGTTTCAAGGCTAGAGTGAATAGGCTCTTTATTAACGAGTGCGCCTCACCATCAACGATTGCATCATCTACTTACCATGGCTTCGCAGTCAATGAAATATCCAATTAAGCATATCTCAGTAGGAGCAAAGAATCATGCTCGGTCAGCGTTAATAGACTAACACAAACTACGCAAACTCGTCAAATGAAGGTGCTGTAAACAGCTCTGCTTACCCCTAGGGAATGTAAGCATGGTGGTATGCTGAATTTAACATTCATATAGCATACTTTTCTATGAAGCACTTTTTAGCGAATGTTTCGTTCGAGAAACTCGTTCTCTCGTTCGCTAGTGAATGACATGGCGGACGCGACCCGTTCACATTTATTTTCATTGAATGGAAATCGAACACATTTGTATCTTACGTTATTCAAAGCAAAACTCTTACTGAAATAAAATGCAATTCAGAAAGTACTGATGTTATAAAAAAGCTTGCTGAAATATACGGTACCTATTAGCAAAAGCAAATGTATCGAAAAAATAAAAAAATGTGACAGTCTTAGCGAATAGTTTAAAACAGGCATCGCCGATGTGAGATACAAGTCGGCTTGGCTGAAGAGTGGCTGGTCGCGTTACACTTTGAGGATTTGTGAGTAGGTACAGATGGGCAAAGATTGTCATATACGAGTAGTACGTATATCTGCCTTCAGGTACCCAGTGTGACTGGCGCCAGCGATTTCAGCAAGGCAGAACTAACAAGGCAGGCTAGACATTCTGACGACCAAGTTAAAACCACCTCAAGATTAGACCCTTTGAAACAAAAAATATGAATTCAACATCGATGAAATAATAACTGGATAACTCAAAAGAACACATATATATAATAAATAAATTCAGTCAAACATAGACACTTCTCCTTTTTTGAAGTTAAAAATAAATATACGAATTCGGTGTATGTATTTAACAAAGTGCCCGAATTGTTTTACCCATTTAACCAACTATGTATGTAAATAGTACAGAAAGTCAATCAGTCATCATCCCAGTTAGCATTCATTTGAAGCGTGTGTTGTAGAAATTGCATGTTAAAATGGCGTCCTTTGTGAGCGCTAACGACCTCTGCCATGCGCTCGTTTTTATTGTCAATATATTGGGTAGTATTATTTCATTGAATTGCAGCTGAATAAGCTATTTGTGATAGATAGATATACTTTTTATTTAACACCACAAAAAATACACTTGGAGCTGTTAGATTGTGTTCTGTATTCAATTATATTACTAAGAGCTTAAAATTAATAGAGTGTAACAATGGGTGGTCTTACCGCTACCGACTATGCTACCAGCCACGGTAGAAGCGGGCTTGCGGACGTCAAGCAATGGGTAGCTCGCCGTCTGGCCGTCCGGTTTTTAACCGGACCGAGCCCAGTCGTCAACAGCGCGTAGTTCCCACGCGCTCCTCAAAGAGATGTCAGCAAACTGTAGGGGCTATTCCTGAAAAGGAAACCCGTAGTCCAAGAACGCAAAGAGCAACTGAAGGATATAAGTGTGGTTTTTTTTTGGACAAAGAAAGAGTTGTGAAAGAAGGAACTGTGTCGCATAACGGACTTTAATTAATATTATTTTACTTAAGTTATTAAACGTTTCACTCTTGCAAGGCAATTAAAAAGCTTTACCCTTAATTTTGAAAAGATAGTACGCTCGACGAATCAAGATAGGAACAAGGACCAATTTTCATTTATTTCCGCACGTGTACGAGTCCTCGTTATTTAATATAATTATTACGACAAGTTATGTTCTCATGAATGATTCATTATTCGAGTCCCACTCAATCATCATCATCATCATCATTTCAGCCGATATACGTCCACTGTTGGACATAGGCCTCCCCCAAGCGTCGCCACAACGAACGTTCCTGTGCGTCTCGCATCCCACTCAATAATATAAAGAAAATTGAACCAACATATTTAAATAAATAAAGCCAGTTCAAAGTAGATACCTTATTGCTTATGAATTTCAAATAAATAAAAATCGGCTCTTCAAAAGGTTAAGGAAATAATTATTATCATGAATTCCGAAACCGACAGCCATATTGGTCAAAAAATTAAATCATGCGAATAATCGAGGACCTTCATGTTTACTTTTTTGTATATTAAGATAAGCAATCTATACTACGTTATTTTTAGTATATGTGAAACCTGAATATAGTTGGTTGAGAATCAGTAACTGAATGGATTCCAATAGTTTTTTTTACACCATAAATCATTATCATTACTCTTTTTACATGTATATAATTATATACATAGATGCTAGTAGTGTAACGGTACCGCACCCGCTGGTGTAAGCCGTTAATAGTCGTGTAATGGGTAGTTAGTGGGTGCACAGTGTACTCGTAAACTACCGCAGTAGACGGTGTAAGTACGCCACAACCACAACTTACACTTGTACACGTAAATCCCTAACATTACCGCGGCCGCAGTTTCACGGGAAACCTTTCATTGGGCATATATTAGTGCCGTGCGTTGTAGACGTTTTCGTCCTTTCTCTTCTCCTTCTGTCACTTTAGTCCATGTCATCACCAAACGTACACATGTTTTTTTATAAAGTGGGAATAATCTAATGACATTTCGCACCCTTGGGCGGAGTGGCGTTGGGGGGCGTGACAGACTTTTACTGACTCAAACCCACTCCTATCTCTTCTTTGCCTTCGTTCCTGGACCACGAGACTTGTTGACGGGATCGTTCGCTGTCGCACGACCTATGGCCCCAGTAGGCTTCGACCCTGTTTGGCCTCTACGGTTTGCTGACATTGTCTTGAGGCACGCGTGGAACACTACGTCGACGACTTGGGCTCGGTCCAGACGGTTACAGGACGGTCGGACGGCGAGTCACTGGTCACTGGGTTTGCATCCTATTGAAATTCCATACTACACTAGGCCAACTGAAGATCCAACCGTCAACCACTGACGTACCGTTTACTACTCGTATATAACTTCACGTTATAACTCGACCTAGTCAGTCTAAGTTTATGTTTTCTCTTAATATTCAGCGCCGAATATATTTGCAAAGTTCGTGCAAAATATCATTGTTCTCAGTTCGTAACGTTATCCGTTCGTTCAGTCGGTATCTAGTAAATAATAAATTTTAAACATAATTGTCGTATAGATAATCTTTTATCTGTTTTCTGAAGGATTTCCAAACTTTCCCTGAGTAATCGTTAGCTTGTGATCTAATTTAGAGTTTTTCATTTCACGTCAAGAGTTAGAATTTCTATTTCAATTTGTTATCGGTGAGGAGAATGAAGCCTTGATTTTGAAGTTTATCGTCTTAAATAGTTTGAAACTAAAATGAGAGAAACTATTTGTGTTAAACTGTCGAACTAACCGACTAGTTCAGCTCCATCGTGTTATTTATGAGTCGGCGTGCTCTGACGCTTTGTTTGCGTTAGACTGGTTTGTTTGTGAGTATCTGACGATTAATTTTAGTTCAATAACAATTTAACTACGTCAACAATGCTAAAATTTTATGAGATAAAAACTGTAGGAATCTCTAATGTAGGTATTTATTTACGACAAAATAGGTATAACAACACTAAACTGAAAAACAAACTGAAAATAATAATTCTCTGAACTGTTTTGATAAAATAATGGCACGACTTAGCCACTTTTCTTGGTGGGGGCACTACCGTGCCCCCTAATATGTACAAACGTATATAAAAATAATTAATTGGATACCAAAACATTTATCCACGTTGCTGTCAATGGTAAAAGTGCCCAGAACGCTGACACGGACCACAGGAAATACTCAAGCTTAAAGATGATATTATGAAATTATCATCAGCTCCTACAATTGTATTTTAGAGCTGCGTATAAAGCAAAAACCAGCATTTACCATAAAATCCCGCGTCTATACTAACATTCTAAATACAAAAGTAATTTCATTTTCCAACTATACATTATTTTGGGATAATTTTTAACTGAAGCAAGCGAAGACGCTAGCAGAGGCTTGTATGTATAAACATTCATATACCAACCTACACCTGAGTACACTTGGCTACAAACTGCACAACTAGTAAGAAGTATTGCGAACTGCGCATGGCGAGAAAAGTACTACTCTGTAACTCGGTACACTCCAAGTCAGAAGATTTATTAGTTGACAACTAAAATGGTCTTCTGTGAGTTTGAAATCCCACGCAACTTCAAAACAAAGCAAGTTGTGTCCTTCGCAGATACGTGACACTACTGAAATTGTAGACATTTTCATACAAGTGGAGAAACTTTGTCATTGTAACCAAGGCGTAATTCGCTCGAGCAGCAGGCGGAGGAGTATGGGGCCGAGTGCTGCACGTGACTTCCACGTGTATCAAACGACATTTTTTAATAAATAAACAGGGGTGACCCGTGGGGGTCGCTTAACGCACCAACTGATACGATAAATGTAATTAATTGTAGTAGGGGTGAGTTGACGCACTTTTCTGCACTATTACGAGTAAAAGGAGAGAATAGGAAAAAGCGTGCCTGAAAGCAATAGGGATAGGAGCGGTTTTTCGAGTAGATGTATTGAAAACTAATACATTCGTCCTTGCTTGACCCAAATATTGAACGAACTCGTTTTCAGTTTCTGCTTTAGTACACACGGCTACTAAAATTTTAAGTATTTTCAGTTAAAGCCTTTATGGTGGTAATACACCTTATCGCAATCATTAATTTGTGGTATTCGAGCTACGCTGGTTCTTTTGTTATAGTCAGTACGTGCACTTGTTTACTATAGCCTCTACATTGCTCGTAAAAGAAATACTACGACAGCAATGAGATGCTATTTTAGACCTTATTTCCATGGTATAAGCGTGTGAAATGAATAACTTGCTTCTGAGTGGTGTTTTACATTCCAATCCATTACACGTTGAGTAGCGTCGAGTCGCAACCGACTTACATAAAAGAGCGGTCAATGGATTGCGAACATTTGCCTTTTTATCCTTCTCATACATGAATACTTTTTGGAGTAATATTGAAGGCTCAACGTTACTCCAAAAAAAGGCTGGCAGTGTTGGCAGTAGCTTATTAGTAGAAGAGCTACTTTTGCTGAAAAAAAATGACATAAAATGTATTTATGGCTGGAAAATTTATGGCCGAAAAGGAAGAAGTAAATAAAGACGTTGCCTAAAATAAGATCACATTTAATATTTGTGTATTGAAGGGATGGCAATAAATAGATAGTAAAACGTTTTTTAGGGTTCCGTACCTAAAAAGGAAAAAACGGAACCATAATAGGATCACTTTGTAGTCCGTCCGTCCGTCCGTCTGTCTGTCTGTCTCGATACCGCAACGCGTTCTTAAGATAAAGGGTCTTCCTTTATCTCAAGAACGCGTTACGGTATCGAATTGAAATTAAAACCATAAACTCAAGTCTGCAGATTCTTGAAGGTGTAAAAAAATCCAACTTGTAAATTAACGAGAAAAAAAAGTACGTTTCGACACTCTCGGGGAAATTCAAATTCATAGGTTACTTCCCGTTGACCCATAATACTGAACGGCATAAAGCAAGGTCTTATAGCATAAGTACAGGACTAAATCTGAAAACTGTAAATTTGTTGTTACGTCCCTTTTTTTTTTGCTATTCGGAAAAATCTTCCGGGAATCCATTCTGGAATTGAATTATTTACACAGGTAAGTTTGTACGGAACCCTCTGGGCTTGAGTCCGACTCGCTCTTACCCAGTATTTTTTTCTACTCGAATTGCTATTTTGCTATAAGAGCGTTACGTACATCATGTCATAATATCTATCAATGAGGAATACCGCTACAGTTTGTGATCGTTAACATGACATGCTACAGAAATAAGGATCAATTAAAATAGCAACCACACGTGATGGCTCCAATTATAACGGTGGCGGTGGCTTATCTGAATTTGTGACGATTTACTCGGAGTTCACATGTTACACGGTTCAACCATACTATTGGTTGCGGGATTAAAATAATAATTTTTATTCATCTAAAACATTTCGTGTGTGTGTGATGACAATTTACACACATGATAAGAATATTTATCTAAAATTAATGTACAGTAGTAGTGGTACGTAGGCGGACTTAATGCAACAAGGCATTCTCTACCAGTCAACCTTTGGGTTAAAAAAGACAACACTGTGGTAAGAACCGTTTATAGTGTACAAAGACCACAATAAACTGGTAGGTGAAGTGGTGTATTGTTAGTTAAGTTAATACATAACCTGTGTTAAGAGTACAGTGCCTGTCTCCAAGGAAAGAAACAATAAAATCGCTGTGACCTTGTTCGAAAAAGTTACGGCAGCTCTAAAACGCAAAGGACAACTGAAGGAATACAGGAGCATTTCAGTCAGCGGAAGTCTAACTCTCCCTCTCACTCTACTCAGAGTTGGAGCAATTATTTGATTATTTCACACGTAAAAAAGGCATTATCTATTAAACTACACCCTAGAACTTGAACACAAAAGATATCTGAAGGAAGATAGGTGTGGTTTTAGTCAATAAAAGTCTGACACGTCCTTTTGCTTCGCCCTAGAGCAGGAGAAGTCATTTGCTTACTTTCTGGAGTCTACCACTCTGTAGTCTTTGTTCTCAACTCAAAAGTTCACTGGTAGAGAATAACTAGGTGCATTAAGTTACTGTTAACTATTACTTTAGACATCGATATGTATTGGACCATAACAGAAACGTGAAAGCTTGTTCACAAACTAACGCCTTCTAATGTACGACGCGGTGACCGCCGACAACTGAGTGAGTGATGGACTACGAGCGAAACTGAGAGTAACGTTCTGTGTCATTTTTGTTTACATAAATAGCTAGTTCAAGCGGAACAAACGACAACGAGCGCAGTTCAATCAAAGTCAAGATATTTGTAATAATTTCCGTAGAAAAAAGGTGTGTTGTACCTCAAATGATTACTTTGCCAATTGTATATTTGAAATGTATGTGGGATGGAAAAGTTACGGGGATGGCAGAAAGAAATACCTTTTTATCAACTTTTAAAAATTCTGTATTGTTAGCAACTTTCACACCGTTCACCTTTTTTTATAGTTTTCCAGTACCTATATTTCGTTTTTTTTTTAATCTATGCCGCTAGCCTTCATTCGGACACATATCAACTAAACTTATTTCATTGTCAAGTAGGTAAGTACCTATATGTTTCGCCCACGTGTATTAGTATATTATTTGGTATACTTACCTTTCGTTCAATCCACGCAAAGATTACCATGATACGGTACATGCATCATATCATAAGACCGCTTATTATACACATATATTTTTTTGATTTTATAAGGGTTTGTCCTGTATTAGTATGGTGTGTGCAATAAATTAGGTATGTTGAAAAATTATATTACAAATTTATTATACACATAATAGTCAATAATTTCGATTGTATTATTAACTATTTAGTAACGTTTTTTTTTTTTAATTGATATAAATTATTGACATTGCTATTTATATTTTTATTGACTATTGAATCATGTGACATTAGTTAAATATTTAAGATCGTTTCATAATTAAATCATTTATAAAAAAAAAAATTGAATAGGTACCTCACAGTTGAATATATAAGATCCTTTTCTTACTTAACACCATGTTTTTGTACCTACTTTAATAGCAAATTAATTATTTAATTTCACAATGTTGTAACATGTAGTTTAAAGTAATTAAAACAATATACAAATATAAGCCCGAGTTAGTGTACAGCATCGTCGGTAACTTTATCTGTGAGACCGACACAATTATGTGCGCACGTGCCCCGAATTAGAAGACTTCACATTCATGACAAACTGTCACTCTACGAGACACATTTATATTTCACACTGGGTTTTGTGCCCAAATCCTGACATTCTACGATTAAACTACGAATATCGTTCAAGTCATGGTACGCGCACATTCCAGATCATCACCTTTTCTTTGCCTTGCACGAATTACATATATTGTAAGCGCGTAGTGTACAGTTAGCGTTCATAGACAGCTGTACTCATTAGCGATCATTCATCCAGCTTTAGTTACGTGGTAGTTACTTAATAAGTCAGATCTTCATTGGCTATCTCTGACTATATTTTAAAGGTATTTATTTATTTATGTTAAAGGCAACCAAGCAAGCATGCACCATTAGACATGCTAATGGTTCAGTTTTCTTAAATTTTAAAGTGTAGCCTTAAAATAGGCTACCACGGCATGCATTAAACATAGAAGTTATGAAATAATATGTTTATTAAAATTTTTTCGACGTTAAGCCAAGTCATAAAAAATATGAAAAACAAATTCTACATCTTTAATGTATATGTCGCTATCATCCAAGGTGTGTGCGACATATTCAGCAGCACGTAATTATAATGTTATAAATGATTCAGGATCTAGGATTACAATATAAATCAATGAATATCAAAGTTATGTTCAACGAAGAAATACATCAACCACAAATTAATGGACATAGATCAAACACTCGGGAGTCGCAACTGTTCGCGTTAATAGCCGGATCACAGTACCCCTCCCCCTCACAGCCCCTGTCCCAGCTGTAAACAGCTCATAAACAAAACTATTTCAACACTCACTGATACGATCGGCTTCTTCCTTTGTTCTGTGCGGTACTTTGAGTCCACGAAGTAGTATACGACAAAGCTTTACGAGTACTATTACATGCACTAATGAATCCCGAGGGAATTTTCTGGGAAAGAAAACAAACTGTAACAATAAATGTTGATAGTTTTGTGGTGAGGTGATTATTTTGCCGATACCTATAACAAATAACTTGTTCGTCTTTACCATATATTTAGGCGCTGTGCAAACGGAGACACTTTTTGTTCCAGTTACCGACACCGAACACTTTTTGATCGTCATGAGTATGTGTTAAGTGAAAGCAACTGGACACAAAAAATGTTTACGTATGCACAGGGAGTGGATGATTTCATACTAGTTCTATAGAAATCAAATATTCATCGATAGCTTCTATCTGACACAAGACACATAATACAGGTAATAATTTTGGAGGTAGGCATAACAGCCCGCAAACCTCTGTTGAAAAGGGACGAACGAGTGTTATGTCTAGTGGACAACTGCCCGAAAGATGATTTCAAGCTGTTCTAATCTCGCGGAGAACTTTTTGCGCGATGCAGATTTGTATACTGCTGTAGAGCAAGACCTTTCTAGCACATCGAACTGAGTTGTAGACTTACTTTTTAAACCGGAGCATTAAGATCTTAGGAACACCAACAAATTGTATCCTACAAGTACACCAATTGTAACTAACCTCCGCTGGAAATAAGCACAGTGAAGTTTAATGAAACTAGTTGAGCGCTTGCACTCGACCGTGTGTGTGGTTAAGTGCACATGTCGCAGCTTGCAGTAAAGTTGCAGCTTATTGCCGCGACTGGCGACGCTTACCGACACACACCGCTAATACTTTACAGGAACATATTCGACACACTTAACATTTTAACATTTTTTTACATTTTATGTTTCCATTTCTATGAATGGCAACAAAATGCCTAGCTAACATTATCGCCAGTACGTTGATGTATTTCGTGCAAAAAACGTCAGATTGTTTTTTGTCCTGGCTATATTTTCAAGTCAAAAGCATTTTAATTTTCTCACTGCTGGGACTCAAACTTCCTCTTTAAGACAGGAAATCTATCATAATCCATAACGTGAGCTTAGTACGGGTTGGTAAATTTCAGATATTTTCAAATTTTTAGTTCTTGGCCATGCCTCATAATGATTTCTTTCACCGTTTTGAGAGCAGTGGTGATATAACAAATTAAACAAAGTAATTAACTTGACTGGATTTGAACCCGTGACCTACAGCTGGTAAGTAGGAGCCATTACGACTGGACCACCACTGCTCAAGTCAATATGGGAACATTATTTGTCATGTTTACAGAACACAAGTCTCTTCTTAAGTTCGCGGTATTTGTAACACAAAATTCGTAGCGTGCAAATTTCAGTCAATCTTGGCCGGTTTTTTAAATCACCATCATGTATAAAGTCGATTTGAACTGTAATTGGAGCATACAGTTCAAGTCGACTGTATTCTCTCATTTTTTCTTAGGTTTGTGGCTAGACTAAGTCTTCTTCTTACTTATAACAAAGCTATAATAAAATTCAAGGAGTCCCAAGGACAATAGATCGTGAGTCCTCAGTGGAGAGGAGAGGAATTGTGCTATCGTGGAATTTTCGTAAAATGAAGTTAAGTCGTCAATTTTTACAACACGTTACATTCAACGTTATGGTTACAACAATAAGGTTTTATTTACCATGGGAAGTTTAATCTGTATTTAAGTAACAAGATAATTTGTATTTAGAATAGAAAGTTTGAGGCGTAGATTTTTGGTGAATAGAAATTGTTGTGAATTGAATGAAGTGATAAGACACTAAAAGACGCATTAGTTGACAGTCTGAAATAATACCCGACAAGTATTTGTTCTACAAAAAAATAGTTAAATAGAGACATTTCCCAATTCCACGAAACCTGACTCTTCAATATTTTGTCGAGGGTTCATATTCAATTGTGTGTTGCAAGATTTGAGTGTACATTGGCTGCTGTCGAGCCTCGGTGTGCACTGAGCAGCCAATTATGTCACATACATACTCTGTGTGTGTAACACAGTGATCTCATGACGTCATCACACGTCACTTTTCTATTATATTAGAGTTTTATCGCGTACGATGGTCGGCGACTATTAGCGATCGAATTGCATTGTGAACCATACTGCTTTGAAATACGGCACACAACAACATTGTACAACGATTTATAATTCAACTCATTTACATGCAAAAGGCTCGAGCAATTTATATCAATAGAGTATTGATAAGGGAAAGTATTATGATGTATGGCGGGACTCGAGGCGCGTAGCCGCGTAGGCGGCGTAGCGCTACGTGCTACGAGCTCGTAGCGCCAGACACGCGACGTGGTTGGTTCATAATATACTTGTTTGTTTTTCTCTCTCCATTTTCAGGAAATCTACCTTTATGCGCGTCGGTGCTGTACGGTGTGTTTGTTTTGTAACATTTTGTTTTTTTACTACTAACCAGATAACAAGTTTTCCTCTGAAATTGCAAGACTATAATGTAAGCTCACAAACAAAGTTACAGAGCTCAGTGAGGGTGTTCAAAAGCCACAACAAACGTGTCCCTATCAAACAAGCGTTTTACAAGATTAAGGACTACGTTGAAGACACTTTTGATTGGTTTACATTATCGTGTAAACCAATCAAACGTGTCAGAGTCTTTGTTTTAATTCAATTTTTTATTCATGATAATCATTTGCAATGCTTTTACATTCTTTAAACATTATTGGTTAACATGACTAGTGATTTATAATTGTTTTATGGTCACATTATTTTTATTTTGATATTATGTAAGTACCTTCTTCTTATAATGTGAGTTTTAGAAACTGTCGCCTCCTCCGACTCATAGATAATTTTCCTTATTTCATTCTACTTTTTTGTTAACTGGACTAGATAGACGGTTCTACACCATGTTGCCTATTAATATTACAAAGTGGAAATTATTGTAAGAGCTATCTTTGAGTTTCTTTTCAATTATTTTGAAAAGAAACGACAGTTGGTCGTAATCGTGCAAGCTTATGTGGAATTAAATATTTTGAATCATAAAAACATTAACTAAGTCAGTGAGCACAAACGCGCGGTTGTCTTTGTAATGAATGCGAGTACCTGAGCTGAGAGTACCTCAAACTAGTTCGATCACTTCACTAACAACGAACAACTTTAATAAGTAAATATTTGTACGAAATTTACATCACACGTATATCTTGTGGCTCTTATTAACACAATCAGAAAACTTTATTACTTGTTTAACATAGATAAAGCAAGAAAAATAAAAACACTTAACTGATTAAAATCACATATACTCGTACGCTGAAGATCCTAACTGAAATATAGCATCAAAAAATTCCTTCATCACCGCTGTCGACTGGAAGTGTGCCCAAAAGACTGATGATATTGCAACATAGCATAGTGTAGCATAATCAGCCTTTTAATGTTCCCACTGCTGGCACTCAAGCTTCCTCTCTCGGAAAAAGAATGGGCTGTTGTCCACCACGCGGGCCCAGTGTGGGTTGATGAATGTCACATGTCTTCGAATTTTAGTGTCTAGGACATGCCGATTTCTTCACGATGTTTTCTTTAACCATTTTGAGAGCAGTGATGATGAAATAAATTACAAAAAGTTGTTCGAACCTGGCTAGGTTTGAACCCGCAACCTACAATTCGTAAGTCCTGAGATTATGACCATGACTCTCATATAACAAATATGATTTCGTTCGCGAGTCCGACTCGCACTTGGCCAGTTTTTTTATAGTAGTTGATCTAATAAAAATTAAGCTGTATCTTAGACGCCTCAAAACTCTTAGTTGGATTTCAACCAACCCTGAACTGAGCACGTTTCGGTAGCTACAACACAAATAACAAAACCTTGCTTGTAGCCGAAAAATTTTGTAATGTAAACATCTCAGCGTCGTAGCGCCATCTTGCGGCTCCTTCGGGAAATTACAGTCGTTTGACAAGCACAGTGCTGTGCCATTGTTTGTTTACTTATCATCTTGTGTCCTGGGTTCTATTCATTATCCCCTCGTATGGTTTTATTTAGTTTCAGACTAGTTGTTTCGTACCCAGAGTATGGCAGTATGCTTGCTCGTAACATATTATTGGGTTTATAATATATGTATTGGGCTAACATAACTGGTGAAAGTTATACAGAGAGAGTACCTAAGCAGATAGTTGGCACCACGTACTGGGTTTTTTCTTGCACATGTTCCTTCTTTGCCTTGTGTTGTGGATGGTGTGTTGATTAAAACGAGCTAAATCTAATGTACAATAGATTTATTCAGGATTGCAACGACAGCTAGGATCGAGAGCGCGCGGAACTTATAAATACTATTTTGCTTCACTCGCCGCCACTCGGCCATCCATCGGCCTTTAATGGTCATAGTTCTAACCTAACTTAACCCACATCATTGCTTCGTTCATTCGCCATCGTATTCTAATGTTCACTATTCTAACCCGACCTAATCAACTCGCGATTTGTCCATATTCGTACTGGCACTGTATATTATGGAATAAGATTGGTCAATTTTTTTATAATAAAGACTTACTTTATTGTGCTGTATTCAGAGTGCAATTTAGTATTGTTGATAAACAATTTGTATTTTGTTTTATAAATCATATATCCGAAGTACAAACCACATTATAGGTGTGAATTCGATAAAAAGGTCATCTCGTTTTGTGTGATTTTTTAGTCCTTTTTTTTGTAGGACACCTTTAGTTAATCAATTGGTTTTTTGCACAGCATTCAATCAAATTAGTAGAGTTACCTAGTGTGTTGAAAAAATGTACAAATGTACATTTGAAAATATGTATCGCATTTAGAAAATTTGAACTTTTGAGCTTATGCACAACAAAATGTTAACTTCACAAAGAGCCACAACTTCGACACGCTTATGACAACTCATGCACAGTTTAATTTTGTTGTTGTTCAAATCTTCATCACGATGTTTATAGAAAAAACAAGTCTCGCCCCTCGGGTTCGCTTGACCGATGTTGTTAAATACTATTTGCTGTTAGTTACACCATCATATCTGACTCGCTTCAAAAACACAGTGAAATAATTACTTTCAAATGCAATTCGCGTTCATAGATTTGCATTGCAATAATATTTTTAGTCTGACTTTTTGGATGGTATTTGAGGGTAAAAATATGTATATCTTATAAAGAAAGTTACGGTTGCATTAATTTTTTGGAGTGTACGTCGGAATTGCATAGCCTAATACTGCCAAGAGACACCTGTGCATTGTAGACATCCCACCTATACGCACAAAATATTTTGAAAACACATTCTTTATGCGTACAGCTAAGGGAATAGAATTCTTGACAGTGTCTCCTGAGAACTACTACTTGGAGATCTTTATATCAAAAGTGAATAGTTTACTTCTAGCCAAGCGTGCTCCGTCGTCTCCACCAAAATCATCGGCATGTTACTTCCATAATATGAACAAAAACTTCTGCCCACGTGGTCCCGAACCACTCAACTATATCATAAAAGTATAACCTTACAGCTTTAGACAGTACTGTGACTGTCCGTCCACAATTATGATATATGATCAGTGCTTTTCGATGATGATCCATTACAATTATTTGCATTCCGATTTATGTAAATTACTGTATTGGAACATTACACGATGTACAGTTTCAAATTATTTATACCGTTTTACTTTTTTTTTTTAAAGTTGCCCCCAAACTATGAATAAATCCTGTATCGTGGGTGCGTTCACAAACTTGCAAACTCCGTCACTTTCTAGAGTTGAATTCTCGAGTCAAGCAAAGTCTCAATCGGTTTTTGTATGTATATTTGATAAGATAAGGATTTGTGGAGTTTGGATTTATGCCCACTTGATAGCAATTAGCTCTTTTCGTATTTCATTCGATTTGAACATAAAAAGTGAAATGTGAGTGTACAGGACTAGTCTATAATGATGTTGTGAGAGTCAGACTATGTCAAAAATGGTAGCATACAGGTTCCTAACGCATCTTATTGGGTTTTGTGGGATATTTTATTTTAGTGATAATTTATATGTTTCTTTTTTCTTCTTTTATTTCTTAGTTTCTGTATAACGTATTAGTTTAGGCTGTAATGTTGTACAAGTAAATTGTCAATAATTAAATTAATTAATTAAACACTCCTGTGAGGTGCAATGTAAATGTTTCTCCGCCTCTCTTTTCTTTACTTTAATGCAACAGCACAATGGTAGAGCAAAGGCATCAGTTAACAATAACAATTAGTAAATAAAATAAGGTTGCTACAGTTTGTGTAAATAGCCGCACTTCATTTAAAATAAAACACTTATTAAACTATATTACCTTATCAGTATAGGTAGTTTTATTAGCGTCCGGTGTTTATTTTAACGCAATGGCATCCAAAGCGTGCATCTCCAATACCTTGACAGGTGGAGATGTGTGCAAGAGACAAACCTATTTTGGTAGAAAATCAAATAAAATGCAGCGGAAAATGCAAGTGCCTTCTCCAATAATAAAGCTTTTAATAACGGTCAAGTGGTTAAATGTCCCATTTAAATACCAATTACGATATTGAAGGTTGTTACTTTAATTACATGATTATTTCCGACAGAACACTCACGATGGGTATAATATGTTGTGAGTTTCCTTAAAACGGCGTTTTGTTTACATTTGTTAGTTCGATTGGCTTCGTTAACTAGAATTTGGTATATGAGAGTGCGATTTCCTGATGGAAGATGAGGGATTTATCGACGCGTCGCTAATTAAACGCAAGTCAAGCGCGCACCTCTAATACGCGTTACTCAATTTATGTCATTAATTTTGTAAGAATTTTCATTCCTTAAAGGACACCTTAAACATTTAATAGGTATAGCTCGAATGTTTTTTTTATCTCGAGTTTTTGGGAATTTATTATATGTAATCTGATTTTATGGGTTACGTATGGTCATTCGTAAGCTAATGGACATGTGTATTATCCCCATTCTGATCTATGACTTGGTTTTTGACTAACTCCTAAAAGTCCAGACTAAGGGTTTGCTAACATTCTATGGAGTGCAGTATATTAGGCGTTAAACTAACGGATCGTATTCCGAACACAGATGGTTGACGTTGATTGAGTTCGTTGTTGTTCGTTGATTGATTGGACATACCTGCTGCATTTCGATCAAGCGGTGGGCCCATAAATCTCTAAATTGGTGCCCTGAAATCGCAAGATGGTGTCGTGGCAGACCAAAAAGAAAACAGCGGCTCTACTTAGATGTCTTCCTTAAGAATTAACAAGAAGTGGTGAATAGCCGAAAACAATGGAAGGAATGGAGGGAAGCCTTTGCCCAGCCGTAGGACAGTGTAGGCTAGATACAAGAATTGTAATAATTATAATGTGTGGTCACAAGAGTCGCGTGCCTGCGCTCCACAGCGGGCGGCGCGCGGCGAGCTATCTGTAACACACGCCGCACGTAACTGACCCCGTCTTATCGCGCTGTTGTAAGGAACACGCATTTTACCGAATAGCTTTTATAACTTGAACGTTCTGTAGCCCGATTCACATAATGAAAACCGTAACGATATCGTAGCGATTTATTCGTTTAGACCATTTCCGTATTCACATCCATCAATCGAGTTTGAACGACACTGATTTTAAAGTCGTTTGAAATTCGTTGATTTAAAAAAAAATCTGTATTACATTATCCTGCTAGCATACTTATTAATGTAACTGGAAATAAGTCGATAGGTCGTGAATACCGTTTTTGGATAGGACTTCGATCGAACGACTATAAAACTTCAACGATATTTGGCTTGTTTGATTTTACGTGAATCAGGCTACTGGTCAGTGTTACTTATGAAACAGTACTGACTTAGCTGTTATTGAAAAGAAAATTGAGCTTACTACGTTTTAAATTCAATGAAATAAATGTACATAAATATTAACTACTATAACTTTTGCCCACACCGCGTACATACAATACAGCCTATGTCACTAAGGTATAAAGCGGCTTTTTATCGGTGAAAAAATTTTAGCAATCAGACCTGAAGGAAACTTTCAGAGATTACCTCCTACAAACAAAAAACACAAACTTGACCTCTTTATAATATTATAGTATAGACGAGTATTGATAAACTACTGGCTGATGTCATTGGTTTGGCCCGCCTAGAAGTAAATTGTCAGAAAGGAACTCGCTTCCAGGACTGAATGACCTGACATGATCAGCAGATCAACCGTACTGCAGTTCTTATGCTATGAGAACCGCTCATAGCAATACTCGTAAAAGCGCTTTTCGAAACAACGATGCTATTCATGACAAATTGCTACGGTTTCAACAAATCATGGTAGCGGCATTCGCAAGAAAATTTGAATGTGACCACGTAATTTCGAATCCGGAATAGTGGCGGATATTCCATCCACATTTCTAAATCAAATCACACTTTCAAATTCAGAAACACCTGCGAAAGAAATTGATGCATATTCATTTGAATTTGAAAGTCAGTTATTTTGAACTGAGATACTTTTCGATTTGTTTCAATTCGGAAAGTTTTATCAAAATGTAGTGCTATAAACTCTCTGCCGTCCAGTTTTCCACAACCCTAAAGTAGACTGGTTGCATTTTGTTCGCTTCTGTACAGAGTTTCTTACGAATGCATAGTTTCATAACATAAATGAATTAAAAAAGGGGCTTTTTTGAGGTGCGAAATTTTGAAATTACTTCGAACGGATGGCCAGCTACCAATTTCTCGTCGTCCGCAAGCACGTGCTTACGGTGGCCGGAAATCGTTCTACAAATTCTGACGCCCAAGACGTCTCGTGAGGATGTGCGTTCACTTCAGACCATGGCCTAAACCAAGACCAAACGGTCTCCCGTCTCTGTCACCGCCCTAATCACTTTCACAAGGATATGGCAGCGCTCCGCCCAAGCGGGGCAGACTTCCATCGTATCCTCCTGGTGATCCGCACAATGGTGATACCCAAGCGTTTCTTCCCCCTTAATGGCCTTGTCCGGCGTGGATTTAAGTAAGAACACCGTGGCGTTTTTCTAGTTACTCCTCAAAGAAGGCAAAATGCTTTAGCATATGGTTAGTGAAATTATAAATATGACTTAGTTCGATGTGATAGAAAAATAAATGAATTGGCTTTCGGTATGAATCGCAAGCACAGAATTATTATTTACTGTTGTGTTTAACGAACTAGATGCGGACGAAGTCGAGGGCAATAGCTAGTTATAAATGTGACTGAAAAAGCCATAACTTGCATCACTTGACAAAGGCCCATAATCTACAGTTACGACTCCCGCGGGCTCAATGTTTCCGATGCCACAGACAGAGGTAATTTCAACTTATAATAATTTTATTTTATAAACTATTTATATTTTATCTCTTGTAATAATATAATAATTATCTATTTATAAAAGCAGAAACTGACTGACAGACATATCAATGCACAGTTGCAACTACTGGGACTAAGAACGTACCATTTTGTGCAAATTTAGCACGCAGTTAAGCACTTAAAGAGAACTTTAAAACCTGTTTATGATAGCAATAACGTGGATACTAAGGTAGCTGAATTTAACAAATTAATATTGAAACTCTTTGATGTGCATGCCCCACTTAAACAAGTCAGAGTGAAGCATCTTCCAGCTCCTTGGTTATCTGACAGTTAGAAGCGCGATGTCAAAAAGGGATAAGGCTAAAAGACGGTACAAAAAAGATCCTACGGATGAGAACTGGTCTCTATACAAGAAACTGCGAAATCGCTGCGGTCAGATGTGTAGAGATGCTAAAAGACACCATATCCACAACTCGGTTCAAAACTCCAATACAGCACAAGTATGGCACTTTCTGAAATCTTTGGGTATTGGCAAAGCTGACAGCTCACCTATTATTGACCTTAACACCATTAATTTTCATTTTTCCAAATTTTCTGTTATTCTGGACGACAACGTCAAGGCTTTCACTCTTAGCTATCTGTCTTACCTTTCACTGCCAACTTGTGCTTCGTTCTCTTTTCATCCAGTTACGGAAGGGGATATTAAACGAGCCATCACATCTATATCTACGAAAGCGGTGCTGGTGATGACGGTCTTCAACTTCAGATGCTTCTTCCTGTCCTGAATGAACTCGCTTTTTTTTAATAATGGATAGGCTCGCGTTTGACCACTATCTCACCTGATGATAAGCGATGATGTGGCTGACGATGAAACACGCTTGCCTAGAAGCAATCTATTCACTCCTGACTTAAAGATCCCTTGGTTGTAGCTATCAGGAAACACAGACTCCGGCAGGGAATTCCACTCCTTAGCCGTACGTATAATGAATGTGTTTCTAAAACGCTTTGTACGTATGGGTGGGATGTCCACCCTGCGCAACGCCGTACGTCTTGTGGTGCGATGATGGAACGGACTTGGCGGAATTAAATTGTGTAACTCTAGTGCACACTCCCCGAAATGTAAACGATAGAAAACAGACAGGCTAGCAACTCGGCGTCGATGCTCAAGACTTTGGAGTTTTGACTTCACAAGTGCATCATTGCCTATGATCTTCTTGGCACGCTTTTCAATCCACTCCAGTGCATCAATCTGGTACTTGGCTGACCCATCCCAAAGATGAGAGCAGTACCCCATACACGATCGAACTTGCGTTTCTGTCATCCCTCTTTACTGGCTGCTTTCCTTCTGCGTGGAAGAAAGCACATGTCCTGTCTCTACCCAAGGTCCCTATCCCTCGTCAGTTTCCCAGTTTCGTCCTAATTTCATACTCTCAGTCCTTTCCAAAGTTCTTGAGAGTGTTTTTTTATAATTAACTGTCTCATTTCCTTTCATCTAATGGCCTGCTGAGTCCTTACCAATCTGGTTTCCATCCTAGTCACAGTACTTTAACGGCACTCGTTAAGACAACTGACGACATCCGACTGGCCATGGAAAACAGGCTTCTTACAGTATTGATTCTACTGGACTTAAGCAGTGCTTTTGATTCAGTTGATTTTGACATCCTCTTAGGTATCCTATCCTCTCTCAATATAATATCTCCTCCCGCTATTGCATGTTTCAGTTCTTATCTTGGGGTCGCTCGCAGTCGGTTCACTCCGGAGAGGCTTCTTCTGACTGGTGCGATCTCGCTGTGGGTGTTCCTCAGGGTAGCGTTCTTTCTCCTCTTCTTTTCTCTGTTTTTATTAACGCTATCACTAAAATCATATCTTCACACTGTCATCTCTATGCAGACGATTTGCAGCTTTATCGTCACTTTAAGTTAGAGGAGCTCAACGATGCTATTGATGCCATCAATAATGGTCTGAAAAATATCTGTCAGTGGGCTAAAAATTTTGGACTGTTAGTAATTCCAGCAAAATCACAAGTAGAAATTTCGTAAACTTGTTGAATAGCCAGTCTCTACCACCTGATTTGTACGATGCTGTTGCTATAGCCATTTCTAAAATAGTTAAAAACTTTGGTGTTTTCCTAGACGATAACCTGTGCTGGAATGTCCACATTGCGGAAGTAAGCAGGAGGGTGTTTTGCTCGTTTCAGTCACTCAAACGTCTTTAAAAGTTCCTGCCTTTCTCAACTAAAGTTACTCTTGCCCAGTCTCTTCTTCTACCTCTTCTTGAAGACGTTTCCTTGATGTGACTGAGGAACTTCTTGACAAACTGGTGCGTCTGCAGAATTTGTGTATCCGCTTCATTTTTGGCCTTCGGAAGTATAACCATGTGTCGGAATTTTTAAGGCCATTGAATTGGCTACCTATTCGGCAGCGTCGGGATTGCCACACTCTTTTTTATTCTCTGTTCTTCATAATCCCAACTCCCCCCTGTATCTTCGGGAACGCTTTGAATATCTTGTTCCGAGAAAAACTTGTCGCTCTTCATCTTCTCTTCTTCTTCGTTTTCCTCCTCACTCTTCAAGTCGGTACAGTGGATCTTTTACTGTTCACATTGTGCGCTTCTGGAATTCTCATCCGCATATATTGAGGGCTAGCCCTTTGTTGGAGGTTTTCAGGAAAAAAAATTAAGAACATTTCTTGTCAACATTATCAATAAATATGTATAACGGCGCGTGACGTTATAAAATAATGAGACCGGGTAACACCGAATGGAGTTGCGTCTGTCATGACGGGCGAACGTGATGTCAATGTTTTTATAGGGCAGTTGACAACGGTTGCACGTTTTAAACACTCGCAAACCCATTGGCTCTAAATCGATAACTATTATTGCAATCGTTTATTGTTTAAGTAAATTAAGTGTCCGTATAATTAAAGTAGTGAACAGTCAAAGCTACAGCGCAATTATTTCAACGTTTCCTGAAGTTCTACGCCCAACTGGATTCTCGCGCAGACGAGGTCACGAATTAGCAATCAGATGCAGCAGCTCGGTTTCCCGATGTCCCGTTATGTATATAAGTATTATATATAAGTATTTATTTATGTTTATGTATACTGTGCTGTACACATATCTGTTTAATGTAGTTTTAAGTTAAAATCAATTTATGTTTAATTCTTTTTTTGTTTTTCTTTTGTTGTAGTGGGGTTCCTCAAATGAAAAAATTATTTTTCATCCCACCATCTCGGAAAGAGAGTTTTTGCTCTTCGGTATCTGAGAGCAAAAGCCGTTTTTATTCTCTAGAGAGATAAAGTAAATTAAATTTAGAACATCGCGTGTACTATGTTTATGTATTCAAAACATCATTAAACCTATTTACTTCTACCTCCATGGTACCAAATTCGTCATACAACTTTTTTTTAATTTGTTAAAAACTCAGACTCAGAACCTTTTTGGTGTACTTTATTTTACATTTAGTCATTTCCTCGCTGAGGTGGAATGAAAAGTTACGTGTTGCACTCGACTGCAAAGATTTTTCACCTCGTGCTCTTTTGATTCTCTCGCTAACGCTCAGGATTCTAATTCTTGAGTCACTCGCTACGCTCGTGATTCAATTTTAGAATCCTTCGCTTGCTCGGTCATCAAAATTGAGCACGCGGTTAAAAACCAACTTTGCACTCTTGTATAACAAATAACTATTTCATTACTCATACTCTGAAAGTAGGTCTGAAGTTGCCTGAGGAGCGGGCTGAAAGTGATACTTTTCATCCCTAGGGAGTTTTACTTTACAACTGACAGCTGTAAAATTATTAAAAAAAAACTAGTTCTATCTTCACATTTCTATTGAACCATGTTCCAATTTTCCATACAGCCAGTCAATCACAGCGCGATATAAAATTGAAATAACTTAGAGACAAGTATTAATTAAATAATGTTATATTTTAAGTGATTTATTTGTTCAACTATTTCTTTAAAATACTTTATTTTTAAAAGATTACAATTAATTTCTAATTTTTCATTAATGAGGCTGAATAGCTGGCCGGCCGCAGAAAAAAAAAAACAAAATGGCGGGAAAATGGCAATCAGTCGTTGGTTTTTTCGAGTTTTGTTTACGTTTCCGTACAACAGAGATTTGTATTAACACGTTATGTTTATCAGATTAAAATAGTGATTTAACGCCTAATTTCATAAGAGAAGAGGCTAAAGCAGTAGTGGAATACCTTTTACCGCCTAAATCAGAAGAAAGATACCTACTTAAAATCATAGGTACGACGACTCAGGTTTTACAAACTTTTTATTTTATTTTTAGTTTCCTCGTATTCGTAATGAAAAGCACAGTGTTTACCTCGGGGTGAAAGTAACCCATTTAACCCCTCGAATTAGCGACCTCGCTTCGCTCGCCCGCCAACTCCTTCTCGGGACGAAATGAGTTACTTTCACCCCTAGTGTAACAATGTACTATTCATTCACATGGTTTGCTGTAAGAAAACCCAATTGTGGGTTAAGCTCGCCTATGTACATCAAATATCCCGTTTGTATACTATATTTCATTCTGAGTGCCAAAGTACTTGAAAATAACACAAATGGTAACCTACATTAATATTTAAGTGCTTGACATTATTTAAAAACTATCCTTCAAAGAGTAATTCTGAGGGTATAAAGATTGTATGTAGGAATTTCTTAGATTAATAAACTTGTAAAACACAAATTTTAACCAAAATATATAAAATACCCTTTTAATACGGTTTCAGAGTACTATAGATTTTATGGAAACATTCTCGCAGACGAATAAAGTGCTAGTATATTTTTATGAAATAATAATTGCTTTAAGGCGTTCTGACGTATGGATAAACGAATAAATAATTTTCTCCTCGTAAATTTTGTAAGGTTTTTATACTAACGAAAGCATACATATAAAGTCAATAGCCCTTAATATTTCCATGTGGGTAACACCGCGTGGTATGCGCGGGCACTAATGGCTTCATTCATCACATTCAGACGGCGCGTCAGACAGTGGCGGAGGTGTTGCCAGTATGTTCAGCGTGCTGCGATTATAACGTACTTAGACAAGCTTGAATGAGAGGAAAATGGCAACACTCTACATATTTTCAAAGCTTCGTAAAACTAAACCACGCTAAACTATTAAAACTTTAGTTTGCATAATTTAGTGTGACGCGAAAACTGAAATATCGCAACAAAAAGTTCAGAGCGCAATGCAGTTAAAATGAATTGCTTTGAACATCCGCTGGAATCACATCGCATAATTTTCATATAAAACTTGTACATGGAATTGCCGACGCATAATTTTGCGCATCTAAATCGTCTTTTCGCTTCGTAGCAGCATCCCTCATCTTGTGCGCGGGGTATACTACTAGCATACATGTTTATGTGACTAGATTATATACAGAGGTTTGTTCATCAATTAACTATGTCTTTTCACGTAAAGTTGAAACCGATTATCCTCCGGTATAATCAGTTTCGACTTTTACGTACTCTGTAGCCTCCACTAATCAGTAAGATATAGCTTCCTCTATCAATAACTCTCAATTCTGTTGATTCTGATTCAATCATTTGAACCAACTGAATTGAGTTGTGAGTGAATTGACTTGAGGTTTGGGTTTTGGGTTAGTTGGTTAATGCAGTGTGTGAAACCCCAATTAACATAATTTAAAAAATAAAATAGAGGTGTGCAGAAGAGAGCGTGAAGTCCCACATACCTCCTTCGAAAAGAGAGGATCCTCCAACCGGTCGGAAGTTGTGTCTGGTCAGGATAACTGCGCGATAGTTTATTTCGGTGTGTTGATTTTTTCTGTTTACGCGGAGAAAAAGGAGAGGAGAAATTTTAGTTCCAATGTGGTGACATACTGAAATAATAATACAATAGCGAACAAACCACTTTCCACAAGCTCCAGAGAAAACAAGAAACGGGAACGCAACTAATCACGGAAGCCGCAGCTCTCCTCCGCAACAATCACAGCTTAGCAATAGTTTTACTATCACTCCGCTATTCTCGGCCACACTCAGCAAATCTCGGCTACGCTCGGAATTCATCAGCTATAATTTACTTCTCTTTTGTTGCTTAAGCGAGTAATCAACTGCTCGGCAGGAACATTGGCAGGATGTAGGCTTGAGGATATACTGCAATTGCACTAATAATATTCAGACACTGGTCACTTGGATGCCGTGAAGAGTTTACGTTTAGTTGTTACGTTAATTTATTTCAGAATGTGAGAATTTCATCACGCATGCGGGATTGCCTCGCATGCAGAAAATTTCAAAATGCGAAAAAAAATGCGTCCCATAAAATAAGTTGTATGAAATGGACGTATGCGGCGGCTGCACGTGCGGTGCAACCCCGCATGCGTGATCAAAACTGCACGATATTAAAAACACCCTTAGATAATGAGACATGAACATGAGGTCGTAAACAAACCCCAGTCACACATGAGACAACATTAAGATTTAGCTTTATGATTAGATTAGATATAAACACTGTCACCCTAGTCCCGGGATTTTCTAGACTCCCGGGATTTCGTCGTGAGCAGAGTTTACTGACGTCGCTTATTACGTCCCCGGGATCAAAATACTATACAGGCTGTGTATGCGTGTGCAGAGACGCTGTACTTAGCTTAGACCGAAGAAGACCGTATGTAAATGAAAACATACAGTGTATTTTACGTTCCAATTGGCCCGCATTAAGCTCTAAACCAATCATAGAGCCAAACGCGGTAAACATTCAACTCGCACTCGGTACACAGGGCTGCGGGATTTCTCGAAAGATTCATTGCGGCTTTGCAGCGATAATGGCAACTGAAGGAACACACAGAGTAGGTTTTAGTCAGTAAAACTCTAAGACCCCCTCTCGCTCTACCGAGCAGGAAGATCTGTAGGGATATCTGTTAGTTTGTAGGTTACTGTCGTGCCAGTAACATTGTTGAGGTTCTTGTCTTGAAGTGTTCTACCTGAGCTCGACAAATGAGTGTACGATTAAGGCTTGGGTGACAAAAGTGTCATCACGTTGCATTTAGTGCAACAGTAGTTCGACACTAAGTTAGTGCGACAAACAATTGTGTGACTACTGTAAGTCAATACACTCGTTGTTTAGTGATAAAAAATGATGATCATTAATGAATACATTTAATAACCAATTAAGTACAATTCTTCATTTTTGATAATTACCAAACCGACGCGACGTGCAATTTAGCTTCACTTTTTTTTTTTACTGACCGACATTTTGACAATTCAAAAGTGCCTGTAATTGGTCTATTTGAAATAAACGCTTCTGATTTCTGAACTTTGACCTTCAAATAGAATCTGTGTCTAATGTAGAATACACAAGTTTGTAGTATTTGTATATTATACTACGAAAATGTTGGGTTCTATTGATACATAAGTATTTGTAGGGTGAATAATGTGAGAAATATGGTAATCTTGCCTTAAATCAGATTCTTAAAAAAGTCGTCCATACATCTTTTTATTCGGCAATCAATCACTGGGCTTATGTCTCTGGTCTATACACAGTCTATACTGCTTAAATATTTATAAGATTCTATCTTCGTACAGTAGCCTGATTCACGTAAAGTCAAAAAAGCCAAATATCGTTGAAGTTTTATAGTCGTTCGATCGAAGTCCTATCCGAAAGCGGTATTCACGATCTATCGACTTTTTTCCAGTTACATTAATAAGTATTCTACCAGGATAATGTAATGCAGATTTTTTTTTAAATCGATGAATTTCAAACGACTTTAAAATCGGTGTCGTTCAAACTCGATTGATGGATGTGAATACGGAAATAGTCTAAACGACCGAATCGCTACGATATCGTTACGGTTTTCATTACGTGAATCGGAATACTGATCAAATGGTTAGGGATGGTGCCCTTAGCGATGTTTTTACTCTGTAGGAATCTTAGCTAATATAGAGCAGTGAGTGCAATGAAATCTTTGTGTGGGATTACAGATCGAAATCTGAAACGTGTGAAGGCTTTCGACCTCGGTATAGGAATAATGGCACTCAAATAGACAGCTGGCGAAACTCAAGCCTTGATATTATGTGGATGATAGGTGAATTAAAGCTATAATCGAGTGCCGCCCAGGACCAGAAAAATAAATGTTACTCTTCTGGTGGTGAGATAGGCAGACGGCGTAGCAATCATCGAGAGTACAACTAGAATGTGAGTAGCATAGAAAAGTGAAGATTGGCTCTAGAAAAGAGAGACCTGTGCCCAGCCGTGGGCAAAGGGATGATGGTGATGACGCAATTAGCAAACTTCCATTAATTAAACAGATGATATCGTAAAATTTTAACAGCAAAAATACATCGCGCAGGCTGCAATATGCAGCACATTGACACAAGGACATACATTATAGTTGTAGTGTGTCGAGAGAAAGAATGATGAGCCAATCGTTAAATTCCTGCAGATTTTTGATTATCCCGTAAAAACCGGTGGGCTAAACAGTGTCGACTACATCATCACTTACCATCAGTAAGTAGGTGAAAGGGTCAAGCGCGAGCCTATTAATAATAATATGAAAAATTGTAATGCTATGTTGATAATTAACGACCGAATGAGGTTTTTTTGGATTGTTATAAAAAAGTGTATTAGCTCTCTATGACTTAAGTACTCTCAGGGATCAGTTATATCTCCAAACATACCGAGACCTCAACAAATGTTTTTTATAATGTTTCTAGTTATCACTGTTATTTTTAAGGTGACTAGTAGGTACTGTGACTCGTTCAACCTGTTGGTAATTTAATAAAAAAGATAACATTTGGGACATCTGTCGCATCTGGATGGATTGTGTGAAGGGTGATATAAAAGAAACAGAAGTTAGTGATAACGTGACGAGAGACAGGACAGGACGGAAGAAAAATAAACGTGTTGCGCCAACCACTAATAACACGGAACAAGGACAGAAAGATGACGATTTGGAAATGATTTCCATTTGTTATTATAAGGCATCCAAAAGAATTCAGAAGATTAATAACATTGACCTTCAAACGAAAAATATAGCTCGCTTACTTAATCAATAATAAAGTCCTTTTAGATACTTTTATCTTTTTTACGTGGGATATCCTCGAGGCTACGGACACGATGTCAGCGGACAGCGAAGCAGCGGCAGCACGGCGGTGCGGAGCGGGCGTGACGCGTTCAAATGCATGGAATTATATGAAACTGGCCACGAAAACAGCAGCGCAGTAGCGGCGCGAAGAGCAAGTAAGGACACAAATCTCGCATAACGCACCAATACTCCGCTCTAGCGCCGCGCTAACTGCCCGCTGGGTTCGTGGTTGCACCGCTTCCCGCGCCGACGATGCCGCTCCGCCGCCTGCTATGCCTAACTGAATTTTCCCGCTCTAGAGTGGGGCGAGAGGGGCTGTCAGACTTTTACTGACTAAAACATCATCATCATCTGTATTCCTTCAGGTACTCTTTTCGTTATATGGCCACGATAACTCTTTTGAATAATCCTGCAGCAAAATAGATTCGGTTAACTTTTCCTTTTCATTAGTTTTATTAGTTCAAAATTGTAACTGATGAGTGAAACATTATGCTCTCTTGCTGTCTTGAATCACATCAATAATAATCATATGTAGTTTATAAATAACCGCAGAATTCTGGGTGTCAAAAAGAGTCGACAGAATGAAAAACACCACATTGCGCCAAAAACTGGGATCATAGACGTAGGAAAAAAGGCTGCCAGGCTAAAATGGATTAGGGCGGGTCATATAAGCCGCATGCTCATTGACCGTTGGGCAAGAATCTCGCAAAGTGGGTACCAGAGAACTGACGACGCTGCCGAGGTCGACCTGTGAGGAGGTGGTGGGACGACCTAGATACCTATCGCAAGAACTGGTTCAAGGTGACTCAAGAGAAGAATACCTGGAAGGTGTTGAGAGAGGCTTTGCCCAGCAGTAGGAAAGTATAGGCTAAATAATCAAAAAAAAAGTTTGTATATACTCATACCTTGCACTGTGATCATCGAAGATCTTGTCGCCCTGTTTTGTCGACGAGTCGGGAGTTTGAATAAAACCACCATGTACTCAGAACGAAGACATTTATTAATTTTCACCGAGGGGTCTTGTACAATCCTCGGTAACAAAACGATAGCGCGAATTTAAATCGGCCAACGCCATCTATCGAGCCGAGAGGTACTAAAAATGGTTTTAGCTACTAAATTTAACCTAAATACAATATTACGGCGTGAACATTCCGCCCACCAAGGACCTAGTCCTTTCAGACCGCCCACCATGACGTGATCAAGAGTGAAATCATAATAACTTCTCTTATACTAAAATCCTTGGTGTTCACAATGTTCTTGTTACAAAAATATTACATACAAGCCATAAAAGTGGAAGGTAAAAATTAGGTTTATCAACAAACATCATCTGAGTGGACTGTATATTATATAAAAAGAAATGAAATAAAAGTAAAACAGTAAAATAACGCATCATTCATCGTTAACAGGTAAAATACATAACTTAGAAGTTGGGCGTTTGACTCGGGAGTCCTTACACTGAAGGGTAACTACGCGCACTAAATTATCCTTGCCAGGGTGTACTTCCACTACTTTACCATATAACCACTTGGCAGGTGGTAAATTGTCTTCCTTTACGAGGACAACATCCCCAACCTTCAGATCGCGCGTACGTTTAGCCCACTTGTGTCGTTGAAAAAACATTGTTAAATACTCCTGAGACCAACGTTTCCAAAATGATTGAATCATTCTTTGTGTCAATTGCCAACGTCTTAAGCTGCTGACTGTTGTATGCTCATAATCATAATCTGGTGCTGTTACCAGTGGCTGACCGACTAAGAAATGTCCCGGTGTTAATGGGTTTGGGTCTGATGAATCCACACTAGACTGTGATATAGGTCTGGAATTCAGGCATGCCTCAATTTGGGATAGGACTGTGCTCAGTTCCTCAAAGGTCAAAGTCGACTCGCCAATCACCCGCTTGAGGTGATGTTTCGTGCTTTTGATTCCAGCCTCCCATAAACCTCCAAAATTAGGAGAATGAGGTGGAATGAAATGCCATTCGGTTCCATTATTGGCCAAGGCTGAGGCAATTTCTTGAGGAAGAGAAGCACACTCATCACGAAACATTGCCTTAAGCTCTTTGGATGCCCCTACAAAATTGGTACCATTGTCGCTATAAAGGTGACTACAGTGACCTCGTCTAGCAACAAAGCGTTTAAATGTAGCAAGAAAGCCTTGAGAGGTCAGGTCAGAGACCGCATCTATATGCACTGCGCGGGTTGCCATGCATACAAACAGACAGATGTAACCCTTATAGGACTTATGTCCACGACCCTTTGCTGTTCGTATTTGAATTGGTCCCGCGTAGTCGACACCTGAATGAAGAAAGGGCTTACTTGGAGTCACTCGGCAAGATGGTAGCTGTCCCATTAATTGATTACGTGTTACAGCTGCATGACGAATACATGGCACGCAATCGCGGATGTGAGCCTTGATCATATTCTTCCCACGAACGATCCAATATTTTGAGCGAAGAAAGTTAAGAGTCAGTTGAGGTCCACCATGTAGTACGCGCTCATGAGCATCTGAGATAAGTAATCTTGACAAATGGGACTGACAAGAAACTATGATAGGATGCTTCCTATCCTCACCGAGTTGTGAATATTGGATCCTACCCCCTACTCTCATCAAGCCCTTGTCATCCAAATAAGGATTTAACGATGACAAACGGTTGGTTTTGTTGACGTCTTTTCCAGCTTGGATAGCCTTGATCTCTCGTTCAAACCAAACACTTTGACTCTGCTTGAGACAGCAATGCACGGTATCAGCGATCTCGGAAGCTGTAAGGTAAGGCGACAGCTTTGTCCGTGCTTCTCTGGCTATCTTTAATTTCAGGAATCGTCTGCAATAGGTCAGAGTCCTTATTAGTCTACGGAACGATGAAAATCTAGACCACATCAATTCACTCGGCTGATCGTCTATCTGTGTTGCATGTACCTTTATGGATTTCAGTTCCAGTTTCGTCATTATAGCCTTGGGTCTGCTATATTCTATGGTATCAACAAGTAACCACGATGGTCCATGCTTCCAAAGCGAGTTGTTTATTAAATCCGTTGGTGTGGTACCCCTCGAAGCAATATCAGCTGGATTGTTTTTTGTGTCCACATAATGACATTGAGTGGTATCAAGGGTACTAAGGATTTCAGATGTTCGGTTTGCGACGAAGGTTTTCCATCGACTCGGGTGATCGCTCAACCAAGCCAACACGACCGTGGAATCCGTCCAAGCATGTAAGTTGGATTTTTGAATATTCAAAACATGAGCCACTTCTAAAAGTAATTTAGTAACTAAAACTACGCCACATAGCTCCAGTCGTGGTATAGAAATTTGTTTAATCGGAGCCACTTTCGTTTTTGCGGTTACCAGATTACAGTGGACTTGGCCTACAGCATCAATGACTCTGATGTAAACAACCGCGGCGTATGCTGCGTTTGATGCATCCGAGAAACCATGTAATTCAACTGTTTGATCATCGCTTTTTCTTTCCAGCCACCTAGGAATTCTGAAGTTGTTGAGTGTATACAACCCACAACGGTAAGACTGCCACTCTTTTAGAAGTTCTTCAGACAGCTCTTCGTCCCAATCCAAACCAGCAATCCACAGTTTTTGAATGAAGATTTTAGCGATGATTATACATGGTGCAATCCAACCCAACGGATCATATAAGCGTGCTATTTCTGATATAACTTTCCTTTTAGTTTCAGGTGCAGACGACGGCAACGGTGACGGTGTTGTAAAAGGTATGTTTACTGTATAATGGAACTCGTCAGAATTACGATTCCAGGTAAGTCCTAGTATTCTAGTGGTTTCATCTTCTTTTATTTCTAGATCTCTTCCAGTATCCAGACTTATCTGTTTTATCAACTCTTCTCGGTTACTTGTCCATTTTTGCAAAGTGAAACCTGTTTTGTTCAACAGTTCATTAAACTCATGATAGATTTTTACAGCTTCTTCATCAGTCTGGCAACCTGTCATTAAGTCATCCATATAAAAATCCGTCTTTACCCTACTAGCAGCGTCTGGATATGATTGACCTTCATCGCTAGCGGTTTGCTGCAATGCCTTGACTGCCAGGTAAGGTGCACTAGATGTTCCAAACGTAACTCTCAAAAGCCTGTATTCCTTTATATCAGACTCAACGTTATCTCGCCATAAAATCCTTTGAAAGTCCGTGTGATCATCAGATACTTTTACTTGACGATACATTTTTATGATGTCAGCTACCAAGCATATAGGATGTTGACGCCAACACATCACTGTATGACGTAAATCAGCCTGTAAGCGTGGTCCTACCATTAAGGCGTCATTCAAAGAAATGCCATCGGATCCCTTGGATGACGCATCGAATACCACTCTTAATTTTGTGGTCGTCTTGTCTTCTCGGATTACGGCATGATGCGGTAAGTAAACAGCACTTATTTTCTTTTTGTCTTTTTCATTAGAAATCTCTTCCATATGACCTAGTGATAAATATTCATGAATTACCGATGTATATTGTTCCTTTAGCTCGATATTTTTTGCTAACTTCTGTTCAAGACTGTATAATCTTTTTAATGCTATTTCCTTTGTATTACAGGGTGTTTTACTGGACCGAAAAGGCAATTTTACGATGTAGCGGCCATCTGCATCCCTACATGTGGTAGCAGCAAAGTGATCCTCGCATGCTTGCTCTTCAGGGCTAAGAATTGACTTTTCAGAGCCTGTTGGCTCTGCCTCTAGTTCCCAAAACTTTTTCAGGATCTCGTTTTCTTCGACCTTAGCGTGCATGCTTAGAATGACATTGTGACAAGACGTCACTCCATCTACATCGCTGACTTCTCCCGATATGATCCAGCCAAGGTAAGTATCTTGAGCCATAGTTTTACCCATAGGGTCCTTGATTAAGCCTTCTTTTAAGACTTTGGCATAGACTCCCGACCCTAACAAAATATCTATTTTGTTAGGTTTATTGAAATTTGGATCAGCCAAATTCATATTATTTAGCTCTGGCCAATCCACCAATGTAAATTTCCTTTCAGGTAAAATCGTAGTTACCTTACTCAGCACATATGCTTTTATTTGTAAGGTGAAGTCAGGATCGTGTAATGACTGAATGTTTAGTTCAACCGTAAATTTTGACGTTAGATCGCATTGACCTCCACCCACACCTGAGATAGACGTTTTGACTGCTATCTTTTTTAACTTTAATAACTGAACCGCCGATTCTGTAATAAACGAAGCTTGTGAGCCCTGATCTAACAGGGCTCTCAAAACTTGTGGATACCCATTACTCGACCTAGCCTTAATTATGGCTGTAGCCAGTACGACCTGACTATGAGTATTTTGAGCAAAATGGGTTGAAATATGAGGTTCAGCCGTGGTCTCGTTCTGTGGTGTTTCCTTTTGCGTAGGAGACGCGGTAGAGCTCGTCTCTACTTCTGAATTCGTTTTTAGATGCAAGAGTGAATGATGCTTTCTGCTACAAATTTTGCACTTAGTATTTACTCGACAATTAATATTAAGATGACTTGAGCGAAGGCAATTGAAACACAAACCATGGGATTTAACTATTTGACGACGCTGATCAACAGTCTCCTGAGCAAACTTTTTACAATGAAACAAGAGATGCTCCTCCGAACAATGGGGACAGGATAATTTTGAAACGACGTGACACGCTTTAGTACTAGTACTACCTTTAGACTTGCTACTTTGAGGTTCCACAAATTCTAAAGCCCGAAAACGTTTTTCCAAAAATTCTTGAAAATCCTTGAAGGTGGGAAGTTCCTCGCAAGATTGACTTACCTGCAATTCCCACTGCTTCCGAGTCTCAACGTCCAACTTGGAGCTAATTAAATAAATAATAATAATATCCCAAGCGTCCACCTGCACCCCTAGATTTGACAGTTCATGCAAGCAATCGGTTGTTGTATCTAAAAGTTCCTTGAGAGCAACAGATGACTCAACCATCATTTGTTTTTGGTTCAGTAAGCGCTTGAGAATACAATTAGCTAGAAATCTCTTATTATTGTAACGACTGTATAGCAAAGTCCAACATTTTTTATAATTTGCATGCGTGATCGGTATGTGCTTTATGAGCTGTGATGCTTCACCTGACAACTGTGATCTTAAATAATGTAGACGTTGAACATCATCAAGAGTCTGGTTATTATCGATTAGTGACAAAAACAAATCTCTAAATGTTGACCATTCCTGATATGCACCACTAAAAACTGGGATTGTTATTTTAGGTAATTTGGCAATAGACATAACTTTCGGTTGACTATGGTCCGGTGAGACATCACTCATTACAGAAGACAATGATTTTGGCAAAGCATTTTTTAGTTCCACTTTATAAGTTATAAAGGTGTCGGTAACAGCCTCAAACACATCATTCTTCATGTAACTGGTAGCACTCAACTCACTCTCTGTGTAGTTGACCAAAAGTTCCTCATGTTTTTTTACAAAATCTTCAAACTGTTTGTCTAATATTTCCAAACGTGACTCCACATACAGTTGATTGATTCTGTCTTTTGGAGACTTTCTGAAGTTAATAAGACCCTTCTGAATGCGATTTCCAATATCATCCAACAATCTTAACTTAGCCTCCATGATTCAAAAGTACTGAATACAAGCAAATGATTTGATGTGCTCAATTTGCTAAGTTTCACAGTTTTGAAATTTACTAAGTGTTTGAATGTGGTAATTTTTCTATGTGTTTGAACTGTACTTTAATTCTAAGTAAAATCGGGCATAGATTCGGGGTCTCTTCAATTTTTACAGAATTATTCTAAGTCCTAAATTTCTTAAAATTTTTCTAAGTCCATGCTATAGTTTTAAATTTTTACAAGTCTCTGATACTTGGAACAATTAATGAAGAAAAATGTACTCACAGTTTTTAAGTTGCACTTTGATCACTAAAACACTTTAACGTCTCACTTAGCTCCGAGGACTTCGCTCCGCTCAGCTCAGCTTTGTCGACCACGCTCCGCTCCGCTCAGCTCAGCTTTGTCGACCACGCTCCGAATTGCTATTTTCTAGTTCTCGACTCCGAACACTAGAGGGCGCCTGTTGGGTTTTTCCAAAAAACGTTCCGGATCGTAGGACCTTATGATCATCGAAGATCTTGTCGCCCTGTTTTGTCGACGAGTCGGGAGTTTGAATAAAACCACCATGTACTCAGAACGAAGACATTTATTAATTTTCACCGAGGGGTCTTGTACAATCCTCGGTAACAAAACGATAGCGCGAATTTAAATCGGCCAACGCCATCTATCGAGCCGAGAGGTACTAAAAATGGTTTTAGCTACTAAATTTAACCTAAATACAATATTACGGCGTGAACACACTGCAGTTACCCGTCATCATCCAGTTTATCTTATTTATTTATTTATTTATTATAATCTTTATTGTACAACAAATAAACAAAAATACAGGACAAACATTTAAAAGAATAAGTGCACAATGGGCGGTCTTATCGCACAGGGCGATCTCTTACAGATAACCTTTGGATGGACTGGATTTAGGGTTGTCAGGGTACAAACATCAGATATAATACTAATAAGATACATTAACACAAATACATACAATACAAAAAAATATACTAATAAATATCAAATATATAGTTGAACCAGGAGAAGAAAAATATATCAAAGATCTTACCCCTTTAAATATACATACATACAAAATGTCGGGAAATGAAATCATCTGGCTGGAAGTTAACGGATGCTGGTTAGCACCCACAGGAAATTGCAGCGTGAGGACCCTCGCGGTGTTTAAATGTAGTGAACTTTTTGAAGACATTTGACGTATTCGTATCGGTCTAGACATCGCTGTCAATTTAGGAACAACTCGGACAATATCGTTTCTATTACAAATGTTGTGAAAACACAGGTTTTAATATAGAGTGGGATCATGATATCAAAAGGTTTTATTTATAGTTACTTTTTTGTTCAAAAATTGTTACAACTTTTACACAATAGAAATCTATACAGAAATAAAATGTGTATAAAACGTTTTACGAGCACTTTCTATCGGCAGCACAAATATATTCTCATGTAAGTAAACTATGTTCGTACAGTTATGTCAACACCTAATACGTCTATATTCTACATTATATGTATGATAATGAATACATTATTTGCTAACCTTGGCGTCAAAGCAGTAAAAGATGAAAGCGTGATAAAAATAGATACGTCTATAACGTGGTAAATATTTAGAATCGAAATGTTTTGTTTTTGTCAGCCTAGGTTCTATGAGCCATGCTGATAGGTTTAACAAAACTAACCATGGCACCTCATTTGCGGACGATGAGCAATGGGTAGCCGAGGATACATAGTATTCCACGCGCGCCTCAAAGATATGTTAGCAAAATCATAGGGGCCCAGCAGGGTAGAAGCCTACTGAGGCCATGGGTTTACTTCCGGAAGAGAAACCCATGGTCCTATAAAGCGAAAGGCAAAGAAGAAACAAAAGTGTGGTTTTAGTCTGTAAAAGTCTGACAGGACCTCTCGCTCCACCCTAAAGCGGGAAATGTCACTGGATGATTTTCCGCCATAAAAGAAACCAAGGTGTTTCATATTTCTACATGGAACCGACCCGCCTGCTGGTTATCACTAGGCATAAGAAAAGTTCAAGATCAGATCATATCTTGCGTTGCTTTTGACCTTCCAGACAGATTTTATGAATTTTTCCCAGTCGATATCAAGATCTTTACAAAAATGTCACTTTCACTTTAGATCAACAAGTCTCAATAGCTCTGCCCTCACTTGATCTTTCTCCAAGATGTCGATCACCTACAGCATCCAAGCTATCTGCTTGAGCGGTGATCAATACCATATTTAAGATCAAAGTATTCGTACAATATATGAGGCAATTGATCGCGCCTCTTGGACAACTTGGACAACTAGTTAGCGAGTCTTTGATGTTTGGGGTCCGTGCAATATCCGTGCGTATTGTGTTGTGAGTTCCTGTTAGTTAAAGATAGGATAGTTTAGGAAAGTAATTCGTTTTGGAAGATCCTAAATATTTGCTTGAATAGATTTAATGTTCAGTAATATCTGCGAAATCAAGCATACTTCCTTTCTTCTGGTATTTCTTCTAATTTATTAAATGTCAATGACTTACCATGAAAAATATTTAAGGAAATGTGGAATAAATGGATCGTCTTTAAAAGCAGGTAAATTAAAAAACAATCATCACAGCACTGATTGGTTTTATTTGTTTTTTCACTACAGCATTGCTTATTCATATGTATGTATCTAAGTATGTATTTACTATTGTTTTTGTTTTCTGTTCTGTTTGTCTATTATTTTATTAAGTTGCTCCTGCGATGTTATGTTTCTGCACCACCTTAAGGTCGACTGGCAGATAATGCCTAAGGCATTAAGTCCGCCTTTGTACAGTTTTATGTGCATAAAGATTTAATAAATAATAAATAAATAAATATAGATGGCGCATAGTGTTCCAAGCGCGCCTCTGTGTAGTAGATGTGAAAGAAACTATTGGGCCCAACATAATCAATGCCCACTAGGGCCTCAGGGAGTTCCTAAAAAGGAAACCCGTGCTCCTAGAGTCTGACAAACCCTCTTATTTGACCCGAGAGCGGAAAAAGTAATTACATGATTTCTCACCTACCAAGACTACTTGAGTCTAAAATGACGCGTTATGACAAAAAACATTGCAATTTCGGTATTCCCCAGTCTAATTCTCCGAAATAAACATAAGCCAACCCGGCAGTACTGATATTGATTTAATTTGACACCCTCCCGAAACATCTCTAATTCTATAGACAGGAAGACAGATTCCTCTCAAAACAAATCACTGCAAATTGTTTGTAAAATTGGTATGTCTGTCTGAAACTGAAAACTCTTTGAAATATTAACGAGGGAGACACAAAAGGAAGTAAATCTTTTTAAGAGATAAGGTAGCTCTTGTTATCATTAGTATTTTGTTTAGAAATTCTTTGTTGATTTGCGGCACAGTCCCGAGGGTGAGAGGGATATTGTTAGAGAAGAAACAGATTTTTTATTTATGACTAGCTTTTGCCCGTGGCTTCGCCCGCATACATAAATTATAGGCTCACTCAGATATAAAGCAGCTTTCTATCGGTGAAAAAATTTTAGTAATTTGACCAGTGCTTTCAGAGATTACCTTCTACAAACAAAAAAAAACAATAAAAAAACAAACTACCTCTTTATTATATTAGTGTTGGTATAGATATAAACTAGCGCTTGAACGCGAGTCCACCTGATGGTAAACAGTGATGCAATCGTTGATGGTGAATCGCACTAGTTTATTAAGAGCCTGTTTACTCAGCCTTGAAGACACCTAAATTATAATCGGACGTGAAGACCGTTCCATACAAATTTTTCTAATTATTTGATTTACGCGGTAAAAACGACAAGGCGAAACGATTAGTCCAGAGCGTAGAGGTCAACAACGTTAGATTGGGCACTTGCCGTACGTTAGATTGTTCAGTGGTACTAGTATGTGTATTTAGCTAAGGTGTGCAATAAAGTTATAAATATATATATATAATATATAACTTGTTTTTTACTTAAGTAAACACTATGTGAAACAATGTACGAAGTTAATAAACAATAGTGGTGACCCTGATGACAATGACCCTATACAGTACAACTTAAATAAATCCTCCGACTTAAATCTACAGTTTCATTATTTCGCTGCCACATTTTTGCACGAGTATTTTTCTATGTTATAGGTTTATCAGAGAGCGATAGTACACTTGTACGAGTGTACAGGGATAAAATGTTTCTTGAGAGATGAAACGAGGGTAAAAACGCATGTTACTAAAAGAGTTATGAATATTTATGTGGAAGAGGTAAAAACAGCGATTAAGGCGCTAGACCCAAGTAAAGCTCCTGGATACGATCTCATAACAGGCAAAATTTTAAGAGAATTACCCAAAGAAGGCTACCAATTTCTGACTTCCCTGATCAACGCTATCCTGCGAAGAGGTATGGTTCCACTTCAATGGAAAGTAGCACAAGTTATAATGGTTGCTAAGCCTGGTAAAAACCCTGTAGAGGCGCAATCATATAGACCTATAAGCCTACTGCCCATACCATCGAAAATCATGGAGATACTTATCCTGCGGAGATTGCTTCCGATTATCTCTTCGAAAAAACTCTTACCTGACCACCAGTTTGGCTTTCGCCGGGGGCATGGTACCATAGAACAAGTGCACAGATTAGTAGAACATATCAACAAAGCTTTTGAGACAAAACAGTACGGTGCTGCAGCCTTTTTGGATATATCTCAGGCATTTGATCGTGTGTGGCATGATGGACTGTTATACAAAATAAAACGGGACTTCCCTATAAATTTTTACAACCTTATAAAGTCTTATCTAAGCGACAGACACTTTTTTGTGAAACAGGGTGAAGAGATAACTTCCTTGCATACAGTCCAAGCTGGAGTGCCACAGGGTAGTGTAATGGGCCCCATGTTGTACCTGCTTTTCACAGCCGACCTCCCAACGACCGACGGCGTAGTCACTGGAACATTTGCCGATGATACAGCAATTCTTTCGATAGACACTTCACCCGACGTTGCTTCACAAAAACTCCAAACTAGCCTCAATCAAATATCCCAATGGCTCAAAGATTGGCGAATTAAGGCCAACGAAACCAAGTCTGTCCAGGTGACTTTCACTTACAGGAAAGGAACGTGTCCTCCTGTCACTCTAAATGGAATACCTCTCCCACAAGAAGACTACGCTAAGTATCTTGGAATTTATCTAGATAGACGCCTAACTTGGAAGAAGCACATATTTAAGAAACGACTGGCTATGGGACAACAGTTACGCACAATGTATTGGCTACTGTGTAGCAAATCGCAACTCTCAATCGAAAATAAATTATTGTTATATAAATGCATAATAAAGCCTAAATGGACATATGGCCTACAGTTGTGGGGCTCAGCAGCTAAATCAAATGTCGAAATAATACAAAGGTTCCAATCAAAAATGTTGAGAATGATAACGAACGCACCTTGGTATGTCTCAAATAACAGACTCCATCACGACCTCTGTATCAGAACGGTAATAGAAGAGATCTCAGAAAAAGCTAAAGCGTACAAAGCACGCATCTCAAACCATCCAAACAAGCTAGCAGTAAACCTGATGGCCCCCCAAACAGCCGCTCGGAGGCTAAAGAGAAACATTCCTCAAGACCTCGTTTAGGAGGCTATAAGATAAACGGGGCGGTCACTGGACAGTCTGCGTACGAATCTGTTATGTTATCAAACATATTGCTGAATGTCTATAATGACAGATTGCAATAAAATATATGGATAAAAAAAAAAAAAAAAAAAAAAATATATGTGGATGGATGGAAAGGGAAAGAGAGGCCAGAGAAAGTAAGATATCGACGAATAATAGAAAAGAAGTGACAGAAAAAAATGTCTTTTGTCCATTGTCACATTTTGTCACTTCTCCCATGTTACAAGGGAAAAGGGGTAGGAAGATGATGATGATTAAGAGAATATTTATATTTACCAGAGATATCCTTTTAGAAGCGTATAAAGTTATACATAAGTAAACAATTTTAATTCTCACTATAGTGTCTGTTTACTTGTCTCGAGCGCACGCACGGGCAAAGACTGTCGACAAACGTATACGGGCCGTTGACGAAGACGGACGTGTTGAACCTAACTGCTGGTGACGTAAGAGCCAAAGTGTTTACCACCTGTGATAGTGCGTTTACACTCACATTGTCATATAAAGTCGAACCTGCCTGTTACATTCCTTCAATAATAAAATCAATCAGTTTATATTAGTTCCGATCTTGTTTCTTGCAACAAGAAATTTGTAACCAAGATTTATGTAACTCATAATATATTTAAAAAGAGTGTCCATGGAGTTTCTTGCACGTTCTTCTCCATAGAGACCTACGCTTTGGAACGTGCAATTTAGCTTCACTTTTCTTGGACTGACCGACATTTGACTATTCAAAAGTGCCTGCAAACAGCAGCAAGTAACATAATATAAAAGTACTTGTAGTTCGTTGTAACTTTGATCGATATTTTAATAATAGTGTATTTTTTTAGATTTATGACGTATTTAAAAAAAACCACGTACCAGATCTCGTTCAAACCAATTTTCGTTGGTAGTTTGCATGGTAATGTACATCATATATTTTTTTTTGGTTTTATCATTCTCTTATTTTAGAAGTTAGAAGGACACACATTTTACCACTTTGGAAGTGTCTCTCGTGCAAACTATTCAATTTAGAAAAAAATGATATTAGAAACCTCAATATAATTTTTGAAGACCTATCCATAGATACCCCACTCGTATGGGTATGGTGAAAAAAAAATTTTTGAGTTTCAGTTCTAAGTATGGGGACCCCCAAAATTTATTGCTTTTTTTCTCTTTTTGTGTAAAAATCTTAATGCGGTTCATAGAATAGTACAAACTATATAAAACTATACAAACTATACAAACTATATAATACTTACAAAGTTTCAACAGTATAGCTCTTATAGTTTCGGAAAAAAGTCGCTGTGACATACGGACGGACAGATAGACAGACAGACAGACAGACATGACGAATCTATAAGGGTTGGTTCCGTTTTTTGCCATTTGGCTACGGAACCCTAAGAAGGCCCGAATAACCGAATTTTAAATCGTGCACACTGTTAGCGGTGAAATACGAGAATGATGAATCACACAATATGTCCAGTTCTGTTACATAATCACTAAAAAACAAGCGATAAATCAGCAACCAGTTGCAAATAAACAATAACAAATAATGTGGTTCAGTGGAGTTGCTCTCTGCCGTGACGGGTCGGTTGGGGTTGTCAACCTCGTGATTAGTATCATGGCGGTTGATCGAGTTGGCAGCTGTCACGCCGCCCGCGGAGAAAACACCGCAATGTTTTGTAAACATTGTTTTTGGCACCTATTACGAATTTTGATATCCTGAAATTCGAATGTTTGATTTAGATAGTTATATAAATAATCCGCGCACCGGAAGACGAAGCGTTAGAAGGCCTCTATCAAGGTGCCGCAATGATCTAGTGAGTGTCGCGGAGATCTGATGAATGAGAAACGCACAGGACGGTTCGTTGTGGTGACATTAGGAGGACTCTTACTTACGTCAAACAGTGGTCGTCTTTTGGCTGAAATAATGATGATGGTGACGACTAAAGTAATTACGTAAGAGGGCCTAGGGCGAGTTTTCGGTGGGATTGTGTTTTTAAATATTACTCATCTAAAATATTGTAGACCTTTAAAATGTATATTGCTCCATACTGCCGTTCTCTAACTAAAAAGCAGCTAAGTGCTTTGTTTTCTAAGTAACTTAGCTGCTTTTTAGTTAGAGGACGGCAGCATAGAACAGGCTACATATGCGTCTCGTAAGAAGAGATTACATAATTCTTTAGGCATTTTTAAAATTTGAAGTCGAAAAATTAATGCTCTAAAAGTATTTGTCTTACAGGCAATTACTTGTTCACAATAAATATTCATTAAAATGTGCAAAACACTGTTCCAAGTAAAAGTTACTTTAAACACTCCTTTGATGAAGTTTAATGAAATAGAGAGAGCAGTTCGTGAAGTAAACTGGAAGTGAACAGACTAGCAAGTTACGAAGCAGTGGTGCTTGTAACTAGCAACACTAAGTACATTTTATTAAATATTATATGGTCAGGAAATACAACAATACCTCTACGTTTACACGATGTTGGTCGGTCATGTTATGAGAATTTGTGTTTTCCCTTCAAATGCCTTCAATTCTTCTTCTTCATTCATCAAAACCAATTGATTAAATAATAACTACTAACAAAATAACTAATTTACTGTATCATCATCAGCAATGACTTCATCTACATTAAAAAATTTCCAAATGCTCAATTTTGCAAAAGTTTAAAAAAAAATGCAATTTTTTTTATTTGACGGTTGTCTCAAAAGTGCGGCTCATACACAGTTAGTACACAACATTCACTAGCGTACTAGATACGGCCTTATTGGTCTGTCATAAAGATCGCAAATACGGCCACATCTACCGGCCTTCACCACGTGCCCAGCTTGTTTACAGAATCTATGCATTACCACCAATTTTTTTGTATTTTTGCCTCGGTAGTTAAAACTGAATAGATATTAGTAAGACCGCGTTCCTCGTATTACCCGCACCTAAGGTTGTATATATCTGTCAATACAGCTATTCGGCTTCATTTAATATCTAGAATATAAAATCAAAAAGCCTAACCTAACTAGCGTCTAAACATTTTTGATCAAATAAATTACGAAAACACAACATTTCCTTGTAAACAAGGAAGAATCACATACTATGTGTGTTGTAAACAGAGGAATATGTGCCGGGGGCCGCAGAGAGCTCGCCCGCCATACATATGTTAAGCAGGATACATGATAATGTGATGACATGGAATCAGGGATCAAATTGACGTACGAATACATAGTAGATCAACTGAGGAAGTTGTTTTTGTTAGTAAGGCTTCCGTGAGATCAGCGTAAAAGATAAAACATTGTCATAATGTATATGTACTAACTGTGCCCGCGACATCGTTCGCGTGGACTACAGGATTTTAAATCTGTTTTTTCTAAAATAAAAGTAGCCTATGTTACTTCTTATTACATCAGCTACCTGCCAAAAAAAGTCCCGTCAAAATCGGTCCAACCATTTCAGAGATTAGCCCGGACAAACAGACAGACAGACAAAAATTGTAAAAATGTTATTTTAGTATGTACCGTATATATATTCATATGCATGTAGGAAAAAGCAATTATTTCAATACTACAAACAGACACTCCAATTTTATTTATATGTATAGATGTATAGATAGATAGCTGTATAACTTTTAAACTTGTAAGCTTTAACATTGATCTACACTTGAGAGCAAAAAAATCGCACATGGCTTGTAATTTCGTTGAAAACTGTTTTTTTCTTAAATCTAAAGATATGGAGTACAAATTATTGAGCAAAATTGAAGCATATAAAGTTAGCTTTATAAAAACACAAAATTAAGATCATTGACCTTCACGTAACTCACAAAAACCGGCGGTATACCCAATTCCCCAAATTCACCCATTTGGATTTCACTACTTGCACCTTTACCCGGAGCTACAAAAAGGGTGCTGTTTTGGAGTTTTAAGCAGTTTCCGTTAATGTGATAACGTCTCTATTAGAAACAGATGGATTTACTGGAAAAATATGGATACCACGCCCGCAGAAGCCGTTCAAGTTATTGCCTTGCCCAAAGCAGGCCATAATCAATATGAAGTCGTTCGACAGCTAAATTTTAGTTGCTTTCCTATTCGTCTGGTATACTAGAGGTTTTAAGAGACCCGTGGGTATATTCGGCGACCAGGACATGGCCGGTGGCGCATAGGATCAGGGCGTGATTATCGCTTTTCTGTAACAAGTGCTCTGAGAAATCGACTACTGAACACGATTGAACTGACACAAAAGTTTCAAGAAGTTTGCAATGTCAGTATAAGTCAGTGGACAATTAGGTAAAGACTGGGTGAAGCAGGCCTGATTGCATATCACTCAGCAAATGGTACCAAATTGACCACAGCTCACTGACAAGCCCGGCATAATTTGCCATGAAACACTTAAATTGGATGTATGCCTAATGGCAGGCTGTTGTGTTTTCTGATAAGTGCAGAATGACTTAGATGACCATGATAGATGCTGTAGGGTCTACAGAAGGTCATCAGGGCAATTTTAACAATGCTGCATAAGCGAAGAAGTGGGTTTTGGAGGCGAATTGGGGTGGCATACTGTTGGACACTAAAATTGACATTTTATTCATCACTGGGCCATTACTGGCCTGATATCGAGAGGATTGACGGCTTTATGATACATCAAAAAAGTGCTCGAAGAATATGTGAAGCCACTTGTGTGGCTTATGGTGGATTTTTTTTCCTTAATGCAGAACAACACCAGATCGCACTTCGCTAGAACAGTTTGCGACTACATATAAGACGTTGGAATCATTGCGATAGAGAGACCGGCTCGTAGTTCTGGTCTTAATCCAATTGAGCATATCTGGAATGACCTTGAAAGAAGACTTAGTGCAAAAAGCCTGGCTCTCCACGCCTCCATGAGCTTCAATTTGTCGTTGACGAGAAGTGGGACGTTATACCCTAAGATTTAATGGTAAAATTAATACGGCTGATGAAAAATCGAGTAACAGCTGTAAATAAGGCTAAGGGAGGGAATACACTTTATTGACAAACAAGATGACCAAGAATTTTAAGTTTGACTCTCATTCTTTCTTACGTGAAATTTGGTAATTTTTCCCATTTGTTGAATTTTGTGCTCTAAACCCTTTCAAGGATGTTTTTTACACTATATTTCATATCATTAGAAAGGTAATTAAATAGGCTTTCAATTAGTGTACGACATGTTTTCAATAACTATTCACATTCATGACAAAAACTGCCTTAACATAAAGAGTTATGATGTGCGATTTTTTTGCTCTCGAGTGTATATTATTTTCAATCTACCTTTTATTAATTATTATATTATTATATATTCTTTGTTGTACACCATATATACAAAAAATGTAGGACAAACATTATTAAAAATAAGTGCACAATAGGCGGTCTTATCGCACAGGGCAATTTCTTCCAGACAACCTTTGGGTGGACTGAAAGAAAGGAGAAAGATTTAGGGCTGTCAATGTATAACATCAAAAATAATACTGATAAAAAATAACAACACAAATACATACATACATTACAAAATATCTAGCACCCCGGGAACCCACCAGCTGTAGTTATTACTTTTGTGGAGATAATAACCTCCGAATGGTAAATAATTCTGTCATCAATAGATCTGTAATACAATGCTTGACCAGTAGTAGTAGAAATAATAATTCTGGGCATCAATAGATCTGTAATACAATGCTTGACCAGTTTACAATAGATAGCAAATATTGGAACATTTGGCTGATATCGAAAGTTGATGAAACCGCAAATAATGTGCGACATATTGGAAGGGGGCTGTGGTTTCTATTTGAGCTGTTTTAGCCCTTTTATTAGTATCGTCATTACAAAACGTATACCTATGTACATTGCCTTGCTTCATATTATAGGTTCTCGCTGGAGCCAGTTTATAAAAAAGCAACAATTACTCTTGAGTACGGTGGGCAGTGCTGGGACGGCTGCTGCAGGTGCTGAAAACCTCAAACGGCGTAAATATAATAACCTCATTGGAAATTATGTGTTTGAGCCGTTTGGGTTTGAAACACTAGGGCCATGGGGTCCGAGTGCTCATCGAGTTGTTTGAAATATCAGCAAATAGTTGGTCGACTCTCAAAACGAGTGATACTCAACATTAATTTGTAAATAATAATAGGTTTTGTCTTGGGTGGTTTGAATTCTTTACTTCACTAAAGTTTCTACAGTAGTTAACTTAGGTACTCTTACTTCTATACTAACTTCAGTATACATATCCCTCACTACGTTTGGAATTCAACATACTGCCCGTGACTTTAAGATACTGCTTTATCCCCTAGTCACATAATCTACTATTATTTATTTATCGGCCGGCATTTGACTACTACCTCAACTGGTGCCAATGTAGTCGACAATAGAGCTCGCTTGTCTAGAAATTAGCTGTTCATGCTTGACTTAAAGACCACCAGGTTGTAGCCTATCATCAAACACAAACTCCGGCAGGGAATTCCACTCCTTTACTGTAAGCAAAGTAAATGTGTTCGCAAAACTTTTTGTACGTATGGGTACCGACCCATACGTACAAAAAGTTTTCCATCTCCGCCGCGTACCGGTGAAATAACGCTAACAAATAATTAATTAATAATTATGTAGCATGAAAAGAATTCGGATTATATATTTAACTACACACTTTGTCGGCATTATGGGCACAAATAATACAATCACAAAGCAACCGTATATTATTAATGAACATCATAATTATTAGAATCAGTGTCATACAATGTTAACTAGCTTTGTGTTATTTGATGTTCCTATAACATTGTTATCTTTTATTTGTCACAAAATTACATTATTCGGTAATTAGGGATGGTTTTGCTAAAGGTCAGATCTACCTATAAATATATTATGTAGAATATTGTAAGTCAGAAAAAGAAAGCTTCACAGTATTTTACCAATAATCACATGAAAGAAGAAAATATAACCCTTTCTTATTGTTGTTTAACTTTATTACTCTAGCGAGCCCCTTGAAGGATACAGCTCAATTATATACACAATCCTTACTAGCTGCTGCCAGCGACTTCGTCCTCGTGTGATAAAAAGTATCCTATGTGTTATTACAGGCTCTCCGTAAATCTAGTTTTAGCGAAATCTATTTAGTTGTTCGAGTATGAAGAAGTAACAAAAATACCGTATCACACACCCACAAACTTTCTCCTTTATAATATATTTGTGACAATATAAAATGCATAATACACACACACATACGGCTAAATGTTCTACGATTCTCTGTGGATTCATTGGATCGTGACAATCGTTGGACAGGTGGGACGTACCACTACCTACACCTACCTACCTCTAGCACAGTAGTAGTAATGCACGGGACGACTATTACATACGAGTGAGTACCGTTCGCAGCTCTATTGTTCCACACGAAAATTGGAGATATCAATAGATTGTCCATGTGAACGAATCATTTAGTATCCATTCTGGTATAGAAATTATGTATTTTGAACAACCAGGATTACATACTATATCTAAACTGCTTTAAACTGACCTCATATTCTATTCAAAGTCTGTACAAAGCCAGGTCATATCATTAGTGATCAAGATCAAAGTGTCACTAGTGTGTCTATACCTTTAGGTTTAGGCGGAGATATAGAATTTAGAATGTGAACGCATCTTTCATTCTTTTCATCCCACATATATCATAATGATCTAAACCGTATACAGATCTAAACCGTAGTTCAAACATTCATGAAAACAAACCAACAAACTTAGTACTCTCACGTGAAGCAAATCCATGTTTATAAAAATCACTGAACTTCTCATTAATGATGTTTAACATCAGAAGGAACAAAATTCAAAATATTTTTTATTTTATTTTATTTATTAGGGAAAATAAACACTTGCACAATACAGTAACACATTAAAAAAAAAATTACATAAAGAAAAAGACAAATGCACAACTAACGACATTTTCCACAGAATACAAAAAAAAAAAATACAAATCAGAACGACGTGCCCTTACAAATTACAAGAAAAACAAAAAAGAAACAAATAATTGCAAAAAAAAAAATATAACAGAATGAATGAATTAAGGTAGGTACAACGAATAATTTTTAAAAAGAATAATGATAATTGTAACATTTTTGATGAATTTTAACAGGCTTCCAAAAATTTTAATAAAACAAAAGCAAGAAGTTCGACAAATTTGAAAAGGCTTCCAAAAATTAAAAATTAGAAACTAATAAACAGAATTAGAGTTAGAATTATTAATAGACTCACAAACAAGTCGCCTAAATTGTCTTGATGGAACAGCGAATATATCAATATCAATGAAAAGTTTATTATATTGATCAGCCAGGCGACGCAAGGGTGCTCGTAAACCTGCATTCGTGCGTGTAGATGATACGGCAAACAAGGGCCGCATACGTACCCCACGGCATATGGTTGTTCTTGGTACTACGTAGCTGATCTTATTGATAATGTCAGTACAATCAAGTGTGTTTTTGCATAATTGATATAGAAGCATTTTTTCCAAAAAGATACGTCTGGTTTTGAGGTTTTGAAGCTTGTATTTATTCAAAAGATCACCATAAGATGCGTAAGTGCGAAAACAACGGTAATGCATGGCTTTTAAAAACTTTCTTTGAACGTTTTCAATTGCGTCTGAGTACTTACTGTACAAGGGACTCCAAACTGCAACCGCATACTCTAACTGGGACCTGATTAACGATTTATAGAGATATATATATGTATAAGGACGGACAAATTCAGTGGCTGATCTCATTACAAAACCGTACATGCGGAAGGCATTATTTACAATTTTTGCTATATGAGAGTCAAGGTGTAATTTATCATCTAACAGAACTCCAAGATCGCGAACCAATGTTTCTCTCGTTAAGATGACGTTATTTAATGCGTAAGGAAATTTTTTAACATTTTTGTTTTTCGTAAAACTTATACAGCAGCATTTGGATACGCTAAGTTGGAGCTTATTCTTTGAGCAATATGAAGAAAACCTATTTAGATCTTCTTGTAAAAGGAGACAATCATTCATGTCTTTGATAGGCCTAACAATTTTTAGATCATCTGCGTACAGCAACAATTTGGAATGTTCTCGTTACTATAGCAACGCGCCGGGCGCCGCTTCCAGACACAGAAGAGAAGGTCGATGCCGGTATGTTGGGATAATATATTTAATTAGAGTCTGTCTAATAAGATAAACGACTTGGGTAATTATTAGGATTTAATGAAATCTGATGTAGTCGACACAGGTTCAATAATCAAGGTTGATTAAGAGATAGAGATAATTGTTTACTAACAGAAGAACCTTATAAAAAGCATCGAATATAATTATTTTTTAAATGATTAAATATTATACAAAATTCCCAAGTCGGTTGACTTATTAGGCAGACTATATGAACTTGACGGTACTTGTAAATATGTCATGAATCTTTGATAAAAACGTCATAAACGAAGATTCTGAATTCAAATTCTTTGTAGATTTGAATTAAGAATCTGATAATCTATGTTCATTTTCTAGTATTAATATTAATTGTACCACTTTGTATCACAACATGGCGCAGCCGATTTTGACATTATTAGTGATTTCGTATTTCGTCGTTGTGTCAGAGTATTGAGTCAATCTTTGCCATAAACTTGGATGACATAGGATACCGCACGATTTCCCGCGAAGCGGCGAGCCTTCTTGCTGGTTTACCGCCGTGAGATCTGGAGGTAACAGTCCTTGCATACATGCACGATATGCACGTGGAGATGCAACGCCGGGTTGAAAGTCCGCTGCCACGACGGGTCACGGCATGGCGGACAGAGCTCCGGCGGGATTTCATGGTGAAATGGCGTCAGCGACTATCGCAACCCACTGCTGGATACGCCATAATTATGGCGGTAAGTCCCCTCTTTGAGGCGTGGCTGGAAAGACCTCACGGCGTTCTCGCCTTCCGCATGACGCAGGTTCTCACCGGACACGGCAAGTTCGGAGGGTTCCTGCACCGGATTCGTGCGGAAGTGACGCCCGGGTTTCGCAACTGTGCGGAACGCCCGGAGGACACGGTGGAGCACAAAGTTGACGTGTGCCCTACTTGGGCGGAGCAATCGCCGGCACGGCGATCGGCGGCGGCGATCTCTCGCACCGGGCCTTGGTACAGGCCATGGTCTGGAGCGAGGAGGAGTGGCAGACGGTCGCCGACATCTGCGAAGCAGTAATGCTAGCAAAGGAGGAGGCCGACCGCATCAGGCAATGGCGGCGCTCACAGCGCCCCAGTCGCCGCCGGGATTTCGATCCTGATTTCCGGCCATCGTAGGCGCGGGCTTGCGGACGGTGAGCAATGGGCAGCTCGCTGTCCGGTAACTGTCCGGACCGAGCCCAAGTCATCGACGGCACTGTTCCCGCGCGCCTCAAGGAGCTGTCAGCAATAGCAGGGGCCCAGCTGGGTCGAAGCCTACTGGGGCCAGGGTTAATTCGAAAGATAGTTCAAGCCCCGGTACGAAAGGCAACGAAGGAGCAGGAGTGGGTTTTTAGTCAGTAAAAGTCTGACACTATCTCTGCTTCGCCCAAGAGCAGGGGATGTCATTAGATGATTTTCACACCACAAAAGAAAAAAAGAGAAGCATGGAGTAAAGGATGGCGCACAAGTAAACGTGTTCCTGCATCGACCTCAAAAATTTGCTGATCTTGCAAACATGAAACGTATCTACGTGAGCGTGCTCGCTCGTTGTGTGGCGACCTTTTGAATTTATTTGTGACGGCGAGAGGCGCGAGGCGACATTACAAGTCATCTGTCGAGGCGTCGGCTCGAGGAGTCGGGCGAGCCGCTACCTGTTGCTGCACCTGATTAAGGAATTAACTCGCGACGATACAGCTGTTGTTTTCAACATACATGTAGGTACTTGGCAAAATTGTATTTTTGAATACTTTTTTAAGCGACAAGTTTAAAATTTATTTATTTTTTTGGAAAAAAAAAATACAGTTTAATAGTGAAACTATGTCTTGCTGAGTCAAAAAAAAAAACTCGAATTTATAATTAATAAACCGCAATAGTTTAGAAGATCGTGTATTTCCCAGCTTAATTAAGTTGATCTTACCAGGCACTTTCAAATATGAAAGTCCAGTATTTAATACAAAGTTAATTAAAGAAACATAATTTCAAATAGACAGACATTTCTTATTCGCAATAGACATTTAAAGTACCTTTTTTAATTGATGATTGGTTCGCGCTTGACCGCCATCTCACCTGATGGAAAGCGACGATGCAGCTGACGATGGAACGCGCTTACCTTGAAGAAACTTATTCACTCTCGACTTAAATATTCCGGGGTTGTAGCTATGAGGAAACACAGACTCCGGCAAAGCATTCCACTTCTTAGCTGCACGCACAATGAATGTGTTCCCAAAACGTTTTATGCGTGTGGGTGGGATGTTTACCATGTACCGGTGGCGCATCGCCGTACGTCTGGTAGTCCGATGATGGAACGGGCTAGACGGAATTAGGTTATGCAATTCCGACTCACACTCCCCGAATTGCAACCGGTAGAAAACCGACAGGCTAGCAACTTGGTGACGATGCTCAAGACTTTAAAGCCTCGACTCGACGAGTGTCTCATCACCAATTATCCTTCTGGCTCGCCTCTCAATTGCCTTATGTGCATCAAGCTGGTATCGGGCAGATCCGTCCCAAAGATGAGAGCAATACTCCATACACGATCAAACTTGCGCTTGATAAAGTTTGAGCAGCTTTTCCGGCGTGAAGTACTGTCTGACCTTTACGAGGGTTCCCAACTTTTTGCAGCCAGTTGAGCCTTTGTTTCGATGTATGACCCAAAGTTGAGTGTTGATGTTAGCGTAACACCAAGAAGGTCAAGATGGTCGGTTATCGGCACGGTTACACCTCGGAAAGTTAGAGCAGGGCTGAATTGGCTCCTTTTAGCGGAAAATAGACACGCCTGGGTTTTTGCAGCATTGAACCTGAACAAATTGGCATCGCTCCATTCGAAGACTATCTCCAAGGACACGTTCAAGCGCTCAACCATAGCCTCTCGGAGAGACTGGATCTGTGACCCACTAGCTCGCGTGCTGGATGTGTAACTCTCAGCAACAGTGCTGTCGTCTGCATACCCAAATGTACTGTGCTTAAGCAGATCGTTTATGTGCAGCAAGAATAATAATACCGAGAGTACTGGACCCCTGAGGGACCCCGGCATTAATAGACATTTGACCGGACGAGCAGCCATCGATAACCACTGGGATGGACGGGTCACTCAGGAAGTCTGCGATCCAAGCACACAATACAGCGGGTAAACCGAAAGAAGGAAGCTAATAAGGCTTTCGTGCCAAACCCTATAAAAAGCCTTCGAGATATCGAGGGAGACGGTAAGCGCTTCCCCGTGCTTTTCGATGGCTTCACTCCAGATGTGAATAGCATCATCATAGCTAGAAGATCTTTAGTTAACCGATTTCGACAAAAACCGTTTTGACGGCCACTTAGGACGTCATTAGCTTCTAGGTATGCCAGGAGCTTAGTGTTGAGTACACGTTCCATAGTCTTACAGAAAATGGACGTTACTGAGATTGGTCGGTAGTTAGCTGGGTCAGCCCGACTCCCCTTCTTGGGCACGGGCTGTACGTTAGCTTGCTTCCATGCAATCGGCACTTTTCCAGCCTCAAATTAAAGCCTAAATAGGCGTGTCAGGATCGGAGACAGTTTAAGCACACACATTCTCAGAACAATTCCCGGTATTCCGTCTGGACCGCTAGCCTTGATCACGTCAAGGTTACGCAGCACCCTACGGACGTCCTTCTGATGGATGCGAATATCCGACATACTGGTATCACAACCATCAGGATAAGCAGGAGGCAGCGCGTTACCAGGATCTAGACGCAAAGACTCCGCGAAGAGTGAGGCAAACAAATTTGCTTTCTCCTCAGCGGTATGTGCCAGCGACCCGTCGGTTTTCAGCAGTGGTGGTAGTGAAATACGGCAAAAGTTCGATTCAGCTGACTTAGCCAGGGACCAAAACGCCTTACTACCTGCAGGGTATGAAGCTAGTTTGTTCTCGATGCGGCTAATGTGGTCGAACCGAGACCTCCGCATCACCTTCTTGCAAGACTTGGCAGCTCTGTTGAAGGTTCTCTTCTTCTGGCTTACGTCATTCGCCTTGTGTTAGCTGATAAGCCGCGTGTTTGAGCGCATTAGCGCGATCACACTCCGCACCAAACCAAGGGTGAGCTCGGCCAGACATGGTTACGTCGGAGAATGGAATGTAGTATGCCATTCCCCGCCGCAACACATCCGTCACAGCATCTGCACACGACGATGGATCTTCCGAAGAAAAGCAAGTAGGCTGCCAAGCATAACATGCGAAGAAAGATCGCATGCCATCCTAATCTGCTGACCTGTATCGCCATACCCACTTGGTGCCTCTAGGGCAGGGATCAAGCGGGGAGTAGACTGATACAGATTTCTTCAGAACTACCTAACGGTTATAATATCGACACTGAGTAGCGGTCTGGATCTGTTGTCAGCAGAAGGTCCAAGCAATTGGCTGTGTGCGAATCAACGTCCGGCACCCTTGTAGCTCCCTGGACCAGCTGGGTAAGATTTAACGCTAGCACAAGCTTTCGCGTCTCTTGACCAGCATGGTCTGTGCACTGGTATAGGAAGAGCCACTCCTGATGGTGGGTATTAAAATCCCCCAGTAACAACAGTTGTGCGGAAGGGTACTTTTGCTGAGCCGCATCCGCCGCCTCACTAAGGTACTGTGTGAGCTCGGTCGTCTCCTGATCGCCACTGTGCGAACGGTAGACACAAGCATAGATAACTTTATCCATGCCTGTGTCTACCAGAGCCCTAAGCGTTGAGAACCTGGAATCTTCAAGGTTGCAGAGACGCCGAGAGCAGATGTTGTCCCGGGCGTACAAACACACTCCAGCGCGCGGTTTAAAATTGTGCTCCAGGGTAAACCATGGGTAAGACAGGTACGACACATCTGACGAACTTCGTATCTGCGTCTCCGAAAGAAACAAAAGAGGTTTTTCAGTCTCCAGGTGATGATGGACTGCTGCGAGATTGGAGTGCAGCCCTCTAATATTACAGAGGTGCACTTTAAGTAAGAGGGAGTGCAGCCGCTGTTTAACTTGTCTCTTTTTTATCCTTGGCATATAATAATAATATTCCACAACTATCACACAACGCCGTCTAGTCCCAAGCTAAGCAGAGCTTGTGTTATAGGTACTAGACAACTGATAAACATACTTATATATTTCTAAATACATACATATATAGATAAATTACACCCAGACACAGAACAAATGATCATACTCATCACATAAACATTTGTCCTGAGTGGGAATCGAACCCACGACCTGCGGCATAGCAGTCAGGGCCACTAACCACTAGACCAACAGGTCAGTCAAATGAGAGAGAGGTAGGAGAGGAGAAGGAAGCAAAATGGAAATTTTAAAATAAAAACAATGCAACCTCGTCAAACTCAGAGCAGAACAAGCGCCGCTCCTTCGTTTGCTCTAACGAAGCAATTTACTTTTTTCTCTCCTCACCGGCATTGTACAGTTAAGTTTACGTAGGTACCAGTAACAATTTGCCAGTGACAACGCCTTTATTTCCTAACATTTGGACGGTTTTCGTAGTTGAGTGATAAACGCGGTCGATCTCACAATCTGATTCAGTCGTCTCCTTTCATATACTCGTACATACGTACGCTAGCATTTGTCGATGTTGGGAGCAAATAGTTGCAATGAACGGAGATTTGTGTCGGGGGCGACGCGCGACGACTCGTTCGTACTTAAATGAGATGCTGCGAGAGGTTCTCTTATTTGACGGATGTCGGAGCTTCATGTGCAGGCATGAAAATTGAGCTTCAATTTTCATGCCTGTCACAAGATTTGCACCCAATTTAAAAAAAAATTCTTTAAGATTCATTAATGGTTATGAACCTGACTCTTAACCCTGATTAGCTTTATAGGAACAGCCTTTTTTATTATGTGTATTGTGTTATAGCGGTATTCAGTACAATATATGTAGTAAGTATCGAACAGAACGAGATGGGTACTTTTTGTAAATTCAATATTTCTTAAATTTTTACCTTAAAAGGTTAGTATTCGTTTACCATATCTATATTTTAGCATAGTAAATAGAATTTAATTTTCAGTTCCACTGATGCAGACTAATAAATATCGATAAGATTCATGATTTATTTTCATTATTATTGAAGTGAAAACTTCTTTAGCGGCGTTGAGCACTTTTTCTGTAATGGGTATAAAATCTTAAACTCGCGTCAGGACACGTGACCTGATCGAAAAAGCGTAAGACGGATGGAGAGTAGACAGCTATCCCTTATCGCGCGTTGTGAAAGGGGGCTAGACGGAAAAAATTCTCACGAAAAATTGTACCGACACTTTTACTGTCAAAATATAAATCCAAGATGGCGGCTGCAAGAAATTATCAACTTTTTCGTCATGGGTGTCGTTTTCATGGTTTTCGAGGGTGTTGAAACCGATGGTACTGTCAAAATATAAATCCAAGATGGCGGCTGCAAGAAATTATCAAATTTTTCGTCATGGGTGTCGTTTTCATGGTTTTCGAGGGTGTTGAAACCGATAGTACTGTCAAAATGTAAATCCAAGATGGCGGCTGCAAGAAATTATCAAATTTTCCGTCATGGGTGTCGTTTTCATGGTTTTCGAGGGCGTGGAAACCGATGGTACTGTCAAAATGTAAATCCAAGATGGCGGCTGCAAGAAATTATCAACTTTTTCATCATGGGTGTCGTTTTCATGGTTTTCGAGGGTGTTGAAACCGATGGTACTGTCAAAATATAAATCCAAGATGGCGGCTGCAAGAAATTATCAACTTTTTCGTCATGGGTGTCTTTTTCATGGTTTTCGAGGGTATTGAAACCGATGGTACTGTCAAAATGTAAATCCAAGATGGCGGCTGCAAGAAATTATCAACTTTTTCGTCATGGGTGTCGTTTTCATGGTTTTCGAGGGTGTTGAAACCGATGGTACTGTCAAAATATAAATTCAAGATGGCGGCTGCTAGAAATTATCAACTTTTTCGTCATGGGTGTCGTTTTCATGGTTTTCGAGGGCGTTGAAACCGATGGTACTGTCAAAATATAAATCCAAGATGGTGGCTGCAAGAAATTATCAAATTTTCCGTCATGGGTATCGTTTTCATGGTTTTCGAGGGTGTGGAAACCGATGGTACTGTCAAAATGTAAATCCAAGATGGCGGCTGCAAGAAATTATCAACTTTTTCGTCATGGGTGTCGTTTTCGTGGTTTTCGAGGGTGTTGAAACCGATAGTACTGTCAAAATGTAAATCCAAGATGGCGGCTGCAAGAAATTGTTAACTTTTCCGTCATGGGTGTCGTTTTCATGGTTTTCGAGGGTGTTGAAACCGATAGTACTGTCAAAATATAAATCCAAGATGGCGGCTGCAAAAAATTATTAAATTTTTCGTCATGGGTGTCGTTTTCATGGTTTTCAAGGCTGTTGAAACCGATAGTATTGTCAAAATGTAAATCCAAGATGGCGGCTGCAAGAAATTATCAACTTTTTCCTCATGGCTGTCGTTTTCGTGGTTTTCGAGGGTGTTGAAATCGATAGTACTGTCAAAATTTAAATCTAAGATGGTGGCTGCAATAAATTATCAACTTTTTCGATATGGGTATCTTTTTCATGGTTTTCGAGGTTGTTGAAGCCGATAGTGCTGTCAAAATGTAAATCTAAGATGGCGGATGTCAAAAATTATCAACTTTTTCGTCATGAGTGTCGTTTTCATGGTTTCGAAGATGTTGAAATAGTGCTGTCAAAATGTACATAAAATAGGATAGTATTTTTTAGTTATATTGTATTGGCTAGACGGAAAAAATTCTCACGAAAAGTTGTAACGACACTTTTTCTATAGTAAGCTATTGTAAGCCGTGCGGCGTGCGCATGTTTCTCTGTCTTTCTCTCTTTCTCTCTCTTATAGAAAGCAAACCAGAACGGAACTTCGTTCCATCCGGGTGTCCCTTGACACCTCAGTAGTTTTTCGGAGAGATAAACTTTTTAATGTAAAATAATTGTAATAGTTTTAAAGTGTTAAATTTTTAATGTAATATAAATTGTCATGTTTTTTATTTAATCTTTATGCAACACAAAGTACATAGGCGAACTTAATGCTTTAGGCCAGGGTTTTTCAACCTTATTCATACCACGGCCCTTTTAGTATGAAGAAATATATCGTACCCGTTGTTTTTTTTTTTTGTAACTAATATTGAATCCAATACATTTACATATTTTCACAATTACGGTTCGGATAAATACATAATTAATATTTTTTTTTAATTTTTCTTAATAAATCTTTATAAAAGTTATTGTTTCTTTTTTACTGCTGTAGCTTTCCCAACCTTTAGCAACTCCACTATAAAAGCTTTGCGACCCCCCTGGAGAGGCGACCCACAGGTTGAAAAACCCTGCTTTAGGCATTCTCTGCCAGTCAACCTAGGGTGGTACACAAACCATATGGTAGGTGCATAAAAACAAAATTTTATGCGCATTAATTAATTAATTGGTTGACATAACAATATCAGTGAGAGTCGAAAAAAAATTTTTTTTTTGTTCGCTTTCACTATCCCTCTGCTGGTCAAAGGGTTGCCCCATGACTACAAGATATTCTACGGTAAGTGCTAACATAAGAAAATCATCAAACTAAACTAATTGGCTGAGTATAATAATGTCTAACGATCATCATACTCCACGGACAATACAGTAACTTTTTCTCATATCAAAACATAATAATAACACACAGAATTCCAAGAAACCACAGTTCTTTTATAAAAGCAAACAAAGTAAATACCTCGACATTTTCTTTATCCATTGCGTAAAAAATAAAACAAATGTAATCAGAGCGCGCACAAAGCCAGCAATGATCCGGTGGAACATAAAATGAAAATGTAAAGATATTGGCGACGAGGGAGGCCGTGCGTCGGCTTATGTTGTCAAGTGATAATGTTGTGATACTGAAGTGAACAGCAACAGAAGAGAAGGCTTTAAAAGATGCAAAATTAGAGATGAGTAAACACTTGAGTTCCAACCCATATTTATTTATTTGGACTCATTATCATCATTTTAGCCAAAAAAGGTCCACTGTTGGACTTAGATCTCTCTAAGTATCGCCATATTGGCCGGTCAAGTGCGTCTCGCATCCGGCGGAGTCCCGCGACCTTCACCAGGTCATCAGCCTTCTGCATGGGAGGCCGTTCAACGCTGCGCCTTCCGGTATGTGGACGCCACTCCAGAACCTTTCAGCACCATCGGCCATCTGCTCTGCGAGCAATGTGCCCTAGCTGTCCACATTTTATTTGGTTTACCAATTATTGGCCTATTAATTTACACAAACAACTTGAAACATAAAAATAACATGTCTTTGAAATTTCAAACAGTGCAACTTTTACTTAAAGGTAAACACCACATGAACTAAAAAAAAAACAAATCACAAACTACACCTCGTATAAGCTTAGGTATGTTACCTTTACATCGACACCTGCAAGGAATAAAATTGTAACCAATATTTAGCAACTTTAGAGGAGAGCGCGTCAAAGATTCAAAAAATCCTCATTGTTTTCTTTTAAGTCTTATTGCCAAGCAATTTTATAATTGTATGTCAACAAGGGAATAGCTACACTTGTGTATGATAGTATTATTATATATTTGTATATTTTAATTGTATTTTTGTGAGTTACGATGATAATCCACAACATATACTGTATAAAATTACATTGTAACTCATACATACAATCACATAAAATACGATAATAGGAACTTCAATAAATTAAAAACAATGTCTGTCTAAGATACAATTTATAAAATGCACTATGAGTTTTGGACTCGACATACGAATAAAAAAAGACAAAGAAATTAGTTTCAATACTCTTTATTATTTACTAGCTTTTGCCCGCGGCTTCGCTCCCGCTCTTCCCTACTACAGCCTACTATACCCTACTCTACCCTACTATATCCTACCCTACTCTACCCTACCCTACTCTACTCTACTCTACCCTACTCTACCCTACTCTATCCTACTCTACCCTACTCTACCCTACTCTACCCTACTCTACCCTACTCTACCCTACCCTACTCTACTCTACCCTACTCTACCCTACTCTACTCTACCCTACTCTACCCTACTCTACCCTACCCTACTCTACCCTACTCTACTCTACTATACCCTACTCTACCCTACCCTACTCTACCCTACTCTACCCTACCCTACTCTACTCTACTCTACCCTAAAAAAAAAATTAAAAAAAAGTAGGTCTTATGTCCGTCTCCTGGTTTCAAGCTACCTCCCCACCAATTTTCAGCCAAATCGGTTCAGCCGTTCTTGAGTTATAAGTGGTGTAACTAACTGACTTTCTTTTATATATATAGATTATAACAGTTAAATTAGTTACCTAAACTACAAAATGTCCATAATAATTAAAATAATCTTTTTTTTGTTTTTAATCGGTATCAGACGCATTATTTGGCTGAATTGAATTAAAATGTTGTAAATTTATGTAATAATCATGAGAGACTGTTGGTATAGCATTGTTTTTACAAAGCTCATTAAATCTTTGTAGGTACTTTCCTGTCGTTATAGGTGAAGGCCCATTATTCGCTATGACAGAATGAAATAGTTATTTAAAGTTACAATAATAGCTTATTTAATAAGGAATAATAATGTCTAAGAATAAGATTGTATCTTGTATTACAATGTTATATTAATAAAGGCGAGCATAAACAATGATGATGAGGATGTGTAACTAAACATACTCTTTTATTAACTACAGTTGCCTCTCACTTACAATGTTTTAACACTATTCAAATCCTTACTTAAAGGAATTTAGCCACAGGAGTGAGTGCAAAAAAAATCTGCATTTTTTGTACAGCAAGAATATAATTGTAGCTCAAAACTGCCTAAAACTGAGTTACGATGTTATTCCTTGCAGGTGTTGTGTATGTAAAGTTAATTAATTAAAATACATTAATAATCAAACTTAAAATTAATGAGAGATAATTGTACTTATCTGTTCTTCCTTTTGAATTATTATTAGATAATTTTAATGCCAAATACAACTAATACGATAAACAGTTTAGAATTTTTTCTGCTTATTGAAAAAATCCAAGTAAAAATCAATTCGATCTCAAAAACTATCCGAAACTCTACAGGATCTAGCACACATCTACACCATACGACCCAAATCTATTCACGGGTAATTACCCGCTATTACACATATCCGAAAACTGGGTTTGAGCCCATCCGTAGCACTCATGTAGTCAGAGCTTACATAAGGTATTTAAACCCACACGCACTCTTGTGATAGTATCTACTAACACTTAGGATCCTTTCTAAAAAATCCCTTATAGAACTGAAGAATGTTCTGTGCGGAGCGCTCGCTGGCACTAACACAGAAATCTTTTGGAGAATCCTCTTTGGTAACTGCCTTTCCCATTTATTCGCTCTTTTTATGATTTATTGGCACCATACTTGGAATAATAACATTAAACTTACCTAATGGGGTCACCACAGAAAAGAATAAAAATACTTTTAAGAAAATTATTCTCGATTTTCAATTTGAAACAAACATCACATCTTTTGCTGTTCTCTTTGCAGTCAATTTAATATCTTGGATAGCAACCTGCAATTCATCGACCTTCCACCTTCGGTCTTAAAAATAGCATATTTTTGTTAATGATATAAACCATTGCGTGACTGCTATCCCACCTGATGGTGATAAACAGTGATGCAATTGTTGTCTATGTTGTTGTTGTGATCATCGTCATGATGTTGCAATTATCAAATACTATTCTATCATAATACTTCAAAAAATTTCTGAGTGAAGCCCTGCTACCCAAATCTTAGATGCTGTATGGACTCCGCGTTTTATGTTTCCTTTAAAAATGGAATTTAACGAATTAGGTCTATTCAAACATCAAAGAACAGATAATAATTCACTTTAGAAAAGAGAAACTTGGCCTTTGTTTGTAGCAGAAAACAATTATTTTCGTATAAAATGTCAGTAATAGACAAGGATAATTAAGCAGCACGTCACAAAACGTTCTGACCATACCTATTCCTAATGCGGCTTGGAACTATACAGTTCCAGACAAATAACACAAACAAAGATTTTATTTAGAGTTTACCTTACTTTTCAGTGATATCCAATTTTAACTTATAAAAAAAAACTTAATACGCTAATGACGTTAACGCAAACACTAAGCGTCACCTAAATGTAATTTATGTAAATAAATGCACAATTTTCGCAGTGGCTGTATGTTTGTCCTGTCCGTGAAAACGGGCAAAAAATAGCTTTAAAATTACAATCTACCTATTATTCTTGGATTTAAGTCGTTAATAGAGCTGTTAAGAGAAACACAACCACACCGAGCAACGAGCGGCCATTAAATGAGCTTTCGATATAATAACAATAAATAACGAAACAAATTGAGCAAAAAAAAAACTAAAAGCTTACCATTAGAGAGGGGCGACGCGGCGACCTTCATCATATCCGACACCAAATGCAATGATTCAAGAGTCCAAATAAAAACTTAAGCTTATTGATGTAATTGGCAGCTAGCCGAATAGACATTGTCACAAAAGAAATAAAATTAAGTAGTTTCTTTACATTTCAGATAACTTAAACTTTGCAGAAACAGTCATTACCACATTGTGGTTGTAACCTTTCACTAACATAAAACAAAGTTCAAAAGGAAGAGATACTGTTACCAATTTGAAACTGTGCCACGGTTAGTGTAGTAAAGACATTTGCAATACCAGGAGATATTGTGAATGGTATTGTGTGTGTGGTTGCAATTTTATAATAATAAGTGGTAATTATAAGCTAATTAGAAATGTAGCTATTTATGATTGTTCTTATAATGTAAGGTTTCCTATAATCTTAAAAATAAAATCATTATAAAATATCCAACAATATCCAAAAAGTCTGTGGTCACATCACTATAGTCAGATTCGCGACTCGCACAAAGCACTTCTACTATTTATATAAATACATTGCTTTAGTTTTTCTTTCTAGACGCGATGCACTGACGCGAAGGTCGCCACCATTTCAAAGAAAAGTAAAAGAGGATTAAATCAACTGTATTTGTAGTTTCTACTCCACTTTAACATCAATAGGAATATAACACACTAAATGTATGGTTAAATGATTAGTATTTAAATCAAAAGAATTTCGTTCTAAAATTATCACATCAAAGCGCGCTCATGTACTTTTGGAAGCACTTTAAAAATTCTTAACAAGCGAACCAATGAGAACTGAAAACAATTGTACGAAACTAAGTAAAATTGTAACGAGTTCAAAAATATGCCATAAAAAGAACAATCTGTACTAATCTACAGTCCTCTGCGCACTGACACAAGCACCGCCTCGTTGCAAGTTTGAAAACGAACTTTTGAAAGTAAATTGTTCTACTAACTACAGTTAGAATAATTTTCGTTTATCTGCGAAAGAGTATTACTGGAAATTAAAACGTAGCCACTGTAGTTTTATAACCGCGTTCTCTGTACCTAACCGCAAATAAAAATATCTGTCTCCATTCCGCCGAGCTGGTACGAGAAACAAATGTTTGTAGTTGTGTTGTACTGTGCATTAAGTCCGCCTATGTACTTTTATGTTGCAAGAAGTTTTAATAAATAAATATACTCTCTCATTAGCATATAAGAACCTGTATGTATTCAGTCGTTCACTTTAGGTATTCAGTAATCCGGTTTTCTATAAATCAGCCACACTTCCTGTAAGTACTTACTGTAGAAACACAAATTCGCTCTAAATGTGCGAACATGTGAAACACTGCATCTTGTTTAAATAATAAGTTAGATATGTATTTTATAATTTAGGGTTATTAAAACATTTTTGGGTACATACCGAAGTTAAAACTACCATTAGAGAGCAAAATGACAAATCACTACAAAATAGATACTCGTAGTACAAAAGGTTGCCTCTATACGAGCTGATACGCACATAAAAGACGCTTCACGTACAACGAATGCAGTTGTTTCAGATCGCCACACGTACGCATCCACGTGTGGCTTTAGTACTCTTCTCCTTTGCCAGGGGGAAGAGATGGGAATTTTTTGTAGTTATAAACGACTACTGAAACTAAACCTAAGTATGTGCGCCTGTTTTCTCTTGCTATATATCTTGCTGTCCTTCTGTACCTATCTGTTAGTGTCACCGCTCTACCCTTAGTTAACAGAGTTACCTAATTACAAAAAAGGAGTATCTTTTAATTAGTCTCTGCTTCACCCTGCATGCTTTGTGTGAAGACTTGTGCAGATAGAGTAACGGTAAGAAGGTACCTTGATAACTTTTTACAGGCTTCATTAAGAGATAGATTCCGTCGTATGCTTTACTACCTTCACTTTTAAGACCCTTTTGACAAGGAGTGCGCCTAGTCTATCATTATATTAAACGAATCCACTATGATTGTCATCATCTTCTTACTCTTGTTTTTTTTTATTTTTTTTGCGGTGAGTAAAAATCATCCAAATGACATATCCCACCCTTGGGCGGAGCGAGAGATAGTGTTGGACTCTTACTGAGTAAAAAACCCACCCCGTTCCTTCGTGCCTTCATACCGGGGCTGAGCTACCTTTCGGAGCTCTTGATCAGCGCATCACATTTTTTTCTTCCATTCTGTTCTGTCACCCGTCGTGCTTTTACCTACTAACTTTCTTTTTCTTTCATATCATTCTTCACACAATCCATCCATCTTTTATTTGGCCTACTCTCCATCCATTAAAAAGTATAGCTCTGCTAGTAGCTTGCGTTTTATCCCTTCTGTTTACATGACCAAATCAAGACAATTGATTCTCCTTCATTTTCAGTCACTGGCACCACTTTAAAATTTCTTCTAAAATGGTTCACAATCATTGGCGTGCTATTTTTAAAAACTTGTATAAAATGAATGTTTCTTTTTTATCTTCTAGGAAAAGTAACTGTCTTTTGTACTTATTCTAACAATTTTCGTTACGAATATACTTGCACGTACGCAAAGAATATTCTTCAATACCTTATCAATTTACTTTCAATGAGTTAAACGATGCGTAACGGTCCATAAGGGACGAATCTTTATTTCTTACATTCCAATCCATTACGCGGCGCGTACCCTCGCGACCGACTCACACGCAAAACGAGCGGTCAATGTATCAAGCACATTTTCCTTCAAATGCATCGAATAGTTTGAGAGATATTACATTAAATGATTAATATCTGAAGCCTGTGACGTAAATGTACCATCGTTGTCATTAATCATTGGTCACAATAAGGTTTACTGTATATGATTCAACTAGCAGTTATCAGCAAACTCGTTTATATACTATAGTATTATATGGCTTTTGACTTGTAAAACCGCAAAAAATTAATTGTTTTGCATGGAACCCATTTTTTTTGCGTGAATGCAATTTTTCTCCACTTGTATCAAAATTTACGATTAATTACGGGAATGTTTTCCTTTAGATAAGTTCTGAATTTCTCATGAGCGAAGTCACAGGCAGGAGGTACTTCCACACATATTTCGCTAGAACAACAAACTGACACTAATTTAACATAAGTACTAGGCGCTCAGCGTGTGACAAGAGATATGGTTATAGCTAGTGGCTGTGAGCATGAAACAGTTCACAGTACAATAACAGACGTAGTGCGTACTTTACCACATGCACTTCGCTGCTATGCGCCCCGCGTCGTTGTGAGGCTTGTAATGCTACATTAAGTTTTAAAGCGTGGAACTTAGTGTTTCCAGGGATGTAAAAGATTTTAGTATTTGAAAGGAATGGCACTAAACTACATTCAATTACTGATAACTATACTATTGCATTTGAAAGCGTGCGTTCTAAATAAAAACACATATGGTGAGGGAATTTGTTTCATGCATATAAATCTATGCACCTATACTACAGACCGGGTACAGTTCTGACCTACTAGTAAGAATACAGCCAAATATGTCCTCACCCCGTCGCCAGCTAACTTTACATAACCCTTCAAGAAAAGACGAAGCTGTAAAACTTAGTACTGCACCTATAACCGGTGAATTTGTGGGAAAACTTGCTGTTCCGCTGAGTTTGGTTGCAAAACACATCCATTTCAAGCTTCTGAATGTAAATTACTATTTTCTACGAATTGAGTAAAAAAGTTTTATCGAACAAGTCATACAGTGTGTTTACATGCAGCTATCTTTCTAAATAACTGCAAGGGTGCTGAGTAGTTTGTTAAAATTTACATCACTTTAAATATATTATCGTTTAAGATTTTACCGACATACCCCGAAGAATTGCCATACCTAATTGGCAGTAGGCAGAGCGCATTGCACGTAGAACAGATGGTCGATGGGGACGAAAACTTCTAGAGTGGCACCGAGAACGGGAAATCTCAGCAATGGTGGGCCTCCCACATGGTGGACCGATACCCTAGTGAAATTGCGGAAATCCGATGGATGCGAAATGCACAAAACCGGTCGTTGTGGCGACTCGTGTGGGAGTCTAACCATGGACGACTTTCGGCTGAAGTGATGCTAATGAAAATACGTTAGCTTAAAACTAATGAATATATTTGAAACATAAAATTATAATATATTTCTTAACACAAAACAAAATCGGAAAAAAATCGCTCGAATAGACAGACAGACTGACCAGATAGACAGCAGTCTTAAACGACTAACAGTCGAAGGGCAGTTCGACGACCGAGACATCAAGTCTTTTTATACAGATTATAGTCAACAGAACTGTTATCGATAAAATATTAACCTCGTGCGTTAGCCCGGCTTACTGACGTTTCGGACACAGTGTCCCAACTGACAATTTTGTTAGCCCCGCCTATACATACATACGTAACACCACAAATACCTGGTCTCACTTGATGGTAAGGCATAGAAAATACTAGACGAACGATAATCATACAAGCTTCGCTAGTCGCCTGTTATGTAGCAAGTCGCGTATAGTAAAGGTATCAAGCCTATTGCTCTCAACGGGGCGCACACGTAAACTCTGAGATTCACTGAGAAATTCTTCTTCTTCTTCCTGCCCTTATCCCATATTACTTGGGGTCGGCGCAACACGTTTTCTTCTTCTATTCCGTCCTGTCACCCGTCAAACCATCACTAACTCCCTTTTCTTTCATATCACTTCTCACACAATCCATCCATCTTTTTTTCGGCCTTCCTCTCCCTCTCCATCCATCTGTATGTATACTCAGAACTCTTTTAGTAAAATGCGCTTCATCCCTCCTCTTCACATGACCATACCAAGACAACCGATTACCTTTCAACTTTTCAGTCAATGGCGCCACTTTCAAACTTCCTCTAATATACTCATTTCTCATTTTTACCATTCTCGTCACACCACACATCCATCTCAACATTCTCATCTCCGCTACATGCAATCTTTTTTCATCCTTCTTTTTCACAGCCCAACATTCTGATCCATACAGTATGACAGGTCTTATTACAGACTTGTAAATTTTACCCTTCAAATTGAGGGGCATGCGTAGGTCACAAGTTGTTCCCGTGACCTGTCGCCATTTCATCCATCCTGCGTTGATCCGACGTGTTACGTCTCGGTCTACCTCACCATCCCCTTGGACGAGTGACCCGAGGTACCGAAAGTCGGAACAGATTGGTATGGGCGTTACGGCGAGAGCTAAAGCTGTGCCTTTAGCTCTCGCCGGTTGGAGAGACCGCCGAAATCGCAGAACAAGTACTCCGTTTTGGTTCTACTTAATTTCAGGCCATTCACTGAGAAATTACAAAAGACAAAATATCGATACCTAGATCGAGTAATATAAGTCGTAAAGTTACAAGTCAAACTAAAAGCATTTATTTCAATTAAACTATTCACAGGCACTGTTGTGTCGTCATGGTCAGTCAGTCAGAAAAACGAAAAGAAAGATGAAACTAATCGCACGTTCCAAAGCGTAGATATCTATATCCACGGACATTCTTTTATATTAATAAATAGTTAAAAATGGTAATGGGCGTTGTCAATGCACAAACATCAGAAGTAATAAGATATAATAACAAAAAATGATACATGCAATAACCAAATAATTTACAAATAAATATCAAATATTATACATAATTGAATCAGGAGAATGAAAAAAATCAACGGAAAAGGTGATGCTCCTTAACCATTTCATCAACTCAATATTAGCGTGACAGTCTGATTACACACCTCTTAAAAACATTTTTTTGCATCAATGTCAAAATATTACTAAAGCAATTTCCAGAAAGTAATCCCTATAGAGCCTACCCGAGTAATATTTGCATAACACTAAATTTCTTGCGACAAAATGATCCGCATTCGTTTGCACTAGTGATAAGATTCCACAAACGATTTCCTTCAGACATGGTTACCATACAAACTGCTTCTGTGATACTTTGAACGTTTTGTAATGACGCGTGAAAGTCACAAAATGCAGAATATAACAGAAGATGAACGGATAGAAAATCTTGAATTTAATACGTAATTTTAAACATAAGAGAAAATTTTTATTTATTCAGCTGCGATTAATTTGATTAGAATAATGAGCATGCCCAATGGCAGAAAAAATAAATCCTATTGTGAGCATGCCCGGTGGCCGAAGAGAAAAAGTCTAATTATGAGCCCGGCGGCAGAAAAAAATCCTATTATGAGCATGCCCAGCAGAAAAGAAAAGTCCCATTTTCGTACAAGAAGGACTAAAATTCTCAATAAAAAGTTTCTTGAGACAAATCATGTGGGTCATATTTAAAAACTATGACTAGTGGATCTTCTGCAACTAATTTGTCAAACGGCCCGCGCTCGCGAGTGTAGAGCACGATTGCGGTAGCGTTTAGTGTTCTAATCTCAATACGTTCCACCTGCGTGGCGTTCACGCGAGGCGTGGCGGTAAGTTGGCGGAGATGCCGCGGATAACGTGCGCGGGTTGAAGGAATACACTTAAAGTTTTGTCATGAATGTATTTGAGTGTTAATGTGGAAATTAAAGTGAACAAAGAACTATGGGAATGTTCGAAAGAGTTATCGCGGTCCTGAAACGCAAAGGGCAGTGAAGTATCATGGGTGGGTTGTAGCTAATCTGTAAAAGTCTGATACTCACTTCACCCAAAAAGGATAAAATATTTGATGGTAACCAACACTGCAATTAAATGTTGATGAAAGAAAACGAATTACGAATTTTATGAAAGATTATACAGAAAGGAGATGACGATTGGGATAACGGTAGATACACTTGTGTGTAAAAAGAAAGCATACTAACGAAGGCATGCTAGTGAATCGTGGTAAGGGCAGGAAGCTGATGGTCTTTATAGATTTTCTTTTCTACTGAGGCAGTTGCAGCAAAAATTTAACTCGAGTTTTCAAACTCACAGGCACATCTCTCCCTCCCCCACCGAGAACACCCCGGGTGCTCCACCCAGAGTGGGAAAGTCATTTGATGATTTCTTACGTAAAAAACAACATACCTCTGCCTAACCCTTCGAGAAATACAGGCGCGATGTTGTATTATTTATAACTTGAAGTTTATTTCTCCAATATCTCCCTAAATCGCGTTAACAATCATGCAGAGAGACGATTCACTTTAGGGAGACTTCCGCGCTGATCTCCCGCGGGCTTTGTGATGCGATACAGAAAGTTTGTAGCTGTTTACTTATACCTACAACGGGGACTAGTCTATTTATTGACAGACATTTATTAATTGTTATTTAGAGTTTGATTCAAACGTAGTCGTTCAAAGACAAATTATGATTGTAGAAGGTACAAAATATATACAACATGAAACAATGAACTGATTAAAAATAACACTCCGCCCCACCCATCCCAATGATGTAGGGGTACAAATCATAGGTATGAGGTACCTAATAACTAGTCAGAAACAAATATTGACTATAGTAGAGTGTAACCTGATCATAAAGTACAAAATAAAAAGGTTCCTTACATTCAATCTGGTTATAGAAGTGAAAGCCATGTTACAAAACATATCTAGGTAGAACATACCAACTACTATAGTTCTATTAGAGACTTAATGAAACTGCCAGCTCAGCGCTGTCACAGAACTAAGTCGCCAATATTGAACTTACCCAACACTCATACTTACGTCATACTTTCCTTCCTACAAAGTTTCTAAATGAAATCTCTACGTAAGTTGGACTAGTCTGAAGATATCGCCATAAAAAAACAAGTATTCGATAGAATTACTTTGACATGTTCAAGATAAAAGTTTCTTAAAGAAAAAAAAACAGCTTCGTCAAAGGATGACGTCATTTGAACATTGAGTGGACGGCGGCTACGCGTTGCTACAAGCTTGTTGCGCGTAGCACTGCTACGAAGTCTTCGTGCTACGAGCCCCGCCATTATTATTATTCAGAAGTCTTTTGTCAATCTACACTAATATAATAAAGAGGTCAAGTTTGTTTTTTTTTGGTTTTCATGTTTTTTTGTTTGTAGGAGGTAATCTCTGAAAGTACTGATCCATTGCTAAAATTTTTCACCGATAGAAAGCTGCTTTATTCCTGAGTGACATAGGCTATATTTTATGAACGCGGACGAAGCCACGGGCAAAATCTATTATTCTATAGATATAAATCGCTCAGCACTATCTGTCTGTAACTAAGTGTCATATGTCGAAGTAATAAGGTTCACAAATCAAAGGTCTCACTCACCGCTCTGTGACTATACGTCTTATAACAGTACATTAAAGAGCAATGGAATTCTGGCGCGAGGAAGCGAACTGCGCCAGGCAAAGTTGGGGTAAAATAAGGTCAATTAATTCATTTTTGATCAGTGTTTTATATTTTACAATCAATTAAGAACGGTTTTTAAACTATCGATAGACAGGTTCAAAGCCCACTGGGGCCATGGGTTGTGTGTGTCAAAAGTGTACCCGGGACCTGGAACGAAGGCAAAAAAAGGAACAGGAGTGGGTTTTAGTCAGTAATGTATGTCATAATTCAAGTCTGAAGTTCAGTCAAAAGTTGTAGTCAATAAGTGCTTCTATTATTATAAATTACTCTAAAATCTTTTTCAATATTCTTGAGAATGAAACTCCTGAACATTAACAAAGATGTAATTCAGTATAGGCCAAACTCACACAGGTCTAATTGTTATGGCAATTTTATAGTTTCTGTATCTTGTCTTATCACACATTATGAGCAAATGCAAAATCCATCCACATTCAAGTACAACAGGAAGCTAAGCAGAAACGCTCAGACATACCGGTAATGTCTGTAGTTGTCGCAAGTACTCGTGTGTGCTCGCCCCGACGGCGACGGCAGATGAGTCGTCGCTAAGCGGGACAAGCACAGCACATATTTGAGTCGTGTCGAAGGAATACGCGAGCAAGTGATCGATTCGTATTGAATTGAATGAATAAACTATAAACCAAAAAAATCTATCCACATAGTACCTGGTTAATACTTGTATCTAAGTATCACAATAATATGTGCTATAATAAATTAGTTTACATGATACATAACAGTATTAAAGTAAAGCCCAGTGCCACAATAAATCTTATATGAGACTGTTGTTCGAGTTACGTTCTACACTCGTTGTGTATCGTACGCCGCCATTCATTACAACAATTAGTGCGAGGTGTATCATTAGCGACAGAGTTACTCACGTGTCTGCGGACGCTCCTGTCTCACGCGACGGAGTTGTGTTGGACGCTTCACATTGCGCCACAGCATGAGCTTTATTTGTCCAAGAGCACAACACTTTTGTTGGATATCTGCAACAACACAAAAGGATAATGTTACTTAACAGCATTTTATTTACAGTTTTTACACTTTAGTTAGTCTACTAAAATGATTATGTTTCATACAAATATAGGTACAAAAAAAATAAAAGGTCTTCGTGACACGGAAATCATCAAATAACTCTTGCTCAGGGTGGTGCGAGAGGGAATGTCAAACTTTTACTAACTATAATCCACCCATGTTCTTTCAATGGATACGGCAGTACTTCGGCCAGGCAGAACATATCTCCATTGTCTGCTCCACCATGTCTTTCGGGCATGCCACTATCTGGATTGCGACAGTCGATGTCTCCATACCACTAAGAGACCCCGCTGGAACTCCATTCGACCCGGCGTTTCACCACCCCTCATTCCCAACTCCATTGGTAAATATACGCAAGTGTACTCGTAGTATAATATTTCCCATACAGCGGTGCTATAGCTAAGATTGTCGAGAGCACCTCTTGACATTGCGAACTCTGTACTCTGCTACGAAGATAATGAGATTTATTTTAAATTATGTTTATTTTGATTACATAACTATATGGGGTTTTTGTAACTTTCAAAAAATGTGGCCGTATTCAAATACGCATTAACATTTCCATAGAAGCGTCTACTTATAAACCCAAATTCTCATTAAAAGTTTATAATCTTTTTCATTGAAGCGATTTAACTAGTCTGCAGACAACACCTGTGTGTTGTTTCAGACATATTAAGTGGAAAGATCCATCTAACGATGTTCCGCCAAATGTAACGTAATCAAATCACTTGACGAATGCTGTGCGCCTGGTGTGAAATTAAATACGCACCGCACTGCACACACAATACATACATCGTATAGTACGAGTAGTATGTATGTATATGTGTATATGATAGACTCAGGTCGCCGATATAAACGATTTGAATGAATGAAATGAGAATGAATTGAGGGCGTTCTAGTCTATTGAATTGAATGATAGTTTTATTATGTACGAGTATGTACAAACATTGCCATCGAAATGTGACCTCAATGAATATACAAGGCTAACTATAGAATATAGGTACAATGATCTGCACTACTATACATTATTATTGATGATATCCTTTAATAATTCGAATTACATGCGTGATGTGTCGGTCTCAACGATCTTACACATGATTCTATTAAAACTCTTGATTAGTTGATCCTATTTTTCTGTGCGAATGCATTAACTCTTTTCATTAACTCTTTTGCCTTTGGATGAAGCGAAAGGAGGTATCTTATTTTTACAGATTAACACCCACCTGTGTTCTTATATTCCATTGTATTTGGGTTGCATTATTCTCCTTTTAATCCTTCACAAATAGTTTTGCAAATACTTACGAGGAATTCATATAAAGAAAACAATGTTACAACATAATATTGAGAAAAGTTATGAAATTACAAGTAAAACGCAATAACTCTTATCTGCATCAAGTTGTTTCAAATCATCTACTACATAAGCTAAACATTCGACCAACTAGACTGGAATGCTAAGTATTCAATTTCCCGGTGTTAGCGTTTAACTACAGTCAACAGCAGTGAAGCCTACCTGCAGGCTGAGAGCTAGCGCAGTTGATCCATTTGAAATTGAACTTGAAGTCTTGATGCTAACTAGACGAAAACTAACCCAAGGAGACATATTACCCAGATAAAACGAAGTGCCCTTGCCTTAATCCGGGTAATTACCTACTTGGGGCTAAATTTAATCCATTCAGCAGTTGATTAATTAAAAACACGTATATGACACCGCTGTTGGACAAACGCTTTCCCCAAGTGCCGCTATAACGACTAGTCTTGTGTGTCTCGCATTTATCGGATTCCTGCGACCCACACTAGGTCATCGGACCACCTTGTGGGAGGCCTTCCGGCGCTGCGTCTCCCGGTAAGTGGTCGCCACTCCAGAACCTTTTACCCCCATACGTTTTGCGAGCAATGTGTCTTTCTCATTGTCATTTAAGTTTAACAGTGGACGTCTTTCAGCTGAAATGATAATAATATGATCCCAGTAGAATAGGATACGAAGTCACATAGTTTACCTTTTATTTTTATAAACCCCGCGCTGAGCTCATCCCGATAGTTTCTGTGACAATACTCGATTGCCAATCACAATTTGTTGGAGCCGACACTTCGGAGCCGATCTACTAAACGTTTGCAGATTTAACTATTTGATCCTCCATCCTCTTTTATGGTTTTTTTTTAAATAATTACGTGTAATATTTAATAAATCATTTTATGTCTATATTTTGAATTCTTTTTTTTACTGTTATATTTTCATGTTTTCACATAACAGATGCGACAATTTGTAATCGAGATACTTGTAATATATATTATATTATTTAAAAGAGTGTCCATGAAGTTTCCCTCACATTCTTCGAGAGAGATCCAAGGTATAGAAAGTGCAATAAGCATTTGTTTCCGACTGATAGTCTTCTTGACAATTCGAAAGTGCCTGATATTGATTCATTTAAAATAAATGATTTCATTGATTGGTTGACACAACGTAACCTTTAATTTTTACCAAAATATTTCACAATACACATGATCAGCGGCGGTTTTGTAAAAGCCACTTTGAAATTACTCGAAGAAAAGATTTTCCATTACTTATTTTTTTTTTCATATCTACTAGATACTCCGATCCATACATTCTTAACTTTCATTTCAAGATTTTACGGTGCGCGACTTAACGTCCCATTGACTACTAACACCGAAAGATTTTTCAGTAAATAAAATAACATAAGAACATTTTCTCTCGGTTATAAAACCTAACATATTGACTTGAGCCACATTTATGATATTCTCTCGATTTTTTACATGACAGTTTTACGAGCGTCCCTGGAAGTGAAGCCTCTATATTAAATCTTTTATTTTGCGTATCGAGCGAAGTGGATGATTTTTTTTTTATTTATTATTATTGATCTACACTAATATTGTAAAGAGGTAAAGTTTGTTTTTATGTTTTTGTTTGTTGGAGGTAATCTCTGAAAATACTGGTCTGGTTGCTAATTTTTTTCACCAATGGAAAGCTGCTTTATTCCTGAGTGACATAAGCAATATTTTATTTATGCGGGTGAAGCCGAGGACAAAGCCAGTTATTGACAAGAGCGTGTTAGAGTACTGTATCACCAAATGTTAAGCGATAATGTGGTCGATGGCAGTCTATCATTGGTAGCACAGTCAACCGCACATTAGTGGTAACAATTTAACTTTAATTGACCCAGCGTAGTACAGATTTTCAATAGATTGAGAGGCCCGTTTGTACTGGTATTGTTGTCACTAACATGTGGCCTACTGTACGTATGCTACTGGCGAAGCTCCAGCAACTTATTTTCTCTAGTTTTATGTTTGTTTTCCAATATATTGCAGACGATAGCCGAAGGTTTACGACCGCCATCCGTATAGCGTTCCAATCAACAATAGGTACACCCGTCTGGTTTTTCTTGTCTAGTATTATCCCTCCCTAGAGATAAATACAAACAAGCATCAATCATTCATGCAGCAATTAAGTTAACTGACAATAAGTACGAGTACTTATTCATCATCAACATCATCATTTGAGGCTAAAGACGTCCACTGCTGGACATTGGTCTCCCCCAAATATCACTTTAATGTCGGGTAACCTCGTGTTTCACAAAAAAAAAAGTATATTCGATAAAAGGAACCTCATTTCAGAAGACAAATAAAGAAGGTTTGATAGTTGTCATTAGATTTGTCGAGAACAGACTACTGGTTCAGGTTCGGGCTAAGCGTTCGCCTCATCGTTTATACCACGTTCATCGAAGGATTGGAACAATTTGCCTGCTGCGGTCTTCCCGTCCGTTGTGTGTAGGAGTGTTCAAGGCTGGAGAGAATAAGCTTTAATTAACTAGTGCAATAATTCACTGTCAACAATAAATTATATCACGGTATACCATTTAAAAATAAACTGTCGTTTAATACGACCTTAGATGTCGTCCAACTACGTCTGTAGTTGGACGACGTCTAAGGTCGTCTCTGCTACAATCTAATATCTGTGAAAATATTTTTTTTTCTCAAAGTCACAGCACGCATGGATACATTTTTAATAATAATATTCCACAACTACCACACCACGCCGTTTAAAGCTAAGCAGAGCTTGTGTTATGAGTACTAGACAACTATACATTATTTCTAAATACATACGTCATATATGTATATTATAGATAAATTATACCCAAACACAGAACAAATGATTGTGCTCATCATACAAACATTTATCTTGGGTGGAAATCAAACCCACGATCTCTGGCATAGCAGTCAGGGCCACTTATCACTAGACCAACAGGCCAGTCAAGCAGCAAGCTTTTCGCTCAAGTTTTGCATGCAATAGACTTACTACAGAACTACGTAGATGGCACTAAGTAGATGTATTACTTATTTTAATATCACACAATAATTTCATTAATTTAATAATTAATTAAATCCTACTAAGATACAGGTCAGTTTTATGAGGAGAGCAGACAATAATGAGCGTGATGTTGCGGTGGGACACCGCGTGGTCGCAGTTCGCTGTGACTTATTGCTCGGTAACTTGTGCTGATTGCGATCCACACAGCACCGCTCGCACCCCTGGGAGCTCACAAATGACAATAAACTGGCCTGCTTTAACAAACGTATGTATGTATAGTAATTGAATTACTATTTATTTATGAACTAGCTTCTACCAGCAGCTTTGCCCGAGTGAAAGTAGGTCACTCTATACAAACCTTAGCCCCTCCCATGTCAACCCTTTAGGGGCCGAATTTCAGAAAATCCTCTCTTAGTGCTCGCCTTCGTCATAAAAGAAAATCTTGTGAAAAAAAATATGTTCAGAGTCTCAGTATTTTTGGCCGTTCGTTGATGTATATATCAGTCAGTTAGTTTCTTCTTTTAGATTAAAATAAAATATTGATTATCTCTTGACCGACGGTTGTGCTTTAATAAGATAGATTTCTACACCATTGAAATTCTTATCGATCATTTGTATCGATAAGCCGAACCGCAGAAAATGATGAATGAAGGAAAGCTTCCAAAAACCGTGTTAAAATATAAACTACTTTGTTTTTTTCGTAGTCACAAGTGCAATAGTCGATTACGAGACGACAGTTAATACTACTGACAGTGATCGAGGATACTAAATGTTTTTCTTGCCCCGGTTCACCTTTTTTTTTTATGGTGGGAAAAAATCATCCAATGACAACCCCCGCTCTTGGGCGGAGCGGGAGATAGTGTCTGACTCTTACTGACTAAAAGACCCACCCCGTTCCTTCTAGCCTTCATACCGGGGCTCGAGCTCCCTTTCGGATAACCCTGGCCCCAGTAGGCTTCGACCGGGCTGGGTCCCTGCTGTTGCTGACAACTCCTTGAGCCCCGGTTCACTTTGTGTCGCAATAATATCAGGCGTAGCGCTACGCCGTAGCTGCGTGCTACGCCGTAGCTGCGTGCTACGCCGTAGCAGTGTGCTACGGGATTGTCATGCGTAAAAATGAAGTAGTGTTAAGAGTGTTGTAAATGTCTAAAATTATTTAAAAACTTTAGATATAATATTATAAGGTTGTACCTACAGTGACAGATTATCAAAAAATAGGTAAACTAGTTGCATGCATTCACCAACCGGAACTAAATATTGCAAACTGGCGTGTAAACTGCTTGCATAGGTTTTCAACTCGAAGAAATTGTTTTATATATTATTAACTAATTTTATTGACTTTAAAAAAGGAGAAGGTTCTCAATTAGACTGTTTATTTTTTTGTATAACTTCAGCGACATCTTCGCCCAGTATTAATTAATTTTGATTCCTGTCTCGAATTATTTGGTGTAACAGTACACAAAGAGAAATAAAAAGCGGCGCGCGGCGCTCTCAGGACGCGGTAATTAATGGCAGCCTCACGCTCTGGTGATTTGTTCTTATTTATGTGCAGCCAAGGTTCTATAATGACACGGAAATGATAAATAGACATTGACTTCACATGTACTCCGACTTAAACAACAAAATTATATAACTTTCGATCAGTGAGGAGCAAGATCATTCTATTCTATGGTCTAGTCAAGTCAGTCTGTTCGCTCGGTGCTGTTCCTCTTCTCTGTGTGCTAATTGCTTCTCACATAATATTTGGAATATCTTTCTTTTTTCATACAAAAGTATTGGTTTCTATAGTTTGGATTAGATTGTATTTCTTAAACATTGCGAAGGTCGCAGTAAACTGTTACGATTTATAGTTAGCATTTTCTACGACCTATTTGCAAGTAATCCTGGAGGTATTCGGTCACATCGCGAAAAATATGGATATAACTTAGAACAACTAATAGTTACGAATAAAATTGACAGCGACTATCCGAATGGCTGCAGTCTCCTCAGATGGTCAGATCAAATTCGCTGATCCCTGGACACAACTCTCCGTTTTTTTTATTTCAGATGGCGAACCACCGTCAAGATAATAACTTCACGTCGCATCGGGAAAAAAGTCCTGGTGATGGCAACGATTGACATGGCTAAAATGCTTGTTTCAAAAAAAACATCATCATCATTTTACAACATAATTATTGGTATAAAGGTAGTCGCGCCAACAACAAACTTACTAGAAGGAAGGATGTATGAATAATAATTATAATTTGTTCTTTTGATCTTTTTATAAAAGAAAAATACTGTCATGGATTATTGTTTCACAAAAAAGCTTACATTAGAAAAAAATATGCAAATAGATTAAGGCCCGTGCCTCACTGGAACGCCGTGGCGGCGCTGTCAGTTTGCGCAATCAAGAAAATACATGCAGCTCTATATGGTATGTACCTCACAGGGCCACTGTTGCTCACGCAGCTAATCCATAAATTTTTTGGCGTTATAACCTGCGCTACATTGCCATGGTAAGTGAGGCACGGTCCTAAAGGTGCCAAGTATTATAAAGCAGTGAAAAAGGAAATTTATAAATATTTTCATCGAGTAAAAATCCTTGACAATAGACATGATGTTCCCAATAACACATTATACAAGGTGTAAGTGACAACCCTCCACAAACTTTAAGGGCTTGCTCAGTAGACGAAACTGAACAACCTTCCACAAAAATTTTTTTCAGGAAACGAATAAGAGGCTTTACGAATAAGATCGACCGCTGTATCTCTTTATTTGCTCGTGGCGACACGGGTCACATATTATATTTAAACTAAATAGTTTGTTCACTCACTATTTTAAGATCTATTGACGTGTCAAGAGTATTGTTTGCATAACGGAGCCATACAACAGCGATGTAACTGAACCTGTAACTTGTTACGCTTCTCACAACTCGGCGTTCTGTTGCGCACGAGAGCTATTAATATCGCGTCAAGTTTAAGTAAGTCAACGTTATCATCACAATTACTACACTTACTATGCTTCAGTTACAAAGTGTTGCATGTTGAGCCGCGGTTTTTTAATTTGTAATCTTGATTTAATAAAAGAACCGGGAATAATAAATAAAGTAAGTGTGCCAAAGTCCATATTTTCTTCAGTTCCTTTTTCAGGCGTATTGTTTATCATCAGGGTTTAAAAAAAAAGATGCGGTCGTTTATGTCGCAAAAAGCTTATATTTCGACCCTTTCAAGAGAATCAAAATTCATAGAGTATTTTCCGATAACCTGGAATATAGCATGAAGAAAAGTATCTCAGCATAATTATAGGAAAGAATCTGAAAACTGTAATTTTGTAGTTACGTCACAATTTTTTTTTTTTTGGGATTCGGAAATATCTTCGAGTTACGAAGAACAATTCGGGATTTGAACTGTTTTTATATGTAAGTTTGTACGAAACCCTTAGTGCGCGAGTCCGACTCAGACTCACCCGGTTTATTTTTAACCGACTTCCAAAAAAAAGGATAAAAAAAGGAAAGGGTGGTTCTCAGTACGGTTGTATTTTTTTTTTTAGTTTGTTATCTCAGAACTCCGTCGTTTATGGACCGATTTGCAAAATTTATTTTTCCCGTTGTGACTGTCTGTCACTTACTCCAAATTAATAACAAAATATTATATTTTATTTTAAACACCACGGCACTTTAAACACGTGGCGCTGAACGAAGGGACATAAATTGCCTTTTTAATGTGAAAGGAACAATTACAAAAAAGGAAATATTTTAGCACAATAGTAAAGAAATGGATGCAATTTCTAAAGATGGAACATGTGCACGCTGGCCGCGCCGTTAGACAAAGACGACCCAAACCTTTTAGAAACTATACAAAAACAAAGATATAAAAAATTAGTTAGCAAAGCGTGGGAATGGATAAGGGATACTGAGACGTAAGGCGAGAGGAGGACGGGGTTGACTCGGCAGGATAGGGGACTTCGCGTGAGACCGTGGTAGGGGACAGACGTCCAGAGACTTAGCGTCAGGGCCGAGTAGGGAACACACGTCGAAGAGACTTGGCTTCAGGGCCCGAGAAAGGACACGTTCAGCGAAGCCATCTGACTCGGTATATCGTAGAGCAACGTCCCGTTGTAATTCTTAGGAGTGCCAGTATTGTAATACAGTATTAGATATAGGTGGACTGAGTCCAGTTTAGGCTTCTCAAATATTTATAGTACAGGTCTGTGCGTGTGAGTCAGAGTACGAATAGATGGGCGTTGATTGTGATCTAGTGAGTAGTGTGTAAGTACGCGAGTGAATCTCAGCAGCTGTGTTGAAGACTGAATGGGTGAGTGTTGTGTGTTTTATCCTTCCTTATTCCATCCTATGACAAGGTAACCTGAGCTTGCGGTTGGTGTTAGGGACTCGGAGAAGGCCTTCCTTTGGAGTGAGCATGACATTGACTTTCCTTCGAGAGGACTTGACACTTCCAGCCATACTTGGCGCAACCATGACTGAAGCACTGCCAATTGAAGGTTGAACCGAATAAACATTCGCTACATGCTAAGGCTAGTTTGAGTCACACTGAGATCACGAGCCACCAAACGTTAGCGACGGCTATCTCCCCCTAAGAACTGACTGACAGTAGAGTGATTTACGTTGCTCTTGTTACATGCACACTTCCAGGGAGCGGGGGTAGGCTTCACCAAGTACCCCAAACTGCATTGATAGTCGTTCTATGGAACGCTAGGGAACGTATCTCGTTAAAACACACCGGTCTTCGGGCCTCTTACTGATACAAAAAAAATAATATTTAGCGAGACACGTAATTTGGACTCATCTCTGGAAACTCCGCAGCTAGACGTAGCTCGGAGACACGTAGGTTATGATGTCCTCACCTTTGGGTAGAGTAAGGAAGTGAGAAGTGTCGATTTATTGAAAACCACTTCGGCGTCTAGCAAGGCGACTGTAAACAGTTCTGCGACCGACTGACGATGCGTCACGCTTGTTTAAGTTTTGAATTGTCTTAGTGATGAGTGAGTAGGCCGTTATAAGGAGTCAATTGTAGAAGAAGTGTGTCTTATCCAATAGCAGAGGCCTCACAACCCTTTGCCGTAGGATTGGTCAGGACACGCACGAGCGAAACGGATTAAAGTAGTTTCTAAAATAATTTAACTTGCAAATACAAGCGTCACGTGTCATATACCCTTTTGCAGCCCTCTCAGTCTCATAATATTCATAACTAAAAAGAAAAGTAGATTATCCTTCCTTACCCCTTGGATTTCCAACCCTATTTGATTTTAACTTTGTTTCTCAATTCCCCACCTAATCCCCTAGCTTTCTAAGTCGGGAGAAGGTGACATATTCCTTGGAAATCCATTACTGTCGGTAGGAGCTGTCCAGGTCTCTGGTTGAAAGCTATAAGGACGAGCGGAGCGGGGGCTCGTCCTCTCCCCCCCCCTAAGGGGGAGCCGACCTTCATACCTTCATGTAGGGAAATTCAGGAAAAGTGAAAATTTTATCAGCCTAGGGTCTTATTGGAACAGTCACACCGTCACATGATATGCTTCCAGATTGGTTCCATTTTTTTCAAAATCCATTTCTAATGATGGGATCCATGAGGAATCGAGAGAACTCGTCAAATATTATAGGCAAGCATATAGTTATTTTGGTATTATCATTGAGGGCTTATGCATTTACAGTCAAAAAGTGACATTTGATGAAGTGGAACTGGTGAAAAAGACCAGAAATGGCCAACGAGAACTTCATACTCAAACAGATATCACAATGAACATAGTTAAGTGACTATGACAATACAAATAAATGAATAGTTCTGAATAGATATGTTGAAAATGGTATCATCGAAGTGATCTGATGATGATGATGATGATGGAGCTGGAAGATAGGCACCGGAACTCCGTAATTAATCATGGTTTTCTTATTTTTTTTTTGGGCTTATCAGAATTGTCATGAGATGCACTTTGGCTATAAGGTAGATACGATTGAACTGATCTGATGATGATGATGATGGAGCCGGAAGATAGGCACTCGAACTACGTAATTAATCAATGTATCCTAGCCGTGTTTGGGCTTATTACAGTTGTCATGAGATGCACTTTTGCTATAAGGTACTCTCAAACTGATCTGATGATGATGATGGAGCCGGAAGATAGGCACCGGAACTCCGTAATTAATCAATGTATCCTAGCCGTATTTGGGCTTATTAGAATTGTCATGAGATGCACTTTGGCTATAAGGTACTATCAAACTGATCTGACGATGATGATGGAGCCGGAAGATAGGCACCAGAACTCCGTAATTATTCAATGTATCTTAGCTGTGTTTAGGCTTATTAGATTTGTCATAAGATGCACTTTGGCTATAAGGTACTATCGAACTGATCTGATGATGGAGACGGAAGGTGGAAGGTGAACACGGAAACTTGATAATAAAACTTTGTATCCTACCAGGGCTTGGGTTGATTGGAATTTTCATGAGAAAAAGGTAGTCTGGCTACAAGTGTATCGCAACTAAAAAGTGCGAAATCTCTCACGTTGGCTACTAGCTCACCTAAGAATCTGTCGGGTCGTTGAGCTCTGAGATTATTGTTCACTCACAGGAAATTCATGCTTAGTGACCGTTAAAGATCATATCTTCGAGCATTCACAATACTATTGTACCGAGGGACCTTCTCACACCTAATGAGCAATAGGGTATGTCATTTTCTTTTATTGACCTTCCTTAAGGACCTTCGAAACCTCTCTCTAATGAAAAGTTAATTAAATGAGGGTATTCAAGAAAATTCACAGCGCCACTTAGCCGAAAGGTCTACTATTTTTTGACGAGTTGTACTTTTTCGCTGACGTTGATGTCTAACTAATTTTATCATAAGCTGACGACTCAATGCTGCCACCTGGTGAACGTCATTTAGAAAACCCTCATTCTGGAGAAACAGATAGGTTTTCAATTATTTTAGCTGATCTAAAACAGCTAATAAAATTTTCCAGGAGTCAAACAATAGATTTATTTCTTATCATCTATAACCGATATTTTCTACCATCCATCAATTTAATAGCCGAAGTAAGGGCTCCTCATCCGCGAATAACGAGGGTACAGTGAGCTGAACGTTTAGTATCGACCGACGATAAACTGCCGCTCAACAAGTACCCTGTGACGTTACGGAGCTCCAACACATTCAAATGAACTGAATCAAACAGCTTATGAAATATTTTATGACGACTATAAAAGTGTTCTTAATGCGAGCCTAATTCAATGAAATCGTGAGATGAAGGATCCTGGAGTCAAGTCATGAGATCATAGGATAGAATCAACAATTACTTTTTCATACTAAGATGGGCAGTTTATCCACCTACTACATGCACAACGAATTCAAAGAATACACACTTTTATTGTGCGTTCAGCTAATGAGTAGAATTGCTTGCTGAATTTGTGTTTCTTGATAAAACCAGGAGATCTATTAAAGAGTAAATAAATTACTTTTAGGTAAACATGAACAGTTGTCGACCACATTATCATCGACGCGCTGAGTTGAGATACATAAAATTATGGATCTCCTCTGGATCTGCCCTTGGCTGGAACGTTAGTGTGGCTGTAAACAAACTCGTAAATATGGAGGTTAGCGTCACACATTGTCGCCGAAATGTTACTTCAAAATGAACATGACCTAATTTATTTAGTTGTAAAGTTGTACTTACTTAAGTGTAGCTACATGAAATTTCTACAAGATAATACGTGACATTATTTTATCCAAATCACTACTTGAAATATTCACTTTCCATACATAAGCATAAGAAGTATAATCAGCCTTATATTTTTTTCATTGCTGGGACTTAGGCCTCCTCTCTAGGAGAGGGAATGGGCCGTAATCTAACACACAGGCCCAGTGCTGGTTGGTGGAGGTCTCATGTCTCCGAATTTCTCATATTTTTTTTTACAAAAAAAAAAAATGGTTATAAAAAAATCACACAAAGTAATGGGCTTAGCTGGTTTCGTATCTGTAACCTTCGACTCGTAAGTCGGGGCCGTTACAACTGGGCTCTTTTTTCCATACATCTACTTCCCATACACCTGCATTCAATAACAGTCTCGTCTTTAAATAAAACTTCATAATATGCTAATGAAAAAAATTGCAAGGTTATATTAAAAATTCTCTGTTTAACATCTGCTTTATTCGCTTCATTATATTGAAAATTCTCTCATGAAAGTTTTGAAAGGATGTTCAATATTATGTGTGGTTTTATGAGACACAATGATGGTGATCTGCTTTAGCAACTATTTATATTGAACAAAAGTTATTGTTATTGTAATACAAGACTGATGAATCTCAGACAGACAAACTATATACACTTTGGGACAGCATAGATTATATCAAAGCAGTAGTCTCAAACGTATCCTTGTCCCTATTCCTAACCGCAATCACGTATATCAGCAACCGCGAGGAGCTCTCGGCTAGCATAGTAGCCACTAGCCGCGAAGTTAACGCTTGCTGTGTTCAGAGTGTGTGTCAGTATCTTAACATACCGATATTTTGCCGTTAGTGTCGGCTGTCAATTTTAAACTTTTGACAGTCGTTACGGTTAGTCAGTATTTGGAAATCCTGACACCACGACTTGCCTAGGAGTATCGTGTTACCCAGTTACTGGGTTGAGGATGTCAGACATGCAGTCCGCTCCCGTACTGGTATCCAGCTGGATCGACTGGAAGCTGACCGAAACTAAGTTAAGAAAAGGCAGGCACATTGATCACCTATCACGTTAAAACTTCTATTAGTTTTACGTTAGCATGTTACACAGATTTCATCATCATGTCGACGAACATATTAATTATTAAAAAGAGATTCTTGTGCCTAATATGCAGGTATTCGTTCCCCTATCGAATGCCTATCTTCACACCCTCGAATAACTGCGGTGGGTCGCTAAATACCTATATACGGACGTACGGGAGATACTTGTAGGTATATAGCGACATGCCATATCCTTCGACCCAAGATGCCCGAATGCCTGAGAGTTACGAAGATTTGCTGCGCTCTTACTGTATAGTTGAAGATAATTTTACTTTGGTTTAACGTCTCCGTGAAGCAGAGTTTATGTTCTGCGAGAGTTTAAAGTTAAAAGTATACGGCGAGATGTCGTCTTATGATAATTTATGAGGTGAGTTAGATTAAGTTTTAGTGTAATGCGAAGAGTTTTTGAATGACTTTATGTAACTTATATTTTATTTTTGTTTTTCTTCTTGGTCTTACTTTATTACAATCTTATGTCAACACGAAATGAGACTTTAAGCCTCTACCAGATGTAAAAGATATAACGGTTCTTGTATTGTACTGCTTATTGGAATATTTTACGGCTTATCAACATAGCTTCACGCACATATTCGCACTACACAGCCGCTACCGTCGACCGCCAGATAGCAACTGACAGGTGTCAAATAACCACGTCACTATGTTTGAGATGACCCACGTAGCCAATACGCGACAGGTAACCAGTCAAAGTGAAACTTAAAAAAAAACCCTATCATCATCAGTGCTATTTTAAGAGTGTGTTTACTATGTTCCCCCAACCCGCTGCAGGTCACGTCTTCTGTCCGAAGCATTGCGCGTCTAGTGAATGTAGTGCGGTGAATACTGGATGAGGAATGATTGAACCACGCTCACTAGACCTGTGTGGAGATGCTTCTAAATGTATACGAAGGTCTGAAAAGCTGGTTATGTATTTCTTAAAAGTTTTTTTGGTGTTTAGACATAGCTGAATTTGTTGTTTTTTTTTTTACTTAAAAAATGTTTTTCTACTTTTAAAATACATAATATGTGTAGCAGTCAGTGAAGTTCAAACAGAAAAAAACAAATTCATACACGACAGGCCAGTGTTGTTTTTAAGGTTCGTGAATGTATTGTATATGTGCGTTTTTTATTCCACCTTAATGTAAATAAATTAAACAGAAATAACGTATTATAATATGTTTTGATCATATTTATTAGACCTTGTAAAAATAATGACTGGTACTACACCCGGCAATTGATGAATTATGTTTTCGGCTCTGGTCCTGATATTTTGTCGAAAAGGCGTCCCATATCACATTCTAACGTCTTTGCCACGATAAAAACTCGCAGAACATTCACGGTTTGCGTTTGAAGAACTAGCCGATCCAGATATCCAATACTCTACCAGCGAACGATTTCTATCCGATAACGTAGACAGTAGAATGTCATCATCAAACTCGGACTTTGAAATATTTTACTTTGTGTCACTAAGATTACGACGCTTATTCAAGCGACCTTCGTCATCAGACATCTCCCAGTCAGACAAACCAGAATCAGAGTCAGACTTGTAAATTCTAAAGAATACGCTGCCGTTCCGTATTTTCTCGATCCATTTTTTACTAAGAACCTACAAAATACACAAATTAAACTATATATCAGCAACTTTACTTGTAAACAACAACAAAAAAACTAATATGAAAGGATGCACACGGATATTAAATAAAATAACATCTATACGAATTGGCGCGAAATATTTACACGAACTGCGGGGTTGGGTCTCACAGACCTTATTCAATTTTGAGATCGTGTAACTCCCACTGCGGCTGTCGCACGTCAAAAGTGTTGCCTGTGATACATAAAAAAACTCATTAGCTCCAGCTATTAAGAAGAACAGCAACGTCGAATGCATATTAATCAAACTAGAAGCGATATAAAATGTGACGGGTCTCACAGACCCAACCCCCATGACGCCGGGTTAATAAGCTCTTAGATAAGGTTTCAAAACTGAGAAATCGTTTAGACGGTACCACATCGACTTTGTACCACACTTGACAACTACTGCAAAGTATTATGTATGTGCCGTCTTAAGGGTCGGTCTTGCACTATCCTTTTCCAGCTAATTTCAATGACTTTCATAATGATATAAACCTAAAATGTGTCTTGACAATTTGTCAGCTGACACACTCCGAGCATTGAAGCGCCGTATGTTCACTGAAGAAGCGTTGTCTTCGTTGCCAACGCATTTAGTATCATTCCTAGCGTTCTCTGTTTAACGCTGGACACATCCTACATGATAAACAGTATGGTTTCACCAAAGGACGTTGTACAACTGACGCGGGTGTTTCCTTACTAAAACACATTTTTAATGCGTGGGAAGAGGCACAAGATGCTATAGGCATCTTCTGCGACCTATCTAAGGCGTTTGATTGTGTAGTTCATGAAACATTGCTTCTGAAACTCAAGCATTACGGACTAGGCAATGCAGCGTTAAGCTTATTAAAATCTTATTTGAATAATAGACAGCAATTAGTGCAAATAAACGGTGTCAATTCGTCGGGATTGAATGTTGAAATGGGGGTGCCCCAAGGTTCAATTTTAGGTCCTTTTTTATTTTTAGTTTATATTAATGATTTACCCAATTTGTTGCAAAATAAACTTAATATGGTGTTGTTTGCTGACGACACTTCTTTGATTTTTAAGATAAATAGAAAGACTAACAATCTTGACAACGAAAATAGCGCCCTATTGCAGGTTCAAAACTGGTTCACTGCTAATAATCTGGTTCTAAATGGGAAAAAAACTAAATGCATAAGATTTTCCTTACCGAATGTCAAAAGTAGTGATTGTGACATTGTATTGAATGATGAAAAACTAGAATTTGTTGATAAAACGATTTTCCTGGGGATTACGCTTGACTCAAGGCTACAATGGGGTCCTCACTTAACATCTCTTGCAGGGCGGCTTAGCTCAGCTGCATATGCTGTTAGAAAAATCCGCCAATTTACGGATAATAATAATAATAATAATAATAATTTTCATAGTGTCATGTCGTACGGTATCTTACTATGGGGACGGGCTGCAGACATCGAGTCAATCTTTATATTACAGAAAAGAGCCATCAGAGCTATTTACAATCTCCGCCGGTGCGATTCTTTAAGGGAACTGTTTAAAGAAATTAACATAATGACGGTACCTTGTCAATATATCTATGAAAACATCATGTATGTTAGAAAAAATCTTCATCTTTTTAACAAAAGAGGCGATAGACATAATTATGTTACAAGAAATAGGGATCAATTAGTTCAACCAGGTTTCAGACTGGCTAAAGTGGCCTTTTCTTTCATGGGGTACTGTTTGAAATGTTATAATAAAATACCACCCCAAATATTAGAACTCAATGAAACGAAATTTAAATCTTGTATTAAACGCACACTATGCAGGCAAGCATATTATAAGTTGGAGGATTATATTCAAGATAAAAATGCTTGGCTCAATGCTGGTCCAGCTCCACTACCACTAGGGCGTACTAATTAGTTGATTAGTTGGAAACTAATATTATTATTTTTTAATTTGAAAGACAATTGCATTGTATAATGTAGAAGCACTTTTTTCAAGTTTGTGAATGTGAAGCACCATGGAGCATTTTTATTAGGTTACAACTTTTTTTTTTGACATTATGAGCATGGCAGTTGAGAGTTTGTCATGCTCACTCAAATGTCTCGCTGTTGGTGGCACGTGTTATTGGGTCGTTCAGTTCCCTTCAAAATGGTTGAGCTGAGTGGGGCTGATGCACGCGTCATGCTCGTGAACGGGTGCCGTCAGATGGGACTGGTCATCTCTTAGCTGCCAGTGGCTTAATTCAGTTTCTATCTTTTAATTATTTTACATTTTTATTTCACTATCGACATTGTGCTCACATGATAGAAGCAACAAGTAATATGTAACCAAGCATTATATGTAACACATAATATAATTTAAAAGAGTGTCCATGGAGTTTCTTGCACGTTCTTCTCCATAGAGACCTACTCTTTGGAACGTGCAATTTAGCTTCACTTTTCTTGGACTGACCGACATTTGACTATTCAAAAGTGCCTGTAAATGGTCTATTTGAAATAAATGATTTGACATGACTTTGACTTGACTCCAGGATCCTGTCGGTGGAGACACACGAGAGGGGCGACGAGCGCGAGAGCACGGGGGATGAATGTCTGTTGTTACTCGCACTTTGAATTACAAAAAAATATGGAAATCCTCCACTTACGTTGCCGACAAGATTTTTTAAAACAAAAAGAGATATTTTTGTTTGTTCTTATTTCTACGTAAAGAAAAAAAAAAAAGCTTTTTATTTATTTCAGAGTTATTTAAAACTCAAAAGAACGGCAATTATCGTCAGCGCCCGGAAAAAAAAAACACTTTACATTTTTTTTCACCCTCTGAGTAAAATACCATTGGAATATTTTGCTATGTATCCTATTAAATAGAATATATAGCAAAAGGATACATAGACAACAAGGATATTACCGTTAAATTTTAACGGTAATATCATTGTTAGCATAAAATTTTTAAGCATAATATTGTTTGGCATAACGTTTTCGCATAACGTTTTTTATCATAATAATAATGTTGCATAATAGTACTTTGGCATAATGCATACGTTAACATAACTATCATTTAGTCTAATATGTTTTGGCTTAAATTGGATTATAAATTTTAAAGGCATAATATTTATCCGTATAATAATCATGAGCCATAAATATAAAAAGTTACAATTGGATGAAGGTAGCCAATAACTTGATCCTTAGGGGTATCCTGTCAGTTCACCAAAAATTGATTTACAAATGTTCAATTGACAACCAACTATTGGCAAAAACTTGGTTCGCTATTTCATCATTATGCAACAACAAGTTTTCCAAACGATTTACTTTGCAAACAAAACACTAAATAAAAATTTGTTTAATAATGTGTCAATTGACAAACAATTCATTTTTTATTCATTTTATCTTATAAAACGACGTTTGAAATATATTACATTTTGTAAATGTTTAATAGGCCTCCCGGAACACAGTATTTTCACTTTGGTTGGTGTATCATCTTGGTTCGGTTAGGTTAAAAATCGCGCCTGGATTAGGTTGTTTGTTTAGAATTAGGCGATGTTTTTGTGGCGACGTATTATTGGTTACTGGGTTAGGTTAGGTTAAGTTAGGTTTATTTATTTTTTTGTAGTAGGAGTGGGAAATCCATCATGAACGCCCAATAATAATCAGTAAGGTGAAATAGTGTCTACAACTTACCATTTGGAGTTATCTTTTAGGATTGATTAGTTTTATTCCAAAGAAAATTATGTATTTTTATCATTATGCATTTATAACATTATGCTTTATAAAATTATGCTTTATTATTATTATGCTAGCAGTATTTATGGCAACAAGCATTATTGCAAAAGTTTTATGCCTAATAATTTTATGCGTAATGATCATTATGCTGAATTTTGTTATGCCAATGTAAATTATATATATATAATAATATAATGTATAATATATAATAATTTATATATAATAATAAATGGCAATATATTTTATGCTAATCATTAGTAAACCCTATTTAACAACGTTGCAAATGGTTTGTTCACGGTTAGAAAATGATACACCATGCTGAACATCTATAAGGTAACGCCGACAGGCTATCATTTACATAACACAAAAGTTATAATCCCTCTCGTGAGAAAGGTTCACATTTCCGAAGTATCTGTGTGGCCTCGCAGTAGGTACCTCACGGTGAGCTTGTCAGTCCGCTGTGACGATCTGACCACACACACGTCGATACAGAAGTCACAGTGTGACGACACAACTTGATCTGTATTCTCCAACATTTTACTGCGAATTCTATTCACAGCTACAGATTATTTTAGTGAGGATCGCAGCGCGGTGCATTTTGACCAAGCAACAGTTTAAAATTGTTGTAAATCATTAATCAATAATATATTTACTATAAATATTGTACGTTGTTATAGTGATAATTCTATAACTATACCAGTCCTGACATTTTGGCATCTGAAACCAAACATTTATGCACATAATATGTTAACCCCATCACGTTGACGGCCAGCTTACCTTTGCTTGCTATCCACAAGCTCGTACCTCCGGCGGGAGCCAGGGCGTGAGGATTATTTCCTCGCCCTTGTCACCGCTTCCTTTACTCGCATTACTGATTCGCGAAAGGAGGTAACTGCTTAACATTCTCTTTCACTCTTTATCATGGCCTGGACCAGGGTCGGAAGCGAGAGGTAGCCGCTGTCGATCTCCTCCATGAGGACATAGCATTGCTCCGCCCAAGCGGGGCACACCGCACAGTACTGACACCAGTTTTGCCACCAAATCTGAAAAAGGAAGGAACCTCTCAAAACAACAAGTCGATCCCATGAGGACCAGCATCAGACGGAAAGTGAAAATGCCGTGACGCCGTTTTCCACTCCCCAAAGAGAGGACTTATCGGCGCAGTTGTAGCGTGCCCAGCGCTGGTTTGTGGCAGTCGCTGTATCTATACCGCCATGAGATCCCGCCGGTGCTCTCACTGTCGACATTTAATATTCGTACTAATATTTTATCAGAACTCGTCACGAGTAGTTCTTCTGTTGTAAGTGCTGTACTCCGCGAGGTCGCGTGGTGTCGGCTACCTGTTGCCTCCACTCATCAAAGAATCACAGCCGGGATACAGACAATATGCCGCGACCGACACTGTTCTATTACATATTAGAGCTGGGCAAAACTTAATGTTTTAGCTATCCAAATGTTTTTTTAAAGATTGAGTGTTATTAGTCTTTCATTCCTTTTAGATTATATTTTGTACTATTCACAATGACTTTGGTTGTATGTATGTAGTATAATATTAAAAATTATCATCTAGGGTGTCAAAAGTTTTTTTTTTTTTTCAATACGTTTATATACAATAAACATATATATAATAAACAAGACATCTAAAACCTTTACAGGTTTATACGACAAAAAGGAGGAAGCAAACTTGTTCACGTATACCCACTTAAATCAAGATGTGATGTCATGCTTAGAGAACTTACACAAATATTTATATGTGGGTTCTGTACACACTAAGCCTTCTCTTTGGAAGTACAGGTTAGATTTTAAATAGGATATTCCTACATAAAACTTGAGTAATACGTTTCTGAACTATATGCAGTGCATATTTAGTGGAACAATTTTGTAAAGTGACTTTTTTCGTGACATTCGTTCACTAGTGAATAACATGACAGACGCGACCCGTTGACATTACTCGAGATTGAACGGAAATCGCACCAAAGTGTCATTATCAACATTACTAAAACAAAATAAAAATATTACTCATGTCTTGAACATTTCACATCTCAGAAATCAAATCAAGAGTTACATTAAGATCGTTAAAATAAACTAAATATGTGTGGCAGAATTGTACTTTTAACAAATTTTATAATAAATGGGTACCAATCCAACAAAGCCCCCAAAACATCACCCCCGATAGCATCAACTGAAGCGTATGTTGTAGTAATTGATGTTAAAATGGCGTCCTTTGTGAGCGCTAACGACCGCTGGTATACTGTTTTATTTTTAATGTGTTGGATTTGTATGCATGTGGGCGTTGTGTTACATTGAACTGCAGCTAGATAAACTAGCAGAGTTCTCTAATGTCCATTCATTACAATAGTTTTTTTAAAGTTATATTTTACTTTTGAAGTGCAAGCTCTTCAACCCTTCGACAAACGATAAAGTCATCCCACGAGTCATTTTACTAGCTAATCTATTTATCAAACTGTGAAATAAACAGTCTACCCGTTCTTATAGTCCATACTCAGGTTGTTTTTTTTTAGGTGGGAAATCATCTAATGACATCTCCTGCCTGGTAACGGGAGGGCGGGCGTGTCAAACTTTTACAGACTAAAACGCACTCCGGTTCCTTCTTTGGCTACATTCCAGAGCCCCGGGGTCTACTTTCGCACAATGCATAGCCCCAGGAGACTTCGAACCTGCTGTGGCCCGTATGGTTTGCTGGTTTGCTTTGGTTTGGTGTTGACATCTCCTTAAGGTTTGCTGTAAGAAAACCCAATTTTGGGTTAAGCTCGCCTGTGTACATCGGCTTTCTTACTATGAATAATGTGTAAAGTTATGTACAATAAAGAATATAAGAATATATAAGAATATAAGGCATCCTAAGGTTGTCTGGTAGACACCGCTGTCAGCGATAAGACATTAAATATTTATTTATTTATTTAACCAGAACGACAGAATGCCAGTTACACTGATTACAATTATAGGTACAAATAAGATATGTGGGTACAATGGCGGTCTGGTCAGTTTCTGTAAAATTGTTACTATTTTGTTGTACAGTAAAGTTTATTCTATTTTATTCTATAAGCCCGGAGAAGTTTAATTTATTTCTGCTGAAGCACGACTTTTCATAGTTTAACATCATAATGATGAAGCACTGTTATCATAAATAATTATTCTCATCCAATTCTATATCGTCAAGAAGTACAATGTTGAAGTATTAAATTTAAATAAATAAAGGGAGTTCCAAGTATCTCATTGTTTATTCATTCTGGAGAATACCGGTTCTTAGAATGTTGGTAAGGAAATAATTGAGTGAGTTCCGGAAATTACCGCTAGGAATATTTGTTGATATTAAGTCATTCGAATAATTAAGGGCCTTCCTGATTACTTATAACTACGAGTACGATACTTGTACCTTTGATACATTCGTAGACTCTACTCAACTCGATAATAACGTTCTAAATGTTGTCATATCGGTAAGCTTCGCTAAATGAGAACAGTATACTTTTATAGAATAGGAGAAAATTTTTCATTGCGACCGCGATTGCGAGGCGAAATTCTGCCACCTGTATCAAACGACGTTTTTCAATACATTTACGAAGAAATAAATTAACGGGGATTGACCGGCGATTCGTGAGGTCACTTAGCGCCTAGCCTGATACGATACATACAATAAATTGCAGCGGGGGCAAGCGCACGCGCTTTTCCGCTCTAATGCGAAAAAAAAGTAAACTACGTTCCTAAAAGCGGTAAGTATAAAAACGGGGTTTCGAGAAAGTCAAGTGAAAATAAATAACTAGCTCATAGTCAAACAATGCCCCCGTGGACATTCACGTCATTGACTATTTATTTTAAACTTCGATATGTTATCATTAAACCTTTTAGACAGAGGAAAAAACAGTAACAACACGATTAAATTCAATATTTGTAGGAATAACATCCGTACGTACATATGTGCTGTGAGTACCTTAGCGAGCTTATATGTATAAGGTATATTAATATTATTGAGGATTTTCGAAATAAACCACAAATTGTTTCTCTGAAAACAAAGTTTTGTTTTATTCAACATGCTTTTACAGTATAACAATTATCGTTTAACTAAAATTACACTTTTATCTCACCTGAAAACAAAGAAACGACATTTAAAGTTTAATAATATCGCCTCCTCAATTATATCCCTTTAATTATCTCTCTACAAGTTTTTATAACAATAAAATGCACAAAATAATCTAAACATCATCTGCCATTGAATGATACGTCACCCCGTATCCACAGCTTAAAAATTAAAAAAATGAAATGTCATTTCCAAGGAGGTCATTTCATTACATCTACCCCCCATAGGAACGAAAATTCTAAATAATATAATACAAACAATGCACCTGCAAGCTATCTTTATACCTATTCGTTTTCTTCTACTTCATCTTCTGCCGTAACAGGTTGTAATTTTGTTATGTGGAATAAAGTTGATTCTGTTTTTCTGTTGCTAGTGTCAATCTTATAAATGGAGTTCGATATTTTCTCTATTATCTTGAAAGGGCCTATTTTTAATTCGTCTAATTTTTTCCTGTTCAGTCTATTTCCATTTTCTACATATACACTGTCTCCTATCTCGAACTCTTGTATTTTCCTATTTCTATCAAATATTTTCTTGTTGTACTTGTAAGATTTTATTGTATTCTCTAATGCTAATCTTCTATCAGCAATCCACTTGTCTTCCTTTTCTATTGTTTTAATTTCATTTGGTAAAATACTGACATTTGTACCATCCAGTAAATATTTTGGTGCAAAACCTGTAACAGAATGGTCTGTTTCATTATATTTCTGTACACATTCTCTTGCTACTGTTGTCCATGTTCTTTTATTATTTTTCTCATTTATTTTACATCTTATTTTATTTACTATTGTTTGGTTTAAGCTTTCGTTCAAGCCGTTCGAAAATGGCGTATTCACAGCTGTAAATATTAGTTTGATGTTATTCTCCTGCAAATACTGTTTAAATTCTTTTGAATTGATGCCTGGATATTGGTCTGTTAGAATTATTCCAATCTCATCTGTCTCGAGTACTTTCTTTGTTAGTTTTATAAAGTCACTTGCGTTCTGTGTTTTTGAAGTCACAATAAACGCATATCTTTTGTAGTGGTCTACTAAAAGGTGTAGGTATTTTTTTGTTGACCTAGATCCTCCAAAGCCACCTATAGTATCCATTGACATTATCTCAAATGGTTTTGTTGCTGGTCCCAGTTGTGACATTAACCCAAATTTTCCTTGACATCTTGATTTATTTTTTATGCATATTTCGCATGTTTTACAAATATTTATGATATTTTTTGTTAGGTTTTTAGCTGTATATAGTGGACTTATTTTTTTCTGTAATTGTCTGATTCCAATATGGCATAAATCTTCATGCACCTTTTTTATAATTTTTTTACTAAATTCTTCTGAGAGTATAATCTTTTCAAGTTTCTTTATTTTTTTATAATAGATTTTATTTTTATGTAGTAGATTTTGTTTCTTTTCTTTTATTGTTTCATTTTTTTCTTGGTCTTCAACTATATCTTTTATTTGTATTAAATTAACTATTTTTAATAGTTCCTCCTTGTTATCTTCTGATTCTAATACAGGGTTTCGGCTCAAACAGTCTGCTTCTATGTGTTCATTAAAATTTATTGCTAATGTTTTTATATTCTTTTCTTCATTTCTGTTATCTTTAGACATTTCATCTATTTTATTTGTTCTTATCTTTTGTTCTATCCGCAAGTCCTTGTTTTGGGTTAGTTTGAATTTCTTTATCATATCCAATCCGATTATAAAATCATCAAAATATTCATTTTCTACTATGTATACATCCACCTCTTCTTCTAAATCAAATATTTTTATTTTTATTGTTATCAAGCCATCTGTTTTTTTCACACCATTAACCGTTTTCATATATGCTATATTCTCATTGTCCTTTTTTTCTTTTATTTTAATCAGTCTTGAATTTATTAAAGAGATCTGTGAGCCTGAATCATAAATGCCACTCACTTCTAGTTTATTTTCTAATAAGAGCTTGATTTTGATTAATGGTGTACTTACTCGTTTTTTTTCTCAGTATTTATATCCACTTCAATAATGGAGTTGTTATTTACATTTCTGGGTTTAAAAACTTTTTCAGATTCATTTTTATTTTTCTTGAACCAACATGACTCTTCCGGATGATATCTAATTCCTTTGTCTAAAGATTCACAAGTGTTACATGGCTTCTTCTCATTAGTTTTATTTTTATAAAGGAATGTACAACTCTTTACTGTACTTGAGTTTTTCTTGTACATCATACCTTCATATTTTCTTATCTCATTGAACAAATCAGTAGTGTCATTGAGTTTATCTCTGTTTAACCTATTTAAGATAAACCCAGGTAAACCTGTTGCAATAAGATCTATCATTGTTTTGGAGTCTATCGATTTGTTTATGTCTAGCATAAGCCTTTCTTTTCTAATAGCGTAATCAATTAGTAGTCCTTCTTTATATCTAAATGCGAGAGCATATGTAACTATGTCCCATCCTTGGTTTTTAAAAGTTTCTAAAAATTTGTTTTTCCATTCATTCCATTCAGCCTTTATTGTTAGTTTTATGGCCATCGAGCTATACCAATCCAAACAAGATTTTTCTAAAAATAATCTCAATATATCTATTTTTGTTTCATCTTTTGATATATTAAAGCGCTCACACTCCTTTTCAAAATTCTCAATCCATTGCATTGCATTAGGGTTCTTGCTTGTGAATTTTTCAATAATAAATTTCTCTGAAATATGTTTTAGGTTATGTTGATTTTCTTTCTTTGTAGTAGTTTCTATTAATTTTTCCAAGATATGTTGCAAATTGTCGTTTATGTCTTTTGGTTGTTTTGTGCTCATTTCTTCTAAATATTGATCTAAAAATTGCATATTACCTTCCTCATCTCTATATGTTTTCTTAAGATCTTCATCCAATTTTATCCATATTTTTCTACTTTGATGTCTTTTCTTTATACTATTTTTTATTTTTGAGAAAGTATTCATTTTGACAATATATGTATGATGAATCACCGGCTTCAGCTCATCAGGTAAAACATAACATTTTCCTTCTTCTGTAGATATTGAGGTTATGGCTAATACATTTGATTTGCCATCATTTGAAGCTATCATCGTAAACTCAAATTGCAGCCGGTCCATCTTCTTTTAGTTAACAAAAATGTCGTTTTATAAGGTATATTATTGAGGATTTTCGAAATAAACCACAAATTGTTTCTCTGAAAACAAAGTTTTGTTTTATTCAACATGCTTTTACAGTATAACAATTATCGTTTAACTAAAATTACACTTTTATCTCACCTGAAAACAAAGAAACGACATTTAAAGTTTAATAATATCGCCTCCTCAATTATATCCCTTTAATTATCTCTCTACAAGTTTTTATAACAATAAAATGCACAAAATAATCTAAACATCATCTGCCATTGAATGATACGTCACCCCGTATCCACAGCTTAAAAATTAAAAAAATGAAATGTCATTTCCAAGGAGGTCATTTCATTACATATGTATAAGCTAATACAGTTTATATTAGCTTATAAAGCTGGAGTCTCATGAGGTGTTTTATCACTTAGTTGTGTTCCAGTAACTGTAGCAGGGAGAGATAAAATTACTAGAATTTACTTTCTAATTCTATTTTATATTTTTTTAGTCCTCGAATAGAGCATTTAATAAACTAGCAGGTTGTAGTCGAGTGACGCCGCTTATGTAGATAATACAGAGTTACACAACTTTGAAGTTTAGCACCAACCAAAAAGATTTGAAATTGTAACGTTTTCAAAAGATGAATCAAAATGAAATTCTTACTTCGATACAACAGAGAGGGCGAATCATTTTATTGATGATTGTGTTATTATTATTAAAAAATAATGTGGCCAGGACGTGCCGCTACTATGTAGGTAATCTTGTGTTGGTGACCCCGAACGATTTTATCTCGTGGCACCAATATCACACGGACCATAGGTTTTGTCGTACTTGCTCGACCTTTAAACTCATAAATTTTAAAAAATTCATTAATCTCGTTTCTCACATACCTACTCTCACTAGCATTAAGTAGGAACCTCGCAGATACAGCAGTGTGGCGCTATCGTATCTGCTGAAATAAACCGTCCTAATGATTAGTTAGTGCACAGTGAGCTCGTGAACTGCCGCTGTGATAGTAACGCAGCGCTGGAGATCCATAACTTACACTTACACACGTAGTAGCTCACATTACCATGACCGTGCTGGTACCATCGGACGAATACTTTTCATTAGACATTTATTAGAGCCTTGCACTTTAGTACACCTTTCGGAAGGAGTGAGTGGGAACTCTATCTCTTGCGGCTGCCAAGACCGAGTGTCGTAGACAGCTCACCAGGGTTGTGACTGGAAGAGGGGGAACCAAGCTACACACCGGTGTCCTTGGATCCCTCGTGACAATATTTCTCGTTACTGTATCTCCTTGTGGACCTTATTTTAGGGACAGTCCCTTGTTTTATTTTGCGTTAATAAAAAATATTGTTATCATTTCAGTTGTGCAAAGTATTTGCGAAAATATATATGTCATAGATTTACCATCTGAACTAGTTGACACTAAAATACTCATAACTAATGTGCCTACCACACGTACTAGCTTCACCACAGTTTTGCCTGCGTAGGCCGGTTTGTACGCGGAATCCCGCTAGTGGTTGGTAAAACTCATTCAGTATTACACGGTGTTCCGTGTACAAGCCGGCCTGCGCAAACAAAACTGTGATGTTTAATACGTGCTATTCCAGGACATGGTCTTTAAGTGTGCAATTCATACAAATCCGTTCAGCCGTTTGAACGTGAAGAAGTTGCAAACATACAACACATACAAAGTTCACCTTTACAATATTCTTCATGTGATATCCTCCATCTTTAATTTGTAAATAGTATTTGAGCTTCGCGTGTTCTTTAGTTACGGTCAGTACGTGCGCTTGTGTACTAGAGCCTGAATAATGCTCGTAAAAGAAATACTGCGACATCCATGATACGCTAACTTAGACCTTTTTCCTGTGCTATAAGCGTGTGAAATGATTAACACTAGCTGTTGAGTTGTGATTTATATTCTAATCCATTACGCGATGAGTGCCCTCGTGACGGACTCGCACAGAATGTGAACCGTCAATGCAAACATTTCCCTTTCTGTGATTCTCATACATGAATATGTTCTAGAGTAGGCATGCCTTTTAAGTTCTGTCGTTTAAATGTTTCCCGCTAATTTTGAATTTCAATTGCTATAACCTAGGGGTCTTTAAGTCAAGAGTGAATAGATTGCTTCTAGGCAAGCGTGCTCCATCGTCGGCCACATCATAGGTGAGATTGTGGTCAAACGCGAGCCTATCCATTATAAAAAAAAAAAAAAAAAAATTAAAATTAGTTTGAATTAAAAATGGCAAAATAATTAGGAGCAGTGGTGGCCGAGTGGTAACGGCCCCGACTTACGAGTTGTAGGTCGCGGGTTCGAACCCAGCCAGGCGCATTACTTTGTGTAATTTATTTCATCACCACTGCTCTCAAAACGGTGAAGGAAAACATCGTGAGGAAACCGGCATGTCCTAGAACCAAAAATTCGAAGACATGTGACATTCACCAATACGCACTGGGCCCGCGTGGTGGATTACGGCCCATTCCCTCTCCTAGAGAGGAGGCTTGAGTCCCAACAGTGGGAACATTAAAAAGGCTGGTGATGATGATGATGTGAATTAGGATTGATGCAACTATTTAGTCACAGCATTGTTCTGAATCTATAAAGTCGCGCACAAAAATGAATCTCTCTAAGGAAAACGTTCGTGCTATAAATTTTTACAACTTTCGGAAAGGCCTAACTCGGATTCAATGTTTCGAGGAGTTAAAATCTGTATTGTACGATGAAGCTCCTTATCTACGGACTGTCGAACGCTGGTATTTAGAATTCCAGCGTGGAAATACTAGTCTTAGTGACAAATCTCGTAAAGGACGTCAAAAATCCACCTATACTGAAGAAAACATCGTTGCCGTCAGACAACTGATACTCGAAGATCGTCATGTGACATATCGGAAGATAGAAGCGTTACTAAGTATCTCAGGGATAACCATTCAAAAAATCTTACATGAGGAGCTTGGTGTGAGAAAGCTAGTTTGCCGATGGATTTCGCATTTGCTTCCCGATGGCGGCCCGGGTCAGATGGTGTAAGAAAACTTTCCAAAGGTTCAAGCGAGGAGAGTCAAATCACGTCTACGACATTATAAGTAGTGACGAATTTTGGATTTATGCCTACGACCCTGATTTCAAAGAGCAATCCACAACCTGGGTCTACCAAGATGAGCCAAAGCCGACTAAAGTTGTTCGCTCTTGAAGCACTTCGAAGAAGATGGTGGCAACGTTCGTGGCGAAAACCGGTCACGTTGCAAAAATTGCGCTTGAAGATCGTAGAACGGTTAAGGCAGAGTGGTATACCACAATTTGTTTGCCACAATATTATTTATTATTATTATTATTTTTATTATTATTTGTTTGTCAATATAACACATGTATTTTAGTATTTAACCTACTGAACAAAGATATACACTCCAAAATTACGTTTACAAGGAAAGGACGAACGCAAAAACGCATCACTAGACGCAAAAATCTATCTGAGAGAACCTCGAACCAACTACGGAAGAAAAAACATACTATATGAGGGAGCAGAATTATACTACTAAAATTGCCTAATGACATAAAAGAGATCCAATCCTACACGTTATTCCAAAAAAAAATTGAAGCACCACATCCTGAAAGTTTTTTCCCGCTATAATTAAATTAAGAAATGTAAATTTCCGTAAAGTTTTTTTTTTATATTTTAGTTTATTTTTTGTTGTTCACTTAAAATATAGAAACATAATAACAAGAATCAAATTTATTAGATAAGCAAAGTTACAGCATTCATAGAATGCTACTACTTTTTAACCTAATATTTAAAAAAAAAAAAAACTTATGTTAAATTATAATATAATAATCCAATTAGTTTAATAAAGAAGCTCAAATATACATACATTTCTCATGTCAACGTATTTAGTAGTTAAAAATAACTTGTATTTCTCATATTAAGTAAATTCTTTTTGAGAAATAAATGTCTTAAACCGTACAAGTCATCGCCGAAGTTCGGAAATTTAACCCACAGCGACGCATCATCCCACACCATGACAACGCAAGCTCACATACCGCTTGTAAAACAATTGATTATTTGAAGCAGGAAAACGTAGAAATTCTTGACCATCCCCCATACAGTCCTGACCTAAGCCATAACGAATTCATTACATTTCTTAAAAAAAAATATTGTAATAACTGGTTCGAGCGATTGGAAAAATGTATAAAACTTCGAGGTGAATACTTTGAAAAACAATAAATAATACTTTAAGGTTCTAGTTGCGTTTTTTACTTCAAACGACCAAATTTTGGTATCACTAGCTGATCAGTAGGAGAGCTACATTTTCTGAAAAATAATCATAAAATATATTAATAGCGTGTTTTTATGGTTGGAATAGTAAAAGTTAAAATGTAATATGCTTATTTATAAAAAGATCATGTTAGTGTTCGTGTATGAAAGGAATAGGAGTGAAATAAAACAGTAATAAGGCATTATTTCTTTACAATTTCCAAAGCTTTTTTAACACTAATATTATAAAGAGGTAAAGTTTATTTTTATGTTTTTTTGTTTGTAGGAGGTAATCTCTGGAAGTACTAGTCCGATTGCTAAAATTTTTTGACCGATAGAAGCCTGGTTTATTCGTGAGTGTACATAGAATGTAACCTATGTGTTACATTCTATGTACGCAGGCGAAGCCGCCGGCAAAAGCTAGTTGACGTATATACAAGACAAAGTAGAGTGTGTGTTCACTCTTCATGGTTTTATCCCAATGATTAGGCAACATGTCGTTAACTTTAAACGGTCTGCGAGTCCTGAACTTACTTTTTTGTTGCTTCACAAACATTCAAAAACCGAAGTAGTTCAAGACACCATATAAAAAAAATAAAGCGTGCTACAAAAGTGTCTCCCGGTCAAATGACGCGAGTGAGCGAGGAGCTCCGCTGGACAACTAGTTTTATGAGTTTGTGCCCGGTATCGACTCCTCATGAAATAGATCATACCGACTGGATTCCGCGCATGATATAGTCTACACCTCAGTTTCGTAATCTCTGCCCTATGACGTCACTAAACTAACTAAACAATACTATGACTACTTATATGTAAACTGAAACGTAGTTTGTAACTAAGCAACATTTACACATTTACAGTTATTTATTGCTACAGATATAATTATGAAAATGCACACACTTAAAACTTATTTTTAATAATAAACTACTACTTAACTACTACTTTTTTATATTAACTTATTTTTAATACTGTTTGTCCTATATTTTTTGTTTATGTGGTGTACAATATAGAATATAATAATAATAAACTGGCAGATACACCCACACGTGATGGCCGCAGTTATAACGTTTTTTCTTATATCTGTGTCATTAAAATAATAATAAAAATAAACTATCCATGCAATACATGCAGCTTGATTAACCTACCCATTGTAGGCCCGTCCAGCCTTTCCGCAAATACCTTCAGGATGCCGTTGGTGCTCCTCTCACTCGGCTTATTGACGAGGCAACTTTTGTTGACATTATACTTGAAACGTATTTGAAACTGACACGTTTCATGAACATTAATATACCGGAATCCAATCATAACAGAAACGTGTGAGCTCTGTTCGCAAACTGACGCCTTCTAATAATTATGTGGCGGCAGCCGAGCGGGTGACGAACCACAATCTGAACGGAGATTAACTTGTTTGTTTATTTATTATATTTCCATGCAACTAAATGTACAAAGGTGGACTTAATGCCTTAGGCATTCTGTAGCAATCAACCTACAGTGGTAAGTTTTTATCCCATTCCCATGGAACGTAACGCAAAACGTTTTATGTACGCGGGTGAAGCCACGGGCAAAAGCTAGTATAATATATGTATAGTAGCGATATCTATGACGTCAGATAGGAACTAAACTACGAAATTCTGCGTCGCGCAATTAGGGTTTTTTGAGCTTGTATGAATTGAGCACATACAACAGCCTGAAATCATCTATCGGGCAGTCGCTCAAACCAGACTAAACACTCGTCTGGTCCGAGGATCCTACCTTATCAACGGAGGTTTGCTGGACTTTACACTCTGTTTCGCATACAATCTTCCTATTATTTATTTATTAAATCTATATGCACAAAAAAACTGTACAAAGGCGGACTTAATGCCTTTGGCATTATCTGCCAGTCGACCTTTTTAATTACTTATATTTTCATGAAACTCTCTGCTCCAAATTATGTATATGGACTGTCTGTCTACTCTAGGATTTTTTAAAGTATTTAAGCTTACTGTTTCAGAATAACAAAAGCCAGAATGACTCCAGTACAAGTTAACTTTATCTGTGACATCGACACAATTACTCCGGCGCGTGCTCCGCCTCAGTAATGACAAGCTGTCACTCTTGAGGAGTATTCTCTTACCAGCGCGTGTTCTATCAACATCATACAAGGACGTGATGAGGAAACAAGTAGGTAGTGATATAAGTGGACTGGAGATGGTCACTGCTTCAGGCCTTCCCCAAATTTTATTCCAGCAAAGCACGCCTAATTAATCTATACTTATATTACTAATTTTATAATAAAGAGATTGTTTGTGTGAAATAATCGCAGATACTACAGTTTTGAATCGAAATTTATTTAGTGTTTGATAGCCACATGATAGCTTATTTATTCAGGAAAGCTGTCGCCTAATCACAACACTGCAATTAATAAAAGCAGTCTTAAAGCGCCACTTTAATTCCTCATCAGTCGTCACCACTAGCCACTTCAAGTTAGCAATTATTAGACTATAAGATTTTTATCAGACCTTAATAGTTACTCACCTCCATATTTTTTAGGGTTCCGTAGTCAACTAGGAACCCTTATAGTTTCGCCATGTCTGTCTGTCCGTCTGTCTGTCCGTCTGTCTGTCTGTCTGTCCGTCTGTCCGTCCTCGCTTAATCTCTGTGACCGTTAGCACTAGAAAGCTGAAATTTGGTACCAATATGTATATCAATTACGCCGACAAAGTGGTAAAATAAAAATTAGAAAAAAATGTTTTATTAGGGTAGCCCCCCTATATGTAAAGTAGGAAGTGATTTTTTTTTTTTTAATTTTAACCCTAACGTGTGATATATTGTTGGATAGGTATTTAAAAATGTATAGGGGTTTACTACAATCATTTTTTGATAATGTCAATAATTTCGGAAATAATCGCTCTAAAAGTAAAAAACAATGTTCTAAACTTATGGTTCAAAAGTTAGAGGGGGGGACCCCCTCTAACTTTTGAACCATAAGTTTAGAAAATATGAAAAAAATCTGAAAAGTAGAACTTTATAAGGACTTTCTAGAATTCATTTTGAACTTGATTGAAAGAACAGTTTTTGTACAAAAAAGACAAAAAGGTTGTACAAAATAATTTCTGGACTAAGTTTGTAGTATAATCGTATATGCAAGCATTTTTTTACACTCATAAGTGGATACACTTATTGTGACGGACGGGAAACTAGGGAACCCTACACTGAGCGTGGCCCGACACGCTCTTGGCCGGTTTTTTTAATGCCTTGACTGGCAACATTAAACTATACACTGCAAGCTCTCTACGATCCTGACTTTTTAATTCCCAAGAATTCTTCTAAGTTTCTACAATTTTATACAAGAAGCAATGTAAGACGCGCGTGAAACTGCTAGGAACCGTAAGTTTATCAATACTTATGTTCGACGATAATATTTATCAGCCGCCGCCGCCGCAAGCGGAGTTGGGAGCAACACTATTAACTATTACAGCGTTAATTGCCGAATCAAAGCCGTCCTCCTCCCTCTCCCCCTGTCGCAGCTGTAAACAGATCATAAAGTAAACTGTTCCAATACTTACTGATCCGTTCGGCTCCTCCCTTTGTTTTCTGCGCTACTTTGAGTCCTCCAAGTGAAGTACACCCGTTTGATGTCGACTTCAATAATTTATAATAGGTTCTAAAGAGTAATCCCGACTAGTTCGGGTCACCGAACCAGAAGATATCAGTAAAATTTTTAGATGAATATCTGTTGGATGAAAGTTCCAGATGTCAATGTTCATGTCAGATGAAAGTGACAGTCTCACCTAACTCTAGCGGCACTAAAATAAAAAATAAAAACACGAGCTTGTGGTAAAATACACGAGGGTTGAACTTAAGCGTGCGTGAGTTTGCCGTGTTTTTAGGTTTCCGTTACCAACGAGTGCGGACGCCCATTACTCAGCCTTCGCCGCTCTCTTTCTCGCAAATAAACGTCGGATTTGAGATGACCTTTTGTCTATATTTTAGCTGTCGAGTACGTGTTTCTGTTTGAATTCGCTTTTCTACGTATTTTTATAAAAGATACAGAGAAAAATATTTATCTACACCAAAAATGTTCGCAAAGAGATGGACACTCTCAGCGGAAAAGAAAGGGTGTGTCGCGACATTTGCATAAAATTAAGCATTTTATTGCGCAACGTTTAAAACACACTACATTCGACTACATTGTTACAATAATAAGGTTTTAATTGCCACGAGCGCGGGTTCTACATTATTAAAATAATAATAGGTTAATTAGTATTCAGAAGAAGTCGTGTCGTTGTCGACATGTGGAATGTGGACTCGGCTATCATTGTGCCGATTGTTGTGACCGCTAATGGCCTTATAGCAAAAAGCTTCGACGACCATCTGTCGAAGCTATCGTTGCACGGGTGGATCAAGGGCCTGATACAAAAGGCAGTACTCCTCGATACGGCTCGTATTGTGAGGAGGTTCCTGTCTCTGGGGCCCTAACCACCGGTAGCTTGGACCCTGCTCCCGACACCGGTGGATAACTATATGTTTATATTTTTAAAGGCTTTTTTTTCTTTTGTATGATTTTGTTAAAAAATATTTAAAAATGTAATTTTATATGTGAAAAAATGAATAAATAGAATAGTAATAACTATTTTATATTTTTTAATGTTTTTTTTTATGTTAATTTTTTAAGAAATATTTAAAAATATGATAAATATGTAAATAATAATAAATGAATGGATTAATAATAATATTCCACAACTAGTCCCAAGCTAAGCAGAGCTTGTGTTATGGGTACTAGACAACTGATAAACATACTTATATATTTCTAAATATATACATATTATAGATAAATTACACCCAGACACAGAACAAATGATCGTGCTCATCACACAAACATTTGTCCTGGGTGGGAATCGAACCCACGACCTCCGGCATAGCAGTCAGCGTCACTAACCACTAGACCAACAGGCCTGTTAATGAATAAGTATTTATTTTTATGGCTTTTAGATAGTTGTTCTCAGTCTGGGTGTCTTGTGTAGGTATACATGTTTACATGTTTGTGAACGCACCCACGCTACAGGAGTAATTCATAGTGTGTTAATTAAAAAATAAACTGATCAAATAGTTTTTGTTTTATAAAATAAACAGTAACTAGCACGAAAACTTTTCCAGATTCCATGATGCGCCTTTCTACTAACGAAACATTATTTTTCAACATTTGGTCGAGGGTGCATCGTCAAACGTGTGTCGCACGAGTTGAGGGTACTTTGGCTGCTGAAGAGTCTCGCTGTGCGCTCAGCGGCCAATTACGAGCCTGTGTGTGTGACAAGGGTGGCCCGATGACGTCATTACACCACAATCATAATCATAATCATTTATTTGTTAGAACATGGTAGGTATGTACAATACATGGTCTTAGGTTTAAACATTCAGTCTCGGCACGTTCTGCCACAAGGGTGTACAAATATTAAAGTTAGGTATATAAGTAATTAATTAAATTAAATTGTGATAATTAAGATAATTGAAATTAGAAATGTCAAATAAAATCATACAAATAATCATTAAATTAATATGTCAAAGTGTCATTTAAGTAGTCATTTAAATTATAGTAACCACACAGCACATTTTTTCATCTCATATTGGAATGTACCACAAATCACCTATTTGCTTTCGCGCTAGGATTCCATCACTCTTCTCACCACATTCCTCATTATAACGTTATGTCACGTACGATGGCGGTGACTGGCTGCCGCGATATTGTAGACCTTATAACTTTGATATACGGCTCACAGTTACATTGTACAGCGATTTAATTTACATGCAAATAGCGTCGAGCGATTTATATCAATAGAGTATTGATAAAGGAGAGTATTATGATGTATAGCGGGACTCGAGACGCGTAGCCGCGTAGGCGGCGTAGCGCTACGTGCTACGAGTTCGTAGCGCCGGACATTCGGTGACGTCACGCGGCTGACTTATATATTTCTGTTTTTCTCTTTTTAAGATTTATCTTTCTAAGTGTCGGTGCTTTCAGTGTGTTATGTAACATTTTGTTATTCTTACAAACAAGATCACAAGGTTTTCTCTCAGGTAGTAAGTTATGAGTAAGTTTCAGAAACAGTTAATTAATGTGAGAGGACAAACGCGACTGTGTCAGTGTAGTTAGTGCAAGTACCTGTGCTGGGCTGAATGTGCCGCCCGAATAGGTCCATTCGCTTCACTAACAATGCACAACTTTATTAAGTAGCTTCATACATCATTAGCATGATCTTCCTAACATAAACAAATGAGTAACACAGACAAATCAATCACAGAAAAGATAGACACATATACTTACAGATACATTTCTGGATGTTTTACATTGTAACGGAAACTAGCTATAACTAAAGAACTCCACTTACTACGATAACCGTCAACGGTGAGTTCCCTCTTTGGGGAGAGGCTAGAGAGACGTCACAGCGTCCTCACCTTCCACATGACGCAGTTCTTTACGTGACATAGTTCGGGAAGTTCCTGCATCTAATCCAGGTGGAAGAAACGCCCGGAGGACACGGTAGAGCAGACAGTGGAACTGTGCTCCGCTCGGCGGGAGCACCGCCGTGTCCTCCTGGAAGCGATCGGCGGCGGTGACCTCTCGCGGCGGGCCTTGGTTCAGGCCATAATTCGCAGTCGTAGTCGACACCTTCTGTGAAGCAATTACGATTGATATTTTCACGACCCAGCCACCGAGTTCTCAACTCCGACTATGAACCACAGCTGGCGTTTTTTTTTTTATTTTTTTCGGTGGGGAAAATCATTTAATGACAACCCCCGCTCTTCGGCAGAGCGGGAGATAGTGTCAGACTCTTACTGACTAAAAAACCCACCCCGTTCCTTCAAGCCTTCATACCGGGGCTCGAGTTCAGCAAAAACTTAGGGGCCAGCAGGGCCGAAGCCTAATGAGGGTATCGGTTCTGAAAAGAACACCCGTGGTCCTAGAATTCAAAGGGCAACTGAAAAAACACAGTTGTGATTTTACTAAGTATAAGTCTGACATGTCCGCTCCGCCCTAGAGCGGGGGAAGTCATTAGATGATTTCACACCTTAAAAAAACCCCGGCTGTCTTATTCCGAGTTTTATACTACTTTATTTGAGTAAATTAACCCGCATTTTGTTCACGATGCTTCATTATTGTTTATCTACTAATTTGTGAAACTTGCTAGTTGAGTATGAAAAGTGATTTAAAACCCAAGACAAGGAAACCCTTTCTTTCTTAGAAAGAAATTATTGTATTTTTAGTTTTCAACCTATTGCTATAACTATACGAACGCAATACCTATCAGGAACTTTTGCGACAGTTCATTTACTCCACTTCGATTATCAATTAACACGAACCTCGCACTTTATTGTCGGTCGATGAATGGTTTCATCAATTAGCATTATTATATTATTATACGGTGTTAAATTAACATAGTAATATTGTGTGTGAACTCACCGGGGTGCGTCACTCCCATGGCCTTACTATAAGTATCTATTATACAACAGACACTCATTGAAAGTACAGTATGGTGTGGTAAAACGAAGTTAGAAAACTAACTAGGAACGGCAGCAGTGTTTTATAGTTTTAAAACGATTTGGGAACACATTCATTGTGAGTATAGTTAAAGAGTGGATATTCCTGCCAGTGTATGTGTTTTGTAATAGTTGATAGTATTCATTAGTGAAGGATAAATTAATGTTTTTTTTTTTAAATAATTTTTTTTTGACTTTTTAATATTTATGCAAAACTAATCGTTATTACTTGGTTACGAGAATATTAAATGATAATGATAAATGATATTTATTTTGCAAATAGGTTTTAAAAACACTTTTACAGGACAATTTTTAATATTTATGCAAAACTAATCGTTATTACTTGGTGAATAAAACCAATGTTACTGAGACGAAGACATTTAATAGTAATTTGATTGAGACCCTATAAAAGCTCGGTAACGAAACCATAGCGAGATGTAGAAATGTGACGTAATCTAACAACGCCATCTAGTGACCAAAATTAATACTACTTTACTACAGTTTTATAGATAAATATACAAAATTGTACACTTGGTTACAAGAATATTAAATGATAATGATAAATGATATTTATTTTGCAAATAGGTTTTAAAAACACTTTTACATGACAATTTTATTCGTCAATTTATGCTTATAATATATTGATTCCCGAAATGGCATCATAGTTCAGGCTGCACATTTCATTTTGATAAAACTAGGTCACCAGAAACAAGTTTAGACTTGGTTTGAAAATAATCATTGATGATTAATTACATATTAACTTTTATTTGACCTAACTTCTTGTCGCGTCTGTTGTATGATATCATATAGTTTCTAAAATGGTTTACGCGTTGCCTAAAAGATTAGCTTAATAGTGGGTATGATTGATGGCGAAGCTTACTGGCCAGTGTGTGCGGGGCTCGTACTTCAGTGTCATCACTCAACAGGCTTTACAACCTCTTTGTAAAATTGACAAGCTTTCAGTATAGTATGACTCAAGAATCGCCCAGCGACCTCCGGAAAAATACCGTGACGATTCTGTGACCATTCCACCAAGAGAACTTATAGCTGCAATTGTATCGAGCCCAGCACTAGGTTGCGACAGTATTTATCCCTGTTGTTACGTTTTTTCGTCAGGTATAATATTTCTCAGTAGCAACGTGAGGTCAGAATTTCTTCTGGGTCGATAGCAATAGATGTCCCCTACTTCATGGGAATTAATTATAACTGAAGAGGTGTGGATATGGGTACTGTGTATGCCTCCTAGGTAGTGTTCTGTTATAAAAGGCAGGGATTGGAGGTTCTCTCAGTAAAAACGAAAAAAAAAATGTGACCGAGATTTATGTAACTTTTAATATGATATAAAAGAGCAGCACGTTACGAGTTTTCTCCATAAAGATCTATGCTTTGGAAATACAATTTAGCTTCACTTTTTTGACTGACCGACATTTCGACAGTTCAGAAGTGCCTGTAAATGGTCTATTTGAAGTAAACGTTTCTGATTGCTCAACGTACCGACAATAAAGCAGACATAATCGTATGTCCTTTGATGGGTAATGTAAATACCTCCCTTGCCTCTTACCTTAATTAAGCAACTTAATTTTGCTATAAAGGCACCGGGCGATAAGTTTTTATGAGAGTGTCTTTCCGTTCAACCACAACAATATAATTACAGAATGTTACAAACTTGAGGGAGGTCGGTAATTGCCAGGTTTGAAATGTACGAGTAAACGTAAATTTCGAGTAATTGTCCCATTTTAATACCATTACGATATTGGAGGTACATAGTTAGTTAGGTACTTTAATTACATTATTGTATTGATAGTGACAGAACTGTCTCAGTGGGAATACGACTGGGCATATTGTGCGTCATTTAAAACACGCACCGCACGTCATCGAGCGCGTGTCACCGCAGAACACGCATTTCTTAAACATTTTTTAAGAGTCTAAGCAAGAGTTCACACACAGCGCGTTCAGTTTGATGTCTGTAGGTGAGTATGCGCTGTACCTGTGGGCGGTGCGACAGTCACTCGCTAGTTGTAACTTATGAAGCAGTAGGTACTGTAAGTAGCTTAGCGCTTTATTGGCTCAGTCTATATAGTACGCAATATTATTATTTATTTAGAATTAAACTTAATTTGTTTTCAGAATAAAGTTAAAAAATGATGCCCCTTGCATTAAAGGTGACATGAAGTAGCGATGGGAACAGTAATTATCTTAAATACTCTTGTTTATAATCTTAGCTGCCATTTATTACGTGGCCATCAATATTATCTAGACGTATTATAAATTTATACGGGTGAATTTCCCAAATGACTTATTTTTTTGTCTTCGGTGAAATTGAATTATTTTTTTTTTGGTATTCAATAGGTAGTTATTGGGTTGTGGCAAAAATATAATGTGCCTAGGACTATTTACAAAGGTAGAAATAAATACATTAACCTCTATTTTTTTCAAATCGGTGCTGTCCCTCTACTTTTTTTACAAACAAAAAGCTCATACACTAATAAAAATAAATAAGTTAAGTATATAACTAAAACGTACCTACTGCCACAGCATTCAAATACTGAATATTGAAAATGTAATGGTGTATTGTGAACAGCTACAAAAACAAAAAATCGATTTTAACAATAAACCAAACATTCTGCTTCAAGAACGTAAATAACTTTGGCAACCCTTCACGCGACAAAATTCACTCTAATTAAGTCATCTAGTAACGTGTGCATTCGAAATAATCCATAACAAAGTGCAAACATCATAAAAAGTGACGACTGTTGTTACGAACAAGAAGCAAAAATATTTTCTGCATGAGTCACACTAACGACTTTGTTTAATTTAAAATAATAAATTATATTGAGTGCTGTCTGGAGGCGACGCGACGACGCTACCAAAGTTGCCCGGCAACAGTTGCCAGGGCGCTGCCGCCGAAATGACTTTTTCGGCATTGCGGCGCCCCAGGCCGCCAAAGCGACTGCGCCGCTCTAGTGACGTGATCCGTCACTGATGACATTTTTTTTCAGTGATTTTTGTGTTTTTTTTATGATTTCGTTTATTTCCTTTTATTAACTAGTATTGAATAAGTAAATTGTTTAATTATAAGCTTTTTCATAAATGTTGATTGGCAGCAGTGATGTGGTGGAAGACAGTGCGTGTCAACCTTCAACATCACTGAATATTCTGGAGAGGTGCCCTCTCTGCAAAGATGCACGGTTTTTTAAAGGTAAGCGGGGTCTGAATGTGCATATTGGGAAGGCTCACAAACCCCAGAATGCATTCACTTCAGACCCTGTCATTACTTCTACATCCCCTACACCTACACCAGCTACATCCACATTTGACCCGCTTTGGAAAACACTTACAAAATTAAAAAATTCAGTTACAGTTTTGAAACGAGTTCCCCGTGGCGCCAGACCTCTGGTAGCACAAACTTTAGCAAGTTGTGTCCGCCTAGCCGCCCGGGAGAACTCACTCAGTGCTTGGGAACAACTTCTCACCTTCCCTTACAGAATATTACATTTTCGAAAAGATTTGGCAAATAAAAAAACTTTAACTACTCAAGTTAAAGAAAATTGTAACATTTCGGCCCATCATTTTGACTCAAAATTATCGACACAGAGGGTTACCTCTTCAAGAGGTATTTCCCATCTGGTCGAAACTAAATTAGGGGAAGGTGACATTAGCGGAGCAGCCAGAATTATTTTCAGTAGTGATGTGCTGGCTCCGTGTTCTCCAGATACTCTAGTAGCTCTGGAGAACAAACACCCTGCTCCAGCGGATGACCTATCTTTTCCTGACCCTCCTGATTCGGACATTCATACCCTCACCGTTACAGGTCGAGAGGTAATCTCAGCCGTTTGCTCCTTCCGGAGCGGCTCTGCCGGTGGCCTCGACGGCCTAAGTCCCCAACACCTGAAGGACCTCATCTGTTCAGGCGCCGGGGAAGCTGGTGAGTTGCTCTTGAAGGAGCTTACGGCTCTGGTTAACCTAATGCTCTCAGGCAAGGTGAACGAGGCCGTCATTGACACTCTGTACGGGGCCAATTTATGTGCCCTTCGCAAGAGAGATGGCGGCATCCGACCCATTGCCGTGGGCTCTACATACCGTCGTATGGCAGCCAAGATTTGCTGTAAATTTTATGGTGAGGCTGTTTCGAAAAAATTTCAGCCCCTGCAGCTAGGCTTCGGGTCCAAAGGGGGCTGCGAGGCTGCCGTACACGCCTTGTCGACCTACCTAAATTCTAACCTAGGAGGGGTCATCCTGAAGGTTGACATAAAAAATGCCTTCAATTCGGTTAATAGGGATACCTTGCTGACAGAATCTAAAAAAGAATTACCCCAAATTTTTAGTTTTCTTTGGCAATGTTACAGACAACCATCAAAATTATTATATCGAGACAATCTTTTGGAATCCGCTGTTGGCTGTCAACAAGGTGATCCCCTCGGGCCAGTGATCTTCAGTTTAGCCATTCATCCCATTATTCGACAGTTAAATTCCAAATTCAACGTTTGGTATCTCGACGACGGAACCCTTGGAGGCGATGCAGACACAGTTTTAGATGATCTACACTTCTTAAGAAATCAACTTCACTCTATAGGACTTGATCTGAACCTTTCAAAATGTGAACTATTCTTATCTGACACCACCGACAGACAACAGACACTTTCCAAATTTAACGCAATAGCCCCGGAAATCAAAATTATAGACAGAAGTTCTCTTCGTCTCCTGGGGTCTCCTATTTTTGAGGATTCCTTTCCCAATTTTGTCGAGGAAAGAATTCAAAATTTTAATGATGTTTCGGAAAGATTACTACAAATTAATATGCATTCGGCCATCACTATAATTCGTTTCTGCTGTTTCGGCCCTAAATTAATTTATTTCCTTCGCGCTTCTCATTTATGGAAACACCCTCATCTTTTGGATAAAATGGACCAAATTATTCGGCATACTCTTACATCAATTTTAAACGTGGCCATGGACGACCGAGCTTGGGCTCAGGCTACTCTTCCTATCCGTATGGGAGGCCTCGGCGTCCGCAAAATTTCTAGTATTAGTTTACCAGCCTTTATATCCTCGGTTCACGGCACTGAGAAATTAATCAGGAATATCCTTTCTCCCTCACTGATTGATTTCAATGTGCCGTGCTTCATCGAGGCTATAAATGCCTGGAGACTCGCTTGCCCGAATTCTAATCCGCCCGACGTACCATCATCCCAAAGACGGCGGGATGAGCCGCTCTGCAAAGTGGTGCAGGAAAACCTGATTGCAACATTTACTGCCCCTGCGGAGCGAGCGCGCCTGCTGGCTGTGGGAGAGTGGGAGTCGGGTCTCTGGCTTCACGCACTACCGTCGTCGAACATCGGCACCTTGCTCGACGATAATACTTTCCGCCTCGCTGTTGCCTTACGTCTAGGCGCTCCCTGCTGTTCTCCTCATCGCTGTCACTGCGGCGAAGTTGTCAACAGCCTCGGACACCACGGTCTGTCATGCAGCCGTAGTGCGGGTCGCATAGCGCGACACGCGAATATCAACGACATCATCAGACGCGCTCTTGTCACCGCCGGCGTTCCAGCCGTATTGGAACCCCATGGCCTGGCACGCGACGATGGCAAGAGACCGGACGGCATGTCGTTATTTCCTTGGAAGATGGGAAGGCCTTTAGTATGGGACGCTACTTGTGTCGATACTCTTGCGCCTTCACATCTTCCTAGCTCGTCGTGTCGTGCTGGTGCTGCCGCTGCGGCTGCGGAGAACCTCAAGCGGCGGAAATATAACAACCTTGTTGGAAGTTATATTTTCGAACCGTTTGGGGTTGAAACTCTTGGATCGTGGGGTCCGAGTGCTCACAAGTTGTTTAAAGATCTGTCGAAACGTCTAGTTGACACTTCGCGTGACCCAAAAGCTGGCTTTTACCTTGGACAGAGGATAAGCATTGCCATACAACGTGGCAATGCCGCCAGTCTTTTGGGCACATTACCAGTCGACAGCGATGTGGAAGAGTTTTTTGACGCCATATTTTAGATAGTGTATTTTAGCGTAGGGTTTTATTATTTATTTATTTTGTAATTTACTGTAATTATAGTTATTAAGTTGTTTATAAGTGAAGATAATTAATTAATTTATAATAGTGAAAATGTAAATAGAGTAATGTAAAAGAAAAAATAAATTTATATATGACGGCGCCAGGAATGACTGAGCGATATTACCGTCATCATTTTGATTCAGTGGTACTGGGTTCATTTTGATGGAATTTTAATAAATATACACTTGAGTTTTTCAGTCGCCTAAAGTGTCAGTTTCACAGTTCACAATTAGTTATAATGTCACTTTTATAATTCACAATAGTGTTGTAAGTACCTATACTAAATAATCACGAATACACGGGTTAACCGACAGTTTCATGTTAGAGGTGTGTGACCCTTGAAACAGTGCAAGCCAAACTGCCCTCGCATCATGGGTCGCAGCCCCTTTTCATGACTCTGGCCTCGTGACGTATAAAAAATGACGCCACTGCGTTACACCCTTTGGTAGGTACCACAATAATAACAAAACGAAGACTCTGTAGTTCAATATCGTTCTCCACGACACGGCCAACCTGACAAATTACACGTCCTCGTGTACACCTGTAACCAAATTCACATTAGGAGCAACTGTACAACCTCGGCCAACCTGACCAAGAACAAGTGCAACAGCAATAGACAATTCAATATCAACATTTGTTAGAATCAAATCTAATCAAAGTATCAAAAGGTACCCCTAAGCTTAAAAAGTATCAAAAGTGAACATTTAGGTACACTAATACAAAACACAGTTAGATCACATACAACGCTCATGGCCCAGCTGTCTCAGCAGCTAGTGACAAACCTTGCCACCTGTATCATTATTGCTTCAAGCAACAAACACTTCTCTTATAGAGTCCACGACTCTCAGGCCATCACATGACCAACACAAAATAGTTTCCTCAGAAACTCAGGCCCCCGCTGCTCTGCTTGCTGCCCATCGCGCTCTGAACAACTCACGCATGAATTGCAGTTACGACTACAGACAAGCACGTGCAGTGCGGCCAAACTTCAGGTCAACACATGACCAACACATAAATTCACAGGCTCCCGCCGCACCGCTTTCTGCTCATCGCGCTCTGAACGACTCACACATGAATTGCAGTTACGACTACAGATAAGCGCGTACAGTGCAACCAAACTTCAGGTCAACACATGACCAACACATAAATTCACAGGTCCCCGCCGCACCGCTTATTGCTCATCGCGCTCTGAACAACTCACACATGAATTGCAGTTACGACTACAGATAAGCGCGTGCAGTGCGACCAAACTTCAGGTCAACACATGACCAACACAAAAATACACAGGCCCCCACCTTAGCACTTACTGCTCATCGCGCCCTGAACAACTCACGCATGAATTGCAGTTACGACTACAGATAAGTACATGCAGTGCGACCAAATAGCCATGGTATGTGTCTACTTTCCTCTGGAGATATACTCCTCATCGTCTTCTACATCAAATAAATCTGCTAGCTACTTAGAGGCATCTTTCTAATACAATTGTGAGCATACTCATAGGCTCTGTTACCACTCAAAGGTTTCAAAGATAAAAACCACTATGAAGTAACTCCACTACTTTAAAAGGTCCCTTTTATCTTTGATTCAATTTAGTCTCGTTTCGTATCCTTATGAATCAAAACTAAATTACTAGTATCAAACTTTACTAATTTAGCTTTATCTTTATCAAATTTAGATTTTTCGTACTTACCACTTAATTTTTTTTTTTTCATGTTCGTTTACGCTTTCTCTCTTCTCTAGCAAACACTTAATTTTTTGTCTCACAATCAGTTACAAGATTTAACAGTTTACCTATGCGTCCTGTCATAAGTTTAAGGGCCTTGCCCTTGTTTGAATTTAGAAAACTTTAAAACAATCCCTTTTTTTTTGTTCGATAAGTAAGGGTCGGCCACATTGTGATACTGGTATTTTTTTTTTCTGTCGGGTCATTCCGACTCTTAGAATTCGTGAAGAATATGGTATCTCAATGGGCATGAAATATTGCTTTCGCCATGTGGCGGATACAAGTGCAGGTTTGTATCCCATAAAACACAGGCTAAATGAGTTTCTAAGAGGCACAATATTGCGTTATGTTATTTTAAAACGCATAACGGATTTTTTTGTTATTCTTAAAACTAAATGACAAGCTGTCACATCGTAAAATACACATTTAACGTACTTTTTAGTGGCTTGTACTTTTGAAGTTTACATAGTGAATAGGACGATTAAAAGCAAGTGGCTCATCTTCCAAAGCGTCTTGCGTTTCTAAAAATGTAAGCATACCCTTTAATATGCTCATCGTCCGCTATCAATTTACCCGCTAGCGTGACTTGATCTTGTGGTGATAAAATAAACGATAAACTAGGACACAATCTTTGCTAGCTACCTTGATCCACTATAACCCGAATCACGGCTCCAAATAAGAATACACTACATTTAAAAGCTCAGATCACGCTGGGTGCGTGGTTCTTTTATTTACTAAAGTACTCGGCTACAAACATCTCACTAACGACCTTTTGGAAAAGTATAGCACTATATACATCGGCACTTGCATCGGTATATCATTCAATAAGAAATTCCAGGTTAAAAAAAACGTAAAACTGATTTAGGAGTTAAAGCTCATCATCCAATTAAATTCCAATAAAATTTCCAATAAAATTCCAATTAAATTCCGATTAAATTCCAATTAAATAATTTGGCGGTGGTCAGTAGACGTCAAAATTTGTGAGAAGTTTTTTTTTTTTTTTTTTTTTCAAACCCTCGGCAATACGAGGCTAGACCAATGAATTATCTAAGTTGATGAATATTCTCAGAAGAAGGTAGTTCAATCAAAGCTAGCTCCACCAGGTGCTGGTCGCGGGCTCAAATCCAGCCAAGGCGCACCACTCCGTGCAATCCACTCCACCACCACCGCTCCCAAAACGGTGAAGGAAAACACAGTGAGAAACCCAGCAGGTCCCAGAACTTTTTGACTAACCGGATGTAACTCGAGTGATAAACCGTCAATAAAAAAACGAGAAAATTCTTTATCTTTAAATAGAGATATCAGTTGTTCTTTAGTCTGTCTCGCTATCTGGCTATTTGTATCTATACCATTAAAACGAAACAACAATTTAGGCATAGGATTTCATAAAGCAATCGATTTTAGTTATGAAATAATCAAAGAAGAATAAGTTATTAGTAATATGAACCCTTTTGCTGTCTAATACGTTAACCGTATGGCTGACTGTAAAGCTAACAAAGCCCTAAGGTTCTTAAAAGGATCTTATTCCCAGTTTACAAGTCTCAAAATATTGTACTGTTCCTTCATCCGTAGCTCACATGCATACCTACTTTTCGCAGGTTTGTAATCCCAGAATTGGAATCTGTCCAGCGAAACTTTACGCGATACCTACAGTATAGATGTAAAACCCGTTCATAATTTTATTACGAGTCGAGATACAAAAGGTATCATTTTCTACCACTTAGGGAGAGAAGTAGTATATCAGATATCTCTTTCCTCGTTAAGTTAGCACAATCTTACATCGACGCCCCGCAACTTCTCTCCAAGATTAATTTAGGCGCCCCCACTAGATCTCTAGAATCCTCTTTCTTCTTCTTAACGTTCCCTGATGCTACACAAATTATGGACAGAATTCGTTCTAAAAGATGCGCAACAGAATTCGTTCTAAAAGATGCGCAAAGTCCTACAATGATTTAGTTGACTTTTCTGAACTTGATTTATTCACTTCTAAGCCGCGTATATTCAATCAAATACTTTACCAAACATTGGTTCGACAACCGTTTCAACTTGTCCTGCAAGACCAAATGTTGTAATTGTGTCGTATTGTTAAAGTGCATACCATCATTGCAATCTCTTCCAAGCATGCTCTCCATAGACAATCAAATGTGAAAACATGTCATTGGTGTACAATTGCATAATTTATTGTTTTGTTAGTTGTTAATACTGTTTGTTTTTCGATTGTAATAAAATAAAATAAGTATAGTGATTCCAGTCAGAATCCTAGATGTGTTTTGATGTGTTATGATGAAAAGTCATGAGCAAGACTACACTAATTGCAAATTTGGATGACTGTCTTGCACAATGTTTAGTAAAACATAATAATAATGTCTGAATATTCTATGGAAACTTTGGGCTTGCCAAAGCTCCCATGCACCCCGTGTTAAGAGGTTGAACACGAATGCCAATCCCATGACGTCACCCAACATTTCAACGCCGTCGCTATCCGTCGGCCACCCTTAGCATATTTCAAGCAAACGTCTGGTACCACTTGAAATAAAATACGTAAGCCGTGACTATAATTAAAAAACGTCACATAAGATTTGTTCGCTACGGTTTATTTTAACCGACCAACCGACACCGTTAATAACAACAATTGCGTACTTACGTGGCCCTTCGAAGTTATGACTGATGTACTACTTAATAAGCGACCATTCAGCCCCGGATTCAAAATAAGAATTGTACGACTGACCAGATTGCTCCAACTTTCCGCATACACCGGATACTTGACCACTATTGACACGTCGCGTCGCTCTGCAACCGCGCTGCCTGCGTCTGCGCTGCTGAAGCTCAAGGTGCTCGTCGATGTCGTGCTTCCTGTGCTGCTGTCGTACTTTCTTTCGACTTGCCGTTGTTCACATTAAATAATCACTCATAAAGTACGAGAAATAGATCACGAACATGCACCCACGTCATGCCTGCGTTTGATATTTGTGATAACCATGATGAAGCACCGCTCTTCAGGGCTTTGCTGAGGGCTATGACGAGAGATGAACCTTTGAGGAGGTATTCGTTGAGACCGATATCACTTTCACGGAGGCACACCAAGCACGTGGCCTGGAATCAGGGTGTTCTGGGTTGAATTCTGGCAGCGTAATTTCAAACACCGTTGTTAGTATTCTTATGATTTCAATTAGTCACATCAAATTTCCTTTTTCTTTTTTTGCACTTCAAGCATTGCGCACCAGTGGGAATTAGATTCAGATCCCACTTCTGATGACGGCGCCAGGAATGACTGAGCGATATTACCGTCATCATTTTGATTCAGTGGTACTGGGTTCATTTTGATGGAATTTTAATAACTATACACTTGAGTTTTTCAGTCGCCTAAAGTGTCAGTTTCACAGTTCACAATTAGTTATAATGTCACTTTTATAATTCACAATAGTGTTGTAAGTACCTATACTAAATAATCACGAATACACGGGTTAACCGACAGTTTCATGTTAGAGGTGTGTGACCCTTGAAACAGTGCAAGCCAAACTGCCCTCGCATCATGGGTCGCAGCCCCTTTTCATGACTCTGGCCTCGTGACGTATAAAAAATGACGCCACTGCGTTACACCCTTTGGTAGGTACCACAATAATAACAAAACGAAGACTCTGTAGTTCAATATCGTTCTCCACGACATATATATCAAAAAATAAAAAGAATAAAAACTAGTATATAACTTATTCTATTTCATAGAATATTAGTTTTGTTATTAATATATAGCATATTTTATTACATAATTAACGAATATTATTACTGAGAGGCACAAACGTACTTGTCCTGCGAAATGTTCTCATATCAGTGGACAAAAGTAATTTAAACCTAACTTTACATCGACGAGTCCGACAGCGTCCCCACCTCAATTTTATTTCCCTCGTTAGTGTGTACTAGTGCGCAGTCAGGAAGGACTTGTGTCAAATTGCTGCATATTCCTATCAATAACATAAGTACGCCATTTCAGTTGCTCCCGGACAATTATTTTATATTATCGGTGATTGCATTTTTCTAGTGTAATGAGTAGTTTTATTATTGTTGTTTGGTTCTAACAGAGGTAGTAAGTGAATTAGCTTCATTGACTGTTATTGAATTTATCCTAGATATTACGCATTTTTTCAAATTTTTTAAAAAGTGTGTTATTTCTCACGTCAGTGTTCTCATAACGGTGTAATCGGTGGTCTTTATTACCACCGATGTGGTAATTTTACACCGAAATGATAAGAAAAAATCAATCGGTGTCTTATATCTAATATCGGTGTTTTGATTCATGATCAACGCACAATTTTGTCACATCGGCGGATTGCTTTATCATATCGGTAGATCATATTATCATCTCGGTGAGTCGCTTTAATTATATCGGTAGATCCCGTGTCATTTCGTTAAGTATACATAGAAACAAAGGAACATACATACATTATATGCATACATACATATATACCTACATACAAACATTCATACATACATACATACATATTTACCTACATAGACCGCCAATATCATTGCCACGATATCACTGGGTAGTAGATGCATAAATGTATCATTAGGGGAAGTCTGTATTCGGTAATGTACGTCTATATATAGGCTGAGATGATGATGGTGAGGTGGAGCAATTGAACGCATTAAAGGTTTCTCTAGAAAAGAAGTATTGTCTAGTTAAACAAAACCGGCCAAGTGCGAGTTGGACTCGCCCATGAAGGGTTCCGTAGCAGCAAGTAACATAATATAAAGGTTATTGTAGTTCATTGTAACTTTGATCGATATTTTAATAATAGTGTATTTTTTTAGACTTATGACGTATTAAAAAAAAACTACTTACTAGATCTCGTTCAAACTAATTTTCTTTGGTGGTTTGTATGGTAATGTACATCATTTATTTTTGAAGTGAAAACTTCTTTAGCGGCGTTGAGCACTTTTTCTGTAATGGGTGTAAAATCTTAAACTCGCGTCAGGACACGTGACCTGATCGAAAAAGCGTAAGACGGATGGAGAGTAGACAGCTATCCCTTATCGCGCGTTGTGAAAGGGGGCTAGACGGAAAAAATTCTCACGAAAAATTGTACCGACACTTTTACTGTCAAAATATAAATCCAAGATGGCGGCTGCAAGAAATTATCAACTTTTTCGTCATGGGTGTCGTTTTCATGGTTTTCGAGGGTGTTGAAACCGATGGTACTGTCAGAATATAAATCCAAGATGGCGGCTGCAAGAAATTATCAAATTTTTCGTCATGGGTGTCGTTTTCATGGTTTTCGAGGGTGTTGAAACCGATAGTACTGTCAAAATGTAAATCCAAGATGGCGGCTGCAAGAAATTATCAAATTTTCCGTCATGGGTGTCGTTTTCATGGTTTTCGAGGGCGTGGAAACCGATGGTACTGTCAAAATGTAAATCCAAGATGGCGGCTGCAAGAAATTATCAACTTTTTCATCATGGGTGTCGTTTTCATGGTTTTCGAGGGTGTTGAAACCGATGGTACTGTCAAAATATAAATCCAAGATGGCGGCTGCAAGAAATTATCAACTTTTTCGTCATGGGTGTCTTTTTCATGGTTTTCGAGGGTGTTGAAACCGATGGTACTATCAAAATGTAAATCCAAGATGGCGGCTGCAAGAAATTATCAACTTTTTCGTCATGGGTGTCGTTTTCATGGTTTTCGAGGGTGTTGAAACCGATGGTACTGTCAAAATATAAATCCAAGATGGCGGCTGCTAGAAATTATCAACTTTTTCGTCATGGGTGTCGTTTTCATGGTTTTCGAGGGCGTTGAAACCGATGGTACTGTCAAAATATAAATCCAAGATGGCGGCTGCAAGAAATTATCAAATTTTTCGTCATGGGTGTCGTTTTCATGGTTTTCGAGGGCGTGGAAACCGATAGTACTGTCAAAATGTAAATCCAAGATGGCGGCTGCAAGAAATTATCAACTTTTTCGTCATGGGTGTCGTTTTCATGGTTTTCGAGGGTGTTGAAACCGATGGTACTGTCAAAATATAAATCCAAGATGGCGGCTGCAAGAAATTATCAAATTTTTCGTCATGGGTGTCGTTTTCATGGTTTTCGAGGGCGTGGAAACCGATAGTACTGTAAAAATGTAAATCCAAGATGGCGGCTGCAAGAAATTATCAACTTTTTCGTCATGGGTGTCGTTTTCGTGGTTTTCGAGGGTGTTGAAACCGATAGTACTGTCAAAATGTAAATCCAAGATGGCGGCTGCAAGAAATTATCAACTTTTTCGCCATGGGTGTCGTTTTCGTGGTTTTCGAGGGTGTTGAAACCGATGGTACTGTCAAAATATAAATCCAAGATGGTGGCTGCAAGAAATTATCAAATTTTCCGTCATGGGTGTCGTTTTCATGGTTTTCGAGGGCGTGGAAACCGATGGTACTGTCAAAATGTAAATCCAAGATGGCGGCTGCAAGAAATTATCAAATTTTTCGTCATGGGTGTCGTTTTCATGGTTTTCGAGGGCGTGGAAATCGATGGTACTGTCAAAATGTAAATCCAAGATGGCGGCTGCAAGAAATTATCAACTTTTTCGTCATGGGTGTCGTTTTCGTGGTTTTCGAGGGTGTTGAAACCGATAGTACTGTCAAAATGTAAATCCAAGGTGGCGGCTGCAAGAAATTGTTAACTTTTCCGTCATGGGTGTCGTTTTCATGGTTTTCGAGGGTGTTGAAACCGATGGTACTGTCAAAATATAAATCCAAGATGGCGGCTGCAAGAAATTATCAAATTTTTCGTCATGGGTGTCGTTTTCATGGTTTTCGAGGGCGTGGAAACCGATGGTACTGTCAAAATGTAAATCCAAGATGGCGGCTGCAAGAAATTATCAACTTTTTCGTCATGGGTGTCGTTTTCGTGGTTTTCGAGGGTGTTGAAACCGATAGTACTGTCAAAATGTAAATCCAAGATGGCGGCTGCAAGAAATTGTTAACTTTTCCGTCATGGGTGTCGTTTTCATGGTTTTCGAGGGTGTTGAAACCGATAGTACTGTCAAAATATAAATCCAAGATGGCGGCTGCAAAAAATTATTAAATTTTTCGTCATGGGTGTCGTTTTCATGGTTTTCAAGGCTGTTGAAACCGATAGTATTGTCAAAATGTAAATCCAAGATGGCGGCTGCAAGAAATTATCAACTTTTTCGTCATGGGTGTCGTTTTCGTGGTTTTCGAGGGTGTTGAAACCGATAGTACTGTCAAAATTTAAATCTAAGATGGTGGCTGCAATAAATTATCAACTTTTTCGATATGGGTGTCTTTTTCATGGTTTTCGAGGTTGTTGAAGCCGATAGTGCTGTCAAAATGTAAATCTAAGATGGCGGATGTCAGAAATTATCAACTTTTTCGTCATGAGTGTCGTTTTCATGGTTTCGAAGATGTTGAAATAGTGCTGTCAAAATGTACATAAAATAGGATAGTATTTTTTAGTTATATTGTATTGGCTAGACGGAAAAAATTCTCACGAAAAGTTGTAACGACACTTTTTCTATAGTAAGCTATTGTAAGCCGTGCGGCGTGCGCATGTTTCTCTGTCTTTCTCTCTTTCTCTCTCTTATAGAAAGCAAGCCAGAACGGAACTTCGTTCCATCCGGGTGTCCCTTGACACCTCAGTAGTTTTTCGGAGAGATAAACTTTTTAATGTAAAATAATTGTAATAGTTTTAAAGTGTTAAATTTTTAATGTAATATAAATTGTCATGTTTGTGTAAGATAGCGCAATAAATGAATAATGTATTCTACCACATAAATGATAGTACTTTTATACTGATAAAGCAATTGGTGCAAAATTATTCCCTAACCATTCCAAAATATCAAACATGCTCAACGTTAATAATCAAGTTTTCACTTCTGCCGGCACTCCCGGAGTGCAACCCGTCTTTTTTTTTAATTTTATCATTCTCTTATTTTAGAAGTTAGAGGGGGGGGACACACATTTTACCACTTTGGAAGTGTCTCTCGCGCAAACTATTCAGTTTAGAAAAAAAATATTTTAAAAACCTCAATATCATTTTTGAAGACCTATCCATAGATACCCCACACGTATGGGTTTGATGAAAAAAAATTTTTTGACTTTCAGTTCTAATTATGGGGACCCCCAATATTTATTGCTTTTTTTCTATTTTTGTGTGAAAATCTTAATGCGGTTCACAGAATACACCTACTTCCAAAGTTTCAATGGTATATAACTCTTATAGTTTCGGAAAAAAGTGACTGTGACATACGAACGGACAGACAGACAGACAGACATGACGAATCTATAAGGGTTCCGCTTTTTGCCATTTGGCTACGGAACCCTAAAAAGTAAGTACATAATAATACTGCCGCCATAAGAAAAAAAGACGTATCTGACATTTTTGTCGAAATTGAGTTACCTACAAATTCTAAATCTTTAAAAAAAATGGCATCTACGAGTATTTTTATAATCCACATAAATTAAACGGAACTGTATAAATCTAACTGTTAAATAAGACGCATTTGCGATATGAATCAAATATTACTAAAAAGAAAAGACACTTCTGTCGTACACTAAATTGAAAAAACGCATTTTAGTAGAAGCGTTTTATTTATTTAAAAAATATATAATTCATCATAAAATGAAAAGACACTTCTGCATGGTCATACGAAGAAAAGACTGTTCTGCGTAGATGTGCCTTTTCAAATTAGTGTTACGAAAAATGAGCAGGCGCAAGTGGCATTAGTGCCTTTCCTACTTAGTATTGTTAGTTGTGCGGGGTGAAGTGGGTTGCAATACTGCACTTCAGTTGCGTCCAGGCAGAGCTATAACAATGGAAAAATCGTAAGTCAAACTTCCTTAAATCAATATTTGTATATATTTAAGCATACCCATGATTAATTAAACTGCAAAGTATCAAGTGGCACTTACCAAATAAATACATAACTACTTTTATGTTAAAATATTTGAAATTTAAATGAATCGGTTAGAAAACAATATCTTACTCTAGGAAATCCCTTCTTTCTTGAATTTGTTTACACTACACGGTTGATTACCTATTATCACAATGAAGAGTTTGAGTTTATTACACTATTACTTTAAGACGACAGCGTCAGGGTAGTGAACTTAATTTTTCTTACTTTTTTTGCTATTTGCAGGTCAGTGTCGGATTGTATTTTGGTTAAAATATGATAGTATCGCAACTAATTAAGTTTTGATTGAGTTATAATCATTAAAATGATCAACCCAACCCTTAAAGCTACAATGAACAGTTCACAGTCAGTTAAAATGAACATTGAGACACCACTTTTTTTCTCTTTGATGAATAAAATGTTTATAATTCCGTAAATACCTAAACAGCCACATACCATATTTTATTCAATGTAGGTACAACCTAACACTAGAAAAAAAAAGCGTTAGAAAAGGGTTTTTTTCCTGTTTTTTTTTTCATTTCTATCTTCTGCGCCAGTATTTTTTTTTTAACTTTTTTGTTTCAGTGTGACAAAATGCAACCTAATCGATCCTCAAAAATAATTTCTTTGTTTCAACCAGTTCTTACCAGGAATCAAACCTGAATACGAATAATGAGTTTCTTTTGTCCTCTATGAACGAAAATATCGCTTTGGATGATGCGGATTTTCATAGCTGCAGCTCAGACCTCCTTGATTTCGATTCACACGATTCCGTTTTTGATAAAAATTATTTACCCCTCAGTTCTGATCTGTCTAAATGTTCAGAATATTTAGATTCTTCTACAAATACCATCCCCTATTCACAGACAATTAACGTTACTATCCCTCCTGAGTCACCAAAAGTCTCAAGCGAGGAAGATATACCACAAAGTCTTACAAAAAAAGGGACAATCAGAAAACCTAAGAAGTAAGATGAATTGCCGGCGCAGAGAAAACAAATTAAAAAACTGAAAGATATGGTTTTTTTTTTGGTAGAAATCATCCAGACGACATCCCCACCCTTGAGTGGAGTGGAAAATACTGTCAGAGTCTTTACTGTTTAAAAAACCCACCCCGTTCTTTTGTTGCCTTTCATACCGAGGCCGAGCCTCCCTTTAGGAAACACTCTTGGCCCCAGCAGGCTTCGACCCTGCCTAGGGGCCTACCTACGGTTGCTAACAACTCCTTGAGGAGCGCGGAAACAGTATGCGCCGTCCACGACTTGGGCTCGGTCCGGACGTTTACCGGACGGTCGGACAGCCCATTGCTCGCCGTCCGCAAACCCGCGCCTACGGTGGCCGGAAATCGGGATCGGAATCCCGGCGGCGGCTGGAGCGCGCATCAGGCAATGGCGCAGTGAGCGCCGTTGCCTGATGCGGTTGGCCTCCTCCTTTGCTAGCATTACTGCTTCGCAGAAGAAGGCTCGCGCCTGCCACTCCTCCTCGCTCCGGACCATGGCCTGTACGCGCGATCCGGCGCGAGAGATCGCTGCCGCCCTCACAAGAACCCGGCGATGCTCTGCTCAAGCGGAGCACACCATAACCGTGTGCTCCAACATGTCCAGGCGGTCCACCCAGTGGCGACACCCGAGCGTCACCTCCGCACGAATCCGGTGCAGGAACCTCCCGAACTTACCATGTTCGATGAGAACCTGTGTCATGCGGAAGGTGTGGTGGCACTAAGTTATGATGAAGAGTTTATTATAAGATATACCTTATAAAGCTGTGATTATTATTAATTAGTACAAACTTAGACAGTTTTTATAATTTTTGTTTTTAAAAGAGTATTTAACTTTATGTTGAAAGAGGTTGTAATTGCTATTTTTTGTTATTCTTTATAAGAAATATAGGTCTGATTCCCATACTTTGTTTTATTTAATACAAGATAATTATCAAGTTAAAATGTACTTATTTCAGTTTACTTACATTTAAGGATTTTAAAATCTGGAGGTATTTTTTTAAGTAAAAAACTTGCTAAGTTGAAAAGCAGCAAATGGCTATTAAAGACTTTTTTATTTAGTTAACTAAAATCTGGTAACGCATTATCACTATATAGGAAAGACATTAAAAAAAAACTAAGTTGAAAGGACGTATCTAGCCAGAAACGTCTTTTCATTGCAGCATCACGTATTTTATTGCATTTTTTTTACTAAAATGAAACGGAAAAAGTCATTTATTAAATATATAACAATTATTTAATTACAATTTACATATTGTTTCTTACAGGTCCAATTCTAATACAGACTTTTGCATAAGATAATTATTATTTTGTTTATTTCCTTTCGCACAGCACATTTTTTAGTTTTTTAAATCTATATATATTTTTTTCTCCGTTTCGTACTTCATGCAGAAACGTCCTTTTTCTTTATGGCGGCAGAATAAATAACAAAATAATAAATAGATAAAAAAAAACATCGTTATAGATTAATTTTGTTTAAGAATGCCGAGGCCAAAACTAAAGGAGGAGGAGAAAAAAGAGAGAAAGAGGTTGCTGGATAGAATAAAAAAAGCTAAAATCAAAAGTAATCCTGTGTTAAGAGAGGAGCGTTCAAGAAAAGATAGAGAATGTTTAGACGAAAGGCAGCCGGACTTATCCCAACCCGAAGCCAAATGACTGCACATGCACGTCATTTGGCTTCGGGTTGGGATAAGTGTAGCGTGAAAGAGTAACAAACATACAAACTTTCACACGTAATAATTTGTAGCATAATTATTTCTCCCAAGGGCGAATACATAAACGTTGACTTGTCTATTGAAAGAAATGTCATTGATAGCTTGACAGTTACGCTCGATTATTTTTTATTTTTGTCTTGGATAAAACGTCACACAACACCACAAAAAACCGACGAAAAATTCCACCACTGGGGGGTCCAGAATCATGTACTGGATCCATGATATTCGTTTGTGCGTCGATGTCAAAGACACCATGTATAGGTACCTACTATTTCCTTTTTGATGTTCAAAGGTGAGAAGATTATCATATCGCTGGATATGTATATCATTTCGGTGGATAAACTTATCATATCGGTGTACAGAAAAAATCATCGGTGCTGATTTTTCATATCGGTGGAAACCAGAATTCAAACTGAATTTTCTCCCTAGTCTTAAATTATACGTTGATGATATTAAATTTGGGGGTATTTAATATCCTAAAGATTACATAAAACCTGAAAAATATACAAAAAAATTATAAATGAAAAAGTTCACCGATATGATAAAAAAATGGCATTTGTTGAAATTCACCCATACGTATTTTTTGTTTGTTTGTAATTTTCTGCAAGACATTCTCTGCAAGTTCTGATCCGATTAAGAAGTTATCGTAAGACTAAGATTTTACCGTCTACCACGCGTAAGTCCAGTGATCCCTGTCTAAGCACAGGGTAACGTGACACGCGCTATGTGTCGTCTCTCTGTCTATTCATCTGTTACATAGTGCTGATCCACCGTGATTTGTAGATCACACAGATTGTCCTGAACGACTGAAGCATGGAGACGATCAACGAACCTCAGATACTGGAACTTCGAAATATCTTACTGTTATAAAATAAAATGCTATTAATGCCAAACTCTTTACAAACGTGCAAATAACATTAGTTGTAGGTTAAAATCATGAAAATGTTTATTTTCGACTAAATATCATTTCGGGAGATATTTTTAAACAAACGGTTTCGCCTTTCCTTCATTTCTAAATCAAACAATGCTTCAAAATTTGCTAAGACCTGACAGAGATATTTTTGAATATTTATTTTATTTTATTATTTATTTCACTATTTATGTACACACAAAAATAACAGAAAAAGATAATACATAAGAGACATTAGTACAAAGGTACTGCTTATTTCTAAAGAAATTTCTTCCAGCAGACCTGCGAAAGAAGAAATCAAAAAGAAATGTAGACAATAGTGTGTAGGAAGCAAAAGAAGAATGTGTGAAGTCTTAATCCATAGTGTCTTCTTCTTCTTGCCCTTGTCCCGTTTTATTTGGGGTCCGCGCAACACGTTTTTTTCTTCCATTCTGTCCTATCACTCGTCACGCTATCACTAACTCCCTTTTCTTTCATTTCACTTCTCACACAATCCATCCATCTTTTTTTGGCCTCCCTCTCCATCCATCCACATGTAAATTCATAACTCTTTTAGCAACATGCTTTTCATCTCTCCTCTTTACATGACCATACCAAGACAAACGATTTCCTTTCAACCTTTCAGTCACTGGCGCCACTTTCAAACTTCCCCTAATATACTCATTTCTTACTTTATCCATTCTCGTCACACCACACATCCATCTTGACATTCTCATCTCCGCTACATGCAATCTTTTTTCATCCGTCTTTTTCACAGCCCAACATTCTGATCCATACAGTATGACAGGCCTTATCACGGACTTGTAGATTTTACCCTTCAACTTGAGGAGCATCCGTGGGTCACAAGTTGTTCCCGTGACCTGTCGTCATTTCATCCATCCTACGTTGATCCGATGTGTTACGTCCCGGTCTACCTCACCAACCCCTTGGACGAGCGAAAAATAATATAATATATTATTTTTATAACTTCTACTACAAATATATATCATACATAATACATACAACATAATACATACAATATATAAATAAATATCACAGTTGAGTAGACATAGTGCTTTTTTACTCGATTTTTAAAAAGTAAGATCGAGTTTAAATCTCACATGCTAGGTGGAAGTGACTTCCACAACCTCACGGCATAGAATAGGAGTAGTAACTGGATTTATGAGAAGGGGATTTAAGAAAGGATCTGAGGTGTGATCTGCATGGCGCGGCACTAGGACGTGCGTAGGAAAAACGATCACGTAGGTAGAAGGGATGAGACGGGTTGTGTAAGATGTTAAAAAGAAGACATAAAATCCGAGTGTTCCTGCGATGTCGGATAGGGAGCCACTTGAGTTCCTTGCGAAGATGAGAGACATGGTCATATCTTCGTAATCCAATCGAATGCATAAGTTTTGTAATCGCTCAAGCTTGTTCAATAGCTCCTCAGTAGCATCCAGGTAGCAGGCGTCTGCATAATCTATTATAATCGGTAGAATAAGTGTTTAGGCTAAACTGATTTTTGTTTTCAAAGGCAATTGACCCTGGAGGCACTTAAGCGAGTGAAAAGAAAAAATTACTTTTCGACTAACCTCGTTAACCTGCGCACGCCACGAAAGATTGGAGTCAATAATAACACCCAAATCTTTGGCAGTTTCGGAGTATTTAATACGAACGCTATCGAGAAATAAAGGTGGTATTGAAGAAACAATGGTCGCGCTGCGAACGAATCTACTGCCTATGATCATGGCCTGTGATTTTGTTGGGTTGACCTGCCAACCAAATGACTTAGCCCAAACACTGACACAATCCAGGTCATGATTCATAGCAGCAATAGCAGAATTTGCGTTGGCAACAGTAAAGTGTCGGTATTTATTGGGGTTCGAAACTGTTGCGTACACACGAACACATAAACGTTTCAAAAATCAGCTTAACATTTTCAGTTACTCACTTTTTAAGATAACTTCTGAATCATATTGAACCGTTCAACAATTTTTCATCATCATTTCAGCCGAAAGACGTCCACTGTTGGTCACAGACCCCAAGAGTTGCTATAATGATTAGTCCTGTGCGTCTCGCATCCATCGAATTCCCGTGACCCTGACCAGGTCATAGATCCACCTTGTGGGAGGCCTTCCAACGCTGAGTATTCCGGTACGTGGTCGACATTCCAGATCCATTCGTCACCATCAGCCATCTGTTCTGCGAGCAATGTGTCTTGCCCACTGCAACGTAAGTTTGGCGATTGTTTGTGCTATAACCTTGGTTCTCCTACAGATATCTTCATTTCTGATGTGATCAGTTATGAACAATTTTTACGGTTCAATTATCAAAAAAAAAAGTAGCTATTAATAGCTAATTATAAAAATCCAAACATTGTCAATAATATTTCGTTATACTAAACATTCGTTCATAACTTTCACTCTCCGATAGCAATCAAATCTTTATTTTTAACAGCAACTACTTCAATTAAATCTAAGTCATTTTAAAGTTTCCTTCAAAATCCTTTACCGCGTCACTTAGCGCAACATTAACCAGCACCGAGCGCACACGCGCCGCCACCGGCTCCAGCGCCAATCAATCATGACCAGCGCACTCAGCCTGAACTAGTGCCGCTTCACATGAACTTCAGTACCCGGGCTACGTATGTTACGATATGCCCGGATGAAAGAGAATTATGCAAATACTCCGGCTACGCAGAATATATAGTGCCTTAACCGCACAGACTACTAAAGTCGACACAATTTGTTACCTAACTACTTATATAGGACGTGGCTGGACAAATCTCTTAAATTGACCTTAGATGAGAAGCCTTAAATATATATTAGGACCCAATTATCTACGTATAACTTGGACACTGAAAACCTACTTAGGAGTAATCCTAAGCGGCGGTAACGACGCGATGCTTAATTTTCGGTAAATGAGTCGCTTTATTAATACAGCAGTATGGTTTGTCCTCCCCTCTCTCATCTAATACGCTGTTTATAGTAGTCGTATAGGGGAAGGACTCAATTATTGATACATTAAAGATCACTGTAGCCAGCAAAATAAATTTATTACAACGACGACAGAATGAAGGTAACTTAACGTTTGCTTACATGACATGTCCATTTATTTTAAATAAATAATTATTCATCCTTTTTTTTACAGGTTTTGGCAGTTTCTCTAATCAACGTGACTCTCGCATATAAGCCGCATGCGCGGGTTAATGTCAGCAAACGAATAGACCAATTTATTTGTTAGTACAGTTCTACCCAAAATTTAGTACAATGCCTAAAGATTAAAAAAAAACTACTGAGGTGTCAAGGGACACCCGGATGGAACGAAGTTCCGTTCTGGCTTGCTTTCTATAAGAGAGAGAGTGATGTATGTACATTTTGACAGCACTAAATCAATATCTTCGAAACCATGAAAACGACACTCATGACGAAAAAGTAGATAATTTCTAACAGCCGCCATCTTAGATTTACATTTTAACAGCACTATCGGCTTCAACAACCTCGAAAACCATGAAAAAGACACCCATATCGAAAAAGTTGATAAATAATTTATTGCAGCCGCCATCTTGGATTTACATTTTGACAGTACAATCGGTTTCAACACCCTCGAAAACCATGAAAACGACACCCATGACGAAAAATTTGATAATTTCTTGCAGCCGCCATCTTGGATTTACATTTTGACAATACTATCGGTTTCAACACCATTGAAAACCATAAAAACGACACCCATGACGAAAAATTTAATAATTTTTTGCAGCCGCCATCTTGGATTTATATTTTGACAGTACTATCGGTTTCAATACCCTCTAAAACCATGAAAACGACACCCATGACGAAAAATTTGATAATTTCTTGCAGCCGCCATTTTGGATTTATATTTTGACAGTACCATCGGTTTCAACACCCTCGAAAACCATGAAAACGACACCTATGACGGAAAAGTTAATAATTTTTTGCAGCCGCCATTTTGGATTTATATTTTGACAGTACCATCGGTTTCAACACCATTGAAAACCATAAAAACGACACCCATGACGAAAAATTTAATAATTTTTTGCAGCCGCCATCTTGGATTTATATTTTGACAGTACTATCGGTTTCAATACCCTCTAAAACCATGAAAACGACACCCATGACGAAAAATTTGATAATTTCTTGCAGCCGCCATTTTGGATTTATATTTTGACAGTACCATCGGTTTCAACACCCTCGAAAACCATGAAAACGACACCTATGACGGAAAAGTTAATAATTTTTTGCAGCCGCCATCTTGGATTTATATTTTGACAGTACTATCGGTTTCAACACCTTCGAAAACCATGAAAACGACACCCATGACGGAAAAGTTAACAATTTCTTGCAGCCGCCGTCTTGGATTTACATTTTGACAGTACCATCGGTTTCAACACCCTCGAAAACCATGAAAACGACACTCATGACGAAAAATTTTATAATTTCTTGCAGCCGCCATCTTGGATTTATATTTTGACAGTACCATCGGTTTCAACACCCTCAAAAACCATGAAAACGACACCCATGACGGAAAATTTGATAATTTCTTGCAGCCGCCATCTTGGATTTATATTTTGACAGTATCATCGGTTTCAACACCCTCGAAAACTATGAAAACGACACGCATGACGAAAAATTTGATAATTTCTCTCAGCCGCCATCTTGGATTTATATTTTGACAGTACCATCGGTTTCAACACCCTCGAAAACCATGAAAACGACACCCATGACGAAAAAGTTGATAATTTCTTGCAGCCGCCATCTCGGATTTACATTTTGACAGTACTATCGGTTTCAACTCCCTCGAAAACCATGAAAACAACACCCATGACAAAAAATTTGATAATTTCTTGCAGCCGCCATCTTGGATTTATATTTTGACAGTACCATCGGTTTCAACACCCTCGAAAACCATGAAAACGACACCCATGACGAAAAATTTGATAATTTCTTGCAGCCGCCATCTTGGATTTATATTTTGACTGTACCATCGGTTTTAACACCCTCGAAAACCATGAAAACGACACCCACGACGAAAAAGTTGATAATTTCTTGCAGCCGCCATCTTGGATTTACATTTTGACAGTAAAAGTGTCGGTACAACTTTTCGTGAGAATTTTTTCCGTCTAGCCCCCTTTCACAACGCGCGATAAGGAACTTCGTTCCAAAAATAATAAAGTATAAAAGCTACTGTTCTGGCGCCATTGTGGCTATTTCTTGTCAATATTATGATTATGATCGCAGCTTTAATCTACTACTCTCTTGACCAAACCTAGAAATTTTCTCTTAATTAGGAATTTAAATTGCAGAAGTCATAATACTGATACTAAAATGAAGTCTCATAACCGTCACTCTCGCCGCGCTACAAACCGTTACTAACCGCATTATACGCGCCAATAATTCTACGGATTCAAGCATATCAAATCACATAAATACTAAGACTGCGGAAGGTAAGGTTAATAACTTAACTATCTACCTTCCGCAGTCGTATGCCGCAGCCTCTCTTCTTCTTAGTCGGGCACTCTTGTCAGAGTGGTCTTGGCTGTTGATAAACAGGACTGCGGCGCGCCGCCGTCGTCTACATCCTAGGCTGCGGCATGTCGAGCGATTTCTCTCCATTTCTGGCGGTTGTTGGCATTACGCGCACGCTGTACTGCTGTCGACTGCGTTGCCCTGGTAATGAGATCGATCCTACGAGTCGGAGATCGACCGCGGGCTCTCTTGCCTTCAACGCCGCGGCCTCTGATTGCTCTAATTGTAGTAAAAGTCGTAACCACTCACACGCGCACAGAGCTGAGCTTCTAACATACGGATATAATGTAATAATACTTCTCTAACTTAAACACTGCGACGGATTTCCTAATGCTTGTTATTTGCATAACCACACGAGGCGAATCTCATCCCTGTCGAGATCTGTCTACGGCGCAGCAACTATCTGCAATTCTGCTGCGGGGAAATAAATTAACTGCTTCCTACGCCTCGTTGGTTTAGTGGTTGTGAGTAAGTAGTAAGTATCTGGTAAGCAAAAAGGGTTCAATTCCTAAGCCAGGCAACGTGATGTTAAGATTTTCATTAGACTCGGAATTTGCTTTAGTGTATTGCTGAGAGCGATAGCCTCACCCGTTGTAAAGTCGACTGTTCAACGTGTGCTACGTACGATATGCACAAACAGGTTCGTCACATTAGCCAGCCTGAATTCACAGGGTCTTGAGAATCTAAACCATTAACTCACAATGAAAACCTAAACCCCACTCACCTACTCCGGGGAGGTCATACTCATATCCCAGTGGCACATGTGACAACACCACACAGCAGTTCCGGATCACCATTATCAGTATCACCCTAGTCCCGGTATTATAAGGATCCTGGGATTGTCGGGACTCCCGGGATTCAGTCGTGAGCTGTATTTATCGACGTCACGGGATCAAGATATACAGGATGTGTGTGAAGCGAGGCAGCGAGGCTGTAATCGCAAGCTGAGACCAATGAGAGGAGGACGTATGTAAATGATAACATTATGCGTGATAAGGTTTAGTCCGGACTGCGCGCGCACCTGTGTTTTAGCGAGGATATATTGAAGCTGCATGTACAGTAAATAAATATTATTATCAGGATTATCAAGACCATCACTCATCCTGATTCACAATGATGACTACTGCCTACTAATTAGTTTTCTTTTGTTCTTATGTTTTTATAAGTATTGGAAGAGATGCTATTGCCCTTTTTTGTATTCTTGTTTTCGTAATGCTTTTATTTTATTTGTTTGATGAAGCTTGTGATCATTTATTACTTTTTGTATTTGGAAATAATAGCATTGTATAATGTAGAAGCACTTTTCCCGTTGTGATTGTGAAGTACCATGGAACATTTTATTCGGTTACAATTTTTTTTTGACGTTACGGTGGCACGTGTTGTTGGGTCATTCGGTTCCCTTCAAAATGGTTCAGATGAGTGAGGCTGATGCACGCGTCATGCAGGTGCCATCAGTTGAGACTGGTCATCAATAGCTTTTTTTTTGGGAAAAAATCATCCAATGACAACCCCCGCTCTTGGGGGGAGCGGGAGATAGTGTCAGACTCTTACTGACTAAAAGACCCACCCCGTTCCTTCTAGCCTTCATACCGGGGCTCGAGCGCCCTTTCAGATAACCCTGGCCCCAGTAGGCTTCTACCCGGCTGGGTCCCTGCTGTTGCTGACAAATCCTTGAGGCTCGCGGGAACAGTGCGCGCCGTCGACGACTTGGGCTTGGTCCAAACAGTTACCGGACGGCCGGACAGCGAGCTACCCATTGCTCACTGTCCGCAAGCCCGCGCCTACGGTGGTCGGAAATCGGGATCAGCGGCGATAACGCCGTTCCCTTATGCGTTCGGCCTCCTCCTTTGCGAGCATTACTGTTTCGCAGAAGTCGGCGACCGCCTGCCACTCCTCCTCACTCTGGACCGTGGCCTCAACCAAGGCCCGGCGCGAGAGGTCTCCGCCGCCGATCGCCCCCACGAGGGCACGGCGATGCTCCGCCCAAGCAGGGCACACCTCGACTGTGTGCTCCACCGTGTCCTCCGGGCATTCCGCACAGTGGCGACACCCGGGCGTCACTTCCGCATAAATCCGGTGCAGGAAACTCCCGAACGAACCATGTCCGGTGAGGACCTGCGTCATGTGGAAGGTAAGGACGCCGTGAGGTCTTTCCAGCCACGCCTCTAAGAGGGGACTTACCGCCATGATTGTGGCGTGCCCAGCACTGGGTTGCGATAGTCGTTGACGCCATTTCACCATGAGATCCCGCCGGAGCTCTGTCCGCCATGCCGTGACCTGTCGCGGCAGCGGGCTTTAACCCCGGCGTTGCATCTTCACACGCATATTGTGCATGTGTGCAAGGATTGTTGCCTCCAGATCCCACGGTGGTAGGCCAGCCAGAAGGCTCGCCGCTTCGCGGGAGACCGTGAAGTATCCCCGCACCAACCTTATTGCCATGACCCTCTGGCAGGCGTTCAGCATGGCCGCCGGTTCCGTTTTCAGCGACGGCGCCCACACCGGCGCCCCGTAGAGGGCCATGGACCGAACGATCCCCGCGTAGAGCCTCCGGCAGGAGGCATCTGGACCCCCAAGGTTGGGCAGGAGCCGCTTGAGCGGTCATCAATAGGTGCCAGTGGCTTAATGCAATTTTTTTTTTTATTACTTACTACACTGTGCTCACATAATAGAAGAAATATTTAACCAAGATTATATGTAACTCGTAACATAATTTAAAAGAGTGTCCATGGAGTTTCTTGCATGTTCTTCTCCATAGAGATCTACGCTATGGAACGTACAATTTAGCTTGATTTATTTGGACTGGCCGACATTTGACTATTCGAAAGTGCATGTAGATGGTCTATTTGAAATAAATGCTTTTGATTTGATTTGACCACGACTACTCTGGCTAAAGTGTATCGACTAAGAAGAAGAATAGTTAATAAGAAGTAAAAAAAAACTTCTTCCTTTTAATAACACCAAACTCCACCAACCACTAATTATACCATTATAATATTTTAATATTTATTAATTAAAAATTCGATTTGATTTTAAAATCCACCGAGCTAAACTATTTACAAAACGGATCCGGGGCCTTCCGAAAGAAACACTTCTTAACAACTTGGAAAATTTTAACCTAGAGCTTTCAAACCACTTTAAAGACTCAAAATCGATTAAACTGATACAGAAAAGCAATATAACTCAATAGTAACTGGAATAAGTAATAGTTGTAAAATCATAAAACACAAAACTAAAAATATACGTAAATTGACAACTCACACTATTAATTTGATTGAAAATCGAACAAAAAAAAAATGAAATAGGGACCCCAGAATATAGAATAATTGATAGAGAAGTTAAAAGAAGTATTAGGAAAGATTTAAGGAATATTAACACAAATTTAGTTAAAACTGCTCTAGAAAAGAACACATCTTTGAGAATTTTAAAGCAAGGCGTCACAAACGGAAGAGCTTGGATTAATAGTTTAACAGATAGTGATGGAACAAAACAGTACAGTAGAGACAGAATAATGGATATAGCCACAACATTTTACAAACCTTTATATTCTGATCATCCTGCACCAGAATACAATACAGAATACAGTACTTCAGAATCCATTCCCCCAATAAACGGTTATGAAGTGCATAAAGCATTTACTACTATGCGTTTTAATAGAAGTCCTGGGGAGGATGGAATTACCACGGAAGCTCTAAAAATCGGCTCTCAAACTTTGCTTCCCCACCTAACTAACCTGTTCAATACTATACTCCAAACAGGAAAAGTACCAAGTGCCTTGTGTCACTCAAATATTATCCTTTTGCATAAAAAAAGGCGATAAAAGTGATATCGGTAATTATCGACCAATAAGTCTAACATCCCATATTTATAAAACTTTCATCAAAGTTATACATGGCCGACTTGATGAAAAACTGGACAAACACCAGCCACCAGAACAAGCCGGATTTCGCCCTAACTTCTCCACAACTGACCATCTTCAAACAGTTAACCAGGTAATAGAAAAATACGCAGAATTTAATATCCCATTATATTTGGCCTTTGTCGACTACGCGAAAGCCTTCGATAGTGTTCGTCACAATGAAATTTTCGCTTCTCTTGAAAACCAGGACCTTGAAAAACATTACGTAGACTTGTTAAAAATCATTTACTGTAATAGTTTCGCAAATATTAAATTAAATACCTCAGGACCATCTTTTAAAATTCAAAGAGGTGTTAAGCAAGGTGATCCGCTCTCTCCCAAACTGTTCACAAGCACATTAGAGGAGGTATTTAAGTCACTAGCCGCCTCATGGTACACCAAAGGCATTGACGTCGGTAACAAGAGGCTAACAAATCTCCGATTTGCCGACGATATAGTCTTTTTTGCCCCCACGGCTCAGGAGCTACAATCAATGCTCCAAGAACTGAGCACGGCTAGCCTCAAGGTGGGACTTGCAATGAACCGGTCCAAAACAAAGGTGATGACTAACAGCATCAAATTTAGGGTCGAGGTAGATGCGCAGGAAATACATTATGTCGATGAGTATATCTACTTGGGCCAGTTAGTATCTTTCGAAAACCGACAGGAAAAGGAGATCGATCGGCGAATCCAGAACGCCTGGAAAAGCTACTGGTCGATGAAGACGCTAATGAAGGGTGATCTGCCGATCTCCCTGAAGCGCAAGCTCATCCTAACCTACGGTGCTCAGACCTGGTCTCTCACCGAACTACAAAAGTTTCGCCTTGGGGTTTGCCAGAGAGCTATGGAGCGCAGCATTCTGGGCGTAAAAAGAACAGACTGAATACGAAACACGAGACACGTTGCGCTCCATAACGGGTATCATAGACGTGGGCAAAAAGGCTGCCAGGCTCAAATGGGACTGGGCGGGTCATGTCAGCCGTATGCATAGGGACCGCTGGGCCAGCGTCGCCACACAGTGGGTCCCTACTGAAGTAAAGCGCCGTCGAGGTCGGCCTAGAAAGAGGTGGCGGGATGATCTGGACGCGTACCGCGAGGACTGGTTTAAGACCGCGCAGGAGAAGAAAGTTTGGAAGGACTTGGGGGAGGCCTTTGCCCAGCAGTGGGACAGCAAAGGCTAGAAAAAAAAATAATAATAATAATTTAGGTAAGCTACACCTAAATCATAACCACATCAGCAATAGGGAAAACTCTGCGTTTAGTTCCAATACCTACGCTATTTATTTAAGTCAATATGTGGCTGTTTATAGAACTTTTAAAACCTTGTGTGTCAAATATACTTAGAACAGAATTTCGTTATCTAAGAAGTATAATAGTGTAGCGACATCTATGGCGCCACATAAGAACTAGGAAGAAAGTACGAAATCCTGCATCGCGCAATCAAAGTTCTCTGCGCGATTTGAACATATACGACAGCCCGAAATCATCTATCGGGCAGTCGCCCACCAGACCATAACACCTGTCTGGTCGGAGGATCCTCCCTTTTCAACGGAGGTTTGCGGGACTTTACTCTCTGTTCCCATACCTCCAAACTGGTGACCTTCGACAAAGAACGTCAGCGCAGCCTTCGTGCAGCTACTACTTCGTGACGTCATCATCACTTCCTCAAGCTTTCGAGCAGCGAGCCATACCTACAGCCAGCACCCACGGCTATAGAGGGTATCCTGACCACCAGCATGCCTACCTGGTCATACCTGGTCATCACCTTCAGCCTCATCAAGCGACCTTGGCTTGGCACACCGCACCTTCGGCCAGTCACATGAAGAGCTATGAAGAACCTCTCCTGGTCGACGCCAGCAGTCAAGCCCTACGTCGCACAGCACCGCTCCGACTCACTGGAGCCAGCAGCACTACTCCGACTCACTGGAGCCTGCAGCATCATCCCGACTCACTGGGATAGCACCACCCCGACTCACTGGGGCATCATCCCGACTCACTGGGACATCATCACCCCGACTCACTGGGGCATCATCCCGACTCACAGGGATAGCAACACCCCGACTCACTGGGGCATCACCGCAGACAGTTCCGACTCACCGAGAACTATGCGGCATCGGTTTCGACTCACTGGAACCAACCTACGCTGGCCTGGCGCGCATCAAGAACCATCGATCTCCGATCTCCGGAGGGGAGTGATGTAGCGACATCTATGGCGCCACATAAGAACTAGGAAGAAAGTACGAAATCCTGCATCGCGCAATCAAAGTTCTCTGCGCGATTTGAACATATACGACAGCCCGAAATCATCTATCGGGCAGTCGCCCACCAGACCATAACACCTGTCTGGTCGGAGGATCCTCCCTTTTCAACGGAGGTTTGCGGGACTTTACTCTCTGTTCCGCCTACCTCCAAAATAGATAGAATATATTGGGATACATCTAATACATAAGCATTGGTGAACTCTATAATGTTCTCAAAATCATAATGATAGAAAAGCCTTAAATCGAACTCGTAACAAATATCCATAGAATCACTCCTACATTAGTAAGCATCAATAGAGTATAACTTATCATCAATGGAGTAATGCCTCGGATCTGTGTCACTAAAAGTTTTTCTGACATTTATCTTGTTTGACAAAATGGTTTCTAAAGATATCTAAAGTTATGCTACAACTATGATAGGAGTTGGGTGACCGATAACTCATAATAAACCAAGTAAAGGCAAAGTTCGCATCTAGTAGAGCTCAGTGCGTCCAATTAACTTATTGTATGGGATCGCTGCGGATATTCATACAGCAATACTTCGACGCATAGCAATACACTAACACAAGTATGACTGGGTACATATACAGTATAGCTTACAATGTCGAATAATGGGCAGCTCACTATCCGGCCTATAAGGACCAAAAAATAGCCGAGAGCTATCCGCAAATGGACGGGGCCCAGTAGGGCCGATGCTTGCTAGGGTAGATCTGCCGAAATGTCCGAATGAAGACACGCAGGCGAGTTTTAATCAGTAAAAGTTTGACAAACTCGCTCGCTCCACCCAGACTTGGATAAGTTATTTGATTTCTGCCTCGAAAAAAAAGGCATCACAAAATAACTAACTTTATCTGAAAACTATTCGTAACTTGTCTTGACTTTTTTTTATTATTATTGATTGGCTCGCGTTTGACCACTATCTCACCTAATGGTAAGCGATGATGTGGTCGACGATGGAGTACGCTTGCCTAGAAATAATTACTATTCACTCTTGACTTCGGAGAAATTTAACTTTTAATTACCTTCTTTACATAAGTTTTGTTAGTTCAAGTTAGTAACACAGAGCATAATATGCTTCACTTATCATGTAGAGGCTCCGCCCCCGTGGAAGTCAAAGTTATCCCACGGGCATGTACTACTGAGAAACAAAATGCCCAATGTTGTAGTTCAAGCGAAATGAACAGTATCCGAACCTTTGGCAGATTTGGGTACTGAATATGATGTGTCCTATCCGTTTAGCTGTAGGAAATCGAGATTTACAACTACGAGTATAATCTTGGAGTAACAACATGAGCCTATAATAGCCGAAATCAAGACACGCATGAGTCTCACAACTATATGACAAAGAAGAATCTTTAATTTCTTTGGCCACATTGCCAGAAAGAGAGACAATAACCTGGAAAAGTTATTGCTGATAGGAAAAATAGACGGAAAAGACCCAGAGGCAGGAGTTCGATATATTGGTCAGACCAAATCCGTGCTACACTAGAGATCGTCTAGTCTGTGACGCCGTCCTCATCACCAAAGATGCGTTGGGCCAAAGACAAAATGGTGCAATATAGTCCATAAGAAAGTTAATCGTTGAGGTTTTGACCCTCAACATTGAGGATTTAAACGAATCAAGGAGGACGAGAAAGGACAGGAGGACAATAGTAATTGTTCGATTTAGTTGTCGCGTAGTGTTGGTGACAACTGGCATAAAATTACTTTAAATGTAAACCTAACCTAGTTATTATTCTTAGGCTTAAATGCTAAATACGGTTTCACAAGAAGCGCATAGAACCGCGGGCAGCGATATAACGAGCTTTGAAACAATAACAATAAATAATGAAACAAATAGCGCTAAAGCTAAAAGCTTTCCATTAGAGAGGGGCGACGACCTTCTCATATCCGACTTATTTGATATTAAGAGATGCTCCAATTGTCGTGTTGTGAGCTCTTGTAAATAGATCAGCATATAGAAACTCAGACCATGTTAATAAGAAGACGAATTGAGACAAATCCTAGGGAACCATTTCCCTTTTATTTCAGATCATTTTAATTTTGACAAAATATTATTCAAGGTCGTTTAAATTCATTCAAAGGCAACTTTTAAAAGAAAGACACGCTATCACAGTTATAAATATAACAGTGGTGAGTGAACTAGAAACTTATCCGAATTATCCGTAAATTCACTCTAATTCACATCACTAAACTTAGACCCGCATTCGCTCAACTAGCGTTGAGCACGTCTACTATTTATGTTAGTAATGACGTTATACTTATAAGAATTTTTTATTTTTTTATATTTTATATTGTGGCCCAGTGGTTACAGCCCCGACTTACGAGTCGTGGGTTCTAACCCAGCCAGGAGCATAACATTTTATAATTTATTTCACCACCACTGCTCTCAAAACGGTGAAAGAAAACATCATGAAGATACCGACATGTCCAAGAACTAAAAATTCGAAGACATGTGACTTCGACCAACGAACACTGGGCCCGTGTGGTGGATTACGGCCCATTCCCTCTCCTAGATAGGAGGCATGAGTCCCAGCAGTAAATAATATTTTTTTATATCGAGCAACCGATTAAAATTTATAACAACTGTATGAAACTAAGTAAAGTTCCAACAATGTCACAAAAGTGTCATCAAAGTGCAATCTATACTAATCTCCGCTATGCTCGATATAAGTGCTGCTTCGTTTCGAGGGTTCAAACTAACCAGTGATGCAGTTAGACAAATTCAACAAATTAACTAAAGTAGGTCACACTAACGTAGGTTCACTTAACAACATTGCTTGTAACTATGATTTGGGTACCTGCCTGGCCGCAGAGAGAAATATCTAGTGCCATAACTAGGGCAGTGCCAACGATGCTCAGGCACAGGACCCTGGAGGAGCGTACAAAATTATAAAACTAAGGCCAAGTTTTGCATCATGCTTGGGATTTATTTTTCAAATAATTTTGGTATTATCTTGGTAATATTTAGCTTGTATATACTTAATACGGTTATAGACGCGGCCTACCACGATTGCCCATTCGGTAGAAGGTAGGTGCTCAAGGCTCCAGTAGTGGGGGTATTTATTTATACATTCCTTTTTTTCTTTATATTATCTAAACCAAATAAGGCAAACCATTTTTTACAGTTATGCATGTTTGTACCAGGCTTGTAAAAGGCTATTTACGGCACTACGGGTATCCCAATTAATATCCGTCTCTAATTCACCAAGCCAACACAGAAAACGATAATTATTTCTATAATAAATATTTGTCAGCTCGACATATGGTGGTATATATTAAAGCAATGAATATTGCTTACTACAAATATTTTACTAGGTAGGTATTATTACAAAATTAAAACCGTTTTCTCAAAAACTACACTGCTATTTTTCTTGAACTACTTATATCTATGAGCCTACATTCATAATGTATAGAAAAAAACCTTAAAAACATAAAACGAAAGCTATTAAACCATTTCTGGGTAACAAATTCAAATCAACCAGTACAGACAGCAACACACGCTAACATACACACTATCATTTGTTTGTTTGAGATCACCGCACATACTCGCCTGTGTCCGCTTGTCGTATGGAGCCGACGTTCCGCCCCTATGTCTGTTTAGTGCCCTCTGTCTCCTTAGATGACACCGTTAGCTAATTACAAAAAGAGAAAGCATCTTTTAATTACACTCTGCGCCTCGCCCTGCGTGCTTTGTGTGAAGACCTGTGCAGATCTCTACCCTCATACAAACTTTTTGTAGGTTTCTCATTAAGAGATAGATAAGTTCTTGTGCGTTTGCAAGTTTTAATGGGGATAATTAATAGTTTTAGTTTTTGTTCATAAAACAGTGGCGAGCTTGTTATTGCAAGTGTGTTGAGAAACCCAAAAATTATTGTCATGTTATGGTAAAAATGATTTTATACGCTAAACAGGAGTTATTTCAACACAAGCTTGCATATTTTTTACTTCTCATTAAACACCACAGTAGCTTACAGTATTTTATTCAATACGTTATCTATTTTCCGTTCGTTAAACGATGTGTAACAGTCCATAAGGACCGGATCTGTACTCCTCACTTAATGATTTACATTCCAATCCATTACGCGGCGCATACCCTCGCTACCGACTCACACATTAACCGGACGGTCAATGTATCACGCACATTTGCGTTCTTACGCATCGCGTAGTTCGAGAAATATTACAATGGCTGATTAATATCTGGACCTTGTAACCTAAATAAACTGTAGTGTTGTACCAATGGACACAATGAGGTTTATTTAATATGATTCAATTAAGGTCCGGCGGTTAGTTCGGTCCTCAGGGACGGACGCGCGGGAAAAGGGTCTAATATTATATTATAGCTCTATTTATTTATACACACATAGATTGAAAATGCTCTTTTATGGGAGAGTTAGCTTGATTACTATTTAACTTGAAATTACTCTTATACAAACCAGAGCCAGAAATAAACCGGTGCCAAACTAAATCGTAGAATTTATCAGCTATCTCAATAACTGCAAAAAAATATTTCTTGTTAAAAGTAGGTACAGCAAAACGTACTACTCGTATTTTGTCTGCACAAGAAACGGACGTCAATGTCCTCACCACAGAAGTACCAGGCGCTCAGCTTGTGACAGGAGGTAAGGTTATAGCCAGTGGCTGTGAGCATGAAACAGTTCACAGTGCAATAACAGACGTACCTAGTGCGTACTTTACCACATGCACTTCGCTGCTATGCGCCCCGTACGTCGTCTGTGAACGTGTGAAGCTTGTACTGTTTCATAAAGTTTTAAAACGTGAAACTGTTTCTATGGCTGTAAAAGATTTTATTATTTGAAAGGAATGATACTGCGCTGCGTTCAATATTACCATTTTGATTAATGTGACTGAGAAATGAGTTTTATTTTTTATCTGACTCACAAACTTATAATTTTTTCTTCCTAACAAATATTACCATTTTTACTCTATCATTATTATCTTATTTATTTATTTAATCTTCATGCAACACAAAGTACATAGGCGGAATTAATGCCTTAGACATTCTCTACCAGTCAACCTAGGGTGGTGAAGAGACAATATCCTCATCTTAACCTAACATTACCTACTGCTTAAACTATGCTATTTCTATCGAATCCGTTCCAAAGCAAGCTACAATATTTAGTTCAGATCCTATATCCGGGAAACTCGTGAGAAAACTGGTGGTTCATCTGAGTTAAGTCTCGAAACACGTCGGTTAAGTTGATTTCAGAATGACTCTGTATAAAAATATATATAAAAAAATCATATTGTAGTAAACTCAAAGTAAACTAGTAAGTTCAAAGAGATCTGTGAAAGTGTGAAGCTGCAATATGAAACTTACTTGCTAGTGACAACGCAAGTCCGGAGATGAAACTCTTTATAATTATAACTCGTTTTCATTAGCGCACAGCTCCTAGACCTCTTGGGAAAAAAGGACAGACTAGCTGACGTTTTACTTGCTACAAAAGAATAGACAAGAAGCTCTTCACAGCGTGACGTTGTCTCGACAATAACGATTGTCGTAAAGTCTAAATGTAGTTACATCGAAGGACTGGAACAATTTGCCTGCAGCGGTCTTCCCATCCAATTATAATTTCGGTGTCTTCAGGGCCAGAGTGAATGCGCTCTTAATAAACTAGTGCATTTCCATCTTCCATCTTATCATCAGGTGGGATCGCAGTCGAGCACTAGATTATGTATATAAATAAAAAAAAGTTTTCCTAATTCTTATTGTTGTTGTTTGCTAACGGCAATAATAAGGACATTTGTCACAAAAATGGTGTAAATAAAAATCTCATAGTTTTAGGAGATTTATCAATAGAATAGAATAGAATGTACTTTGTACCATGGAGCATTTTTATTAGGTTACATCTTTTTTTTTTGACACTACGAGCATGGCAGTTCATAGTTTGTCATGCTCACTCTAATGTCTCGCTGTTGGTGGCACGTGTTATTGGGTCATTCGGTTTTCTTAAAAATGGTTGAGCTGAGTGGGGCTGATGCACGCGTCATACTCGTGAACGGGTGCCGTCAGTTGAGATTGGTCATCTCTTAACTGTCAGTGGCTTAATTCAGTTTGAATCTTTTTATTATTATTATTATTATCTACATTGTGCTTACATAATAGAAGCAACATGAAAATTTGTAACCAAGCATTCTATGTAACACATAATATAATTTAAAAGAGTGTCCATGGAGCTTCTTGCACGTTCTTCTCCATAGAGATCTACGCTTTGGAACGTGCAATTTAGCTTCACTTTTCTTGGACTGACCGAGATTTGACCATTCAAAAGTGCCTGCAAATGGTCTATTTGAAATCAATGATTTTGAATTTTGTTGTACACGAAAATAATAACAATTTTATAAAAACCTTAAATCGATGGGTACAATGGCAGTCTTGTCGGAAATTGACTCGTGTTTTCATAGCTGTACTTGTGTTCTATGTAAGTATTACATAACTGACTTTATTATATATGTTACGGCTAATACCCGAAGTGCGGCTACACCTAGTTTTAGCCGGTTAGAACTAGGTGTAGCCACTTACTCTTGGTTAAACCTAGTACGAGCCGATTGTTTTCGGGTAAAACTAGGTCTAGCCTTCATCATGCCGGCTACAACTAGGTCCAGCCATTCCCTGTTGGATAAAACTAGGTCTATCCGATATCATTCCGGCTAGAACTAGGTCCAGACAATCCCTGTTGGATAAAACATAGATGCGTGTCCCGCCAAGCCTTCCGACCCGCGTCACACTCATGACTCACAGCATCTGCAGCAGCGGCGCGGGGTGGAGGGCGTAGCGAGGCACGCGCCTCTGCAGGTTGTGAGCGCCAGGTGCTGCTGATCTACTGCAGGTCTACTAGCGAGTGTGACTCACAGCGTCTGCAGCAGCAGCGCGTGTCTTAGTTTTATTTATCAGGGATTGGCTGTACATAGTTGTAGCTGGCATGCTATCGGCAGAGCTTTTTTAGATATTAAAAAAACATCCAATAAAAAGAAACGTAGAGAGTTTTTTTATTCTTATAAATCACATTGTAATAATTAACACAAATTATTAGGAGTACAATTTTTAATATAATAGGAACAATCAGGAACATTTTTTTAACAACAGACAATAAGTAGTTGCATATTATAATTTAAAGAATGTTATTATAATTATAAATCACACTTTTATAAAGTATCATAAACTATTTATTAGAACAACTTAAACTTGAGTGACATTTTGAGTTGCACAAAATACCAGCAGCTTTGCAGAGGCACTTTTTGTTGCCACATTTGGTTTTGCAGTGGCATCTTTTAAAGCCTTGCCCACCAGAGGTCGATGGTGCATTGGCTATTTGGCGTAGTGATTTCTTTTCGGGTGAAACCATGTCAATATCCAAAAAATTTTGAGTCACACACAGTGAACTGATTTCTTGAAAATAGTTCTGTTATAGTGCCGTATTTGTTTCCTAATTTGTATAACCCCTTGTCGTTACATTCAAGTACAACCATTAACACATTGGGAAAGTCGCCTCTACCTCTGTCCACGTCAGGAATTTTTACTCGGACTGTATCACCGACTTTACATGGGGGAAACTTTTCATTTGATGAAGCCGTCATTTTTATAGCTTGTTTTACCAAACCTTCCTGTGCGCCTTTCCTGTTAGTGTCAATTTTTAGTTTCTTTTCACACAGCTTACATTTTTTCTCCTCATTCTGGTCACAGAGCCCGCAATATGTCATTTCGATTTCTTTCTGGCAACTTCCTGATGTTGATGGCTCATTCTCTTTTGATGGCTCATTTTCTTTAGTAGCTTCGTCACTCTCATCGTCAACTAACTCTCTAAGAATTTTCTCAAGATCTTCCTCACTTTCTATATTTGCAAGGACTTCAGGTGGTAGATCAGATGATTTCAGCCCGACCTTTACATCAGAACCGAACATTGCCTGGTACGGCGATCTTTTAATTCCGTGATGGTAAGCTCTATTTTTCATTAGCCGAATAAATCGTAAGCCTTCTGACCATTTTTGGCAGTTCTCGTCAGCCATCCAAGTCATAAGCATTTTTTCGATGTCTTGATTGGCACGTTCAACACTACCTTGTGACTGGCTGTGTCGTGGTTTCCCATGCACAATCTTCAAACCTGGCCACATCTGCGTCAAACTTTCCACAACTCGATTCGCGAACTCTCTGCCATTGTCGGATTGAAGTATTGAGGGTGATCCAAAGATACAAAATATATCAAGTAATTTCTTTGATACTTCTTCCGCAGTCTTACTTTGTAACGGATGAAGTTGTACGAATTTTGTGAGGTGGTCCTGATAAACTGGTATAAACTTGTAGTCACCATCTGGGTTTGTCTGCATGTCTATCAAATCTACTTGGCAACGGCTGTTTAGCTCGCTGGATAAAATAGGCTTTAAAACAAGGCCTTTTTTGGTAGATTTTTGTTTCATTTGACATGGCTTACATAAACGAAGATACAAAAGAATCGCCTCCTGAGTAATATTTGCATACTTCTTTTTAGCTTCTGCAACCATTCTGTTTCTTCCGCCGTGCCCAACACACAGATGTATTTCATGAAGAACATCAAACAAGTCTTCATTCTTGACAAAATATTTGATATTTTCGGAATTTTCGGTGCTCGACACAGGAGAAATTAACTTTTCGATGTCGCCAATACAACAAACATCGAAGCGCTTCAAACGGCGATATTGTAACGTAGAACGTTTCGTGGATATTTTGGCAGCTTTAACGTCTTCTATAAACTTGGAATACTGCACATCATTCATATAGCTTTGATTTTCACCATGTTTTGTGGCTAATAAACACTGAAACTGTTCCAAAAAACTTGACTTCATAGTCTGTAGGTCTTCATTCATAGCCATTCTGAATTCGAACGTATGAGTGCGCAAAAACAAGAAAGTACGTCTGTTTTGTACAACGGCACAACGCGTACTAAACTCAAAGCGCAAGGGCAAACGCGGGTGTACGGGAGGCGGGGCGGTAGGGGCGCGCGAGCGCGACGCGTCTCGCGTGAGCCAGGCGCCTGTTACTTGTTTCAACTTGTTTGCATCTAGTTTTATCCAACAGGGAATGGCTGGACCTAGTTGTAGCCGGCATGATGAAGGCTAGACCTAGTTTTACCCGAAAACAATCGGCTCGTACTAGGTTTAACCAAGAGTAAGTGGCTACACCTAGTTCTAACCGGCTAAAACTAGGTGTAGCCGCACTTCGGGTATTAGCCGTAACATATATAATACACACGATGTGGCTTCCTCACTAGGAACATAAATAATGTACAAACAAGCAATCAGCTCGTTAATCGTTTAACTTTATTAATTAATAAGGGTTATGTGTTGTTCGCGCGGAACCAATTAACGCCTTATTAATCTATAATATAAAAATGAATCGCAAAATGTGTTGGTAAGCGCATTACTCAACAACGCCTGGACCGATTTCGGTAATTTTTTTTTTTGTTGTGTTCGTTATTATGAGGAGAAGGTTCTTATGGAAAAAAAAATGAAAATTAGGGTAGTGTAGGGTAGAGTAAGGTAGAGGAGGGTAGAGTAGGGTAGAGTAGAGTAGAGTAGGGTAGGGTAGAGTAGGGTAGAGTAGGGTAAAGTAGGGTAGAGTAGGGTAGAGTAAGGTAGAGGAGGGTAGAGTAGGGTAGAGTAGAGTAGGGTAGGGTAGAGTAGGGTAGAGTAGGGTAGAGTAGAGTAGAGTAGGGTAGGGTAGAGTAGGGTAGAGTAGGGTAGAGTAGAGTAGAGTAGAGTAGGGTAGGGTAGAGTAGGGTATAGTCGGCTGAAGTAGGGAAGAGCGGGAGCGAAGCCGCGCGGGTACAGCTAGTTGAATATACAACAGTGTTGACTGGAACAAATCCTACTAATTCGACTAATGGTAGCAAAGCGAGACGATAGAATGACTCACGCTCAGTAGGTATGAGGTTTTGGGTTCGATTAACCGGTCGGGCAAAATGTTATTGGGTTTTTCTATTAATAAATTCGTAGTATCAGCCTGAAGTTCGGATGTTATGAGTGCGGTACCCGCGTACCTCAGAGTGCATGCAAAGCCATTAATCCTGTTTCTGATCTCTCCACGTTCGACTAAGATAGTAAACAAAGACTGAAAAACAAAGAGTGCATCTGTGTACGTGCCAGCGTGCTTTTCCGTCGTCGAAATTCGATCGCGAGGGCTATTAAAACTATTGGTCAGAGCTGCAGCGATAATTTACGGTATAAAATTAACAACTAGCTGCCAGTAACTACACTATAGTCTGAACAGATAATAGAATATTTCAACAACAAATTGTTAATCATTTCATGGTTGTCCTTAAAATTCTGCTTCTCACTTTTTATACAAAAATTTGTTTTTTCTAACGATTCTGCTTTCGTGACATTTCCATGAATCATTTTGGAATTGAATCGGATATTTCACGATTTTATCGGCTAACAACTTGACCTCTGTATAAACGTATAAATAAACCATAACTGTGTAAAGTTTAGATTACACCGCTGTTAAAATAGCCATCTCCAGAAAAGACTGAATTCAGTTTTGTTATTATCAGTGTCGTATCAGTCGCGTGCGAAACCAATTGTATTTAACCAATAACAAAAGTCAATGATTATTGCGTTCTGATTGAAACGCATTGTTTTACACGATAGAACACGGGTTTGACAGTGTTGACTAATTGTCAGGTTGTGGAACGCTGTGACAGACCCCAGGGGTCTAATTGTGTGCTATTTTGTAAACCTAAGGAAAACCTTTGTTTTCATAAAATAAATACTCGTAAATAAAAATAATATAGAAAATATTAAACGCAAAGATTTCTCTGTCTTCATTTATTTAAATGAACTACTAGATTGGAAAAATAATAAGTTGCGTTCAATATTTACCATGTTTATTTGAATTCGAACTAATCATTCTTATTACCTATTATAAACTTTTCTTATTCCCACTAAATGAACTAACACTTTTTAATATTCTTATCTAATTCTAATTATTAATTTATAAGCTTTGACTTTAATAATTGTTACTAACTATTTAATTCATAATACCATAATATTAATTCAAATTGACCATTGACTAATGTATCCCTTTTGACCTTTGTATCTTGACTCTATTTTTTAGTTTTAATTTGACATGATTTATTGACATGTGTTTTTTTGTCGAATCTGTTTGGTATTTTTTTTTTTGTGAAATTCAATTTTTTCTATATTTTACCTAGCTATATGTGCATGCTGTGGTCTCCTGTAACTGAAGGAGCACATGTTGAAGGACCCCATGCCTAATGTTTTATACTGTGTCTGTGTAACCTTTGTTGGAGATCCTAATAAATAAATAAATAAACACTACATTGAGTACATCAACACGAAGGTGTAGAGATAATATGTGTGAGAAAGACGCCTTACCCCAGCAATGGGACTAAATAAACGTACCATTATAATAGATTGATTAAATAGTGGTGTCTTTTGGATCATCTCTTTAGAAGTTTTTTTGTTGTTGTTGTCGAGATGCATCCAATTATAAAAGTTAGTTCAGTACAACCGTCTACTCGTCGTTGTCAGTGAGCCATTTGTTGATTTCCCGCGGGTGTTGTAAGGCGGCACAACTAGTCTGTGGCTAATTACTGTACAATGAAAACAAACCCGGACTATTTTGATTAGTTGCACAATAAATTATAACCAAATAATTTATATGCCAAGAATAAAATACCGTAAGAAGTAGTGACTAGCTTTAGCCCGCAGCTTTGCCCACATACATAAAATATAGCCTATATCACTCAAGAATAAAGCAGCTTTCTATCGGTGAAAAACATTTTCGCGATCGGACCAGTACTTTCCTACAAACAAAAACACAAAATAAAAAAAAAACGTAAAAACAAAAAAACAAAGAACAACGGCGAGGAAATTGTTGATGAAATTATTAAGTGTGTGTACATCCTTGTATAAGTTACCATGATATATACCAACGAAATAATTTACTTTGTTTTATCTAATCAAGATTATGGCTGATTAAGGACTGCAAAAAAAGTCGTCATAGTTGGAAACTGAATTGACTAGATTTTTTACGAACATGATAATCATAGCTAAGTTTTTTTTATGCTCATGGCGTTCATGGCCTTTGGGTAAATTGAACGTTTAATGTTGCTACTAATATAAATCTTGGTCAAGTAACGTATTATGCTATGCTTTATGTATTGATATAATATACTTTGGAAATAATTAACATAAAAATAGAAATAACTGTTTGTATTTAGAATATAGTGGCTAAAATGACACAATATACGAGTATGATGTTGTCATAACAATAAATACAATATCGAGAATCACATGGCCAGAAAAAGCATGGCATTAGACTTTTCAAAAGCCATCCAGCCTACAGACACAGAGAAAAAGAAAACATTACATTTGACATGACACCTTGTTGTTCGTTCAAAAATGAGTTTTTTAAATTCACAAGGAGGTATGTAGGTATTATTGACGTAATATAGTTGGCACTAGTTTCATCACAGCGTTAATGTTTTTCTATTGTCGATTTGGACCAATTATTTGACTATTTTAGTGCATTTATGTATTGTGTATTAATTTGAGTATATATTGTATAGTTGTTTATATTAATTTATTCTATGGTTTATTAGTATATCTATTCTATGGTCTATTAGTATATCAATTCTTGTATTTGCCTTTTTCTCACTCTTTTATTGCACCTACCACTACTTTTTCTCCGCATCACCCAAAGGTTGACTGGAAGAGAATGCCTAAGGCATTAAGTCCGCTTTTGTACCCATGTGCATGGGGCCAGGGTCATCCGAAAGGGCGCTCGAGCCCCGGTATGAAGGCTAGAAGGAACGGGGTGGGTCTTTTAGTCAGTAAGAGTCTGACACTATCTCCCGCTCCGCCCAAGAGCGGGGGATGTCAATGCATGATTTTTTCCCACCATAAAAAAAAAAAACCCATGTGCATAAAGTCTATTAATCCCTCGAGCGCCGATTGTACATACGTCTGTATAATTTGGATGACCTTGAAAAACGCTTAGTTTTCGTTTTGTACACACGTCTAGGTCTGTACGAAAATTTTGTTTTCTATACCTAGTCAGGTCATATTGTCACACAGTAAAAACTTTTTTTTAGAATGCTGGCCACAAAACGTTTATTGAATTCGAATTTAGAGTTGTTCATGAAAATAAAAATGTGTACTTTTTAGAATTTCACTCATTTTTTAATATGGAGCGGACGCTTAAAGAAGACCGTGTTGCAGTTATTGCGTTGCATCGTTGCGGTTACGCGCCAATTAAAAATTTTGATTTGCTGAAAAATTTAAATATAACCAAAAGATTCGTTTATCGTACCATCAAACGATACAATGAAGACTCTACTGTAGATGACAGGTTAAGAAGTGGTCGCCCTCGCTCTGTTAGGACTCCAGCAGTGATAAAAGCTGTGAAGACGCGAATTCAAAGAAATCCCAAACGTAAACAGAAACTGTTGGCCCTTCTGATAAGTTTAAGCAGAACCACGGTGAAAAGGATGTTAAATGAAGACTTAGAGCTTCGGGCATATCGAAGAAAAACAGGACATCGTTTGAACGCTCGTTTAATAGACCTGAGACTGAAGAGATCCGATTTGTCGAAGCGGTACGCGGGAAAAAAATATCGGGTAATTCTTTTTTCGGATGAATAAATTTTTACCGTAGAAGAGAGCTACAACGAACAAAATAATAAGGTGTACGCACACAGTAGGGAAGAAGCGAGCAACCGTATTCCGCGTGTCCAACGAGGCCATTTTCCATCCTCGCTCATGGTATGGTTGGGAGTTTCTTATTGGGGCTTAACTCATCGAATGCCGTAATTAGAGACACATTAGAAAGACAACTGTGTAACTTAAGACATTCAAAAGGTTAACTGAGGTACATTTTTGTGAGAAAGGTGTAAAAACGAATGCTTGTGGAACCTGTTTCTCATACCATGTTCAATAACAGGCACTGAGTATTACAGCAAGATTCGGCGCCTGCTCATAGAGCGAAGAGCACACAAGACTGGCTGGCGGCGCGTAAAATCGACTTCATCCGGCACGAAGAGACTGGCCCTCCTCCAGTCCAGATTTGAGTCCGATAGATTACAAGATATGACAACACTTGGAGGAAAAGGCCTGTTCAAATCCTCATCCGGATTTGGAGTTACTCAAGGCATCCTTGATTAAGGCAGCCGCCGATATTGACATGGACCTCGTTCGTGCTGCGATAGACGACTGGCCGCGCAGATTGAAGGCCTGTATTCAAAATCGCGGAGGTCATTTTGATTAAACTTTATTATCATAAGAATCTATGTTTTGTTTAGTTCATTTTGGTATATAAATGGTTACATAATGAATAAACGTGTCTCAATTATTTCATATTAAACATGTGACACAATTTATGACCTGACTAAAGTGACAATTTTAATTTACCAAAAGGGATGGTTTTATTGACCAACATTCAGCTCGACTAGACGAGTAGAAGATTTACTATACTTGACACAGATTCATTTAGTGACATGTTTTTATGGCTGCAATTTACTCATAATAACATAAGCTACAGTTTATTTTAAACAAATCCTAATAGAATGATAAAATCTCCATTATTCTATATATATTATTGTTGGCAACTGGCTGGCAGTACGAACTCATGCTATTTAAATTTTAGAAATATTTAAGATATCTGACACTATCATTGTCCTTCGTTCGTTTTTGGTTGATTTCTGGTTTGTTTCCTTTAATTATTAATAATATATGTGTTAACTGTTTCTGCGTGTTTCTATTAATATTTCATACGTACATTACTCCTAATACAGTCCACTTCATTCCATAGCTATCAATTATATTATTTGTTCTTCCCAGAAAAATTAAAAAAAAAAATTGTTTTTGTCTGTTTACGTAAACATTGCAATTTTCCGGGTCACGTGATCCCCTGGCGCTCGAGGGATTATTAGTAATGTCTAAGACAAAATAGTTTACAAATTTAATATGTATACTTTTGTATATTTTTTATTACAAGACGCTAAAAAATATGCCAGCAAAATTTTGTTCGGGACTTCTCCTTGAGAATGATCCTTTACTTCTTTATAATATAGTGTAGATGTAGATTACTACGTATTAGTCGCAAGGAATCTTTAACTAGCAGAGATCAGTCACTAGCACATCACGTCCTCTTACGTCTCAGGTATGAGCACCGAAGAGCCTGTCTGAGCTAATATTCAATCTTGTTATGAGAATGTAAGGTCAGTCATGCGTTATTACGAGTGTAGCGACTAGTGTTACACACAACTCGAACAACGTCTTAATTAAACTGCCAGCTCAGTGCGGGTTCAGCTCTGAATAAGTCGCCGATATTAAACTTGCCTAACACATACATTTCTTCATACAAAGTTCCTAAATAAAATCTCTATGTAGAATAGATCCATCATCATCATTTCAGCCGATAGACGTCTTCTGTCCACATCGGCCTCCCCCAAGTGTCGCCATAACAATCGATTCTGTGCATCTCGTTTCCATCGGATTCCCGCGACCCTCACCAGGTCATCGGACCACCTTATTAGAGGTCTTCCAACGCTGCATCTTCCAATGAGCGGTTGCCACTCCAAAACCTTTCAGTTTCCTTGACCATCATTTTTACGAGCAATATGCCCTGCCCATTGCTACTTAGGTTTGGTAATTCTTCAGGCTATGTCGGTAACCTTAGTTCTCCTACGGATATCTTCAATCCTGAAGCGAAAACTCCGAATATAGTCCTTTCTATTGCTTTTTGAGTGACTTTAAGCCCAGCCTTATTTTTTCCTGGCCTTATCAGGAATCAATATTGAGAGCAACCACTTTTCAGAGCCATATGTTATCACTGGCATCACGCACTGGTACTGGCACGAAAAAATACTACATATGGATTAGCCATCAAATATTGAAAAAAATTGTATTAAATCTTCGATGGAATCAGTTTGACATGTTTAAGACAAAAAGTTTCTTAAAGAAAAACAAACAGCTTCATCAAAAGATGACGTCATTAGAACATTATACAATGGCTACGCGGTGCTACGAGTTTGTAGCGCGTAGCACCGCTACGACGCCAACGCGCTACGAGCCCCACTATCACAATAACTCAGAAGTTTCTTAGCAACGCTCTATTGATATAAATAGCTCGTCGCCGTTTACCGCTATACAATGAAGCTGTGTGCCGTTTGTCGTAGCAATAAGGTTCACAATGCTGCGCTCGCTGATCGCTGTCACCGTATGTGTTCCAGCAATTTAATAAGAAATGATAAAATTCTATTGCGAACGGAAAGAGGTGAATATGTTACATTCTAATGTAAGACGAGTTGTTTTGTTGTGTGCATCATAACACCAGTGTTTGAGCAGGCTAATAAGCTATTTAATATTCAGACTTTTTTTGTGATGGAGATTTTTTTGTGAAGGACAACGCCCACTCTCTTTTGCGCACTTACATTATTTTTTTTTTAAAGAGATGAGACGACACTTAATAATAATAATAATAATAATAATAATATTCCACAACTATCACACAGCGCCGTCTAGTCCCAAGCTAAGCAGAGCTTGTGTTATGGGTACTAGACAACTGATAAACATACTTATATATTTCTAAATATGACCACGTACAATAGGATCTGTTGTGACAACGAGGATATGGATATATTTTTTGACTCCTTGGCTCGGTTTAAATCGAGAATGATCCAAGTTGATCCATAGTCTACCTAAATTGCTTGCTCACGTTTAACTTTTGACATTTTATAATTAAATTTATTGTTAATTTACAATTACTTAAATAGTTATTGTTTAATTCAATTTGTAGTTGATTATTATATTCTAATTGTAATCCAATTGCTTTTTTATTGTAACATTATTAATTTATTTGTTTTTAATTCTTAGTTGTATTGTTCAGTATTAATGTAAATTGTCTGTATTTACAAATTTTAATTCTATTTATTATTTTTATTGTGAATGGTAATCTCATTTTTAAATTGATATTATTTCTTTATTATTGTTCTGTACCTAAATTTTAATTACATCTAATTTTTAAATTAAAAAATACTAAGAATTTAGGTACGCATTTGTGAATGTTGTGCACGCCTGTAATTGGTTTGTTTGCACTGTACAATCTTCTGCATGTTCAACAGGAAAATATTGTAAACAAATTGTTGGTGTGCCTTAATAATAAAATAAAAAATAAAATACATACATATTATAGATAAATTACACCCAGACACAGAACAAATGATCGTGCTCATCACACAAACATTTGTCCTGGGTGGGAATCGAACCCACGACCTCCGGCATAGCAGTCAGGGTCACTAACCACTAGACCAACAGGCCTGTCATAATCTAATATTATTATCTGTTATTTAAAAGGGAACAAAGTAGTTCTTAAATTCATGTCGTAAATATCATGCCTTCTATCATGCAAATGCACTTCGACTTTTTTTGGTTTATATTTAATGATCAAAATCTTACGCAATGATGGCACAGTGGTACCGGCCCTGACAGCTTTGTGTAATTTAATTCATCACCACTGCTCTCAAAATAGTAAAGGAAAACACTGTGAGTAAACCGGGTTGTCATAACCCGAAAATTCGAAGCTATGTGACATCCACCGATCCGAACTGGGCCCGCGTGGTAGACTACCCCCATTCCCTCTCTTAGAGAGGAGGCCTGAGTTCCAGCAGTAGGGAGATTATAAGGGTGTTTATCATCAAAGGTTACAATAGATTAAGATGTATTTAAACGTGACAGCGTTAATTTATACCTACACGACTGATTACATAGGTATATACGAACATCAAGGACTGTTCTATGTATATTCAAATATATATTCAAATTCAACTAAATTAAATACGCTTCGAGTGAGAATCAACTCGTAGATATTTGCTTCGACTGAGAGGCAATTTGACACCACGTCGATTAAAAAAAAATTTGAAAAAGTCACGACGGTATTTACAGTACAAGTAATAAGATAAGGTGTCAGAACCCGAACGTGATTTGCTTCAAAACATTTCACTGATATTACATAACTAGTAGATATCACCTCAAAGTTTGATCGAACTTGGTGCATGCAGGAATGCGGAACTAAGTGGGAAATCACGCATACCTCCATTAAAAAGGGAGAATTGTGATTATTGTACGTTTGTGACTGTTGTAGCGGCGGTTCATACGTGGCGCTTTAGATGTCTGTGGGCCACGTATGAACTAAAAACTACGAAGTCCTCCATCGCACAATTAGAGTTCTCTGAGCTATTTGAACATATACAACGACCCGAAAGATACAGACATCCAGTTGCCCAGACTAAAACATCCGTCCGATCGTACGTAACGGACGTTTGCGAGACTTCACACCCTGCTCCGCATACTACCAAAGAGTCTTCCGATCGTAGATTATCGGTCTGTTGTAGGGATATATTCTAGTCGCATGGAAAACTCTGATACCGCGATGTAGGATTTTGTCTGTTAGTTCCATAGACATCGCTACATGATCACTTAGACGCTGTCATCAGCAGATTGTTCTCGGAGATAAGGTGGGCAAGATAAACGGTTATTTGACAGTAAAATAGGTAAAAGCGGATGTCATTTAACTACAAGTTAAATCATTTTAACGGAGTCCATCTTATTGCGAGTTATTATTTTTTTTACTTATTTGTGGGACAATAAACAGCTACAATATACATAATGAAAAGAAAAAAACAGTACAAAAGAGTTTACAATATTGCAGCCCATTGCATTATCCTCATATTGACGCATAAGTTTGCCGGCAGTAAATGCCGCTGGCTAAATAAATAAAAGTGCAAATTTAACAAAAAGAAAAGTGGAATACACGGAACCATTACACTAATACAAAGATAAACAGCTGCTACAAATTTTCATAGTAGTTTTTTGATGACAATTCATCAAATATAGATCATTTTATGACTTGACTTTAACCGACTAAAACCTACCAAGTTTTTTCTCGTTCTAGGGCCACAATAACTCTTGCGAAGGCGCAGCCTTGGCAACATTGACTAAAGAATGACGTTTGATTTAGAAGCATTCTTTCAAAGGATACAAGTACTCATGAACGTCAAGAACGTCTCTACTGACCCACACATACAGGTCACATCCTTTTGATGGTATTACAGCAAACGCAAAACTGTAGAAACTTAAGAAGCCGGATTAACGGTAAACGTTCGGATGTACCGGTAGTCTTGCTAAATTATGCAGGTATGTAGGAACCTCCCGACTTCGTCGCTAAGTAAGACAAGTTCCACATAGTCGAGGCATGTCGAGTGAATACGCAAGCGAGTGATCGATTAGTATTGAGTTAAATGCAGTTGGCGAGTTCGACTGAATTTTAGTTCGTAATTTTTACTCACTGGGCACTGGCACTTTACTAATATCATAGTGAAACCCAGTACCACAATAAATATCTCAAGAAACTTATCCTTTTTCAAGTACACGAACAAACTAGGCTAAAAAAGAATAATACCTATGAAGGAGCACAATTTCATAATACTCGTAGTTTGCCATCTCTTTTAGCGGTTTTAAATCTCATCTGTCAATAGTTATTTGTTATACAAGAGTGCAAAGTTGCTTTTTAACCGCGTGCTCAATTTCGATGACCGAGCAAGTGAAGGATTCCAAAATTGAATCACGAGCGCAGTGAGTGATTTAAAAATTAGAATCCTGAGTGTTAGCGAGAGAATCAAAAGAGCACGAGGTGAAAAATCTTTGCAGTCGAGTGCAACACGTAACTTTTCATCCCACCTCAGCGAGGAAATGACTAAATGCAAAAAAAAAGTACACCAAGGAGGTTCTGAGTCTTAGTTTTTAACAAATTAAAAAAAAAAAGTTATATGACAAATTTGGTACCATGGAGGTAGAAGTGAATAGGTTTAATGATGTTTTGAATTCATAAACATAGTCACCTCCATAGTACCAAATTTGTCGTACAACTTTTTTAATTTGTTAAAAACTCAGACTCAGAACCTCCTTGGTGTACTTTTTTTGCATTTAGTCATTTCCTCGCTGAGGTGGGATGAAAAATTACGTGTTGCACTCGACTGCAAAGATTTTTCACCTCGTGCTCTTTTGATTCTCTCGCTAACGCTCAGGATTCTAATTTTTATTTTATTTTATTTTAAAACCCTTCGCTTGCTCGGTCATCAAAATTGAGCACGCGGTTAAAAAGTAACTTTGCACTCTTGTATAACAAATAACTATTTTGGAACTCCTTACTAACTATATTACTATCCTGCTAGTTGAGAATATAATCATGATACGTGACCAATATATGTAATACTAAGCAAATTTAAACTGTTTTGTATCAGTGACCTTAGAATAAGTTTATTACATTATCTTGTGTATTCTCCTGTTAGTGTCTCTTTTGTCTTTATGAGAATAAACTATTCAAACCAAGTAAAGTAATCATTGTGTATCGTGCGCCGCCATTTATTACGACAATTAGTGCGAGGTGTATCATTAGCGACAGAGTTACTCACGTGTCTGCGGACGCTACTGTCACACGCGACGGAGTTGTGTTGGGCGCTTTACATTGCGCACAGTATGAGGGTTCACTTTTGTGACTGTTTCCAAAGCTTCGTTTGTACGAAAGCACGACACTGGCGTCCGATATCTACAACAAAATAAAATTATTATGTTACTTAAGATCATTGCCTATAACATTATTACACTATAGTTAATGTTCTAGAATTGTTTGTGAAAAACGCAGCATTCCTATGACTGCAACACTACAACACTGAATTATATACTGTAATGAGTTCAGTACTGGGGTGCAATCGCGCTATTTTTTTTCAACTCAATCGCAACCGAACCGCTACCATATCACAACTTTTTGACCGTTTCATATCGCGCTAAAAATTTGACAGCAAGTTGAGACGCAGCGCGATCGTAACTGGAACGTTACCGCTGTCAAACGTAAAAGTTGATAGGATGCTACTTTTTTAGGATTGTTACTGGATCGTTGGAGTGTTTTGTCTTTGTTTTGAAGTGATTCTGAGTGAAAATCTTTCAAAAATACAACATTACCATCTACGCCTACATAGATTTATTGGAGAAATCTCATGAATACGATGTAGCGGTGGCTCGAGCCGAAACTAAAAGGAAAAACTTAAAAGCTAGACTTAGTTGTGATTTGTTGTGATTCATACAGTGATCGACAGTTTGTAAAGAGATATAGGTAGACTCACGAAAGAATTAACCCGTGAACTAATTTCCAAGCAGACTCCTCATATGCCACCAGTCCTACGTTCTGATGCTTTGGATGTTGAAACTAAGGTAAGGAGTGTAGGGGCAGATTTTGTGATGATTCCTCTCTAAAGTCATAAACAGCATTATCATAACCAGAATTGTATTGTTATAATTTTGTTCTTTCCTGTCAGTGCTAGTTCATATCCTTATTGTTTTTTTTTTCAGATATGTGATTCTAATTTAAATATATTATGTGTGGATGCAAGTTCCCCTGGGTCCACACATGATAGTGTTGTTTGGGCCAACTATCCATTGAATGGTTATATAGGAAGACTCCACATTAATCATGGAGATAATTTACATCTTTTAGGTATGTTTAAATTGAGTATAATTTATGTTGCAATCTTCTGATACATTATGTAAATATTTTTTTAAGACTCTTTAATTTATTTTTGGTTATTGCAGGAGATTCAGGGTACCCTTTGAGACCGATAATGATGACACCCATCTCGGAACCAAGGCCGGATACTCCGGAACGATATAACCAAAGCTTGCTCTTGACGGCCAAAAGTGTTGTTGAATGCTGTATAGGTGTTTAAAAAGCTCGCTTTAGGTATGCTTTGAATATCATACCATTATTATAATAATTGATATAATTTGTGTTTGAAATAAATAAATAATAATAAAACGGTTTGTCCTTGCAGGTGCTTATTGGTTGATAGTCAGCTGCATTACACTCCAGTAACTGCTGTCAGAATAGTGAATGCATGCTGTGTTCTGCATAATATAGCACACAAGGCTTATATCCCCTACACACCCCTAACAGCAGAAGAAGCAGCTCGTGAGCGACAGCTGACAGAGGGCGTTGGTCATGGTGTCAGGCAAGAGCAGTGACCGGGCACTCATGCTCTTAGCGAGTTTGAGCTTGGATGCACAGAACAGTGGGCGCTCATTCAACGTTAATGGACTAATAGGAGAAACCAATTATCTTAATTAATTCTACTTTTAAAATTAACATACTATCCTATTGTTGTCCATGTATGCATTAAAAAAGTGCATTGTAAAAATGTTATATCAACATGGTTTCAAAATTTGTGTTATGATGACACTTAGTGGCTGGTGTAGGTTAATTAGTTTTAAGTTTGTTTATCATTGAAATGGTTTTTAAATAGTTCTTATGTGTTTTATATAAGTATTCTTAGCAAATATGAACATAAACAATAAAATAATTTAAATCATAAGACACTTGAGGTACAGGCAGGTTAGATCATTATTATTGTTTTGTTTTAAGGCTGCACTTATTGTGTAAACCTGTATGTTATTCCCCTTAATTATTATTCTATATTTAATTCCATTTTTCGTACTGTTTGTGAATAAAGGCTATTTGTATTCCTAACGCCTCGTCATTTTATTTTAATTATATTTTCAAACGTAAAGATTATCACATAACATAGCTCGTCGTCTCTCGTCACTCGTCCAAGAGCAAGGTCTTGATAAGCTCCAGAAACTGCACTATCAGTAAGTCTGAATGTTTATTTACGTAAAATCTTGCTAACCTCTTCAAAAGTTCAAGTACATACCGCACTTTCAGCTGTCAAAACTAGAGGTGTACTCGTCGAAATTTATTACTAAACGCTCGGATATTCACAAACTAAAAGGGCATCACTAACGATTGACGTTACGCAACGGTCCAACTTTGGTTTACGTTCGTGAACGTTTGAACTTTTAGCGCGATACCAAAAACCCGATCAGCTGAATCGAAACCTAACCATTGCCGCAATCGAACCGTAACTTTGTCGTAAACGTTTGAAATTAGCGCGATCGCCCCCCTGAATTGGACGTTTTAACACACGAGACTTGCCACATATGCTTTTATACGATGAAGGCAAAGGTACGAAATAAATAAAGTAATCATCAGCATCATCATCATTTCACCCGAAAGACGTCCACTGTTGAATATAAGCCTCCATAGTGTCGCCATAATGATCGGTCCCGTGTGTCTCGCATCCATCGGATTCCCGCCTATAGTAAAATAATACTAACTTCTAAATCTAGAGCCTTGTAAAATAATATCCAGGTAGTTCTATGTAATCATTATATAGTTAACCAAAATAAACATAACAATTCATATAATATTATAACACAATCATCAACTTTATCTCAATTTAATATTATGATCAAATCCTGAAATCCTTCGAGTCTGACGCTTGCCTCCCTGTTCCTGCCCACAGCGAGGTGAGCACAGCCGCGTGTGACACAACGCGCGACTAATTAGACGGGATCACCACGCTATGTGTCGCGTCACAGAGCAACCACTACACGCAAGTACTGAATACAACATTACTTTGCCAAAATATACTGGCGTTGGGTAAACCAAGGGTCAATGTGGAGCACCGACAAGGTCTTTGTGGTAGGCAAATAGCGGCCTGGAATCGGAATATGTACGAGTATACACTAAACAGGTACGCCGCAGTGTGCTGCTTGCATGTCTTCATATTAATTTGGACAATACACACAAAGTCTAATGTATTCGTACTACAATATTCTGGACGTAAGACGTAAGAACACTTTACTCTTGGACGGTAAAAAGTTTGAATAGAATGCAAAATCAGTTTAATATGGTTTTGTTTCCATTATATAATTAGTGTTCGTGCAGTGGTGGCCAAGTGTTAACGGCCCCAACTTACGAGTTATAGATCATGGGTTCAAACTCAGCCAGGCGCATTACTTTGTTTAATTTATTTCATCACTAATGCTCTCAAAACGGCGAAGGAAAATATCGTGAGGAAACCGTGTGCATGTCTTAAAACTAAAAATTCGAAGACTGTGACATCCACCAACACGCACTGGGCCCGCGTGGTGGATGACGGCCCATTCCCTCTCCTAGAGAGGAAGCCTGAGTCCCAACAGTAGGAACATAATAAGGCCGACTATGCTATGTAATTAATTACTACATTTGGAACGTTTTCCTTCAGCCGCTAAAGTGTGTCTAATACTGTATCATTCGCCCACGTTCTTCAATGAACCAATAAATTGAGTAGATAAGAGCCAATCTTGCGACCCGCTGATTCAGTAACGACAGGTTTATGTGCTTATACCATTTGAATACTTCCAGGGTTTTTCCAGTAACATAAAGCATATTATTTCTGCGAGATATTCGTATAATTATGTTAGCAACACAACGTTAGTTAAGACGAACAGCACTAAACTAATTAACGCCGTACCCTTTACGAAGGCTCTTGTACTCGTAAAGCCTGGGTAAAAGCTCAATTTATGCTTCTTAGCCTGTGCTCGTTCTACATGTCCAATATTTCTTCATTTGAGCATATCGATAAATTGTTCATGCATCTTATTGAAGTTTATTTTTAAAGATTTTATTATGGTACCTAGTTCTATCGATAGACATCATAGTTTCTGTGACAGCATGCATCTTGTTTACTGTCAAACTAACTCGGGGAGAGTGTTCCCAATGCGCGGAGTTTAACTCGCGCACACAGCTGCAAAGAGCCTTAGATATGTATAGCTTTGTGTAGTATTGTATAGCTATGATTGTCAAGAGCACCTGTTGATTTTGCGACGTTAACATTACGGACTCTATACTTTGCTGTGAGAGTAATGTGACTTTCATATTATGTTTGTTTTGCTTACAAAACGATGAAGAAATTCCATTACTTCCACTTCCATATTATTATATTACAATTATCTCTTGAATAAGGCGGTTACGGTTATTTATATTTCACATTGATTTGGCAACATTGCGGCCATCATTATTTAGACCAGGGTCGATAATTTTTAAAACCAAAAAAAATAATAGTAGGATGAAACCCATTAAAAAAGGAGGAGAATATTATAAAAATGAAAGGAAAAATAATTTACGGGCGATCTGAGGTCGGGAAGGGGATGGGGGTGAGTTTTTAAGGGTAAAAAACGGTTTTTCTCGATTTCCGGCAAAACTAAAAGTCCTATGGAAAAAAGTCAAATGGCAAAGTTGTAGGTAATAAAAAGATCTAAAACTTTTGGATTTATACTTTCTTCACATAACCTCAAAATTTATGTGAAAAATTCAAAAAACCAAGTTTTTAGTTTTTTATTTCTATCTTTTTCAAAAAAAAATTTTATTTTCACGAAACTTGGTGAAAACTTACCTTTTTATGTCCCAAATACGCTGTAATTTATTAAATTCACCCATCAAAATACCAACTTTTTGAAAAAAGCTGATATTTTGATGGGTGAATTTTCGATTGAAAATTAGGGTGCTTTTTCGATATTAATTCAAAATAAGGTGAAAAAATAAATATTTCTAAGCAAATAAATTACAGAACCGTCGTGCCCTCAGGGTGGCAGGCAGGCCCGAAGTAGTGGGGGGTAACTAAGGTGACGAATTGATAGGTATGAAGAGGAAATGCAATATAATATCTCCGTAATTTGAATATCTTTGTTAATTATTTGATTGGTTTATTTAGTGAAATTGGCAAATACATAAAAAATTGTTTTTAAAAAGGTACGAGATTCTACGCAGTCAGCGGAAAGTTTTCAAGTGATAGGTAATAAATATGACACAGTAGGGTCCATCTAGCAAGGTTGTCAAGTTCAAGTAGTTCTAGAGAGGTCTTAGAGGTTCTGTAGAGAGGGTTCGAGGGGGCGTGAGACGAGCACCCTCGGAGTGTTAACGTTAAATAGTGTTTAAACTAAGGATTCATTTAAAGAGATTAGTTAAAGTAGAGGCTAATGTAATATTCCTCATATTTAAGTATATATTATACAAATTAGTTAAAACCGTCATGAAAAAGAATAGGTTTTATTAAAGATGGAAAATCGTCCAATAACTTCTCCCTCTTTAGGGTCGAGTGGAAGAGCGTGCCACACTTTTACTGACTAAAACCACACCTTTGTCCTTCAGTTCCCCTTTGCTTTCTAGGACCACGATTTTTCTTTCAGGAATTCCCTGCAGCATCAGCCCTGCTGGCCCCTTGTTGGCTGACATCTGTTTGAGGCGCGAGAGGAATACTACACGCCGTCGACGACTTCGGCTCAGCCCTTGCCGGAGGGTCGGACTGTAAGCTATCTATTGCTTTTCCTTCATAAGCGTACGCCTATGGTGACCAGGGATCGCCCTGCACCTCCCAATGCTCGAGGCGTTTCCTGTCGTGGTAACTGGGAAGTGAGGTTGTCCATTCTCTCACGGCTGCGGCCATCTTCTTTGCTAGCGTTATTGCTTCGCAGAAGGAGGCGACCGTATTCCATTCCCTCTGGCTCCGAACCATGGTCTGAACTAGCGCCCGATGTGAGAAGTACTTCTGCTACCCGTGGGAGCAGTCAAAAATCAAACTTCTAAGTTAACACATTTTTAAGATATAGCCGTTTATGCTTCGTTTAGAGGAAATCAAAACCTATAGGATGATTCCCGTCGCTCTGATATTTGGCAAGAAACAAGCCTCTGAGCACTGTTTAGTAAAAGAAAAGGTCTAAAAATACAAGTTATTTCATCACAAAATATTTACTTTTTGCGATTCGATACGCGAGTCCGACACGCACTTGACCTTTTTAGTATGAGGTTTCCTTTTTGTAAATTACAATCTTAGTGTACAAAAAAGTACAAATAACGGTGCTCAATATTAATCTGCACCCAAAATATCCATAAAACATTATATTATTATTCTTTATTCATTTTACACATAAAGACAATTACATTTTTAAATATTTTTTAAGAAAATTAAAAAAAAAAAAAACATTTAAAAATATAAAACTATAGTTTTCCGCCGGTGTTGGGAGCAGGGTCCAAGCTACCGGTGGTCAGGGCTTCAGAGACCGGAACCTCCTCACAATGCAAGCCGTATCGAGGAGTACTGCCTTCTGTATCAGGCCCTTAACCTTTTGAATGTCTTAAGTTACACAGTTCGACATAAGCAATTGTCTTTCTATTGTGTCTCTAATTACGGCATTCAAAGAGTTAATCCAACCTCGCAACGACAGCTTCGACAGATGGTCGTCGAAGCTTTTGGCTATAAAGCCATTGGCGGTCACGACAATCGGCACGATGATAGCCGAGTCCACATTCCACATGTTGACAACCTCGTGTGCTAAGTCGAGATATTTCATTTGTTTCTCTTTCTCAGCTTTCACGAGATTTTCGTCTTGTGGGATGGTGACATCGACTATCATTGCGCGGCGCGCTAATCGGTCTATCACCACTATATTCGGCTTATTGGCTACAATAGTCCGATCAGTAATGATAGACCGATCCCAGTACAGCGCGACATGGTCATTTTCAAGAACTGGGTCGGACACATACCTGTAGTACGGTACCTCAGAATCCACTAGGTTGTATTTAAAAGCAAGTTGCTGGTGAATAATCCTGGCTACTTGGTTATGCCTGTGCAAGTACTCGCCGTTAGCCAGACGAGAACAACCAGAGATAATATGTCTGATAGACTCACCCGGACGATGGCATGCCCGACAAACGTCAACCGTCCCGTCATCGTTCATAATATGTTCCGGTAGTAGTTCGTCAAGATAACCTCGTCCATAATCACACACACAAAACCTTCAGTTTCTCCAAAGAGGTTGCTGAATCGTAACCAGGCCACGGACGCCGAAATATCTACATCAGGCTCATGAAGAGCCCGAAAAAAGTGCCCATGAAGCTCCTTGCCTTTCCATACTTTCTTGCGGTCATCAATAGTAAGTACCGCAGGTTTGCTCCAGTTCTCTTTAGCCATGGACAACAGGGTGAGTCCCTTGTCCACTGCAACCACATCGCGGTGCATACCCACGTTAGTTTTGAGAAATTATTCTCTGAGGCTGCACACCTCGCGGTTATGTAGAGTCTTTGTATTCAAAAAGCCACAACCTCCACACTTCCGCGGGATGTACAGTCTCATCACCGAAGATCGTGGGTGATGCATCCGATTTGCGGTCAGCAATGTAGGGTCCCGCGTATCCAGAGCGTCTAACTCAGTCTGAGTCCATTTGAGTATGCCGAAGGCGCGCACCTTATTTTCGCCCGACAGAAGGTTGTTTAAAACCTTCTTCAGGCGGCCAAACAAGCGTCCTTCAACGTTTGCTTCATGTCAGCGACATGAAGCAAACATGTCAGCGACATGATATTATTATTATTGTTATTATTATGTTATTACTATTATTTCCTTTATTTGTCTATTTTACATATAATTTACATTTTTAAATATTAAAAAAAGAAACATATAGAAATAAAACATTTAAAAATATAAAAATAGTTGTTCGCCGGTGTCCACGAGCACGTGTCCGGGAGCAGGGTCCACGCTACCGGTGGTTAGGGCTTCAGAGACAGGAACCTCCTCACAATGCGAGCCGTATCGAGGAGTACTGCCTTCTGTAACAGGCCCTTGATCCAACCGCGCAACAACAGCTTTGATAGATGGTCGTCGAAGCTTTTGGCTATAAGGCCATTGACGGTCACGACAATCGGCACAATGATAGCCGAGTCCACATTCCATATGTCGACAACTTCGTGTGCTAAGTGGAGATATTTGATTTGTTTCTCTTTCTCAGCTTTCACAAAATTCTCGTCATGTGGTATGGTAACATCGACTATCATTGCGCGGCGCGTTAATCGCTCTATCACTACTATATCCGGCTTATTGGCTACAATAGGCCGATCAGTAATGATAGACCGATCCCAGTACAACGTGACATGGTCATTTTCGAGAACTGGGTCGAGCACATAACTGTAATACGGTACCTCTGATTCCATAAGTTTGTATTTTAAAGCAAGTTGCTGGTGAATAATCCTGGCCACTTGGTTGTGTCTGTGCAAGTACTCGCCGCTAGCCAGACGAGAACAACCAGAGATAATGTGTCTAATGTACTCACCAGGTCGATGAATTTCGGGGAGCGTTTCCGACGTCTGGCTCCCAAACTCAACCGGGCTAGGGCTGCGCTCAAGCGGCTCCTGCCCAACCTTGGGATCCAGACGCCTCCTGCCAGAGGCTCTACGCGAGGATCGTTCGGTCCAAGGCCCTCTACAGGGCGCCGGTGTGGGCGCCGTCGCTGAAAACGCGACCGGCGGCCATGCTGAACGCCTGCCAGAGGGTCATGGCAATAAGGATGGTGCGGGGATACTGCACGGTCTCCCGCGAAGAGGCGAGCCTTCTGGCTAGCCTACCACCGTGGGACCTGGAGGCAACAGTCCTTGCACACATGCACGATATGCGCGTGGAGATGCAACGCCGGGGTGAAAGTCCGCTGCCGCGACAGGTCACGGCATGGCGGACAGAGCTCCGGCGGGATCTCATGGCGAAAACGACTATCGCAACCCAGTGCTGGGCACGCTACAATCATGGCGGTAAGTCCCCTCTTTGAGGCGTGGCTGGAAAGACCTCACGGCGTCCTTACCTTCCGTATGACGCAGGTCCTCACCGGACATGGTTCGTTTGGGAGGTTCCTGCACCGGATTCATGCGGAAGTGACGCCCGGGTGTCGCCACTGTGCGGAACGCCGGAGGACACGGTGGAGCACACAGTCGAGGTGTGCCCTGCTTGGGCGGAGCATCGCCGTGCCCTCGTGGGGGCGATCGGCGGCGGAGACCTCTCGCGCCGGGCCTTGGTTGAGGCCATGGTCCGGAGCGAGGAGGAGTGGCAGGTGATCGCCGACTTCTGCGAAGCAGTAATGCTCGCAAAGGAGGAGGCCGAACGCATCAGGCAACGGCGTTCTCGGCGCCGCCGCCGCCGCCGGGATTCTGATCCCGATTTCCAGCCACCGTAGGCGCGGGCTTGCGGACAGTGAGCAATGGGTAGCTCGCTGTCCGGCCGTCTGGTAACTGTCCGGACCAGGCCCAAGTCGTCGACGGTGCGCTCTGTTCCCGCGCGCCTCAAGGAGTTGTCAGCAACGAGCGGGGGTTGTCATTGGATGATTTTTTAACACCATAAAAAAAAAGGTCGATGGCATGCCCGTCACATATCCACCGTCCCATCCTTCATTATAAATCTGCGGTAGTTATTCGTCAAGATAACTTCGTCCATAATTGCACAGATAAAACCTTGAGTTTCCCCGAAGAGGTTGCTGAAACGTAGCCAGGCGACGGACGCTCCAAAATCTACATCAGGCTCATGAAGAGCCCGATAAAAGCGCCCGTGTACCTCCTTGCTTTTCCATACTTCCTTACAGTCATCAGTTGTAAACATCACAGGTTTGCGCCAGTTCTCCTTAGCCATGGACAACAGGGTGAGTTCCTTGTCCACTGCGACCACATCTCGGTGCATACCCACATTGGTTTTATGAAAGTATTCTCTGAGGCTGCACACCTCACGGTTGTGTAGGGTCTTCGCGTTTAGAAAACCTCGACCTCCACACTTCCGCGGGATGTACAGTCTCATTGCATGATGATGCATTCTATTTGCGGTCAGCAGTGTACGGACCCGCCTATCCAGAGCGTCTAGCTCGGTCTGAGTCTATTTGAGTATGCCAAAAAGTACATTAAGACCGGCATGACCCAACCATTGAAGGCCCGCACCTTATTACCACCTGACAGAAGGCTGTTTAATACCTTCTTCAGGCGGCCAAAGAAGCACTCCTCCAACAACTGCTTCATGTCAGTAACGATAATGCCTAACACTTCCGACATACCCAAATACTTATAGGTTTCGGTCGAGGAGAGAGATCTAAGGTGTATGGAATCTGAGAGTTGAATGCCCTCAGATTCCATAATCTCCCCTCGCCTTACATGCATAACTGCACATTTATCCACACCAAATTCCATCCTGATGGCACTACTGAGAGCTTCAGTAACCTTCAATAGTTCCATCAGTCGTAACTTGTTGGAGGCAATGAGTTTCAGATCATCCATGTAAAGAAGGTGAGGTAGAACCTGACCTCCTCTTCTCAACCGATAACCCAAGCCTGAATCTTCCAACAATGTCCTTAGAGGATTCAGGGCTAAGCAGAACCAAAGTGGACTCAGACTGTCGCCCTGGAATATTCCCCGTTTAATCCATATAGGCTCATCGTCCCCCCGGATCGATCGACACCCTGGATAGCGAAGGACTGTGTTCCATTCTTCTTTGCATCTATTTAATACAACTCCAACACCCTCATGTACATATGTGGAACAGAGTCATAGGCCTTCTTATAATCTAACCAACATGTCGACAAATCCTTGCGGGATCGACGCACCTATTGGCTTATAGCCATGTCAATGAGGAGTAGCTCCTTATTACTGCGTGACCCGTTCCTACATCCATTCTGAGAGACAGACATAATTGAATTATTCTCAATATGGTTATTAATTTTTGTTCTCAGAATGGATGTAAGAAGTTTATAGACCATTGACAAGCATATTATCGGTCTATGATTCTTGGTTTCCGCAGTACTACCTATCTTATGGAGCAGATGGGTAACGCCAGTTGTTAGAAACTGAGTTAGCGACCCAGACTCTATAGATGACTGGAATTGAGATGCTAGGAGCGCGTGTGAGCTGCTATACCATTTTAACCAGAAGTTTTGCAGTCCGTCCGGTCCTGGAGACTTCCGATTCGGTAACGGACGAACTGCTCTGGCTACATCTATTGGGCTAATGATCGCTTTATCCATTTCAGGTATAGCTTCGCACACGCGCTCGATATCACGCATCCAGCCACCTTCAGTGTGACAGACGGGCACTGACCAAATGCTGCGCCAGAATGCATTCGTGGTAGCATCATCCGGGCGGAGCACGTCAGTCACACTTTGTTCAGGTCGTTCCCAAGCTCTGTATACCCATCTCTCATCGCTCTGAAACATGTGATTCTGCGAGTACCGGTCTACTCGCCGTTTATACCGTCGAATACGGTTAGCCCATGCACAAACTTTCTGCTTCAGGAAGTCGATGCGCTCCGTGACGTGACCTCAGTATTCTCGAGGGCCAATTCCAATCCCCGAGAACGCTTGCCTCACGTAGCGCATCACCCGTAGTCGTGTATTGCCCTCCCTGATTCCTGAAGCAGTATAGTTTACAAATGACTGCTCTGGCCCCATCGATACGCCTCTCAATCCTACAATGTCAGGTAGGGACGGCAGGCTTTGGTCGAGTAGCTCCGTCATAACTTGGAAATACGTTGGCTAAACGACATGCCGCAATAGCCCCGCAATAGAGGATCGAGTGCTTATCAACAAGATTTACGCTGCTCTCGAACACATTCTGAAGCAGCGAGTCCAGAGCTCTGTGCTCTGGAGTCGCTGCTTCAGAATGTGTTAGGGCTCTATTTTTTTGTGCACCGGGGTAGACGAGGTCTTAGAGCGATTGGAGTCGATCTGTACTTGAGGAGTGTATTCTCCAGCGCGCTCCTCAGTCGGTCGTTGCACTGACTACTTACTATGACAACCCTATCATCTGCTTCTTCATCACCATGATTGGACCGCGGCATGATTGCATCTGTAGCCCGTGGTGCCGCAGTCTATGTCTGTGGTCGAGATGATACGGTTGCTCAGTACCTCTGAGTGCAGCCTATCAAGTGCGGCGTCGTCCAATCTGTGATTCTGTTGGATAACCCGCACCTGATCCGACAATTGTTGGGTCGTGACGTTGACGGATGGTTCTAGTTCCTGAAAAAGAGACAGCATCCTAACATGGTACGCAGTGAGGTTAGTTCCCCCCTCTGTAGCCCCGTAATATGCGCGCATGACGTTCTCATTGAGTCCATTTCATGCGCTGCACACAACCACCGGCAGCGGGGACCCGGCTCGGGGCCGGTTGGCCCCTAGGTCCTAAGCCGTTCGGCGGCCGGCCTCTCCTCGGCCGACGTACAGATGTTATTATAGTTTTCGGGTGTATTTTCTTTTCTCAGCTCTTTAGCTGGTTTCGACCACATTTACGGGCCAAGCCAAGTAAATGTATCGTGTAAAATTTTAATGTGTCGTGTGATGAGATCCAACGTCGTTTTCTTCTAACTGCATGAACTTCCTGACAATATTTCTATATCAAGTATTTAAAATCGTAGCCTTTTGCAGCGTTATGTAGAGGGTTTCTTTTAGGTCCAATAATTTTAAAATTTGAAGGAGGTGATTTGGGATAACACCTATGGTGGAAAGAACTATAGGGACTAGGTACTACTAACTATTTCATCTTTTTTTTCGGAGATGGTTTTCTGTATGTTGTGTTTATTGGGAACTGCGATGTCTGTAATGTTATATCCGGTTTATTGTTGTTATTTTTCTTTATTCATTTTTTACACATATAGACAATTACATTTTTAAATATTTTTTAAGAAAATTATACAAAAAAAAACATTTAAAAATATAAAACTATAGTTTTCCGCCGGTGTCGGGAGCAGGGTCCAAGCTACCGGTCGTTAGAGCTCCAGAGACAGGAACCTCCTCACAATGCAAGCCGTATCGAGGAGTACTGCCTTCTATATCAGGCCCTTAATCCAACCGCGCAACGACATCTTCGACAGATAGTCGTCGAAGCTTTTGGCTATAAGACCATTGGCGGACACGACAATCGGCACGATGATAGCCGAGTCCACATTCCACATATCGACAACCTCGTGTGCTTAGTCGAGATATTTCTTTTGTTTTTCTTTCTCAGCTTTCACGAGATTCTTGTCATGTGGGATGGTGACATCGACTATCACTGCGCGGCGCGCTAATCGGTCTATCACCACTATATCCGGCTTATTGGCTACAATAGTCTGGTCTAACGCTTCCGACATACCCAAATACTTATAAGTTTCGGTCGAGGAGAGGGTTCTAAGGTGTACGGAATCCGAGAGTTAAATTCCCTCGGATTCCACTATCTCCCCTCGCTTTACATGCATGACTGCATATTTGTCCACACCAACTTCCATCCTGACGGCACTACTGAAAGTTTCAGTTACCTTCAGTAGTTCCATCAGTTGCGAATTGTTGTGGGCAAAAAGTTTCAGATCATCCATGTAAAGAAGGTGAGATAGAACCTGACCACCTCTTTTCAACCAATAGCCCAGACCTGAATCCTCCAGCAACGTGCTTAGAGGATTCAGGGCTACGCAAAACCAAAGTGGACTCAAACTGTCGCCCTGAAATATTCCCCGTTTAATCCATATTGGTTCATCATTCCCCTGGATCGGTCGACATCCTGGATAGCGAAGGACTGTTTTCCATTGCCTCATACATGACTCAAGGAAGGTGCGTAGAGTTGCATCTATTTTATACAACTTCAACACCCTCATGAGCCATGTATGAGGAACAGAGTCGTAGGCCTTCTTATAATCTATCCAACATGTCGACAGATCCTTGCGGGATCGACGAACCTGTTGGCTTATGGCCATGTCTATGAGGAGTAGCTCCTTAGTGCCGCGGGACCCGTCCCTACATCCATTCTGAGAGGCAGACATAATTGAGTTGTTCTCAATGTGTAAAGTAATTTTTACTCTCAGGATGGATGTAAGAAGTTCATAGACCGTCGACAAACATGTAACCGTTCTATAATTCTTGGGATCTGCAGTACTACCCGTCTTATGAAGCAGGTGGGTGGCACCAGTTGTTAAAATCTGAGGCAGTGTCCCAGACTCTAAGGATGACTGGAATTGTGATGCCAGAATCGCGTGTGAGCTGCTATACCACTTAAACAAGAAATTTTGCAGTCCGTCCGGTCCTGGAGACTTCCAATTTGGTAACGGACGTACTGCTCTGGCCACATCTAATGGAGTGATGAAAAGTTTGTCCATTTCTGGTATAGCCTCACACACGCGCTCAACATCACGCATCCAGCCACCTTCATTGTGACATGCGGGCTCCGACCAGATGCTGCGCCAGAATGTATTTGCGGCAACACTATCCGGACGGAACCCGTCAGTCACATTTTGTCCAGGTCGCTCCCAAGCTCTGTACACTCTCATCGCTCTGGAACATGCGATTCTGCGAGTACCGATGGACCCGTCGCTTATACCGCCAGATACGATTGGCCCATGCACAAATTTTCTGCTTCAGGAAGTTGATGCGCTCCGTGACACGTGACATACAGTCTCGGGGATTTATTTCAGTCCCCGAAAACGCTTGTCTCACGAAACGCATCACACGTAGACGTGTATTGCCCTCCCTGAAGCAGAATAGTTTGCCAATTAGTGCTCTGGCCTCATCAATACGCCTCTCGATCCTGCACTGCTAGGCTGGAGCGTTGGTCGAGTAGCTACACCGAAACTTGGGAACTTTACATTAGCAAGTCGACATGCATTGTTATTATTATTATATTATTATTGCTATTCGTACTTTGTTAAAGACGTGTTTACGCAAACTTTACTCAATCATCTGACGAATGATGTGCTCCTGCTGTGAAATTGAACACGTACCGCACAAACACACAACACATAGTATGTATGTACGAGTACCCTTGTGTGAGAAGCGCCGCCGATGATAACTGGATTGACGGCATTCTAGTCTACTGAATCGAATGATAGTTGTACATACACATACATACATAGCTTGCGAATTCGTGGCTATATAGAATTTAGATTACATAAAAGCAAAATACTCGTACAATGATGGTAGGTTTTTTTTTTTAATGAATACAAACTAGTGCTTGACTGCAATCCCACCTGATAGTAAGCAGTAATGCAATCACTGGTGGTGGTGGTCTGATGGTACTGTGCAAAAACACGATTCACTAACATTGTTTGTTCATTGAATCCGACGATCAATAAAAACACGTCCTCCATACAACAATGGTCTCAGATTCCCAATGATCTTCTACGTATTAGAAAGGATCATGGCGAAGTCCCGAACAAAATTTTGCTGGCATCTTTTTTAGCGTCTTGTAATGAAAAATATGCCAAAGTATACAGAATAATTGTCTAAACAATTTTGTCATAAACATTACTATTAATAGAATTTTTATATTAAAGATATTCCAGTTTAAAGTTGGTGAGATTACGTATATTATGTCAATAATACCTACGTACAGTACAATTCACGAATGATGGCGGCCGTGAAGTTAGCCTTTGCGAACGTTCGCGCATACTACAATCTTCTCGCACACGCACGTCGCCATTTGGTTCCTAAAACACGTTACTACGCAGCCTTCTACGCAAACTTCACGGCCGCCATCATTCGTGAATTGTACTGTACCTTCTTAAAAATTATAAAAAAAACATTTTTGAATACAAATACAAATAAATACAAAACGTTTATTTGTGCACACAGGTACATTACAGTTGTTACAAAATTTTATATAGGTATCTCTGTGTCCTGCCACAGTAAGTGGCATACAAATATTAATAAAATAAGTATTTTTGCTCCTACTGAACAATATTAACTAGGTAAGTACACACGTTACTATTGAAATACTCACTATAATAAGTACCTACTAAAAAAAAAAAAAAATATCTAGACGGTATTTCTTCATACATGAATGTGTAATACAAGTTTACAAAATCTAGAAGATAACATTGCACTTTTTTATTTTATTTTTATTACCTAAGTATATATATGAACTATGCTAAAATACCCTAAATTATTTATTACCTATAAACGGGTCACCCATTTATATAATTATTATCTAGTTACTATATTGTATTTACAAAATGCATATTTATTTTACTTATTAGTTTTTTTAACCTTAAACATTATAGACTATTCACATGACATGGTGTTATCTTATAATATGGATGCCTTATCTTCTAAACAAAACTGAAATAAATTTACTGGTGGGGCTTACCTATACCTATGAGATAAAGCGTGATTGTCAGTCCCATAATCCGACAGGAATTCATTGACTGAGTAGTATGTATTCTTTATTAAAAATAATTTTAGTTCTTTTTTAAATATTTTTAGATCTCTGATTTCTCTTACAGATTTTGGAATTTTGTTATATATTTTTGGTGCCATTACCAAGAATATTTTTATCATATAAAGATGTGGTATGACTTATTGACTTTATTTTGTTACATTGGCGTCGGCTATTTAGTCTTTCAAATAACTCCGGATGGGACTTCACAAATACTGCTAGTTCAAATATGTAAAGAGATGGTAACGTCAAAATATTTAAAGTTTTGAAATGTGGTCTACAGGTATCAGGTAGTCGTAAATTACAAATAGCCCTGACGCATTTTTTCTGAGCCCTAAAGGCTTCCTCCCTATCTGTTGAATTTCCCCAGAATATGATGGCATATCTTAAGGTAGACAAGACATAAGCATTGTATGCTACCAAAACTGCTTTCTGAGTAACAACTTTGGAAAGCATATATAGTGCATACGAGAATTTATTAAGTTTCTTGCAGATGGCATCAATTTGTGTTCTCCATGTCATGTCTTGGTCAATCCATACACCCAGAAATTTTATGGTATGGACTTGTTCTATATTTACATTTTCATACTTAACCTTTATGTTGTCTAATGATTTTACTTTCTGTTTGTAATGTACAATTTTAGTTTTATCAAGGTTTATCTTAAGGTTATTTACATTGAGCCACTCGATAATTGATTTAATTGCATCGTTAACTTTCCTCTCATATGTTTCAATACTTTCATCTCTTTCAATAGAAAATATTAAGGTGCAGTCATCGGCAAATAGAACTACTGGATAATTAACGATTTTAGGAAGATCATTTATATATATAAGAAAAAGCAACGGCCCCAATACACTACCTTGAGGGACACCGAAGCGAACCTCTCTGGGATCTGAATTGAAAAATATTTCAGTTTTAGTCTTGGGACATATTTTTGTAATTTGCGTAATCTGTTTTCTATTGCTTATGTATGATTTGATTAGATTAAGAATATTATCTCTTATTCCGTATGCTTCAAGCTTTTTTATCAGAATACTATAATCCACATGGTCGAAAGCTTTACTCATGTCCATGTACAGGGCTGACACTGGTATTTTATTGTCCATATTATTTAATATCTTTTTGATCAAATCATGCACAGCCAAATTTATACTAATGTTTTTACGAAAGCCTTTCTGTTCAATTGTAAATAGATTCTTTTTTTCAAAATATTCGTAAATAGCCCTGTAAATAAACTTCTCAATTATTTTAGAAAAAATAGATATTAGTGCCACTGGTCTGTAGCAGCTTAAATTATCTTTTTCGCCTTTTTTGAAAAGAGGCCTCACAATAGATATTTTTAACAAGCTTGGATACATTCCATGTTCAATGCAAAGGTTTACTATGTGGCTAAGTATAGGTGAAATTATGATGGAAACATTTTTTACTATATTGGTACTTATGTCATCATGCCCAGTGCTTTGAGTGTTTTTTAACGATTTAATAATTTCAAATATATCTAGTGGTGTAGCAGGTGGCATAAATATTGAATTCGGATGACTAAAAGTTAGAGTTGTTTTATTAATTTTCTTATTTACAATTGGCTGAACTAAATCAATATTAAAATCGTTAAAAGCTTGAGCTATTTCTTGAGGGTCAGTTATAATTTTTCTACCTAATTTTATTTTAGAAATACTTGGATTCGGTTGTTTTGGTTTGTTTCTTTTTATAATGTTCCAAGTTGCTTTCGACTTGTTGAGAGCTGTTTTAATATAAAAATCATTTTGGGATTTCTGTGTAAGTTTTAATATGCTTTTAAGACGTAGTGAATGTTTTTTGAATGAAATTTTATTTTTCTTGTTGGGATGTAATCGATACTGCCACAGTAGTTCTCTTTTACGTTTGCAACATTTTTTAATGCTATCAGTTAGCCAAATTGGTTTTTTATGAAGAGTATTTTTCACTTTTATTACTGGAAAACATAAATCGTAGAATAGTTTAAATAACTCAAAGAAACTGTTAAATGCTTCCTCAGGATTATTTTTCTCAAAAGTTTCACGAAAAGATAGGCTTTTAAGGCAATCTGAAAATTTTGTTATGTTGTCAGTGCTATAGTCACGTCTGTATGTAAACCAATAATTAAACATAGGTTTTTTCTTTATTGGACATCTCAGTAACTGCGCTGTGTGATCCGACAGTGCAAGATCTAAAACTTCCGATTTTGCGCTACCAATATTATGAAAAATATTGTCAATGCATGTGCCACTACTGCTTCGGGTTGGCTTGTTTATTCCTATTTTTAAATTGTAACTAAGCAATAAGTTTTCTAATTGTAAGGATTTTTGTGTTTTTTTCAGAGTGTTAATATTGAAATCACCGGTAATTATAACTTGACTTTTGGGATATTTACAGTAGGTTTTTAACAAAAAATTTAGTTTTTTGAAAAAAATATTAAACATCTCATTACTTTGGTGAGGTACTCTATATAGACAAATAATAAAAATACGTTCATCCAATAATTCTATTCCGCAACACTCAACAATATTGGATACACTACATTTAACAACCTCATCAAGAAGTCTGTATGATCTGCTGTTCCTTACTAGAATACAAGAACCTCCGTTTCTGTTATTCCTACTAAAATGTGATGCAAGAGTATAGTTTGGTATGTACAGTTGGGATTCATCCCCATCTTTCATATTATGCTCTGTTATTGTTATTACGTCTACTTGTTTACCTACGTCAGCTAGCTCGCATAGATTAGTAGTTAAAATATCAGACTTATTTATCAGACCATTAATATTTTGATGAAAAATTGATAAACTGTTATTCATGAAAAAAAGTATTTTGCATAGAATTTAATATCTGATTTTGAGTGTCATTTACTAAAGGGTTTACAATGTGTTTGGGTATTGGTGTATCTGTCTGTGTACATTTGTCAACTAATGTTCTTCTAGGACAAGTAATGTTTGTGGAATTATATTTACAAAATTTGAAGCTGTGTTCAAGACGAAGAAGTTCTCTTAAAAGTGATTTACATAGGTTTATTACAAACTGGCCGTATCTTGGAGTGAAACGACTGTAAGCCATATCTACATAAGTGACATTTTTTTGATTTTTACAAATAAATCGTAGCAAATTATTTAATTTTTGTTCATTTAAGTTTCTATTATGCAGGATTTCTGGTACAATAATATTGGCGTTTGTCAATTTTGACACATACTTAAACCAACTGCTTAAATTAATTTGAAAGTCATACGGGTTAGTGTCGTTACGTCCTCCTAAAATTATAATAAAGTCTTTTGAAGACAGAGATTTTATTTCTAACGTTTCTGAACTAAGGACCTCAGACATTTTTGCTCCTGGTTTCATAAAACAGGTTACATTGAATTTTGACCCCAAAAGACTGGACAACGTGCTACGAATCTTTATTCCTTGTTCATCTGCAATGATGATGACTTTGGTTCTGGATGTATTTTGACCCTCTGTTTTATTTAAAGCTGATGTAGTGGAGCATTGCAGAGTTTCGATTTTCTTCCCGTTGAGAGGGTTCAAAACTAGTGGCGCCCTCTGTTGTCACCGCGCAGAGCGTGGTTTCGCCCTGGTCAAATGCCATGTTTGGTTCAATTATGGTGTCGCCATCTGTTATCGACTCATCCAAACAGGTAGTGTTCGTTGGTTTATGGATAGAAGGTGATACTTTGAGATTTTTTGACACTTTTTTCTTTGTTTTATTTTTTAGTTTTTGTTTTTTGGGTAACTGAATTTCCAGATTTATTTGAGATTGTTCGTTATTTTGTTGTAGCGTATTTTTCTTAAGTTTTTTTATTTCTGCATTTCCATTTGATAATTCGTGTTTAAGTTTTAATATTTCTTTCTTCAAATCTTCTATATCACAACGATATCGTGTCGACAGGTCTAATTCCAGATCCAGGTTCAGTGAACTATGTCTTCCGATTTCAGAATGTGTGGATCCAAAAGACAGATCAAGTGAATCGATGGTGGTTGTCCTTTGACGACGTATAGTGACATTGTCACTCATAGAAGTAGTAGGAGTACGCGGAAGAGGCATTTTTTATTTAAGTATTAATTATTTATTGTTATTAAATGTAAAATTACCAACCCAATCCAAAATAAAAAAAAAAACAAAAAGAGTATTTAGTTATTGATTAGATTCGAAACCAGCTCCTTAAAGTTCTGTATTATAATTTAATTTTAAAAAGTTCGTTATAATACTACTACTTACAATCTGTTTATTCAAAAAGCGACGCGCTATTTGAAAATTTTTTTGACACTGTTTAATAATGGTTTTATCATTAATACACTTCTATTACAGCATAATTATTAGTTTTACACTGTTAATGTTAATTATTTTACTGTTCTAGTCGTGTTATTCTTAAATTAAATTTGTTTTTTTACACACTCAAAGTTTATGGCGGGATAATGTTCACACTGTGGTTCACACATTATAAAAATTGTAATATATTATTGGCCACTGTTAGTTTCGTTTGAATAACACTTTCACTTAATTCTTATATTTAAAGGTCCATGTTTATACTAATATCAATATGAAATAACTGCTTTAAACATTTTTATGAATTAAAATAAAAAGAAGTCGGTGGAGCGCAATGTTTACACGATGGCAGCGCCATCTCTCTGTGAACGAACGACAAGATGTCTTGTCAAATGTTATGCAATTATGTTTTCTTTTTCTTTATGTCATTAAGCTGGATGGCTGTTGAAATGTCTAATGCCAAGCTTTTTCTGGTGATGTGATTCTCGATATTGTATTTATTGTTGTGACAACATCATAATTATATTGTGCCACTATATTCTAAGCACAAACAGTTATTTTTATTTTTATGTTTATTATCAGAATGCTAAAATGTATTTCCTAAATATTTATTATCAATACGAAAAGCAAAGCATATTATGTTACTTGACCAAGATTTATATTAGTGGCAATATTAAGAGTTTAGTTTACCCAAAAGTTCATGTAACCAAGCCATGATTATTAAAATCTAGTCAATTCAGTTTCCAATTATGACGATTTTTTGCAGTCTATAAACTGGCCATAATCTTTATTAGATAAAACAAAGTCTATGATTTCGTTGGTATATAATATCATGGTAACTTATGTAATGAAATGACCTCCTTGGAAATGACATTTCATTTTTTTTATTTTTAAGCTGCGGATACAGGGTGACGTATCATTCAATGGCAGATGATGTTTAGATTATTTTGTGCATTTTATTGTTATAAAGACTTGTAGAGAGATAATTAAAGGGATATAATTGAGGAGGCGATATTAGTAAACTTTAAATGTCGTTTCTTTGTTTTCAGGTGAGATAAAAGTGTAATTTTAGTTAAACGATAATTGTTATACTGTAAAAGTATGTTGATTAAAACAAATCTTTGTTTTCAGAAAAACAATTGGTGGTTTATTTCGAAAATCCTCAATAATATACCTTATAAAACGACATTTTTGTTAACTAAAAGAAGATGGACCGGCTGCAATTTGAGTTTACGATGATAGCTTCAAATGATGGCAAATCAAATGTATTAGCCATAACCTCAATATCTACAGAAGAAGGAAAATGTTATGTTTTACCTGATGAGCTGAAGCCGGTGATTCATCATACATATATTGTCAAAATGAATACTTTCTCAAAAATAAAAAATAGTATAAAGAAAAGACATCAAAGTAGAAAAATATGGATAAAATTGGATGAAGATCTTAAGAAAACATATAGAGATGAGGAAGGTAATATGCAATTTTTAGATCAATATTTAGAAGAAATAAGCACAAAACAACCAATAGACATAAACGACAATTTGCAACATATCTTGGAAAAATTAATATAATAAACATAACCTAAAACATATTTCAGAGAAATTTATTATTGAAAAATTCACAAGCAAGAACCCTAATGCAATGCAATGGATTGAGAATTTTGAAAAGGAGTGTGAGCGCTTTAATATATCAAAAGATGAAACAAAAATAGATATATTGAGATTATTTTTAGAAAAATTTGGATTGGTATAGCTCGATGGCCATAAAACTAACAATAAAGGCTGAATGGAATGAATGGAAAAACAAATTTTTAGAAACTTTTAAAAACCAAGGATGGGACATAGTTACATATGCTCTCGCATTTAGATATAAAGAAGGACTACTAATTGATTACGCTATTAGAAAAGAAAGGCTTATGCTAGACATAAACAAATCGATAGACTCCAAAACAATGACAGATCTTATTGCAACAGGTTTACCTGGGTTTATCTTAAATAGGTTAAACAGAGATGAACTCAATGACACTACTGATTTGTTCAATGAGATAAGAAAATATGAAGGTATGATGTACAAGAAAAACTCAAGTACAGTAAAGAGTTGTACATTCCTTTATAAAAATAAAACTAATGAGAAGAAGCCATGTAACACTTGTGAATCTTTGGACAAAGGAATTAGATATTGTAGGGACACAAAGTGTCGGCTAAGCAATAATATATATGTAAGCGTGGGCGTGTGTGTGACCACGATGCTAGTACGTCAGTCGCAAATAAACTCGCAGTCAATTCAGTGGTATAATATTTTATTTCCAAAAACCTACCTCCTGTAATGCACAATCAATAAATTAGAACATTGTTAGGACATATAACAAGAGACTCTAAAGTGGTGACCCCGACTAACATTAATTGCAATTTTATTTTTCGTTTTCTGAGAACTTTGTAGTACTGTGTCAGCAAAATGAATCCGGAAAGCGCACGTGCACCAGTGGCAAAAAGTGAGGTTAGTGGCGAAGGCAGCGAGAGGGCGTTGGCCAGCATCATGGTGGCTTCACGCATCCCGGAATTTTGGGCAGATCAAACGCGACTCTGGTTTGTCCAATTCGAGGCTGTCGTGGAGAATCAGCGGCTGAGCGATGCCGCCAAGCAAAACCTGGTGGTCACAAAACTCAGCAAGGCTGCTATACAGCAAGTGAGTGATTTATTACTAGCTCCGCCAGAAAACCGCAAGTATCAAACCTTAAAGGAGAGGTTGCTGCAAGTGTTCGAAGAATCAGAGACTAGGAAGCTTCAAAAGCTCATAGGAGAGATGGAGCTGGGGGAGCAAAAACCTTCACAGCTGTTACGCCGAATGCGGGATTTGGCAGGAGGGAAAATGCCAAATGACACATTGAAGTTAATGTGGCAGTCGCACCTACCGACTGCGGTTCGAGCCATACTCACGGTGACAGACTCGGAGAACCTGGATGTGCTGGCGGTGATTGCGGACAAGGTCCTGGAAAATACGGGCACGAACGAGGCGCAAATCGTGGCGGTTAAGACAGCGGCGACAGCGGCGCCTGCAGGAGCACCTGGATCAGCTGGTGAGCCGTCAGAAGAATCGGAATTAGGCAAGATCAGAGCAGAAGTGGCTAGGATAAATGTGCGACTCCAAGATTTGGAACGTAGCAGGCCTAGAGAACGCCACGATACGGATCGGAGGTTTAGATCGGTTTCGAGGAGTGATAGCACGTCTGGTAAAAGAAAAACGGCTAATTGGTTGTGTTTTTACCACTTTCGTTACAGAGAGAACGCGACAAAATGTGTGAAACCCTGTAATTGGAGTGGGGAGCAGCAGAAGCCGACGGGAAACTAGCGTGCGTGCAGCCGACGGCGGGTGCCTGCACGATATATGACCGCCTCATTGTATGTGATAAGAACTCAGGTATGAGATTTTTAATTGATACGGGAGCGAATGTGTCAGTGATACCGGCAGACAAAAATAGTTTACGTAAATGTGACAGCGATAAGTGGAAATTTAACTTGTACGCAGCAAACGGGACAATAATCAATACTTACGGGTTAAGATCTTTAACTTTAAATTTAGGTCTAAGGCGTCCGTACACTTGGAACTTCATTCTAGCGGATGTCAAGCAGCCGATTATCGGCGCCGATTTTTTAACAAAGCACAAGTTGATGGTAGATCTGAGTGGACGGCGGCTTTTAGACCAACGCACTAGCTTAAGTATTGTAGGGTCTATTGTATTGTGGAAGGAGCCATCGTTAACTACGATAGATAACAATAATATTTACTCCGAGTTGCTACTACAATATCCGGAAATTACTAAGCCTGTATCATTTAGAGAGGATCCACCGTATACTGTGTATCATCACATAGAAACAAAAGGGCCACCAGTTTTCGCGCGTGCCAGGCCATTAGCACCGGAGAGGTACGTAAAGGTGAAGGAAGAATTTCAGCGAATGCAGGGGTTAGGCATATGTAGGCCGTCAAAGAGTCCCTGGGCAAGCCCGCTGCATGTGGTGCCTAAAAAGGATGGGCAATTGCGTCCTTGCGGAGATTACAGGGCATTGAACGCTATAACACGACCGGATCGGTATCCTATCCCCAGAATCAACGATTTCACATACATACTAGGTAATAAGAAAATATTCTCGCGTCTCGACATTAATAGGGCTTATCATAACATATTGGTCGCGCCGGAAGATGTAGAAAAAACTGCTATAACGACTCCGTTCGGCTTGTACGAGTTCACACGTATGACTTTCGGGTTGAGGAATGCGGCTCAGACATTTCAACGATACATGAATAATACTGTTTTCCAGGGTTTAGAACAGGAATTTAGTGGGGAAGACAAATCATTAAACCCCAATTTTTATTTTTGTTACATAGATGACGTAATTGTGGCCAGCGAAACAGCGGACATTAATGAGCGTCATCTGAAAGCGATCTTCGAGCGGTTAAATAATTACGGCATTACTATTAACTTAGCGAAATGTTGTTTTGGAAAAACAAAATTAGAATTCCTCGGCTATGAAGTTACACCGGAGGGAATTAGCCCATTAGCGGAAAAGGTTCAGGCAATCATAGATTTTCCGAAACCCAAAACTGTAGATCAGTTAAGGCGTTTCCTGGGAATGGTGAATTTTTATAGGCCCAGTTTACCAAAAGCCGCGGAATATCAAGCCGTGTTAAATAGCTATTTACAAAATGCAAAGAAAAAAGATAAATCGCTCATCTCGTGGACGGACGAAGCGGTCGCCGCGTTTGCGAAATGCAAAAGTAGCCTACAGAACGCAACTATGTTGAGTTACCCGATAGCAAATGCAGAGCTTGCTATTATGACGGACGCCTCAAATGACTGTGTAGGTGGCGTGTTGCAAATAAGGACTGGTACACACTGGAGACCGTTAGGTTATTTTTCTAAAAAGCTCAGTGATGTTCAGTTAAAATATAGCACGTACGATAGGGAGCTTTTAGGAATATACTTATCTGTGCAACATTTTAGATACATGGTAGAGGGTAGACCATTCGTAATTTATACTGACCATAAACCTTTGGTTTACGCGTTTTCAAAAAAACCTAGTGACAAGGAGACACCTAGACGTATAAGGCAGCTCATGTTCATTAGTGAGTTCACGACAAACATTCAATATATTAATGGTAATGAAAACGTAGTGGCGGATGCTTTATCGCGAATAGAAACTATTGTATGCCCGACGTCGCTGGATTTCGCAGAATTAGCGAAGGCACAACGGTCAGACGCAGGACTTGCTAAGTTGTTATCAGAGAGTAGCGAGCGATTGCGGTTTAAGCAAATTGTTTCGCCTGACGGTCATTACGAGCTCACGTGTGAGGTCTCAACTAATAATATCAGGCCATATCTACCTGTGGAATTTAGGAGAAGGGCTTTCCACGCGGTCCATGACATATCACATCCGGGAATTCGGACGACCAGGAAATTGGTTTCGGCCAAGTATTTTTGGCCAGGTTTAAATGCAGACGTTAACAGCTGGTCTAAAGCCTGCATACATTGTCAGAAGTCGAAGGTTATACGGCACACGGTATCAGGTTTAGGAACATTTGAAGCTAGCGGCAGATTTGAACACCTACACGTCGATTTGGTCGGACAGCTCCCGATATCAGCCGAGGGTCATCGGTACTGTCTTACGGTAATCGATAGGGCAACTGGTTGGCCCGAAGCATTCCCGTTAAAGGATATGTATGCTCAAACGGTGGCCAAGACACTCTACGACGGCTGGGTTACCCGTTATGGTTGCCCTGTTAGGATCACTACTGACCAGGGCAGGCAGTTCGAAAGTAGTCTATTTGCGGAATTGATGAAGTGTTTAGGGATAAATAAGTTAAGAACAACGGCATATCACCCGCAGGGAAATGGAGCCGTTGAGAGATTTCACCGCGTTTTGAAAGCAGCTCTAATGGCTCGGAGAGACAAGGGAACGTGGGTTGTTGAGTTACCTACGGTTTTATTCGGTTTGCGAGCAATGCCACGTAGTGACACTGGTGTCAGTGCGGCTGAGTTGGCATTCGGCAAAACGTTAAGGTTACCTGGAGATTTTTACGGTGGTAATGATGTAAGAGTTAGTGATGCGAATGAATGTGTAGAGCAGGTCAGGGAAGCGATAAGGAAGCTCGCACCGAGGCCGGCACAACAACGAGATTCGCGTAATATTTTTATACACTCAGATTTACACACCTGCTCGCACGTATTTGTGCGGGTTGACTCAGTTAGGAAATCTTTACAACCTCCCTATGAAGGGCCATTTAAGGTTATTGGCAGGAAGGACAAGTATTTTCTGGTACAGATGGCAGATAGGCAGGCAAATGTGACAATAGATAGGTTAAAACCAGCTTACGTAATTGACGATGGCAACTTATCACATAAAAAACAAAAGAAAAATGTAACTTTTACTAATCATAAGTGTAACGATAAGTCTATTACTGATAGTGATAAAGCTACTGTTAATGTTAAGCCTAATACTTGCACCACGCGCAGTGGAAGAGCCGTTAAGCGGCCAAAAAAGTTTCTGTAATTCCATGATTTTTGGTATAGAGTAGTGGGTTCGATTCCCGCACCGGGCCGCGCATGAAATTATACATGTACATAATTGAAAACATAATGTATTATACTGTGTACACCTACCTTTATTATTTATAAGTTAAGCAATATGGACATATGTGTGCAAAATAGGTGATGCAATTTAGCGATGGAAAATAATGTAAAGTAATTAAAAAGTCGAAATCAGCAACTATGCTTGATATTATTGGCAGCAAAAGTTTTATTGCTCAATCATAACCAGTCTGTACGCTAACGAAACAATTACGTTGTATTATAAGTCTTCATTACTATATTGAAGGGCTATATTGTTTTCTTGTGCGATTAAACCAGTGTAAATTAAAAATGGGTGGCACTACCAGTAAACCACAACAAAATAACGTTGCACTGACTCAAACTGTATCCAATGAAATCATGGGGCAACGAATAAATACTGTCGAAATTGTATTAGTAGTATTTGCCATCATGATTGGAATAATGTTATTGTGGGTTCTAAGGAACCACTGCAGAAACAATGTGCGGAATTGGTTCCGCAAGGAAGCAGCTGTCATTGGATTGGTACCACCAGTGGTTAAAGTCCATACCGTGCAACCACCAACCACTCCGCGTACAGATGTGTATTAGTATGGTTAAGTGTCATGTGCATTAGTGTAATTAAGATTAGGTGCATTAAGTTGTAACGACCAGTGTAACAATAGATGTAGCCCATAACACATTTCAGATGTTTAAAAATTATACAGATTTTTTTTTATGATTATAAAGATATTTTTTATTGTATAAAATGTTTGATTATATAGATTTTTTTTAATAAAAAAATATTATATTGAATGATTGATTATATAGATTTGTCTGATTATATAGATTCATGATTTATTTTTGGAGGGGGGCTACTGTAGGGACACAAAGTGTCGGCTAAGCAATAATATATATGTAAGCGTGGGCGTGTGTGAACTGCGTGGCTGTGACCACGATGCTAGTACGTCAGTCGCAAATAAACTCGCAGTCAATTCAGTGGTATAATATTTTATTTCCAAAAACCTACCTCCTGTAATGCACAATCAATAAATTAGAACATTGTTAGGACATATAACAAGAGACTCTAAATCATCCGGAAGAGTCATGTTGGTTCAAGAAAAATAAAAATGAATCTGAAAAAGTTTTTAAACCCAGAAATGTAAATAACAACTCCATTATTGAAGTGGATATAAATACTGAGAAAAAAAACGAGTAAGTACACCATTAATCAAAATCAAGCTCTTATTAGAAAATAAACTAGAAGTGAGCGGCATTTATGATTCAGGCTCACAGATCTCTTTAATAAATTCAAGACTGATTAAAATAAAAGAAAAAAAGGACAATGAGAATATAGCATATACGAAAACGGTTAATGGTGTGAAAAAAACAGATGGCTTGATAACAATAAAAATAAAAATATTTGATTTAGAAGAAGAGGTGGATGTATACATAGTAGAAAATGAATATTTTGATGATTTTATAATCGGATTGGATATGATAAAGAAATTCAAACTAACCCAAAACGAGGACTTGCGGATAGAACAAAAAATAAGAACAAATAAAATAGATGAAATATCTAAAGATAACAGAAATGAAGAAAAGAATATAAAAACATTAGCAATAAATTTTAATGAACACATAGAAGCAGACTGTTTGAGCCGAAACCCTGTATTAGAATCAGAAGATAACAAGGAGGAACTATTAAAAATAGTTAATTTAATACAAATAAAAGATATAGTTGAAGACCAAGAAAAAAATGAAACAATAAAAGAAAAGAAACAAAATCTACTACATAAAAATAAAATCTATTATAAAAAAATAAAGAAACTTGAAAAGATGATACTCTCAGAAGAATTTAGTAAAAAAATTATAAAAAAGGTGCATGAAGATTTATGCCATATTGGAATCAGACAATTACAGAAAAAAATAAGTCCACTATATACAGCTAAAAACCTAACAAAAAATATCATAAATATTTGTAAAACATGCGAAATATGCATAAAAAATAAATCAAGATGTCAAGGAAAATTTGGGTTAATGTCACAACTGGGACCAGCAACAAAACCATTTGAGATAATGTCAATGGATACTATAGGTGGCTTTGGAGGATCTAGGTCAACAAAAAAATACTTACACCTTTTAGTAGACCACTACACAAGATATGCGTTTATTGTGACTTCAAAAACACAGAACGCAAGTGACTTTATAAAACTAACAAAGAAAGTACTCGAGACAGATGAGATTGGAATAATTCTAACAGACCAATATCCAGGCATCAATTCAAAAGAATTTAAACAGTATTTGCAGGAGAATAACATCAAACTAATATTTACAGCTGTGAATACGCCATTTTCGAACGGCTTGAACGAAAGATTAAACCAAACAATAGTAAATAAAATAAGATGTAAAATAAATGAGAAAAATAATAAGAGAACATGGACAACAGTAGCAAGAGAATGTGTACAGAAATATAATGAAACAGACCATTCTGTTACAGGTTTTGCACCAAAATATTTACTGGATGGTACAAATGTCAGTATTTTACCAAATGAAATTAAAACAATAGAAAAGGAAGACAAGTGGATTGCTGATAGAAGATTAGCATTAGAGAATACAATAAAATCTCACAAGTACAACAAGAAAATATTTGATAGAAATAGGAAAATACAAGAGTTCGAGATAGGAGACAGTGTATATGTAGAAAATGGAAATAGACTGAACAGGAAAAAATTAGACGAATTAAAAATAGGCCCTTTCAAGATAATAGAGAAAATATCGAACTCCATTTATAAGATTGACACTGGCAACAGAAAAACAGAATCAACTTTATTCCACATAACAAAATTACAACCTGTTACGGCAGAAGATGAAGTAGAAGAAAACGAATAGGTATAAAGATAACTTGCAGGTGCATTGTTTGTATTATATTATTTAGAATTTTCGTTCCTATGGGGGGGAGATGTAATGAAATGACCTCCTTGGAAATGACATTTCATTTTTTTAATTTTTAAGCTTCGGATACGGGGTGACGTATCATTCAATGGCAGATGATGTTTAGATTATTTTGTGCATTTTATTGTTATAAAGACTTGTAGAGAGATAATTAAAGGGATATAATTGAGGAGGCGATATTAGTAAACTTTAAATGTCGTTTCTTTGTTTGCAGGTGAGATAAAAGTGTAATTTTAGTTAAACGATAATTGTTATACTGTAAAAGCATATTGATTAAAACAAATCTTTGTTTTCAGAGAAACAATTGGTGGTTTATTTCGAAAATCCTCAATAATATACCTTATACTTATACAAGGAAGTACTTATAAAGCAAGACACTTAATAATTTCATCAACAATTTCCTCACCGTTGTTCTTTGCGGCTGTCGAATGCATGTGGCGTCAAGCTCATCCGTAATTTCTTAATTAAGCATTTGAAGTTGAGTATTTCTCTAACCCTAACCTGAAAATCTATCAAAAGGCATTATAGTAGGCTGACCCCTTACTAGGAATTGCTTGTTTCGTGGGTTCGTTCACAAACATGTTAACACATACACAAGACATCAATCATCATCATTTCAGCCGAAAAATGACAATTGCTGAACATTGCCTCCACCAACTGTCGCCGCAATGAACAGTCTAGTGTTCTGGATCATCGGTCCACCTTGTGGAGACCTTCCAACGCTGTGCTGCTCCAAATATTTTGTTAGGTATATCAAACCCATAACACGCAGCACAACAGCTTATCGCTCAAGCAACGACGCCAACGGTGTCATCGAATGATCTTCTTAACTCTAAATTCTCAACTCAGAAACCTGGCAACCGTCAGACTATGTTCAGAAACCATAAGACGAGTACGCGACTCGTCGGCGACGGCCGCGCTTGCTGGCGGTGCCACGCGCGCGCACTAAGTTACTGAGGGAGGCGCCTCTGACGCGCGCGCTGCGCACGCTCAACCTCGTAGCGGACGACGTGGATATATTTTATTGTACTTTGAGTGAATTCACTTAGCACTTTTTAAAATTTGTTATTGAACCTAGTTTGTAAGTTTAGTGATAAGAAACCTCAATATCGATTTGGACTAGTCTATATGGATATTGTTGAGAATAAAAATAAATAAGTAAATAAATTATTTTTCAATTCCTCAGGAACATATTGACAATTCAAACACTGTACACAACATGGCCTCGTTTTATTACGAAAAGTTTTCTATTCACAGACCTTTGCTATGAAGTGAGTCTTGCTGTCCCAGACCGACTGCTTTAAATAAACCACACATTCGTCAGACTGAATCAGAACACGGTAATATTCAATTTCACTGAGTTGGTTTATAACTGGGTACAGTAAACAGTCGTGAAACTCACCTGCAGGTGGGGAGGTGGTACAGTTGATCCAAAACTGTTTGCGGTAGTTAAACGCTAACTCAGTGAAAAATACCAGAACTGCAAGTATCCGATCAGAATTAGACTTGCAGTCTTGGTACTGATTGAGATTAAACGAGATTTCATGTAAATATTCTGACCATGTTGCAATGCTGTTGTTCCATGTTCTACAGATTTCTTTTTAAGACAAGATCTTGCTTTGACATTGCCCACGTCAAATTCAAGCATCATTTGCCTAACGTATGGCAGAATGTGTGCTTCATACTCAAATTTGTCATTGATTAACAAACCACCAAATCTGCAAACCATTTATAATGCAGGATAAGATTATTTCTGCTAATGGTATTTTTCTAACTTTTAGTTTCAAGAGAAATCTGCGGCCCACTTTTGCCCCGCACTCACACTTTGGTGACGCCCACACTTCAGAAGCAATCTTCCGAATGCTTTTAGATTTAATAAAACAATCACGTTAGCCGTTTGTTTGAAATATCTTTATAAAAACGTTAAGGATTCGGCCAATTTTTTTACTTGTTTTTTACGACCCACTGAACTGCGTAAGATATTCCAATAAATAAAATAACGTAAGATCATTTTTCTCGGTTATAAAAACTGACATATTGACTTGAACCACGTTTAAAAAATTCACTAGATTTTTTACATGACAGTTTTAAGAGTGTCCCTAAGAGTGAAGCCTTCGCATGAAATCCTTTAGTTCGCGTATCCAAGTAAAGTGAGTAATAAATCTAGTATTAGTGGCACAGTTGACCGCAAATCGCTGGTAACACTTTGACTTTACTTGGCCTAGCGCTGTACGGAGTCTCGAAACAATGCGAGGCCAGCTTATACTGGATCAGTTTCCATTGACGTGGGAAAAAAGAAATATTAGTAGAAACTTATTTTCCTATGGTCTTATCTTTATCCTTGAATATATTGCAGACGATACCCTCCAAGTTTACGATCGTAACCTTCAAATTAGCAATAGGTTGAGTTTGGCGGATATGCGTCACTATACAAAATGCCCGGGTATTATCAAAATTATTTCAATTTAACTAGTCAATATCCATAGGTAAGTATAAATAGGAAATACAGGAAAGGTTTGCTTATTTTCGATATTTACAAACTACTTTATGAAGAACTTCTTATAATTACGTTCTTGAATAAAGTATCCTAAAAAAACGCTCAATATTTTATAATCTATGCGGACGCCGGGCGTTCGCTCGGTGTTGCGAAATCACGCGCAAACGCCGGCGGCGTTTTGCTTGGGGTTTGGCGAGTATAATAATAACAGATTTATAAAAAAATATGATGATTATTTCTCTCAATGATTACTCACCTCATAAAATGTACCAACTTGCAAAATTTCATTTCAAATATAAATTAAGAAAGATTCTGATGAAATTGTGTTTAATTTAAAAAGGGTAGAAATATAAAATTATAACATAACTTTAATTCCTAAACAAATGTGTAAATAACTCCCAAACGGGGAGTTTAAAGATGCCCCAAACATAAACGATTCTTCCCACCCAGGTTTTGGTTTAATACTCGTATTGAATATTTCTAATATTTCTACCGTTCTTACAATGGGTTTCTTTGAAATAAAACTCTTTCTTTTTAGAATACATTTTCAAACTTTCAATACAGCACCATTTTCATACTAGAAGTATCAACGAGACTTGAATAAAATATAAGTGAAAATTAAATCTCTAGCATATGAACATAACAGCGCCATTTTAAAGGTATATTGTTTAGGATACAGCTGATTGTTATTTATTTATTTCAGGCATTATTAATCCATAGAAACATTATTGAATTAAATTAAAGTAAATTGTTACCAAAAAATTAAATAAATAAGACTCGATAAATGATTGGATTACGTTAATAAAAAGTTACGTCGAAGCAGATTTTTTACGTACACGCAGCAAATTTTTTCAGACATTATCTTATTACTAATCCAGGGTCAGCAGGGTCAGCAGGGTCGGCAAAAACATCAGTAACTCTGTTATCAACGAACATGCCAGTCGCACTACACCGCCAGGGCAGCTTAAAGGCGTTCTTATATTGTACACAATGAGTGTATATAACGCTCATTGTGTTGACTGGTGTAGAACGACTGGCAGTAAGCCTTGAACAGAGTTATTTTAGCAAGTTTCGATCAGTTGAAAAAACGTCTACTAGCCAATATGTTAGTTCCAGATGCGATACTATGCCTCTGTCTGTCTGTTGTTATACCTATTGTGAGTAAATAAAGTTTTATTAGAATTGTTTTAGGTAACATCCTACAACTTATTTAGCAGTGGTAGCTGTAGCAATTCGCCGCGATGGTATTATAAATACCCACGCGTGGTTCACGACGCGCGTGACGCCAACCTTCATGTTTACGAGCTTGTTTACAATCTCACAAACGTTACAATACTCATAATATTGTGTTCCTTCTCACCGCCGCCCGTCGTCGCCGGCTTATGTCGCTGCCAGGGCGCCACTACTCGGATTATTGTTCACTCACAGAAAACTCATTCTCAGCGACCGTGAACATGTCTTCAAAAAAACCAGGTTTAGCATGTGATCTTCTTAATATCTATGAGCATAAAGAACCAAGAACTCCTCACCAATTATAAAGGTATTAGCTTAATTAGGTTCGAGATAACAAAATAAACAGCAGTTTCGTGATATTAGTTTCTTAGTTGCTTTGGTGTGTTTAAAACATTCAATCTTAAATTCTACGGAGTCAAACAATAACATGGAAAGCTCTTAAGATTCAAAGCTTTATTCACCTTCTTACCTGTTATATATTTTTTCTTCACAAGTGTGTTGATAAACGTTGTATGATACACATGAATATTGGTGATTACTGTCCTCGGGTTTTTTTAGCATTCTCGCCTTCGGCTTGGATTTAAACACCATCATCATCAGCCTTTTTAATGTTCCCACTGCTGGGACACAGGCCTCCTCTCTAGGAGAGGGAATGGGACGTAATCCACGACGCGGGCCCAGTGCGGGTTGGTGAATGTCACATGTCTTCGAATTTTTGGTTCTAGGACATGCCGGTTTCCTCACGATGTTTGCCTTCACCCTTTTGAGACCATTGGTAATGAAATAAATTACACAAAGTAATGCGGCTGGCATGGTTTGAACCCGCGACCTACAACTAAAAATAATATAATTTAAATACTAGCTATGCGCTAATCACCACATTACATACTTGTATTATTATGTACTATTATAAACGTTACCCCCAGACTCCTGTGTCGTGATTGCATTCACACACATGTAAACTCACGCAGCCAAACGCTTGAGCACTGCGCCAACCGGGATTCTGTATATTATAAATGTGAAAAAGAGTTTGTTTGTTACGCTTTCTCGCCTTAACTATCTAATTCATCTATAAACGAAGATTCCTGCAGCCCTCAGCTTTACAGTGAAATGAAAATATTGTAATTTATTGATGATAAGCGATAAACTGCCGTTCAACAAGTACTTGTCCTGTGACGTCACGGAGTTCCAGCACATTCAAATGAGTGGAACCAAGCAGCTTTAAAAAAGTTTTTATGACAACTATAAAAGCTCGCTCCTCTTTCATGATCGCATCCCGTGAAAGAGGGCATTATGAGACGAAGAGAACTGAGATGCACAAGGCAGGACGCGGCATTGTTTTTTATAATAAAATGGAAAAATTAAATGTGGTGGACATCTCACCCTATAATAAATATAAGGCGAGGTAATCCCACCATATATATCGTACATAACGTTAGAGAAATTATTTTATTGCGGACTCAAGGAGTGGAATTTCTCGCCGAAGCCTCTTTCTTGATAGCTGTCACCGAACAATCTGTAAGCCAACAAGGAATATTATAGTGCAGCGGCATCTATATCGACACGTAGGAACTAAAATGATAGAATCCTACATTGCACATGGGCCACATGCCACAGCCACACACGCCGCCGCGACAAGCTACAACCTACTTGTGACCGGTGGCTGCTACTTTTTTTAACCTTTGCGCACAGTCTCATAGTGGACTTGTCGAAGGTTTGAATACGTGAATGGTGTGCGGCGACGTTTTCATCAACCGTATGCGGCGAATTCATATAAAATATATGAAACCTAAGGGAAATATTGGCGGTGGTCAGTTTGTAGTTGTGGCCAGTGGCCCGTGTGCGGCGACACATTCGTTCGTCCGAAAAACAATACTGAGCCGTCGCCTAGACCAAACACAACGTCAAACTGTCGGCCGCATCATCGTTTACCATTAAACTCTCACTTAGTAGGGAAACATGTGCTAATCATCGAAAAAAAAAACTAAATAAATAAATACTAATAAATAAAAATAAAAAAAATAAAAACAAAAAGAAACTTGATTAATAAAATCCCTGAACAAGTAATTGAAGCACATAAATATATATTATTGTCTGTTGATACTATGACCTCATTATTCTGTTTCTTTTTAAATCTTGGAAGCAAAATAAACAACGCAAGAACTACCGGTGAACACGCGACATTTCGAAATTGAATTCAGTAAGTGTGTTAATTGTGATGATAAAGTTGGCAAGATATTAGTAAGACTCTTTCTGAACAGAGCGAGCACTGAGTCCTGCTCAGTGTAACTAGTTATAAATACTGACGTGCCAATAGCTCGGTTACGCAAACGAACTAAGAAAATTATTTAAATTATTATACTTTTTTGTGCTGCTGTTATTCTTTAATAAATGTTATACTCTGTAGAAGTATTATTACTTAATATTTTGTGAGAAAGCAGACTCTTATTACATGTTTGTGAAATATCACAGTAATTTGTTGTGTTTAGCAGGCCGGTATATATATATCACTCGCACCTTGCGTAACTTTCTGAACTTTTTGCTATCTAAACCTGTAGCGACATTCATGGAGCTACATATCCCACCCACACGTACAAAGCGTTTTGGGAACACATTCATTATGCGTACAGCTAAGGAGTGGAATTCCCTGCCGCAGTCTGTGTTTCCTGATTGCTACAACCTAGGGGACTTTAAGTCAAGAGTGAAGGTTACTTCTAGGCAAGCGTGCTACATCGTCGGCCACATCATCGCTTACCATCAGGTGGATAACAGCCTAATATCATCTATCGGGCAGTTACCCGGATCAGACGAGGTTTGCGGGAATGCACACCCTGTTCCGCATACTTTTAAAAAACTATTAAAATAACTGTCTATTTTTGGTATAATAGAATCACATATTGCAACTTTGAGCGGCTGTTTAATATCGTTAACCCAAAAAAGTTATGTTCCGACCAGTGAGATCTTTTCTAAATAGAGTCCACCATACTTTACCGACTTTAATGTCTGTATAAATTATTATAATTTATGCTCTTTGTGAAACAAACAGAATCACTTTAATGTATTTTTTTTGTAACAAAGCTAAAAGAAAATATAATTAAACATTCATACTTCCTTCCTTCCATTATGTTCGCAGGTGTGTACCGCGTGTTCTTTTGTTTGTTACGAGAGATACGATTCGGCTGCTTCAAATATTTAGCTAACGTGCATACTGCATGTATTTCAGATGAAAGCACGGTTGGCGCGCGGCGTGGTTAAGCGAGTGGTTACTGTTGTGGGTTCGATTTCCACATGGAACCAATATATTTATTTATTTATTTATTATTTATTTAAAGCTTTATGCACAAAAAAACTGTACAAAGGCGGACTTAATGCCTTAGGCATTATCTGCCAGTCGACCTTAGGGTGGTGCAGAAACAAAACATGGCAGGTGCAACTTAATAAACAGACAAAACAGAAGAGAAACAAATATATACAATAGTAAATACATACTTAGATACATACATATAACAAAAACAATGCTGTTGTGAAAAAACAAATCCAAACCAATTAGCTCGGTGATGATTCTACCAACATCTTGCGAATATGCTCACGTGCCTTCACCTTAAAAGAAAATCGGCTTGTTGCCATCCTGATATTCAGAGGGAGCGCATTCCAAAGAGATATCGCCTGGACAAAAAAGGAAGAGTGGATAAGCCCAGAGCGGTGTGAGGGACATCGTAGAAGACGATTATTAGAAGACCGAAGATTTTTACTGTGCCCAGAGCAATATATGACCTGCATATAAAATTTCTGGGTCTGGGTGTGTTTTGCATGTTTTACATGTTTGTGGATGCACCGATACAGAAGGAACTGCTAGTGAAAACAACATTTAAACATAAAGGCAAAATATACGCACCCTTACCTAAAATCAAGTAGAATAACGTAATGAACGTAAATAGTATTCATAGATAATTTTCTAACTTACATGGATTTGGATTTTCTTTTATTGTCCAAGTTAAGAAGCCAAAAATAAACCTACTTTCTTTTTATTTATATTCGTTTGTATTTCTGAAGACTTGCTGTGAAGATCTACGGCGACTACGAAAGTCTACGGCAGCTACGAAATTCTACGGCGGCTACGAAGGTCTACGGCGCCTACGAAGTCCTACGGCGGCTACGAAGTTCTACGGTGGCTACGAAATTCTACTAAAGCTACGAAGGTCTACGGTGGCTACTAAGGTCTACGGCGGCTACCAAACTTTATCGTAATGTTTTACATGTCTACTATAATAAGAGAGAGTCGGTGCGTGGTAATATGTTGGCACACAGGTTTGCTGCTCGATGTACAGCACCTGTGAAAATAACAATGTTCAAGGCATTCTGCCAGACATTCTACACGAGCGGCCTGTGATCAAACTTTACACAAAAAGCCTACAATGCCTTGCTCGTCCAATATAATAACGTGTTCAGGGCGCTGTTTAGACTTCCTCGATATTGCAGTGCATCCCGGCATGTTTTCTGACGCCAGCGTAGATGACTTTTATGCAATTACTAGCTGACCCGGCAAACGTTGTTTTGCGGGTATGAAAAATAGATGTTGGCTGATTCTCAGACCTACTCAATATGCTCATAAAATTTCATGTCAAGCCGTTTCGGAGGAGTACGGGAACGAACATTGTGACACGAGAATTTTATATAATAAGATGTGCAATAAAGTCGCGTCGGTGTTGCGGCGACTTCGGGAGGGGCCGAACAGCGTCTTGAGGATGATTGGTGAGAGAACCGACACTGTTCTGGTCAGTAGGTTCACTGAACTCCATGTGTTGCGGGACCGGTGAGCCTACTGTACAAGAGTAGATGGTAGTGTCTAATAATACCTATAATAATAACCCCGATTTTTACTAACATTAGTTATAGTCCAAGATCCTAAGGCCGCCAGATGTCACGTATTCTCTGACGAACGAAATGTGGACGATTAAGTACTATTAGTATGTACTAAGAACGCATGCCTACCTGCTAGCTTGCTTAGACGGCCAATTTTCAGGTGTCAGGTAATCAAGGTACATAAAATTATTACTTACCTCACGTAAATTCTCAAAGCTGATTTTTAAGTATTTAATAGGCAATATCTTTAAAATCAAGTCGCCAATACTCCCAGACACATTCCGTCGGCCATATTGCTTAAAATCATGAGAATTTATGTAATTTTTTTGGGAGCTTTAAAGCGTCTGTTAAGCAATACGGCCCACGGAATGTGTCTGGGAGTATTAGCGACTTGATTTTAAAGATATTGCCTACAAAATACGTAAAAATCAGCTTTGAGAATTTACGTGAGGTAAGTAATAATTTTATGTACCTTGATTACCTGACACCTGAAAATTGGCCGTCTAAGCAAGCTAGCAGGTAGGCATGCGTTCTTAGTACATACTAATAGTACTTAATCGTTCACATTTCGTTCGTCAGAAAATACGTGGTGTCTAGCGGTCCGTTTTTTTATGGTGGGAAAAAATCATCCAATGACAACCCCCGCTCTTGGGCGGAGCAGGAGATAGTGTCAGACTCTTACTGACTAAAAGACCCACCCCGTTCCTTCTAGCCTTCATACCAGGGCTCGAGCGCCCTTTCGGATAACCCTGGCCCCAGTAGGCTTCGACTCAGCTGGGTCCCTGCTGTTGCTGACAACTCCTTAAGGCGCGCGGGTATAGTACGCGCCGTCGACAACTTGGACTGTCCGGACAGTTACCGGACGGCCGGACAGCGAGCTACTCATTGCTCACTGTCCGCAAGCCCGCGCCTACGATGGCCGGAAATCGGGATCAGAATCCCGGCGGCGGCGGCGGCGGCGATAACGCCGTTGCCTGGCCTCCTCCTTTGCGAGCATTACTGCTTCGCAGAAGTCGGCGACCGCCTGCTACTCCTCCTCGCTCCGGACCATGGCCTCAACCAAGGCCCGGCGCGAGAGGTCTCCGCCGCCGATCGCCCCCACGAGGGCACGGCGATGCTCCGCCCAAGCAGGGCACACCTCGACTGTGTGCTCCACCATGTCCTCCGGGCATTCCGCACAGTGGCGACACCCGGGCGTCACTTCCGCACGAATCTGGTGCAGGAAACTCCCGAACGTACCATGTCCGGTGAGGACCTGCGTCATGCGGAAGGTAAGGACGCCGTGAGGTCTTTCCAGCCACGCCTCAAAGCGGGGACTTACCGCATGTCTAGCGGTCCTGGGATCTTACTCTATTATAAGTTCAATTCTAACTGAGAGCAATGGTGGCCGAGTGGTAACGGCCCCGACTTACGAGTTGTAGGTCACGGGTTCAAACCCAGCCAGGCGCATTACTTTGTGTAATTTATTTCATCACCACTGCACTCAAAACGATGAAGGAAAACATCGTAAGGAAACCGGCATGTCCTAGAACCAAAAGAAGAAGACATGTGACATTCACCAACACGCACTGGGCCCGCGTGATGGATTACGGCCCATTCCCTCTCCTAAAGAGGAGGCTTGAGTCCCAACAATGAGACCATTAAAAAAGGCTGGTGATGAAATTCTTACTAACAAATTGTATGGACTGTTTTGTCTGAAATAAAAGATTTTTATTTTTATTTTATTTATAATCAATACAGTTTATATCACATTGCACAACGTTAACATTCAGCTTCCGTGGACGCTGTAAATGAGACATATTGTCATGTCGGGATGAACGCTGCGAACGTTGGCCTCCGATGCTGAATACAATAAACTTTAAGATTTACAGTACTTCCACCATCCATATTATCATCCGAAGACCCTTGTCAAGTCATAATATTATGTATATTATTATTTATCAATGAATGAGACAAGCCAGAAGTTTCACAGGTATTTATGATTTATCAACCTGTTTTACTAAATGTAGTTTTATTTAGTTATTTTTTGCGTGGGCGATTTAATATCGGCGTCGGGCGATGGCGGAATTATGGTCGAATTCCTGAAGATGGGTAGAAATCCGGTTCTTAAGTAGTTTGATTTCGTAACACTCGAGGAAAAAGCGCCACGTGCATGGAACAAAGTTGTATGTCTCTTCTCTTAGAAGGATGACAATGCCCTGCTCATGAATTACACGTCTATCTCGCTTCTGAGCCATGTCTACAAGCAGTTTTCTAGAGTCATCACGAACCGCGTGTAGGTTTGATGACTTCCAACCTTCCGAACATTCTGAAAAGGCTTCAGCACCATTGACTACATACAGGCAGATTATACAGTAGACCGAAGAAATCTGTCTCTCTGTTTTCCATCTTGTCCGACATACCACAGTGTCTCAAGAGACACGGTACAGACACGGTGGTATGTTGGACAGATGACATATGGCTCTGAAACGTAGTCTTTCACAATGGGCCTCTTTATAAGGTGAGAGACACTTGGCCGAGGCAGCTGATGGAATGATAACGGTTTTCGATCGGCTACACACAAAATAACATCGGGTGCCCCCCAAGGATCTCACTTAGCACCAATACTATTTATTATGTTCATTAATGACCTTCCTGAGTGTTTTCGTTTTTCTAAACCTTTTCTTTATGCTGATGACTTAAAATTTGCACGAGTAATCGAGTCAAAAAGAGACTGCGAACTTCTGCAACACGATCTTAACCAAGTTATAAAATGGTGCCACAATAATAAAATGCAACTAAATCCAAAGAAATGTTACCATGTAAAATATACACGGAAAATTTACTGTATTGACACAGAGTACTTCATAGACCAAGAGCGAGTTCAAGAAGTCGAAACAATAAGGGATCTGGGAGTACTTTTTGACAAAAAAGTCACTTTTGTGCCCCATATTGAATGTATTATTAAAAAGTCATCAAAAATGTTAGGGTTCCTACTTCGTAATACTAAAGGCTTTCACAAAAGTAGCACTAAGATAATGCTATATAACAGTCTCGTACGTAGTGTTATGAAGTATTGCAGTGTAGTGTGGAGACCTCACTATGCCACTCACATGTTGCGTCCGGAAAGGGTCCAGAAGCGTTTTGTATGGCATTTGGCCTTTAGTGAGGGCAAACCTAAGCGTCTGTCCTCTTACAAAGCCCGCCTGTGTCATTTCAGAATGCAATCGTTATCCATGCGTAGAGATATAGCTGATGCTTTATTTCTTTGCAAATTGTTGCGTAATAAGATCAACTGCCCCAGTTTATTGAAGCTTATTAGAATCCACGCGCCCTCTAGATATCCTAGGAATAAGATAACACCCCTGTGTCCGCCACTTCGACAGTCTGAGCTTGGTGCTAATTCCCCGATACCTAGAATGTGCAAAATAATTAATGGCCGCAGTGACATAGTAGATGTACATCACGATAATATAAACAAATTTCTACGAGCTTTTGTAAATAATCCAACGGAGATTTAATTTGAATTTTATATGTGTTCTCAATTATTCTCAATGTATTCAATTTAAATTTTTTAATTTTATTTTCTTACCTAATTATAATAATTTTAATTCTAATTGTAATTATAATTAATCAATCATAATTTAATCAATTGCAATTGATTCAATCAGTCATTTTCATGCGAATGTTTTTTTTTATGTGGTATCTATACATTATTGAATGATAATTAATTGTTAATTTTCTTAATTGTTATTTTAAATTATTATTATTATTATTTTTTATAATGTATAACTTATAATTTTAAATATGTTATTTAAAGCCGTTTTTTGTGCATGTGGTGTTAACCTTTAATTAATTGTTGCACTTGCAAATGTTAACCTAGTCACTAACTTAGAAATGTATATGTGCAAGCAATTGTTGGTTAACCTAAATATATAAATAAATAACGATGACTGTACATAGTCAAAATCAATCAATCTTTAGCTCCGCTCATCATAGACTGAAAGACGCTCCGTGGCACTGTTGACGCGCTTGACCTGCTTGCCAGCATATGGCACGTTTCCTTGTCCCGGACAATTACTGCCAGAACTTTTGCTGTGCCTCAGTGCCGCATTGTTGCGCGTGCTCAGTCTCCAATACCTCGCACTTTGGCTGCACTAAATGATCTCTTGGATTTTAATCCAACAAACGATCTGTTTGCGGATGAATGGAAGATGAGATTGGCATGTCAGAAGTACTGCGAGAGGGATTGATGTACATGTTGTTTATAACTTTACTATTTTTTTTGTTCTGTTACTGTTATTGGTTGATTGTTTGTGTCAAATGTACATAAATACGCCTGTATTTTAGTTCAGTGTGACGTTGTACTCATGGAATGGAATACTAAGGCTCTTTTGTTTGCCTGGCCGTACGTTAGGCGATACAGATCGTGACGCCTTAGGTTCAATGCTGGTCATGTCTCGGATACTATTCGTTTTGGTTGCTCCATCATCACCGCCTACCATCAGGTGAGCCAGTGGTCAAACGCGAGCTTTATCCATAATAAAAAAGAAACGTAAAGCTATGTTGTTTTTCAGAATTCAGACAATATTTTATGTTCTAACTTGTACAAAGAAAACTTATATTGAGATTTATAATAAAAATGACTATATACCATAAAATCTGAGCAGTACCGTTTGACGTTTCACACTGTTTCTTTTATCTTTTACCTAAAACCATTGAAATATGAAGCTATTTTTATTTTATCACAACACGTACAATTTTAATCAACAAATTAAAATTAAAATGTACTACGTGCAGAACAGTCAAACGGTACTTCTTAGATTTTCCGGGCTTTAATCAGCTTATAAAACATTAATTAATCGACCGATCCACGTGTATAAACTTGACTTAGTGAGATATCGTAGTTTTTATGTTATTTTTGCAGCCCACTCATTGGGTCGTAATGATAACGTTCATCCATGCTTGGATAAAATTAAAATATTCCAATGAGTATGTGGTTGCCTCAAACATAATTTATCGTCGATAGCCGCCATTCTTTAGAACCAATAAATCACACCTATTAACCATTCCATCTCGGCTGCATCATTAGGTAGCGAGTTTAGGTATATGAATTTATTTTGAAGTTAATGAAAAACAGGAAGCATATTTCTGATTAATGACTTGTGCGTAAATAATAATATTAAGGCCCATTCTTCCTTCCAAATGTCTTTCTTCATCCAACGCTAGGTGGTATTTGATAAAGAAAGGCAGTCCCCCAGGCTTAGAGAGGCTCCAGAGAATACAGCTACAGAGTACTGAAGACACTGAACTTCTCTCTCTGCTCTCTGAACTTGTACTCGTTGTGTGTGTTGTATATTACTTAATACCAGTGTAACGTCGCCGTGAAGTGCAGTTTATTTTTTGCGAAAGTTTAAAGTTAAAATTATGAGGCAAAGTATTCTTAAGAAAATATTTTAAGATCGATATGATTAAGTTTTTTTGACTGGGCTGTTGGTCTAGTGGTTAGTGGCCCTGACTGCTATGCCGGAGGTCGTGGGTTCAATTCCCACCCAGGACAAATGTTTATGTAATGAGCATGATCATTTGTTCTGTGTCTGGGTGTAATTTATCTATAATATTATGTATGTACTCGTATTTAGAAATATATAAGTATGTTTATCAGTTGTCTAGTACCCATAACACAAGCTCTGCTTAGCTTGGGACTAGACGGCGTTGTGTGGTAGTTGTGGAATATTATTATTTATTTATTTATTATTATTATTTTGTTCTCAGAGGAGAAATGTTTTCTAAATGATAACAAATCGCTCCTTATTTTTCCAATTGCAGAATGTGGCAACAGATGCTTTTTTAAACTGTAGTAATTTTGACATACTAATTACAATACAAGTTAAATAATAATCGTGAAAGATAAAACCATCTTTATTGAAAAAGAGTGTCTGTACCGAAACTTTGACAATTTGTCTACACTCACGGACCGTTCATCCATATGTTGGCGCAGTGCTGTCTGCAGGCCACGGCTGCATTTCAGGGTCATTACATGAATAGAAAGAAGAAAGAAAGAAAACATGTTTATTCTGCCCGTATAGACACACAAATAATTACAAAATAAAAATTAATAAAAGAAAAACAAAATAAAAATAAAAATTAAAAAAAGAAAAACAAAATAAAAATAAAAATTAATAAAAGAAAAACAAAATAAAGATAAAAATTTGTTGCCATAACGTCAAGTGTAGACCAGGCCTAACAGATTAGAACCATAGACAACTTTGTTGTCTAGGTTGTCTATTAAAACACGCGTAATAATAACAATGTAATCTGTGCGACGCCGGCCGCCTCGAGAAAGACAAACAAAAATAAAAGTTAAAAACAAAACAAATACAATATAAATACATTCAAATTGTGCGTCGCATCTAGGCAAGAATAGGCCGTTGCTCAGCTTTTACTGTGACGCTGGACAAATCCAGCAATCTACAGTGCTGGTTTTCAGCAACCACCGTGAGTGACAAATTGGCGTCCCTTCCGTGAGTAGGTAAACAATAATCCAAGGTCAGTATACATTCTTCTAACATTGAGTTAAATATGTCGGCGTCACATTGTAAACAGCTTGTGCATCAGGCCGCGCCGTAGCGTGCTACGAGTCTACGACATTCCCCACCGCTGTGGGCGGAGCCAAGGCGCACCGCATCGTAGACTGCTACGTCGTAGCGCGCTACGTCGTCACCCCTCCTTCAATGTTAGCGTATAAAAGAGGCCGCACAGCGGCAAAAGGGCATTCTGACTTCAAGCGTGGCCGGTTGCACAGGTTGTATCACTCTATATTGCTTTTTTTATATTTGCTCTGCCTTTCTTTGTATTGTTGCTTTTATTACTGGGTGTCATGATTCTATGGTGTTGAATTAATTATCTATTAAGTACGACATTTGTTTGATATAGAAGCTGATTAAAGCTCACAGAATTTATGTTAAAATAATTAATTATAAATAAGTTGTAATAAATTTATAGTTTCTTTTGAAGAAATCGTTTCATTTTACATTATGTCTGATCCTGTGCCGATATCAGAAGTGGGATCAGACCCACTCCCACCTTTAACTGGGACGGCCGGCAATTTAATACAGGAACAAATGTCATTTTTTTCGGCTAGTATGGAATCTATTTTTCAAAAAATAGCAGACAGTATGACACCTCGCCATATGACACCCGGTATGCAATCAATGCTAGTTCCTTTGGATCCCGATGCACCTGAATTAGACATCATCAACTGGTGTGCGTTAAGTGGGATCGTAATTGAAAGCAAGAAACTAGAGGGTGTAGACCTTATTCTAGCCCTCACGCACTCCCTAAAGGTTAAAATCAAGCCAGATAATATTTCATGGGTTGCTATTCAGGAAATGCTGGTTTCTAAATTTTCAAAACCCATGACAATGCAGGATCATTTTGATTTAATTATCAAATTTCAATTTGATAATAAAGAAACTCCAGCTGAGGCAGGAATGCGATTGTGGCAGCTTATTGAAAAAGTTCCTGACGCGAATTTACCAGAAAACATAGTGACCGGTTTTGCCATATCTATCCTGTCACAGTGCGACGACAAAGTTTGCCGTGAACTCAATTCTGTCGTTATAAACGACAAGAATCAACTCTTCCGCACGCTGCGGAGCTTCTCATTAAAGAGGAGAAATGAAGAGGCGAGCACTTCTGAACCAGAGACGAAAAAACCCCGTCCTTCAACACCATTTCGGGGAATTTGTAATTTCTGCGGGAAGATTGGTCATCGAGGGCAGGATTGCCGTATCAAACAGCACATTGCTTCAAAAGGTACACCTGTTTCAGCAAGAACTCCACAACCGAACCCCGGGGTAACCTGCTTCATATGTGGCGAGACTGGCCACGTGGTCACCACCTGCCCTAAACGCTGGAAGAAGAAAGAAGATCCCACACCGAGTAACACCAGCAAACAAGTAAACCTGTGTTCCAGAGCAGCGCGTGGTGTCCTAGAAATAAGTGGTATGAAATTTCCTTTTATATTTGATTCTGGATCCGAATGTAGCCTTATGAAAAAAAGTAACTGTGATCTCCTTACTGGTGAAAAGTTTCATGAACAAGTACTTTTAAAGGGAGTCGGTTCTAATAACGTTAATTGCTCACTCCAAATAAAATGTCCAACCACGGTACAAAACTGTATTCTCAATATTACTTACCATGTATTACCTGATGAGTGTCTCAATGAAAACATATTATTAGGTCGAGATATTTTAGAACAAGGAATATCTGTTATGCTTAATAACGATGCTTTAACTTTTTCCAAAAATAAAATTGCTAATCTCAGCTCTAAATCTAATATACCTCTTGATACTAATTTGATTGATACCGATCTTATTGGTAAAGATAAAGAACTCTTAATTGAAATACTAAATAAATATTCTTCGTATTTTATACAAAATCTTCCCTCTACGCGTATTAAAACCGGTGAACTAAAAATCGATCTCATAGATCCAAATAAAACTGTACATAGGCGACCTTACAGGTTATCCCCTACGGAATTAAGAATAGTTAATGAGAAAATTCAAGAATTGCTGGATGCCAACATAATTCGAGACAGTTCTTCACCTTTCGCCAGTCCTATATTATTAATAAAAAAGAAGGACGGTAGCGATCATATGTGTGTTGATTACAGAGAACTCAATAGCAATACCCGACCAGACAGCTACCCTCTGCCACTAATTAGTGATCAAATCGATAAGTTACATGGGGCCTGCTTCTTCTCTAGTTTGGATATGGCCTCAGGATTCCACCAAATTTGCGTTCATAAAGATTCTATTGAAAAAACTGCATTTGTTACGCCTTCGGGTCAGTTTGAATACCTAACTATGCCATTTGGTTTAAGAAATGCTCCACAGGTTTTTCAAAGGGCTATTAATACGGCACTTAAACCTTTAAATGACGATAAAATTCTGGTATACATGGATGACGTACTTTCTGCATCAAAAACCGTTCAGGAAGGGTTGGTTCGCTTAAATAAATTGCTGGAAATATTGTCTAAAGCTGGATTTTCTTTTAACTTTAAAAAATGCTCATTTATGAAGAAGAAAATTGAATATTTGGGTTTCGTAATATCCTCTGGAGAAATAAGACCTAATCCCCATAAGATTGAAGCTCTAAAAAATATCCCTCCTCCTTGTACTGCTACTCAAGTCCGACAATTTATAGGCCTAGCCACATATTTTCGACAATTTATACCAAATTTCTCAAAAGTGATGAAACCTTTGTATCCTTTAACTGCGGTCAAAAAGGGTAAAATTAATTGGACCACTGAACATAATGACGTACACAAGAAAATTGTAAATTATCTCATTTCTGAGCCAGTTTTAAAAATCTTTGACCCTTCTTTACCCATTGAACTCCATACTGATGCAAGCAGTGAAGGATATGGGGCTATACTTATACAAAAAAATAATAATCTACCTCACGTCGTCGCTTATTTTAGTCACAAAACTACTAGTGCAGAAAGTCGTTATCATTCATATGAGTTGGAAACATTAGCCGTAGTTAAATCTGTGGAACATTTTCGACACTACTTATATGGACGCAAATTCACGGTTTTTACTGACTGTAATGCCTTAAAGGCCTCCCATTCCAAAAAGGACCTTACACCTAGAGTACATAGGTGGTGGGCAATTTTGCAGTCGTATGATTTTGACATCATCTATAAGGAGGGAAAAAATATGGCACATGCAGACTTCCTGTCACGTAATCATGCTAACACACCCTTTATTAATAAACCAGTTAGAATTGTAAACTTTTCTGAACTGGAGAGGAGTTGGTTGTCTGTGGAACAACAACGGGATTCTGAAATATCAGACATTATTTCCAAATTCCGTTCAAATGATTTCCCGTTTGAAATATCACACACATACGACATTAGGCAGGGCATACTTTACCGTAAAATCGAACGTAATAAAACCACTAAATGGTTACCAATATTGCCACATTCTCTTACCTGGTCAATGATTAACCATATACACAGCGAAATAAAACACCTCGGTTACGAAAAAACGCTCGATAAATTGTATGACCTTAATTGGTTCCAAAATATGTCCAAACTTGTTAAGAAATTTGTAGATTCTTGCGTCATTTGTAAAGCATCCAAAGGCCCATCGGGAGCCCAACAGGTCCGTCTACACCAGATTCCTAAGTTGGCCGTTCCATGGCATACAATTCATTTAGATTTAACTGGTAAACTCAGCGGGAAAAGCGAGCGTAAAGAATATTGTTCTGTGATTATTGATGCTTTCACAAAATTCGTCTTTTTAGAACATACCTTAACCTTAAATGCATCCGATGCTATTAAATCGCTTAAAAATGCAGTAAACTTATTTGGCGCTCCTAAAAAAGTAGTTGCAGATCGTGGTAGGTCATACGATAATGTTGAATTTAAGAATTTTTGTAAAGATAATCATATTGATTTACACTTAATAGCTACTGGTTCTAGTAGGGCAAACGGCCAGGGGCCGCATTATGACCTCTTAAAACCATCATGTTTTCGGTGTGAAAAAGAGACGGAGCTATACAGGACGAATAGCACTATCCTTTTCTCACACAGAAAACATGATGGTTTTAAGATGTCATAATACGGCCGCAGGTCGAGCGTGTCATGCGAACCTTAAAAAGTATGCTCACTATAGCTGAAACAAATTCGGATAGCTTATGGCAAGATCATTTAGGCGATATTCAATTAGCTCTTAATAGTACTCGATGTAGAGTAACAGGGTTCACGCCCTTAGAATTGATGTTTGGCATTAAAGGAAGCTCATTAGGGATTTCAAGAGTATCTAATAATCCTCTTGATGAAGACAGGTTAGACCTTGAAACCATTCGATCCGATGCTTCTGCTAATATAAAAAGGCTAGCTCAATATGATGCAGCTCGATTTAACAAGGGTAAAGCAACAGTAAAACCTTTTTCAGTAGGTGACTTTGTCTTTGTTAAGTGCGAGGAGAGACACCAAACGAAACTAGACCGTAAATACAAAGGCCCTTTTAAAGTAACCGCTATTTTAGAAAATGATAGATACGAGTTAAAGCACGTTAATGGGAACAATAGAGTCTACAAATACTCTCATGAAAACTTGCGAGAAGTACCCCGTGGTCAGTCATTCTTCTCAGAAATCGCAGAAAATTACGATGAGGATGACGTGTCGGCGAATAATGACACAGAGATTCTTGTTCATGAAACTAGTCGACCGATTAACAATGATGATACTCTGTCAGCTAATTGTGATACTATGTCTGTTAATAACGATACTATGTCGGTTAATAGTGATACCATGTCTGCCAATAGTGATACCATGTCTGCCAATAGTGATACCATGTCTGCCAATAGTGATACAATGTCTGCTAATAGTGATACCAATTTTCATAATAGTCCAAATTGTAAAAACGCTGGTTTGCGTGCTGTTTCAGTAGAATCTATTGGTCCTGAATCAATTAATATTGTAACAAAAGCACTTGTACACCAACCGAAGTTTAGTTAAGCTAAAGGAACAATACTTGTTCGGTCTAGCTTAGTCCGGTCCAGTCTAACTGTAGGGACATATCTGAAGGGCAAAATAATTGCCGGACTAGGGGCCTAATCTTGTAGGGTCAGAAGCTGACCGGACCAAGAAACAAGCCTTGTAGAGTCATGGCTGACTGGGCCAAGAGCTTTAATATCTGAAGGGTCTAAGTAGACCGGGCCAGAAACAAGCCTTGTAGAGTCATAGCTGACTGGACCAAGAGCTTTAATATCTGAAGGGTCTAAGTAGACCGGACCAGAATCCATAGCAGGATGACCAAACGGTTTCTTAATCAAATTGGTTTTCCGTGTTTTAGATAAAATATTGTAAGCTGAGCGTACGAGGACGTCCGCACGTCAGTATGGCCGTGTCGGCGTCACATTGTAAACAGCTTGTGCATCAGGCCGCGCCGTAGCGTGCTACGAGTCTACGACATTCCCCACCGCTGTGGGCGGAGCCAAGGCGCACCGCATCGTAGACTGCTACGTCGTAGCGCGCTACGTCGTCACCCCTCCTTCAATGTTAGCGTATAAAAGAGGCCGCACAGCGGCAAAAGGGCATTCAGGATTCGCTCCGTTGCCAGTACGTTCGCGTCACTCCAACCGTTCGGACCGCTCCCGTGTTTTCCGGCAAACCCTTTGTGTTGACGTAGGTACTGGTCCCGACTAGTACTTGCGGTAGCACACAGGGGGAGCCGCCTCCGTTGCAGCTCGGTGTGTATCAATACACACCGTAGCGGTCGCGGCGGCAACGCGCCCAATTTTATTCTTGTTTTAATTTGCGTTCTGTTATTTTATATTAAATTCATTTTAAATCTTAATTTAAATTTTAATTAAATAATCATGGACAATCGAGCCCAGTGACTCTTAGTGCCAGTGTAGTGTTTTCGGGTGCGTGCATACCATGCCGCCGAAGAAGCCTGCATCCCGCAGCTCGCTGGGGAACGCCCCCGAGCCGCCCACCCAGGACATACCGATAGGAGACCGGACGCTGTCGCTCCCATATATTGGGGGCTCGACTCCCGGTGCACCATCGCCAGCATCTGGAGCGGAGAAAGAAGTGGCCGCTGCCGGCCCGCCGACGACTGCGTCGACTGCGCGCGTTTCGACGGGGGCGTCGTCGGGCAGACAACCGGCCGTCCCAATCCGCCCGTCAACATTCCGCCCCGTGCCTATCCAGGCCCCGGGGCCAATCTCTAAGGCGACCCGCCACCAAGCGGCGAGACCGCCTACCCCTGCCGTGCGCTCCGCTGCGCCGGGGGGCAAACCACCCGCGCGTAGTGCCGCACCCTCAGTGCACCCAGTGCGTGTTACAGTGCCTGTTGTGTCGCCCGTGCGCTCCGCTGCGCCCTCCGGTAGTGTCGGTAGTGTCAGTGCTCGCGCCAGTGCCGTTCCAGCCCCTCCAGCTGATGCCACTCCAGCTCCTCCAGCTGCCACTCCGGCTCCTCCAGGTGCCACTCCGGTTCCTTCAGGTGCCGCCCTGGCTCCTTCAGGTGCCGCTCCGGCTCCTTCAGGCGCCACTCCGGCTCCTTCTGGTGCCGCTCCGGCTCCTTCTGGTGCCGCTCCGGCTCCTTCTGGTGCCGCTTCGGGTCCTTCGGGTACCACTGCAGGACCTTCAGGTACGTCGATTTACTACTCGTCAGTGCCGCTCCACTCCCCGCCACCACCAAGGGGCTCCGCCCAGGACTCCCCTGCTGCAATGTCGGCATGCTCCTCCCGCCAGGGATCGGACATGTCGGCCTCGTCGAGGGGCTCCTACCTCACCGATCGCCGAGACGTGTCGCCGGATACGCTCACGCGACCCGGCTCTACGGACGAGGGCCCCCCACCACCACCATCTATGTTCCAGACTCCAGGATTTGAATTTGAATTCAACCTGGAGACCCGCCCACAAAGGAGGCCCAGAAGCTCGGACGGCGACGCGGACGAACACGCGAAGCGACCATGTATGGACCCCCCCCTACCACAGCGCGCCCCGCGCAGGCGGGATGGCGAGGGGGCACCCACTTTCGCCGAAGCGGTGCGCTCGCCCCCGACCTCACCCATACCATCCACCTCAACCGCCGCAGGACCAACCCAGGTCCCCATGGACACGGGGGCCCCCCTTTTTACGAGGGCCCCCGCCCCAACCGAGTCGGAAGAGACGCCCACAATCAGGAAGAAGTCGCCCCGCTTCCCTCCGCTGATCGTGGAGAGGCTGCCAGGATGGGCCGCCCATTTTAGGGCGGTGAAGGAGCAGCTGGGTTACCCGCCGAATGCCCGCCCGTATCAGGGAGGCATACGGTTCTTGCCCGAAAGTGAGGGCGAGTACAGGGTGGTCCAGCGGTACCTCACCGGCCTGGAAAAAGAAAGCGGCATATCCTGGTTCGCCTATTCGCTCCCAGCGGAGCAAAGCTTCAAGGTGGCCATCCGCGGCCTCCCCGCTGACACCGACCCGGCGGAGATAGAGGACGAGCTGAGCCGGCGTGGATATGAGCCAGAGTACGTGCGCAACATAAAAGCGCGCGAAGGGAGACCTGGCTGCATCTTCCACGCCGTGCTGAAGAGGACGCCCGATATACGGAAAATATACGACACCACAGAGCTCCTGCTCATGCGTGGTGTTCGCATCGAGGCGTGGAGGGGCAAGAAAGGGCCCGCCCAGTGTCACAGGTGCCAAAAGTTCAGACACAGCTCGCACCTGTGTCACCGCCCGCTCGCATGCGTACGGTGTGGGGAAAACCACGCAGCACGGGACTGCCCCCGGCCAAGAACCGAGCCGGCCACCTGCGCAAACTGCGCAGGAGAGCACCCTGCATGTCATAGCAAATGCCCAGTGTTCCTCAACGAACTGAGGAACAAGCGAGCGGGCACTGTCGCCATCTCCCGGCAGCAGCGCCAGCAAGAAGCGGCCAAAGGGAGGCCCACCAATGCCGAGGAGAGGGAGGCGCCTAGCGCGACCCTGATGGCGGCAGCAAATGGGCCCCGAGAAAGAAAACCAGGAGACCCCTCCGGGAGGCGGAGGAAAACCAAGAGGGGGGGAAAGAAGAAGGGGAAGAAACCTCCCCCCACAAATCCTAGCGCAGCGGCGACCGCCCCAGCCCCATCAGAGGCGAGGGGCACCACGAGGGCCACCACTGCCGAAGGAGAGAGGGAGCAGCGCGCAGAAGCGAGGCGCGTCGCCCCTAAAGCGACTGCGCACGCAAGCGCTGCCCCTGCCCGGCAGCGTCAGCCAGCCATAGGCCCCCCGAGCCAGGCCTTCTCGGGTGAGACCGCCGAGTGGCTCAAGGCCAAAATTGAGGAAGCCGCGCGCTACCTATTTGGGCTGTTGCCCCAAATGCTGGCGACGCGGGATCCAGTGGGGGTCCTCTTAGGGGGCCTCCCACACCTAATCGAGGTCTTCACCGGTTACCAATGGCCGGGTCTTTGAGGATACTCCACTGGAACGCCCGCGGCCTCAAAAGCAAGGTCGCCCCACTCCGCCTCCTCCTCAAGGAACAGAAGATCGACGTGGCGCTGATAAGCGAAACGCACCTGGGACCCGCCGACAAGATCCGGTTCCCAGGATACTGCGTCTACAGGCAGGACGAGAAGTCGGCAGTCGGCACCAATTACCGCGGTCTGGCGGTACTGGTAAAGCGTAGAGTCGTCCACCAACCCCTGCAAGCTACCCCACCCACCACTTTCTACGCGCTGGGTGCCCAAATCCATGTCGCCGGCGAGGACTTCAACATCTTCGCGGCCTACATTCCGCCCGCAGCCCAATTCAACGTAGCTGAACTGCGGGCGCTGATGCTGCAGTCGTCGCAGCCTACCATCCTAGCCGGCGACCTCAACTGCAAACACCCAGCGTGGAATTCAAATACAGTGAATCCCGGGGGCAGGCGACTCTTCGCTGACGCGCTGGCCCACGGGTACGAGGTGTCCGGTCCGGAAGCTCTGACGCATTACCCGGACTATCACCAGCATGCGCCGGATGTACTGGACGTCATCGTGCACAAGGGCCTGAACTGCCAGATCACCCAACAGGTCTTGGACGACGAGATGCTGTCGGATCACCAACCTGTCCTCGTCGTCCTAGCCGACATGCCAATACGACTCTCGCCACCAGCGCCACGTCGACGCACAAACTGGACTATATTCCAGGAAGTGATGGAGACCACCACGCCAGCCTGGCCTGTCGTCTCTTCCGCGGACGTCGAGAGACTGGCGGAGGAAGTCACCGTTTGCATCCAACGCGCCTATGAAGAGGCGTCAACCACCAGCCCGCAGCCGCAGGGGAAAGTTTACAGACCCCTGCCCAGACACCTGCAAGAGCTGGTCGCCGAAACCAGGCGCCTTCGCAAACGGTGGCAACAATCAAGATGCCCTGTGCAGAAAGCACAGCTCAACCGCCACGCGGAGAGAGTCAGAGCCAAGCTCCAAGCGCACAACGCCGAGAGCTGGGAAGATTACGTGGAGTCCACTGAGGGTGACTGGCCGGCAATTCATAGACTTTGCCGGCAACTAACCAACATCCCAGCTCCGGTACGACCGTTACTGCATAGCGACGGGGCCCTAAAATACTCCGCACCAGACCGTGCAGAGATCTTCGCCGAGTGCCTGGAGCGTCAGTTCCAGCCGAACCCGACTGCTGACCACGACCATGTCGCAGCAGTGGAGAGGCACCTTGGAGACTACTTCGCCTCGCCGATAGCTCCCGAGGAAGACCCAATCTTCTTCTCGCCCAACGCAGTGAGACGCGCCATCCTGACCACGAAGCCGAGGAAGGCTCCCGGGGCGGACGGCATCCCCAATACAGCGCTGCGCCACCTGCCGTACCGAGCGGTAGCGGCCCTGGCGCGCCTGTACACTGGGGTGCTGCGCACGGGGACCTTTCCTGGGTGTTGGAAGGAAGGGCGCGTCATAATGCTGCCAAAGGCGGGAAAGAACGTACTGAAGCCGGAGAGCTATCGGCCGATCACTTTGCTGCCCACTATGTCCAAGGTGTTTGAGAGACTCCTGCTGCGGCATCTCACACCGCATTTGACTCCACGTCCGGAACAGTTCGGGTTCCGCTCGGAACACAGTACGACGCTCCAGCTGTCGAGGGTACTGCACCACCTTACAGCATCGCTAAACAAAAAGGAGCGATCGGTTGCAGTATTCCTCGACATGGAAAAGGCATTCGACCGGGTCTGGCATGAAGGCCTGGTCCTCAAGATATCCCAAACGGACGCGCCCCGTCGCGTTGTAAAAGTGGTCTCCTCCTTCCTTAAGGACAGGACGTTCAAGGTGGTGGTTGATGGCGCGCTCTCGAGCGCCCGCCGGGTTGCGGCCGGCGTACCGCAGGGTAGCTGCGTTTCGCCGGTCTGCTACTCATGTTACACCGACGATATACCCACGACGCAGGAAACCACGCTCGCGCTGTACGCGGACGACGCCGCGTACATCGGCACCTCGCTCAATGCGAGGCACGCGGCCGTCAAAGTGCAGCGCGTGCTGGACTTACTTCCCGAATGGCTGTCGAAGTGGAGACTGTCGGTGAACGTGGGTAAGACCCAGGCGCTGCTCGCGGGGTCTGCTCGCCACCCGCCACCTCTCCAGCTGTACGGAGCCGACATCGAGTGGTCACCCCAGGTGAAATACTTGGGGGTCACCATCGACCGTCGGCTCTCAATGAGAAGCCACGTCCGGCAGGTCACCGCCAAAAGTGGAGCAGCCCGCGCACTGCTCCGCCCAGTGCTTTCCTCCCGCCTCCCGCTACGTGTCAAGCTGGGGGTGTACAAGACGTACATTCGCCCCATCTTTACCTACGCTGCTCCAGCTTGGCTTGCCCTCACCAGTGAGGCCAGCAAGGCACGCCTCCGGGCGCAGCAAAACCTTTCGCTCCGGACCATAGTAAACGCCCCTCCACTGGTGAGGAATGACGTCCTACATCGGGACCTCAAAATGGAGAGCCTGGATGACTTTTGTGCCCGCCTCGCGTCCCATATGTTCTCGCGTGCCGACGCTTCTGCTTGGCCCCACGTCAAGCACATAGCGCCCTGGCACGCGCGTCCTCCTGACGCGAGGCGCCTCCCGCGTGACCTCCTACCGGACGTGTCCAACCCACCGGACTTGACGCCTGAATGAGTCGCATCCACCTACACGCGACTCACTCACACGAATTAGACTCCACAACAGCACATGCACTTGGGGCACGTTGTGTGCTAAGTTAATATAGGCATGACGTGCACCAACCCACACGCATTCACGACTCTACAGTCACCTAACTCACGCAGCAGACGCGCAGCGCGGTTGCGCGCTCTCGCATGCCCACACGAGCGGTGTCAAACACGCCAATGCCGCTCGTACTCTCACCTCGTCCCCTGTGTCCGAAGCGTGACCGGCTCGACCTGGAAGCGTAACGGACGGGGGTCTTCATCCTCAGTGGGCGCGCCACCAAAGCCGGCATTCTCGTCGCTGGTCGTCCTTCGCTGGGCTTCCTCCGGGTAACCGGGGGTTCCACCTGGCGGGGGACTGACCGCCGAGGTGTCGTGAAAAACCGGCACTGCAGGAGCAGTGCCGCGGCGCTCCCACTTGATCACAGTGCAACTACACACAGCAAGCTACACGCTTGCAACGAGGTTGCCGCCTACAGGCACCCCAATGCTGGGTCCGCATTTACGGGCCCCAACCCCGACACTGCGGGATAAAGGCAGTGCCTACACCCCGCCCACCGCGCCCCCCTGCGGGGACGTAGCGATTTCCACCGGAAAAGGGCATTCTGACTTCAAGCGTGGCCGGTTGCACAGGTTGTATCACTCTATATTGCTTTTTTAGGGTTCCGTAGCCAAATGGCAAAAAACGGAACCCTTATAGATTCGTCATGTCTGTCTGTCTGTCTGTCTGTCTGTCTGTCTGTCTGTCTGTCTGTCTGTCTGTCTGTCTGTCCGTATGTCACAGCCATTTTTTTCCGAAACTATAAGAGCTATACTGTTGAAACTTAGTAAGTAGATGTATTCTGTGAACCGCTTTAAGATTTTCACACAAAAATAGAAAAACAGCAATAAATTTTGGGGGTCCTCATACTTAGAACTGAAACTCAAAAATTTTTTTTTCATCAAACGCATACGTGTGGGGTATCTATGGATAGGTCTTCAAAAATGATATTGAGGTTTCTAAAATCATTTTTTTCTAACTTAAATAGTTTACGCGAGAGACACTTCCAAAGTGGTAAAATGTGTGTCCCCCCCCCTGTAACTTCTAAAATAAGAGAATGATAAAACTAAAAAAAATACAAGGTGCAGTTTTAAAACTGCACAATATTTCAGGAGGTTGTAATAAAACTCATAAATAATCATGTAAAAATACGAAACCTGGTCAATAATCAGTAATACTTGTTATTTAATTTTTTAATTACACTAAACTAAATCGATTGATCGATGGCCGCGGGGGCGTGGCTAGGGTGTGGCGTGCGGGATGATGATTGGATGATACATTATTTATGAAACTATCGTTGCGAGTTAGTGTGTGTGAAAACGCCCTTTATTGTTCCGTGTTTGTGTGTGTGAAAAAAAGCGCGGTTATAAAAAAAAAAAAAAATTACCTACTTATTTTATTATTGATTCGGGTCGAGAATCACTAAAATAATTACCTCCTGAAATATTTTGCAGCTTCAAAACGACACCTTGTATATGATGTGCATTACCATGTAAACTACCAACGAAAATTGGTTTGAACGAGATCTAGTAAGTAGTTTTTTTTTAATACGTCATAAATCTAAAAAAATACACTATTATTAAAACATCGATCAAAGTTACACCGAACTACAAGAACTTTTATATTATGTTACTTGCTGCTACGGAACCCTCCATGGGCGAGTCCGACTCGCACTTGGCCGGTTTTTTATATTTGCTCTGCCTTTCTATGTATTGTTGCTTTTATTACTGGGTGTCATGATTCTATGGTGTTGAATTAATTATCTATTAAGTAAGACATTTGTTTGATATAGAAGCTGATTAAAGCTCACAGAATTTATGTTAAAATAATTAATTATAAATAAGTTGTAATAAATTTATAGTTTCTTTTGAAGAAATCGTTTCAATTTACATTATGTCTGATCCTGTGCCGATAAATACATACATTATTAAAATTATACAATATGAAAACAAACAAAACATGGCCATAAAGAAAACAACATTAACCAAACTGGACTACATAATACAAAATTTTAACCATTTATTACACAAATATATTAATTTTCATGAAATTACATTCAAAATAGATGAAACTGATTCACCCACAATTATTTTTCTTGCAGCTATCATTTTGTATAGACGGCAAATACAACAACCCTCCGATAGCACCATGACATGGGGAGGCGGCACGATTGCGGCCACTCACCTAGACGGCTTGGCGAGAGCTAACCGCTCTGGAAAGCAAGAAATTTCATCCGTCTACATATAGAAAATGTATGTGTTATATTGAAATAAATCAATAGGAAGAAAAAGTGCCCAGTATGAGATGAGGCGTACTTATACTAATTGCCCCAAAGTGATGTCTATGTTTGAGTGTTGAGAGACCAAATACATTGCGACTCGTTGGGAATAATTCAGTGACCCATCTCCCCCAAAACGAAAACCGCGCCAAGAATACTGACCAAAGAGAGCGAGCTCAAATCGAAGACCACCACCACTGAGGAAGACCATATCCATTACCCGAAGTCCGTGACCTAAGAGGTAAAGTTAAAAGTTAAAAATAATATAATATATAATAATAAATAATATTCCACAACTATCACACAAGGCCGACTAGTCCCAAGCTAAGCAGATCTTGTGTTATGGGTACTAGACAACTGATAAACATACTTATATATTTCTAAACACATACATATTATAGACAAATTACCCCCAGACACAGAACAAATGGTCGTGCACATCAGACAAACCCACGACCTCCGTTGTAGGAGTCAGGGTCACTAACCACTAGATCAACAGGCTTGTCGACAAAATAATTATAGTATGATTGATATATTAAGTTATGTCGATAATTGCATGTGCATGAAATATTTTTTTAAAATGTTAATAAAATGTTTTTTTGTCTTCAGGACTCTAAATGGAGGGGGAAGGTCATTCCAACAGTGAGTGGCGGCAAACCTGAAACTACCCCTGAATGCTGCAGTACTGTGATGCGGTGTACAAAGAGGGTATGTGGACAAACGTGGTTCAAATTTGCTGTGTCTCCACTTTAGTTTGTCAAAAAGGTATTTTGGTTTCTGTGTAGTTACAACTCCAAACAATAAACTAGCAAAATGCAACTTTCTCCTTGCTGCCATTTTCATTATGTTATTCTCATTGATATAGGGAGTGATATGACTCCTATATGGTACACTTACACAAAACCTCACACATGCATTCTGTATACGTTGAATTAACCTTTCCGTTCTGGCTAATAGGCATGGTCCATATACCGTGTCACAATAGTTCAGACGAGACAAAATCAGGCTATCTACAAGTTGTTTGCGAAGATCAACACTCAGATGGGCTCTAATCTTATAAAGGAGTTTTAATCTATAAAAACAATTACGCATGGCATTGCTGATGTGTTTCTCAAATCTCAGTTCAGGGTCCATAGTCAAACCCAGATTGCATGCCAGTTCTACCCTGTCAATTTTATTACCATTGATAAAAACTACTGGATTGGATGACAGAATTGTATTGACCATTTTCCTGCTTCCTAAGACCATAAACTTAGACTTTAGTGGGTTCAAAACTAGCGAGTTAGCATCCGCCCATTCCACCACTCTATTGAGATCTGCATTAAGTTTATCCACTGCTTCATTTAGATCTGATGGCTTAAAACAAGTATATAACTGTATGTCGTCAGCATACATATGATACTTGCAGTGCTGGAAAGAATTGATAATATCTGCACTGTAGAGAATATACAAGAGGGGCCCCAAAATTAACCCCTGGGGCACACCACGTGACACATGCCTAGGAGAGGATGAGCTAGTTGATCCATCCTCCCTTTGAATTTCCACGAGCTGTGATCTATTCTGTAAATAGCTTCTGAACCACTCTATTGTTTCCACAGTAAACCCATAGTATGCCAACTTAGAAAGTAATAGAGTGGTGTTGATTGCATCGAAGGCACGTGAAAAATCAAGAAGTGCAAGTATGGTCCCCTCCCCTCGGTCACGAGCCTCCAATATATTTCCCACTACATCTGAAAGGGCTGTGGCTGTCCCACGACCTTTCCTAAATCCAGACTGCAGATCAGGTAGCATGTTATTAGCCTCTAGATACTCCAGCATTTGGTTGTAAACTACCCTCTCAGAGACTTTAGATAAACATGGGAGAATGCTTACGGGGCGAAGATCTTTAACAGTAACTGGGTTGCTGGTTTTAGGTAAGGGACGCACTATGGCACATTTCCATGAGTCAGGGAAAGAGTTTGTATCAATAGACTTATTTACTATTGTTGTGATAGCATGGAGCGTGGTTGGTAAAGTAAGCATTATCATATCGAGACTTAAACCATCTGTTCCCTTAGCATTGGACCCCAAATTCTTGATGATTTTGGAAATTTCAGCCTCATCAACATTTTGGAGCTTAAAATGGGAGTCCCCATATCGGTTAGAGTCAAAATATGTCACTTGTGATGTTGACAATATATTCTGGCCAGGCACATCAAGAAATGCCCTGTTAATTTCATCTGGGTCGTCAAATTGTTCGGGGAGCATGCCATCACTATGATCTGAGAGAACATCAGACTTGAGATTTCTCCACAGTTTTTTTGGGTTTTTTAACTGATTATTAATGTGCCTGTCAAAATACACCTTCTTTTCCTGCAATAGGGCAGCACAAGTTTGTTTTTTTAAATCTAAATAATATTTTTTTGTTGTATTTTGTTTATTCTTATTATAGTTATTTTTTGCTTCGTTTCTTAACTTAAACATTAATATAATATTGTCTGTTATCCACGGTGAGGGACGGTCTCTAACTATCTTACTTTTTAAAGGTGCATGTAAATCAAATAGTTGGTTTATATGGTGGTTGAAAAAATCTACCATACTATCCACATCTGGCAGTGAGTTTATTTCCATCCATGGTATTGATTCTAAATCTGCTGCAAAGTAATTCTCTAAAATATCCCTTAAAGGACGATATGTAACTAGCCTAGGTTTGCTCTTTACCTTCTTTACTACAGTGTCACACACAATAAACGAGTGATGACCTAGTTCACTGATGTGATTGACTTGTACATCGCGTACTGAATACTGGATGAGGCATCACACAACCTGTGTTGATGATGAGACCACGATCACCAGACCTACGCGCGGATGATATTTGAACAAAAATGAAGATCTGAAAAACTTGTGCATCAAGGTAACTTCAGTTTTCAGTGTTAAGAAGTTGTAGAGTAGTAAACCTCATAGTGTTCTATCGTATTAGTTGTAAAGAAGCAAGCCAGGCATTGGACAAACATCACACGTTGTATTTCTTGCAATTGATTAGCCCACAGTCTAATAATATAGTCGCTCATATTGATTCCAATCAGCAAGTTCTATCAATACGTGGACAATTCATAACGCACGTGGAGCAGTGCGATGGAGTTTGCTGATAGGTTCAATATCACTGAACAAATAACTGGGAGGTGCGCGACCGACAGAGTCAACATTCAACTAGTGACAACTAGCCAAGTCGTAAGGAAACCGTTCTTCTTCTGTTTCATAGAAGCTGGTACAGCTACAGATTTTACAAAAGAAGCACACGTTAATTAATAGTTTTATAACTTGTATATGTCATTGGAAAATTGCAAAGTAAATATAACTAATGAAAATAAATCTTATTTGTTTTAAGAGAAAAATTAACTATCTATATAAATCTTGATTACGTCACTAGAGTTTTTGTGTGTTCGTGTGCAGGTCCTACATTATTACATTATTTGAAAACATTCAAATAGTAAGAAATAACAGGGCTTGAACAATTTATAACTGGAGTGTAAAAGGATATCAATTATTCCAGTTACGTTTTATGTACCTACCTATATTTAGATCGAATACAATAATCCAATTATAACACACCTTTTATAGTCTACCGGATGTACAGAAGTTTTAGGCATAATATCAGATGTGAAAGTACCTTTCCCAGAACATTGTAGTTAAGTATCGAAGCTAGTTCTAATAAAAGGAAGAAGTCTTTTTACAGGCACCCATACTCGTATAAAGTATACACCGAGTCATACAGACGTGCTGTGAATATAACGCGAGTACTCGCTCGAGCCCGTCCGCGCACGTGTCGATAGTTCGTGACGAGGACGTGGCGTCGCGGTCACCACGAATGGCGGCCGAAATTGTCACTAGTTAGTGGCAGTGGGTTATGGGGATTACTCGCTGCTACTTCATTCCCTAAAACTCAAAAATCAAAATCAAAATCCATTTGCAGGCACTTTTGAATAGTCAATGTCGGTCAGTCCAAGAAAAGTGAAGCTAAATTGCACGTTCCAAAGCGTAGATCTCTATGGAGAAGAACGTGCAAGAAACTCCATGGACACTCTTTTAAATCAAATTATGTGTTACATATAATGTTTGGTTATATATTTCTTGTTGCTTCTATTATGCAGCAGATTAGGTTATATAGTGAACTCTGTAATAACAAACTAAGGGATATTGATTTTCCGATGAAACTTGGTTTGTGTGCTGATAGGTTTTGCAGTAATGATCAACATTATGTAATTATTGATAGATATAATAGTATAGTTAGTGCTTTAACGGAAGCCGCGATTAGCAGTAGTAGACTGAGAAAGCACAAGAAGCGGAAACATGTTATTGGGTGGAATAGGCATGTACAAAGGGCTCACCTAGAAGCACGTAGCAGCTTCCAGACCTGGGTGCTATATGGTAAACCCAAGTCTGGTGAGATTTATGACACAATGTGTGAAACCAGAAGGCGCTTTAAGTCTAAGCTTAAGTGGTGTCAAAACAACGTGGAACGCATTAAAATGGACATCTTAGCCACTCACCACAAGGATAAGGACTTCAAGCGTTTTTGGAAGCACACTTGGAAACTGGAGGCTGGTTTGTGTGTGCCTGCGTGTGTTGAGGGTAGGAATGAGCCTCAGCAAATGGCCGAGCTGTTTAAGGAACGTTTTAAGGTTGAGTCTCCCTTACAAGGTGTGCGGCAGGTGTTGGATGTCGGGATCGAGGATGGAGAGCCCTTCAGGTTTAAAATCAAGGAAGTTTCTCAGGTTATTAGAAGCATGACTAGAGGTAAGACTCCAGGGCACGACGACCTCAGCATCGAGGGGTGCTCACTTACCTAGGCTGTTGGTCATGTTTTACAATTTGTGCTTAGGACATTCATATTTGCCCCAGGAGCTTATGCAGACCACAGTAATTCCAATTGTCAAAAATGAAACTGGTGATGCCTCCGACGGGAACAACTACAGACCCATCTCATTGGCTACAGTAATCGCAAAGGTGCTGGATGGTTTGTTTGATTGTCATCTTAGTAAGCATATACATCTGCATGATGCCCAGTTCGGATTTAGAGCCGGGCTTTCCACAGAAACTGCTATACTACGACACAAGCATACTATCCAGTACTATGTGACCAGAAAAACGCCTGTTTACGGCTGTTCCTTGGACCTGTCGAAGGCATTTGACCTTGTTTCTTATAATGTGCTGTGGGATAAGCTCAAGGAAGAAACCAGTACACCCAGGGACATGATCAACATATTAAGATATTGGTACGATAACCAAACTAATACTGTGAAGTGGGCGGGCTCATTCTCCACAGAGTACAGGTTGGAGTGTGGGGTAAGACAGGGTGGCCTGACGTCACCGTGGCTCTTCAACCTGTACGTAAATGGACTGATAGATGAGCTCAGCAAGGCTGGTGTCGGCTGTTCAATAGATGGCACTTGCATGAACAACATTAGCTACGCCGACGATATGGTCTGACTGAGCCCATCTGTTAAAGACCTCAACATGCTCCTGGGAATTTGTGAGAGGTACGCAGTGTCACATGGCCTTAGGTATAACTCCAAAAAGAGTGAACTACTTGTGTTTAAGGCGGGCAATAAAACTCCCACTTCCATTCCACCGGTTAGTCTTGGTGGAATGCCAGTAAGTAGGGTCACCAAGTTCAAGTACCTGGGGCACTGCGTCACTGAGGATCTCTCCGATGATTTAGATATCGAGAGGGAACGTAGGGCGTTGGCAGTGCGATGCAATATGCTGGCTCGCAGGTTTGCAGGGTGCACAAAAAATGTTAAAATTACGCTGTTTAAGGCATACTGCCAGACAATGTACACCTGCGGCCTATGGGTTCGCTATACTCAGAGGGCTTTTAGCGCTCTGCGGGTCCTCTACAATAATGGGTTTACGATGCTGATGGGGCTGCCGCGTTACTGTAGTGCATCGGGGATGTTTGCAGAGGCCAACACCGATTGCTTTAGGGCAATAGTGCGCAAGAGAGTGGCCTCCCTGATGCGCCGTGTGCGGGACAGCCCCAACGGCCTTCTAATCACCATAATGGATAGGGTTGAGTGTCCTATTGTGGGGCACTGGAATAAGATACATGTGTCGAGTGATGTCCTATTTAATATAAAGTAAAACTTTAGAATTAATGACTAGCTGTTTAGAATAACTTAACTTATACGGAATTATGTTCTGATTTACTTTTACCATTTTATTTTAATGACATTTAATTTAGTGACATGTTTATTTTATTATCACTCCATGACATTTAAATTGTTGTTTATACTATTTTAATTTATTTTGATCAATGACATTTTATTAAGGGACATTTTAACATATTGTATTTAATTTAATTTATTTTTGAGTTTTAATGGCTACTAACATAGTTTTAAGTTAATATTGTTACTAACCATTCTATGAGTGCAAACTTGAAATAAAGTAATTATTATTATTATTATGTGACTTTGAGTGAATTCACAAGAGTTTTAATAAATATATTATATGATAATCGGGTCATCTCAGCCGCATGCATAGGGACCGCTGGGCGAGCGTCGCCAAACAATGGGTCCCTACTGAAGTAAAGCGCCGTCGAGGTCGGCCTAGAAAGAGGTGGCGGGATGATCTGGACGCGTACCGCGAGGACTGGTTTGAGACGGCGCAGGAGAAGAAAGTTTGGAAGGACTTGGGGAGGCCTTTGCCCAGCAGAGGGATAGCAACGGCTAGAAAAAAAAAACTTAAGTATATGATAATAAGAGAGAGAGAAAAAATATTTAAGTTTCATTTTTAATACAGAAACTGAAAATACAGTCTACTGGGGTGCTATTCTTTAAGAAAACAGCCTTGAGCGCAGCGCTGGCACAGCGACGAGTCGTGAGCGCAGTACATTGAATTAATAATCCAATGTAAAGGGGCATTGGGTTATTAATCCAATGCACTTATTTGGATTTCGTCGCTACGGCCAGCGCTGAGGTCAAGGCTGTTTTCTTAGAGAATAGCACCCCTGGTCAACTAATCTATTTACTAAACTAGTATATTTACTAAAACAACAGAAACGCAAAGTTGTAATGTATGTACAACAATTCACTATTTTATTTAAATAAATAAACCATGTTTATTGAGATTGCAAAGAAGCATAAACAACCTTATAATTTTTATAATGTTCCCACTGCTGAGATTCAGGCCTCCTCTCCTTGGAGAGATAATGGGCCAGTACTCACCACGCGGACCCAGTGCGCGTTGGGTGTTAGTGGCTGTCAGTGGGCTGTCACATGTCTTCGTTTTTTTGTTTCTAGGACACGCCAGTTTCTTCACTATACTAAGTTATTCTACAATTTTTAATAAATAAATGTTACTACTCCACAATTTGGAGGACACCACTGGCATTTATTGCAATTACGTTTAAATTATTATTATTTTTAGTAACCTAAACTACATTTACAAGTAAAGATTTAATTGATTGAGTATTAATTAAAATTATTGTAAATTAATAACGAATATGTTGTTAACATATTCGTTATAATTTACAATAATTTTGAATTTGTAATATTTTTTAATCTACTTACTTTTTAGGAAGTTTCATGCCGTATTGTAGAATGTAGCGGAAACCTTCACCTATGTACTATCTTATATCTGTACGTACATTGATAGCAAATAAATATATCTGAATATGAATCTACACCGTTTTGAGAATAGAGGTGATAATATAGGTATAAAATAAATAAATTATTTCGCTTGACTAGATTCGATCCTGTTGAGACCGTTGCCGCTGAGCCACCATTGTTTATTAATTCTCAAGAAAACCGATTTCTGAAAAAGTTCGTAAAGAAATGTTACTTTACTTTTCTGAGAAAAAATACGGTCAATAGGTACTTATGAAAATTAAATAATGTGAAATGCCCCAGGTGCGAATCACGCTTTGTGATTTCTTTTTTGTGTGCAAAACCATCTGCTTCTGTTGGCATTCATTACCAACTGTATGAATTCTACAGAGAAAAGTATATGAATTTATAACACAGGAGGAAACGATGTAGAAAATTCAAAGACAGCCCTAATGAGATGCATAACGAGCACGCCCTGGACAGCCAGCAGTGCCAGACGGTACGATTGTGGAAGTGGAAGACACAATGCTGATGATGATGAAAGATGCAAAGTTATGGCGACGGTGTGGGAGCTCTGCAAGATATCATTTACATACAAAAAAACGCAGTTTTGGTTGCTCATAAAAAACGAATCCCAGAGCGTATTTTGCAACTACTGTTCGGACCGAACCCGAGTCGTCAACAGCCCACAGTGCTCCACGCGCGCCTCAAAAAGATGTCAGCAAAACCGTAGTGGCCTAGGAGGGCGAAGCTCTATTTCAAACGGCTCCAAAGCCTTCTTGACTGAGCGTCGCAAACAGCTCGCCGAGAGGTGAAATTGGGAAACGAAAACTGAGCTACACGTCAGTATCGTCGACACCTATCGACACCCATGTGACAGTGTTCCTGATGATTGCAGTTCCTTATTCTACGGACAACTTTCTTATTATTTTATGTAAAATTCTTCTTATCATTTCAGTTTATGTTTCAAAGTATTATTTTGTGGTTTACCGTCTAAAGTAGATGCTTATATACGAGTAGAACGAGCAAATTTGCTGCAAAATGTTTCACGTGACTTCAAAATAGGCGCGTTAATCGCATTCACTTCACCAGCCTCGCGACTTGCGCGTGTTGCACATGAGTCGGGTTACTAGAGACGCCTTGTTGCGTCCAGCCACCTCCAAAGCGAACGCGACCGCTTCTTTCAATCCCATGTCTCCTACTGATTAAATTCATACCCAAATGCTCGCGCGTTGGTACACTCTTTCGAATTCGCCCCTTCTGGACTAGCTCTAAAATACTCGCAACAAAATATTGATGTGTTCAACTGCCGAACTAGTTTAAAAGCTGAACTCGATCGTGCTGTCAGTCATGTTCTGACGCTTCGTTTACCTTCGGCTTAGAAAGTATTTAATGATTTAAGTTGGGTTGTGTCCGACGTTCATCTGTGAGTAACAGCTGCTGATAGCTTTACCGTTTAACCTACTATTACCGGTGACTTTGCTCGCATAAAAGTCGAAAATGGCGAATGGCCCATGGGAACGTACTACTATTCAGAACTTCTTTATTTAATCAAAGTCCTCCACGTGTTTACACAAACTAACCGCGCACTTCTTACCATTTTAAAAGCTGATACGATATATCAATCCCTAATTACTAGTTTATCCTAGTAGTTTTACTAAAATCCCTTTCCTTTTTTTTTTCTTTTAAAGTGTGGCCCATTTTATAATCACTGAACTTAAAATATGTACTGTTTAATACAAAATTATTATTATTATTCCATTTATTATCTATATGTACATATTAGTTACATTTTAAATATTTCTTAAAAAGCACATTAAAAAAAAAACATTTAAAAATATAAAAATAGTAGCCCACCGGCATCGGGAACAGGGCTCAAGCTGCCGGTGGTCAGGGCTCCTGAAAGAGGAATCTCCTAACTATGCACGCCGTGTCCAGGAGTACTGCTTTCTGGATCAGGTCCTTGATCCAGCTGCCTAACGAGAGCCTCCTTAGATGTTGTTCGAGGCTCTTAGCTATTAAGCCATTGGCCGTTACGACTATCGGCACAATGATTGCTCTATCCACTTCCCACATGTCGACAACCTCGCGAGCTAAGTCAAGATATTTGATCTGCTTATCTTTCTCAGCTTTCACAAGGTTCTCGTCATGAGGGACCGCTATATCAACAATCATTGTGCGACGCTCTAGTCGATCTATCACCACTATATCAGGTTTATTGGCAACAATAGTCCTGTCAGTAATGATAGATCGATCCCAATATAACGTGATACTGCCATTGTCGAGAACTGGGTCGGGCACATACATGTAGTACGGTACTTCTGATTCTACAAGATTGTATTTAAGAGCAAGTTGCTGGTGAATAATCCTGGCTACGAGGTTGTGTCTATGCAAATAGTCTCCGTTAGCCAGACGAGAACACCCAGAAATAATGTGTCGGATTGATTCTCCGGGCCGGTGGCATGCCCGACAGATGTCAACCGTACCATCCTTCACAATGTATTTCCGGTAATTGTTCGTCATCATAACTTCGTCCATAATTGCAAAGACAAAACCTTCGGTTTCCCCGAAGAGGTCACCGAAACGTAGCAAAGATACGGACGCTATTAGGTCTACATCGGGCCCATGTAATGCCCGGTAAAAGCGTCCGTGAAGCTCCTTGCTCTGCCATACTTCCCTGCGGTCATTAGTATCCAGTACTAAAGGTTTGCGCCAGTTCTCGTTAGCTAAGGAGAGCGGGGTGAGGCCCTTGTCCACCGCTACCACATCTCGGTGCATACCCACGTCGACGGCTAGGAAATATTCCCTGAGACTGCATACCTCGCGGTTGTGCAGGGTCTTAGCATTTATTATTATTATTACCTATTTCCTTGATTTGTCTTTTTTACATATTATTTACATTTTTAAATATTAAAAAAAAACATATGAAAAAAAAAACAATTAAAAATACAAAAAATAGTAGCCCACCGGCATCGGGAACAGAGTCCAAGCTGTCGATGGTCAGGGCTCCTGAGAGAGGAACCTCCGGACAATACGCGCGGTGTCCAGGAGTAGTGCCTTCTGGATCAAGCCCTTGATCCAAATGCCTAACGAGAGCCTCCTCAGATGTTGGTCGAGGCTCTTGGCTATTAAGCCATTGGCCGTCACGACTATCGGCACAATGATTGCTCTATCCACTTCCCACTTGTCGACAACCTCGCGAGCCAAGTCAAGATATTTAGTTTGTTTATCCTTCTCAGCTTTCACGAGGTTCTCGTCATGAGGGACCGCTATATCAACAATCATTGTGCGACGCTGTAATCGATCTATCACCACTATGTCAGGCTTATTGGCAACAATAGTCCTGTCAGTAATGATAGATCGATCCCAATATAACGTGATATCGCCATTGTCGAGAACTGGGTCGGGCACATACCTATAGTACGGTACTTCTGACTCCACAAGATTGTATTTAAGAGCAAGTTGCTGGTGAATAATCCTGGCTACGAGGTTGTGTCTATGCAAATAGTCTCCGTTGGCTAGATGTGAACACCCAGAAATAATGTGTCGGATTGATTCCCCGGGCATACCCGACAGATGTCAACCGTTCCGTCCTTCACAATATATTTCCGGTAGTTGTTCGTCATCATAACTTCGTCCATTATTGCACTGACAAAATCTTCGGTTTCTCCGAAGAGGTCACCGAAGCGCAGCCAGGATACAGACGCTAATAAGTCTATATCCGGTCCATGTAGGTGAAGCTCCTTGCTCTGCCATATATCTTTGCGGTCATTAGCATCCAGCACTATAGGTTTGCGCCAGTTCCCGTTGGCCAAGGAGAGCGGAGTGAGGCCCTTGTCCACCGCTACCACATCTCGGTGCATACCCAAGTCGGTTTCTAGGAAGTATTCCCTGAGACTGCATACCTCACGGTTGTTTTGGTCTTAGCGTTTAAAAAGCCACGACCCCCACACTTCCGCGGGATATACAGTCTCATCACCGATGACCGTGGGTGATGCATCCGATTTGCGGTAAGCAGTGTGCGGACCTTCCTATCCAGGGCGTCAAGTTCTGTCTGAGTCCATTTGAGTATGCCGAAAGAGTACATCAAAACCGGCTTTACCCAACCGTTGAAGGCGCGCACCTTTTTCCTACCTGATAAGTGACTATTTAGTACCTTATTCAGGCGGCCAAAGAAGCGCTCCTTCAACAATTGTTTCACGCCAGTAGAGTTGATGCCTAACGCTTCCGACATACCCAAATACTTATAAGTTTCGGTTGAGCAGAGGGATCTAAGGTATATCAATCTTGAGGACTAATATCAGTCCCCGAGAATGCCCGCCTCACAAAGCGCATCACCGTAGGGCGAGTGTTGCCCTCCCTGAAGAGGATAAGCTTACCGATGAGTGCTCTAGCCTCACCGATACGGCGCTCTATCCTGCACTACCAAGCTGGTACAGCAGTTCGTGTAGCTCTGTCACAATTAGAAAATTTAACGTGAGCTACACGATACGCCACTACAGCCACACAGTACAGGATAGAGTGGGTATTAGTGAGGTCTTCGCTGCTATCAAAACAATTTGATAGCTGCGAATCTAGACCACTCACCAGCGCCCTATTTCTCTTATGCATGGGCAAACGAGGTAGACGAGGTCTAAGCGTTCGGTGTGGAGCGGTACTCTCGAAATGCGTCTTCCAAAACGCTCCTCAATCGTTCACTACATTGGGTACTCACGGATATAGCCCCGTCATCATCATCCTCACCAACGTGGTCGGGTCGCAGTGAAACACTGGGTTGCAGTTTCACTGCGGCCGGTGGTGAAACAGGTGAGACATGGCCGTTCCGTGATTCTAGGCGCAGTCTATCGACCCGCACCTGATTCGATAATCTTTGAGCCGAAACGTTGACAGCTGGTTCAAGCACCTGAAACAGAGAGAGCATCCGACCACGGTACGCAGTCAGATTAGTTCCCCCCTCTGTAGCCCCAAAGTATGACGCATGACATTTTCATTAATGGATTGTGTCCATCGCATGCGCTGCACACTTCCACCGGCAGCGGGGACCCTGTCAGAGGCCGGAGGACCTCGAGGTGCCAAGCAGGCTGGAGGTCGGCCTCTTCCCCGCCGAGGCACAGGTGGTGGTGTCGTCGGCGGCGAGAAGTATTCGTCGCTGGAGCTCGATGCAACTGCAGCTACCGGAATCACTGGACTCACGGCTGGCGCTGGTCCCGGCGGCTGCGAGGCGGAGCTGAGCGACGAATCCGAAGATGTTGGGTGTGTTTGTTGTTGTCGTGCCCGGCTTCTCGTCAACATTTCGTTATAATTTCATCGCCACGTCGTGTTGAATGAAACTTTGTTCGAAGGTATAATTACTTTAGTTGGTATACGGTGATGTGATGTGGTTTTTTATTTTTTTTCGGACTGTTTTTCGATGGTTTGGCATTTTATTTGGTATATTATTCAATTAAATTAATGGAAAAATTCGGCGAGAAAAAAAAATCTGTCATTCACTTTAACATCCGGGCCACAGATTATTATTATCTCCTTTATTTTTCTTATAATACATATTTTTGATATTTTTAAATACTTTTTATAACAAATATATATGAAAAAAACATCTAAAAATATAAAAACAGTAGTCCACCGATATCGAGAGCAGGGTCCAAGCTACCGGTGGTTAGGGCTCCAGAGACAGGAACTTCCTCACAATGCGAGCCGTATCGAGGAGTACTGCCCTTTGTATCTGGCCCTTGATCCAACCGCGCAACGACAGCTTCGACAGATGGTCGTCGAAGCTTTTTGAAATAAGACCATTGGCGGTCACGACAATCGGCACAATAAAAATAAATAAATAAATAATATAAAATAAAAAAGATATTTATTATATAAGTTAGAACCAACATCACAATTTACAATCTATTTGATTACACAAAGGAAACGTTCTCGATGAACTCTGGCACCCAATGTAAGATTTAACTTGTGTTTAGGGTGCCAGCGTCCTCGCCTATCAATTGACATTTATAATAATGATTGAAAGGTTAATTTACTTATTTACCGTTTTGTGTGTTATGTGTGAAAATTCATGAGATTGAGTATGTTTAGGTGTGTATGGGTGTGTGTGTGTGTCGTGTGTGAATGAGAGTGAGCAAAACCATGATGCAAAATCTGCGCTTAAAAGACTAACATATTTCCACACTCAAAAAAGGTACTTAATAAGGTTATGCGAGTGATATCTGTATTAGGTCTTCGGTCTTAGTGTAATTGAGAGTAAGGAGCCACTTGGTAACTTTAATTTTGCATTCATTAAGACACAGGGGAGCAATGGTACAGACTTTGTTTAACCTATTATATAGATGGTTCGACAAAACACCGAAATGACGCTGAGCAAGGGCCGTTCGACTACCGGAAGTTGTGCACACCTCATAGAACCTGCGTTTTTTAGGTGCACTCGGCTCGTATATCACAGAAGGATGCTTACGCAGAATACTTCCAAGAACAAAGAGCTGTCTCACAGTGAGGACCTGGCATTCGGCGTAGAGAGCCGCGGTCGGGTACCTAAACGGCTTTGAGGTCATAACCTTGAGGACAGCTCTCTGTGCACGTTCCAGAGGCAGCAGAGTTGTCTTGGGACACCTTCCCCAAGCGGTGATGCAATAGTTTATTATGCTTTGACATAAAGCATAATAAACGTTTTTAAGAGTTCTGTTGTCTGCGGAGTGCCTTAATTTTTTTTTAATAAAAATACATTTACGTACTCGCGACAACAGACTATTAATTTGGGGTTTCCAACTCAGGGAGGTATCAATATGAACCCCAAGATATTTGATGGACTCAGACCTGGAGAGTTGTGTACAGAAGCATTGTAAAGAGGATAGGCCGAGTGAGCAAGTATGTGCTCTCAGCACTATTGAGTCCGGCGGAGGGAGGTTTGACGATTTAATAGAAAAAGGTAAATAAACCATTTTGCTTAGATTTAAAGTTAGGATGTTATTTGACAACCATTTCATCACCGAGTTCAGAGCAAGTTCCGCAAATTTTACTGTTTCGGGCCAGTCATTCCCATGAAGAAGTAGAGCCGTGTCATCTGCATAGGTGACGATCAAGCAGTTTGTAAGAGACATTTTACATAAATTATTGATGTAAATAAGAAACAGGGTTGGGCCCAGAATTGAGCCCTGCGGAACGCCAAAACTGAATGATTTGATGTCGCTAATAACACCATTAATCATAACGCACTGAGTCCTATCACACAGATAGTCTCGGAAAATTTTTAGTGCATGCCCACGAATACCTGTAGCCTCGAGCTTGGATAAGAGGTGGGGAACAGATACAGTGTCAAATGCCTTGGAAAGATCTAAGAAAATAGCCAAACACTTCTTTTTACTATCCAATTTTGATACTACATGATCAATCAAAGCAGCAACAGCAACTTCAGTCGACCTACCACCTCTAAAACCATACTGGTTGTCACTTAGTAGTTTGTGTGACTCAAGATAGTTTACTAATCGTTTATTTAGATTTTTTTCCAAAATTTTAGAGATGGCAGGCAAGACCGAAATTGGTCTATAGTTATTAACACTGTGTCTGCCCTCACCCTTAAATATCGGGATCACAACAGCTCTTTTGAAGGTCCTGGGAAAACAGCCCGTGGAAATAGAGCGATTGCAGATATGGGTAATTACCGGGACAAGCGCGGGCAGACACAATTTGAGCAGTTTCGAAGAAATGCCATCCCAACCCACGGCAGCATCAGGACGTAGCCCAACAATGAGATTTGAGACCTCAACTTCATCTGTGGGTAGTATCGAAAGAGAGTTAGGGGGAGGGCATCGAGAGAAAACTCCGGTATGTATGTGGTAGATGAGAAGTTGTCGGCCAAGTTTTTGCCAACATTCGCAAAAAACTCGTTGACTTTCTTGACTGAGGACTTCTCATCAGAACACAGCCTCAAAAGTTCGTTAGGTGAGTTTACACTTAGACAAGTATCAGTAATATTTTTATAACCTTCCAAGTTGCTTACGGTTTTTCTTTGCCTTTTGAAATTCCTCCCTTTCATAAGCTTGTTTCAAGTTTTTGAGTAGTTTGCTACAAAAATTGCGGTAGCGTTTATATGTAACCATGCAAATGTAATTTTCAGGATCAGCCCGCAATTTTTGAGCCATGCTATCTCTGTTTCTAATACAACGAAGCAGCCCATTTGTAATCCAGGGTTTAAGAATTCTGCGTTTCGAGGACATGTATACTTATTCAGAGTGATTTGCGATGACGGAGTTAATGAGGGAGACAAGAGACTCAGCAGCAACGTTTGCGTCCTGTGTGTTCAATATTTCAGTGAAGTCCATTGCTGAGATCTCAGAAATCACTGCTGTGTAGTCAATAACTAAGCGATTTGATTTGGGGGTAGGGATTGACATTGCATATTAGAAAGTTATAAATGTGGGCCTATGATCAGTAATGTAAATGTCAAACACTAAAGTCGTACTTTTATATTCAGATCTTATAATTACGTGATCAATACATGAGTTAACCCGGGTGGGGAGGACATGCGACGGGAGGAGACCATGTGATGCGATAAGATTGAGGTACTGGTTTTCTTGTTGGGAGACAACATTTGGTGTGATATCTATATTCATGTCACCCATAATCACAACATTTTTTAGTGTTGACGATTGAGTAAGAGTTGTGTCTTAACTATCCAAGAAATTATCCAGGTTTCGTATGGAGGGAGAACGATATATCGCCAGAAGAAAGATATTATGAGATTGTATAGGACAGGTCAAACAGCTAGCACCACTCATCAAAGGTTCGCTGACGGTATGAGGTAAATCTGATTTAACATAGATTATAACACCATCATTTTGGTTAATAAAATTTTTCGTGTGATAAGAAACGTACCCTTCCAGTGGTGAAACTGTTGACAACCTCAGCCAGCACTCGGACAAAATTAAAACATCGCACCGCGTTTTAGTTCTAGTCAAAAATATTAAGAAGCTATCGAAGTTACAGTTTACACTGCGTATATTAAGATGCATTATATTTAATGACTTGCCACCATCATTTATAAACTGTCTGCAGGATTCAGGTTTACAAAAATTTGAATCACTCAAACCAAAAGAGTCAAAATCAGCTAGAGTGGCGGAATCGAAAGAAATATAATAGGAGGTATGTGCATAATGATTTCGGCTATGACTGTGTGACTTGTGTGTGATTTGGTTTGAGGTGTATTTAATATGTCTATTGCAGGTGTATGATAAATAAATACAATAACAGATTGAGTGTATATAAGCGCAGTTATGAATTTAAAATCATGCGTGTTATAACAAGTGCCCAACTTATTATATTTTAAATAAAGTTTAGAAAGTGCTGATGTATTACATACAGGTTGATGTGCAGATGATGCATCAAGAAAAGTTGGCATTATAAAAATTACTGAAACTAGGTATAAAACACAGATAAAATAGTAAATAACATAATTGTAAAAAGCTAGTAGTGCTCGGGGTTTTAATAAATTAAATTGTAGTTTTAAAATATAAAAGCATGCAATAAATATGAGTAAGAGAAAGACATGCCTTGCAATCATTAAGCAAGGGAAAGCAGTTTTTTAAGACAAGTGGTTGAGTTAATAATAACAGAGTCCGTTCCTTCTTGTTTACGGAGAAAAATTTTTCCATTTTGCGACCAACAAAATTTATAATTATTGGTTTTAGCAAATGAGCGTGCTTCGAAGAATAGCTGCCGCTGGGTGCGAGGCAGATGGTCAGCTACATAGATTGGTTTAACTTCACCGGGGACCCCAATGTGTCCTGTGTTTAATTTTTCAGTTGAAGGCAGACCCTTATTGAACGTTCGGCAAGCGTCAAGCACCTGACTCTTTAAGGGGACAGTCAGGAACTCAGCTACTATCGGTCTATTAGATCCTTTCTTCCCGGGTAGACGGTAGACATCACGCAACTGAGGAGGGCTCACCGACGGCTGAATGGTCTCGCAGGTTTTCAAAACAATGGAAGTCAAATCTCTAATGGTTTCCTTTTCAGTTGCTGGGACATTCCTTATCTCGATACAGGATGATCTCGAGTTCAATTGAAGATCTTCCACCTTTTTTTCCAGATCCAGTATATAGCTGCGCTGTTCACCGTTTTCCTTTTCAAGTTTTTGTAGTGATTTCTTAATATAGTCGTAGTCTTTACTTAGGAATTCAACGGTTTTTAAGGTTTCAGCGTTTGTTTTTTGAATCTCCGCATTCTGCAGTTTGATTTCTGTCAGCTCAGAAGTTAGTTTACCGAGCAAAGCATCCTGCTCCATTTTCCAGTTAGTAAATAACTCCATAATATTTTTCTCGAATTTCGTCCATTCAGACTCTGGGGAAGAGTCAGGGCAAAAACGCTTTATTGCCCGCGAGGTGACACTAGAGGATTCGGTCTCACTAGGGTTTCTAAATATAATTATCATGAGTTGAAAAGAGAGGTTGATTGTCAGTCTCACGTGCAGGAGTGGCAGTAGCAGGGGGCGAGCGCTCAACTCTCGGCATAGTAGTAGCAGTTTAAAAACGATTTGTTTACCGGCGACAGCGATGCAAGCAAAGCGTTATAAAAAATATTATGGGAACCCTTTTCGTAGCCAATAAACGCGTAGCACTGTTGCTCAGTTTCGCGTAGCACTCGTAGCGGCACGTAGACGTTTGCTGGTGACGCACACTCGCGTAGCAGATCTGGCGACGACGTAGCACTGTTGGAAGAGGTCCGATGATTCACAAGATTGCGTCAGCACAGTTTGGCTAAGCGGCACGCGACGCGGACTCCCGCGCAATGAGGAGGCGGTTCAAGTCCGAATCGGACCAGTCCAACCAGAAACCACTTTTCGAAGACTTTAAACAACGATAGCACCACAAATATATTTATCACTTTCGCGGGGAGTGGCTTACTCGTAAGAAACCTCCAGGAGGGAACGAGAGTTGGAATTTTGAATTTAGGCCAATCGGAATTTAAACAAAAAGAATTTCGAGCGAGTAACTAGCACACCTGTAATCGCTGTGGACCACGGCGAGGAACTCAAATGACATCCGAGTCTACATTCCACATGTCGACAACCTCGTGGGCTAAGTCGAGATATTTGATTTGTTTCTCTTGAGAAAGAGAAACAAATCAAATACGACGATACACGACGACGACATTCTCGTCATGTGGGATGGTGATATCGACTATCATTGCACGGCGCGCTAATCGGTCTATCACCACTATATCCAGCTCATTGGCTACAATAGTCACCGGTCAGTAATGATAGACCGATCCCAGTACAAAGTGACATGGTCATTTTCGAGAACTGGGTCGGGCACATACTTGTAATACGGTACCTCTAAATCCACTAGGTTGTACTTCAAAGCAAGTTGCTGGTGGATAATCCTGGCTACGTGGTTATGTCTGTGCAAATACTCACCGTTAGCCAAACGAGAACAACCAGAGATATGTTATGTCTCTGCACCACCCTAAGGTCGACTGGTAGATAATGCCTAAGGCATTAAGTCCGCCTTTGTACAGTTTTTTGTGCAAGAAGTGTCAATAAATAAATAAATAAATAAATAAATAAATAATATGTCTGATAGACTCACCCGGACGGTGGCATGCCCGACACACGTCAACCGTCCCGTCCTTCATTATTTATCTTCGGTAGTTGTTCGTTAAGATAACTTCGTCCATAATCGCACAGACAAAACCTTCAATTTCCCCAAAGAGGTCACTGAAACATAACCAGGCCACGGACGCCAAGAAATCTACATCAGGCTCGTGAAGAGTCTAGAAAAAGCGCCTGTCGAGCTCCTTGCTTTTCCATATTTCCTTGCGGTTATCAGTAGTGATTATTACAGGTTTATGCCAGTCCTCTTTAGCCATGGATAACTTGTCCACTGCGACCACATCTCGGTGCATACCCACAGCGGTTTTAAGAAAATATTCTCTGAGGCTGCACACCTCGCGGTTGTGCAGGGTCTTTGCATTTAAAAAGCCTCGACCTCCACACTTTCGCGGGATGTACAGTCTCATCACCAAGGATCGTGGGTGATGCATCCGATTTGCCCTCAGCAATGTACGGACTCGCCTATCCAGGGCGTCAAATTTGGTCTGAGTCCATTTCAGTATGCCGAAAGAGTACATTAAAACCGGCATGACCCAACCGTTGAAGGCGTGCACCTTATTTCCGCCCAACAGAAGGCTATTTAATACCTTCTTCAGGCGGCCAAAGAAGCGCTCCTTCAGCGATTGCTTCATGTCAGCATTGTTAATGCCTAAAGCTTCTGACATACCCAAATACTTATAAGTTTCGGTCGAGGAAAGGAATCTAAGGTGTATGGAATCCGGGAGTTGAATTCCCTCGAATTCCATAATCTCCCCTCGCTTTACATGCATGCCTGCACATTTGTCCACACCAAATTCTATCCTGATGGCGCTACTGAAAGTTTCAGTTACCTTCAGTAGCTCCATCAGTTGCAAATTGCTGGGGGCAAAGAGTTTCAGGTCATCCATGTAAAGAAGGTGAGATATGACCTGACTACCTCTTCTCAACCAATAGCCTAGTCCTGAATCCTCCAGCAATGGGCTAAGAGGATTCAGAGCTAAGCAAAACCAAAGCGGTCTCAGACTGTCAACCTGAAATATTCCCCGTTTAATCCAAATAAGCTCATCATTCCCCTGGATCGGTCGACATCCTGGATAGCGAAGGACCGTCTTCCATTGCCTCATACATGACTCAAGAAACGTGCGTAAAGTTATATCTATTTTGTATAACTCCAGCACCCTCATGAGCCATGTTTGTGGAACAGAGTCATAGGCCTTCTTGTAATCTATCTAACATGTCGACAGATCCTTGCGGGATCGACGAGTCTCTTGACTTATGGCCATGTCTATGAGGAGTAGCTCCTTAGTACCCCGGGACCCATTCCTACGTCCATTCTGAGAGGGAGAAATAATCTGATTATTCTCTATGTGTATATTAATTTTTGCTCACAGGATGGATGTAAGAAGTTTATAGACCGTTGACAAACATGTAATTGGTCTATAGTTCTTGGGATCCACAGGGTTACCTGTCTTATGGAGCGGGTAGGTAACGCCAGTTGTCAGATATTCTGGTAGCGTCCCAGACTCTAAGATTGACTGGAATTGCGACGCCAGAGGCGCGTGTGAGCTGCTATACCATTTCAGCCAGAAATTTTGCAGTCCGCCCGGTCCCGGTGATTTCCAGTTCGGTAACGGATGAACTGCTTTGGCTATATCCTCTGGGGTGATGGTAACTTTTTCCATTTCTGGTATAGCTTCATACACGCGCTCGACGTCACGCGTCACGCCAGCCACCCTCAGTGTGACTGGCAGGTACCGACCAAATGTTTCGCCAGAATGTAATCGTGGCAAAATCATCCGGGCGGCACTCGTCAATCACACTGTGTTCAGGCCGCTCTCAAGCTCTGTACACCCACCTCTCATCGCTCTGAAACATGCAATTCTGCGAGTACCGGTCAACTTGCCGCTTATACCGCCGAATGCGGCTCGCCCTTGCACAAACTTTCTGCTTCAGGAAGTCGATGCGCTCTGTGACACGAGACATGTATCCTTGAGGACTAAAACCTGTCCCCAAAAACGCCCGTCTCACAAAGCGCATCACTCGTAGTCGTGTATTACCCTCCCTGAAGCAGCGTAGTTTACCGATGAGTACCCTGGCCTCATCGATACGCCTCTCAATCCTGCATTGCCAGCAGACTTCGGTCGAATAGTTCCATCTATGTTTGGAAACTTAATGTTGGCTAAACGACATGCCGCAACAGTCCCACAATACAAGATTGAGTGCGTATCAACAAGGTTCTCGCTACTCTCAAAGATATTTTTGAGCAACGAGTCCAAAGCACACACCAGCGCCCTATTTTTTTTGTGCATGGGTAACCGTGGGAAACGAGGCTTAAGCTCAGTCAGAGTCGACATGTACTCGCACAACGCATCCTCCTGTGCGCTCCTCAATCTTTCGTTGCACTGGCCACTTACTGTGACAACCCTATCATCTGCATCATCATTATTATGGTCGGACCGCGGCGAGATTGCGTTAGTAGTCGGCGCTGCCGCGGTCTGTGTTTGTGTAGATATCGAGACGATTTGGTTGCTCAGTATCTCTGAGCGCAGCCGATCAAGTGCAGCGTCGTCCAACCTGTGGTTGCGTTGGATAACCCGCACCTGATCCGACAATTGTTGAGCCAAGACGTTCACGGTTGGTTCCAGGTCCTGAAAAAGAGACAGCATCCTTTCACGGTACGCAGTGAGGTTAGTTCCCCCCTCTGTAGGCCCGTAATATGCGCGCATGACGTTCTCGTTCAATGACTGAGTCCATCTCATGCGCTGCACACAACCACTGGCAGCGGGGACCAGGCTCGGGGCCGGTTGGCCCCTAGGCCCTATGTTTTTTGGTGGCCAGCCTCTCCCCGGCCGGCGTACAGGTGTATAATTATTATTACCGGCCTCTCCCCGGCCGGCGTACAGGTGTATTATTATTGTACATTTATTTATCTCAGGACCATGAGGTCCTGGACCTTTGGAAGGCATACGAGGAGCCGAAACCAACTCGCAGAGGCCCTTTTAGCTGCTTCTAATGGAACGTGGTTCCAACCGGCGATTATCCCTGTATGCGTTATGCTAGTGCATCCAAGGACAACCCCCGGTTGAAGGGAAACTATTGCAACATGTGAAAAACTAATATAAGGCTATGGTTTTTGGAGTCTTAAGTGAACTGGTTACCAGGAACTATGTTAAGACTATGGCCCCTGCCTAAACAATGTTTTTAATTTCCATCGATAAAAAGGCAAGGGGTGACTTGCACACTCAACAAATGGGCCCCCAAAATGGTCGCTAGCACGAAGTGACGTAGCAACAAGAGGGCAACATATCCTGATGTGCTTGAGGAGTGGAGAGGTATACCACGGCTATCAGGACAATCCCGGAAGTACGGTCAAGATCCCTACCAGCACCTTACTGGATTATACATCTTTCTCCCGAGCGCATTTGCTCTTGCGAATCTCCACTCAAGCCAGCCAATAAAGGCAAGAGAGAGGTGGGAGCTCTGTTCCTCGTCAGTGTTCACTACGACCGGCCAATAAAGGCAAGCCGGAGATGAAGGACAAGAATTCTCCCGGGAGATCGGGTTCGTGGGATCGCTAATGCCCAACAGTTCGCCACAAAACTGCCCTGCGGATTGTATTATTATTATTTCATTTATTTATATTTATACATATTAATTATATTTTTAAATATTTCTTATAAAAAGGATATTAAAAAAAAACATTTAAAAATACAAAAAATAGTAGCCCACCGGTATCGGGAACAGGGTCCAAGCTACCGGTGGTCAGGGCTCCTGAGAAAGGAACCTCCGGACAATACGCGCCGTGTCAAGGAGTACTGCCTTCTGGATCAAGCCCTTGATCCAACTGCCTAACGAGAGCCTCCGCAGATGTTGATCGAGGCTCTTGGCTATTAAGCCATTGGCCGTCACGACTATCGGCACAATAATTGCTCTATCCACTTCCCACATGTCGACAACCTCGCGAGCCAAGTCAAGATATTTAGTTTGTTTATCCTTCTCAGCTTTCACGAGGTTCTCGTCATGAGGGACCGCTATATCAACAATCATTGTGCGACGCTCTAGCCGATCTATCACCACTATGTCAGGTTTATTGGCAACAATAGTCCTGTCAGTGATGATAGATCGATCCCAATACAATGTGACGCTGCCATTCTCGAGAACTGGGTCGGGCACATACCTATAGTACGGTACTTCTGATTCAAAAAGATTGTATTTAAGAGCAAGTTGCTGATGGATAATCCTGGCTACAAGGTTGTGTCTGTGCAAATAGTCTCCGTTAGCTAAATGAGAACACCCAGAAATAATGTGTCGGATTGATTCTCCGGGCCGGTGGCATGCCCGACAGATGTCAACCGTGCCGTCCTTCACAATATATTTCCGGTAGTTGTTCGTCATCATAACTTCATCCATAATTGCAAAGACAAAACCTTCGGTTTCCCCAAAGAGATTACCAAAGCGCAGCCAGGATACGGACGCTAAAAGATCTACATTGGGCCCATGTAAGGCCCGGTAAAAGCGCCCGTGAAGCTCCTTGCCCTTCCATACTTCCTTGCGTTCATTAGTATCCATTACTATAGGTTTGCGCCAGTTCTCGTTGGCCAAGGAGAGCGGGGTGAGGCCTTTGTCCACCGCCACTACATCTCGGTGCATCCCCACGTCGGTTTCCAGAAAGTATTCCCTGAGACTGCATACCTCACGGTTGTGCAGGGTCTTGGCATTTAAGAAGCCACGACCCCCACACTTCCGCGGGATATACAGCCTCATCACCGATGATCGTGGGTGATGCATCCGGTTTGCGGTAAGCAGAGTGCGGACCCTCCTGTCCAGGGCGTCGAGTTCCGTCTGAGTCCATTTGAGTATGCCGAAAGAGTACATCAAAACCGGCATGACCCAACCGTTGAAGGCGCGCACCTTGTTCCCGCCTGATAAAAGGCTGTTTAGTACTTTATTCAGGCGGCCAAAGAACCGCTCCCTCAACGATTGTTTCACGTCAGCAGCATTGATGCCCAACGCTTCCGACATACCCAAATACTTGTAAGTTTCGGTTGAGCAGAGGGATCTAAGGTGTATGGAATCCGAGAGTTGGGTTCCCACGGATTCCATAATCTCCCCTCGCTTTACATGCATGACTGCACATTTGTCCAAACCAAATTCCATCCTGATGGCACTACTGAAGGTTTCAGTTACCTTCAGTAGCTCCATCAGTTGCAAGTTGTTGGAAGCAAAAAGTTTCAGATCATCCATGTAAAGAAGGTGAGATATGACCTGACCCTCTCTTCTCAACCGGTAGCCTAAACCCGAACCCTCCAGCAGTGTGCTGAGAGGGTTCAAGGCTAGGCAAAACCACAGTGGACTCAGACTGTCACCCTGGAATATGCCACGCTCGATCCTTAACGGTTCGCTGTTCTCCGAAACCCGTCGACACCCTGGATAGTGAAGGACCGTCCTCCACTGCCCCATACATGACATCAGGAAGGCGCAAAGAGTTGCATCAACTTTATACAGCTCCAGCACCCTCATGAGCCATGTATGCGGCACTGAGTCATAGGCCTTCTTATAATCTATCCAACATGTCGACAGATCTCTTCGAGAACGACGAACCTGTTGGCTAATGGCAACATCAATGAGGAGCAGCTCCTTAGTACCACGGGACCCGTTCTTACATCCATTCTGAGAAGCAGACATGATGGAATTTGTCTCAATATGATTATTAATTTTAGCTCTCAGGATGGATGTAAGAACTTTATAGACAGTCGGCAAACACGTGATCGGTCTATAATTTTTGGGTTCCGCAGTACTACCCGATTTATGGAGCAGGTGGGTTATTCCTGTCGTCAGGAACTGGGGCAGCGACCCTGACTCTAAGGCAGATTGGAATTGGAATGCCAAGCGAGCGTGCGAACTTTGAAACCATTTAAGCCAAAAGTTGTGCAGCCCGTCCGGCCCTGGAGATTTCCAGTTTGGCAACGGACGGACTGCACGAGCTACATCTTGGGGGCTGATGTTAATTGCCCCCATTTCTGGTATAAGTTCGCACACTCGCTCGATCTCCCGCGTCCAATCACCCTCAGTGTGATTGACAGGCACCGACCAGATGCTGCGCCAAAATGAATACATGGCATCATCATCCGGCAGGCGCATATCAATCACACTTTGGTCCGGTCGCTCCCAAGCCCTGTAAACCCACCTTTCGTTGCTTTGGAACATGTGATTCTGGGTGTACCGCTCCACTCGTCGCTTGTACCGTCGAATACGGTTTGCCCATGCATAGACTTTCTGCTTCAGGAAGTCGATACGCTCTGTGATACGGGGTAGATAATCTCGAGGACTAATATCTGTCCCCGAGAACGCCCGCCTCACAAAGCGCATCACTCTAGGGCGAGTGTTGCCCTCCCTGAAACAGATAAGTTTGCCGATGAGTGCTCTAGCCTCACCGATACGTCGCTCGATCCTGCACTGCCAAGCTGGTTTAGCTGGTCGTGTAGCTCTGTCATTATTTGGAATTTTGACGTGAGCTACACGACACGCCGCTGCAGCCGCACAGTACAAGATCGAGTGGGTATCGGTAAGGTCTTCGCTGCTCTCAAAACAATTTGATAGCTGCGAATCCAGAGCACACACCAACGCCCTATTTTTCCTATGCATAGGCAAACGAGGTAGACGAGGTCTAAGCTCTGGTGGTATAGAGCGGTACTCCCGGAATGCATCCTCCAAAGCGCTCCTCAAACGTGCATTGCACTGGGTACTCACGGATATAGCCCCGTCATCATCATCCTCACCAACATGGTCGGGTCGCGGTGAAACACTGGATTGACCTTGCACCGCGGCCGGTGGTGAAATAGGTGAGACACGGCCATTCCGTGATTCTAGGCGCAGTCTATCAAGTACGGCGTCATCCAACATACGGTTACGCTGGATAACCCGCACCTGGTCCGATAGTCTTTGGGCCGAAACGTTGACAGCTGGCTCAAGCACCTGAAACAGAGAGAGCATCCGACCACGGTACGCAGTCAGGTTAGTTCCCCCCTCTGTAGCCCCAAAGTATGAGCGCATGACATTTTCATTAATGGATTGTGTCCATCGCATGCGCTGCACACTTCCACCGGCAGCGAGGACCCTGTCAGAGGCCGGAGGGCCTCGAGGTCCCAAGCAGGCCGGAGGTCGGTCTCTTCCTCGCCGACGCGCAGGTGGTGGTGTCGTCGGCGGCGAGAAGTATTCGTCGCTCGAGCTCGACGCAACTGCAGCTACCGGAATCTCTGGACTCACGGTTGGCGCTGGTCCCGGCGGCTGCGAGGCGGAGCTGAGCGACGAACCCGAAGATGTTGGTTGTGCGATTTGAGAGCGTGCCCGGCTTCTTGTCAACATTTTACTTCATTATTGTAGTTCCATTTCGTCGGTCAAATATAGATTCTCGGTATAATTTTTGGTATTGTTATGTGATTTCTCTTCTTTTTTTTGTGATTTGGCGGATAAAATACATTTTGTTGTTTATTTGGTAAATATATTGAATAAAAATATTGATTGAAAAAAAAATTGATGTCTTTCACCTTGACAGCCGGACCACAGATTATTCAGTATTATTATTATTATTATGAGCCCATTGTGTCCCACTGCAGGGCAAAGGCCAACCTTCCGTTATTCCACCGTTTGTGTCCTGAGCGACTTCTGGCCAATTCAAAATTCAAAATATTTTACTTCACATAGGCCTACATGGGCACTTATAAAACGTCAGAAGCTAATGCACGGTTCCAAATTGGTCGTTTCTTATGGAGAAGAACCGACAAGAAACTCCATGGTTACTCTTTTAAAAAAGTGGTTATTGATACAATATTTCCATATTACAGTAATAATAGATATTATGTAAGAACAGTGTAAATACCCAAAAGCACAAAAAAAGAAAGAAATCATAATAATAATAAAAAAAGTGAGTTGTAATAAGAAGTAATCTAAGAATACATGGCGTCTACAGTGTTCTCACATTCAAATTTTTTAAAAAGAGGCTATATAAAAAAAGGCCAGAAAAAATATAAAAAATAATTACAACTATCAATAAAATGTTAACAATATTACCAACGAATTTAAGATAGTTGAAGTCTAAATAATTTAAAAAATATTGCAAAAGCAATATGTTACAAAACTAAACGGTAAAAAAAATACATATTGAAACAAAATGGAGCAGTTAATGGGCACAATATTAATGAGTTACCAGGGGGCCACACATGCAGAGGTAGTCATTGCCAAACAAGCGTATCTTCGACATAGTCCTTAACCTTGTAATATGCTTTTTTGATTAGGACACTCTTGATATGAGATTTGAATTTTCTCTCACTAAGTTCAGTTACCGCCTTTGGCAGCTTATTATAAAAGCGAATGCTGTTTACTAAGAATTACTTCCTAGTAGCTAGCTTAGCTAGTCTCCATTTGGGTTAGACAATTTCGTGTTTATTGCTTTGAATTTGAATGATTTGTAACAGCAGATATCTAACTGATAAACCTAGTCAACTGTATCTCAAATTTTATTTCACAAGGACACATGTTCTTTAGTTAAGCATATCTCGTAAAATAAATACAGCTCTCGTAAGAGGTACAGGTGCTACCTAATTTTAAGACCACCATCCAAATATATACCGCTAAATTTTAATCGTTTTAATCCCGTGGAGGGTCGATCCGGTACATGAAACAGTAAACATGTAATAGTTTTAAGTTATTTTTTTTATTTATTGTATAAACATTATCCATCGGATAACATCGGACGCACAGGACCGGTCGTTGTGGCGACGCTTGAGGGAGGCCTATGTCTAACAGTTGACGTCTTTCGGCTGATATGATGATGATGATAAACATTATTCTTATATGATACGCTAATTCAGACCGTATTATCATTCCACAAGCGCGTGAAATGATTCACACTCGCTTTTTAGTCATGATTTATATTCCAATCCATTAACGAGGCTGGCGATGGTCACGATATATAAATATAAAACGAGCGCTCAATGTATTGCGAACATTTGCCTTTTTGTGCTTCACATTCACTCATGAGTATTTTTTAAGAGATGCTGAGTCTCGCAGCGCTAGCATTAGCTGATTAACAGAAGAGATACGAACGTCGCCTTAGGAAATAATGTCTAAAAATATAGTAACAGCAAGTGTCTTATGGCCGGAATAAAATATGTAAATACATCGTACATATGTAGCTGCTTCATTTTAAACAAAGACTTTTAATATTTGTATATTTTAGGAATGGTAATGGCTTCTTTAGGCAATAAATTACATAATATTAACACACATTCGGTTGCAGAATGAGACGACTAGAGCTGCGGGAATGTTCCAGAGTTACCGTGACGTTGGTCGCAATGGCTTACTTTTCTGCCCTTTTTAAAAACGTTGCACCACAGCAGTAGAAATTACTCTTGTATCGTAGATGCGTTGAAAAACAACTCATGGCATAAAAATATTTTTCCGTGACGGAATCGAACCCGGGACAAGCAACACAGCAGCCATTCGCTTAACACTGCGCCAGCTGAAGAAACATAGGTTGGTTTTTTTAAAAATCTGACCTGCCCCGAGAGGATTCAAAAGGATTATTTCCTACCTCAAAAAAAAAGTATTAAGGCCGCTGCATACGTGACGGGATTTTTATTTATTTATTACGACTTCATGCAACATAAAAGTACATAGGCGGACTTGATGTTTTTCACGGACGGGACGGAACGGGAAATTTTGGAAATATCGTTTCATACAAAATGTATATGGAAGCGCATATGTCACGGAGACATGAACGGGACGGGAGCGTTAACATTAGTATCAAACGATATTTCCAAAATGTCCCGTTCCGTCCCGTCCGTGAAAAAACCCATCACGTATGCAGCGGCCTTTAGACGGCTCAAAAGCACACAGTAAAAACTACGGAAGTACTCGAATATGTAATATAATGAACCACAAAGTGTTATAGTCCGGGTCGACTATAATGACAATTGGGGGAGGGGGGAGCGAGCGGGATGGGGGGGGGTCTCAGCTGGACAACTAGCTTTATGACTGCGACTTATAGCTGAACCTCTTGCAATAAATGCTGACTTATTTCTACGCGCTTTTTATATAAAAAATAGCTTAGAATATATCTACGTGTACATAATAATAGTTATAATAACCCCATCGCCGTATCTCTACGTTGACGTCGTGGTGGGGCTAACCCTAGGTCTGTACCGGTAGAGTTTGCTTTGTCGTAGCATGCCTAGGGTGAGGAGCCAGGCTAAGAGAGATACAATCCGCAGGGCAGTTTTGTGGCAAACTGTTGGGCATTAGCGACCCCACGGACCCTATCTCCCAAGACAAATCTTGTTGCTCATCTGCAGCTTGCCTTTATTGGCTGGCCGTAGTGAACTGACGAGGATTAGAGGTCCCGCCTCTCTCTTGCCTTCATTGGCTGGCTTGAGTAGAGATCCGCAAGAGCAAACGTGCTCGGGAGAAGGATGTATAATCCAGTAAGGTGCTGGTAGGGATCTTGACCGTACTTCCGGGATTGTCCTGATAGCCGTGGTATATCTCTCCACTCCTCAAGCACACCGAGATATGTTGACCTCTTGTTGCTACGTCAATTTGTGCTAGCGACCGTTTTTGGGGGCCCATTTTTTGAGTGTGCAAGTCACCCGCTGCCTTTTTATCGATGGAAATTAATAACATTGTTCAGGCAGGGGACATAGTCTTAAAATAGTTCCTGGTGACCACGTTCCATTAAATTCTTCTAAAAAGGCTTCTGTGAGTTGGTTTCAGGCTCCTCGTACGCCTTCCAAAGGTCCAGGACCTCAGGGTCCTGAGATAAATAAATGTATATAAATAATATATAATAATCATTTATTTCAGGAAATTATTCCCGTATAAATTACAAATTCCATACAAATACAAATAAAAAATATAATACTTTTACCCAACAAGACAAGGACACGTGATGGCGCCACGACTAGGGAATCCAATCCCGCATCAAAATCGCAATCCCGCACGCCTGCGGGATTGATGTCAGCAATCCTTAAATTGGAATTTTTAATTTATTTTTTGTTTTAAGTAGTAACAAACACAAAAAACCGGTCAAATTCTATTCCCGAATCGAGTTTCTAAGAATTTCCAAATAGCAAATAAAAATATTTTCATATAAAAACAGCTGCTTTGATGGAATAATAAAATATTTAACGGACCTTCATCTTGTAGAAAATTTAATTCACATGCTGTGGGGAATCCCCAGTCATAGGGTACCTAAGCTGACATTGATTACATTCCGTTTCAGTTGCCATACAGGACTCGCACAACACAAAATAAAAATTCAAAAATTATTTAACTGTAAGATGAAATCGAAAAGAAAATAATTGTTTTGCAGACAAACAATAAAAACAAGTGCGAGTCGGACTCGCCCATGGAGGGTTCCGTAGCAGCAAGTAACATAATATAAAAGTTCTTGTAGTTCGTTGTAACTTTGACCGATGTTTTAATAATAGTGTATTTTTTAGATTTATGACGTATTAAAAAAAAACTACTGACTAGATCTCGTACAAACCAATTTTTGTTGGTAGTTTATATGGTAATGTACATCATATATTTTTTTTAGTTTTATCATTCTCTTATTTTAGAAGTTACAGGAGGGGACACACATTTTACCACTTTGGAAGTGTCTCTCGCGTAAACTATTCAATTTAGAAAAAAATTAAATTAGAAACCTCAATACCATTTTTAAAGACCTATCTATAGATACCCCACACGTATGGGTTTGATGAAAAAAAAATTTTTTGAGTTTCATTTCTAAGTATGGGGACCCCCAAAATTTATTGCTTTTTTTCTATTTTTGTGTGAAAATCTTAAAGCGGTTCACAGAATACATCTACTTACTAAGTTTCAACAGTATAGCTCTAATAGTTTCGGAAAAAAGTGGCTGTGACATACGGACGGACAGACAGACAGACAGACAGACAGACAGACAGACAGACAGACAGACCGACAGACAGACAGACAGACATGACGAATCTATAAGGGTTCTGTTTTTTGCCATTTGGCTACGGAACCCTAAAAATGTCACAAGTTCCATGTGAAACGGTTTCATCACTTTGTAATGAGGATAAGTTGGTTCTAATAAATAATGTTAACGACGGCAGGACGTCGGAATCCACTTTTCTTATAAAAAACTTCAATCCCGCATTTGCGGGATCCCGCGCTTGCGGGATTGAATTCCCTAGCCACGACTGTAAACTTAAAAACCTACATAAATTTTTAAAACCGTAGTTAAGTTGAACAATAAAATTTACGATACTCGTTTTTAGCCCTAAAGTAATAGAACTTAGATCTTAGCCGCAACTGTTCATGTTATTATCGAGATCACCCCCAGCACCCGCTGTCAACAAAACATAAACTACTCTAACACTGACAGACTACGGAGCAAGAGTTCTATATTCTAGAATGCAAGTATTTTCCAAAATTCACCCCCTAAGAGGATGAAACGGTGGTCCAAAGTTTGTATGGATACTGCTGACCTACTTTAACGCGAGCGAAGCCGCTGGCAGAAGCTAGTTTCCGTATATAAAAATTCATGGATGTTGTAGCGCTATCTGTGCCGCCACATACACACTTAAAAACTGACGTCACACTATGATTTGTGTGACACTTCGTTCAATCAAAGTATACTTACTTCGTTTGCCTCATATAAAAATTTCACGCTTCGGATCTGACGCAGACCATCTTTTTTTAAATAAAAAGGTTTTTTGCTGTTTCCAGATCAAAGTCAAGTTTTATGTTGATTAAAATATAATTGGCGGCCGTAATACGTTCCTATTTATTTACGGAATTATAATCATGGAATATCACAACCCTATCTCATTTCGTCTTATCCAATAATTGAATTAATTTTTGTTTTTAATGGTCTTTTTTTATTCTGTAAAACAAACACTCACAAAGCCTTTCCATGTGAATAGATATTTTTTTAACTTCCAAACATATTTTTTGCGCATTTCCGTGTACATTATTCTTCACCATAGTGGAGAGTGCATCGGCACACGTGTGTCGTACTCGTGAGCGCGCGAGGCGAGTCGTGCGGCATGTACTGAATGAGACACAAAGATAGATAGTCAGATGGATACATTCCTTATTGTACACCAAACAGCATTACATTAGGCGCTTATAATTAATACGGTGCAGCAACGGGCGGCGTTACCGCTGAAAGTGATATTTTACAGACAACCTTTGACAGTGAAGCTACAAATAGCTAAATTTCGAGACGAGAGAGTGACTCTTGACCAAATTTTGAAAATATGGTAACGCTTATGCTTGACATACTGATGCGGACAAATCATTCCATGGCCGCACTGCTTGAACTGCGAACGACATTAACATGAAATTAGTGATATGTTTGGCATCTATACCTAGCCCAAACTTTCCTGAGAAATCTAGTATGTTTGTCATGAAGGAACTTGAAACGCGCTTTAATAGCTCTTTAAAATAAGCGGGGTTTTGGATGATAAATGAGATGTCACAGATCACACTGCACACAAAAAACATTTTTTAGCACAAGTGCACTACTCCACAGTCAGCACCTCTTTGCATTCGCGCTAGAATTCTATCACTCCTTATTATAGCATTTTATCACGTACGACGACCAGCGTCGGTTAGCGGCCGCTGTAATGTGGACCATATTGCTTCGACATACGGCTCACAGTTACATTGTTCTGCAATTTAATTTACATGCGAATGGCGCCGAGCAATTTATATCAATAGAGTATTGATAAGATAAGGTTTTATGATGTATGACGGGACTCGAGGAGCGTAGCCGCGTAGGCGGCGTAGCGCTACGTCCTACGAACTCGTAGCGCCGGACACTCGGTGACGTCACGCGGCTGACATATACATTTGTTTGTTTTCAGTGTTCCGTACCCAAAGGGTTAAACGGAATCCAATTACTAAGACTCTGTTGTCCATCATCAAGCAGTGTCTCATGAACTGTGATAGTTGGACAGTTGAAGTTTTCACTGATTTATTTCAGTTGCCGCTATAATACTAAAAAACAAAATAAAATAAATATCCCTCCTGGGATAAACATCCCTATGGGGAGCTCCCGTACAACAAACGTGATTTTTTTACCGTTTTTTGCTACGGATGGTATGGAACCCTTCGTGCGCAAGTCCGATTCACACTTGGCCGGTATTTTTTTCGGCAAAGAAGTTATATGTCTATACGTGTCGGTTGTGTATGACTCATATAATATTTTGTTTTTGAAACTAACTTCTTGTAACAAGATTTTATGAATCTAAGTTTTGGGAATAGTACTTAAGTTAGTGAGCACAAACTCGCGGGTGCCTGTGGAATTACTACCTGAACTTCACTTGAACTGAATAGCCTTGAACTAGTTGATTCATTTCTCCAACCATCAGTAACGACACACAACTTTATTAAGTGACGACACACTTGTACTGTGTACATCATTGACATCACAATCTTCTGTCTCGTACTACTATACATTGACAGCTCACTCGGTCAGACCAACTATGGACATCATAGTTTCTCGTAAGATGCACAAATCGCAACAGGTGCGACTGTCAAGTAGCGGCAGCTGCGAGACGACTGCTTGATCAGCCTCGTCGTAGGAAGTTCTAATTAAAGCTACCGACCATGTTCCGAGCACGTCTCTGTTCCACAACACAACAAAACTTACTTTGTCTTTGCTCGAAAACTGTTGTAATGTAAACATCTGAGCATCGTGGCGCCATCTCACGGCTCCTTCGGGAAATTAGTGCTGCTTAACAACTACAGTGTTGTGTGCCATTGTTTGTTTACTTGTGTCCTAGGTTCGAACCCCAGGTAGGGTTGTGTTAATACATTTCTCACCAATCGTTTCTGAACAGTCGGAATTTGTTCCCGACTTGCACTAATGTGCTCGCTCCGGACATTTAATTGGGATAGACATTGGGATGTAAGTTGGTTTACAGCACATTCGGGAGTTAATGTTAGTCTTTTCTTTTATCATTATTGATATGCTCGTGGTTGTATGTTCCACCTGAACAATGATAATTTCTACACCTGCTTATCACCAAACTTTTGACATTGATGTACAAAATTAATAGAGTCTGTTTATTTGTGAAATTGCCGTTTTTTAAAATGGGTGGCTTTGAAATTTGTAAGATTTGGAATTATAAGTTCAAATAAATTTTAAATTAAAAGTGTGTAAGTGTCCACACGGGCCACAAAAAAAAAGCCGCCACAAAAAAAACGCCGCCCCAAAAAGAAGCCTGAAGCGGCTTTTTTGTGGCCCGTGTGCCCACACTTATTCTTTTTTCGAATTTAGGTGTTTATTGGTTTCTTTGCGTTTTGTATTTTTTATAGTACCACAGTACTTATAATTATGAAAGCTAATAAAAAAACGTTTTTATTTAAATTAAGAGTTCCAACATAAAAACTATGCATTTCAAAGGGCAAGCAATATCAATGACCTTCGACTTGCTTCTAACAAAATAACTCTGTTTTCTTGGTTTAAGCCTTGGAAAAAAAGCTGTTCCATGTCTGCGTGTGACGTCGTAAGAAGAATAGTGTCCCCAACATATCTCAGGTTAGATATTAAACGACCTCTAACGGGTACACCCCTGTCCCAATTATCTAATATTTTCATAGGGAACTCTAAATTCCATTTCAAAAATCGTGTTTCCCACAGTAATAGCATTAATTTATTGACTAACGACGAGCCATTTCCCGGAGGAGCAGTTCTAGAGCACTAGTGCAGTACTAACAAGTTGGTCCTTCGAGCCGGATTGCGCGCGGCGCTCCGTGTTTGTTGATTGCATTTTGAAAGCTGTGACGTCAGCGCGAGTCCAACCTAAGCTCGATACTCATCTGTGTTGACAGGATGCCACCGTACTAGAAAACGAAGTTGGGTAGAGCGAGGTTCGCGACAGGCTTTTAGTACATCAATGGATTACAAATCTTCTACACAGAATATGTTACACGCTTTAACCTAAAGAAACTCAAATGGCAGTGTGCATAGCCCATTGTTCGCAGAACAGATGGCCGTTGGGACCGCAAGGTTCAAGTAGCGCTGCGTACCGGAAAACGTAGCATTGGAAAGACTCCCACAAGGTAGACCGACGGCCTGGTGAGGATCGCGGATATCCAATGGATGCAAGACGAACAGGTCCTTTCATGGTGACGAAATTTAGGGGAGGTCCAGGGCCTCAAGTCTACTATTACAATAGCGTCAGAATGGTCTATCATTGATGTCATAATTGTCGATTTTGACAAGTTTGGTAATCTACTAATATAATGGCGTCATTATGACTTTCCAATGGTCAACCACTGACACTCCATTGAAAGAAGTGGCTTAAAATGGTAATCTCGTACATATTGACAAATGAATATTTGACGTTTGCGGTAATCTGCTAAAACTTGGACAGTTTATTTGATCAGTGTTTGACCATTAGAACGTTATTGTGCATTTATTGGTTTTAATATGCTCGAAATTATCATTCTACCACAATTCTATTACAAGACCATTGACCGATCAATGATCGATCATTATGAATTAGCAGATTACAAACTTTTAGCAAAATGACAATGGGATCGTGTTGGAATGACAAATTTATAAAAATAGCAGACTTAGAGCCCAGGTCCAACAGTCAGACGTCTTTCAGCAGAAGTGATGATGTTGATGATGACGCTTAATGTGACTTTTAGGAGTACTTAGTTGAAGGACAATAACAAACAGTGTGTACTGTGTGACAACACGCCGCGCGGCAGATATCTCCATGTGGTGTATAAACACTGAGAGTGAATTGAAGACACCTGACACGTGACATTTCGCTCATTATCCCGCTAACACTATATGAGCTTTGCTCGAAATAAAGGTTTTATTATTATTATTGTTTGATTACCGCTTTGTGGAGACCGACTAATGAGAAATCATGATTAAATTCTAAAACATGCGAACCAGTTTTATTTTTTATCTAGTTTGTCCTGGACCACGACGAGAGCACAATAAAGTGTACCTAGTTGTAGAGGTAACTAGGTGACGAGTTCTGTAATAGATCATTACTTCACTACGATCATTTCATTCCCTTCGATTGCCAACTTACATGAATCTCACACTTCGTTGTTAGATGAATGATTCCATCAATTAGAGATATTAAAAGAAGTGTTACATTAACATTGGTGACATCGTGTGTTAACTCACCGTAGCGCGTCACTCCTGCAGCCACGACTCTGTGACACAACACCCGCTATGTCGAGCGCACAGTGTACAACTAAGCACAGATCACTCCTGACAGTTTTAAATCAAAATCCCTTGGAACACAACCTAAACGCAAAGTTTTTTATTATCAGTACATTATTGTACACAACCTAGTTCACTGCACAAAAAAAAATACAACTTACACAGACAATATAAAAAGGTTTGGTTAGTCTGTTTATCTACGAGGGTTGTAAAAAACTGATCCTAACTCTTCCCAGATAACCTTATAGATCTGGGAATTTTTATAATGTTTGAAAACCAGAGAACATGTTCGTAGATGTGTTGTATACACCTAGATACATCAAGTTCGTTACACTTGTCTCGCACACTGGCAGGAGACTCGTGGCTGACGGTCAACAGGTAGCGGCGCCAGCTGACAGCCTGTGTGGTCAGGCCTCCTGCATTTTTTACTCAGGTACGAGTGAGCTTGTTTCGATGACTGAATCTTTACTAGTAGCCATGGCATTCCGGACTCGCTAGGACTATATAAATATGGATTTAAAGAAACGTTTTCATGAACACCATCATTTATAGATTTTTTTTTAAATGAAGCTCTGGCTGCTGTCAGTTAAAAAACAGCCCTAGATACACGCCGCGTAATGTGTTCAACTAAACAATCATGTCATCTAATGAATAGCACTCTTCACAGACTCAGACCAGCTCCGTGCTCCCTAACGCCCAATATTTTCATAAGCAACTTCTGGGACTAAAGCTTTTGAGGCAACCCAAAAAAATAATAATAATAAACCTTTAGTAACTTAAATAAACTTCAAATAACCAAGTTAACTTCTTTAAAAGAATTATCACATGGACGAAAGTTACTCGCTCAGTTATGAAACAGTCGCGGAAGGCGCGTGTGGCCGCATGAGGCGCTCGCACGTCCGCGCTCGCCGCCGCCGGCAGCCGACTGGCGCCGACACCGGCGCGCCCTACTCGCGCTCATCTCACAGGATGCGACTCCTACTGTCTGCTGTTTACCACTAAATTTTCTCCATTCTTACAGTCAACTCAACACTATTGAACCAGGGAATGTGGATCTCTCGTGCGATCCGCACACGGCCTGATTCTATAATCAGAGAAATCATAGCCTACATTTTTTTTCATCTAGGCTCTGTTTCCTACTTCTGAGTAAATACCAACCTCACTATTTTCCAGACTATGAGAAAGAAATTGCATGATAATACAGTACAGTATGCCTACCAAGTAGTTTCTACTAGTTTCAAGATAAAGGTCGGGTAAAAGAAAATAAGTTGGTGGAAAATATAATATCGTACGAGAGAAAATAGATAACTGTCCTCTCAGGAGTTATTTTCCACGTCACATTTGCTCTCGCACATACTCCCGTCATATGGTTTCAGTGAAATTCCGCGATTCAACGAAATATTCCTCTAAAAGAACAACAGTGTTCCTCGGGGAGCTCTGACGATGGCGTCACAACGCCGTCGCTAACGAAACAATAAAACAAAGTTTTTTCATTTCTGTTCTAACGACTCTTTCAGACTTGTGTCGCTATAATCTTCATTCAGTTCACTGTAGACCTGTAGACTTACTGTGACGAGCTAGCTTTGTGGGCCAAAGGACGACGGATTGTAGGACTGTCTTTTTGTAGAATCCATATACGTTTCCTCTGAATCGGTAATATTATTCAATTAGACCATTTTTTTTTTAGGTGGGGAAACATAAATTAGCCGCCGAAGCTGTAGCAAGCAACGGACCTAGCAGGGCCCATCCCTTATGCTAACATTTCTTTGAGGCGCGTGTGGAACGCAACACGCCGACGTCATTACCGGGTGATTATATTATCTTGATTGGTGAGCAAAGCCTCCGCAACCCTTAAACTATGATATTTGTTGTTTGTTTCGCTAGAAGGAGGTGACTGCTTCCAATATTTATTTATATTATTTTTTATTTATTATTAATTTTTTTTGAATAGGTACATTCTCGGACCAACCGAGGCCGTACACGAGAGGTCGCTGCCACCAAACGCTTCCACGAGGACACGCCGATGCTTCGCCCAAGCGAGGCAGGCCTCCACCGTATACTACACCGTGCCCTTCTAGCGATATGCACAATGATAACACTCGAGCATTTCTTCCCATCGAATCCGAAACAAATTATAGACTAATTTGTTTCCGATCATCTGACATGTGTCTGTCCTCTGTGTAACCCTTCAAGAGAACCGAAGTGATGTGTTACATTTGATATGGTCTACCTATGTTGTAAATAAAACGAAAGAATGGTTTTGTATGTATTTCTAGTCGTGACTTTATGACGTTTTGACCTACCATGGCGTGAGGCCGCAGTCGCCAGTCTGTCCACCACTCCGTCAGTTGGCGTGTGATGATCCTTGCCGCGCGGCGCGGCTCGGACGCGATTCGATCTTACTGCGAGTTAGGAGTTCTTCCGTTTGTGCGTCCAAGTAATTGAGGCTCTCAGCTTACACCTCTGCTCGTGACGGCTTCTATAATAAATATTGCGGTCGTTTTCCTAATTATTTTTTCATCCCAAATACACCATAAAATATGAGTTCGAAGTGTTTCGTACAATGGCGTCAACGGTGCACAATCACGAACACTTGAGACGAGTCTCGCTCACAACTTGTTTATAATTAGGTTAGAGCTGTTAGTACTAAGTTCTTACAGCTAGCTTGTTCCAAGAGCTTTTAAATGTAAGTTCTTCGGCCGAGATGGTAAGTTTTTTCATGCAAAGATATTTTGAACACCACTGGAAGTTTCTTTGACCCAAATCCTGAATATCTAGACACAGTAGTGTATAAAAACGTGTTGCGCCGACCCCAAATAAAATGGGACAAGGGCAGACAGAAGAAGAAGAAGAAGTAGTGTATCAGCCAAGTTAGCGAAGCAAAAGGGCGACACCCTCGAATCGCTTATAATTTTGCATCTTCTAGTTACCTGATCACAGTTTTTTTAATTATCATCTGATATTCACAAGCTTTTTAGGGTTCTGTAGCCAAATGGCAAAAAACGGAACCCTTATAGATTCGTCATGTCTGTCTGTCTGTCTGTCTGTCCGTCCGTATGTCACAGCCACTTTTTTCCGAAACCATAAAAGCTATACTGTTGAAACTTAGTAAGTAGATGTATTCTGTGAACCGCTTTAAGATTTTCACACAAAAATAGAAAAAGAGCAATAAATTTTGGGGGTCCCCATACTTAGAACTGAAACTCAAAAATTTTTTTTTCATCATACGTGTGGGGTATCTATGGATAGGTCTTCAAAAATGATATAGAAGTTTCTAATGTAATTTTTTTCTAAATTGAATAGTTTACGCGAGAGACACTTCTAAAGTGGTAAAATGTGTGTCCCCCCCCTGTAACTTCTAAAATAAGAGAATGATAAAACTAAAAAAATATATGATGTACATTACCATGTAAACTACCAACGAAAATTGGTTTGAACGAGATCTAGTAAGTAGTTTTTTTGTAGATGGATAGACAGATAGATAAAAAAGTTATTTGTTGCAACACAAAATGCACACAAAAGCACAACTAAATTATAAAAAACCAAAATACACCTACACCGATACAAACAACAAAAATAAAACAAATAAAAAAAAATTTACAAGCCAAATAAAACACAAAAATAAAATAATGATAACATTAAAAACAAAAACAAAAATAAAACAAGATATATAAAGTGACACTTATAGGGTGGATACTTGAAAATCTCAAAAAAATAGTGCGGTGTGCATCTCAATGTTGCACCAAATGGGAGCCCAGCTCAGCGTGTGTCAGGCAAAATACCTGACGCTGATATTCTGTTGGATCCCTGCGGTGACAAACGGACGCTCAGTTGTATTTTGTGAAAGGAAGAAATTACACTTATGACAGGATAAAATTTTGGAAGTAGTTGGTAGGTATTGGATTTTGAAGGTAAGGAAGGACGTTAGAGTTGGACACTGAAGTTCTCACTTAGTATTTTGCATAAAATTACTTGATTCTATTATTTTAAGGTACTATTATTATGTGTCTGTTCAGGGATATGATGGTTAATAATATTAACCATCATATCCCTGGATCACGGAAACGTCACATACGTCATAAATCTAAAAAAATACACAATTATTAAAACATCGATCAAAGTTACAACGAACTACAAGAACTTTTATATTATGTTACTTGCTGCTACGGAACCCTCCATGGGCGAGTCTGACTCGCACTTGGCCGGTTTTTCTCTGACTCTGTGACTCATTAACTGATCATCAAACATTTTGATTCTTCCACGTTTCTTACGTTCAGGTTTATTGAGGAGGTAGGTTTTTGGATACGACCATTAATCTACCTCATAATTTTTTTAAAATTAAACATAAGAAATATTTAAAAATAATACAGTTGGGTTGTTAGAAGATAAAAATAATAATGCAGTTATTTTACAACATTATGTATGGATAAATTTTTACATAGGAACTAAACTAGGACATCCTGCATCGTGCAAATAGAGTTCTCCGCACTATTCGAACGAATACCACAGTCCAAAACCGTGTATCGAGCAGTTGTACACTACAGACATAGCACCCATCCGATCGGAAGTTCGTTCCTTTTCAACGGAGGTGTGTGGAACCTATAGGTACACGTGTTGTTGTTGATTCGTAAGTGGACCTGAGGACGGACCTGGCCCCGAGTAGCCAGTAGATATGCTTGATCAAAATTAATTTATTTATTAAAACTTCATGCAACATGCACAAAGGTACAACGGTGGACTTAATGCCTTCGCTACCAGTCAACCAAGGGTGGTTAGTTTTGTATAATATCGGATTTGGCTTCTAAAAGAAAAAGTGACTTTTAACTGTACTAGTGTAGGTTAATCTAAAATCTTCACTTGTTTTAATTGGAAAAGTGTTCTTTGTTATCCAATAATGCCTGTCAAGTTGAGACACACTTTATCTATACTTAGGTATACTTATAATAAATCTGTAAAGTGAAAATTCTGTACATTGAAAATATCAAAAAAATAAATGGCAGGGGGTGTTACTAGACCGACACCGAACCCAAAAATGTGATTAAAAAAATTTTTTGTCTGTCTGTCTGTCTGTTTGTTCAGGCATCACTCAAAAACTACCGGTTCGATTACGATTAAACTAGGTGTAATTATTCTTTAATATCCTGAGCACCACACTGGGTACTTTTTATCCCGGAAAAGTATATACAATAAAAAACATACTTAATTTTGCGGTTCGATACCTAGACCCGGTTACTGTACCAACCGCAAATAATAAGTTTGTCGTAGGTTATGTCACCCGCAGTGAAGTTCACAAAGAGGCGCTGCAAACGGCTAAGATACTATAATATTTTATCTTATGATACGAGTACAATATCGCTCGCCATACAATTCAAGGACTATCACACACGACGAAGATCCCTACTTCCCTACTAATATTATAAATGGGAAAGTGTGTGTGTGTGTCTGTTTGTCCGTCTTTCACGGCAAAACGCGAGCTACGAATTTTTAAGTGGAGATTGTTGAAGGGATGGAGAGTGACATAGGCTAATGCCATTAGATGATTTTCTCACAAAAAAAAACGCGAGCTAAGCCGCGGGCAAAAGCTAGTACTAATATAAAAATATGCGAAGTCACATTAGAAACTAGGCGCACACAAGTAGGGGATTTATGGTAAAGCGAAAACATGATGATGCGGATGCGGGACGCACAGGAACGTTCGATGTGGCGACGCTTGGGGGAGGCCTATGTCCAACAGTGGACGTGTATCGGCTGAAATGATGATGATGATGATGAAAACATCTAGAAAATCTCAACAGTTACGTTATACAATTATAGCCTTAAAAACTTTTAAGTGTTTAAAAAAAACACGTATTTCCTGGAACAAGTTTTGTAAAATATTCGAGTAAATCACGGAATTACTGAATGACAACAGAGTTTTCAGGTATTATCATTCTTTTTTCGCGTTGCCTATTCGTCAAACATCACGTTGGATTGCGTTAGATGAAGTAACTAGCTTTTAAACCATGCTCGATTTTTACGATAGGCGAGTGGAAAAGCAGGCAATGTCTTCTCCCGCTCTAGGGAGGTGCGCGAGGGTGTTTCAGACTTTCACTGACTAAAACCCACTCCTGTATTACTTTTTTGTCTTGCGTTCCAAGACCACAGGTTTTCCTTTCAGAAGTGATCGCGTGCTCCAGTAGGCTCGGGCCTTGCTCGGCCTCTATGGTTGTGCTGATATCTGCTTGAGGCGCATGTGGAACACTACGCGACGTCGTCGACCCCCTCACGCGTGCGGGGATCGTTCGGTCCATGGCCCTCTACGGGGCGCTGGTGTGGGCGCCATCGCTGCAAAAGCGACTGGCGGCCATTCTGAACGCCTGCCAGAGAGTCATGGCAATTCGGATGGTGCGGGGATACCGCACGATTTCCTGCTAAGCAGCGAGCCTTCTGGCTGGCCTACTACCATGGGATCTGGAGGCAACAGTCCTTGCACACATGCACGACATCCGCGTGGAGATGCAACGCCGGGATGAAAGTCCTCTGCTGCAGGTCTCGGCATGGTGAACAGAGCTCCGGCGGGATCTCATGGTGAAATGGCGTCAGCGACTATCGCAACCCAGTGCTGAGTACGCCACAATTATGGCGATAAGTCCCCTCTTTGAGTCGTGGCTGGAAAGACCTCACGGCGTCCTTATCTTCCGCATGACACAGGTCCTCACCGGAAATGGCAAGTTCGGGAGGTTCCTATTCCGAATTAAAGCGGAAGTGACGCCCGGGTGTCGCCACAGTGCGGAACGCCCGGAGGACACGGTGGAGCACACAGTGGCGGTGTGCCCTGCTTGGGCGGAGCATCGCCGTGCCCTCGTGGGGGTGATCGGCGGCGGAGACCTCTCGCGGTTGGCCTTGGTTGAGGCCATGGTCCGGAGCGAGGAGGAGTGGCAGGCGGTCGCTGACTTCTGCGAAGCAGTAATGCTCGCTAAGGAGGAGGCCGAACGCATCAGGCAACGGCGCTCTCACCGCCGCCGGGATTCCGATCCCGATTTCCAGCCACCGCAGGCGCGGGCTTGCAGACAGTGAGCAATGGGAGCTCGCTGTCCGGCCGTCCGGTAACTGTCTGGACCAAGCCCAAGTCGTCGAAGGCGCGCTGTTCCCGCACGCCTCAAGGAGTTGTCAGTAACAGCAGGGGCCCAGCCGGGTCGAAGCCTACTGGGGCCAGGGTTATCCGAAAGGGCGCTCGAGCCCCGGTATGAAGGCTTGAAGGAACGGGATGGGTTTTTTAGTCAGTAAGAGTCTGACACTATCTCCCGCTCCGCCCAAGAGCGGGGGTTGTCATTGGATGATTTTTCCCATCGAAGAAAAAAAAAACCCCCCTCACGCGTGCGGCTGCCTCCTTCGCTATAGCATTACTGCTTTGGTGATGATGGAGTAAATGATAAATGATAATGATTGGATGGATTTTGGATGGATGGATCTTATGATTGTCTCTAAAACCAATAATGTATCTGTCCACGGCCAGCTCACCGCTTGTTTTCCTTGCCACGATTTAATTTTTATGTCTTATAAGATTCGTCCTCCTAAACGCAAGCCGCAACATATTTTCCTACGGAACTACAAGGGCATGGATCTGGAGGCATTGCTTCGAGATGCTGTTGGCGTAGACTAGACTGATGTTTTCCATAGTTCTTCTATTGACGATATGGTTAATATTTTCAACAGTAAATTACTTAGTCTTTACGATCGACACGCCCCGAATCGTCGAGTTAGAGTCCGATATGCCCCGGCTCCCTGGCTCACTCCCGCCATTAAGGATGCGATGGCAAGTAGAGATCGAGCCAAAAGGAGGCTCAAGCGCTGTCCTTCCGAGCACAACCAGAGCTTGTTTAAAGAGCTGCGTAATCGCTGCAGTCGTATGTGTAGAGATGCAAAGAGACGCTACTTCCATAATTCTCTTGACAACCGGAACTCTTCCGAAGTCTGGAAATTTTTGAAAACTGTCGGCATTGGTAAGTCCCCTGCTGTTTCCAGCAATGATACTGACGTGTGTGCTCTAAACAAGCTTTTCTCACTTTCCCCTGTAACTATAGATCCACACGTCAAATCAGATACGCTGAATAAGTTGTCTTGTTTGCCATTGCCGCAGTGTTCATCTTTTGAATTTAGATCTGTGAGTGAAGCCGATGTCAAAAAATCCATTCAGGCTATCTCCTCTTCAGCAGTTGGCAATGACAACATATGTTCAAGAATGATTTTCCCTATCCCCCCAGCAATACTTCCCGTCTTAACCCACATTTTTAACTTCTCCTTGTTTTCTTGCGCGTTCCTGATGTCTGGAAACAAGCCCATATAATCCCTTTACCCAAAATCCCTAACCCGGTCTCACTGACTGACTTCAGACCAATTTCCATCCTTCCTTATCTTTCAAAAGTTTTTGAGCATATTGTCCATCAGCAACTCTCTCTCTTTCTTTCTAGTAATGATCTTCTCAGCCCTTTCCAATCCGGTTTTCGGCCTGGTCACAGCACTGTCACAGCCCTTTTGAAGGTTACTGATGACATCTGCTGGGCCATGGACCACAAGTCTCTTACATTACTTGTTCTTCTGGATTTTAGCAGCACCTTCAATTCTGTTGATTTCGATATTCTTCTTGGGATTTTTCCTCCTCCACAATTAGTTAGTAGACGCCATTTCACCATGAGATCCCGCCGGAGCTCTGTCCGCCATGCCGTGACCTGTCGCGGCAGCGGACTTTCACCCCGGCGTTGCATCTCCACGCGCATATCGTGCATGTGTGCAAGGACTGTTGCCTCCAGATCCCACGGTGGTAGGCCAGCCAGAAGGCTCGGAAGGTATCCCCGCACCATTCTTATTGCCATGACCCTCTGGCAGGCGTTCAGCATGGACGCCGGTTGCTTTTTCAGCGACGGCGCCCACACCGGCGCCCCGTAGAGGGCCATGGACCGAACGATCCCCGCGTAGAACCTCCGGCAGGAGGCATCTGGACCCCCAAGGTTGGGCAGGAGCCGTTTGAGCGCAGCCCCAGCCCGGTTGAGTTTGGGAGCCACACGTCGGAAATGCTCCACGAAATTCCACCGGCTGTCGAGGACGAGTCCCAGGTACTGTCAACGACCATCGCAACCCCGCGTGTCGCTAGAGCGACCGCCGCCTGGTACGACTCTCCCTGCGCTAGAACCAGCGTGTCGTCTGCGTAACAAACCACGCTGACCCCGTCAGGGAGGTCGCCGCGCAGCACGTGGTCGTACCCGATGTTCCACAAGGGTGGCCCTAGTACCGACCCCTGCGGAACACCGCACGACATCTCTCGACGTTTCCAGTCTCCCTGGTGACCGGGGTAGACAATGTACCTGTGCGAAAGGTCAGCCTCGACCACTTGACAGAGGTATTCGGGCACCCGGTGGTACCGGAGTACCCTCCGGATCGTACTCCAGGGCAGGGAATTAAAGGCGTTGGCAATGTCCAAGGACACTTGGTGTGTCGTGGCACACACCTGCCCCGGGACACCGCATCCCCCGTCGTGAGGGCCCGCACGCGCATGATGGCGTCCACCGTAGAGCGCATCCTGCTAAAGCCGAACTGACCGTCCGAAAGGTCCGGCCCCACACGTGTTGGCGCGCGACGAGGCGGTTTGCAATGACTCTCTCAAAGAGCTTGCCGGTGGTACCGGAGTACCCTCCGGATCGTACTCCAGGGCAGGGAATTAAAGGCGTTGGCAATGTCCAAGGACACTTGGTGTGTCGTGGCACACACCTGCCCCGGGACACCGCATCCCCCGTCGTGAGGGCCCGCACGCGCATGATGGCGTCCACCGTAGAGCGCATCCTGCTAAAGCCGAACTGACCGTCCGAAAGGTCCGGCCCCACACGTGTTAGGCGCGCGACGAGGCGGTTTGCAATGACTCTCTCAAAGAGCTTGCCCACCTCGTCGAGCAGCACAATGGGCCGGTACGCGGACGGAGAGTCCGCAGGGCGCTCTGGCTTCGCTATGAAGACCAGTTTCCCCGTCTTCCAGCAAAGCGGGAACTGGCCCCTCTCCATGCATGCGAGAGCCTCCATGGCCAGGACCCAGGCCTTCCCAGGCAAGCCGTCGGATCCTGGGGCGGTGTTCTTGGCACTCAGCCTTCGCACTGCCACTCTCATCTCTACCTCGGTCACCTCTGGAGCATCGTCGGCGTAGTCGCTGTTGCGGTCCGCGTCAGACACCGCTGGCGAAGGCAGAGCCAGGGGCGGGGGGGAGTGTTCCCCTCGCGCAGGGAACAAAGCGCTCACCGCACCCTTCACGATTTGGGGCCGGAGACTCTGAGTCAGCGGGGGAGCCCAGGGGCGCAGTTTTTCCCGTACCGTTTTGTACGGGCGTCCGCGTTCAGAGACCCCAGCCACATGTTGCGGGCCTCCAGTTTGGCCCGCTTGATCTCCGCTCGGAGGGTGCGTTTTGCCGCTCTGTATGCCTCATACAGCTCCACCTCTTTGGCCTCTGCATCCGGCGGGCGGAGGCGGCGACTGCAGTGTCTGGCGTGCCGGCGCCGCGCGTGACTGCATGCGTTGCGCAGTGCAGCAATCTCCGGCGACCACCAGCACACCTGGCGCTTAGCTCGCCCTGGACGGACTCGGGGCATTGCCGCGTCGCAGATTTGCGACATGGCCTCCCGGAACCACTCCGCCTCGACGTCGATGTCGACAGGCCTGTCCGGTGCTTGCACCCAGGCCTGTACCATCGCGGCTTCCAAGAGGAGCTCCCGGTCCATCTGCTTAAGCGCCCATCGCGGACCGCAAGGGCTCTGTCGGACCGGCGCGGCCGAGGTTTCGGCGGAGACGTCCAACCGGATATACCGGTGGTCGGAGTACGTCTCCACCTCCTCCATAACGCGCCAGTCGACGACACGCGGCGACAGAGCGGGGCTGGCGAACGAGATGTCCACCACTGATTCACCCCGCATCCGCACCAACGTGGGCACAGAACTCCGGTTCAGGACGACCAGGCCCAGCTCCAAAGCACAGTCCTCCACCATCCGACCCCATGGGTTCGCGTACCGGGAACCCCAAGCCGTGTTCCAGGCGTTGAAGTCCCCGCAGACGATCACGGGGAGGGTACCAAACCCAGCGACGACGACATTTAGCTCCATAAGGGAGACTTGGAGATCGTCGAGAGATCTGTTCGGGGACAGGTAGACACCTACCACTGCAATGTCCCCGAACCGTGCTGCCACGCAACCCCGTCCCCTCGCAACAGCTTCGAGGGGCGGGGTACCGGCGGTGGCCGACGAGATTAACGTCACCGAGCCGTCTAGGTCCTGAACCCAGTCTCCACGGGGATGGACGTAGTACGGCTCGGAGACGACGGTGACATTTATCGACCACTGCGCCATGCTCTGGAGCAACAGATCCTGAGCGGGGGCGCAGTGGTTGATATTCGCCTAGAGGAGACGGAATGGGGCCGTTATGGCAGTCCATTGTCTCCTCCCGAGCCCTTATTGCCGCGGCGGGTGCGGCGGCGACGGCGGCGGCGGCCAAGGAGGCGGCCGCGGTGGTGAGGACGACGGCGGGGATGGGCCTACGGGCCTTGCCCTTGGCCTTGGCGGGGGGGTCGCAGGACCTGCCCCCAGCCCGGTGGTCGACCGGCTTGCCTGCAGCCGCACATGCGTAGCAGTGCGGTGCCGCGCTGCAGGTGACGGCCTTGTGACCGGGCTGACCACATTGAAAGCAGCGGTCGCTGCGACGATCCACCTCCGCTGCGCAACAGGCCCCCACGTGGTGCCCCATATGGCAGCGATAGCAGCGCAGAGGTCTGGGCTCCAGCAGCTTTACTCGCGCGGAGACCCAGCCCACCAAAAGCCGACGGCCCTCCCCGGTGATGTTTCTGGCCGCTGACACGGGGCAACTCACCGTCACTGCCCCCATGCCCGGACCTGGTCGGTAAGGCACCCTCCCGTCCTGATCACGGCGGCCACGACCTCGTCCACCGTCACGGAGTCGTCCAGGCCCATAATGCGCATGTCAACGCACTTAGTGGGCCTGGACACTCGGGCCTCCTCCGCATCCAAAGACGCCCTGATTTTTTCGGCCAGGGCGTCTGCGGTGGGGCCACTGTTCGCCCCACGGACCTCCAGCATAAGGGCACCGGTCGCGGTATGCCGCATCCGGAAGCCCCCGGTGATCCCGAGTTCGGTGAGATTCACCGACTGCCTCGCCTTTCTGCAGATCATTAATGTATAAAATGAATATAAACGGACCTAAGACGCTGCCTTGCGGTACCCCAAATAATACTTTACGCTCTGAAGACCAAAATGTCTCTTCATGTTTAGTAGCTATATTAATTTGACTGACTTCAGTTATCTGTTTTCTGGTTAATTAAGGACATTGCCTCTAATCCCGTAGGCTTCGAGTTTGCTTAAAAGAGTAGCGTAGTAGACATAATCGAATGCCTGGGTCATGTCACAAAATATACCACATACAGGGTTTCGGTGATCAACATTTTTAATTACATTGTATATAAAATCATATATTGCCATATTAATAGTCCTATGTAAACGAAATCCTTTCTGTTCTTCACACAAAACATTATGTTTATCTATAAATTTATAAAGTTCCCTATAAATATCGTCATCATCATCATCATCATTTCAGCCGATACACGTCCACTGTTGGACATAGGCCTCCCCCAAGCGTCGCCACATCGAACGTTCCTGTGCGTCCCGCATCCATCGGTTTCCCGCTACCTTCACCAGGTCATCGGTCCACCTTGTAGGAGGCCTTCCAACACTGCGTCTTCCGGTACGCGGTCGCCACTCCAAAACCTTTCGGCCCCAACGGCCATCTGTTCTGCGAGCAATGTGCCCTGCCCATTGCCACTTAAGTTTGGCAATTCTTTGTGCTATGTCGGCAACCTTAGTTTTCCTGCGGATATCTTCATTTTTTATTCGATCACGCAAGGAAACCCCGAGCATAGCTCTTTCCATTGCTCTTTGGGTGACTTTAAGCCTTCTGATGAGGCCCATTGTGAGCGACCACGTTTCGGAGCCATATGTCATCACTGGCAACACGCACTGGTTAAAGACTTTCGTCTTGAGACACTGTGGTATGTTGGACGAGAAGATACTGCGTAGCTTCCCGATCGCTGCCCAACCGAGTTGGATTCGGCGGTTGACCTCTTTCTCGAAGTTAGACCTACCCAACTGGACTGTCTGTCCGAGGTAGACGTAATCGTCCACAACTTCGAGTGTAGAGTCTCCGACCTTGATAGGAGTGGGCGCTACATGGTTGTTAATCATGATTTTGGTTTTATCCATGTTCATTTTAAGACCCACTCTTAGAGAAGCTCTACTGAGGTCATTGAGCATTGTGCTGAGCTCCTCCATAGTCTCCGCCATGACTACTATGTCGTCGGCAAACCGAAGGTGACTGATGTACTCGCCATTGACATTAATGCCTAGTCCACTCCAGTCCAGAACCTTGAAGACATCCTCCATTGCGGCCGTGAACAGTTTCGGAGAGATGATGTCTCCCTGCCTCACACCTCGCTGCAGGAGGATAGGTTTCGAGGTCCGGTCCTGGAGCCGGACTGACATGGTGGCGCTTTCGTACAAACACCTTAGCACTTCGATGTACCGATAGTCGATTTGGCACCTCTGGAGAGATTGCAGCACACACAAACGCTAGGCAGAGAGGCAGGTTATACTCCTCGGTCTTCTGTATGACCTGCCGTAGCGTATGTATGTGGTCTACGGTGCTGAAACCTTTTCGGAATCCGGCTTGTTCGGGAGGCTGGAAGTCGTCAAACCTGCGTGCAAGACGGTTCGTGATGACCCTGGAAAACAGCTTGTAGACATGGCTCAGAAGTGAGATGGGCCTGTAATTCTTCAGCAGGGTTTTATCACCCTTCTTAAAGAAGAGTACCACCACACTTCTGCTCCATGCCTGTGGCGTTTTTCCCTCGAGTATGACGGAATCGAACAACTTCTGAAGGGCCTTTAGGACCGGTTTTCCACCCGCCTTCAGGAGCTCAGCCGTAATTCCGTCCTCACCCGCCACCTTGTTGTTCTTCAACTGCTTCAGAGCCATCCTAATCTCATACAGGCTGACGTCCGGGATATCTTCAGTGTAGTGTCGAGTCAATCTAGCTCTTGGGTCGTTTGCCAGATTTGTAGCGGGTTTGGAGATCGACGTGTATAGCTGTCCATAAAATGCCTCGATCTCTCCCAGAAGCTCCGATTTGTTGGATATGACTCTGCCATCTTCGGTCTTCAGTCTCGTGAGTTGGCTCTGCCCAATAGACAGATCCCGTGCAAAAACTTTGGAGCCCTTATTCCGCTCAATCGCGTCCTTAATCCTCTCGGTATTAAATCGGCGAAGGTCGTGTTTCAGAGACTTCGAGATCTGTTTATTGAGCTGCCGGTACGTGCACGCATTATCTGAAGACTGCAAAGTCATTTCACGCCTCTTCTTCATGAGCTCGAGAGTTTGATCCGTGAGCCTCTTGGTCTTACTTGTACGGATCTTAAAAAACTGGGACCTGACTGTATGGACAGCTTCCACGAACCCATCATTATATTGGTCCACGGAGCTTCCTAGGCACTCGAAACGGTTTTGAAGTTCGAGCTGAAAGCTCTCGGAGTTTTGGATCTGGATCTGTGCAGGACGGAGCGTAGACTTCATCAGTCGAGATCTTTCAAGCTTAACATTGATATTCAATGTGCCTCTTACCATACGGTGATCACTCCCGGTTTTCACCGCATTGATCACAGAAACCTCATTGAATATTTGCTTCTTCGTCGACATGATGAAGTCAATCTCATTTTTAGTTATGCCATCAGGGCTTTGCCAGGTCCACTTCCTGTGCTTACGCTTTCTGAAGAAGGAGTTCATCATGTAGAGGCCCTCCTTCTCCATAAAACTAGCCAGTAGGTGTCCCCGGCGGTTCCGATGTCCAAATCCAAATTGCCCCACTCGCAGCTCATCACCGTCTCGTTTGCCCAGTTTCGCATTAAAGTCCCCCATGACAACGGTGAAGTGAGTCTTAGAACCATGCATGGCATGGCGAATATCTTGATGATATTCTGAGTATCAGGTACGCCAGCCTGGTCGACACACTCTCGACTCTCACCACATTGTCCACGAGGGACCTGTGGACGATAAACCCGACACCACCCTGGGACTGCTGATCACCCTCCCGGAAGTAAAGCAGGTTACCGGATTTGAGAATTATCGTGTCCTCCCCCTGTCTTCGGACTTCGGATAACCCCACAATACTCCATCGTAACCCGCTCAACTCTTCCTCCAGTTCGATGATCTTCTCATCGGACCGGCGTGTACGTACGTTATAGGTTGCCAGGTCCAGTCGTCGACGGTTAAACGTTCCCGCCCGGAGATTCTTAGCACCCCTGACCCCAGGGCTGCGCTCACGCCCGTCCACGTCAACACAACCACTGGAGTCGCCGGGCATTTGGGGCCTGTGCGTATTGTTACGTTGCATTGGGGGGGTTCGGACCATAACCCGCCACGCTGGTCCAGTGCGTGTTGGCGGGTCGCCATATCCTCGTCCGTTTGTCAGCAGGGTGCACCACGTGCAGGTGAGGTTGACTTGGGTCCCGACAGATGTTGGTTGGGACCCCGTATACACCCCTATAAATATACTGTACAATTTCCCTAAAATTATGAGGAGCCTGCAAGGCTGTTATGATGCAAATCAAACGCCAAGCTCAGAACGAGTAATTTTATTTACAATATACAAGCAAGGTCATGAAACCGCGGAAAATCTTAACACCGCCATTCAGCGAACGGTACAACACCATCTATCGAGTTGATGTGAACTAAATAGAAAAACAAAATAAAAGTCAGTTCGACTTTTGAATCTTAACATTCCGCCCACCATGGACAGTGTCCATAAAATAACACATTATACAGACAAATTAATTGATCCGCCCACCAAGACAACAATACAGCTACTACCAAAAAACAATAAAAATATAAAAACTTAAATCAACACTTCACTTCACTTGTGTGTGGCAAGTAGCCTTTGAATACAAAAACAAATTCCAAAACTTAAGTCTAGATGGTAACAGGTAAAATAATGAGCTTGGACACTGGTCTCTTTATGATAGAATCCTTACATTTTAAAGAAACAACGCGTGTAAGATTGTCCTCACCAATATATTTGTTAGTTATAATGCCATATAACCATCTTGCCGGTGGCAGATCATCCTCTTTAACACAATATCTCCTACTTTAGGTTCCGGAGTTATGTGTGACCATTTATAACGGTGCTGTAATTGTGTAAGGTTTTCATGCGACCATCAACGCCAAAAGTCTTGCACAAGCCGTTGAGTAAAATGCCATCTTTTGAGAGTACTCATGTTGATATTTTCATAATTAGCATCCGGTACCAGAACTAAAGGCTCACCCACAAGAAAATGTCCCGGGGTGAGTGGGTATGGATCTTCTGGATTGGAACTAACTTGTGTTATCGGCCGTGAATTAAGACATGCCTCTATTTGGCACAAAAGAGTCATCATCTCCTCAGGTGATGCCGTTTGTTGCAAGCCAGTCAGCTATGTCACTTGCTGCTACCGAACCTTCTCGTGGCAAAACATTTTTAAGTTCTTTTTTCATTCCAACAAAGTTAGTGCCATTATCACTCCATAAATCTGCATAATGCCCTCTACTAGCAACAAAACGCTTAAATGCAGCGAGAAATGCATCTGAGGTGAGATCACTCACCACCTCGAGATGAATTGAACGAGTGGCCATACAGATGAATAAACAAATGTAACCCTTAGTGGAGCGATAACCACGTCCCTTTGTGGTTCTGACGGCGATAGGTCCGGCGTAATCAACACCACTTTGATAAAAAGGCCGGCAAGCAGTGACACGGGCTGATGGTGATTGGCCCATCAATTGTTGGTTTGTTTGAGCCGCATAACGAACGCAAAAAACACAGTTACGAACATGTTGCCTTACGAGACTGAGGTCTTATGTAAGTCAGCATTAACTGACGGCCCCCATGAATAGTACGCTCATGGGCATCTGCAATAATCAATTTTGCTAGATGTGAATTACAAGGAATTAAGATAGGATACTTCATTCCTCCTACTACGTTAGCTTGCTGTAATCGACCACCAACTCTAAGTTGCATTATGAAATGGGTTAAGTGAGGTAAGTTTACCTTCCCCTTGTCACAACTGTATACAGGTAAGTAATGACTAATTCAATTCCTTAGACGTTAGCCAACATGTAGTAGTAGATCTAGTGTTAGATCTGTTTGTTTTTAGAAACCTTCCTTAAAATGAAGTCACCCTAACTAACCTACTTTAACTTGAAAGCCATGTAATTATCTCAATGCCTTCAGTTGCTGTGTGTCATAAGACTTTATTTTTTCTTTCTTCCAATTCAGTTTGCTTGAACTTCGCCTACTATAGTGGACTGTATTTTCTTGTAGCCATATATATAAGGCCATTTTTCCAAATTTGAATTTCAGATATGTCCCTGAATGAATCTGCTGGATTCTCATCGGAGTTAACATGCGCCCACTGACTGTTGTCCATTATGGTTAATATTTCGGAGACCCTGTTGGCCACAAAAGTCTTCCAGTTGCTAGGATGAGTACTTAGCCAAGCAGGAACAACACTAGAGTCAGTCCAAGCGTATATGTTTTCCTTTGAGCCCAATACTTTCGAGACTTCTTTGAGCAATTTAGCTCCACAAAGTTCCAAACGAGGTATGGATACCTGTTTAATAGGGCCAATTCTTGATTTGGAAGCTATAAGATTCACATGAAGCCTTTGCCTAAACTTCCATCTCTGTAATTTTGGAATCACCTCCATGTGACTCAAAGGTAGATATTCTTTAGTTACATCAGAATATTTAGTCTGAAACTCAAGTTTATTAAGCAACCATCTCTCGAGCAAATAAAACCGTTTTCGAACAATTTCAAAAGAATTGTCAGACTTGCACTCAGGATCATTCGACTTGAAAGGCAATCTCACTACATAGTGACCTGATGAGTCTCTTATATCAGTTTCTGTAAAGAAGTCCTCACAGGTTTGCTCTTCTTCTAATAAAAGTCTTTTATTAGAAGAAGATTCCTCTAACTCCCAAAACTTCTCTAACCGATCATCTGTCACTATCGTAGTGTGCATGTTCACGATTTTATTTCGCGGAGAACCTTGGTTACTTTGTGAGTTTATACAGCCAGATAGGATCCATCCGAGTTTGGTATTCTGAGCCATGGGAAACCCAGGTAGACCCTTGATAACACCATCCATTAATATCTGGCAATATACTTCTGCTCCAAGCAAAATATCAAATTTGTTTGGAGTGTTAAATGAAGGATCAGCTAATTTCAGATCCGACATTTGTGGTGATAACGCTGTCAAAACAATCTTCCTTTCAGGAAGAAGTGATGTTATGTTCTTAAGAACATGAGCCTTTACAACAACTATAAAGTTGGGATCATGACATGACTGAAGCCTTACGGTTACAAAACATTTAGAATGCAATGTTGTACTCTGGTCACTGTCAAGTCCTGAAATAAAGCTCTTGTTTGTGATCTTCTTCAAACCAAGCATTTGTACCGAGGACTCGGTAATAAATGACGCTTGAGATCCTTGGTCTAAGAGAGATCTTAAAACGAAAGTACCTGTTCTCGCTTCTACCTTTACTAAGGCAGTGGGCAATAGCACTTGGTTGTTCACGTTGGAGAAACAAGATACTACGTTATTTGGTGACTCGCTCTGTGAAGTTGATGGTACAGATTGATCCGTACTATCATCCTCTTGATCACGTGTGACGTGATTTTCTTTAAGGACTGATTTCGGATGAAGAAGAGAGTGGTGTCTCTTCCTACAAATACGACAATTGGTTGAAAGACGACATGAAAATACCGAATGATTTGGACCGAGACAGTTAAAGCACAAATTATTGGTTTGGACAAACTCACGACGTGCATCAACACATTCCTTAGCAAACTTCTTGCAATTTATCAGTTTATGGCTTTCAGCACAAAACTCACACGTTACATTTGAAGTGAGATGCATAACCTTAGTCGTGCGAGTACTATTGTTTGACTTGTAATTAACTTTACTATCTAAAAGTTCAAGAGACCTGAATCGCTGCTCTAGGAATTCCTGCAAATTGCTAATTTTAGGTAATTCATCATTAAATTTACAGATTTGAACTTCCCACAATTTCCTAGAATCAGTATCAAGTTTTAAACTAACAATATAAATTACAATTATATCCCAAGAAGAAATGTCAATATTTAAATTTTTAAGAGCATTTAAACATTCATTTGTTGTATCTAGCAATTCTTTAATGGCACTGGATGATTCAAAAGTTATGTTCTTTTGATTCATGAAACGTTTTAAAATACAAATAGCAAGGTGTAATTTACTATTGTAGCGATGTTCCAATAGATCCCAACAGACTTTGTAACTATTGGCCGTGATAGGAATATGGCGTAAAAGCTGTTCGGCCTCACCCGTTAAGTAGCCTTTGAGATAGTGTAGTCGTTGAACATCGTCCAATGCTTTGTTGCTATGTATTAATGAAATGAATAAATCGCGAAAACTTGTCCATTCGGTGTATTTACCGCTAAAACTAGGAATAGAAATTTTGGGTAACCTAACACTAAAGGATTGACCGACGTTTGACTCGACTTTAAAACTAGACAATGCAACAGTACTAGAATCTAACTTAAACTTAAGCAAGAAATCCTTTAACTCTGTTTTATAGTCCGTGTATAGTTCTTCAGTTACGCCGTAAGCATCTGCTGTGCAATAGCTCGATTTAGCCAATTCCTTTGGATTAAATTCCGAAACGATGACTTTATGTGTATCGCGATATGAAGTCCAATAATTTTCTAATGTTTCAAGCCGAGTTTCCAAATAAGATTGTGTTAGTCTTTCCTTCGGAGATTTCTTAAAATTAACTTCGGCTTTTTGCATTTTTGTTTTCGTATCATTTTGAATTGCAAAATACGTTTCCATCTTTACTAGCTTTTTGAATGAATGTTGTTTAAATTATCTCAATTAGTTTAAATTTTTAGTCAGTATAATGGCAATAAATGAAACATGGCTAAGGACGGATCAAGACGGACGTGCTCCCGCTGTGCCTGGGTACCGGTTGCGGCACGTTCCACGTCCGATGAGCGTGCGCAGTGGCCGCGGCGGCGGCGTCGGATTTTACATCAAACGCGGTATTAGGGTGCATACCCATTCGCACCCGGTTGACCCTTTTCATGAGGCTGTAGAACAAATGTGGCTTATTCTTAGTACTCATGGTGTGAAAATCGCTATCGGAACTGCGTACAGACCGCCATGGATGGATGTTGAATTGTTTTTGGATGCGCTAACCTGTTCAATAAATTCCATGACGTTTTGCAAACACACCATTCTCCTTGGTGATTTCAATATTAATTGTTTGAACCAAACTGACCCTAAAACAAAGAAATTAAATATGTTCCTTCAAAGTCTCGATCTAACTCAATTAGTGACATCGGCCACTCACTTTACTACCACCAGCGAGACTCTTATTGACCTGGTGTGCACGGATGCGATTGCGCGCGACGTTGAGGTGGACTGGATTAGTGCGCTTGGTGCGCATGCTTTTATAACTGCTGTTTTTCATTTTAAAAAAGAGAGAATACCGCCAATTATTGTAACTCGTAGAAACCTAAAAGCTATACCATTAGACAAGTTTAACGACGACATGGGCTCAATGGATTGGCTCGCATCGGGTGACGTGAACGCTATGGTGGCACAACTCAATTATAACATCACCATACTTTTTGATAAATATGCTCCATGTGGGACTCGGGTAATTAGGGATAGGTCGTATCCATGGATTACTGATAATATCAAGTTTATGATGCGTTTGCGAAATCAGGCGCACATACGGTGTAAAGGGTCAGTTTCAGAGAGTAAACTATCGTATTATAAGGAGTTAAAAAGTCTAGTAAACAAGTCTTTATACTACGAAAAAGTGGCTTATTTTAAACACAACATTAATAGTAAAATACATCAACCCAAAATTCTGTGGAAAAATCTAAAATCAACCTTGTTACCTTTTAAAACTGTATCGGAATTACCCTCTCATATCAATGACCCTGACGAAATTAATTCACATTTCTTGAATGTTCCAGGTGATATTATGGCACCAGAATCATGTTTAAATTTCTATGAGACTCACAGATTTAATGAGGCTGTTTTCTCTATTAACTCTGTAGATCAATCTGACATTATCAAAATTATATCAAAAATTAAATCTAATGCTGAAGGTTTTGACCACATTACGCTTGACATGTTTTCTCTGACTCTCCCTCAAACTTTAGATATCCTGACCTCTATTGTTAACTGTTCCATTTCTACATCGAGCTTCCCGGACCTGTGGAAAATTGCCGTGGTCCGTCCGATTCCAAAAGTGGCAAACCCAAGCACTGTTAAGGATTTAAGGCCAATAAGTATTTTACCCTTCCTGTCAAAAGTGTTGGAAAGGGTAGTGAATTCCCAGCTGAGTACATATCTTGAGCAAAATAACATTCTACCGGAGACGCAATCAGGTTTTAGGAAGGGTCGTAGCACTGCAACGGCTTTGTTAGATGTTACCGACAATATATTATCGGCTCAAGATGAAGGAGAATGTACTGTGTTGGTTCTACTAGACTTTTCCCGAGCGTTTGATGCGATTAATTTGTCTCTTTTGCTTGCTAAGATGATGTATTATGGTTTTGACGAGGCTGCGGTTGCATGGTTTAGAAGCTACCTAAATAACCGTAAACAGCTGGTAGAAATAAAGGATGCAAATGGATCGATTATTTTTTCAGACATGACTCCAGTCGTAAAGGGTGTTCCACAGGGATCTATACTGGGACCTCCTTTGTTTATTTTGTATAGTGCTGATATTGTAAATGTTATAAAAAATTCTAAATTTCATATTTACGCGGATGACATTCAATTATATATTTCTTTTAAACCCGAAGATTATGAAACCGCAATAAAGTTATTAAACGAAGATCTAGACCGGATCGTGAACTGGTCGAAACAAAACTCCCTATTACTAAACCCAGCTAAAACTAAATTTATGCTTTTCGGTTCTAAGAGTCAACTAAATAAGATAAATCATAGTCATGCAAAAGTGATGGTAATGGGCCAATGTATTGATCGTGTCTATGAGGCGAGAAACCTGGGTTTGATCATGGACCAAGAATTGCGCTATGAGGCTCATATTGCAAACAATGTGAAAAACTGTTTCTACCGTCTGAAGGTATTGTACAAGATGCGCCCCTATCTAAGTGAAGAACTGCGTATTCAGCTGGTTGAAAGTCTGGTTCTTTCGAAATTAAATTATGCAGATACCGTCGTGGGACCTAGGCTTCTGGCACGTACTGTAAAACTTATTCAACGGGTCCAAAATGCTTGCGCGCGCTTTTGTTTCAACGTACCACCGAGGAGTCACATTACGCCTTTTCTAAACAAGCACAATATTTTAAAAATGAAGTCGCGACGGAAGTTACACTTAGCTTGTCTCCTTTTTGGTGTCATCAAAAATAAATGTCCGTCATACCTGTACTCAAAGCTTGCGTGGGTAAATAGTCACCGGCAGCGCAAGGCCAGGCGGTGTGCTCAGCAACTAGCTACTCCGCATCACCGTACTGCAGCTTTCAGAGGTAGTTTTCGGTACATGGCTACTAAGTGTTGGAATAACATTCCTCCACCAATTAGGGACCTGAAAAGTGTAAATACGTTTAAGGCTAATCTTAAGAATTTTATTTTGAGTTCACAAATCGATTTTAATGATGTTAATATTGATAAATCATTTATATAATTCAGTAATTACATGTCTATTTATTTTTAATTATTATCATAAAAGTAATCATTAATCGAATCAATCTCCAATTTAAGTATCTATTCTCTAAATTTTAATTTTTCTCTATTTTAATCTTGATCTTTTGCTCGTGAAATACAAAACTTACCATTATGTTTTGTTCCTAATTCCAGGTAATAAGGGAGTTTGTAGGTAGTTTTGATGTATATAATCAAAGTACGCAATTTGACGAGCGCGTTTGCATCCGTGTCGCCAGGGACCACATAGTATTCACTCCACTTTCGTTTTGCTTCCATTCTACTCCTTTCCAATTTGTAATTTTAAACCTTAACAATCTAAATAGTTATAACTTTTTTCTGGAAGCCAAAATTATTTTATGTAATATTTGTATTATACTTGTCTTAGAACAGGATAGCGGCTAGTCGACGAGCCGGTGCAGCGTTGTCTGTCTCGATTTATGCGTCATCAAGTCAACCGTCGCATCGCGCGATGCACTATGTCTCCCGCGATATATTTTGTTAAAATATTGTGGGTATAGTGAGAAAGTTGGTTTGTAACTACCATGGCACATTTTATAAAATATTTAGTTACGTACCTATATAACAATATTAAACACAAATACACTAGTATCAATATTTATTTTAAGTATGGGTTATATTTATATAGATTATATTTATTTGTTTAAGTAGGTATACTTTATTTACCATCATCCGTGCGTCACTGCGGGGTGCCAGCTGAAAATCAGCGCTGGGTGTTTGACGCCCAGCAATTGCTGAGTTGGTGACCCTTTCGGTTCAGGCACAGTCACTGCAACTAGTATTGTATGTCTGTACTTTTTTTTTATATTATTTTATGTTGTTGTATATTGTGTTGCTTGCGCCGAATAAATGCTATTCTATTCTATTCTATTCTATTCTATTCTATTCAATTAACTTGAATGCCCGATCTCAAAAAAATTACAAGTTCATGAACGTTTTCATGAAAATTTTCTAAGTGTTTGGCACTTCTGTAGAAAAACCGGCGTGGATTCCCCGTCTGTTGACTTTTTTCGAAACTATTCTAAGTCCAAACAACTTCTAAAATTTTCTAAGTCATTTTCTTCTTGTATTGAAGGTTCTAATTAGCTTGAATATTTTCTAAACCAATATTGCAAAGAGTACTCACAGTTTTGCACTTTATACTTCACTGAAATAAGGTCCAATATTCAGCTCCGTCCGATACCGTTTCCTGTATTGGTATGTCGCTGCGTGGCTCAACTTCAATCAACCGATTTATCATCCGGCTCGAAGGACCATATACAATTTCCCTAAAAATATGAGGAGCCTGCAAGGCAGTTACGATGCAAATCAAACGCCAAGCTCAGAACGAGTTATTTTATTTACAATATACAAGCAAGGTCATGAAACCGCGGAAAATCTTAACACCGCCATTCAGCGAACGGTACAACACCATCTATCGAGTTGATGTGAACTAAATAGAAAAACAAAATAAAAGTCAGTTCGACTTTTGAATCTTAACATATACTTTTCAAAAACTTTAGAAAATACTGGAATTAATGATATTGATCGGTAGTATTCCATTCGCTCTCTATTCTCTTTTTTAAAAAGTGGCTTAGTAATTGATGTTTTTAATGCATCAGGGTAGACACCTGCGCTAATACTTAGATTAATTATATGACTTAAATGACCGCTTATTTCTCTTGACACCTGTTTTAGTATTTTAGTGGCAATACCGTCATATCCTACACTGTTTGTATTGTTTAATGAAATTATGATCCTTTCTATATCTAGTGGTATACTAGGAGCCATAAACATTGTTTTATTATTGGTATCAATTTTGTTATATATTGGTTTGCTAGTCACATCGAGTTTCCCTTGTATTTTGTCGATAAAATGATTGTTAAAAGCTTCAGCAATGTCTTTAGGTTTTGAATAAAAACTGTTATTATGTTTAATTTTAGTAATATTAGATTTAGGGAGATTATATTTAGCACGATTAATAATTTGCCACGTAGTTTTCGACTTATTTGTAGATGAATTTATTTTATAAATATTTTGCGCCTTTTGTGTTAGATGTATAATTTTTTTGTGTAAGCGAGAGTAGGCTGTGAATGCATATTTATTAACTTTACTTGGGTTTAATCGATATTTCCATAAAAGATTTCCTTTTTTTTGACTGCCTAGTTTGATTCCCTTAGACAACCATTTAGGTTTTTTTAAGACATCTATTTTGATAAATTTAATTGGAAAACACAAATCATATAGTAATTTAAATAAATCAAGAAATTTATTATAGGCTTCATTTGGATCGACTGTGTCATAAATCCCTGCGAAGGATAGACTTTTTATGTGATTTTTAAACTTCAAAATATTTTCTACGCTATAGTCTCTCTTAGCCGTGTACCAATAATTTATGAGATATTTGGATTGAACTGGACAATGAAGCAGCTGTGCCGTATGATCGGACAATGCTAGTTCTATTACTTCAGTTTTACACGCTTTACTGAAATTATGAGCAAAATTGTCTATACATGTCATACTGGCCATGCGAGTCGGTTGTTTTAATGCAAGTTTCAAGTTATAGCTCATTAAAAGACATTCGAAAGCGTTTGAGTGGCTATTAGGTTTAAGCATGTCTATATTAAAGTCCCCAGCTAGTACAATGTTGTTATATCGTGTGCGTGATATTTCTTGCAAAAGCGTTTCCATTTTATCAAAACAGTAATTGAGATTGTTTATATTTGGTACTCTGTCGATACAGACGACAATTATCTTATAATCGGTTAGCTCAATCGCACAGCATTCGAATATACCTGATGAAGACATTTTAGTAGGTATTTCCTTATATTTAAGACCATTTTTCACAAGTATACATGCCCCTCCTCTTTTTCTTCCTTCTCTACAGAAATAGGCGTGCTCCATCGTCGGCCACATCATCGCTTACCATCAGGTGAGATTGTGGTCAAACGCGAGCCTATCCATTATAAAAAAAAAAGGCAGCGAGGCTGTAATTTGGTACATACAATTGATGTTGGCACCCCTCCATAATGAAGTGTTCCGTTATGCATAGAACATCCACGTCTATCTTTTTTTCAGATAGTTCATCTAGACAAACAGTTAAGACATTAGCTTTGTTTACTAAACCAGCAATATTTTGATGTAGAATTTTAAAATATTGATTACAGAAAAAACTGGTCGTTAGTTGTATCTTTTGTGGTTGAGGGAGAAATAGGGGGAGACTCATCATAATCTTGAACAGATAAATGAAAATCGTCACCACTATTGATCTCATCAAGCATTAAATTAATGTTTTTAAATATGGTTACCATGTCATTCCTATTGATAGACCCACTTCTTGGTAAAAACATTTTATAATCGTATGACAAATAAAATATAGTATCAAACAAATATGCATAGTGGTGACTACAAGCATCCAAGTATAAGAGACTGTTATAATGTTTCTATTCTTCCGTTAAATACCATACATAGAATAGTCATTGATTTTAAATGTTGGTGCACATATTATAATATTAGTATAATTTATTTTTAAAAGTGTTTCACGTAAATTAATCATGATATCGACATAGTTGTTAGTTCGGCGAAAGTCTTCCTCGCCGATGAAGATCAGGCAGTAATCGTCCATAGTGTAGTTCTTCAACTTGAGATCTAAGTTCTTAATAAGCATCTCTAGACCATAACCCGGTGTTAAGTAGTGACAAATTTTGTAATCTAGGAACGTATTTTCTGCAATCGTTAGTATTTTATTTCTGTTATTTGTACTCAGAATGCATAACTTTCTTTGGTCTAGTATATTTTTTGGTTGTTTATTATTATGTACATGAAATGTCTCATTTCGGCTTTTTTGGTCTGTAATTTGTGTATTGTTGTCCTGGTTGTTCAAGTTGCAAGTTTGTGAACCATTGTTGGAAGTATTTTTTTTCTCAATTTTCTTTTTCATTTTCCGCGTCGAAGTTGGTGGGGTGGAAGAGGATTCTCCGTATCCCACCTTTTTGTACAGTTCTATAATTTTTTGACATCTTTCCAATTCCCATTTTAAGTTAGTATTTTCTGCGTTTAAATTATCAATTTCATTGGTTGCAATTATTAGTTCCTCCTGTACAGATGATAATTTTATTTGTAATTCACGTACTTCTAAACTCTCGCTCGTGTCAGGTAGACTTTGCATCGTTGTATCGAAAAGCAACGAGTCTGACGTATTCATAATCGACACATTGTTATGGGAGGTCATTTTCCGTGCGTAGAGCCTTCACTCGACATTTTAGAAATTGAGTTGGTATCAGTTTCAATTTGTCTAAAAATTGTTGTTGCAAAAAAATTTTTTTTTAGAAGATATTGTTTTTTACGTTATATATTGCTACAAGTATGTTCAGTTTTTATTACAGAACATTATTTTAATACAAAAAGACAAATATATATTGTTTAACTGGGATTTGAACTCGAGGCACGATGATAATGTAGGCAAGGCTCTATGCCACTGCGCTACACGGGTCGTTAGATCGTTTACGTAAATACGTGTTGTGTTTCTGTTTTTAAGAAAAGACGTTAAAACGTAGAGTTTAAGATTTTATAAAGTTTTTAGGTACACCGTCATCACTTTTTTGTTTATATATTTTCTGTGTTTTTGTGGTTTTCAAGCACTGAATTGAATGTCACTTTTGGTAATTATGTATAGTTATGAAAAATATACACTGTTAGACTATTGTTTTAAGTTCTGTTATATTTACCGATACTGTCACTGTTACACTGTTTACATTTTAGAGTTTTGATACACTGGTTTTTTTTTGTGTTTTATGTACTTTTTCTTAATTTATTCACTTAGATAATACTATCACACGGTGTTTATGATAACTTGAGAATGTTTTAATACTAATTAATCGTTTTTGCTGGTTATTACTATTTTTAATTATTTAAATACGCGGAGCTATAATGTTATGCCTGGCTGGTGCTGCCATCTACTCTGCGCATGCAGGTAGTTGACAGTCGGTTCTTGATGTTCAGTTCTCGTAAGATAGAGCGGTTTGTACGGAAAGCAGTCCAGGGAATTTGAAGCATTCTTTTCCAGCACCACATCTCGAAGGCATCAATGCGGTCACGGTCCGCCTTTTTTAAAGTCCAAGTCTCAGCCCCGTAGCTAAAATATGGAGAAGACTAAACATTTGACCAGTTTAGTTTTGGTTTTGCGTGAAATGTTGCGATCCCTCCATAGGCCTTGCAACTGCGACATTGCACTTTTGGCCATTCCTATGCGCCTCTTTTTTACCGCCGCCATTTTTACCTAAGCTACTGTTAAATATAACCGCTTGTCTGCGGCGCAGAGGAATACAAAATCAACAAGCACCCACGCATAACAAATAAAGAGCTAAAAATGTTGCCTTATTTTAAACAAAAGTCCTTAATATGTTCTGAATCATGCTCATTCATAATCATCATCAGCATATCAGCCAAAAGACGTCCACTGTTGGACATAGGCCTCACTCAAGCGTTGCCACAGCGACCGGTCCTGTGCGTCACGCATCCGTGCTTATTATTATAGCGCATTCGAAGCTTTTGAAGACTTTGAGAAGGAAGTGAAAATATCAAAATCATAAAAAGTAAGGAAATAACACGAAGATATAACTGCCGTAATATACGATATACGAAACCAAAAAAATGTCCATCGACTATTAACTTACTATTTAACCAACTTACTTTCCGACAGTTGCTAACGTATTTCTCTGCTACCCTGTAAAATAATAAAAATATTTACATTATTTCACTTCGGGAATCCAATCAATCGATATTATGGTCGATAGTCTACATTAGGGGATCTAGAATTAGGTATTGGTTAAAGAGCAATGTATTTACTGTAAGGCCCGGCGCCCACTATCGGTCGGCATCGGTGCGGCTCGGTACAGCTCGAGCGCTTTACGCCGGCTTCGAGCGGCATAGGGCGCCTTAGAGCTCCGTCGGGCGACTTCGGGCGGCCTCGGCAGCCGTAAGCATGACTAAGGATGCCGAGGCGGTCTTCGGGTAGCTCGGGTGGCATTTTCGGATCAGACACGTCGCAGAACAGTCATTTCGATCACCGCACGCGCCTTCATTGTCGTATCGTACAAGTAGACGCAAAATAACTTGGCAGTCCTGAACATAGGCTCTGCGAACTTCTGCGCATGTACATTCGTAAAGAAAACTGTTATTGGCATTTTTTTTTTAACCAAAATACTAATAATAATGTCCTAATACTCTGTCTTAAGGCTCCAAGTTTCTCTTCTTCTTCAGCAAGATGAACAATGAGAACTAAGTCCCAATCCACCATTATAAATACACACACATAACTGTTTTCACGGAACGTTACGAGTGACTGTTCTGCGATGTTTCTGCAGCCAGAACTATTCTTAGGCTACCCAAAATCAGCTACGGCGTCCTTAGGCGTGTTTACGACTGCCGAGGCAGCTCTCAGGCGCCCAAAGCCGCCCGAAGTCGCCCGACGCAGCTCTAAGGCGCCCAAAGCCGCCCGAAGCCGGCGTAAAGCGCTCGAGCTCTACCGAGCCGCACCGATGCCCACCGATAGTGGGCGCCAGGCCTAAGAGTAATACAGTCGCTTTGATATTTGGAAATAAAAATAACGTAGTAGCAGCAAGGGATATTATAAGATTTGTTGTTTTTACTGATTTTAAAGATAAATATAGCATTTAACTTGTATTTACATATGGTAAGAGATTCCATGATGATCCAGGCTTGTCTTATCACTTCAGTTCTTGCATTAAACCACTGAACAACACGGCATTTTAAATTTGTTTACGATCACGTATCGCGAGTCTCACAAGTTTGTATCTGCCGGCCGTTTGCCCCAATGTACATATTTTATGCAATTCGCGCGGACATGCACACGCCCCCTTGCCACTTCTCCTATTTTTTATATTTCTATGTCCCGGACCATGGCCTAAACCAGGTGCCGGCACGAGACCTCGTTGCCGCCGATCGCCCTCACTAGGATACGATGGTACTCCGCCCAAGCGGGGTGCACCTCTACCGTATACTCTACTGTGTCTTCCGGGCGGTCCACACACTAGTGAGATAACCGGGCGTTTCTTCTTGACGAATCCGGAGCAGGAACTTCCTGAACTTACCATGAGGACCTGAATCATGAGGAAGGTGATGCAGATGAACACGTGACACTGACTCACCCATCCGATGACGTGTTTCCAGCCACTCCTCAAAGGAGGACCTACCGCCATAAGTTAGATTTTATTCCCCCAATATGACGTGCAACGCCGCGCTGTCAAATTGGCCAACATGTCCTGCATTACGTAAATGCGTTGTTCTTTCATATGCAAAGCCGTGGTAGAGAACTTGGCATTCTTTCACAATTAATGATGTTGTTGGTTCGTACAAAAATGATTACTAATTAGCTGCTTCACCTTGCGACGCTGGTGTAGCTCTCTGGAGTTACTCAATTTATGTTTGCCTGCCTTGTCAAGCCTAGTTTATCTCATAAAAATCATTAATTACCGCGTATCGAGGAGCAGGCGTTAATAAAGAGCGTACTGTTACAACATAATGAGAGTCTCTGATCAACGCGGGCCTGGAACGGGGGGGAGGGGAAGTGCAACTTGACGTGCAATAAATCTGCTCTGTGATTATTTTCATTTCAGTCAATATGGCCGGTTATTTGTTTCTCCTGGTTCAAGAGGACAGACCCCCTCGTCATACCCGCTCAATTCTGATATAGAGAGATACCCACAAACCAAGATTTGTAAAGTTAAAAGTTATAATAAGTTTGATAGAGTCTTTGTAATCATAGGTAGACCGGAAGTTCTCTATGGATTGCAACAGCCACACTGCGATCACCTACCCGCTGTCATGGCTACGCCTAGGCAAGGTGTGTGAAGAATCTCCGGAAGAGATATCGCTGTCCCGTTAAAAAACGACGTCTGGACCTGGTAACGTACAATACACGTACAGTCCGGAGAGAAGATCTACGAACTTGAGGAAGAATTAAGTAGTTTACGCTGGAGTATTGTAGGACTGCTCCAATAGGTTCATAACTAATAAAACTAAACCTTATGTTATTAAAGGGGCAATTTCTTCGCAATTGTAGCAAATAAATCGTCGTTGATGGTACGAGTTCACAGAGGAGCTTCAGCTTGTCCTGAACTCTGATAGTGTGACGTGCTTGAGAGTAGTCCGCGAGCCCGCCAGCTATTCTGATGATTTTAACAACTTTGTCCGGATTATGATTAAATCGTAATAACTGTGGCGTCCCCAGCCGCTCGCCGCCCGCCGCCCGCCAATCCCCCGTGTATCACTCGCACAACTTTGATTGCGTGTCCGTGTTGTCCTGTCCTACTCGCTCACTCCTATCAGGTATTCTAACTAAACAGCATTTCAACGATGTCAGTGTTTACTCACTTTATAAGATATCTGTCAGGTTCCAGTACGGTCTAATCTGGTTTTTTTTTTAGTGGGAAATCATCTAACGACTTCTCCCGCTCTAAAGTGGAGCGAGAGGACGTGTCAGAATTTAAACAGCTATAATATATGTTCCTGCAAAGGCCCTTTGCATTGCAAGGCTACGGATAATCTTTTTCTAAAGTCAACTCATGGCCCTAGTAGCCATCGGCTCTGCTGCGCCCCTACGGTTTTGCTGACCACTCTTTGATGTCAACGACCCGGCCCCGGGATGGTTAACGGAGCCTGCCATGGCTGGTAGTCGGGGTCAGGGTTTAAGCGACTAGTGCGAGAGGATATCCGTTCCTTCCCGTTTGCGACCGTCTCCTTCGCTAGCATTTCTGCTTCGCAGAAGAAAGCGTTCGCCGCTCGCAGATCTTTTCTGTATAGATCAAACTTATTTTAACACACACTTATAGTTAGTTAAAATCGTAGCGTGTTTACGCTACGATTTACCTTACCATTCTTATCTATAATTCAGCCAAAGGATATAAGAATGTCAACGATTGTACACAAATATGCAGGCGGGCTCTTCAAGCCCGAATCAGGTGATGCCGCTTGCTATCTCTCGACTCTTGCGGCGCGGGGGGAGGAGAGGGCCGTTAACGTTGATTGATGGTCCTGTCTGACTGTATCGGTATAACGAGCATCACGATCCGTGTCCACCACTCCAACCTGATCAATTGCCCTCACGGAAAGCTTTAATGACTTAGGGATACTTTTCGTCATGATCTAAAGTGCGCTTAAAGGATGTGTCGACGTGAACACTGTTCCCTCTTTCTCATTTTCTCCTTTGCTTATCATCAGAACATAATATGGGTTGTTATTTACCATGTCATTATAGCAATTTGACAGCAGATGACAGAGAGCCTTTTAAAGAGTTTAATGTAACGTACCATGATAAGTATGTGATAAGGGCAGCAATAACAAAAAAACTCGATATTTTTTTTTGTTTTTAATCATTATTATGACGTATTCATGACTATTTAACAACAATTACGTGACGGACAATTATTTTACTTAAGTGCATCAGTATTTTCCATGTTCTTGAATGTTTCGTTTGTTGTGGTCTTCTCAAGCGAACGAAACACGAACACCCAAAGACCTGCTGACAGTGACGCCATGAGTTCCGAGCTCGCCGAGGACAGTGGCCTCACTCCATAGTGGATGTGCTGTCGATACAACAATACAACATCCTTTGCTTTAATTCGTTCAAAAGATACCTTCGTGTCACGACTTCACTAGCAGTAGAATGCATGGGTTTAGATAAACACTCTTGTGACCACGAACACCCTCTTACGACCATGATTGTGTCGTTGCGTGCAGGAAATAAGCTCCTCAGTATGTGCACGATTTGTTTATCTTCCTTGTTTATATAAGATCGAAATAGTTTTGAAAATGTTATGGTAAGGTAACTAAATGGAACTGATGGCGAAAATTACCGATTCACTGTTCTGAACTTTATAGATCTTGAGTGAGACAGACTCGTAGTCTGGTGTCCTCCCACTAAATAACAAACATATCACGTGTTACAATATAGTTCAATGCAAACAACACTGACAAAGCTAACTCTCCGCACACAGGACGCGGCGGCGACGCGGCGCTCGCAGTTAACCTTCCCCGAACGAGCGCGTTCCTCTTCAAAATGGCTTGTTTATACCAGCTCTGTGTCCGACTTTCTATGCGGGTCAGCACTTCCTTTCATCCGTAGCGTAAGATTCTAATACAACTATAATTATGTCCACATTAACATGTCTTCAAACTTACTTTAAAATAAAATTGAGTATTAAAAGCATTCATAGTTCATTGATCACGATTGCCGGCTTTAGCAGACTTTATCGTTACACCGAGCCCATAGCAGCTAGCTGTTTTAGAATCTTCCCAAGTCTTCCTTACAGTTCATTAATGTAGATCAGATAGCTCTTAACCTTGAGGTGCACTAGCGAAATACGAAGTTACAATAATATAAGAGGCCATATTATACTGGAACCGTGACCACCGTGCGGCCTAGTGTACTACTTGGGCATGCCATGTCGACGCGCAGCGCGCTAGGTGTGCGGGTGCGGCAGGTGCGCGTCGCGGATCTGCCTCACGAGCCACACCACGCCGTCGGCCAGGCCGGCGCCTGACAATGCGCACGATGCAAAGCGCGCTAGGTGTGCGGGTGCGGCAGGTGCGCGTCGCGGATCTGCCTCGCGAGCCACGCCACGCCGTCGGCCAGGCCGGCGCCCGACAGCGCGCACGACGCACAGATGTGCCACGGCTTGTCCGTGATGCGCTCCAGCCCCAGAGCTGCAAAACATACATATCATTTTGTTTATTAGGTACTGAACACTTCTGTTAAGTGTAGGTACGTAGCTAGGTTTTAAACAGTTAAGTACTTATGTTTTTTTATTACACGTTTGATATACATAGGTGTAAATAGAAGATATTATTTTCTATAATATTATCTGTAGATACATCTCTATGTATAAAAATTAATCCTATTTCCCGTTGTCACGTTCGGCTTAAAAAAATTCCCCATTTTTTTTTATAAGCCTCGCGTTTGACCACTATCTCACCTGATGGTAAGCGATGATGTGGCCAACAATGGAATACTTATTTTGTTATATTTGGTATTGTCAGAGGTTCGGATGAAAGAATTTTGCAATTACCGTAACCAGGTCTGAACACTGTAGCATACTTAGAATGAGCAGGATACTTTCGATGAGTTTATACTTCAGGTAGATCAGCAGATCACCCTTCATCAAACAATTCATTGACCAGTAGCTTTTCCGTTCTGGATACACCGATCGATTTCCTGCTTGTTTTTGAAAGACACTAACTGACTCAAGTAAATATACTCATCGACATTATAATAGTCCATTATGATATAATATAAGTGTGTAATGTTAGTGATTACCGTCGAGGCGGTATTTAGACCCGAGCCATGGCGAGGGCCTTAAGAGAGCCGAGAACGGTAATCATTATTACTCACGTGTATCATACGACGTTTTTCAATACACGTATGAAGAAAATAACTGTAAAACTAGTAAACTTTTGTAGCGATAAAAATCTGTTTTCATACGCGCGCCCATTTTTAGGGTTCCGTAGCCAAATGGCAAAAAACGGAACCCTTATAGATTCGTCATGTCTGTCTGTCTGTCTGTCTGTCTGTCTGTCTGTCTGTCTGTCTGTCTGTCCGTCTGTCCGTCCGTATGTCACAGCCACTTTTTTCCGAAACTATAAGAGCTATACTGTTGAAACTTTGTAAGTAGATGTATTCTGTGAACCGCATTAAGATTTTCACACAAAAATAGAAAAAAACCAATAAATTTTGGGGGTCCCCATACTTAGAACTGAAACTCAAAATTTTTTTTTTCATCAAACCCATGCGTGTGGGGTATCTATGGATAGGTCTTCAAAAATGATACTGAGGTTTCTAATATAATTTTTTTCTAAACTGAATAGTTTGCGCGAGAGACACTTCCAAAGTGTCCCCCCCCCCTCTAACTTCTAAAATAAGAGAATGATAAAACTAAAAAAAATATATGATGTACATTACTATAAAAACTGCCAACGAAAATTGGTTTGAACGAAATCTAGTAAGTAGTTTTTTTTTAATGCGTCATAAATCGAAAAAAATACACTATTATTAAAACATCGATCAAAGTTACAACACATTACAAGAACTTTTATATTATGTTACTTGCTGCTACGGAACCCTTCATGGGCGAGTCCGACTCGCACTTGGCCGGTTTTTTTTTGTTTCCTCTTGGGGGACGACGCGCGCCCTTTCTGATACGATAAATATAATAAAATTATGGCGTAATAAAATAAGCACCAGTGCGTAATGGTACTTATGGTGGTGTGGTGGTTATGGTTGGTTATGGTTGCATCGCTACTTACCATCAGGTGGGATCGCAGTCAAGCACTAGTTTATCACAATTAAAAAAAAAAAATGTCACAGTTTGGTAACAAGTACCATTATATACAATAAGTGTAGTGCAATAAGAGAGAGTCACTTTATGAGCAAGTGTATTGAAATATATTTCCGACTTTGAGGTTCTGTTCTTGAAGCATTGTTTGTAGCTCCTAAGCCTTGGGCGCGATGTGTCAAACATCGTGCTCGAATGGAGCACTACTTAAAAACAAAATATACGAGTGCTTGACTGGGGATTCCTCCTGATGGCGTCGTAGTGATGAGATCGTTGAAGGTTTAACGCACTAGTATTTTAAGAGCTTGTTCACTCTAGTCTTGAGGAAGTTACCAGCGTGATGTTGAACTTCAGTGTGTCGAACAAGAGTCCTTTCCAAATAAGGTGAGTCGCAGTATAGTTTAGTCGCACAAGCGTTGATCGATCGCACATCCATTTGTCGAGCTCATAGTAAACTCCAAGACTAGGTAGGTATGATTGTGCTCATAATTAAAAACCACTTTTACTAAGGGATACTGAGATCGTCGCTTTCCATCAGGTGAGATAGCGGTCAAGCGCAAACCTATCAACAATAAACTAAAAATGTGATAATGAGCTTTTCGATTCGTTTGTGTTTACACAAATCGACGAAACCGAGATTTCATTTCATTCGTCGGTTATAAAAAATCGAAGGCTAGTGAAAAGCAGGAAACTATTTATAGATTGCGTAAAAGATTGCAGTCCAGCAAGGAAGGGACTAGGAACGACGGAGATGAATAGTGAAGGAGAGATGCTGCCCCAACCCGAAACAAATTTTGGCCGAAGAACGGTTTTTTTTTTATTTTTAATAGGCTCGCGCGTTTGACCACTATCTTACCTGATGGTAAGAGATGATGTGGCCGACGACGGAGTACGCTTGCCTAGAAGTAGGTAACCTATTCACTCTTGAATTAAAGGTATTAATATAGTACTGACCGGCGGCGACCTGCATGGGCGCGAGCGCGTGCGGCGCGTCGTGCTTGTTGGCGAACACCAGCAGCGGCACGCGCCGCCCGAACATGTCGGGGTGCGCCAGCAGCAGCTCCAGCTCCTCGCGCGCCACCACTGCACCACACCATACTGATCAACTCGCTAACTTCCAGCTCGTTTAAACCGATAGCATGTCCATTAGTGGACAGCGAACCACAACCAAGTGTTGAGCACTAATGGCCCGGACGCCGGCGGCTCCACGCAGCCGTCCATCTCGGTTTGTAATTACATCGGGCACCGCGCACCGGCCGCCGACGGACGGCGTCCTAATTCACCGACAAACTTCCTTTTGCGCCCAGTAGCCCGATTCACGTAATGAAAACCGTAACGATATCGTAGCGATTTAGTCGTTTAGACTATTTCCGTATTCAAATCCATCAATAGAGTTTGAACGACACCGATTTTAAAGTCGTTTGAAATCGTCGATTTATAAAAAGTTTAGATTTTTTTTGTTGTTGCTAGATTGGCACAACTGTTTTCCATTTTCGCGCGGAGTTTGAGTTGCATCTGTTATTTATATTAAATACAGTGCTGTTTTTAGTTATATCATATCTAGTGTGTATTGCGAATTTCATAATGGACAAAAACATTGAACAAAGAGTTTGTCTTAAATTTTGCATCACTAATGGAATTTCGTGTTCGGAGTCACTGAAAATGTTACAGAAGGCTTACGGTGAATCGACTTTATCAAAAACACGTGCTTATGAGTGGTACAAAGCATTCAAAAACGGTCGAGATGTGATGGAAGATTTAACTCGCTCTGGTAGGCCATCAACCTCTGCAACTGAAGTTAACATCGCAAAAGTGAAGGAAATAGTGACTGAAAATCCTCATTCAAGTTTGAAAGAGATAGCCGCCGAACTTTCTGTATCTCACGAGTCGATCAGAACCATTTTAACTAATCATTTGGGTATGAAAGATGTTGCCGCTCGGCTAGTCCCAAAGACCTGAATTTTCTCCAAAAACTCAATCGCTTGAGAGTCGCTGAGGACATGCTAGAACGAGTCAATTCCGACCCAACATTCATGAAACGCATTGTTACTGGCGACGAGACGTGGGTTTACGAGTTTGACATGCAAACAAGTCAACAAGCTTCGGAGTGGCGCCTTCCAACTGAACTAAAACCAAAAAAACCACGCCAAAGTCGATCAAAAGTCTAAGTCATGTTGACTGTTTTCTTTGACTATCGTGGTGTTGTGCACTCGGAATTCTTACCGGAAGGTCAAACGGTAAATAAAGAATATTATTTGAGCGTTATGCGGCATTTAAGAGAGCAAATTCGACGAAAAAGGCCAGATTTGTGGAAAGAAAATTCTTGGATTTTGCACCACGATAATGCGCCTTCGCACAAGGCCATCATTGTGAACGAATTTTTGACCAAACACTGAACAAATACCATCGAGCAGCCACCATATTCGCCAGATATGACTCCAGCCGACTTCTATCTTTTTCCTAAACTCAAATTACCACTTCGTGGCACCCGTTTTCAATCTGTAGAAGACATATAGGAGAATTAGCGGCGAGAACTGAACTCAATTTCGGAAACAGCGTTTAAAAAATGTTTTGATGATTGGATTATTCGTTGGCGTAAGTGTATCGTTTCTGAAGGGGCATACTTTGAAGGTGATAAAATAAATTTGGATTTGGACTTTTCCCGGTACTTTCTTGACAGAATAGTACTTATTACTGTAACTGGAAATAAGTCGATTGATCGTGAAAACCGCTTTTGGATAGGATTTCGATCGAACGACTATAAAACTTCAACGATATTTGGCTTGTTTGATTTTACGTGAATCAGGCTACAGTTCGAGTGTGATGAAGTTTGAAATGTAATCTGATACCGGTCCGCGTGCCCAAGTGTAATCAATATTCATTTGCTATATAGGTATAAATATTTGAGCTAGGTAAACAACATTATTCATTATTATTTTCCTTGAGTTATAGAGCCTTCACCACGTTGACTCACTGCTTGAGTGCAGTCAGTGAAAGTGGTTAAGGCTCCATTTTAGTAATACCAATAGCATTTTTATAGAACGAATTAAAGTACCTAATGTGAAGAAGACAAGTAAGGACAATATTTACAAATAACAAGACTGCATGTGATAACGATGTAACTCGAGTATTTTGAGTTTGGCCAATTGTTGACCAACACAGGGTCAGTCAGCAAAACGAATAAGAAGTAGCACTAAAGTTTAAATTTATTTTTTTCGGTACAAAACGGCAATTCTATACTTTTACACTGCACATTTTCTTCGTGTTTACTTTATATCAATAATTTTCATATATTCAGACCCAAGCCAAAACCAAAATTAAGTTGATTGTGCTACTGCTGCCTTCAAGCTCACCTCGCTCGCACAAACTTTACGACCGACGTGCAAAGGTTTCTAAAAATGTTAAACTATGGAACTTTTGTTAACTCCGGTTTCTGTATAAATGGTCAAAAGATCCTGAATCTTACCCGACGTACTGAGACGTAGTGCTAAAGTTTTTATTACGACACTAGAGTACTGACCGAGGCGCAGGTGATCGGCTGAGTCCACAACGAAGATGACGGCGTGCGCGCGGCGGTAGTGGCGCTCCCACAGCGCGCGGTGCCGCGGCGCGCCCGACACGTCCCACGCACTGAACGACACGCCGCCGCCTGCGGACACATGGGCCGGTGAGCTAGGGGACGCGGCCAGGCCGCCGCTCTGTTTGAGTACGCACTGGTGAAGTGCTCCTGCTGCTGGCCCACGGTGGGCGCGGCGTGGTACGACGGCGGCGCGCGCGCGTCCGCGGGCCGCAGCGCGTGCAGCAGCGTGCTCTTGCCGCTGTTGTCTAGCCCCAGCACCAGTACCGTCACTTCGGCGCGCCCGCGCCCCAGCCACACCGACAGCTTGTCCAGCAGACCCATCGAGAGCTCAACGCATTACTGTAACACTAACGTCACCTCACTTACCAATGTGAATGATAAAAAATTCATAATGATTATGTTCAGGTCGTAAACACTCGTTTGAAGATGAGCTTAATTGACAGTTCAAGTTTATGAGTACTTAATTGGTCCTTTTTTCCACGGTTTCTTTTTAAACGTGGCAAATAACAAGAAGCAGTTCCGTAATCATAGTTATACAATGATTTATCTATATAAATGAATAATAATAGTTGCATAGGGTGCTTGGATGGAAGAACATTTGGACACAATATTTCAACATCGGCCTTGAAACTGGCATCGACTTGCATTGCTATATTATTAAAATCAATACCAAATTGTCTGCAGTTTAATGGCTTCCATACAATAATGTAATAAGTGGTAATTGCAGATAACTTACCCGGTTTTTGTTCGTAGGATGTCACATAGTTGTACACGCGCTTGCTACTCGATCAGCAACATTTATCGCTTGTACTGAGTGAACTCTGCGTCGTGACGTGGATGTGTGGTGAGCACAGGCGCCGACCTCTTCAAGACACGCGACTAATTGCTGCAGCCCAGGGTCTGGTCGATCTGTGAGACGTGTGGCGACTATTGTGCGGCATCGATGGTTGCCATGGCGACGCCGCACACAACACCGACTACCATTGGTACTACATGTACCTGCTTATAATTGAATATTTTGCAAATTACATCTTTAGTTGTGATGAACATATTACGAGTATTTTATATCAGAATTTTGAAGTTTAGAATAAACACAAAGGTAGAGTGTAAAAGTTATTCTTTCTAGGATATTCTGTCACGATATCAGTGATTTATTTTTATCTAACGTAAACGATTAACTAATTAATTGAATTACTGTTTTTTTTTTAATTAGTAAATATTTTTGTCATCACTGGAGTTTTTGTTGCTACATTATCTTCTAGACTAGTATTTCGCAAACATTTTGTGTTCAAGGTTCAACTACATCATTCTATGACATTAAAACATTTTGGAGATAAGATACACCATAAAATAAAACGTTGATTATTAATTAACAAAACAATATTTATTATTATTACTTTTTTTAAATGATATAAACTAGTGCTTGACTGCGATCCCACCTGATAGTAAGCAGTGATGCAATCTCTGATGGTGAGGCGTACTAGTTTATTAAGAGCCTAATCAGCTAACTTAAATTTTACATCGAAATATGAACTTATTTAATTTAGCCTATGCGGTTCTTTGGGCACGCGAAAAATCGCGGCGGTAAATCCCCTTTTTGAGGAGTAGCTGGAGAAGCTCCACGGTGTCCTTACCTTCCGCCTCCAGCAGGACAGGTCATGTCCGGCGAAGACGCTGGACATGGCCTATTCTGAAGGATCCTGTTTCGGATCCAGGCGGAAGAAACACTCAGGTGCCAACATCATTTTTTTAAGGTGGAATATTATCCAATGACTGCTCCCGCTCTGGGGAAGAGCGGTAGGGTGTATCAGACTTTTACTAACTAAAACCACACCTATGTTTCTTCTTTGCCTAGCGTTCCAAGTTCCCGGGTTCCCTTTCGGACTACCCATGGCTTCAGTAGGCTTCGGCTCTGCTAAGCACCTAAGGTTTTGTAACATCTATTTGAGGCGCGCGTGGAACATTACGCACCGTTGATGACTCGGGCTCGGTCCGGATGGTTACCGGTACGCCGGACCTCGAGCTACCCATCGCTGGTCGTCCACTAGCCCATGCTTACGGAGGTTGGATATCGGGTCGGGGTCCTGGCGGCTGGGACTTGAGGAAATCCGTTCCCAATTGCGTGTGGCCGCCTCCTTCGCTAGTAATACTGCTTAGCAAATAGAGGCGACCGCCTGCCTTTTCTCCTCGTTCCGGACTATGACCTGTACCCACCAGGGCCCGGCGCGAGTGGCGGGAGAGCGAACGGCGGTGCTCCGCACGAGTGGGGCACGCCTCCACCCTATGCTCTACCGTATCCTCCGGGCGGACCACACATTAGTGGCACCTGGGCGTTTCTTCCGCACGAATCAGGTGCAGAAAGCTCCCGAACTTACATGTCTGGTAAAGACCTGCGTCATACGGAAGGTGAGCACGCCGTGTTGTCTGTCCAGCCTCTCCTCAAAGAGGGGACTTACTGCCATGATTACTAAGACAAACGTGTACAATTTTGAGATTTCGTTTTTTTTTTACTTTTGACCACACAAATATACACTTCTGGACACATCTATTGGCCCACCTTGTATTTTCAGTTTCGTTTGGTCCTAGCTAAAATTTTATATTAGGTCGAGCAAAAAGTTTTTATGCAGTTTTGAACCTGGCACATTCACAATTTCATTCAATAGTCTTTTTTTGAATTTCGAACACAGAATTTAAAGAAACAAAAGACAATTTGGAGCCTGTTTGTTGATATCAAACAATCGTATACTAAGAAAACTTGGTTTTATTGGTTTACTTGGATTTAATTCTTGAAAAAGTGATTGATATCTTTGGTTTTGCAACAAACATTACTTATTCTTAACATTAAGGTGAGGTTCTATCAATAATCTATGGATACTTCACCTGAAGTCGCCGCCCAAGCTGTGGCACTTATTCAGGCCGGACACAGCCAAAGAAACGTGAGTGCTCAACTTAATTTAAGTCGATCTGCGGTCCGAAATGTTTATCGGAGGTACCTAGAGACTGGCGGCTTTGTTCGTCGCCAAGGAAGGCCACGATCTCGGGTCACAACTGAAAGGCAGGATCGATTCATCGTGACGACCAGCTTGAGAAATCGTCACCTTACCTCCATTGAGATACAAAACCAACTTCGCGACTTCCACGGAGAATCTGTGAGCGCTCGAACTGTTCGGAGAAGGTTAAAAGAACGCGATATGGTACCACACAAGCCAGCTAATGGGCCCAAACTAACGCGAGCCCACCGAACAGCGCGCCTTCATTTCGCACGCAGTCATTTAAATTGGACACAGCAAGATTGGAGCCGTGTACTCTTTTCTGATGAGTCTAAAATTGTGTTACATGGCAATGATGGAAGGAAGAAGGTCTACCGACGTAAGGGAGAGCGTTTCGCACAATGCTGCTTTGAAGAGAGGGTTGCTTATGGCGGTGGCTCATGGACTGTCTGGGGCGGTATATCCGCGAGCGGCAAAACTCAACTTGAGGTTGTTACAGGACCACGGCTGCCAACATTAAATGCTGAAAGCTACATTCGTGAGTGCTTAGAACCTCACGTGATACCATATGCGGACTATGTGGGCCCAAATTTCCTTTTTATGCATGATAATGCAAGAGCCCATGCGGCCGGCATCGTCAGGGAATATCTTCGGGATGTGAACATCACAGTTATGGACTGGCCAGCCAGAAGCCCAGACATGAACCCCATTGAGCACATGTGGGACGAGCTAAAAAGACGTGTTAGGGCTCGTCAGCCAGTTGCCCAGACGATGCAGGAGTTGAAAACTGCCATAGAAGAGGAATGGGAGATGGTCCCTCAAAATTTCATAGAGCGGTTGATAAACTCTATGCCTAATCGTATGAGAGCTGTGGTAGATGCCCATGGAGGCAACACGCGTTATTAAATTAAACCTTTATTTGATAAAACATGTTTTTTATTCAAAAATCAATTGCCTTTAACAAGGCGCATATCCGACTTGTTAGGCGTAGCTCCATGTCGTATGGTATTCTGAATTCAAATTTAAAACAATACGATCGAAAAAGATGGTAAAATGTATCAGGTTTAAAACTGCATCAACAGTTTTTGTCCAATCTAGCAATCATATTTCGGTAGGGGCCATCGAAACCTAAACTCTAAGGTGGGCCAATAGATGTGTCCAGAAGTGTAATTAGGAACGGGTACGTATAGAGCCCAATTTTTTTGTACTAATTAAAAAATAGTGGTGTATATCAGTTAAGTTTTCCTAAAATTGATTCTAAACGGATTAGTAATTTTTAACTCATCATTTCAGCCGATACACGTCCACTGTTGGACATAGGCCTCCCCCAAGCGTCGCCACATCGAACGTTCCTGTGCGTCCCGCATCCATCGGTTTCCTGCTACCATCACCAGGTCATCGGTCCACCTTGTAGGAGGCCTTCCAACACTGCGTCTTCCGGTACGCGGTCGCCACTCCAAAACCTTTCGGCCCCAACGGCCATCTGTTCTGCGAGCAATGTGCCCTGCCCATTGCCACTTAAGTTTGGCAATTTTTTGTGCTATGTCGGCAACCTTAGTTTTCCTGCGGATATCTTCATTTTTTATTCGATCACGCAAGGAAACCCCGAGCATAGCCCTTTCCATTGCTCTTTGGGTGACTTTAAGCCTTCTGATGAGGCCCATTGTGAGCGACCACGTTTCGGAGCCATATGTCATCACTGGCAACACGCACTGGTTAAAGACTTTCGTCTTGAGACACTGTGGTATGTTGGACGAGAAGATACCGCGTAGCTTCCCGAACGCTACCCAACCGAGTTGGATTCGACGGTTGATCTCTTTCTCGAAGTTAGACCTACCCAACTGGACTGTCTGTCCGAGGTAGACGTAATCGTCCACAACTTCGAATGTAGAGTCTCCGACCTTGATAGGAGTGGGCGCTACATGGTTGTTAATCATGATTTTGGTTTTATCCATGTTCATTTTAAGACCCACTCTTAGAGAAGCTCTACTGAGGTCATTGAGCATTGTGCTGAGCTCCTCCATAGTCTCCGCCATGACTACTATGTCGTCGGCAAACCGAAGGTGACTGATGTACTCGCCATTGACATTAATGCCTTGTCCACTCCAGTCCAGAACCTTGAAGACATCCTCCATTGCGGCCGTGAACAGTTTCGGAGAAATGACGTCTCCCTGCCTCACACCTCGCTGCAGGAGGATAGGTTTCGAGGTCTGGTCCTGGAGTCGGACTGACATGGTGGCATTTTCGTACAAACACCTCAGCACTTCGGTGTACCGATAGTCAATTTGGCACCTTTGGAGAGATTGCAGCACAGCCCAAGTTTCGATCGAATCAAAAGCTTTCTCGTAGTCCACAAACGCCAAGAAGAGGGGCAGGATATACTCCTCGGTCTTCTGTATGACCTGCCGTAGCGTATGTATGTGGTCTACGGTGCTGAAACCTTTTCGGAATCCGGCTTATTCGGGAGGCTGGAAGTCGTCAAACCTGCGCGCAAGACGGTTCGTGATGACCCTGGAAAACAGCTTGTAGACATGGCTCAGAAGTGAGATGGGCCTGTAATTCTTCAGTAGGGTTTTATCACCCTTATTAAAGAAGAGTACCACCACACTTCTGCTCCATGCCTGTGGCGTTTTTCCCTCGAGTATGACGGAATCGAACAACTTCTGAAGGGCCTTTAGGACCGGTTTTGCATCCGCCTTCAGGAGCTCAGCCATAATTCCGTCATCACCCGACACCTTGTTCTTCAACTGCTTCAGAGCCATCCTAATCTCATACAGGCTGACGTCCGGGATATCTTCAGTGTAGTGTCGAGTCAATCTAGCTCTTGGGTCGTTCGCCAGATTTGTAGCGGGTTTGGAGATCGACGTGTATAACTGTCCATAAAATGCCTCGATCTCTCCCAGAAGCTCCGATTTGGCGGATATGACTCTGCCATCTTCGGTCTTCAGTTTCGTGTGTTGGCTCTGCCCAATAGACAGATCCCGTGCAAACACTTTGGAGCCCTTATTCCGCTCAATCGCGTCCTTAATCCTCTCGGTATTAAATCGGCGAAGGTCGCGTTTCAGAGACTTCAAGATCTGTTTATTGAGCTGCCGGTACGTGCACGCATTATCTGATGACTGCAAAGTCATTTCACGCCTCTTCTTCATGAGCTCGAGAGTTTGATCCGTGAGCCTCTTGGTCTTACTTGTACGGGTCTTAAAATACTGAGACCCGACTGTATGGACAGCTTCCACGCACCCATCATTATATTTGTCCACGGAGCTTCCTAGGCACTCGAAACGGTTTTGAAGTTCGATCTGAAAGCTCTCGGAGTTTTGGATCTGGATCTGTGCAGGACGGAGCGTAGACTTCATCAGTCGAGATCTTTCAAGCTTGACATTGATATTTAATGTGCCTCTTACCATACGGTGATCACTCCCGATTTTCACCGCATTGATCACAGAGACATCATTGAATATCTGCTTCTTCGTCGACATGATGAAGTCAATCTCATTTTTAGTTATACCATCAGGGCTTTGCCAGGTCCACTTCCTGTGCTTACGCTATCTGAAGAAGGAGTTCATCATGTAGAGGCCCTCCTTCTCCATAAAACTAGCCAGTAGGTGTCCCCGGCGGTTCCGATGTCCAAATCCAAATTGCCCCACTCGCAGCTCATCACCGTCTTGTTTGCCCAGTTTCGCATTAAAGTCCCCCATGACAACGGTGAAGTGAGTCTAAGAACCATGCATGACTCTGGATATATCCTCATACTTGGACTCCACTTCGTCATCGGGGTGTGTCGTGGTCGGGGCGTGAACCCGTATGACCTTCAGCGAATATCTTGATGATATTCTGAGTATCAGGTACGCCACCCTGGTCGACACACTCTCGACTCTCACCACATTGTCCACGAGGGACCTGTGGACGATAAACCCGACACCACCCTGGGACTGCTGATCACCCTACCGGAAGTAAAGCAGGTTACCGGATTTGAGAATTATCGTGTCCTCCCCCTGTCTTCGGAATTCGGATAATCCCACAATACTCCATCGTAACCCGCTCAACTCTTCCTCCAGTTCGATGATCTTCTCGTCGGACCGGAGTGTACGTACGTTATAGGTTGCCAGGTCCAGTCGTCGACGGGACGCGCCCCAGGGCTGCGCCCACGCCTATCCACGTCAACACAACCACTGGAGTCACCGGGCATTTGGGGCTTGTGCGTATTGTTAGGTAGCATTGGGGGGGGGGGATTTTAACTAGTCTTATTGTATTGTAGTACTTTTTAATTTTTTTGTCAAGTTAACTCTGTAGTCAAGTTTAAGTTTCTTATGTAAATTACTTTTTACATATTTTTACTAAAACTAATAAAAGCTTCTTTAAAGTAAAAAAAAACCCTTGTTAGGTAACTTCACAAGGCTAATACCTAATGGGTTTCCATAAGTAACCGGGGTCAGTTACACCATGTAAACGAACTAGTTAGAGAAAATATTCAGAAAACTAGCTGCTGCCAGCGGCTATGCCCGCGTGATAGAAGAAAATCATCCCAAGGGAACCCACTCCCAGGATAAAAGTATCCTATGTGCTACTCTAGGATATGGTCTACCTGTGTACCAATTTTCTTAGAGATTCATACATCCACACATACAAACTTTCGCATTTATGATATTTGTAGTAGTAGAAACAATTTTGGGAAAACTTGGGTAACTGATATCGTAGTACCCTTGTTGCATAAACCAACTATCTACATTTTTTACCCAAATTAAGTTAAATATTTATTTATTAGTAATAAGCATACCAACAGCACAATCACTTACAGTACAAATAAAACTTACATCTAAAAAATGACATTTCAGTAACCACGCAAATAACAGGTATGCATGACATTGAAAACATGAGAAATTAGAGACAAAGAAAAACAAAAAGTGTGTCCAGTACAACTAGATCCAGATCACTACAAAGACAAAACACACCAAAATATAAAAACGTACACTATTCACACTGTTTATACAGGTGGCGTCTGTATGAACCAAAACTCATCGAGAAGACATCGATAGGGTAATCCAACAAGTTGGACCTTTCATTGTAAAGCCTTGCCATACGTGTAAGAGGACTATTAGAAGTAATGTTTAAAGTGGATGTAGGCAATTGAAAAATACGATGATGTCGCTTGCTGCGTTGGCTAGCCCTAAAGTTAAAATAATTAATCAACTCCGCATCAATGGAACCATTTATAATTTTGTGTAGTATAAGTAAGTCAGAATGGATCCGCCTTTCTTTTAAGCTAACCATCTTATAGTGCCTTAACCTATCGTAGTAATCGGGTATAGCTTTTCGGATCCCATTCTTTATACATAGGTACCTAATGAAACGGGCCTGAACAGATTCCACATTATTAGTATAGGTAGAGTAATAGGGAGACCAAATAGAAGAACAATACTCCAAGGAGCTCCTTACCAGGGCGTTATAGAGAAGAATAATGCTGCTATGATTACGGAAAGGCTTTGACATGCGAATTATAAAGCCGAGCATTCTCTTAGCCTTAGCAACTATAGCATCTACATGATCACGAAAGGATAAGGAAGTATCAAAGAGTACTCCCAGATCACGGATGACAGATACTCTGCACAGAACAGATCCATCTATGTGATAATCAAATTTGATGTAATTCACTTTGTTCGTGAATGTTATAGTTTGGCATTTCTTAACATTTAGCGTCATTTTGTTGTTAAAACATCATTGTTGAAGGGTGTCAAGATCTCTTTGAAGCTTAATGCAATCACTCAGATCAGATATCCTACAGTAAATTTTTAAATCATCAGCATAGGCTAAACAATTGCAATCTATTAAATCTAAAAGATCATTCAAAAATACTAAAAAAAGCAATGGACCTAACTTAGAGCCTTGTGGAACACCAGAACCAGGAGAAAAAGGCGCAGATTCATAACCCGCCAGGGCAACTATTTGAGACCGATTTATTAGGTAACTCTCAAACCATCGTAACAGAGAGCCATGAATAGCAGCGCTATTCAATTTCATAGAAAGAATTGAGTGATCAACACGATCAAAGGCTTTTGCAAAATCTGTATATACAGCATCAACCTGGCCTCTAGCTTCAAAAATGTTACCAATGAAAGCAGTGTAAATCAGTAAGTTAGACATAGTAGAACGGTTAGACACAAAACCATGTTGCTTCGGACTAATTATACGGCGGAGGTGAGAATTAACTACGTTTTATATAAGACCCTCAAACATCTTAGCGAGCGAATTGGGATATAATAGATATTGGTCTATAGTTATTTACGTCATTCAGACTACCAGATTTATGTACGGGAATAACATGTGATATTTTCCATATATCGGGAAATTTACCCTCCTCAAGAGATTTATTGTATATTATCTGAAGTGGCAAAATAAGAGCATCCATGCAGAGCCGAATAAAAATAGGAGGAAGTCCATCTGGACCAGCTCCCTTATTAAGATCTAACTTTTTGATACAGTCTCTAACGTCACTTTCAGTAATAACAGTGGAATACATACTATAATTAGATGAAGAGCAACCCGGAGACAAGTTACTAAGCTGCTGACCAACACTATACACAGACGCAAAGTAGTCTGCAAATAGATCAGCCACACCAATACCACCCTCAGCAACACGATCGCCCCACGAGACCTGGGTAGGTTCCTCTGAAAGATTTTTTTGACTTGGTATAACGCCAAAAAACTTTGACATTTTTTTTTAGACATAGTTTTTTAATTCACTCTCAATTCTTTCTATGTAATCTTTAAAATAGTCATCCATAGCTCTTTCAACACGCGTCCGTAGGGAAACAAAATTATCGTAGTCCCGAGGGTTTTTCTACCGTCTGAAACGAGTCCTGTATTTGTGCTTTTCTTTAAGAAGTTTAATCAACGAAGCCGAGAACCAAACTGGATAGCAATTATTTTTAGGTTTACCCTTTGGCGTGTATCTATCTATACTCTCCCATAGCATGTTATAAAATGTCAAAACATAATCATCACAACATAAATGACAATAATCCTCCCATTTTACCTTACGCAGGTCACGAACACAAGCCTCATAGTCTGTTTTATTAAATATATATTTAGACTTTAGAATATTATAATTTAAATTAAAAGTTGAAGTTTTAGTAAGGACCAATTCTAGCGGCGGATGATGCACATCCGGTTTACTGATGGGGGGCGCATAAGAAACAGAAAGACTGGAGTTCTCATCCTCTAAAACGAGGTCTAAGATCTTATCATTCTCATTACAAATATTATTCATTTGAACAAACCCGGTGATATTTAGGAAGTCTCTTAACGCTAAATACTTAGGGTCACTAATACCCAGAAAATGATCATTAGGTTTAAGCCAATGCACACCAGGAAGATTAAAATCACCAATAATCAAAGTCTTGCAATCCGTATAATGCAAACAAATTTCTTCAGCCCTGGCCAAGAATTGGATGAAGGTATGGCAATGTATATAAGACGGCAAATACACAATACAAAAAATTCAAACAGACGCGTCCAGCACTAATACATAACCACATATCCTCAACAGAGGTTTGCCACTCAGTTTTATTTACAAAATTATATTTATTACTAACAGCTACCAATAACCCACCACCATAACTTTTAGAATATAAATCTTTGAACTGTTCACTACGGTCACGGCGTACAACAGTATATCTTTGATCAAAGTATTCAGAGGAAAAGAACGAGTCATCTAACCACGTTTCTGTCAGACATAATTATGATGTCATAGTCAGAATCTAAAATTGACATTAGAATTTCGTGTGACTTCGTTTTCATACCTCTAACATTCTGATAAAAAATGGAAATATTATCCATTAGACTAAATAAACAGTAATCATGACAAGTAAGACCTAAAGTAATAGATAATTAAATTAATTTATTATACAATTTTATCTAGACTCTGTTCATCCTTAATCAGAATAGTACCCGAATTTTCCTTTTTACATACAAAAATTTTACCATAGCGAACCCAGACAAACTTATAGGATTTTTCCTTAGCCCTAAGACGAGCAGCAGCATGCAAAGATTTATATGTCGGAGAAAGGTGCTCTGAAACATAAATTGGCTCCTTACTACCACCATAACCCAAAAGACTTGTGTTTAATTTATCCTCAGAGTGAGATTTATTGTATCTAGTGATTGCAGAATAAAATTCGTCGCGATATCTAAGACTACGCAGCTTAACTATTACAGAACGCGGGCGAGACTTATTATTATTCATACTCGCTACTCTAACACACTTCATAATATCACAGTCCTTTAGGGTGTATGACACAACATTAGCCAATTGTGATACAACAGTCTGTAGGGGTGCGTGCTAGATAACCTCCACGTGTGCTCTCTTGCTGTTCGTCCCAGTTCATGCATGTATGCATCTGCATTTTATATGCGGCTGTATGTAGGCATTCGCTGGGAAGAACAGTGGGGGGGACGGTGCATCCTGGGCGCCACTGTAGGTGGCTCTCTTACGTGTGTCATTACTTATGGCATGGGTAGGGGAATCACTTACAGTGGTGGCGAATAATCAGCAAAACCCAATCCAAGGTGTCATACGTACCGAGCCGAGGGATGCGTGGCCAAGGGGGAGCTTGGTTCCTATCGGTGTCTCTCCAGGGAGATGGCAATCCTGGAGTAGTAATTTCGCCTTACCTGGGCAAGCGGGGCTCTGCCCAGGTGGACTGTTTATTTCCCTAGCTTCTCGTGGGAACTGTATGGATCTACACCTTTTTAAAAAAAATACTCCATCTCTGGACGATGACGAACGTCCGGAACTCTCGAGTAGTCTGACTGGGTCAATTCCCGATCTGACTGCTCTCTTGCTCGGTTCTGAGGGAGACTCCCTAGTCACCTTGGACACCGAACTCAACCCTCCTGAGCTGGAGTCGGCAAACGATGGCACGAGGCCTACTGAGATGGACTCGGAAGTGCCGTCGGGAACTGACCTCAGTCCCAGGAAACGACGGTTGACAGGAGCAGCGCGTAAGCGCCTGCGGCGCCTCAAGGCTGGCGGTATGGACCCCATTGAGGCCTACAAGCTGGTCACGGAGCGGTTGGCAAGTGCGCATACTCCTTCGACTGGTCTAATGGCCGATATGTCCTCGGGGAAGAGGCCGGTAAAACGATCCCGATCCGAGGACGAGTCGCCAAAGGATCATGTCAAAAAGACTACGCGTGTGGACGAAAAGTCAGGGTCAATTCCAATGATCCCTGATGAGCCGTCCGCAACTCAGGTCGGACCACCGCCTGAGACAAGCGCTATGTCTTTTAAGGATGCCCTAACTAACATCCGGGTGGGAATCCGTAACAAGGAGCCCATGTCGGACGCGCATTTGGGGCTCCTTTACAAGGACATATTGAGGGCGATTCTTAACGCCCCTATGCCCAAAGCCCCCGAATTCAAAATTCGAATTGAGGGCTGCACTTTCAAGCCGGGATGGCTGCAAGTCGTAATTAAAAACGACTACAGCCTGAAATGGCTTGAAGAAAAAGTGGGGACACTAAAGCCGTGGCCAGAGGCGGAACTCTCGTTCATTAACGAGAAGGACTTGCCAAAAGCTAAGGTTGGGATCCTCCACTTCAAGACAGAAGATGTCCTGAAAACTCCAAGAGATGCCCTCAATCTCCTGGAAAAACAAAACGACCTGCAGACTGGCTTGTGGAAGGTGCTGAGCGTCAAGAAAGAAAGGGACGGAATCACGACCGCCCTCTCTATCGATGATGCCTCTGTAGAAGCCTTGCGCAGGCTGGACTGCAGGCCGCAACTAGGCTTTCGCAAAGTCTGGATTCGCATTCGCGGCGATAATACGCCGGCGAGGGCTGAGCAGGTGGCAGGAACTAGCCAATCTAGCGCAGGGATTCTGCCACCTGCTCAACACGCTCCTAGGGCGGGGCCGAGCGTCCAGGTCTCTGGTAAAACGGCAAAGCGGCAAAACGCCAAGCCGAAACCTGGAGGCCGGGGCGTCAGGAACCGCCCCCTCGGAGCACCACCGACGAAAAGGGCTACACGTCCCAATCGATCGGGAGTGGAGAGCCGACCGGCCAAACCTCGGGGCTGCCCTACAGCCCCGAAGCCAAGCGGGTCGAATAACGCCACTTAACCCACCCACCGACACAAACACACAACACTAACACAACACAAACACACCATAACACAGACACACACAAACACACAAGTGGTGCAGATCAACCTGCACCATGCCAGAGCAGCCACGGCTGTTCTGGAAAAACACTTCACACAGAAGAACCTTCACATTGCTCTTATTCAGGAACCGTGGCTGGCTAATACTAACACGGTGTCTGGACTGGGCTCTGCAGGTAAGGTCGTACACCATATCGGAGGAGTCAAACCAAGAGCGTGTATACTTTTCAATAATAATATTGATTTCTTATGCATACCAGGCCTGTGCAGCGATGACCTGATTGCAGCTTATGTTAATGTCAAGAGCGGAAATGGACGCCTCATCGTGTGCTCGGCATACCTGGACGGGACGAATACCGACCCATCCGAGGAGCTTGCAAAGGTAGTCGAGTACGCCTATGCCAACAATGCCGAGCTTCTCATTGGGTGTGATGCCAACGCCCACCATACCAACTGGGGCAGCACTGACATCAACGACAGAGGTGAGTTGCTTCATGATTTTGTACTAACTAACCGCCTCCAAATAGTTAATGAGGGATGTAAACCGACCTTTGTAACTAGATCGAGGAAGGAAGTTCTTGATGTAACTCTCGCTACTATTCACACTGCCAGGCTGATAACCAATTGGCATGTCAGTGATGAACCATCTATGTCTGATCATCGACTAATTAAATTCGCACTGAATACATCCAACATTTGCGAAACCATCACTTTTAGGGATGCAAAAGCCACGGACTGGGACTTGTACAGAATAAAGCTCCAGGATAGACTCCAAGACTTCCCTAAAACCATACGCTCCCCTGAAACATTGGATTATGCTGTTGCTCAAGTTACGGAAGCCATTACAGCCTCTTACGAAGAGAGCTGCCCTCTAAGAACTGTGAGGGATAGAAAAGTGACGTGGTGGAACAAAAAGCTCGATGTTTTAAGGGAAGAATCACGTAGGTTGTTTAATAAGGCTAAATCGACTGACGACTGGGATCGGTATCGGAAAGCTTTAACTACCTATAATAAAGAAATCCGAAAGGCGAAAAGACTGTCATGGAGGAAGTTCTGCGAGGAGATTACTAAAGTCCCTCAAGGAGCCAGAATCCACAAAGTCTTATCCAAATCGCCTACAAATCAACTGGGATTCTTAAAGAAACCAGACGGTGCCTTCACTGCATCAGCGGAAGAAACCCTGAAACTTCTGGCGTCTACACACTTCCCTGGCTCGGTGATGGCACCAGATAACATCGTACAAAATACTCCTCATATCCGCCTCACCAGGCCTTCAAATGAAGACTGGAGAAGAGCGGCGAGGTATTTTAGACCGAACAAGGTAGAATGGGCTATAGACTCATTCAAGCCAATTAAATCTGCAGGGGATGACGATGTCTTCCCAGCTCTTCTGCAGCAAGGGAAGACTATTCTCATCCCTATTTTAATCAAAATCTTCAGAGCAAGCTTTGCCTGGGGATATATACCAGAGAAATGGACTATGGTTAAAGTCTGTTTTATCCCAAAGGCCGGTAAGAAGGACTACTCTCAACCAAAGTCCTTCAGACCAATAAGCCTTACCTCCTTCCTACTCAAGAGTATGGAAAAGGTTATTGACGAATGCATCAGGGATGGACCATTAAGGGATAACCCTCTGCATCCGAAGCAACACGCTTACCAAAAAGGAAAATCTACAGAAACTGCTCTGTTAGAACTAACAGACAGGATCGAAAGGGCTTTGGAAGATAAACAGATAGCCCTATGTGCTTTCCTTGATATTGAAGGAGCTTTCGACAACGTCACCATAGACGCCCTTTCCAAGGGAATGAAGGCGAAAGGGATTGACGAAACAACTACTCGTTGGATCGAATTCATGCTCCTCAACAGAACTATCAGTGTTACCTTACACGGAACTACAAAGAGCTTCAAAACAACTAAAGGGTGCCCGCAAGGAGGCGTTTTATCGCCACTTCTATGGCTACTCGTTGTTGACCAATTGCTGGTTGAAGCCTCTACAAGAGACTTAGATGTACATAGCTATGCTGACGATGTGGTGGCTTGTGTTGTCGGCCCCTGTCACAGCACGGTATCATCTATACTACAGAGATCTCTGAACATTATTAACACATGGTGCACAGAAAACAATTTATCGGTTAACCCGAGTAAAACAACAATAGTCCCCTTTACTAGGAAGCGTAAGTTGGACAAACTTGTAACGCCCACTGTAAAGGGGACTCTCATACCATTCTCCAGCGAATTCAAGTACCTGGGCGTAACTATCGACCAGAGACTGACCTGGAACACTCACATTAACAATGTGATCCAAAAGGCTAAAATAGCTTTAGGAATATGCTGTCGCTTAGCAGGGAAGAAATGGGGCTTAAACCCTAAAATCGCCCTGTGGTTGTACACCGCCATAGTCAGGCCGATAATAACGTATGCCTGCGTAGTATGGTGGAGGAAAACAACTCAAGTGACAGTCATTAACAAACTTAATGGTTTGCAGAGACTTGCATGCCTCATATCAACAGGGGCCATGTCCACAACCCCAGGAGCTGCTCTAAATGCCCTGCTTAACCTACCGCCACTTCATCTATTCATTGCGAAGGAGGCGAAGGCAAGCATGTACAGAACAAACAGCACTGGCAAAGCAAACTGGCGCTCTCAAGCACTGAGATCGCTACACGAATCAGTACTTGAACACGATCAACTAGCTATGACAACAGACGTCATGCTTCCACAGTGTAATTTCACAAGGAATTACACAGTGGAACTGCCGAGCAGAGAGGATTGGTCAAACAACCTCATCACTTGCAAGGCTGGAAGCCTGATCTGGTTTACAGACGGGTCCAAAATGGGTGAGAATGTAGGATGTGGAATATTTGGCATTAGCCCGAAATTCAGCAAAAGCTTGAATCTGGGTAAACATGCTACCATATTCCAAGCGGAGGTATACGCCATTATAGAATGTGTGGAGGCCAACCGTCAACGAAACTACATAAATCAATTAATTCTGATTTACTCAGATAGCCAGGCAGCTCTTAACGCCTTGAACTCGAATACTTTAAATTCGAAACTGGTAAAAGACTGCGTTAACAAACTGAATGACCTGGGGCAAAGGAATAAAGTTATTCTGAGATGGGTACCAGGTCATTCTGGAATCAACGGCAACGAAAAAGCCGATGAACTTGCACGGGCTGGGGCTCAAGGTCATCAGATAGGTCCAGAACCCTTCTGTGGTATCTCAAAGAACCAGGCCATGCAGACCCTTAAGGGCAACTTATTTGGCGATTCAAAAAAGAACTGGTTGTTACAACCAGGTCTGCTACACGCCAAATCTCTCATAGAAGGCTACTCACAAAAACGAACTGCCGAGCTTCTTGAGCTTAGCAGGACGAACATCTGTGCGATAGCCCGCGCCTTAACCGGCCACTGCAAACTAAACAGGCACCAATTTCACATGAAACTGAGTGACACTGATGTTTGCCGGTACTGCAATCAGGAGAGGGAGACGCCTAAGCACCTCTTGTGTGAATGCGGGCCCCTTGTCCACAAACGCAGTGTCCATCTGGGCCGACACATTATTCGCCCGGAGGAGATTAAAACTCTAAAAGCTAGGAGTATTCTAAATTTCTTGGAAGTCTCCGGGCTAAAAGAGTTACTCTAACAAGGTGGCGAGTCACAATAGATCTTTTAGGTCGCAGTGACTACATCCCCTACACTATGGGTGATGCATAGCCCCTTATCTTCTAAATAATAATAATACAACAGTCGGTAACACTTCATTTTTGTTTTCGGGCAAGCCGTGAATTTCCAAATTCGCCTCGCGCATATTTTGATCAAGGGAGTTTAATTACGTTTTTAGCTGAGCTATAGATTTTTGCATATCAGAGTTCTGAGAACGAAGTTCAGTGTTCTCACGTTGCACACCCCTGAGTTCAGTTTTCAAGTCGTTAATTTGAGAGATGTCAAAGGATCCAGAAAGTTTCAACTCATCAATCTGTTTCTTTAACTCGTCCATTTCAAATCTAAGCTCACTAATCATATTCTTCACTTCAATACGCAATTTATTCCGAATTTCTTCCCGTATGATAAGTCGAATGTCACTAATCTTGTCTTCTTCGCCTTCAGAGCTATCGCCAATTGCCTCAGACGTTGACTTATTTGACTCATGTTCGGATATACAGCTCGGACAGTTCCAATTAGAACGCGCAGTTTTACTGAGTCTTTTAAACGCACTAACACTCAGTTTAACACACAGGTGATGATACAAATTATCACAGTTAAAACATGTTATGGCTATCGATTCATATCAAGAAGACAAATTTGCAGGTAAAATTGGTCATTGGCTAATATGACACTTATTTACAAAGATAGCTTCGGCAAAAAGTAAATAACCTACAGAATTGAATCGAATATAATAATGTAGCAGATAGTTGGTTTTTGCAATAAGAATAAGATATACACCACTATTTTTTTAATTAGTACAAAAAAATGGGGCTCTATCCGTCTTTCTTTTCTTTTCTCAATCCGTCACTGATTATATTTGTGTTGTCAAAAAACAAAAAAACTAAAGCCCAAAATGATCCATGAACAGTCAGATTTGGTAAATTCATAATTTAATCAATTATTATTCATGACAATTGCTGCTAGAAAATTAGTAGTTTTTTTTTTCATTTTTATCGCTATTTATTCATTCGTAATTAATAGCCAAATATACAAATTTTCATAAATTAAGTGACGTTTTGTGATACCTATAAACACATGCTTATAACTTTACTGTTTGTGAATATTATTAATTGAGACTTTAATTTTTTTTAGGGATCCGTAGCCAAATGGCAAAAAACGGAACCCTTATAGATTCGTCATGTCTGTCTGTCTGTCTGTCTGTCTGTCTGTCCGTCCGTATGTCACAGCCACTTTTTTCCGAAATTATAAGAGCTATACTGTTGAAACTTTGTAAGTAGATGTATTTTGTGAACCGCTTTAAGATTTTCACACAAAAATAGAAAAAAAGCAATAAATTTTGGGGGTCCCCATACTTAGAACTGAAACTCAAAAATTTTTTTTTCATCAAACCCATACGTGTGGGGTATCTATGGACAGGTCTTCAAAAATGATATTGAGGTTTCTAATATCATTTTTTTCTAAATTGAATAGTGTACGCGAGAGACACTTCCAAAGTGGTAAAATGTGTCCCCCCCCCCTGTAACTTCTAAAATAAGAGAATGTTAAAACTAAAAAAAATATATGATGTACATTACCATGTAAACTACCAACGAAAATTGGTTTGAACAAGATCTAGTAAGTAGTTTTTTTTAATAAATCATAAATCTAAAAAAATACACTGTTATTAAAACATCGATCAAAGTTACAACGAACTACAAGAACTTTTATATTATGTTACTTGCTGCTACGGAACCCTCCATGGGCGAATCCGACTCGCACTTGGCCGGTTTTTTTATTGATTGATTTCATATACTTATTATTACATTAATTAAATTTTACTACTAAGTTAATTACTATATACATTCAGTCAAAAAAGTATCGAGAATGGATGATTTGTTTATGGTTCCAAATTCAAAGTTTAGATTTTTTGTTGTTGCTAGATTGGCACAACTGTTTTCCATTTTGGCGCGGAGTTTGAGTTGCATCTGTTATTTATATTAAATACAGTGCTGTTTCTAGTTATATCTAGTTTGTATTGCGAATTTCATAATGGACAAAAACGTCGAACAAAGAGTTTGCTTAAATTTTGCATCGCCAATGGAATTTCGTGTTCGGAGTCACTGAAAATGTTGCAGAAGGTTTACGGTGAATCGACTTTATCAAAAATACGTGCTTATGAGTGGTAAAAAGTATTCAAAAGCGGTCGAGATGTGATGGAAGATTTGCCTCGCTCTGGTAGGCCATCAACCTCTGCAACTGAAAAGTGCAAAAGTGAAGGAAATAGTGACTGAAAATCCTCATTCAAGTTTGAGAGAGATAGCCGCCGAACTTTCTGTATCTCACGAGTGAATCCGTACCATTTTAACTAATCATTTGGGAATGAAACATGTTGCCGCTCGGCTAGTCCCAAAAGATCTGAATTTTCTCCAAAAACTCAATCGCATGAGAGTCGCTGAGGACATGCTAGAACGAGTCAATTCCGACCCAACATTCATGAAACGCATTGTTACTGGCGACGAGACGTGGGTTTACGAGTTTGACACGCAAACAAGTCAACAAGCTTCAGAGTGGCGCCTTCCAACTGAACTAAAACCAAAAAAACCACGCCAAAGTCGATCAAAAGTCTAAGTCATGTTGACTGTTTTCTTTGACTATCGTGGGGTTGTGCACTCAGAATTCTTACCGGAAGGTCAAACGGTAAATAAAGAATATTATTTGAGCGTTATGCGGCATTTAAGAGAGCAAATTCGACGAAAAAGGCCAGATTTGTGGAAAGAAAATTCTTGGATTTTGCACCACGATGATGCGCCTTCGCACAAGGCCATCATTGTGAACGAATTTTTGACCAAACACTCAACAAATACCATCGAGCAGCCACCATATTCGCCAGATATGGCTCCAGCCGACTTCTATATTTTTCCTTAACTCAAATTACTACTTCGTGGCACCCGTTTTCAATCTGTAGAAGACATAAAGGAGAATTCGCGGTGAGAACTGAACTCAATTTCAGAAACAGCGTTTAAAATCCAACAGATACAGCGACGCAATATTCACACTTGCGCCGGTGGACCAAAGCGACGTCTCACGTATCATCACTGACCTTAAGTCAAATGCTAAAGGCTGTGACCAGATAACTCTGAGTATGCTTACCCTTACCTTACCTCACACTTTACCAACTATTACGGACATCATTAATTGCTCTATTTGGACATCTGAGTTTCCTTACCAATGGAGGACTGCAATAGTCAGACCCATCCCCAAGAGCCCTAACCCTACACAGATCACAGATTTGAGGCCAATCAGTATCTTATCATGTCTTTCAAAGGTGTTGGAGAAAGTGGTGTGCCGGCAATTGACTCGATTTTTGGAAGATAACGAGTTGCTACCTGACCTACAATCTGGTTTCAGGAAGCAGAGGAGCACTTCCACGGCGTTGCTGGACGTTACCGATAACATACTGTCAGCTCAAGATAAGGGCCTGTGTTCACTGGTGGTGCTACTTGATTTTTCGCGTGCGTTTGATTGTATCAATGTTCCATTGCTAATTTCAAAGTTGAAGTATTACGGGTTTGACGATAATGCCATCCAGTGGTTCAAAAGCTATCTCAGTGACAGAAAGCAACTCGTAGAGTTAAGGTTGGCGGACGGTACCACCTTGACTTCAGCCCTTTCTGTAATAGAGAGAGGGGTTCCCCAGGGATCAATTTTGGGTCCGATTATCTTCATTATTTACTGTGCAGACATAATAAAGTGCCTCCAAAATTGCAAGTACCACATTTATGCCGACGATGTCCAATTGTATTTATCTTTTAAACCAGAGGACTACGAATCAGCCATTAGGGATCTAAACGATGATATAGAAAGAATCTCCACCTGGGCGGATGAGAACTGTCTTACGTTAAACCCAGTGAAAACTAAATATATGTTCTTTGGTACAAAGCAGCAGTTGAAGAAGCTGCCCGCAAACCTAAGTTTGACTCTTATGGGTGTGCCTATTGAGCGAGTTGATGAGGCGCGAAACCTGGGGTTGCGTATGGACAGCGGCCTTAGGTTTGAGAAGCACATTGCTGACTCCGTTAAAAACTGCTTTTATCGCCTAAAATTATTATACAAAATGAGACCTTTCTTGTCGGAAAAGCTCCGCGAGCAGTTAGTCGAAACCCTTGTTCTTTCCAAACTAAATTACGCTGATACGGTTTACGGCCCTCGCTTGCTGGCTCGTACCGACAGACTCATACAGAGAGTACAAAATGCATGCGCTCGTTTCTGTTACTCAATTCCCCCTAGAACTCATGTCACCCCCCTTTCTTAATAAACATTTTATACTAAAAATGAAGTCAAGGCGAAAGTTACATTTGGCTTGTCTTCTTTTTGGCGTTGTTAAGACTAAGAAACCGAGGTACTTGTACGACAAGCTCAGCTGGATGGCTAGTAGACGGGAATGCGCGCCTAGACTTTGTGCACAGCAACTCTCAACCCAGTCTCATAGAACAGCGGCTTTCAGAGGCAGTTTCCGATACACTGCTTCCAAGGTGTGGAATAACATCCCGCCGCCATTAAGAGCACTAGGCAGCGTTCATACTTTCAGAATGCGTTTACGGCAGTACCTGATAGATGCGCAAAGGAAACTGGATATGGTCACTCTTAACGTCTCATTCATATGAACTGCTTACTAATTTCAACGTTTCATTGGTGTGTGGTGTGCGGAATGTGTTGCACAAAAATATAATATTAGCGTATACATAACTATAACATGTGGGTGATGAAGGATCCTCGAGCACCGTTGTCGGCTCATTTTGTAGTGTGCGAGGTGTTGTGAGTCATGCGCGACACCTGAGTACTTTCCCGCGTGCTTGGGAGACCTGTGGGTGATAAAGGCTACATTACTTTATAATTCTGAATGATAATTTTTATGTATTTACTAATTTGTGTTTATGTTGACTTACCCCTTGTGTCTGGCCTTATTGCATCCGGTACTCGTATTCGGTGTCACTGTTGCCACTCATTTTGATCACATGGCGTTCATTATAACCCGCAACTAAAAAGTAAAAATATAATTGTATTTTATTTGAAATAATTGTATACCGGTCTACTTGATTCATTTAAATAATCATTACTGTAAACAAGCGACACTCACCTTCTGCCAATATACTTAATCTATCTTTTTCACTTCCTTCTACTAAGACACTATAAATCATAACTTTATTTTAAAAACACTTGTTTTATTTGATCGGGTTGTTTTCTATTACTATTTTTTGTTTTTGAAGTACCCGAGATTGGCACAAGGTTTTTGCTTTAAATTTTTTATGCTGTTTGCAAATCGTCCGTTGCGCTCGGCCCCCCCGGGCATAGTGGACTTATGCGTCGATGCACTGCGCGTAGTGATGGCATTGTGTTGACCGAGGCTAAATCGTTTCGAACCGGTTTCTATTATGTTTTGTTCTTTTTATGTAGTTTTGACACTTATTGTAAATTTCTTTTTTTTTTATCCGTTCACTCCAGATAAGGTACAGTTGAAAACCAGCGTCAGACAACTACCCGTAGTAGTCTGGCATTTCGCTGAACTGGACCTTTTTTGGCGCAAACGTATGACACACAATGTTACTTTTTATTTATTTATTTTTTGTTTGGTGTTTGTATTAAGTTTTTAAGTTGTCTACAATGTTTTTTTTTTGCGCCAAAATAAATACTTTTTCTTTTTCTTTCTTTCTTTCTAAAAAATGTTTTGATGATTGGATTATTCATTGGCGTAAGTGTATCGTTTCTGAAAGGGCATACTTTGAAGGTGATAAAATAAATTTGGATGAATAACAAAAATTTTGTGTATTATTGATCTTTTCCCGGTACTTTCTTGACAGAGTAGTATACAAACTTAAAATAATAATTTGTACAAACGTGTAAAAAAGGCTGAAAAACGGGGAAAACGCTGGCAGCATTGCCACGCTGGATGGCAATGCTGATTCGTTAACTTTACTTAAATAATTACAAGACCTTTTCTAATGAGCCCTTTAAATATTTGTATTAATTAAAAAATAGTGGTGTATAAAGTATGCAGCTCGATTGCTTGTCCTTTACCTTTATTAGTAGTTTCTATTATTAATTATATAACTTTCACGTGGAATAAACCCGCCGTCAGAAGTTAGTTTAACAAAACTATTCTACTTTGTGAAAGAAAATATCATAACATTTAATATCACATAATTCGTGCATGTTCTTTGTACTAATGAATGCTCATAAGAAACCCGTCTTCAATAACCTCCCAGACAGTCATAAAGACAGGTTTTTTTATTAGACGCACCAGAGGGCTATGTATGCCAAGATAACCAAGTAAATTGGGGGTGCCAGCTGAAAATCAGCGCTGGGTGTTTGACGCCCAGCAATTGCTGAGTTGGTGAACCTTTCGGTTCAGGCACAGTCACTGCAGCTGTATTGTATGTTTGTACTTTTTTTTTTTATTATTATTTTATGTTCTAGTATATTGTGTTGCTTGCGCCGAATAAATGCTATTCTATTCTATTCTATAATTACCTACCACTAGCTTTTGCCCGCGGCTTCGCCCACGTGGCATTAGGTACCTACTTAAAGAATCGGGATAAAAGGTAGCCTAGTTCTTTTCCATGTCAAAGGCTATATGCATGCCAAATTTCATCCAAATCCGTTTAGCCGTTTTTGCATGATTAAGTAACAAACATCCAAACATCCACACTTTCACATTTATAATATTAGTTAGGATAACAAAAAGAGTTCAGCAATATTCTACTTAGTGCAAGGAAGCCAATCACATTTTGGTGGAGACAGTGTGTTCACTACACTCAACAGTCTTCACAGAAGTGCAGAGCGGCTCGGGTGGACAGAGGATGTCGTAGATCTCCTGCGGCGTGCGGCCTTGCGTCTCGGGCAGCGCGGAGTGCGCGAAGGCGGCCAGCGCCAGCGTGAGCGCCGCGCCCAGCGCCAGCGCGGCGCCCAGCCCGGCCGCGCGCGCCGCCAGCGGGAACAGCGCCACCTCCAGCAGGTTGCCGCCCCACGCCGCCAGCCCCACCAGCGCCACCGAGCAGCCGCGGTACTGACGCAACATTAACATTCTATACTCCTTCTCCGAACTAAAAGACATTAACATAAACGACAAATATCTGTAGGCATCTTCCTTAACTTAACCAAAACTTTCAACACCGCAACAGCCGTCTCTGAAATTGCCGTCTAAGCTGATCAGTGGCATTGGAATGACCAGTGTTGCATGACATTACCTCACAGACCACCTGAGCGACCACCAACAAATAGCTAAAATTATAGGTATTGGAAACTTTACAGCAAAGAGGAGAAAGTTTCTAATAGTTAACGACCGGGAGATTTTCTTGAACAAATTATTTTTTCATTTGAAGCGGCACGCGGCGTGGCGCGCGCATGTGAAATGATAGTGACAACGATAAGTACGTTTAGACAGTTATGAATCTCTTGTTGTTTCCGTGTAAGAATGCAGGTAAGACAATGGGCGCGTTTCGCTTGGCACGAGCTCGTACCTGGTAGGTGAACATGTCGGCGAGCATGGCGTAGGGCGCGGGCTGCAGGCCGGCCGAGTCGGCGAACACGGCGGCCGCCAGCAGCGCGCCGGGCCAGGCGCCGCGCAGCCGCGCCCACACCGCGCCCGCGCCGCCCAGCAGGCACAGCCCCGTCGCCACGCCGCACCACACTATTAGCCGCTGGTAAACAAACCAATTTGAATTTCGATGATGACTAAATAATTCTACACCTCGTACACTCGTATTCTCAACCCAATTATAAGATATTTTCGACGTATGTATTTTTACCAATTTGAATGTAAGTACTCTCTCAAAATTCATTTTCACAACGAATTTAACTTTCATGGTGGATAAATTATTAGTTTCTTATAAAATTAAAAGAAACAAAAAACTTATTTATATTACTTACTATATCCATATAAATACTTACTAGGTATTACTACACCCATACCCTCAGTGCCCCACCCGTACCGTGATACTTCCCATACGACCGCTCTCACGTGATTATGACGTTATTGCATCTTTTTCTGGATATTTTACAAATACAGACATTTTGTGGTTATTATCTAGGTTTCTATTGAAAAAACACACCCTTAACTGTGGGCGGTTCATCGACCTTGGCTTTGCTATGAAACTCGGCGTCATTGCAAAGGTCCGGCGGTACTTCACACTGGGACAGCTTCTACGTTACACAAAGCACAGATCCGATTGTGTGTGTAATACTGCAGCCACATTTGGGCTGGTGCTACCAGATACAATCTGGTAGCTTGGAACTCAGTAGAAAGGCATGCGAAGACGCTAACTGGTGATCCAGATCTGGTAAACATCAATCTACAAAGACTACAAAGCCTGGAAAACAAGTGTAGAGCAGCCAGCCTTTTGGTATTTTACAGGAATTTTGGAGAGTGTGCGCTGGAATATGACTTGATTCTGCCATCCTTTTTCAACCATCAGATAACCCGGCGCACGGCAAGTGTCCGTCCACCTTTATGTTGTTAATACCTCTACGGTCCAAACTAAGCGTTTCACTTTGTCATTTATACTGCGTGCATCGAAGGACTGGAACAATCCGCCTGTAGCGGTTTTCACGTCCGATTATAATAAGGTGTGCTCAAGGCTAGAGTGTTTAAGCTGATAATTAATAAGCTAGTGCGATTCGCCATCAACGATCGCGTCTCTGCTTTCCATCATGTGGAATCGCAGTCAAGCACTAGTTTATAAGTTACAGCTTTTGTCCGTAGCTTCACCCGGATACATAAAATATAGCCTGTCACTCAGGTATAAAGTAGTTTTGTCGGTGAAAAATTTTAGCTCCTACAAACAAAAAAAAAATAGCAAACCTTACCTTTTTAAAATGTTCGTGTAGATTAAAATATATATACATATATGAGTGAGTGACAGAAGTTACCGTATCCCAACTGAACGTTCAGCTGCTATTTTTTTTTCGTATTGCCTCTTTAACTAGTGTTGAGTTGAATAAAGCAACATGCTTTACAACCACGCTCACGTTGCGATAAACGATAGATGATACAGGAAGGGCCCTCTTAAGACTACGTTAGCTTGTGTCCACATGTAGTCAATACCTTTCTGCCAACTTTCTCTACGAGATACAAGGCGAGTGCTGAAGCCACAAGCTGCGCCGCCCCGAGCAGCACGGCGTGGCGCGCGGGCGACCCGAGCGGCCCCACCGCCCCGCTCGCCGCACCGCCCGCGCGCTCGTCCCCGCTCGCTAGCACGAACACGCGCTCGGCGAACTGCAGCAGCGCCAGCACGCCGCACGCCTCCTGCCCCACCACCACCACCAGGCACAGCACGAAGGCGCGCCGCCGCCCCGGCTCTCGCACTGAGAACGTCACACATATGTATACTTACAACTACTGCTCAAATTCTAGCTCTAATATGCACACACATCCAGAGAAGGTAGAACCATTAATATTCATAATTGGTAGGTACAAATCAAGCTTTATGGAAGACTCATAACTGGGTAACAGACCAACAAAGCGAGAGGAAACATCAAACTGTTACTGATAAAAACTGGTAGGTTTTAAGGTGTCTACACACCGAAGCCGCCAACCCCGGCGGGTTGCACGAACCCGGCGCTAGCTAGCAGACCAATCCGCGCGCTCCACTACGCCCAGCGCGCGAATTGGTCCACCAGGTACGTGCCGGCGGGCCTGGCGGCTTCGGTATGTAGACACCTTTTTGTTTCCTGGCATAACTTTGGGTTGCCAGGTATAAACAGGCATGTCAATACTAGTAGTACCCACTTGTTTAATAAATGAATTGTATATCAAAACTAGCGTTTGCCCGCGCGGCTTCACTCCCGCTCTTCCCTACTCTACCCTACTCTACCCTACTCTACCCTAGTCTACCCTACTCTACCCTACTCTACCCTACTCTACCCTACTCTACCCTACTCTACCCTACTCTACCCTACTCTACCCTACTCTACCCTACTCTACCCTACTCTACCCTACTCTACCCTACTCTACCCTACTCTACCCTACTCTACCCGACTCTACCCTACTCTACCCTACTCTACCCTACTCTACCCGACTCTACCCTACTCTACCCTACTCTACCCTACCCTACTCTACTCTACCCTACTCTACCCTCCTCTACCTTACTCTACCCTACTCTACCCTACTCTACCCTACTCTACCCTACTCTACCCTACTCTACCCTACCCTACTCTACCCTCCTCTACCTTACTCTACCCTACACTACCCTACTCTACCCTACACTACCCTAATTTTCATTTTTTTTTCCATAAGAACCTTCTCCTCATAATAACGAACACAACAAAAAAAAATTAGCGAAATCGGTCCAGGCGTTGTTGAGTTATGCGCTTACCAACACATTTTGCGATTCATTTTTATATTATAGAAGAAGATAAACGCTGTTTCATTACGAATACGACGCTATAGAGTTGTCTGCAAAAAATCTGGCATGAATATCGGTTGTGCAAAAGTCAATTTTCAATTTTTAATTAATAATAGTTTTAAAGTTTTTTTAATTAAATGAGTTTTTATCAATTCAGATAAGTACACAGTGGTTTATTTACTCCCTAATGTACTTACCTTCTGCTCAATTTCCCCTAAATACCACCCCGGTATTTAACATTGGTCATACGAGCCATGTCGTGTGGAGCCACCGCTGGCCCGCCTGCCGGTTCCTCGCGGTGTATCTCTGCAGCAAGGCAGGTACGCTACCACACTAGCGGCGATGGCTTCGCCCCGTTTTTAACCGCCAGGACTGGGCGACCAAGCCAGCATTGGCCACTCTTAGATAAACACTTGACCGGTTAACAGCAAGTGTATAATTCTTTTAAAATAAAATGACGAAAATCTCCGCATACTTACACATATCCTTAGTGAGTTTGAGCGGAGAGAGTAGGGAGTCGTCGGGAGGCGGCAGCGCACGCAGCTCGGCGTCGAGCGCGTCGAGCGCGGCGGCCGAGCTCGGCGCGCCGCGCAGCCACGCCAGCGCCGCGCGCGCCTCCTACCGTGCCAGACCCACCGTGATAACGACCGAGCACTTCGGTTTCCAAAAGCAATATTAATTCACACAATGCGCCAATTTTCCGTAAAGTTTTCCGCTGTGGTGAACGTTGAAGTGATAGCTCTAGCTAGCTCACCAACTAGCTTACTGGACAGTGGACACGCACAGCTATGTCTAGCTAACGAATTACACTTTTTTTTTTTAATTTGATTAATTTGTTACATCGTTAATCTTAATAATAACATCTGCCAAACTGCATAGCAGTTTGTCGGCAGGCCCTAAACACCCTAATTATAATAAAACACCTAAGTCCTTTCACCTGTCAAGTTACCGTTTTATAAAAATTAGCTGCTTTGAGCTGGGAGACTTCGGATAAGTTTGGAATTATAACCGCAGCGACTCACATCGGGCTTGCCCTGCGCGGCGAGGAAGGCCGGCGACTCGGGCACGAACAGGAACAGCACGCAGTGCGCCGCCGCCAGCGCCCAGCAGCCCCACAGCACCGTCCTGCAACACGCACTACGCGCCTCACTACACGCTACGTACACATAAGCAGCTGGTCTCACTCCCCCTGTCACCCCAACCCACCACGTCCTAGCATCCTTCAACTAAGCTTAAGTCTGCTTTCTATCTAACCGGATGTAGCTGAGTACCAATACAACCTCCAAACCCCCCCACATAACATCTGATAAAAAATCCACAAAAGACAGCGGAAACTAACGAATTCAGAGTTTCAGTGATCACACATCCACGGACCCGTGTCCGCCAGTGTTCATCATCATCAGATCCCGTGAGACTCACTGCTGGACACAGGTCTCTGTTTCGTTGCGACGATCCCCACGTTTTGCCATAGTTACAGCGGTAGTGTATCGATCTGGGGCGCTTGTCGCTTAACATACAACGCCACGTTACCTGTGCGGCAGCTGCGCGTCGGCGGCGAGGTACATGAGCAGGAAGCCGAGGTTGTGAGCCAGCACCAGCGCCGACACCGCCGCGCCGCGCACGCCCTCCGAGCACATCTGATCACAACGCACGTTTAAACTTGTAGCATAACTTTATACATACGTTATCTTATTTGCTTTTGTTTGTAAAGTAAATCGCATGTGAGCAATAAGAAGAGTGCAGTGCTACCTCCCGCGCGAGCAGCGGCGCGACGCACCAGGCGCCGGCGCCGCCCAGCCCCGCGCACGCGCGTGCCGCCACCACCCACCAGCCGCCGCCGCACAGCTTCAGCGACCAGCACGCCTGCAACCAGCCCGGTACCATCACGACCACAACTCTCTTAACCGAACTCATACCTGCAGAGACTACCTACTTCTACAAACTTAACACATTAATAGACAATATCCTCACCGGCATGGCACCGACATGGCATACTAGACAACTGAGTCACGAAGCTTATCACGGCTCACCACAAAGCCTATGAAGGTTCATGAAGCTATCGGTATTAGCAAAAGCTATTTAAGTTTATTTAAATCATGTGGGAAACTTATCGCTTAACCAAAAATATACAGTATCAGAATACCAGATTTATTTTCGCGAAGGTATGAAATCCGGTGTCCGGTAGGTGGTACAGATATTACACTTCACGAAAGCGAGTTTGGATGTGTGTAAGTCCACGTGCACATTGTATGTGCACGCTATTTTCTATGACGCCGAGCGCTCTGAGTCGAGCACACGGCCTTTTGTTTTTAACGAGGGTAAATTCAGTTCTCTCTCAGAGGTAACAAACAACAGAAGGTAAATAGATTGAGAATAGCAGAATAGAAAAATTCTGTACGAATTTTCAGTGAGTTACCAGGAAGGCGGCGGAGGTGGCAATGACGGCGAGCTTCCTGCCGGCCGCCAGCGCGCGCGCGCTCAGCGGCACGCCCAGCAGCGACGCGCAGAACGTGGTGGCGGCCGCGCCCACCACCTGCGCCGCGTCCTCCTCCCCGCCCGACTCGCCGCTCGCCAGCGACACCCAGCCCATCGCCAGCCCGAACGATATGGTCGGCACGTTTACTGCAACCAAACGGACTTGACTCAAAAAAATATGTGGCAATCTGAAAGCCATGTCTACAATCTGTTTTCCAGAGTCTTCAGGACCGTCTCGCGCGCAGGTTCAACGATTTCCAGACTCCCGAACAAGAAGGACTCCGAAAAGGTGTCAACACCATAGACCACATACATACGCTGTGGCAGCTTATACATAAGACCGAGGAGTATAATCTGCCTCTCTGCTTACCGGTTGTAGACTACGAGAAAGCCTCTAATTCGATCAAGACTTGGGCTGTATTGCAGTCTCTCCAACGATGGCAGAATGAATATACCGATGGTCAGCACTTTGACGTACCAAGATAAAAGTGCTGTTTGTACGAAAACGCCACCATGTTAGATCGACTTCAGGACGAGACCTCGAAACCTATACTCCTGCAGCGAAGTGTAAAGCAGGGAGACGTCATTTCTCCAGTATTGTTCACGGCCAAAATTGGAGACCATACACTGGGAGTTGATTGATTAATTACGTTTTATCTAGCTGGGACAGACGGTCCAGTTGGGTAGGTCTAACTTCGAGAAAGAGGTCAATCGTCAGCAGCAATAATCTGTAAGTCTGCGGAGTCTACCGTGTTTTCATATTCATTCAAATTAAACCAGGTATGAAGTAGATATAATTTACGTGATTATGCAGTTGCAAGTTGGTTGTTGTGTGTGTTGGTTAGTGTTATTAAGTTTGATCTTTAATGAAGTCGTGGGCTTTGAACTATCCCTCGCTAATGCCTTGATCACACGTTCCGAGTAAAAGGGCGAGACAGTAAAATGTTGCTCGGCCGAGACAGTGATGTAAGCGATTTGTAGAGATACACTCTACATAACTCTCGTACACTCGAAATAAGGTTCAGTAGAAAACCAGCGTCAAGCAACTACCATGTAGTTGTCTGGCATTATTGCTGAACTGGACCTATTTAGCGCCGCCCTGAGACACACATTGCTAGTTGTCTTTTTTTTCAATTACAATAATTTATTAGTGTCTACATGTTGTTACTACATTGTGTGTATCTACGAGTGTGTATGCCAAATAAAATAGTTTTCTTCTTTCTTCTTCAGATAAGCGCTCGGCCGAGTACTCGGCGCTTTGTTTATAGAGAGATGCCGAGAGCACTGTCTCGCTCGTTTGCTCGGTACGTGTGATCAAGGCATTAGTTCTGGAAACAACTTGGGCAACTTGTTATAAAAATGTACGACGTGTAGGCTGATTTTTCTGTGTAAAGTGAATGTAACCAAGGATTTTCTTTCTATTTAAAATGTATACATAGATTTATACGAGTATTTAGTCTTATATCTGACATGAGAGGACAGTGCAGATAATATTGTAAAACCTAATATTATTTTAAAAGAAATTCCCACAGAAAGCTTTTTAACACGTAGCAAACGCAAAACCAAATTAATAAGATATAAAAAAAATATTTATTAGAGTTATTTAAAAAACCTAATCAAACTGTAATACAAGCGTGCCTGTTCCCTTGAAGCTAAAAAAAAACTAGCGTCAAAAACTGGTTGTACAATAAATATCGGTCACAGGTTGCCACTCACATCATTAGCCATCTTCTAAACATTACGAAGCGGAAAGTTTAATTGTCAGTCAATATTTTACTCAATCAAGTTTTACTTAACATTGTTTAAAGTAATTTTAAGCCTATAAATAGAATCAATGTTATTAATGGTCTGTCTGTCTTTATACGATCATTACGACCTTGTTTGCTCGCCGGGCTTTTCAAATAACCCCAGTACCGAAGTGTTTGGAATCGTAACGCGCCACAGTAATACTCGTTGCCTATATATAGTAAATCAAACCATAGCTTCTTATGACAACATAGTTCGAAAGAAACCATGTAGGTACCTCTAATAACACCAACTGATGCTGTAGTTTCATGGTTACAATATATAAGCGTATCAAAGTCGCTGCAGAATAACACCGCAGCGGAATAAGCCGCATTATGAACATAACGAGAGGAGGTGCGAGATGATCGATGCAATGCTCGTGAGCTGTTAGCTGTGGGACAATATCAGACTACTTAGTACTATTTATTGAGGGACAACGTCTCGTTGTTTAATCTAAGAAAGGTGAGCAGCTTCAAAGGTACTTGCTTGTATGACTGTGTGCACTCGCGGTGAGGCAACCAGGTACACATTGCACACAGACATTGACACACTAATGGTGTACGCAACCATGCAGCCGGCGACGCGGCGTTTACTGAACTTTGCATATTAATTATCATTATCTGTACTAATTTAAACTGGTGATCAAAACCTTTCGGGAATAACTTTCCGGTTTCTGATGATATGAGACGAACTCAGTAGATTATTTATATTATAATAGCAAAAAATTAGTGATGTCGAATGTGCATTTGTCGAAGCCGGTTACAGAACTTGGCGAGGAAAAGTTCAAAGCCCACGTCAAGCATGATCGAAGAAAGCGTATCACAAGATTAAAGACTACGTTGAAGACACACTAACTTGGCAATGACAATTTTGGCCCTGATAGCTCATTAAAACACTGCGCAGCTCAGTAGTGCAAATGTAGATATCGTGTAAATGTGTTTTAATTTAATTTTATACGTTTATATACAGTGTTATTTGTAAAACACTGGCAACCTGTCAGGACTACGTTAAGTACTAACATCATAAACAACCCTATTTTTTATTTATTTATTTATTTATTATAATCTTTATTGTACACCAAATAAACAAAAATACAGGACAAACATTTAAAAGAATAAGTGCACAATGGGCGGTCTTATCGCACAGGGCGATCTCTTACAGACAACCTTTGGATGGACTCTGGATTTTTTCTATGACTTTTAAATATAGTTCATCAGACTTTAATACAAAAATAAAAATATTTAAAATGAAAGTTCTAAATATCACGAAATCTGCGAAGCAAACGATATTACAATAGCGGAGGGGAGTGGGGATCGTGCACGGGAGGCATAGGTGGAAATACAGAGTTGAAATGTGATATAGGTACGTATAGGAATAAAATCTTGAAGGTTTGTTTTTGGTAAATATATTATGTTTCGTAAAAGTCATGGAACAAAAGTTGTTGTTTATAATATTAGCAATACAGACCTGTAAGGTTGTTAGTATTTTACAAATAACGTGTTTATGTACCACTAACTTAATACAGGGTGGCCTAGAGAGAAATGCACTTTTGATTTTGCGCGCATTTTTAAACAACAAAATGGTGGCGCGCGGGAGTTGTGTCAGTGCAAAGCGCGGACTTAATAATTTTTGTCACCATAGGTTGTTACACTAAAGTGCTGCGCGCAAATTGTATCCGCGCATTTTATGAGAATGCTCGATCTTATGTGACTATTCGACGACTCTACAGTGCATAATTCAAATTGCGGCGCATCAGTGAGTGTCCAAGCACTAATTTAATTAAGCAATGGATTGAATGATTCGAAAGGACAAGATCGACGCAAAAAATGCAGCCTTGCGGTCGTCAAAGAGTATCACGGGCCGACGAAAACATTTAGCGAGTTCGTGAATCTGTACGCGCGAATGTCGGAGCGCAAAGTTCATCAACTTTATGATTGTCTAGATCGATTTTGCAGCGAATTTTATGGCTTGATTTGAAATAACATCCATTTATAAAACGGTCGGTATAGGAACTAAAGGCATCAGACTTCGAATAAAGATTGAGATTTGTAAATGAAATGCGCAAGTCTCCACAAAAAACAATTTTAGACAGGGGTAATATCTCCTGGCTACCAAAAAGCCCCGATCTCACTCCATCAGTCTTCTTTATGCGGGATTACCTTAAAAAAAGAGTACACTCTGATAGCCCAACCACCCTGCAGCAACTGAAGTTGAATATTCGGCAAGAAATGGAATCCAGTTCGAGAATAAGTCCAACAAAAGCTTTCCAAAATTTTGATACCACATTGGATGAATGTTGTAACCGCCAAGGAAATCACTTAAACGATGTAATTTTTATAAAGTAAATTTAAAAAAAAAAAATATTTAATTTTCTTTAGATTGTACTTAATAAATAAAGTTCTTCAAAATTATATAGATTTTTTTTTTCCTTGAATTTTCAAAAGTGCATTTCTTTCTGGGCCACCCTGTATATTATATGAATGTAAGAACACCATAGACTCTGCCGAATATTTTTTTTTATTTTGTACCTACCTACATATTGACTGATTTATACTTTCTTCTCACATCTATTAACTAGCTTTTGCCCGCGGCTTTGCCACGTACATAGAATGTATGCCTATGTCACTCAGGAATAAAGCAGCTTTTTTTTGCGCGGATGTGACGCATATCTTACTTATGTGCTACTTTAGTCGATATTGTTATTTATTTTATTTTTACGTATGCGCCCAAGGTTGCCAGACGGTCGGGAATCGTCTGGATTCTCCCGACTTTTTTAATGATCTCCAGACTCCAGACAAATCTCAAAATCTCCAGAAAAACGGATATTTCAAAAATTCCTTTTTTTTAATAATTTAAAACTACCGCGCTTCAATTCCTGTAAGCAATGCTTACTGTGAAAGGGTGTGCAGTTTGCTAAATCTATATATATAAAAATCAATGCCACTTTTCGTTGTAATTTTATAATTCAAGAAGGGGCTCACCTATCCAAACCAAATGTTTAGGCTTTGTTTGGGCTATTTAGTAGATGGTTTATGTGAAGTTTGGTAGGGTAGATTAGGGTATAGTAGGGTAGAGTAGGGTAGACTAGGGTAGAGTAGGGTAGAGTAGGGTAGAGTAGGGTAGAGTAGGGTATAGTAGGGTAGAGTAGGGTAGAGTAGGGTAGAGTAGGGTATAGTAGGGTGGAGTAGGAAAGAGCGGGAGCGAAGCCGCACGGGCAAAAGCTAGTAATTTATATACCAAAGACCGAAATCGCATGACTTTCGATTTAATTAAAGCTGAATTAGTAATTAGGCTTAACGTTGAATCCAACTGTTTGACATTCAAGTCAGTTTTAAACAGTGCTAAAGGTTCCAAATTCGTGGAATCGGTAAAGTCTAATAGCAAGTATATGTGGCAAACAAGACCATAAGCCTGCCTGGTTATTGTCATGGTGTATTGTTGTAAATTAAATAAAAAAAATTTTTTTCGTATTAATATTTTATTTCTCCCGACAACAATCCCCAAATCCCGACTATTTGAATTTTTTTCCGGATATTTTGAAATTCTGATTTGGCAATCCTATATGCGCCATGTTTGACAAATTGACATAGGTAAATAATTACTTTGTTATTTTCTATCAATGAAAAAATTTTAGCAATCGGACTTTCAGAGATTACCACCTACAAAAAAAATAGTAGTTTATGTGACTAGGGGATAAAGCAGTGTCTTTAAGTCGCGGGCGGTATGTTGAATTCCGAACGAAACGAAGGTTGCTGATTTTAATCCCGAACGATAGTGAGGGATTAACAAAATTAACTCCCGAGCATTGCGAGGGAGTTAATAAAGAAACCTGAGTGAAGTGAGGAATTTAAGCCGCCCAAGACAAAGACAGCTTTATCCCCGTGTTGCATACTCTACTTTTTACACCATCTGTGAGATAATCAAAAGACAATTTGGTCGACCAAATCATATATTAGAGAAATATAAGTATTAGAGTCTGTCTAATAAGTTACACGACTAGGGTAATTATCAGGATTTACTTAAATCTGATGTAGTCAACACGGGTTCAATAAGGCATTCAGGTTTCTTTATTAACTCCCTCGCGATGCTCGGGAGTTAATTTTATAAATCCCTCACTGTCGTTCGGGATTAAAATCAGCAACCTTCGTTTCGTTCGGAATTCAACATGGCGCCCGCGACTTAAAGACACTGCTTTATCCCCTAGTCACATAAACTACTATTCCTCTTTATAATTAATTTATAAGTGTAGATATTGTAAAATCGTTAGTTTTTTAAGAGTAACCGTCGAATTTCTGACTGGTTCTTCACCATAAGAAACGACCAATGGGAACTGTGCACTATCTTGTGATATTTTTTAAAGGGGAATTATAAAACGAACGAAAACAAAACTGCGACTGATGATGAGGTACTGTTTTAATAACTTGAGCGGTGTGAATGCGGCTGGTGAACGCTCTAACGTCTAAGTTGCTCTCAGATTTTATTTCACCATTTTCTAATTATCCGGGTTTTCGCATCCAAATTATCAAATTACCTTGTGACATACTTACATAATACATAAATATCGATATATATCAGATATTCGAAAAACTTCATTGCCGCTCAATATAAATAAATAATTTACTAAAGATTGAAAAAATGCAGGTCGTAACGTTGACACTCAAACATCAACAAATGTTAGGTCGCTCAAATATTATACTATGAAGCTTCTCATTTTGTATGTTAAGTAACTCAAATTGATGTTTTTAAGTTTCTGTTCTGTTGATTTCTCGTCACTCGCAGTCAGTCGCTCACTTACTAATTCTATCACCAAAATTAATTATTTTTATCACTTAAAACTTTAATTTATTTACAGTCTCCCGTTTAATATATTACCCTGTTATAAGTGCCTGTGTTTATGTGAAAGAAACAGATTTTTAAACTTAAACTTATGAACTTGAACTTATGTAAGATTGAGTCTCACTCGTCTCTTATGTTAATTGGTATTGGGAATTTGGTACGGATATTGCGTAATACTGTCAGACCGAAAGTTTTTTCATTGGGTTTAATCAGTAGGATAGGACCTTTGAGTGGCAGCGCGGAGACAGGTGGCGTGACAGGCTGTTCCTCTAAGTACATAAAGAACAAAACGAACAGAAGAGTGGTTCAATATATATTTGCGGGGAGGCTTAGTGTTATTACCAGAGGTCGGCGGAATTAGCTAGAAAGTAACATGTACTTACTTACACCGATTTCATACAGCGAAAGAATAAAGTGGATGCCTCGAATCTTGAGATTAATTTTAAAGAGCTGAATTTTTTTATGACATTATCAGAAATAAAAGACGCCGCCGAGGTCGACCTAGGAAAAGGTGGCGAGACGACCTAGATGCCTACCGCGGGGACTGGTTCGAGGTAGCTCAAGAAAAGGATAACTGGAAGAAGTCGGGGGAGGCCTTTGCCCAGCAGTGGGACAGTATAGGCTATAAAAAAAAAATATCAGAAATATAACAGAAAATTTTCTTCTTACATCTATGACGAGGATGAAGAAGTGTTTAAAAGAGAGATCTTATTCAATGAAAAATACTAATACAAATTGTATGTTCATTTTTTATCTTTGTTTTATTATTTTGTTTTATCTATCTCTGAGGGTTTTATTATTATTTATTTGTAATATCGTTGGCCACACGGGATTTTTCATTAGAAGTCCTGGGAAGATTTATATTAATATCAACATTTCGATGCAAGTACAAGTACATGAATAATGAATAGCTCTACCTAATTCCGACCCCTGGTACTTACTTGTAAAACAAGAAAGTCATCCTTCTACTTCACTTACTGCACCTGCCACGTCGGCGACAGCAAGGCGCAGCTCCCTCCGCGGGCAGGCACTGTCGGACTCGGACGCTACTCGTTCGACTGCCAGCACGCAGACGGCACGTCACGTGCCACTCACTGGCTCGTTACACACATCACGCATGCACTACTTTTATGGGGCACATTCACGTTTTATGCAGTACCTACAATCAACATCATACAACTGACAACTTTTATTTTTGTTTTCATTCACGTTGTAAGGTGCCTCCACATTGAAGACAAGAGAAGGAGTTTGTCTGGTAGATATCGCTGTCAGCGATAAGACTGCCATTGTAACCATAGATTTAAGTTTATTTATAAGTTGTGTTACTTTTTTGGTGTACAATAAAGCTTATTCTACTCTATTATATTCCATTCTCCGGGTAAACTCAAGAGTCCAGATTAGAAACCTTTGTATGAAAGGCCGCGGGCCGATGCCTTTAAATTAACCAAACATCCAACGCCACCAATACCAGAGACCGAGTTACATATAAAGTTAATTAGTGAGACTAATAGAGAGACTTCATCCGTTCATCACTTACTCAATATGACCATAAGGGCCTGGTGCACGTAGCCGCGCACGCGGCTCACGTCCGCGCCCGCCGCCACCGCCGCCTTCAACGTCATGCTCCACACAAAGCGGGGGTGTTCACACACTATACAGTACACCGCTATAATACTCGTGACGAAAAAAGCTTTCAACCACCGAGCTCGCGAAGATCAACAGCTGGACTATATACAAGACACACACGACACGGTGACATGCGCTAGCGATGTCTCGATTTTCCGAAGAACAATAAAAACTCGCGCGAACAGCCGGTGCTGCGGGGCGCGCCGCGTGCTGACTAGTTTGTGCGGACTGCGCACGACCGAAGCAGGCGCGCTGTAATAAAGCACTTTGAGATGCCTCCTTGCCAACCGAAAGGTCGCAAGCGACACTCCGTAAAGCAACACACAAACTTTTCTACATAAGGCTTCCCGAATGTTTACAATAACTACTCACTAGATACTAGCGCATATCTCAAGTCGGTCAAATGCTGGCATACGTACCTACCTACTCAGAAAATGGATAATAAGAAATTAAGGAACTTACAGTACCTAATAAGTTCCTGCCCTTAAATGGTTTTAGTGATTTCAAAGACGAGTAGGTACCTATAGTGGTACTTAACATTGCTTTGTGTAGCAACTCGTCGGACACCCACTGTCGAGCAGTCACACTCATCTTGCGATCCTTGGAGATAGAAACAAACAACGTGCTGACAATGAATGCCATCATTTAAAAGGCGCGTCAGTCTAGCACTGAACACGGAGTTTGTCGAGTCGCCGGCACAATGCACGGAAACAAACAAATGCCATGTTCACAGAATGCATTATAGAACGGTCAACAGAGCCGCAGCGCCAACAGCGTGCTGCAGCAAGAAGCCGGCTCCTCATACAGACTCGGTGAATTCACTCAAAGGCATTGTTCGATTGAGATATGGAAAATAAATGATTAATATTCATGTCCGGTATATAATAAGTATAGATAATGTACTCAATCAAAATATTAATTTATTTATGTTTTTGTTATTATAAGATTGTGTTGTGAATTCATTGACTGAACTCACCTTTGTCTGGTGTTAAGTAGGTATATTCTAAGTAATCAATAGGTTCCATGTAGGTAATAAATATCCCACAATTGGCCATATAACTAAGTACATAAGCAACTTGTAATGAAGAAGTGGCCGGAGGGTCCTGTCTCCAGCTTTCAGGGAATCATAGCGCTGATGGCGCTTGCACCTTTCGGTTGCAAAATCTATTTCTCTCCAATTCGTCCTCCCTCGACTGCAACATGCGACCTTAACAAGACAAGCCAGTCAGGCCACATAGTTGTGGCTTGACTGGCTTGTTTTGCTATTAAGTCAGCCATATTCAGGAATTTTGCAGAAAGCAAGGCTATCTATGGCAGAGAGCTTTTCTTTGTCTAAACCAGACGGTCCAATGGACTTCTCCGGTGTATACTTGCTTCCTTGATCTTTCAAGGGCATTTGTCCTGGTGTCGTATGATGTCCTTTGGAAGAAGTTCAGAGAAGCGTGTGTACTACCGGAGTTAACAAGCTTGTTTCAGTACTGGTACTCGAATCAGCGTATTTAAATACGCTGGGATAGTACTCTCTCTGAGACGTATAGGTTGGAACACGGAATAAAGAGAAAAGTAGAGGAAGTGCCCCTCAGTTATCGCGCGCGTGTCAACATTAGGTCGAGATGCGCAACATTTAGCTTATTCGCCGTCAGACACTTGTCGCAATTGGTTCTCTCAGAAATACGCGAAATATTAGAAATAATGCCTGGTTTTTCGGGTTTGACCTGCAAAAACGAAAGCAGAAAAAAAAATGTATCTTGTGGAGGTGTATCGTATCATCGTTAAGTACTAAACTTTGTTAATTTTTAATAAAATTGATTTTAAATGACAATACCACATTTTATGACTTTAATGCAAACTATAAACAACCTTATAGTCATAATTACAAAGTCTAAATACACCTGGCCGTCATCTACAAAATCATAACATAAATTCTAGTAACTTCGACGCTACTCAATTAGGGATGTAACACATCCGTAAAGTAGGTCGGTATCGATAATTTTTATTTATTTCTAACTATTTATTTCATGGCTGGCACCATCATTCAGAAAATTTGTGTCGGAATTTTCATGTGTATAATTTATAAATATTTAACTAAGATTGCACATAAATCACGAGGTTTTAACAACACGTAACCTGCATCCGTCCGAAATAGGTGCGGGTTGCTAATCACTTTCTTTACTTCTTCACGCTTGAAAGGCTAAATATTACATAATATTAACCGTAATACATTAACTTCACAAAACAAATATAGATATTTGAACGATAAAGCAATGCCTACCTACTAAGAACACTTTAATTAAAAAAAAAAAAAGACGGGTTGCACTCCGGGAGTGCCGGCAGAAGTGAAAACTTGATTATTAACGTTGAGCATGTTTGATATTTTGGAATGGTTAGGGAATAATTTTGCACCAATTGCTTTATCAGTATAAAAGTACTATCATTTATGTGGTAGAATACAATATTCATTTATTGCGCTATCGTACACAAACATGACAATTTATATTACATTAAAAATTTAACACTTTAAAACTATTACAATTATTTTACATTAAAAAGTTTATCTCTCCGAAAAACTACTGAGGTGTCAAGGGACACCCGGATGGAACGAAGTTCCGTTCTGGCTTGCTTTCTATAAGAGAGAGAAAGAGAGAAAGACAGAGAAACATGCGCACGCCGCACGGCTTACAATAGCTTACTATAGAAAAAGTGTCGTTACAACTTTTCGTGAGAATTTTTTCCGTCTAGCCAATACAATATAACTAAAAAATACTATCCTATTTTATGTACATTTTGACAGCACTATTTCAACATCTTCGAAACCATGAAAACGACACTCATGACGAAAAAGTTGATAATTTCTGACATCCGCCATCTTAGATTTACATTTTGACAGCACTATCGGCTTCAACAACCTCGAAAACCATGAAAAAGACACCCATATCGAAAAAGTTGATAATTTATTGCAGCCACCATCTTAGATTTAAATTTTGACAGTACTATCGGTTTCAACACCCTCGAAAACCACGAAAACGACACCCATGAGGAAAAAGTTGATAATTTCTTGCAGCCGCCATCTTGGATTTACATTTTGACAATACTATCGGTTTCAACACCCTCGAAAACCACGAAAACGACACCCATGAGGAAAAAGTTGATAATTTCTTGCAGCCACCATCTTGGATTTGTATTTTGACAGTACTATCGGTTTCAACACCCTCGAAAACCATGAAAACGACACCCATGACGGAAAAATTAATAATTTCTTGCAGCCGCCATCTTGGATTTACATTTTGACAGTACTATCGGTTTCAACACCCTCGAAAACCACGAAAACGACACCCATGACGAAAAATTTGATAATTTCTTGCAGCCGCCATCTTGGATTTATATTTTGACAGTACCATCGGTTTCAACGCCCTTGAAAACCATGAAAACGACACCCATGACGAAAAAGTTGATAATTTCTAGCAGCCGCCATCTTGGATTTATATTTTGACAGTACCATTGGTTTCAACACCCTCGAAAACCATGAAAACGACACCCATGACGAAAAAGTTGATAATTTCTTGCAGCCGCCATCTTGGATTAACATTTTGACAGTACCATCGGTTTCAACACCCTCGAAAACCATGAAAAAGACACCCATGACGAAAAAGTTGATAATTTCTTGCAGCCGCCATCTTGGATTTATATTTTGACAGTACCATCGGTTTCAACACCCTCGAAAACCATGAAAACGACACCCATGATGAAAAATTTGATAATTTCTTGCAGCCACCATCTTGGATTTATATTTTGACAGTACCATCGGTTTCAACACCCTCGAAAACCACGAAAACGACACCCATGGCGAAAAAGTTGATAATTTCTTGCAGCCGCCATCTTGGATTTACATTTTGACAGTATTATCGGTTTCAACACCCTCGAAAACCACGAAAACGACACCCATGACGAAAAATTTGATAATTTCTTGCAGCCGCCATCTTGGATTTATATTTTGACAGTATTATCGGTTTCAACACCCTCGAAAACCACGAAAACGACACCCATGACGAAAAATTTGATAATTTCTTGCAGCCGCCATCTTGGATTTATATTTTGACAGTACCATCGGTTTCAACGCCCTCGAAAACCATGAAAACGACACCCATGACGGAAAAATTAATAATTTCTTGCAGCCGCCATCTTGGATTTACATTTTGACAGTATTATCGGTTTCAACACCCTCGAAAACCACGAAAACGACACCCATGACGAAAAATTTGATAATTTCTTGCAGCCGCCATCTTGGATTTATATTTTGACAGTACCATCGGTTTCAACGCCCTCGAAAACCACGAAAACGACACCCATGACGAAAAAGTTGATAATTTCTAGCAGCCGCCATCTTGGATTTACATTTTGACAGTACCATCGGTTTCAACACCCTCGAAAACCATGAAAAAGACACCCATGACGAAAAAGTTGATAATTTCTTGCAGCCGCCATCTTGTATTTATATTTTGACAGTACCATCGGTTTCAACACCCTCGAAAACCATGAAAACGACACCCATGATGAAAAAGTTGATAATTTCTTGCAGCCGCCATCTTGGATTTACATTTTGACAGTACCATCGGTTTCCACGCCCTCGAAAACCATGAAAACGACACCCATGACGGAAAATTTGATAATTTCTTGCAGCCGCCATCTTGGATTTACATTTTGACAGTACTATCGGTTTCAACACCCTCGAAAACCATGAAAACGACACCCATGACGAAAAATTTGATAATTTCTTGCAGCCGCCATCTTGGATTTATATTTTGACAGTACCATCGGTTTCAACACCCTCGAAAACCATGAAAACGACACCCATGACGAAAAAGTTGATAATTTCTTGCAGCCGCCATCTTGGATTTATATTTTGACAGTAAAAGTGTCGGTACAATTTTTCGTGAGAATTTTTTCCGTCTAGCCCCCTTTCACAACGCGCGATAAGGGATAGCTGTCTACTCTCCATCCGTCTTACGCTTTTTCGATCAGGTCACGTGTCCTGACGCGAGTTTAAGATTTTATACCCATTACAGAAAAAGTGCTCAACGCCGCTAAAGAAGTTTTCACTTCAAAAAAATATATTTCAAAGTCAGTCCACAATTGACCGAGATATCGGTGAACAAAACATACATTAAGCCGAACATAGAATCTTCTCCTTTTCGAAGTCGGTTAAAAATAAGATTACAGGTCGCGCGATGAATCAAGATCGCTCGGCAAAAGTGGAAGGGGCATGCGCAGTATTCAATTCTACGGTCTATTTGGCGACGTACGGGCGGGTGTGCGCCGTCGGCGACACGTCATTGGTAGATAGAGTCGCTCTTCAATTCCCGCGTTGCGTTCTCGCCTCTCATTGGATACTGTTGTACTTGGGTACTGTTGCGTACAGCTTGTGTTATCGTAATAGTAATACGTAGTCGTAAAAAAAAATGGTTAAAAATTAAGTTTTAAAACGACTAGCCAGAAAAATGGTTTACGACGTGAATTATTACGTTAAAGAAAGAAACTAACGAAATTATTTTTTTTAATTTTATGTTTTATTTTATCATTTTTAATTTTTTGAATTTACCTACTTACAAGATAAATTACAATCAAAAACTAGTGTTATTAAAAGTTATGTTACTAAGGTTCAAACATACGAAATTAAAAATAAAATCCTAACATACTAAGAATTTCTGTGCGCAATTGTACACATGCGCCGATTGCCCCCACTACTTTCACCGAGCGATCTTGATTCACCGCGCGACCTGTACCCCCCTACATACAAATACCTCTTTAACATTGATATTTTAAAGATAATCAACCTTATCCATTATTAAGCATTTGTATGATGTTAACAAATTATTACATTGCTTACCTGAATAAATTACGTAACATCAATATTAAAATATCGATATATGTCTACATCTCTAAATGAGTAGCAAAAGTGATTACATGTGCAGGTGAATAAGGCATCTATTTCAAAGATGATAGCGTTCTGAATAGTCTGAATAAAATGAATTGGTTACAGCGCCATCTAGCGTGGAGTAGCTGAACTCGTTGTAAATTGGTTATAAGACGAAAAACATCTTTATTGTTTGTGTCATGTCAAATAATAACAACTTTCACTTGTTGTAATAAGACTTAATTTATGAAAGCAATAAGAAGATGATTAGTAAAAGTTGCGTTTTTAATTTGTAGCCAATCATATTACTGTTTTCTATGTGTGTAATGGACAATTTAATATACAAATGTGTGAGTTTGGCGACACTAGTTCCCGTGCTTTGCCAGGATACTTCTACCTGTATTTTCTGTTCTGTGGGTTGGAATGTGGGGTGAAGGGGATTTACCTCGCCTAAGCACTTCAAACTGAATGATGTGTGTCTGACTGTGCAAAATGGATGGCGCTAGTGTCAACAATTTAGCTATACAGGTGACTGGTGCTGCTGGGTCCAATGGCAATCAGAGAAATGCTGCTTATTTGTGAGAGGTATGCGACGAATCACGGCCTGAAATTATAATAATGACTATGTAGAGTGACGACGATATGAGTGTTCACGACCCTCAGTAATGAGGAATACGACTCGAGGAGGAGGAAGATGTAGAGTGAACATCTTTGAGGCCCCCGGGAGATGCGTACATTATGAGCCCGTTACAACTATGTCACATAAGAGGGTTACCCAACTTAAATACTTAGGTCACTATCTTACCGAGGACCTCAGTGATCAGGTAGACATTGAACGGGAACACGGCGCTAGCAGTGAGATACAATATGTTGGCTCACAGACTTGCTCGTAATGACGTAAAGTCATTTTACTTTATTTTTGTCAATCGTTCTACACGGGCGACGGTCTGTGGGTTAATTATACGCGGAAGTATCTAGGCCTCCTTCGGATCCAACAACTGTATGGCGATGGGGTTATTATTGTTATGATATTGTTAAAACATTAAGTTAGTGCTTTCAGTTAAGCTCGCCTATGTACTTGAAGTCTCATATTCACATATATTATAAATTATCATGGTGTACAATAAAGAATTAAGAACTTCGTTTCGAGTCGACGGCAGGGTGCCTGACACCGGGTAGGCGCCGGGCAGTCGAGTAGCCGGGCCCCATTTCAACAAGAAGAAGAAAGAAAAAAGAAAGAAAAGCGCCCTAGTCCCGTTCAGTTTGGGATCCAGAAGTTGGAAATGCTCCTCGAAATTCCACCGGCTGTCGAGGATGAGTCACAGGTACCTCATCGACGACCCGACGCCGATGCGAACTCTTCCTACCGTTAATTGGGAACCCGATTGTAGCGCGTTCCCAAGGCCGCGGCCGTGAAAACACATAGCCTCGGATTTGCGCAGCGCCACATTGAGTCCCAACTCCTGGATCCTACCAACGACTGTCGCAACTCCGCGTGTCGCTAGGGCGGCCGCCGCCCGGTACGACTCTCTCTGCGCTAGAACCAGCGTGTCGTAGCAGACCACGCTGACCCCGTCAGGGAGGTCGCCTCGCCGCACGTAGTCGTACCCGATGTTCCACAAGGGTGGTCCTAGTTACGACCCCTGCGGAACACCGCACGACATCTCTCGACGTTTCCAGTCTCCCTGGTGACCGGGGTAGACAATATACCTGTCCGACAGGTAGGCCTCGACTACTCGACAGAGGTATTCGGGCACCCGGTACCGGAGTGCCCTCCAGATCGTACTCCAGGGCAGGGAATTGAAAGCGTTGGCAATGTACAAGGACACTGCCACGACACACCTACCCTGGGGCACCGCATCCCCCGTCATGAGAGCTCGCGCGCGCATGATGGCGTTCACCGTAGAGCGCATCCTGCGAAAGCCGAACTGTCCGTCCGAAAGGTCCGGCCCCACCCGTGTTAGGCGCGCGACGAGGCGGTTTGCAATGACTCTTTCAAAGAGCTTGCCCACCTCGTCGAGCAGCACAATGGGCCGGTATGTGGACGGAGAGTCCCCTGGGTGCCCTGGCTTCGCGATGAGGACCAGTTTCCCCGTCTTCCAGCGAAGTGGGAACTGGCCCCTCTCCAAGCATGCGCTGAAGAGCCCCCTTAGTCGAGGCCCGAGAGCCTCCATGGCCAGGACCCAGGCTTTCCCAGGCAAGCCGTCGGGTCCTGGGGCGTCGTTCTTGGTACTTAGCCTTTTCACCGCCGCTCTCATCTCTACCTCGGTCACCTCTGGAGCATTGTCGTCGTGGTCAGACACCGCTAGTGGTGGCAGAACCATGGGCGGGGGGGAGTGCTCCCCTCGCGCAGGGAACAGAGCGCTCATTACACCCTCCACGAGCTAGGGCCGGAGACTTTGAGTCAGCGGGGGAGCCCAGGGGCGGAGTTTTTCCCGTACCATTCAGGCCTCTCCGGTGTTTGCACTCAGGCCTGTACTATCGCGACTTCCAGGAGGAGCTCCCGGTCCATCTGCTTAAGCGCCCACCGCGGACCGCAAGTGCCCTGTCGGACCAAGCGGCGCGGCCGAGGTTTTGGCGGAAACGTCAAACCGGATGTACCGGTGGTCGAAGTACGGCTCCACCTCCTCCATAACACGCCAGTCGATGACACGCGGCGACAGAGCGGGGCTGGCGAACGAAATGTTCACCACTAATTCACCCCTCCTCCCCACCAATGTGGGGACAGAACCCCGGTTCAGGACGACCAGGCCCAGCTCCAAAGCCTAGTCCTCCACCATCCGGCCCCGCTGGTTCGTGTGCCGGGAACCCCAAGCCATGTCCCAGGCGTTGAAGTCCCCGCAAGCGACCACGGGGAGGAAACCAAACCCAGCGACGACGGCATTTAGCTCCATAAGGGAAACATTATTAGGTATTAGGTACAACGGGCTGTTGTCCGCAACTCCACGACTAAAGCGCGTATTTTGCGTACGGGTGGGACAAATGAGTCACTCGATCCACCCCAGCTCCTCAAGAAAGGCCAGCAGCGCCTTGGTGTCGCTAACCATTTCACGAAGGTTACCTGGGTTTCCGAAGTACTTTGCCCTGTATCCAGCGACCACAGGGCAGCTTAGAAGCAGATGAGCTGCTGTCTCGTCCTCCTCCATGCAGGCTCTGCAGAGCGGACTGTTTGTAACTCCTAAGACAGAAAGGTGTTTGTTAAAGTCCCGTGGCCAGTTGTAATGACCGTTAATTTGCGTAACTGTAATTTGGTCAGTCGTAGGGCCTTTTTCGTAAAACGGCCATCAATGGAGGGAAGTGCCTCCTTGGCCTGCCTGCACTCACCATGTTCTCTTCATAGTTTGTGGTGTAGATCTCTGGTGCGTTTCCTTACCAGATTGCGTAGATATCCGAAGGGAAGCGGCATAATAGGTTCGGGACCCATTGCAGCCATGCTCGAACCCCTTCTGGTGAGTTCATCCACTGCATCGTTGCCTCGGGAATCGCTGTGTCCTTTAATCCATTGACTGGTTACTTGATTGTGTTTACCCACCTGGTTGAGCCGTTGGTGGCACTCGTATATTAGCCCAGAATTGACTGTGTGACTATTCAGCGCTTGCAGGACAGCCATGCTGTCTGAGAGTATGCGTATTGAGTGGTCCTTAACTTCCCTGGTCGTGACGGCTAACGCTGCCAGGGAAATGCCCAAGCATTCAGCCTGGAACACTGTGTTATGAACCCCCAAAGGTGTGGCTATGTGGATGTGGAGATCCTCTGAGAAGACACCCGCACCCGTGCCATTACCTGTTTTGGACCCGTCTGTGAAGATCCGCAGCTCAGCAGGACACAGCCCCTCGCAACGGTCATCCTCATGCAGTTGGATTTTGTATTTTTTATCAAAGATAAATTGCTTAGGTATCCGGTCGTTGATTGCTTTGGTTACGGGAAGTTCATTATTGAGCTCCTCGAGCAGGGCGGTGTGTTGTGTCTGTCTCTTCCCCAGAGACCCAGTGTTTTGAGGCGAACTGCCGCCATCGTTGCTTACTGTTGTATGAACAGGTGGAGTGGAGGGAGTCCCAGCATGGCCTCGAGCGCTGCAGTCGGAGTAGTCCTCATGCATCCCGTTGTTGCCATGCAGGCTAGCCTCTGCATTTGTTGAAATTTGTTTACTGCCGTGGCTAGCTTGGTGCGAGGCCACCACACCGCGGGTCCATAGGTAATCATAGGCCGAATTACGGCACTGTATAGCCAGAGTATGATTTTGGGGGATAGGCCCCACCTCTTACCTATCATTTTCCTGCATTGCCAGAAGGTGATACACGCCTTGCTTAGCTTAATCTCCAGGTGGGCGCTCCAGTTCAACTTACCGTCTATAATAACTCCCAGGTATCTGACCTCGTTTGATAGTTGGAGTTCAGTGTTGAACAATTTAGGCAGGTTAAAGCGGCCTAGTGCTCTTTTTTGCATGAACATGACTAGTTCAGTCTTAGAGGGGTTCACTGACAAATCATATTCCCTGCACCAGCCTTCTACAATGCGGAGTGCTTGTTGCATGAGGTTGCAGATTGTTCCAGTCACCTTCCCCGGTACGAGGATCGCTAGGTCGTCTGCATACCCTACTGTGTAGTAACGATGCGCATTGAGTAAAGTGATCAGTTCGTTGATTACCAGATTCCACAGTAGCGGTGAGAGTACACCCCCCTGCGGGCAGCCTCTAGCTATCTACTACTACTCGTTTACTTAGCATATTAGTAATCCATTCAATAAGTACCTGATCCACCCCGTGCTTGGAGAGGGCGGTACCTATGCTGGTAGTTCACGCCCTTCTTTTCCGCAGCTGGCTGTAGTGTGATCATTACAGCTGCGGAAGTCGGGGCGCGAAGTCGAGCAGCCATGGCCCGCTTTTTGCGCTCTTGTCGCCGCTTGCGCTGCTTGGCCACCGGGGCCGGCCTCGCAGGCTCCGACGCCGCGGCCACGCGCCTAGCTTGCCCCGGCGGGCCTGCCTTGGGTGCTACAGTCGTGGCCGTAGCGGCGGCATACGACGCCGTCCTCCTCCGGCTGGAGGCCGCGAGCGGGGGGCGCAGCACGATGCTCTCCAAGACAGAGAACTGGCTCTGAATCCGTTCCTGGAACTGCTGCTGCTCCCGAAAGGCAGCCAGCTCCTGCCGCAGCAGGGAAACCACCTCGTCCTCCGCCTGGGGCACAGGCTGGGATCGACCCCGCCCCTGCCCGCTCCCCCCTCTCGGCAACTTCGCGGCACCAGCACGGTCAACCACGGCCGCCTCGAGCCGACCAATACTCCCGTTGAGGGTCCGCTCATAGGGCTCGTTCACGATCCCTAACACCCCCTCAATCGTGGTATTGGCCACCCTCACCCTCTTGTTGGCACACCGGCATAGCCTTCAAGGTCACTGAGACACGCAAGCCTCACCACGACGACAACGTGGGAACACGGTTGGTGGGGTCACCAAAATGTTGATGGTTGTTATTTATGTTGGTTTTACACCTATTCTCTTGTCGTATAAGTTCCCAGCGAGCACACAAGTATTATTATGTACAGGTACACTTCCCCGTTAATATCTGTAGTTTCTTTATTGTATCACATAAGTTCTTATCAACACACACAAACATTTCCGATCTAAGATATGATATGAGGAAACAGGTAAAAGTAAATTCAGTGTATAGTCATCACTATTAAGCTACATGGTGATAAGTTCACAAGATGAGCACGTGCTGCGCATGCGCAATCTTTATCCGCGGACCGCCGCGCGCGCTGAATACTAACAAAGCACTCGGCTTGGACAGCACGCTCAGCTGCGACTTCGGACTTACTAGAAGCGTCAAAGTTTTCACGCAGGTTGCGAGGCATTTCCTAAATTCAGCTATTACTGTACCACAAGATACTCAATTTCCACTTACCTTTCCTCTATTTGAGTAGGTACAAAGTATACTGCACAATACTGTTCTTGGGTGACTATTGAACTTAGAACCTGGTTCAGGCCACTTGAAGTGATGAGTTTGAGCTTCGTTTTATTAAAGTACGCCCACAGTCTTGATTATGCTCCTGGTGGTTATTTCATGATGTGAATTAGACACGGTGTCTAGCCACATCTAGACAAATGAAATTTTATTTCAATTGACTTAGGGAAAAACAAAGTAATCTGTTAACAGATACATCACGTTACCAACACAAGTGTACAGCGCAAGTTTCCCGACACGAGGAAACTAGCCGCAGCCCACTCAGCCGAACACTGCTCCGTCCACTTGCTCGACGCTCGCCACTCTCGCCAGATATGACTGAACGTAACAAAAACTTTTATGGTTTTGTTTCTTTGTTATTTTACACTGACTTCCAAAATTAAAGTTATCTTGAACGTTCTATCGTTGCGTACCTCAGGACGGAACCCTTGTAGGATTACTTTATTTATTTATTTAACACTTTATGCACTTGAGTACAGAGTAGTGTTGCCAGGCGTCCCGATTTCAGCGGAACATCCCGATTTTTAGGGGTCTGGGGACGCGTCCCGATTTACACCTGATCGGGACGCTAACTGTCCCGATAAATTTGCAGACGACGAATAATAGGTAGCTCGTCGGTCGCCCGTCCAATAAGGCCCAAGCCCTAGCCGATCGCGCGTCATGTTGCATATACTCCTCAAAGAAATACCAGCAAAACTGAAAGGCCCTAGTAAGGTTGATGCCCCTAGGGCTACGGGAACGTTTGACCTAGAAAGCAAAGGGCGACTAAAGTAGTCTGGGTTTTAATCACTTGAAGTCTCGTTCCAACCTAGAGCGAGAGAAATCATCGGATGATATCTAAAGGCAAAACAAAAAAAAAATATTTAAAAAAAATTGTCTCGATCTAAAACCCTAAATCCCGATTTGCTTTACCATCTGTCCCGATTTTTATCCAATCGGACCTGGTAACACTAGTACAGAGGCATGGGTACTTTGTTGTCTGTCTGTCTGTCAAGAGCCTTTTTCTCAAGAATTTGTGAAGGTATTAACCTGAAATTAAAATGTCGGATACTGAGGTCTGTACTGTATTGTGTCCGGATGAAAAGAATAGCAGCATCCCATCTCTTCCCATAGGTGTAGTTCGAGACGACTAAGAGACACACCAGAGAATAGGTAGCTCTCTGTGCGTAGTAACAACCATACTGCGATTTCCAACCCTTCTGCTTACCAAGCGTGGCGATTATGGCAAACCCAAAATACAACCAAATAATGACCCCTAGTGCCCGGCAACTCGTCTACCCTTGAGTCCGGTAGCGCTCAAGGATACGGTGAGGATAAGGGCTGAAAGGCCTTTCACGAGGTGGGCCGATGACCTAGTGAGAATTGCAGGAATGCGATGGATGCGAAACGCACAGGACCGTTTGTTGTGGCGACACATGGGGAGGCCTATGACCAACAGTGGACGTCTTTCGGCTGATGATGATCGTCATAGTTGCTAAAGAGGGCCCTTCCCGAATCGTCTATCGTAAACGTGAGCATGGTTTAAAAGTTTGTTGTTCCATCCAATGCAATTCAACGCAATATCAATTGATAAAAAGGCAACGCTAAAAAAAGATTTCGTCATTCAGAATCCCGATTAAATGCCCCTAGTTTTTATAGATATATTTTCTTTACTTTTTAGGGTTCCGTAGCCAAATGGCAAAAAACGGAACCCTTATAGATTCGTAATGTCTGTCTGTCTGTCTGTCTGTCTGTCTGTCTGTCTGTCTGTCCGTCCGTATGTCACAGCCACTTATTTCCGAAACTATAGGAGCTATACTGTTGAAACTTAGTAAGTAGATGTATTCTGTGAACCGCTTTAAGATTTTTACACAAAAATAGAAAAAAAGCAATAAATTTTGGGGGTCCCCATACTTAGAACTGAAACTCAAAAATTTTTTTTTCATCAAACCCATACGTGTGGGGTATCTACGGATAGGTCTTCAAAAATGGTATTGAGGTTTCTAATATAATTTTTTTCTAAATTGATTAGTTTACGCGAGAGACACTTCCAAAGTGGTAAAATGTGTGTCCCCCCCCCTGTAACTTCTAAAATAAGAGAATGATAAAACTAAAAAAAATATATAATGTACATTACCATGTAAACTACCAACGAAAATTGGTTTGAACGAGATTTAGTAAGTAGTTCTTTTTTAATACGTCATAAATCTAAAAAAAAATACACTGTTATTAAAACATCGATCAAAGTTACAACGAACTACAAGAAATTTTATATTATGTTACTTGTTTAACTTGAATACGATTACATTATGAAGAGCCAGAATTCACGCAAAATAACAGATTTTCAGAGACATTTTCTGGATTCGTTTAATATAACAAATATGATTTGATTTCAATAAAAACTTAGATAATATGTAGGTACGTACATGATGTCAGTGTTTCCGAAATATCTGGAGAAAGATGTGTAATAACGACATGATCACGTCGGCCGTGATCGATTTACGATACTTTGCACAGGTATTTAAGCCAAAATTAACAAAAAAACTGTTTGGATCGTTAATGCCTTCCCTTCGTAGCGATTGTTTTAATTATGAAAAATATTTTAAACTAGTACTTGACTGCGATCCCACCTGATGGTAAGCAGTGATGCAATCGTTGATGGTGAGGCGCACTAGTTTATTAAGAGCCTATTCACTCTAGCCTTGAAGACACCTAAATTATAATCGGACGGGAAGACCGCAGCAGGCAAATTGTTCCAGTCCTTCGATGTACGCGGTATAAATGACGAGGCGAAACGCTTAGTCCGGACCGTAGAGGTTTCAACAACGTAAGGGTGGATACTCGCCGTACGTCGGTTTGTCCGATGGTAGAAATGAGATGGCGGAATCAAGTCATGCAATTCCTGCGCACACTCTCCAAAATGCAACCTGTAAAACACCGAAAGGCTGGCTACCCTATGCCTGTGCTCTTTAATGTAGTAAATTGAAGTTGACTTGTTAATGCACCGTCGCCGTAAATGCGGTTAGATGGCAAAATCTCAAAACTAGAGCTTGCTACCTGCTACATAAATATTGGTGTGATTTTCGAAATAAACCCATCAATATACATCAAATTTGATAAAAATATTCTTAGAATTTTTTTAAAAGTAGATTTTTGTAGACCAGTGTTATCGGACGGCCGGACAACGAGCATTGCTCGTCGTCCGCAAGCCCGCGCCCGCCGCGGCGCCGTGTCTAATATTTGAAGACCGGGGTCGCGGTGGCTGAGGCGTGAGGATGTCAGTTTCCACAACAACAAAGGATTATCTTTGCTAAGAACCCCCGAAAGGGCTAACTGGTCAATAGGTAGGTAAGTATGTCTAAAGATTGCCGACAATATTGCCCGAAGTGGGAATATTGCCGGCAATAATGCCACCAATATTCCCACTTCTCGTCAATATTGCCAGCAACGGCACATCTGACATCTCTAAGTACAATGTCAAATCATTGAAACAAGCGCGATCTCGTTATAATGGACCTGCCATGCACTTGGTATTACAACCCCAGCGAAGTTTGCCGAGAAGGCTGATTTGAAACATTTGTGGCCAAATACCTCAAAAACCAAAACAAAAACATTAACACGTCCAAAGTCCAAATAAATTTTGCTTAAAAAACTTAGTATCCAAGCCAAAAACATTAAAATATACAAAAAAAAAAGCAGGTATGATTATAAATGACTTAGATTAAATAGGTACCTATAGATATAGCCACCGCGTGGCCACACATGAGACAGCACTATAACACTAAAATCAGGTTATTACGTAAACTTTTCCATAAATATGACAACAGAAATACACTTAAAACCTAACTATAGGAGTCTATTTGTCATAAGTGAAGTTGAAGTTGACATAAAAATTTACTCGAGTTGACCTCAAAGTGACAGTGATAGGCATAGGCATTTGTTTGGCTCACTTTTCAAAGTGAACCAAGCAAAAAAGCGGCACGCCGAATGAGACAGAGAATGTTATACATATTTTGTCTCAATTTTCTTACTTGTTTCGTATATATGCTTCCATAGAGTCGCATGGCTATATCTAGAGGTAGGTATCCTAGTAGGATATATAAAATCTTTGGGTATAATCTAAGATAAATGACAACAAGTGTCAGTATCAATGTTGTCATTGTCGTCGTGTTGTCAAAACGTTCCATATGGTGTTATAAAATTAAGCATTAGATAATGAATTCACACATTGATTCCTGCTATTTTTAATTATATAAAACGGTCATATCTCTGGAGCTTAAATCACTCTTTGCTAACAGCATTTGAAACTACTTATAGTATTTTTAATAAGCGAATATGGCTATGAGCCCAAAAAATAATTTGATTTTTAAAATGATCACGATACAAAAAGTTAGACTAGGCAAAAAAAGAAATTGTATGTTTAAAATATAACATTTGTTGGAATAGTAATGGAACGCTAGTTGCACGGATGACGGACGTATAAACGGAATGATAAATAATATCTAAATTGCAATGATTGTAAATTCGTGATCGGAACACGAACATAAAATTCATTGCTACAAATGTGACCTCGAGATTAACCGAACTAATTGATGATAAAGATCGACGCGATTTCCTAATTAACAAAGAGTGTCTATATTTGGTCACGACTACACGCTATACGAGGGGCGCTGAGGAGTCAGTCGTTCAGTACAGTGGTTCAGTGCAGCGCTCGGTCACTGACCGTACACACGATGCTGTCGCGCTACGTGGTGTCGCAGGTGAAGCACAACTCATACTTCCTGGTGGGTTTGGCGCTGGGGCTATGGGTTTCACTGGCGCTGGTGCCACTGGACGAGACACCGGGCGCCGCGTGCGAGGCGCTGGGTGCCGCGCCCGTGCCCGACGACTACGAGCCACAGCGCGAGGAGCGGCCGCTCGGGCCTGCCGGGCATGCCGCCGGACGCAGCGTGCAACGTCCTCGCTACTACAGCACCGAGCTCGGCATGAGAGGTACCCACACTTACACACTAGTACAGGATACGGTTAAAATCGACCTTCACCGGTTTGTTTAATGGATGAAACCTATTTTATGATAAATTTAGTATATTAAATAATATAACGCGGGTGGGTTGCCTGAGAAATTCCTGGCCAAACCATTTTTTTTTTTTTTTTTGTAAAATGCACCGGTGTGTTTAACGAATAAATTTAATACTAACCGAAAGAGTGAAGCCTTTAGAACATAAAAATGTTGGGTTGCCTATTTGTTTCCTGGCATAGCTATGGGTTGTCAGGTATAAACAGGTATGCATAAACAGGTGTGTTTTTTTTTTATATACAACAAATTCTATATCAAAATAAATGGTGTTTCATTACGAATACGATGTTATAGTGTTGTCTGCAAAAAAATCTGGTATGGATAACGGTTGTGCATTTTTCTAAAAATAAAATAAATTTTCAATTTTTAATTAATAATAGTCTGGCCAGGAATTTCTTAGGCAACCCACCCGCGTTATATTATTTAATACACTAAATTTATAATAAAATACGTTTCATCCATTAAACAGACCGGTGAAGGTCGTTCTTAATCGGATCTTAGACTACACGTACCACACCACACTGAACACACCCACATTTGTTAATCAACTGTTTATTTCAGGATCCCTTCTCACAGGAGTACTGAGTTCTGAAGAAGCTCTCAAGAGCCAAATAGCAGCCTTAAACCACACAACAGCTCGTCTGCAGCCTGCACTGAAGTTCTTCATCACTGCTAGCGCAGTGAGCTCTGTGCCGGGGCTGGCCAATGTTGTGGGCTTCACTGATACACGAGAGATGCTGAAACCATTCCATGCACTCAAATATTTAGCAGATAACTATTTGGAGGAGTACGACTTCTTCTTCCTCGTATCAGACACTGCGTTTGTGAACGCTCGTCGCCTGACAGAGCTGGTGTCGCAGCTGAGTGTCAGTGAGGACGTGTACATGGGCATGGTCACTGAAGACGACAGCCATTACTGCTCACTTGGTAAGATGCTAACATTCACTTATTATCCTGCCAGTTCACTCTATTTAGAAAAATAATGTAGTAGGCTAGAACATTCTAAATACCTCTGCTTCAATGCTAACACCATTCAGCTTCAATACTAATTGTCAAAACTCTTTGATCATTGAAAAACACTGAGATGGTTTGATTAAAATAAATGATTGAGTCCATGTGCATGTGCACATGGACTCACCTAGAACCAAAAATTCGAAGACATTTGACATTCAACCACCCACACTGGGCCCGCATGGTGGATTACAGCCCATTCCCTCTCCTGGAGAAGAGGCCTGAGTCCCAGCAGTGGGAACATTAAAAAGGCTGATGATGATGATAATTGAAATGATTGAGTTGGAGAGCTATTGTATCATCACAGCTTAGTGGTGGCCAAGTGGTAATGACCCTGACTTACGAGTTGTAGGTCGCGGGTTCAAACCTAAGCAGGTGCATTATTTTGTTTAATTTATCACCACAGCTCTCAAAACAGTGAAGGAAAACATTGCGAAGAAACTGGCATGTCCTAGAACCAAAAATTCGAAGACGTGACATTCACCAACCGGCACTGGACCCGCGTGGTGGATTACGGCCCATTCTCTCTCCTAGAGAAGAGGTCTGAGTCCCAGAATCAGAATCAGAAACGTTTATTTCAAATAGACCGGTTACAGGCACTTTTGAATTGTCAAAATATTGGTCAGTCAAACAAGTGAAGCTAAGTTGCACGTTCCAAAGAGTAGGTCTCTATGGAGAAGAACGTGCAAGAAACTCCATGGACACTCTTTTAAATCGTATTGAGTTACATGAATGTTCGTTACATATTTCTTTTTTGCTTCTATATGTGAACTTGTGAACACAATGAAGATAAGTAATAAAAATTAAATATAATGGTAACAATTAAAATAGAAATTGAATAAGTCACTGGCACCTAAGAGATGACCAGTCTCAACTGACGGCGCCCGTTCACGAGCATGACGCGTGCATCAGCCCCACTCAGCTCAACCATTTTGAGGGGAGCCAAATGACCCAATAACACGTGCCACCATCAGCGAGACATTTTAGTGAGCATGACAATCTCTCAACTGCCATGCTCGTAGTGTCAAACAAGTTGTAACCAAATAAAAATGCTCCATGGTACTTCACATTCACAAAATTCGAAAAAAAGTGCTTCTACATTACACAATGCTATTATTTCCAAATGTAACAGGTAATAAATCATAAGTTCTATTGAAATAAACAAATAAAATTTAAAAAAAATAATCTGAATACAACAATAGGAAAAGGCCAGCAGCATCTCTTCCAATATATATAATTAAATAAAAAAATACGACTAATTAGTAGCTAAAATGACTGTGACTGTGGAGCAGGACCGGCATTTAGCCAAGCATTTTTATCGAGTAGATAATCTTCCAATTTATAATATGCTTGCCTACATAGCGTGCGTTTAATGCATGTTTTAAATTTTGACTCGTTTAATTGGAGAATTTCAAGTGGAATTTTATTATAAAATTTTACACCGCGCGGTCGCGCGGTGAATCAAGATCGCTCGGTGAAAGTAGTGGGGGCAATCGGCGCATGTGTACAATTGCGCACAGAAATTCTTAGTGTGTTAGGATTTTATTTTTAATTTCGTATGTTTGAACCTTAGTAACATAACTTATAATAACACTAGTATTGCTTGTAATTTATCTTGTAAGTAGGTAAATTCAGAAAAAAATAAATTTTAAAAATTAAAATAAAAATGAATATTTCGTTAGTTTCTTTCTTAACGTAACAATTCACGTCGTAAACCATTTTTCTGGCTAGCCGTTTTAAAACTTTATTTTTAACCATTTTTTTTTTACGACTACGTATTACTAATACGATAACACAAGCTGTACGCAATAGTACCCAAGTACAACAGTATCCAATGAGACGCGAGAACGCAACGCGGGAATTGAAGAGCGACTATCTACCAATGACGTGTCGCCGACGGCGCACACCCGCCCGCACGTCGCCAAATAGACCTTAGAATTGAATACTGCGCATGCCCCTTCCACTTTTGCCGAGCGATCTTGATTCACCGCGCGACCTGTACCCCATAAAAGAACTAGATACTTTAGCCAATCTGAATCGAGGTTGATCTAACTTGTCTTTATTTCTAGTATTAAAATTGTGCCTGTCACTTATTTTGGTAAAACGATGAATATTTTTCCTGACATATAATTACATAATATTTTCATAAATATATTGACAAGGAACCGTCATGATGTTTATATCTTTAAATAGTAGGAACATCAAAAAGGCTGATTATACTATGTATGCTTATGCTATTGATAGTTTTATTAAGTCCTAGATGTTTAGTGAAAGGTTGTCTGGAAGAAATTGCCTTGTGCGATAAGACCGCCCATTATACACATATTTTTAATAATGTTTGTCCTGTATTTTTTTTTTGTATATGTGGTGTACAATAAAGAATATATAATAATAATGTTATTGTTATTATATATTCTAGTCTTCTTCTAGTAGTAACATCTCGCGTCACGGAGCGCATCGACTTCCTGAAGCAGAAAGTTTGTGCATGGGCTAGCCGTATTCGACGTTATAAGCGGAGAGTCGACCGGTACTCGCAGAATCTCATGTTCCAGAGCGATGAGAGATGGGTATACAGAGCTTGGGAGCGACCTGAGCAAAATGTGACGGACGTGCTCCGCCCGGATGATGCTGCCACGAATGCATTCTGGCGCAGCATTTGGTCGGTGCCCGTCTGTCACACTGAGGGTGGCTGGATGCGTGATATCGAGCGCGCGTGCGAAGCTATACCAGAAATGGAAAAAGTAATTATTAGCTCAACAGATGTAGCCAGAACAGTCCGTCCGTTACCGAATTGGAAGTCTCCAGGACCGGACGGACTGCAAAACTTCTGGTTAAAATGGTATAGCAGCTCACACGCGCTCCTAGCATCTCAATTCCAGTAATTTTTAGAGTCTGGGTCGCTACCTCAGTTTCTAACAACTGGCGTTACCCATCTGCTCCATAAGACAGGTAGTACTGCGGAACCCAAAAATTATAGACCGATAACATGCTTGTCGACGGTCTATAAACTTCTTACATCTATTCTGAGAACAAAAATTAACAAGCATATTGAAAACAACTCAATTATGTCTGCCTCTCAGAATGGATGTAGGAACGGGTCACGTGGTATTAAGGAGCTACTCCTCATTGACATGGCCATAAGCCAACAGGTTCGTCGATCCCGCAGGGATTTGTCGACATGCTTTTTTTTTTTTTAATTGTGGTAAACTAGTGCTTGACTGCGATCCCACCTGATGGTAAGTAGCGATGCAATCTTTGATGGTGAGGCGCACTAGTTTATTAAGAGCCTATTCACTCTAGCCTTGAAGACACCCAAATTATAATCGGACGGGATGCTGGATAGATTATAAGAAGGCCTATGACTCTGTTCCACATACATGAGTCATGTATGAGGGAATGGAACACAGTCCTTCGCTATCCAGGATGTCGATCGATCCGGGGGGACGATGAGCCTATTTGGATTAAACGGGGAATATTCCAGGGCGACAGTCTAAGTCCACTTTGGTTCTGCTTAGCCCTGAATCCTCTAAGTACATTGCTAGAGGATTCAGGCTTGGGCTATCGGTTGAGAAGAGGTGGTCAGGTTTTATCTAACCTTCTTTACATGGATGATCTGAAACTCATTGCCCCCAACAAGTTACGACTAATGGAACTACTGAAGGTAACTGAAACTTTCAGTAGTGCCATTAGGATGGAATTTGGTGTGGATAAATGTGCAATCATGCATGTAAAGCGTAGTGTAAAGAGGGGAGATTATGAAATCTGAGGGAGTTCAACTCTCGGATTCCATACACCTTAGATCCCTCTCCTCGATCGAAACCTACAAGTATTTGGGTATGTCGGAAGCGTTAGGCATTAACGTCACTGACATGAAGCAATCGTTGAAGGAGCGCTTCTTTGGCTACCTAAAAAAGGTTTTAAACATCCTTCTGTCAGGCGGAAATAAGGTGCGTGCCTTCCAACGGTTGGGTCATGCCGGTTTTAATGTACTCTTTCGGCATACTCAAATGGACTCAGACCGAGTTAGACGCTCTGGATAGGCGGGTCCGTACATTGCTGACCACAAATCGGATGCATCACCCACGATCCTCGGTGATGATACTGTACATCCCGCGGAAGTGTGGAGGTCGTGACTTTTTGAACGCAAAGACTACACAACCGCGAGGTGTGCAGCCTCAGAGAATACTTTCTCAAAACCGACGTGGGTATGCACCGCGATGTGGTCGCAGTGGACAAGGGACTCACCCGGTTGTCCATGGCTAAAGAGAACTGGCACAAACCTGTGTTACTTACTACTGATGACCGCAAGGGAGTATGTAAAGGCAAGGAGCTCCACGGGCGCTTTTTTCGGGCTCTTCATGAGCCTGATGTAGATTTTTCGGCGTCCGTGGCCTGGTTACGATTTAGCAACCTCTTCGGAGAAACTGAAGGTTTTGTCTGTGCGATTATGGACGAAGTTATCTTGACGAACAATTACCGCAGACATATTATGAAGGACGAGACGATTGACGTGTGTCGGGCATGCCACCGTCCGGGTGAATCTATCAGACATTGTCTCCGGTTGTTCTCGTCTGGCTAACGGCGAGTACTTGCACAGGCATAACCAAGTAGCCAGGATTCTTCACCAGCAACTTGCTTTCAAATACATATAAGGTATTTTATTGAGGATTTTCGAAATAAACCACAAATTGTTTCTCTGAAAACAAAGATTTGTTTTATTCAAGATGCTTTTACAGTATTATGTAATAAATTATCGTTTAACTAAAATTACACTTTTATCTCACCTGAAAACAAAGAAACGACATTAAAGTTCACTAATATCGCCTCCTCAATTATATCCCTTTAATTATCTCTCTACAAGTTTTTATAACAATAAAATGCACAAAATTAATCTAAACATCATCTGTCATTGAATGATACGTCACCCCGTATCCACAGCTTAAAAATTAAAAAAATTAAATGTAATTTCCAAGGAGGTCCTTTCATTACATCTCCCCCCCCCATAGGAACGAAAATTCTAAATAATATAATACAAACAATGCACCTGCAAGCTATCTTTATACCTATTCGTTTTCTTCTACTTCATCTTCTGCCGTAACAGGTTGTAATTTTGTTATGTGGAATAAAGTTGATTCTGTTTTTCTGTTGCCAGTGTCAATCTTATAAATGGAGTTCGATATTTTCTCTATTATCTTGAAAGGGCCTATTTTTAATTCGTCTAATTTTTTCCTGTTCAGTCTATTTCCATTTTCTACATATACACTGTCTCCTATCTCGAACTCTTGTATTTTCCTATTTCTATCAAATATTTTCTTGTTGTACTTGTGAGATTTTATTGTATTCTCTAATGCTAATCTTCTATCAGCAATCCACTTGTCTTCCTTTTCTATTGTTTTAATTTCATTTGGTAAAATACTGACATTTGTACCATCCAGTAAATATTTTGGTGCAAAACCTGTAACAGAATGGTCTGTTTCATTATATTTCTGTACACATTCTCTTGCTACTGTTGTCCATGTTCTCTTATTATTTTTCTCATTTATTTTACATCTTATTTTATTTACTATTGTTTGGTTTAATCTTTCGTTCAAGCCGTTCGAAAATGGCGTATTCACAGCTGTAAATATTAGTTTGATGTTATTCTCCTGCAAATACTGTTTAAATTCTTTTGAATTGATGCCTGGATATTGGTCTGTCAGAATTATTCCAATCTCATCTGTCTCGAGTACTTTCTTTGTTATTTTTATAAAGTCACTTGCGTTCTGTGTTTTTGAAGTCACAATAAACGCATATCTTGTGTAGTGGTCTACTAAAAGGTGTAAGTATTTTTTTGTTGACCTAGATCCTCCAAAGCCACCTATAGTATCCATTGTCATTATCTGAAATGGTTTTGTTGCTGGTCCCAGTTGTGACATTAACCCAAATTTTCCTTGACATCTTGATTTATTTTTTATGCATATTTCGCATGTTTTACAAATATTTATGATATTTTTTGTTAGGTTTTTAGCTGTATATAGTGGACTTATTTTTTTCTGTAATTGTCTGATTCCAATATGGCATAAATCTTCATGCACCTTTTTTATAATTTTTTTACTAAATTCTTCTGAGAGTATAATCTTTTCAAGTTTCTTTATTTTTTTATAATAGATTTTATTTTTATGTAGTAGATTTTGTTTCTTTTCTTTTATTGTTTCATTTTTTTCTTGGTCTTCAACTATATCTTTTATTTGTATTAAATTAACTATTTTTAATAGTTCCTCCTTGTTATCTTCTGATTCTAATACAGGGTTTCGGCTCAAACAGTCTGCTTCTATATTTTCTTTACCAGGTATATATTTTACTATGAAGTCATATTGAGATAGGTAATATGTGAGGTCACCCAATTCTTCATCTGTCCTGCATTTAATATTCATGTTCTCTAGAGGTTTGTGGTCTGAGTAAATAGTGAAATGTTTTCCAATTAGCCAGTGTTGCCAGTATTTTACTGCTTCTTTCATAGCAATACATTCCAAATATATGGCCTTTTTTCGTTTCTGAGATTCGTTTAGTTTTTTTGAAAAATATGCCACCGGTTTGTCTTTACCGTCTAGTTGAGTCTGTTTTAATATTGCCCCGATACCCTCTAAAGATGCATCTGTAAAGATTTTTATCGGTAAGTCTTTGTCGAATATTTCCAACACAGGTTGAGAACATAAATATCTTTTTATTTGATTAAATGATTCTTCACACTTCTCTGACCACACAAACTTTTCATTTTTTCTTAATAAATTATGTAATGGGTCTAAAATAATTGCACTTCTTGGTATGTATTCATGGTAGAAGTTAATTTTTCCCAAAAATTGTCTGATATTCTTTTGTGTCTTAGGAGTTGGAAAATGTCTTATCGAGATCAAATTGTCTTTTAGTGGTCTTACCGAATTGTTCTGAATTACATGGCCGAGGTACTTTACTGAGTCTGAAGCAAAGTTACATTTCGTAAACTTCAATCTAAAGCCTTCTTGTATTATTGCCTCTAATACATTTCTTATGTGTTTTATATGTTCTTCAAAGGTGTTCGAGTATATCAGAATATCATCAATATAGTTTACGGAGTATCCTGTGAGATTGTGCTTTCTTAGAATATTGCTTAAAATTCTCTGGAAAATTGCTGGTGATGTTTTCAAGCCAAAGGGAAGGCAGGTCCACTGGAAGTGGCCATCTTGTGTGACAAATCCTGTTTTATATCTGTCTTCCACCCGTAATGGTATCGCCCAGAATGCTGAATTTATATCCAGTGTAGTAAAATACTTACAATTTCTAGTTTTAACAATCAAATCATCTATTAACGGAAAAGGTGGAGCTTGTGGAACAACAATTTTATTTAGTTCTCTGAAATCTATACACAAGCGGGATTTCCTATTTTCACCCTTTTTAAATGCCAATGTCACTGGAGCAGCGAAAGGACTGTAGGATTCTTCTATTAAATTATTCTTTAGTAACATGGATATTTGCTTTTCAATTTCTAATTTATCTTCTATTGTACATCTGTATGGTCTTTTACTACAGTATCTATTTACTAGTAAATCTATGTGAGCTTCATAATCTCTAACTGTTCCTATATCATACTTGTCCTTTGCAAAAATTGTTTTATATTCCTTTATTATTTTCTCGATCTCAATTTTCTTTTCATTATCTAAATGGTCTGTCATACTTACAAACTCTTCTGTTTCTATATGTTCATTAAAATTTATTGCTAATGTTTTTATATTCTTTTCTTCATTTCTGTTATCTTTAGACATTTCATCTATTTTATTTGTTCTTATCTTTTGTTCTATCCGCAAGTCCTCGTTTTGGGTTAGTTTGAATTTCTTTATCATATCCAATCCGATTATAAAATCATCAAAATATTCATTTTCTACTATGTATACATCCACCTCTTCTTCTAAATCAAATATTTTTATTTTTATTGTTATCAAGCCATCTGTTTTTTTCACACCATTAACCGTTTTCATATATGCTATATTCTCATTGTCCTTTTTTTCTTTTATTTTAATCAGTCTTGAATTTATTAAAGAGATCTGTGAGCCTGAATCATAAATGCCGCTCACTTCTAGTTTATTTTCTAATAAGAGCTTGATTTTGATTAATGGTGTACTTACTCGTTTTTTTTCTCAGTATTTATATCTACTTCAATAATGGAGTTGTTATTTACATTTCTGGGTTTAAAAACTTTTTCAGATTCATTTTGACAATATATGTATGATGAATCACCGGCTTCAGCTCATCAGGTAAAACATAACATTTTCCTTCTTCTGTAGATATTGAGGTTATGGCTAATACATTTGATTTGCCATCATTTGAAGCTATCATCGTAAACTCAAATTGCAGCAGGTCCATCTTCTTTTAGTTAACAAAAATGTCGTTTTATAAGGTATTTTATTGAGGATTTTCGAAATAAACCACAAATTGTTTCTCTGAAAACAAAGATTTGTTTTATTCAAGATGCTTTTACAGTATTATGTAATAAATTATCGTTTAACTAAAATTACACTTTTATCTCACCTGAAAACAAAGAAACGACATTAAAGTTCACTAATATCGCCTCCTCAATTATATCCCTTTAATTATCTCTCTACAAGTTTTTATAACAATAAAATGCACAAAATTAATCTAAACATCATCTGTCATTGAATGATATGTCACCCCGTATCCACAGCTTAAAAATTAAAAAAATGAAATGTCATTTCCAAGGAGGTCATTTCATTACATACATTTATGGATTCTGATGTACCGTACTACAGGTATGTGCCCGACCCAGTTCTTGAAAATGACCATGTCACGGTGTACTGGGATTGGTCTATCATTACTGACCGGACTATTGTAGCCAATAAGCCGGACATTGTGGTGATAGACCGATTAGCGCGCCGCGCAATGATAGTCGATGTCACCATCCCGCATGACGAGAATCTCGTGAAAGCTGAGAAAGAGAAACAAATAAAATATCTCGAGTTAGCACACGAGGTTGTCGACATGTGGAATGTGTCCACATTCCACATATCGACAACCTCGTGTGCTAAGCTCGGCTGTCATTGTGCCGATTGTCGTGTCCGTCAATGGCGTTATAGCCAAAAGCTTTGACGACCACCTGTCGTTTTATAAGTGCCCATGTAGGCCTATGTGAAATAAAAAACTTTTGACTTTTGGAACTTTTTTTTTTTCGATGGGAAAAATCATCTTATGACAACCCCCGCTCTTGGGCGGAGCGGGTGAAAGTGTCAGACTATTACTGACTAAAAAAACCCATCCCGTTCCTTCAAGCCTTCATACCGGGGCTCCAGCGCCCTTTCGGATAACCCTGGCCCCAGTAGGCTTCGACCCGGCTGGGCCCCTACTGTTGCTGACAACTCCTTGAGGCGCGCGGGAACAGCGCGCGCCGTCGACGACTTGGGCTTGGTCCGGACAGTTACCGGACAGCCGGACAGCGAGCTACCCATTGCTCACTGTCCGCAAGCCCGCGCCTACGGTCGCAAGCCCGCGCCTACGGTAAATGAGGAGGTTCTCAAGTCTGATTTTTTTATCTTGTACAACAATGACTTAGCTAAATGTGAATACATCTCATTAAATATCACACTCAATAAAGCTAAACTTCAATGTATGTTAGCAAATCTTCCAGGATTGCTGCAATCATGTCTGTTTATTGATAAAACCATTTCATAAAATAAAGTCAAAGCATTATGGAAGGTAACCAGTGAAATTAAAATTTCGTATTATTTTTTTTTGTATTTTACAGTAAGTGTAGTTAAGTTAGTCCGTTTACAATTCGAAAGAGCATGTGTGAAAAACAAACGACAATCTGTAGACTTGTGTTTTCAGATCCATCTATCACTCTATCTTCAAAATATTAGTTTCGTGACTGTTATGGTTGTGTCTTCAACAATGACGAGAGTGCTACAGCTACATAACAGCTGAGCAGCTGAGAGTGCACCTCGTCAGAGTGTCAGTAGCGAGGTGAAGACGTGTGCCTGTGTGTGCAGAGGGCGGCGTGCTGCTGTCCAACTCAGTGCTGCGCGCCGTGCACGCCGAGCTGGACTGGTGCGTGCGCAACTCGTACTCGCCGCACCACCACGAGAACATCGGGCGCTGCGTGCTGCACGCCGCGCACCGCGCCTGCTCGGCGGCGGTGCAGGGCGAGCAGTACCGCGGCGTGCGCGCGCCCGGGCCCGACACGCCGCCCGCTCTCACGCCCGCCCTGGCCGACGCCGTCACCGTGTTCCCGGTGGCGCGCGCCGCCAGCTTCTACACGCTGCACGCCTACGTGTCGCGTGTGCATCTGGAGCGCGACCGCGCCGACGTGCGGCGCCTGCGCGCGGCGCTGTGGCGCGGCGCCGCCAAGCACCCGCCGCACTACCGCAACGCCACGTGGCCGTCCGGCCTGCGCGCCGACCCCGGCCTGGCGCCGCCCGCGCCCGACTCGCGGTACGTGCCGCCGCCCGCCACCAGCGTGTGACGTCACGAGCGCGCGCTGTCTCACGCAGACCTGTGTGTTGCAGGTTCGACCATCTGCGCTGGGTGTCGTTCAACGCAACACACGCCTTCTTCCCGGACGACCACCATGAGGTGGCGCACATCGCCGGCGCCGACCGCGAGGCACTCGACGTGAGTACTGACACTCTCACTGTTCTTTCTATTGCAAACCCGATAATGCCTGTATCTCAAATAGATTAGAGAGCGAGGGCGCCACAGAAGTGCGCCTGCTGGAGGCGAGCTAGTGACGTGGCACGTGTGTGCAGCTGGTGCTAGAGACGGTGCGCGCCTGGGGGCTGCGGCGCTGGGAGGGCGCCACTGACGTGCGCCTGCTGGAGGGCGCGTGGCGCTGGGAGCCCGCGCCCTCCAGCAGGCGAGCTAGTGACGTAACACGTGTGTGCAGCTGGTGCTAGAGACGGTGCGCGCCTGGGGGCTGCGGCGCTGGGAGGGCGCCACTGACGTGCGCCTGCTGGAGGGCGCGTGGCGCTGGGAGCCCGCGCCCTCCAGCAGGCGAGCTAGTGACGTAACACGTGTGTGCAGCTGGTGCTAGAGACGGTGCGCGCCTGGGGGCTGCGGCGCTGGGAGGGCGCCACTGACGTGCGCCTGCTGGAGGGCGCGTGGCGCTGGGAGCCCGCGCCCTCCAGCAGGCGAGCTAGTGACGTAACACGTGTGTGCAGCTGGTGCTAGAGACGGTGCGCGCCTGGGGGCTGCGGCGCTGGGAGGGCGCCACTGACGTGCGCCTGCTGGAGGGCGCGTGGCGCTGGGAGCCCGCGCCCTCCAGCAGGCGAGCTAGTGACGTAACACGTGTGTGCAGCTGGTGCTAGAGACGGTGCGCGCCTGGGGGCTGCGGCGCTGGGAGGGCGCCACTGACGTGCGCCTGCTGGAGGGCGCGTGGCGCTGGGAGCCGGCGCGCGCGCTGTCCTACCGCCTGCTGCTGCGCGTGAGTGCGGCCGGCCGCGAGCCCCGCCTGCGCCTCGTGGACGTGGTGCGGCCGCTGGGTGCCGCGCGGCTCGTGCCCGTGCGCTACGTCACCGAGAGCGCGCGCGTCACGCTGCTGCTGCCCGTGCCCGCCGCGCACGCCAGCGTTGCCGAAGTGCGCGCCTTTCTCAACAGATACGAGACCGTGTGCCTGAAACAGGACAAGAACACCGCACTCATCATGGTGAGCACCGACTTTTTATATATAGTAACCGTGCGATACGGCGCACAGTGTGGAGGCGATGCTAGTGATGACATGTCGGCAGGTGATAGTGGGCGCCGCCAACGAGACGGCGGCGCTGGAGCCGGCGCGCGCGCTGGCGGCGACGCTGCGGGCGCGTCACGCGGCGCAGCTGCTGGTGCTGGAGGCGCCCGCGCCGCCCGAGCTGCTCGCGGCGCCCGAGTACGTGGCGCTGCAGCTGGCGGGCGCCGCGGCGCTGGAGGCGGCCATGGCGCACGTGTCGCGCGACGCGCTCATACTGCTGCTGCCGCCGCACGCAGAGTTCAACCAGGACTTCCTCAATAGGGTCAGTACATTCCGCTCGTTTCATTTCCCTCTACTAAATTGGTCTAGTTGTATTAGACTAGTGATTCTAAAAGCTTCATTAAGCCGCGTAAAGACATCGCGGGGCGTGCGTTGCGAATGGTTCCACTCGCGACGGGACATTTACGCGTGCGTCCCGAACGAAACATACTCAAGCTGAGCACGCAAACCACTACGCACAGTTTTCGTCAATAGACAACGCAAACACCTGTCCGTCCACACGGAGCGCACGGCTCGTACTGAGGCGGCGTTTGCAACGATCATATAACGCGATTGCTCACTGTTAGTACTTACGTCCACACAGCCCGAGGCGTTCGAGACGAACCATTCGAGGCTAACGCCTTGCGATGTTTGTACGTGGCTTTTGAGAATTAAACAAATTGAGTTTATGAGTAATGGGTAACTGAAATAGAAGATGTCGGTTTAGATATCATATGTTACTTTCGCTTCGTCGCAGGTGCGGATGAACTGCATCGCAGGCGAGCAGTGGTACCTGCCGCTGGCGTTCGCGCGCTTCTCGCTGTACGCGCACCCGCGCTTCCTCTCGCCCGGCGGCGGCAAGCCGCAGGTCAACACCGGGCGCTTCAACCGCGCCGCCTCCCTCGCGCTCGCCTTCTACCGCGCCGACTACGACGCCGCGGCCGCCCAGTGGCGCGGCACGGCCCGCGCGTCGCCCGCACGCGTGCTGGCCCGCAGCGCCCTGCGCGTGCTGCGCGCGCCCGAGCCCGCACTGGTGCTGGCGCCGCGCGGGCGGCCGTGCGGGCGGCGCGCGGGGCCCGCATGCGTGCGCGCGCTGGAGCGCGACGGCTTCTCGTGGCTGGACGCGGGCGCGCGCCACTCGCTGGCGCAGCTGCTGCTGGAGACGCAAGCCGAGCTCGACGAGTGACGCTAGCTGACTGCATTATTGCATTATTACGAATTAAGTACACGCAACAAATATATTTTTGCATTTGAAACCGAATCGTTTTGTTTCATTTTTCGCCCGGCTTTATTTTTGTCAATTGGCCTTATTTTTGGCGGATGCCATTCACATCTGGAGCGAGGCTATCGACAAGCATGGAGAAGCACTTGCAGTCTCCCTTGATATCTCAAAAGCCTTCGACAGGGAATAAAAATAACGGACGCGGACGGCCGTGCGCTCCTCACCCCGCCGCAACACTGAGCGAACAAAAAGTACCGCGTATGCGTACCGTACCGTTTCTCTGTAGTCCAGAGACGGGATACGTAGTGTCGTCAGAAACAAATATTTTGAAACACGATACTACTGTTATATTGAGCTGCGTTAAACCAAAAATGGATACCAAGGAGAAGCTAATTACTACGATACAACAATACCAATGCTGGGGACTGGAGGTCGCGCGTAGCATCACCACCGACCGCTACCAGCCGCTGCCATCCGGTATGACTCTGCCCTTATTGCTAAGCTTACCTTGAGCTCCTTCGGTCTACCCATTGGTCTGTATGATTAGACCGCAGACTTCTTGAGGAGCCAATGTATCCGAGTGGTTATTGATGACTGCTTGTCCGGTCAAATAGATGTTATGTTAATGCCGGGGTCTCTCAAGGGTCGGTACTCCTTCTGCACATAAATGACCTACTTAAACCCGGTACCTTGGTTATGCAGACGACAGCACTGTTGCTGCGAGTTACGTGTCCGACACATTATGCTAGTAGGTCAGAGAGAAGAGGCAGGTGCCCGGTTAGGATGATGCCAACCTGGTCAAATTCAATGCGGCTAAAACCCAGGCGTGTTTTTTTTCGCTAAACGAAAACAATTCCACTCGGATCTATCTTACCGAGGTGAAAACGTCCCGATAACCGACCACCTTGAGCTTCGTGGTGTAACGTTATCGTCTACCCCCAATTTCGGCCTTACATTGAGGCGAAAGCTCTACAGAATGACAAGAAATTGGGGATCTTAGCTAAGGTGAGACGGTAGGTACTTCACGCCGGAACAGCTGCTCCTTGGCAGTAGGTCTTCTCTTCTGAAAACTCCGTCGAGCTGTGCGGATGCTGTAACCGATGTAATACATTTTATCCTTTATACTTATGTACTCATCAGTGGCTCAGCTCACCCGTGATTCAACTCCGATTGCGTTCAGGCTGAAGAGCGTAATAAGCATTCGGCGTTTCTCATCTGGGTTGACGCTCGTGACCGCAAATGATAAATGATATTTATTTTGCAAATAGGTTTTTTAAAAACACTTTTACACGTAAATTTTTTCGTCAATTTAAACTAGATGAGACCGGTGTTTCCTAGCCGACTACCCTGAGAAGACACACCGAAACAGTCTCAGGGGTCAAGGTCTCTTTTAAAGTCCATACAGCAAACATGTAATGGTCAAATCATACGAGAACCATGCAGATTGAAGCCTGAGATGGTCTCTTGAAGAAAAAACCACACAGCTCCGGATATGAGTTCAAAGAAGAGAGCCTTCAATCATGCTGCCAAGTCCTACAAAAAAGCACTAAAGGCACGCTTCGACCGCTTTACCGATATTGGCATAAAGCTCTCTGAACAGCCGTCCGGTAGCAGAGCATTCTGGTCCTTTGCCAAGTCGGTCGAGGCTAACTTCTGTCGGCCCACATTGCCTCCGCTGGTAAAACCTGATGGAACACAAGTTCATATGGCAAGATAGAAAGCAGGTCTCTGCATCTCTCTTCGCCCATAATGAGAATTATGACTTGACACTAGCAGTACTACTCTACAGACTGCCTCATTATGACTTCAATGCCCGAGGTTCGCATAAGGAACAAAGAAGTTCTAAGAGAGCTGTGTCGTCTAGACGCGAATAAAGCTAGTGGACCAGATGGTATACCAGCGATTGTTCTCATGGCTTGTGCACCCGAGTTGTCTCCTGTATTCGTCTGATATTTGTCACATAGAGGTCAATGTTGACGCTGTGACCGATTTACTTCGCAACTTAGATCCAAACAGGTGCTGGCCCTGATAAAATTTCATCGAAATTTCTAATCAAATGCGCGCCTACCATTGCCATACCTATCTCTATTTTGTTTTCCAAGTCTTTGACTCTTGGTGTTGTCCCTAAAGTATGGAAATCTGCTTTTATTACACCTGTACATAAGAAGGGGTCAAAAACTGAGGTCACTAATTATAGGCCTATATCTAGGCTGTGCATTACAGCTAAAACATTTAAAGGCAAATATCAACACATACACCACCAGATTCACACACCACACACCCAAATCAGCCGACAATGGATCTTGTGTCTAATCCAGTGACTTTCTCGAGGTTGGAAAGAAGACCTACTCAAAGAATGACCAGCTTGAATGGGCTGTAGTTGAGAACGGGTGAAGCAGTGGCTCCATACCGTGCAAGATCGATACGAACTCCTCATAACTATTGCTGAATGTCCAAGGACAGATTGCAAAAGATTATTGGTAAGATTTGATGAAGTGGAACTGATGAAGAAAACCAGAAATAGCCAACGAAATTTCATTAGTTTTTATTAATTTTCACATAGATATCACAATGAAGATAGTTAAGAGACTATGACAATAAAAATTAATTAATGGTTCTGAATAGTTATGTTGAAAATGGTATCATCGAAGTGATCTGATGATCATGATGGAGCCGGAAGATAGTCACCAGAACTCCGTAATTAATCAATGTATCCTAGCCGTGTTCAGCGACTGATCAAGAGTTCTGACCGCCCTAGGCTAATATATGAGGACGCGCCCCCGCTAGGAAGGGTGGCAAACCATTTTTTAATATTTTTTAAATATTACACGTCTGTTATTGTTAAAAAAAGAGGAGAGGCATCATATAAGTGAAACATTTTTGCAACTGATTAATGATTTATTTGAAAATTATAGTAATTAAGTAATTATTATTAGATTATACAAAAGTCCTTTTTCGTGCTTTAGCGTTTGCAAATCTTTCCACAATTTTTTCAAATTTAATAGTTTGTAAAAAATCACTTTCTATATACATTAGCGAGAGCGCTGCAAGTTTTTGCTGGCGGAGTGTGGAGCGCAAGTAATTTTTTACTCTTTTAAGTGCTGAAAAAGACCTTTCGCCGCTGCAGTTGGTAACACTCATTGTCAAAAAAATTCTTAATCTTAATATTATTTCCACATTCGGGAACATGCATGAAATATTAAAACTTTTTATTAACTGCAACAAACCCTTTGTAAATGTAGACTATCGACCATAATATCGATTGGTTGGATATCCGAAGTGAAATAATGTAAATATTTTTATTTATTTTTATTATTTTACAGAGTAGTAAAGAATTACGCAAACAACTGTCGTAAAGTAAGTTGATTAAATTGTAAGTTAATTGTCGGAGGACTATTTTTTGGTTTCGGATATCGTATGTTATGCCTTATCTTCGTGTTATTTCCTTACTTTTTTCCGATTTTGATATTTTCACTTCTTTCTTAAACGCTACAATAATGGGCATGATTCAGAATATATTAACGACTTTTGCTTAAAAAAAGGCATCATGTTCTAGCTCTTTATTTGTTCTCTTTATTTGACAAGTTCTGTACTATGTGTTTTTCTAACAAAAGCCTTACATGGTGAGGTTTAGCAGTAATTTAGGTAAAATGATAACTAAAATGTTATTTTATGTTTTCAGTTTCCCGAAAGACGCAATTTTAAAAAAGCAATCGATTGATGCCACTGGAAGGCCACCTAATTGGTTCCCTAAAAAAATATAGTATCATATGCTCAATTCACTTTAAACCAGAAATGCTTTAGCCTCTAAAAAAATAACGCAGTCTTTTTGAATGGGCAATCCCTAAATTAAGACTAGACCTTATTTTTGTAGAAGTGAGTTAAAGTTTTTTTAGTAACTGAAAGCTTTTTCATGTAAATAATTCATAATATAAGTTATTAATTAAATTTTCAGGATTTTAGAGAACCAGGACACGCACTTGGCCGATTTTTAGTATTTGATATTGAGGTTCTAAAATGCCGTAATAATGACCTAATGCCGGCGGGTAAATTGTTAGAGTTTTTGGGTTTTATGGAAACAATTTTTATTATTAATATTTTATTTTCTGGACATATTGATTTTGTTTTTGGGACCCAAAAGAAATAGCACAACAAGAAATGGAAAAATCGATAACTTTTCTATTTAGTCAATCACTAGCGTAAATGTAAAATAAATTACTTTTGCATAGCACATCGACATTTATATTATGTGTGCGTAAGTTGTACGGTGCATGGAAAATACACGCTGTTTTTAGGGCTAGGCACTCTGTTGCCAGCTCACCCACTCGCTCGATTCGAGTAACAAGTCAGTGTTTGTCTTACGCGCGCCTTTTAACACTTTAAAATTTGTTGTTAATATCAGGGACACTCAAGCGCATTTAGTTTTAGTGTTTTATCTCGGTCTAGTTGAAATATGTAGGGTAGATGCAATGATGCTAGATTAGTGCATGCAAAGACACAATTTTAGCGCGCCCCCCCCCCGATCCTCGCGCCCTAGGCTGCAGCCTAATTAGCCTAAGGGTTAATCAGGGCCTGGCCGTGTTTGGGCTTATTAGAATTGTCATGAGATGCACTTTGGCAATAAGGTACTATCGAACTGATCTGATGATGAAGCTATAAATAAATAATAATAAAATAATGTATCCTGTTTGGGATAATTGAATTGTCATGAAAAATTGTTACCTACTCGTGCTGTGTGTCGAAAGTCGAAAAAAAACCAACATTTATAAAAAAAAAGCACTAAAACGATGAAAATATTTATAATTTAAGAAATCGGTGTTAAATAAGAAACAAAAAATATCGAGAAACCCGACTTCTGAAATTTGTTTGGCCATAAAAGGTTGTTTTGCAATAAATTCTATTTAGAGCCGACTTTCCGTTAATCGACCTGTGTCGCGGGAGGGCGGAGCGTGCGGGCGGGTGGGTATGGTTCAGTTCGGATGCAGTCGGTGTGCAGTTCACACGACTGCAATCGAACTGCACGTTTGGTTTGCAGTTCTATTGCAGTCGTGTTTGCAGTTCTATTGCAGTCGTGTCAACTACATTCATACTTCAATTTGCGGTTGGATTGCAGTTGAAATTCAGTCCGTCTGTTTAGACCCTAACGTTACGGGCCCCATAAACAGAGGCTCTGCTTGAAAATGGATTATTATTTGTTTCATGATATTATCAACCAGTTGTTTTTGTGACAACCAAATGGTTGACTGGTAGAGCCTTGTACAGTATGATGTACCACTACTGTACATCAAGTTAAAATAAATAAACTTAGGCTCTACGCTAAATCTCTTTTGATCGATATTTATGTGTTTGTTGCTTTCAAGTAGGTAAGGGTGTGCATGCAAGGCATTTTAAATCACAAGTGTTGCAATGACGCACACTGGGACCCGTCCATACAACGCAATGCTCAAAACTCGATTTTCAAAATGAGGATATTTAAAAAAATAAACTATGTAAGGGTAGACTTAAGAATGTGTTACATCATTTCTACAAATACTAAATCAGTAACTGCTATCTGCTGTCCAGTGCATCAGCTCAAAGTTTACTTTAGACCCATATAATATATCCGATAGCGTTCGTGAGTTTGTAGAGAATATTACAACATTTATTTTTGCAAGTAATTTAATTGAAGTGCATCATGATTGCAACTAAGCAAGGTCTGGTTATTTTTCTTTTTCTAATTTTATATGTGATGGTATGATGTTTTATGTACTGAATCAAACATTTTTAATTTTTTCCTTTTTGCGCAAAGTTCTATTTTTGAAATATTCTTTATATCTACGAGGTGTTGAGTACAGTACAGTTCACGAATGATGGCGGCGCTGAAGTTTGCGCAGAAGGCTGCGCAGCAACATGTTTTAGGAACTAAATGGCGACGTGCTTGTGCGAGAAGTGTAGTATGCGCGAACGTTCGCAAAGGCTAACTTCACGGCCGCCATCATTCGTGAATTGTACTGTAATGAACTGAAGAGATTAGCAATAGAACTTTGCGCATTTTAAAGATAATAAAAGTTTTCGTAAGCACAATTTTTTGTTAGGCGTTATGATGTTAATAAAAAACCAAAGTATTCATTCCGGCTGCAAATGATGCACATCAATTAAATAAGACGATTACTTGCAGAAATAAATGTTTTAATATTCTCTACAAACTCACGAACGCTATCGGATAATTAATAATATGGGTATAAAGTAAACTTTGAGCTGATGCACTGGACAGCAGATAGCAGTTACTGATTTAGTATTTGTAGAAATGATGTAACACATTCTTAAGTCTACCCTTACATAGTTTATTTTTTGAAATACCCTCATTAGTCTAGTCAAATTAGGTCATTTTTTAATAAAGATTGGATTAAATTCTCTGGAGAGGCAAAAACGTTTCTGATGGTATTGTATGAGTGAAAAATAGAGTATAAAAAATAAAAATCATTTGGCACCCCTACGGAAGGGGGTGAAAACTGTTTATTGCTCATAACTAACCAGAGAATATAGGTGTACTCACCATTTTTTTTTTTATAGGTATATTAAACCTCAATCTACATTACTGCATTTTAATTATTTTAATTAGACCAACGCAGCATTAGAAAAAAATAAAAATGTTATTTTTGGCCATTGCGGCATTGGGGAAAATCGTGTAGTTTTGTAAACTGAGGAAAGTGTTATACATTTCGACCTAAGTACATGATTGATTTTGCACCCCAGTGCGACGTATGGAAATTAGATTTTCACGTTTTTTTACCTCTGTACTTCGGGGGAAATTTAAGTAGTTTTGAAAAAATCACAATTACATTAATTTGGTTTCCTTTATATTTGCACCCTATAAAAAATTAGCATTTTTTTAAGGAACATACGTTTTTCTAGTGTTGTCTTAATTACCAAAGAACTATTACGCCATGGAAGTGACAAGCGCGCGACACGGAATAATAAACTGACAAGAAGAGATAAGCGTAGTCATTACTTAGAAGTGTTGTGGGATGTATTTTACGAGGAAGGAATACTTTCTGATTGTAAATGCTCTGTTAGTAAGTGTTAGTAAAGTAACCTAATTTTGTTTTTATATAAAAAAAAAAAACAGTTAAAAAAACCGTCCATTTATCTTCTATACATACATATAAATAAAATTGGAGTATCTGTTTGTAATATTGAAGTAACTGCTTTTTACTACATGCATATGAATATATCTGTACCTCAGAGGTAAACAATAGTAAGTGCCAAAAAGTAAATTTTACAGGAGAGGCAAAAACGCGCGGAAATAAAGTTTGAATGTATTTTTGACATAGTTGCTTTAAAGATATTGAAACAAACTCAATTGTATTTTTTATAATTATTAGATGGAATTATTGTGTATTACACATAATTACAATAAAGTTTAGAATAACATTAAGTGCGCGTAAAGCTGACGTGTAAACAATTTTATCATCATTTTAAGTCCCATACTCGATATGTTTTTGTCTTAAATGATTGGATATTTCTCTTCCTAGATGTCGTAGGACTTGATCCCCTATACCATTACGTAGAACTGGTTCTTACGATTTTAACAGTGCAAAAAAATATATTTTCAAAAAAGTGGAGTGACTATTGTTTACCTCTGAGGTACAGATATATACGGTACATAGAGTTTGACTATCGAAAGAAGACAACGAATTATTAATCAAACGTTATGTATGGCAGCATTTAAAAAAATTAAGAATTGTCAAAATTGTTTTCCTGCATCTTATTATACTCATTTTGCTTAAAATAGTGCCATAAACAATCACTAGTTCGATGGAAAGGCTACTATTTAATATAATGAACAAATGTAAAGACGCAAAAAGTGAATTCAATTAAAAACATGCAGATAAAATGCGACGGTTGGATACAATAATATCATTTCTAGGTTAGTTTTTTAATTACTATTATAAAAACTTGATACTTTTTGACTATTTAATAATTGTAATATTACTCACACGGTGTATTATACTTTTCAGGAGGTTTCGGCAATGAGTAGACGAAACTCCTAATAACGAAAACAGTAAAGGACATGGAAAGTTGTATATTTCGTATGCGCGCTATCTAGCAAAGTAGCGGCGGACATTTGAAAAAAATTAATAAAAGAAATCGATAACACACAATTTGTTTTATTCAAATTTAAAGATTCCAGGGAAGTGTTTATTGAAAGACCCACTGGCTCCACAAATGATTGGACCTGTGCTTTGTATAACATTCGATGTTGTCCTGGTATGATTATATCTATGACAATATTTTGTATGTTCATAAAAATAAAAACATGTTTAAAAAATACAGTGATATTCATAACGTTAATACTAGGAACAAACACAAGTTAGTGGTTCCTGCAACCAGGCTCAAAAAAATAGGACGCTCATTTAGATGCCAAAGTATACATTTTTATAATAAGCTTCCCAGTCCTATTCAAGAACTTAGCATTAATAAATTCAAAACATTTGTAAAGCGAAAACTTTGCCAAAAGGCTTTTTATACTGTAAAAGAGTATCTCGAGGATAAAACGGCTTGGGATTGACCTGCTCCAATACCTACTCACTATAATTGTTATCATTTGAATGTTTTTTTGTTTTAACTGCCTTTTTTTTTATTGACGATTGTTGTTGTTTTACAATTATGACATGTTTATTTTTACTATTTGACTGAATTTTTATTTATATACTTTTTTTTACAATTTGCAATATTTACACTTTTGTAAATTTTATTATTGTGAATGTGAGAACTATGTGGATTACTCTTTCCTTTTCTTTTATTTTCACATGATGTCTGGCAGTTTTGAGTATTTGATGTGGCCTACCCAAATGTCCTTTCTTTGGCATTGTTCGTCAAGTCGTTGAGCTCCTTAGTAGTCCTGAGTTGAGCTACACGCATACTGATAAATGCTTGCACTGACTGGACAGGTCCACTTAGAACTGCGTGGTTCTTTCTTCAAAAGACCATCTCAGGCTCAATCTGCACGGTTCTCATATGATTTGACCATTACATGTTTTGCTGTATAGACTTTAAAAGAGACTTTGACCCCTGAGTTTGTTTCGGTGTTTCTTCTCAGGGTAGTCAGTTAGGAAACACCGGCCTCATCTAGCATTAATTGACAAAAAAAAAAAAAATTGACGTGTAAAAGTGTTTTTATAAAACCTACTTGCAAAATAAAGATCATTTATCATTTATCATTTATGAAGCGCCGTTAGTGCCGGATTAAACCGACGCGGAGTCTATTGTCAATTCGACCAAGGGGCCCCTACTACTAATCAATTAATTTAATAGTAAGATACTAATTAATTTAGTACTTTTGCTTTGTATAACATTCGATGTTGTCCTGGTATGAAGCGCCGTCAGTGCCGGATTAAACCGACGCGGAGTCTATTTCTAATTCGACCAAGGGGCCCCCCCTACTACTAATCAATTAATTTAGTAGTAAGATCATAATTAATTTAGTACTTTTGGAAAACCTAGATGATGATCGTTTTTTGCATACCCCGAATGATTAGAATTTTGCTTAGGACGTTTTTCGTTTTCTTCTGACAAGTAATACAGAATTAAGGAGTCTTTTCGATGCTGATGGCGAAACCTTTGTGAATTTATACAGAAAAGCAGTTAAGATTTACTAATAAGATGCAACATTTATTTTTCTTTGAAGTAGTCAGATTTAGCCAATTTTTAAGTGGAGTAATCTTTCTGAGAGATTGATCTCATCAACATGCCAACATCGATAGTCATCATCATTTCAGCTGAAAGGCTTCCATTGCTAGACAAAGGTTTTTCCTAAGTCACCACAACGGCCGGTCCAGTCTATCACGCCTCCATCGAATTCACGTGAACCTTACTAAATAAAAGGTTATCGGTACCCTTGTTGCGAGCAGAGATGTGACGTATCTTAGATAAAAGTATCTGAAATACAGATACAAGATACAAAATACGTATTTGCATCTTGTATTTCAAATACTTTTTTATTTTTTTATTTTGTATCTTATATTTAGATATATTTATATTTAGATATATCCAAAATCCTAGAAGCAGTTGTTCTTAAACAGATTTCATCCTTTGTGTTTAAGAATAATCTGTTATCCCCATTTCAATCTGGTTTTCGACCTGGCCACAGTACAGCCACAGCCTTGCTTAAAGTCACAGAAGACGTCAGGAATGGCCTGGAGAACTCGAGGTTAACGGTGTTAGTTTTAATAGATTTCTCCAACGCTTTTAATACCGTTGATCATGATATCCTTCTGGCTATCTTGTCTCAAATTGGGGTTTCTTCATTGGCACGGGATTGGTTCTCTTCTTATCTTCGTGGTCGTCAGCAAGCGGTACGTGCTGATCAGAAGTGTTCTGACTGGTGCGACCTGCAAACCGGCGTTCCACAAGGCGGTATACTCTCTCCTCTCTTATTTTCTTTATTTATAAACTCTATCACTGCTTTTCTCAAATGCTCTTTCCATCTGTATGCTGATGACCTACAGCTCTACGCGCAAACTGACATTGACAACCTTGACAACTGCATCTCTCTACTAAACGCTGACCTTCTGGCTATTGCTGATTGGTCGAGCAGATTTGGGGTTACTGTCAATGTCAGTAAATGCCAGGCTATCCTCATTGGCAGTCCTTACTTTTTACGGAGTTTGGACACTAGCCGACTACCGCAGCTTATTTTCGGCAATACAGTCATCCCTCTCTCACCTCACGTTAAAGATCTAGGTTTATATATTGACGATAGGTTAAGCTGGAATAAGCAGATTGCACAGGTTAGCCAGAGAGTCACCTTCACGCTGCGGTCTCTCTATAGATTCAAAAATTTCCTCCCGTCGAGCACTAAAACTACTTTGGTCCAGTCGCTTGTGTTACCTATAATTGACTATGCTGATGTTTGTTATTCTGATCTTTCCCAAGAACTTCTAAACAAATTGGATCGACTTCTCAATAACTGCATTCGTTTTATATTCGGGCTTCGTAAATATGACCACATTTCTTCCTTCCGTTCTCAGCTTAAATGGCTGCCTATCCGTCACAGGAGATCCCTCAGATCCCTCTGCATGCTCTTCACCGTAATGAACGATCCTTGTGCTCCTGATTATTTAAAACAATATTTTAAAGTGTTGGGCAGTTCTCATAATCTTAACCTTCGTGCATCCAAAAACATGCTTCTTCAGATTCCTTCTCACCGTACTGGCTTTATGTCCAATTCTTACGCTGTTTCCACCATAAAACTCTGGAATTTACTTCCCCTTGACATCAAAAAAGCCGAAAGCAAATTTTCCTTCAAACGTAAAATTCGGAACTACTACTTGAAGTCCTCTCAACCTTAGTTTGTTCTTCGTCAGATTTGTTATTAAGTTCTCTTTAAGATTTGATATTTTTCATAGTATTTATTAGTTTATTATTTTAGCATATTTATGTATTTTATTATATATTATATATAAATAACTTATTTTTTTTCCGTTTTCATTAATTGTTATTTGTTTATTGTGCAAACCTACCACAGTGATCTCTTTTTTAACCCAAAGGTTGACTGGGAGAGAATGCCTTGTTGCATTAAGTCCGCCTATGTACCACTACTGTACATGAAGTTTAAATAAATAAATAAATAAATAAATAAATATTTTCCTGTTATCTTAGTATTTTGAAGATACTTTGTTCCCTAAGATACTTTTACTAAAATAAACTTCGCAGTTTTTGTTTCCGAACGAAACGGAACGCAGCGCGTTATTTTAAAATTTTGTCGACATTGTCGGGGTCCAAAATGACAGATGGCGACACTATCGTCCTACAATTGTCATCGTCTAAGATGTCCCATCATCATCATGAGCATGATCATGAGGCCTCATCGAAGGAAGATGAGCGACAGTATGTTTGAGGAATTAGTTTTACTCAAATCTCAACTAAAACATAATGATTAAGTCTCAATTTTAATGCCTTATTACAAAAAAAAACGTCTCAATTTTAATACCTTATTAAAATTGAGACTTAATCAGTATGTTTTATCCATATTTTGTCTAAATTGTTTTCTCGAATAAATAAACTTAAGTTCAATTAAATGTTGTTTCCTTATTATCTTTAAAAAGTATTTTAAAGATAGGTATTTTGTATCTTGTATTTCAAATACCTTTTCAGAAAACTACTTTTATCTGTATCTCAAATACTTTTCTGTAAAGTATCTTACATCTTGTATTTCAGATACTTTGTATAAGGTATCTTATACATCACTGGTTGCGAGACCTTTCAACGTTACGTCTTCAGGTATCCGGTCGCCATTCCAGAACCTTTCGGCCCCATCGATCATCTGTTCTGCGAGCAATGTACCCAGCTTACTGCCACTTAAGCTTATCTTCCTCTCCATTGCTCTTTGTGTTGCTTAAACCATCTGATGAGGCGCATTGTGAACGACCACGTTTCAGAGCCAAATGTCACTACGCACAGGCAATGTAATATTCACATAGACACACAAAATATGTAATTCCCTAAAAACCTTGTTTAAGCTTATTCTGAGTAGGGTTATTAAAATTGAGCTTAACCTACACATATTAAAATTAAGTGGTTTTAGCTAGCGCTGCTAGAAGTTGTTGGCTAAAGCTACCTTTTCTAAAATAAGCTTGAACAAGGCTTTTATTCACCAATAACTCCGTGGATTTTAAGATCACTTGCGTAAAAAGTACGATGATGGGATAAATTCTAAGAGATCTTCTATTCTGTAGTTTGCTTGCAGGATAGTCTGAAGTAAAGTGACTATCTCATCACATCCAAAAAAATCAGCTGTATTTAGGTTTCACGCAGTACCAATATTTTGACTAGTTTTCTTTTATGTTCAAAAATGCGGGATCCCTGAACGCGCGGGGCCCCAAAATGGGGGAGTCTGTAACATTTGCTACTCTTGATACATGGCTAATCCTCCACTGAGTGCCATCTAACCTTTGCATGAATGTCGAGTTTCCTAGCAGCTACCGTAGCTTTGTGCTCAATGAACTGCCCAAAGTTTAAGGAAATTTCAACTCCCAAGAGCTGAAGGCGGTCGATACACTCCAAGGATACATTCTAAAAAGCAGGTGCCAAGGTGATCAGGCTGCTTTTGGCAGTGAACGGACATGCTTGAGTTTTGGCGGCATTGAATATCGCGGCTAAATAAGCAGCACATGTTTAATTGTTAAATTAACATGCATCATATATATATATATATCGCATACTTATTATTTTCATGAATAATCAAACGTATCAACTTCGTTTAAGTGGCGTACAGCTAGGGTGAACAGCTTCAATTTTTTTTAATACGGCTTCCTTTTTGTTTTGCCATCTTTCGTTGGTCAGAGTCTACACCAAAATAACATTTTTTGCAATATTTGTCTGTCTGTCTGTCTGTTTGTCCGTGCTAATCTCTGATATGGCTGATGTAATAAGGAGTAACATGAGCTACTTTTATTTTAGAAAAAAGAAATTAAAAATCCTGTAGTCCACGCGAACAAATTCGCGGACACAGCTAGTTTCAAATAAATTAGTTGTATTTCGGTTGTCTTTAGAACTATAAACCGTGTGACAGCGCTGATTATTCTACGGCAAGGTAGGAACAAAAAAATATTAGTATAAAAAAATGTGGAGTTTTAAGTATGCGCCTCAAAAAGAAACTGGGTAAGGGCGAGTCGAACTCGCACACTGAGTATTCCGTATCAACTAACTTAAATAAAATAAATATCTAGCTTTTGCCAGCGGCAATTATTCCTATACTTATGCTATAAAACTTGCTTCATGCCAAATTTCAGGGTTCTAGGTCAACGGGAAGTACCTTTATGATTCCCTTGAGTGTCGCAATATAATTTTTTTTTGCGACGTAAATGCCGGTATCTTTTTTATTCGTTAACTTAGAAGTTTTTACTTTTATACAGCTCTAATTCATGATGATGATGATGTAATTTCCACGATTGAAAGGTTAAGGGACCGCAGTCTTGAGTATTCGGTTTAAATTTCAACTTGATACTTGCACTTGTTCTCGAGATAAAGGGACTTGACAGACAGACGGACGAACAACAAAGTGATTTTATAAGGATTCCGTTTTTAGGGTTCCGTAGTCAACTAGGAACCCTTATAGATTCGCCATGTCTGTCTGTCCGTCTGTCTGTCTGTCTGTCTGTCCGTCCTCGCTTAATCTCTGTGACCGTTAGCACTAGAAAGCTTAAATTTGGTACCAATATGTATATCAATCACGCCAACAAAGTGGTAAAATAAAAATTGGAAAAAAATGTTTTATTAGGGTAGCCCCCCTATGTGTAAAGTGGGAAGTGATTTTTTTTTAAATTTCAACCCAAACGTGTAATATATTGTTGGATAGGTATTTAAAAATGAATAGGGGTTCACTAAAATTATTTTTAGATAATGTCAATAATTTCGGAAATAATCGCTCCAAAAGTAAAAAACAATGTGTCCCCCCCCCCTCTAACTTTTGAACCATAAGTTTAGAAAATATGAAAAAAATCCGGAAAGTAGAACTTTATAAGGACTTTCTAGGAAAATCATTTTGAACTTGATGGAAAGAACAGTTTTTGTACAAAAAAGACAAAAAGGTTGTACAAAATAATTTCTGGTCTCTGGACTAAGTTTGTAGTATAATCGTATATGCAAGCATTTTTTAAACTCATTAGTGGGAACACTTATTGTGACGGACGGGAAACTACGGAACCCTACACTGAGCGTGGCCCGACATGCTCTTGGCCGGTTTTTCTTTGTTTCCTTTTGAGGTACAGAAAGAAATAAAGATCGACAGAGAATTGATATGATTATCATAATTTCTTGTTAAATAAATACTTAATACAGGGGCAGGTCGGGAGGCACGACAATGCAATACACTTCATAATCCGTTTTTCACAACACAGCTAATAAAATAGAGGAAATTATAGTTATTAATTTGTATAGCGCAGGGATCGCTTCTTGCCACAAAAATGATCTAAACGCATATACATGCACGCACTTACTTACTCTCGACCCCGCCGCGCGCGCGCCGCGCGACCCCGCGTTCGCCCTCCGAGCGCCACGAGGCGCAGTATGTATTCACGTTAACTCTACATAAATTTCCAGTTATATATTTCTTATTTTTATTACGTGCGAATGTTTTATATATAGAATACATTATATATTAAAAAATCCATGACTACACTAATTTGCCCCGAAGTACAATCTACAAATATTGTAAAATGCTGTTTTCCTAGGGGTGCAAAAGGGTGCAAAAATAACTGGATGTATAGGATGCTTTAAAAAGCTTATTATGAGTTTGCACCAACTGGCTAAATTTCCCTTGAGCCGCAAATTAAAAATAATGATTTATTAGTGTTTTATACACCTCACACTTTTTTCGTGAAAAGTAATTATACACCAAAGGGGTATCTACATATATCTAAACTTACCACAACTAAATACTTATGAAATTTTTAAATTTTGGGACTTTAATGTTAAAACCTAATATTAAACGATGTTCCGTACATAACAGGAATGGTGCAAACTCAGAGAAGACTTATATTCATGTCTTCTAATGATTCCACAAAAAATTACAACTACACGAATTAAGTCCAATCTTTTTGCTAATTTGACTAGACTACATTTTGAAAATCGAGTTTTGAGTATTGCGTTGTATAGACGGGTCCCAGTGTGCGACGACTACCGTTTATAATAGAGATGGATAGTCATACAGAGCCTGGAACTATGGCAGGTTACCGCTTCCCGCGCCTGTGCGCGGCGTGTACTTGTGGTATGTACAATACAGCCAACGTAGCTTGGCGTGATTGACCATAGGTTCTGCGCATCTCTCTCTCTCAGGTCGTTCATGGCAAACGACGTGAGAGAAAGGTGTGTAGAGCCTATGTTCGAGCTCAAGTTACGATGGCCGTTTCGTACGTGTTGACGTGAGTGTCGAGACAACTCGCGGAACATTGAAACGCAGCGCGTGTGGATACGATTTATTAACGTAAACAGCGGGTGTGAGCGCCGCCACAGATACACTTCATGGAGTTATCATCTTACAAGTAACTAATACTAACGATACACAAACCACGTCCTACGAGGATACACATTATCTTACAAAATAGGAATGTAACAATAATACGAATACGGGAAAGCACGCGAACAATAAAACACGATACCGCCGTAATCGTATAACTCTGTGACCATATTATAATAATTTAGACTACTCGTGAGTAAGGGCCATATATACAGACCACGGGCGTCCGGCCCGCAGGCTAACTTTATAACATATTGAAATGCGAAGTAAAGGCATTGCCACACGAGCGCGGCCGCACGAGGCGTCACACACGCTCGCGGCTAATTTTGAGGTAGCGGTTTAGTTTCGCGGCAGCACACAGTTTGCTAAATGTTGCGAACACCGGCGAACTGTTCTCAAGCCATCCAAGGCCCACGTCACTCGCTCTCCGCGGCGCCGTTCTCTTGCGTGCCGTGTGACGAGGACGCCGCGGGCGTCGGAAGCGTCGGGGGCGCCGCGGTCGTCGGAGGCGTAGCGGGCGGGGGCGCGTCAGGAGAGAGCGGCGTGCGAGGCGCCGGCGGCGCCAGCAGCGTGGTCCACTCACCGTCGGGCTCGTACAGACACTCCACGCATGACAGGAACTCCTTGCCGTCGAAGCCGCCCACCGCGTAGAGCGCATCGTGCAGCACGGCGAGCCCCAACGCGGCGCGCGGGCGGCGCATCTCGGGCCCGGCGCGCCACTTGTCGGCGCCCACGCCCCCCTCGAGCCACTCCGTGCGCCGCAGCGACGCCGTGCCGTCTGAGCCGCCCGCGGCCACCAGCCTCCCGCGCCACGCCGCCGCGCCCACGGAGCGCCGCGCCGTGGGCAGCGCCGGGCCCGCCTCCCACGCGTCGGCGCCCAGGCGCAGGCGCTCCGTGCTGGCCAGGCAGTGCCACGCGTCGCAGCCGCCCAGCGCCCACAGCGCGCCCTCCCAGTATACGCTCGCGCATTGCGACCGGCCTGTCCCACAAGGGATAAATTCAATGTATGCTGTCATTTGAAACAAGAAAAACAGGTTTCTAAATTAATATTTGGAAACGGAGGTCCGACAATATGTGTACTGACCAGCGTTTAGCGGCGGCGCCTCGCTCCAGGCGTCTGCGTCGGGATCGTAGCGCAGCACACGCTTCAGGTTAACGCCGCCCGACCAGCCGCCCACCACGTACAGCTCGCGGCGCTCCTCCACGCCCGCCGCGCCCGCGTGCGACAGCGCCAGGGGCAGCCGCGCGCGCCCCGCCCAGCTCGCCGCGCCCAGCGATAGCGACGCCACCGAGTCCAGCTCCGCGTGCCCGTCCGAGCCGCCCAGCGCGAACAGCGCGCCGCCCAGCACCGCCGCCGGGAAGCGCGCCCGCGCGCAGCGCATGTCCGGCAGCGCCGACCACTCGTTCAGCGCCGGGTCGTACGCCTCCGCGGCGCGCAGCACTCGCGCGCGGTCGTAGCCGCCGCACACCAGCAGCCGCCCCCCCAGCACCGCCGTGCCGTGCGCCGCGCGGCCCAGCGCCAGGCGCGCGCGCCGCCCCGACTCCGCCTCCTCGCGCGCGCCGCCCAGCACGCCGCCGCGCGCCGCGCCTGCGCCGCCAGCGCCCACGTCTCGCCACGCCACGCGCGCCGCCGCCAGGCGCCCGCGCAGCGCCAGTAGCGCCCGCGTGGTGCGCGCGCCCTCCACGCGCGTGGCCGCCAGCACGGCGCAAGCGGCGCGCGGCGTGCGGGCGCCCAGCTGCAGCGCGGCGGGCGCGGGCGCCGGCGTGGGCTCGGCGGCGCGCCGTGAGCGCCCGCGCTCCGCGGCCTCGCGCCGGTACTCCTGAAGCTCGGGCGCGTCGCCGCGCGCGGCCGGCAGCTCGCCGCAGTCGCGCAGCGCGCCACGCGCGTCCACGTACAGCAGGTGTGTGCGCGAGCACAGCTCGTCCAGCTGCACAGAGCGGGTCGTGTGACGCGGGGCGGGGCTCGCGGCGGGTCAGCGACCTCGTGCTATACTCACGTCGGCGTCGGCGGCCTGCTGGTCGCGCAGCCACGTCAACGCGGCGTCGGCCACCGCGAAGGCTGTCTCCTCGCCGCCCTCGGCACTCGTTTCCCGCAGCATTTCAATGCGAATAATGGGCAAGTTCGCCAGCGCACCGCTCTTGCATACCTCGTCAAACTGAAACAGTAGAAGGCTCAGTCAGTTCAGTGTTGATGCGTGTGTTAATGCGAATAATGTAATGAATGGACTCGTCGGCGAGTGTCGGGACTCACGTTCTGCGCGATATAGGCGTCGAGCATGGCGAGCTGGTCGGCGCCCAGGTCGGGCAGCGCGCGCAGCTCCAGACAGTCGTGCGGCGCCAGGCGGCGCAGCAGCGCGGCGGCGAGGTGCGCGCGCACGGGCTCCACGCGCAGGCGCCAGGCGGCGCGGTACAGGCGGCGCGCGGCGGCGGCGTCGCGCACGCGCAGGCGGCCGGTGTAGGCGTACTCCACGAGCGCGCCCAGCGCCTCGGGCTCCACGCCGTCCACGCGCAGCGCGGGCGCGCCGGCGGGCGGCAGCGCGCCGAGCGCGTGCAGCAGGTAGGGCGAGGCGGCCGCCAGCACGGCGCGGTGCGCGGGCAGCTCGGCGCCGCCCGCCAGCAGCACGGCGTCGTAGTGCTGGCGCGACTTGCGCAGCGCGTTGAGCGCGTGCAGCACGCGCGCGGGCGCCGCGTCGTCGCGCACGGACAACTCGTCCTCGAGGGCGCTCGTCTCCTCCTCCGAGCTGTCCTCGCCACCGGCGCCCTCTGCCGCCACACCGCACACATACATATACATACCTCGATTCTATGTAACTTAATTAACCACAAATCATGTTATGTAAATTAGAAACAGTATCGAAGGATAACTTGATAAAGACTAAACAAGATATCTACATATACCTATATATTTGTGTCGTGAAAATGTCACAACAGGTAAACATAGCGTTGTTATACACAGGTGCAAGTGTAGTTTTGTTTGATGATGTTATTGCTTATGATGATATGTGATGAATTCATTCATAAAAGTAACTGATGTTATTCTATACATGAGTAGATGTAAGTAATTAGTATGCAGTCATTATTGGTCATGAAAACTGAAGAACTGATTACTGTATTGAACTTAGAAATTATTGTAGGTTTATGGACCATGCATTATCATAATTAAAAATAATATCGATTTGATATCTCAGTATCTAACTATATAAAGATATTATCTACTTATATGATTACAATGGAACATTTTCATAACAATGTGGCCAAATAATAATATACCAGTGATAAGTGAATCTTGTACGAGCCACTAATGCTACACAGCAGTGAATACTTATTGACATGTTATTACGAGTAAGTATCGCTATCAGCAACCCAGTGTGACAGTCTCTGTGTGAGACACACACTTCTCACAAGTAGCAACAATAAGTTCCAATAGAATAATGTGTCATCAATTGGTTCAATTGGTTCCGCATAGTCACTGGCTCACACCGGGACGAGCACAACTACTGATCACGCTCATGCACACATGTAGAGCGTGTGTAACCACTACCTACACCACACCAACCTGCTACTCACAACACAATGACTATTATTCTGTAATTCAACAACTTTCCTGGTGATAACAGGCAACAATAAACTAAAACTAACATACAGTTTATATTCAAACACATCTTGCTATGTGATGACATGCCACTAGTGAGAGCCTCACTGAAGTACAGCCGACCTGACAGAGGTTAACAACACCAGCAGCTGATCACTTGACTGCAGCTCACTCTAAGCTGGCATTTTCAAGGTTTGAAAGCAATTTATAAGGAATCGTGTCACAAGGCATCTACTGTGTGCAAATATAATGACGATATCGTATTCGAATTAATTAAAACGAAGCGGCGCGGCTCAAGGTCAAGTTGCATATCTTAATGATCGCGGTGCGCGCGGACACCGGGCGCGCGGGGCTCTGCGCACTGTTGCTACGAGTGCTCAGGTGTGTCGTGTGCAGGCATGCTCACCGTCGCCGTTCCTGTAGTCGTCGTGCGGCTTCATGTCGCCGCCGCGCGCTCCGCTCTGCTCTGCTCCGGGCGCGATCTGCACCTGCGACACAAGCTCGTCAGCGCTGCGGACCTTCGCCGCTAACCGGATTACACTGGCGAGCACGTGGCCCCGTGCGGCGGACGGCGAAGGCCGCGGCGCAGTTAGCACAGGTCACATGGCGCGACGTAAACAAACCCACCTGATGCGTCGCGCTGCTGGCTCGCTGCGCGCTTGCACGCTCACTCTGAGACGCCGCCGTTAGATCGCTGGCATGCCGTGCCCGGCTCGGGGACGCTATCCGGTGATTGCGGTGCCACGCGAGTAACACTAACGACACACTGTTCCGCCACCGCCCGCACACTGTTTTTATTTTGTAATTATTTGACGGACAAACGTCACTCGTTGACAGCCGCTTGTTAATACATGTCAAATTTGACGTAACGGACCGCTTTTTCATGGCTGACACTGACTTTTATGGTACAGAAAAAGATTCTCTTCAAAGATTTTATATACCTATCCATATAAAATCTTTGATTCTCTTTAAAAGGAAAAATCATTATTATTTTCATTATAGTCAAACAATCATTATGAAAAGCGTTCGCAACCAGGTTAAAGTTACGACTCTTTAGAATATGAGTGAAAATGAACAACACTATCGTCACAGTACTAATATCATTCAGTAATGTATCTCAGCCATATTTTTTAAATAAATGCCTATAGGCGCGCGGTACGTAAACATGCGATAGGGCTGCCCGACCCCAGCATTCTAATTACATTTGCCTACTTTGTGTTTCCACTTAGTTTTGTGAATATAAATATACTTTTTTATATAAACAAATAAAATACTTTATGATTTTTGTACATATTATTATTTTAAGTTTGTATATATATTTTGTAATATATTACTAACAAATTTAAAATATAATATAATAATATATACTTTATGAATTGAATAGGAAGTTTTCAAGAAAAATGCGCGTTGTTTTTTGTTCCGTTTTTTGCCATTTGGCTAAGGAACCCTAAAAACGGTTTTTAGTGGTCTAAGTTGTTATAGCAGCAACAAAAAACACTTAATTTGAGAAAATTTCAACTATCTAGTGACAGACAGACGGTCAAATTTATTTTTTCTAGTCTTATTCATACACACAGTACAATAAACAACTATTATTAATAATAAAACATAACCCTTCTTGCAGTCGGGTAAAAATACCACTTTACTTTGAATTATACAAACTAACAAAACACACATGCCCCGAGGTTTTAACACAAGCGTACCTACCGTATCATGATTCATCAACCGCCTATAACTACCTATTTCACTCGTGTCAATCACTTTCCTTTACTCTATTCACTATATTTATTAATCCAGAAATCTTTTTTTTATTCGGGACATAAAAGGAAATACTAATCCATTAAAAAGACCTACTAGTAAAGTTATCTCTGGATGCGTTTTTGACGAATTCATGCAACCAAAAACAGCACAATATATCCTACTCGTCATCTATAAAGAAAGAAAATATTTAAAAAAAAAATGGCAGGGGGTGTTACTAGACCGACACCGAACACAAAAATGTGATTAAAAAAATTTTTGTCTGTCTGTCTGTTTGTTCAGGGCATCACGCAAAAACTACCGGTTCGATTACGATGAAACTTGGTATAATTATTCTTTAATATCTTGGGCACCACACTGGGTACTTTTTATTCCGGAAAAGTATATACAATAAAAAACAAACTTAATTTTGCGGTTCGATCCCTAGACCCGATTACTGTACCAACCGCAAATAATAAGTTTATCGTAGGTTACGTCACCCGCAGTGGAGTTCACTAAGGGGCGCTGCACACGGCTAACAAACTATAATATTTTATCATAAGATACAATATCGCTCGCCATGCAATTCAATGGACTATCACACACGACGAAGGTAATAAATAATTTACACCTGAGTGACATAGGCTATATTTTATTTATGTACGTAGGCGAAGCTGCGGGCAAAAGCTAGTATTAAATATGTAAATAGGTACTTGAACTTATTTTTATTGAAAAAATCGCGCGGTTATTGTTAAAAAAACAATACACCGTCCAATCGTCTCTGCGGCACAGTCGCGACTCTCTGCACCACGAGCGCACCGTGAGATCGAGGCGCGTAAGTATAGCTCGCGTTTCGTCGGTTTGTATGAAGATGGATTACCTACTGTAGATATTATTACCGTGCTATCGTTTAGTACAAAGTACAATGCGTTCCAAATATGAATAGGATCGGTTGCATGTTGTGACGTCCCGATTTACTGTCAAATCGAGGAAAGAAATTTTTTAAATATTTTACAAAAAATTTAATTTATTACGAACTGTGAACGAAAAAAGTTTAATCAGAATCCAGTTGTTCAATTTTACTCATCTCTGAGTTCCTCAATTTTGATAAAATTTCTTCGATTTGACAGTAAATCGTCACGTCACAACTTGCAATCGATCCTATTCTCATTTGGAACGCATACATAGAGTGCGAGCAAGATAACTTGGCGCGTAGCTGGGGGCCAAAGATTTTATATATCCTGGGGCGTGCTTAATGTTGCCAGCTAGATTCTAAAATTTGAATCCTCAGAGTTAGCGAGAGAATCAAAAAAGCACGAGGTGAAAAATCTTTGCAGTCGAGTGCAACACGTAACTTTTCATCCCATCAGCGAGGAAATGACTAAATGCAAAAAAAAAGTACACCAAAGAGGTTCTGAGTCTGAGTTTTTAACAAATTAAAAAAAAGTTGTATTACTTTGGTAGATACCATGGAGGTAGAACTAAATGGGTTTAATGATGTTTTGAATTCATAAACTTATTGCAAGTGATGTTCTAAATTCTATTTAGAGTCCAGTTCACGAAAGAAGTCCCGCAGGCGCAGCGCTGTATTCGCGCGACATTATGTTGCCACGGTTAAATATGGGGAAATCAGGGGAAATAATTTATAGTTCATTTACTTTCATTTTATTAACTAGGTACCTACTCGAATAGTTAGATGTATTTTTAATATAATAGGTACCATTTGATGTCCATACTGCTAAGGTCAGATTAGTGAAAAATAAATCTTCCTGTAATTTCTAAAATATAAAATGGAGATGTTCGACCAACTTTAAATTAGAAAAATAAAATAACATTTAAAACTTTTATTCAAATTTTTATTGAATAATTATGATCAGGCATACTATGATCACTGTCAGAAGAGTGAATAGAAACAGAATCAGATTCTGTTTCACTATCAATAGCCGTGGATATAATAAATCGATTCTCTCCAAATATCTTGAACGCGATGCAGTAATATCATAACGTTCCATTAGTAATTTACGTTTCGATTGGCATCGCTTATACTTGAAACCGATGCTATGCAATATACGGTGCAATGTGGTGATGCTTCCTTGATAATTTATGTCTTCTCTCAAAGCTGCACGTAATTTAATCAATGTAGGTAATTCCTTCTTCACAACATAAAAACTGTGAATTTTTTGCCGTATAGCGCACAAATCAAATCCATCCAAGTCGAACTTTTTAGGATGCGGGCGACTCTTCCCTGGGGTGACGATAACTTTAGAAGTACTCGCCGCTGTTGCGCCTTTTTTTGTAACTCTCGTTACAGTTTTTTCTGAAACACCTGCAATAAAATGAACAATAAAAAATAAAATAAAATTCAAACAAAGATTACTTTCGTATTTAATTACATTATTGTTGAATATAACTTTACAAATTTTTGTTGTGTTGTGTTAATTCCTTTTCAAATTTTCCTTAATAAAAATCGTGCATTAAAAAAACAAAAAACTTAATTCCAATCTGTAAATCAATCGGGAAAAAATCTGTATATGGCAGCCCCAAAATTTACCTGTCATGGCGGCGACTCTTTTGCGAACATTGCTTATTGGTATTAAAACACCGCGATTCTTGTGTCTCGCTTCACAGAACTCCTTCAGCTTTAATATCATTTCTCGACCTGCACTTTTTACAACTTTTGGCATCGTAAATAAGCCTTATAATGCACTAATCCAATAATAAACTCACAAAATATCTACCACAACAAACGCACCTTGATAACATCGACAAACGACAACATGGCCGATCTCCCCATCTGTCAAATTTAGTTCCACAATTGTCCGCGGGACTTCTTTCGTGAAATGGACTTTACTTTATCTCTTTATAGAATAAAAACGGCTTTTGCTCTCGGATATCGCAGAGCAAAAATACTCTTTCCGAGATGGTGGGATGAAAAAACTATTTTCTTTCTTGATTTCATTGGAACAATTCGCCTTCTTCTTTCACATGCCACTGTCTTGCCACTACTCAGACACTTCACACAGTGACGCATAGATGAGCAAAATTAAACTATAAAAAAATTAAAAAAACTAAACTCTCACTCTAAATTAAACTTTTTTCGTTCACGATTCGTAAATAAATCAAAATTTCTTCTTTTGCTCACCCTACCTAATTTCATCAATTTGACAGTTTGACGTGACGTCACAACATGGCAACTTATTTGAAACGCATTGTAAGTATTTTTATTTATACTATTACACAACCAAAAAGACTGAACTTAATTTTTTTTTAAATATAGATACCGTCTGACAGTGTCCTACCGAAGAAAAAACATGATCAAAGTCAAAGTCAAAAGTTTTTTATTTCACATAGGCCTACATGGGCACTTATAAAACGTCAGAAGCTAGTGCACGGTTCGAAATTGGTCGTTTCCTATGGAGAAGAACCGGCAAGAAACTCCATGGTTACTCTTTTAAAAAAATGGTTGTACTTACAATATTTCCATTTTACAGTATTAATAGGCATTATTTAAGAACAGTGTAAACCGGTCTATATTGTACTCAAAATCACAATAAAAATAATCATTTAAGAAAAGTGAGTCAAAATATGAAGTAATCTAAGAATTCGTGGAGTCTACAGTGTTCTTCCATTTACATTATAAAAAAAGGCTATAAAAGGTGTAAGGGACAGCCCTCCACAAACTTTAAGGGCTTGCTCAGTAGATGAAACTGAACAACAATCCACAAATTTTTTTTTCAGGAAACGAAAAAAAAAATCAACCTCACCATACAAAATGATAAACTTGATTGGACAATTTGTATGGCGAGGCCGATTTTTTTTTTTCGTTTGCTGAAACAAAATTTTGTGGAAGGCTGTTCAGTTTCGTCTACTGAGCAATCCCTTAAAGTTTGTGGAGGGCTGTCCCTTACACCTTATTTATAAAAAAAAGCTAGAAAAAAAAAATTGCAACTATCAATAAATGAGACGTTAACCACCAATAAAAACTTTTTACAAAAAAAAAATAACCGACTTACTAAAAAAAACACTAAAACCATCAAAATAACTTTAATTTCGGAAGTCGGTGTTTCTATAATAGTTTTGCCTCTTCGTTATTTAACACCGACTTCCGAAATTAAAGTTATTTTTATGGTTTTGTGTTTTTTTTAGTAAGTCGGTTATTTTTTTTTTGTAAAAAGTTTTTTATTTCACACTTTTTAGCTGCAATACCCTTACAGCCAGAGTACCTTTTTCTCATGACAATTCCAATTAACTCAAACCCTGCTAGGATACATTGTTTTATTATGAAGTTCCCGTGTCTACCTTCCGGCTCCATCATCATCATCAGATCAGTTCGATAGTACCTGATAGCCAAAGTGTATCTCATGACAATTCTAATAAGCCCAAACACGGCTAGGATACATCGATTAATTACGAAGTTCCGGTGCCTATCTTCCGGCTCCATCATCATCATCAGATCAGTTCGATAGTACCTTATAGCCAAAGTGCATCTCATCACAATTCTAATAAGCCCAAACATGGCTAGGATACATTGATTAATTACGGAGTTCCGGTGCCTATCTTCCGGCTCCATCATCATCATCAGGTCACATCGATGATACCATTTTCAACGTACCTATTCAGAACTATTCATTTATTTCTAACTATGTTCATTGAGAGATCTGTGTGAGGATGAACTTCCGTTGGCCATTTCTGGTCTTCTTCACCAGTTCCACTCGATCAAATGTCATGTTTTGACTATAAATGCTAAGTCTTTGATGAAAATATCAAAAGAACTATATGGTTACCTATAATATTTGAGGATTTCCCTCGATTTCGCTAAGATTCCATCATCAGATCCCGACTTGGTGACTATGGGACCATTTGGGAAGAAAAAAGAATTTTTCAAATCGGTTGGCAAGTGACGAAGTTATGCGCGAACATACATAAAAAAAAACAAACATCCGAATTGAGAACCTCCTCCTTTTTTAGAAGTCGGTTAAAAAAGAAAAACTAACGAGTTTAATGTGGTTGGAGTCAGATAATATAAAAAAAATATTGCAAAAGCAATGTGTTAGAAAAAAAAAACTGTTACAACAAAGATGGAGCAGTTAATAGATACATTCACACAATATTATGAGTTACCAGGGGGCCACAAGTGCAGAGGCAGTTATTGCCAAACAAGCGTGTCTTCGACATATTCTTTATCCTTGTAATATGCTTTTTTGGTTAAGACACGCTTAAATGGGTTTTGAACTTTCCTTCGCTTAGCTTCTTTTAACTTCGTTCAGTCACCGCTTTTGAAAGCTTGTTATAAAAGCGTATGCTATTTACTAAAAATGACTTACTGGTCTTGGCTGATCTCCATTTGGGTAATATAATTTCATGTTTACTATGAGTATTTATGTTATGAAAATCGCTTCTAATTTTGAAAAGTCCTAGGTTTACACAGACATACAAAATACTTTCTAAAATATAAAGAGAAGGCAGTGTCATTATATCGATTTCTTTGAATTTATTTCTGAGGGACTCGCGAGGACCCATTTTATAAATAGCCCTGACTGCTCTCTTTTGCAATATGAAAATCGAGTCTACATCAGATCCATTGGAAGTTTCGGTTTGAAACTGTTAACCTTTTCATTTTCATGACTCAAGTGCATCAGCTAATGAGTTGACTTATGCAGAATTTTAGTAATTTCTGACATCTCATTGCCTTTTGAGTTGACATCAGCAGAATTTTAGTAATTTCTGACATCTCTCATTGCCTTTTTTGCTATTTGCTATTCATGAGAAGCGATTATTTTTGGATTCAAGAATAGTTAAATAGGGTTGCCAGATGTGTTAAAATCATAATTTACACTAACTTAAGTAGTAAAATCCATTTTCATAGAGAAAAAGAAAAAGTAAAAAAAAAAACTAGTAAAAAGTAAATAAACTAACTCTAAAGTTATCGAAAACTAGCTTTTGCCCGCGGCTTCGCTCCCGCTCTTCCCTACTCCACCCTACTATACCCTACACTACCCTTCTCTACTCTACTCATTTATTTTTTCTTAAGAACCTTCTCCTCACAATGACAAATACAACAAAAAAGAATTAGGAAATCGGTCCAGCCGTTCACGCGTGATGGCGTGACCAAGGGAAATAGGGATTAATTTTTATACATAGAAAATAAGCAAAGAAAAGATACCACCTTATAATAATCACCACCTGATAAACGAACATTAATTAAACGAACATCTAAATACTCGAACGTTCATAATATCGAATAGAATGGGTGTGTGCTTTGATACAAAGGTTTCGGTCACGTTATCCACAACGAACACTCCATGGAGCGACTCGCCGACGGGGGTGCTCACCTACGCGTTGGACAGACCTCATCCGAGTTGCAACACAAACCTCCATAATCCAGAGTTCCCAAGACGCCGTAAACCGTGCAGTGTGACAAGTGAAGACGCATCGCGGGAACCTCACTCGCCAACGAAAATGCAACACTCAACCGCAACCACTCTGTCAAGACTGAACGACTAAGGATACTGACCTCTACTATTGTTCAGAAGTTAGTTACTAAGGAGGAGAGTGCTCTGGATATGTGCTATAGATGCGTACTGTGGAAGCGTGCTATCGATGGTCGCGAGTTGTGTACCTATCACTGACCTCTACTCTACTATATACCACTGGTGGACACCACTGACCTCTACCACAGTATAAAATCATTAAGCAGGTTATCATTAGGCATTAAGTCCGCCTTTGTACATTTGTGTTGCATTAAGTTCTAATAAATAAATAAATAAATAAAATATGAAACAATACGGAAACTGCCTACAAACGCTCGAAACGGCACACTCACACAAACATATGCATCGACGAGACCAACAAGGGAATGTCGCGGTGCTGTCAGTAGCGATTGCCGCGTCGAGTTTAGTGGTCACGTATAAGTTATTTTCCCGAACTTTATTAAAATGCTTGAACTCAAAACCGCAGCTATCATTGTTTTAAATTTTTTGCTGATTTTACTCATAAAAGGTAAGAATGATTTATTGTTAAATTATTGTATTCGAATAAAATTATAAGTCCTTATGATCGATCACAATAAATTCATGAACTTAACTCCGAAAGTAAATCTAGTTTTTTTAATATGTTTTTGGCTTGGAAACTAAATCTTTATCTATTAATGGAAATTCAAGATGGCGGCTGCAATAAATTATCAACTTTTTCGATATGGGTGTCTTTTTCATGGTTTTCGAGGGTTTTAAAGCCGATAGTACTGTCAAAATGTGAATTCAAGATGGCGGCTGCAATAAATTATCAACTATTTCGATATGGGTATCTTTTTCATGTTTTCGAGGGTATTGAAGCCGATAGTACTGTCAAAATGTGAATCCAAGATGGCGGCTGCAATAAATTATCACCTTTTTCGATATGGGTGTCGTTTTCATGGTTTTCGAGGGTGTTGAAACCGATAGTACTGTCAAAATATAAATCCAAGATGGCGGCTGCAAGAAATTATCAAATTTTTCGTCATTGGTGTCGTTTTCATGGTTTTCGAGGGTGTTGAAACCGATAGTACCGTCAAAATGTAAATCCAAGATGGCGGCTGCAAGAAATTATCAACTTTTTCGTCATGGGTGTCATTTTCATGGTTTTCGGGGGTGTTGAAACCGATAGTACTGTCAAAATGTAAATCCAAGATGGCGGCTGCAAGAAATTACCAACTTTTTCGTCATGGGTGTCATTTTCATGGTTTTCGAGGGTGTTGAAACCGATAGTACTGTCAAAATGTAAATCCAAGATGGCGGCTGCAAGAAATTATCAACTTTTTCGTCATGGGTATCGTTTTCAGTCAGTTAGTGTTTCTATAATAGATAGTTTTGTCTCTTCGTTATTTAACACCGACTTCCGAAATTATAGTTATTTTGTATTTTTCAGTGTTTTTGAACATTGAAGTCGGTTTAATTTTTTTTTTTGTAATTTTTTTTTTTTTCACTTTTTAGTTATGGTACCACCACTAAAAAGTACCTCTCAGCCAAACTTAAATACTTTATAGCCAGAGTGTATGTGCCATAACGATTATAATAATCCCAAACATGGTTAGATTACATTAATTTACCTTCCGGCTTCATAACCAGACCAGTTTGATACACTACCCCCCCCCTCCTTTTCTTTCAGTTAGTCAACGACTACATGTATAAACAAAGCAATTTTACTTGTTACGATAGTTCTGCTGTGATCCTATGAAGAGTTCTGTTCCATATCTTCGAAGTTCATGATCAGATCATAACAATATTTCTATGGGATCAACTTGGAAGCATAACCTTTCAATCAAAAAAATAATTTTTGAAATCGGTTAACAATTGACCGAGATATCGGTGAACATACAAAAAAAAAAACTTACATTCAGCCAAACATAGAACCTCCTCCTTTTCGAAGTCGGTTAAAAATATTGTGTTGTCTATAGTACAACTCCCCCTCCTTTTCTTTCAGTTAGTCAACGACTACACGTATAAATAAAGCAATTTTACTTGTTACGATAGTTCTGCTGTGATCCTATGAAGAGTTCTGTTCCATATCTTCGAAGTTCATGATCAGATCATAACAATATTTCTATGGGATCAACTTGGAAGCATAACCTTTCAATCAAAAAAATAATTTTTGAAATCGGTTAACAATTGACCGAGATATCGGTGAACATACAAAAAAAAACATACATTCAGCCAAACATAGAACCTCCTCCTTTTCGAAGTCGGTTAAAAATATTGTGTTGTCTATAGTACAACCAACTGTGGCCGTGAATGGTACGACGACCAATCAGAGCGCGAGAATTTAAATATTGACAGAAAGAGAAAACGCGCGGGATTTTTGGCGAGTCGTACCATTCTGGCGGGCTAGCAGTCGTGCAAAATTTGTTCTTTGTAATTATTCCAAAACTAGATATTTATTTGCCAAGTATATTACATTTGTTTTCTGTGTTGGAGAAATACAATAAGTACATACACAACTGTCTATTATTTTCACTCATTCTTTTCTACATTCTTAAAAGCCATAAACCCAAATAACTATGGGATACATGATTCGGATGATTTTACCCCATGAGAGATTAACACAATATTAATACAATATATAGACTTATTTAAATTTTATTTACATTAAACTAGTTATTTCAATTCGTTTGATTGATCACCGGTCGTTGTGGCGACGCTTGGGGGAGGCATATGTCCAACAGTGGATGTCTTTCGGCTGATATGATGATGATGATGATGATTGATCACTAAAGAATTATTATTTTTTTCATAATATAATACAACATTAAAAGTTACAACCCTATTGTTTTTATGAAGCGTAGGTATTTATTTTATAAACTAGGCTTAGTTTCCATACTGTTCCATATTTATACTGTGCCTCTACTATGTATCACACACCGGACAAACTGTTCTACATGTTTGACAGCTAATTTTTTGTACCTATTTGAAGTGCCACTTGCGAGCATCCAGAGAACTAATTTTGACTTATAAATTTAATGCAAATGAGAAGTGTAGGTGCAGTACCTACTCTGAAGTATTTTTGCATTTTAAAGTAACCGTGTACCTAAATCTTTCAATTTCCGTGCTATTCTTGCTTCGCGAATTATTATAAAACCTATGAAAAATGAGGCCATGTGTATATTTTGACCTTTCGAATACCGAAATTAGAGACACGATAGAAAAAAAAATTAAAGAGCGAACACCTGCAGCGGCGTTCTCTTGGGGTTTAGTAATAAGTGGCGCGACATTATTAGTTTTAGTACCGTAGACACTCGCCAACACTCGCTACATCCGAGTTCCGACAGCGCCAAAATGGCGAATATCAAACGGACACAAAAACACTGTGACGGCCGCACCTCCTTGAAATAATAGAGGTCAGTGGTCAGCACCGTAGTAGGCGAACGCTTCTCGTGCCTTCCCTGCTGTCGCTACATCGCATAGCTCAACCTGCACAACTTCCTCGTAAAGTTACCACGCAGCAGGGCAACTTCATAGCATAATAATTATCTTACTCGCCCCGCTACGTAGGTTAGCATCAGTGGAAAAAGTCACAAAGTTTTGTAGCTTAGCTTTCACATCACCCTTCACACAATCCATCCATCTTTTTTTTTGGCCTTCCTTTCCCTCTCTATCCCTCCACATGTATATCCTCTTTTCATGTCCATATCAGGGTAAGCGATTCCTTCTCACCTTTTAGACTTCTGAGAAGAGCTTCCTTGGGTTCTATGTGCTTATTTCTCACTTTATCCATTCGCGTCACTTTACAAATGTCAATATCCTCATCTCCGCTGGACTAAATGCAATCTTTTTTCATTCGTTTTTTTTCACAACTCAACATTCTAGTCCATACAGCATCTCGAAAGTTCTCATGAAACAGTACATTTTGATACGACTGGAATGAGAATGAGAATAATTTATTTGTAAACATAGGTGTGTGAGGTGTTACAGGCAGGTAGATCCTCCACGGAGAAACTGTCATTAGGACCGACGACTCGGAATTTGCTCGAGACGCACTACTAGGGTGTTAGAAGCCAAGTACTGCAGTGATAAAATCTAACGACGATGAAACGATTGTAAATAAATAAACAAACGGGGTCTGCCCGGCGACTCGTGGGGGCTGCCCGACAACCAGCCTAATATGATACTTACAGGTAATAAATTATGTCATTGGTACTTACGTTCTTCAGCACTTGTGCGATAAACAGTAAATTGCTTGCCTAAAAATAGAGTAAGTATTGAGTAATAAAGTATTAGGGTGGAAACAATAAAAATATAAAAAACAGGTGGAAACGGATTTTCGAGTGAGTTGAAAAATCGTTTCCAAGTCTCCCTTACGGAGATTTCCATGGCGTCAGTTCGCTTCCATCGGTTAATAAATTACGCCAATATTGTCGACCAATTTAAGACAGCATACAGAGAGTGGTCGGAGGAGGCAGGAGTACCTAGTACGAGTTGATTTATTATGGACGGGTTTGTAGTTTTATTACAATACCGCAAAACAATCAGTGATACGTTAAACATCATAGACTTATTACATCACATAGATGAAAGTGAAAAGCGTCTGATTGGTAGAGTGACGGCGGCTGGCGGTACGACATACTAGTACGCCAGCAAAGCGGCGGCGGCGCGGGATGTGACGTCGCGACGTGGCGGTGCACCGGAGGCTCGGGCGGTCGGGAGTCGGGCCGGGCTCGGGTGGATCGATAGGGAGTGGGGCGGCCGGGCGGCGGCGCGCTCGGCAGTGCGCCGCGCGACCCCGCCCGCACTCCACGCGCTATGAGCGCGCTCCGGCCGCGCGCCCGCCGCGCGCCGCTGCTGTTTGCGCTCGCCGCTGCACTGTTGCCGCACGCCGACCGAGTCGCGTGAGTACTGCTAGCTGCTAGCCCTAGCGCTTCTGCATCCCTCGCAGCCTCTGACATGTGTCGTTTTCCTCCTGTGGCAGCGGCGGCGGCGGCGGCGGGAGCATGTTCGGGGACGTCAATATATCCTCTATTTTGGACTCCTTCAGCATAAGTTATGACAAGAGAGTGAGACCAAACTATGGAGGTTAGTAACAACAGTTATTTTAACTTCTGCGTTATCCGAATGTCCTCTTGAAGTTCGACTGCTCGATCCTATTCCTGACGCCAACGTTTGACCGTGGCGCGCAGTTTGCCAAAACAGATCGGAATATCGATCATCTAATCAAAGTAATGAGTAAAATAATAATCGTTTACTTATTCATATTTACCTGAGCATTATTATAGAAAGAAGAATATATAGTTATTAAAATTTAAAATATCTACCATAAAATAACCTAATGCACAATTTATAATCCCTGCGTCAATATGGCGAAAATAATATACTTAACTTTTGTTCTTGATTGAAATTATTTCAAAGAGGATTGCCCACTCTGGATAGGTACGCACCTATCTGCACAAAGTAGCTCCATATCCAGTCAGCGAGCTAACGTGGTGCGCAGTCGATATGACAATTTTATCTCACTTGGAGAATCTGATGGACTTCTAGGTCTGAAGCTTGTTAATTTTAAATGATTGTGGAGTAGCCGTAGCTTTACGACTATTATAATTTATGCATAACATGCGGGGCAAGGATAGGAAACCCTATTTGAACGAATACACAGACCACAACGCGTTTTGGCTCTTAATTTTCATCGGCAACCCAAAATTCGTGCAGTGGTTTTGGCCATATTGGCCACAACGCGTTTTGGCTAATAACGGTATTTCAAAATTTGACCATAACGCGTTGTGGTAATCGCGAAATGTAGTTAGTTAAATTAGTTGATGCAGGCAAAGTGACTGACTTTACATACAGGCAATGCAGCAGTGAGGCGAATGGAAAAGATTACTATAATGTCTGGGTATGATCGGAAAAGTGAGCTCAGAGAAACATAACCATTTCATGAAAAGGGATAAATGTAAAAAATAAAACGCACTTAGGTTAATTTGAAGGAATCATAAAATGTAAGCAGCGGTTTAGTGAAGTAGCAGCCATAGTATTTGCTGCTGAGCAAAGCTCTGCCCCAAAATCCACTGAAATTAAGTTTTAAGGTTAAAGTTAGCATTCTGGCTGCATCAAGTAACATTGCCCGCACGTGGTTCATCGGATCTGATGGACATGTTGTTTTGCTTGAAAGCTGTATGGCCATGGTTGCAGGTGCCACGAGCCACGACACCGAGTTCGAGTGATTGTGGATGAGCTTCAAGAACCAGACGCGTTCGGGTCGTTTGTTTTTGTTCAATGAGTGTTTGAGCGTCACTACCTACGAGCAGTAGTGAGGCGTGGGTCAGTCAGTCTCAGTGTAGGAAGCCGCTGGCGATCGATCGTTGGCGTATGTTGTCGTTGTCGTGTTATGAATGTGATGTCGTTTCCAGGACCACCAGTGGAAGTGGGGGTTACCATGTACGTGCTGTCCATCAGCTCTCTGTCGGAAGTGCAAATGGTACCTAGCTAGCAGTACTATTAAGTAGTAAGAGGTCACTCGGGCATGTGGGCATGGGGCACGTCCCGCACGTGCACGCGGCACCGCACGCATGTGGAGACGGCGAGCTGGCGCCGCCGCGGGATCGAACTAGTACTACATGTGGGCTTGCTTGCAGGTCCGCCGGTGGAGGTGGGCGTCACCATGTATGTGCTCTCTATCAGCTCCGTGTCGGAAGTGCTCATGGTACTCGCCCCAGTACTCGCACCTCTCGCGCCGCACGACAGCAGCCCCAGACGCGAGGCTGCGAGCATGTCGCGTTTCATGGATCTGTTCGCTTTCGTATTGTTTCCTAGTGATCTTGTCGATGACTGGTAACGCTCGTGTTGACTGTGGCCTATCTGTTGTGAACTGATACAGACGCACCGAGCGCCGGCCCCGGCTGCCCCTTCCACACGCCTCCTCCGCACCGACGCTTCCAGCGCGCGTAAACATGCCCATACCAGGGTGTACCCAAACAAGAAAGTCCTTAAAACAAAAAAACTGTTGTCCTATTGAAAATAACCTCTTGGAAACTCTCACCAGAAACTACAGTGAATGTCTACCTACGATTGACATTCTGGCTGTCCCACGAATTTGAAAATAAAATTATATTTTTTGCTTGTACCTTATGTTTACCGTGATATCTCTCTGAAAATTCATTACCTGCTTATTTTGATTATTCTTGATAACCAAATCTTAAGGTGCTCTTCACCGGGAGCATTAGCGTGTAATGTAACGATTTGAGCGTTACATCAGTGAAGGAGGAGAACCGAGCATTACAATGCACACCTTGTAATGATACAATGTGTAAAATCTTGATACAATTTGTAACATACAACTTATGGTTCGCCATTTTTGAAATAATTCATAACACCAACATCGTTTCTTCTGTGTGTTTTTTACTTAAATAACTGACCACTACATCTGACATTAAGAAATCACCTAAAAGCTAATGCTCAAAGTCGAATCTCTAGTATTACATTACACGTGAATGCTCGTCAGTCAGGGAGGTAGTATTGTAATGTAATGCTCAAAGACGAATCTATAACCCTAATTAGGTATATTACTTTTAGTAAGTAGGTAATTGTCAAAATATACCAAACAGCAGATATTTTTTCCTCTAGCGTAGGTAGGTGTGGTGTCAGTGAATGTTGTTCATGATGATGTTACACCTGACACTTATGAAACATAAAATATCCTACAAAAATTATAGGTACCTTTTAGTTTTAGGTTTGAGCTGCAGCTTGAATTTAGTGGAAAAATTTCAAGAGGTTATTTCTGACAAAAAAACTATATTTATTGTTGTTTTCTAGTAGGAGACAGAAGGTACTTTCACTTTCATGTGTTTGTGGCAGATTTGAACGGACCCTGTACGGAAATTTTCCAAACCAAAAAAGAAGTAATTCGATTTAGCAGAGATTGATTTTCATTTTTAAATCCGTAAACCGGTTTGATAATATAATGTTTAAGAATTGTTTTGATGTAAGTAAAACCAAGTAGACGCAGTAGTCGGGTCATGTACGCAGCTGGAAGTATCATTAAAACGATTGGGAGGGTTTCGTATGCCAGCTAAGGTGGAGTTGTCGGTGGAGTCGTCGAGGTGGCAGTCGCCCGGCCGCGCGCCCCTACTGTACTACTAGGTGTCTACAGTTTGAGCATTAGCACCGATGATAACTTATTAATGTTAACTTGTACTAGATTTCCCCCTCTTTCTGTCTTTACTAATCTAATCGTGGTACATTATTTGTGTATTATAAGCGACAATGTGTGGATGTAGAAACGCTAAGGACAGCGGCGCGGCGCCGCGGCCTGCGCGCACGCGGCGAGCGGTGTCGCGGCCACGACCACGCGTCCAGACGACGCGCGCACGCTAACACCGCACCTTAATGTTACACACACACTACTGACACAGTACACAATGCAGCGCTCTGTCACTCTCCGCCACTGTGCCGCACACCGGCCGCACACCGGCGGCGGCACTATGTAGCTTAGCGTAGGAAGGCGCGTGTCGGCGCGCGGCGTGTTGTTGGCGCCGCGTGCCCACTTTTATGGCTCTTCCGTGAGTTTCGTGACTTGCTCGCTTCGAACTTAACTAGTTCAGCGCTGTTATACATTATACATACTCACTAAATTACCATAATCGTTCACATTTTTATGAAAAATGAGCTCAAGTCAGTAAGAATTCATGTGACCATTTTGCTTCGGCATTAAACTCTGCAATGTACTAATAGGTAAATGAGATAATAATTATATTATTCTGTTGGAACGGACATGGGCGTGAACCGCTCCTCAAGCACTGTCTCGTGTCCGTAGGTCTGACACTGACACTCGTCGTGCACGCGCGCAGCCGCCGGCCGGCGCATTGCGCTCACACTCTGACGTCTACAACACTGCGTGCACTTTTCACTCTTAGTATACTAACTGAAGCTTGTCGCTCTGTTTTGTGTATTCGATGTTGTACAGTGTTTACTTTTAGAATAGTCTAACCAGTACATATATTGCACCGAATTTGTTCCACTATATGTGCCTTAGCATCCGCCCCATACTATAACGTGCGATGTCTCTCCCTCAGGACTTCACGTTGGATTTTTACTTCAGACAGTTTTGGACGGACCCGCGGCTCGCGTACAAGAAGCGCGCTGGCGTGGAGACGCTGTCCGTGGGCTCGGAGTTCATCCGCAATATCTGGGTACCTGACACATTCTTCGTGAACGAGAAGCAGTCGTACTTCCACACCGCCACCACCAGCAACGAGTTCATCCGTATTCACCACTCGGGCTCCATCACGCGCAGCATACGGTGAGTGAGTGCGGCTGTGTGGGCTGAGGATCCTCGAGTGACTCCCGCTCCGCACTCCCCGCTCGCTCTGTTACAGGCTCACCATCACCGCCTCCTGCCCCATGAACCTGCAGTACTTCCCCATGGACCGCCAGCTGTGCCACATCGAGATCGAGAGCTGTAAGTGTCCCCTCGCTCCGTTCAGCGCCAGACCTACTTCACCGCGTCTGAACCGTACCTTACTAAACTTACTAAACTTACTATGCCGTCCTTACGCTGCACGTTACTGAGTTGTCCGAGTACCGCGATCCGCCTTGACGCCAAAGTACTACGACAACTTTGTGCAAGTACTCGTATTGTGTTCTATTAATACTTCTTTGTTTGTAACTCTTCGTGTAGGGTGAGACGACGGCGACCAGATAATCGGAATAAATTACCCGTTCCAAAACTTTTTAATAAAATGCGAATAATGCAATTTTGACAGATTTAAACACTCGTCAGAAGCTAACGTCTCACAGATGATAGAAAAATAGTAACGTACTGATACGATGTACACCGATGTTCGTGTGTGTGTGTTGTGATCACGGAGCAACTCGCCCGGCCGCGCGCCGCACTGACGCGCACGCCCGGCTTGCGTCGTGTCGCACGGAGCCCTCCGCCACAGCACCGCGCGGACCGCGGCGCGACGGGGCACGGCACTGCACCACGCACGCTGCACGCGCATGAGCCGCCGCCACGCACTGCATGCGCTTCACTCACACTCACAGTCACCCAGCACCCATCACATACACGTAGCGCGCACGGTAGTCACTATATATTTTTCTATCATCGGCCGGGTCGACTCGAGCGGCGGGACCGTCGCCGCGTCGCCCGGCTCGCTTCGGCGCAAGTGGGCCGCGCGAGTGGTCGAGGCGCGTCGCTTCGAGGCGCGAGTGATAGCGTTTTGTGTTTGGCATGTCCCCGGAGTCGGATACACGATGACCGACATACTGTACGTTTGGAAAGACGGCGCGTCGAGTGTCGGCATGAGCAGCGAAGTGCAGCTGCCGCAGTTCCGAGTGCTCGGCCACCGGCAGCGCGCCACCGTCATCACGCTCAGCACAGGTAACCGCTCAGTAGTGCCGCCCCGCCGCGCCCGCTCCCCGCGCGCCCGCTCCCGCGCCACACGACCGCGCCCGCGCGCGTCTCTGCGACCGAGCCGCGCTCACTCCTCTTTGCGCCGCAGTCGGCTACACCATGCGGGACATCCGGTACAAGTGGAACGAGGGCCCCAACTCGGTGGGCGTGTCTAACGAAGTGTCGCTCCCGCAGTTCAAGGTGTTGGGCCACCGCCAACGTGCCATGGAAATATCTCTCACAACAGGTGCGAACCACTTCTTTAAGTTTGATTACAGAACGTGTAACTAACCTAATGTGTTAATAAAGTGCTTTTCCAGTACATATAGTTTAGTTTGAATATTTTAGCCTCTCATTCTCCTGTGCTAATCGAGTACTGTACTCTACCCCCGACGACCCTAGGAAACTACTCCCGCCTGGCGTGCGAGATCCAGTTCGTGCGCTCGATGGGCTACTACCTGATCCAGATCTACATCCCGTCTGGGCTCATCGTGATCATCTCGTGGGTGTCGTTCTGGCTGAACCGCAACGCGACACCGGCGCGAGTACAGCTGGGCGTCACCACCGTGCTCACCATGACCACACTTATGTCTTCCACTAACGCGGCGCTGCCCAAGATCTCGTATGTCAAGTCCATCGACGTGTACCTCGGCACCTGCTTCGTCATGGTGTTCACCAGTCTGCTCGGTGAGTGTCGCGCGGCGTCACCTCGACCGTCTTCCGGCCCACGGCTCTCACCGGACGCTTTTCATTTCAGAATACGCGACGGTTGGGTACATGTCCAAGAGAATACAGATGAGAAAACAGCGCTTCGTTGCAATACAGAAGATCATGTCGGAGAAGAAGATACCGGCGGAGATGGCGCCGCCCGCGCCGTGGGACGCGCACTCGCTCAGCAAGGGCGGTAGTCTGAGCCGCGGCGCGCCCCCTCCGCCGCGCCACTCGCTGGGCGGCGCGCCTCCCCCGCCGCCGCGCCACCACCACCCCTCGCTGGACCGCTGCGGCCGCCACATGCAGGAGGTGCGCTACAAGGTGCGCGACCCCAAGGCGCACTCCAAGGGCGGCACACTGGAGAGTTCCATCGAGGATGTGCCCGCGCCGCCGTTGCACCAGCTGCAGCCCACCAAGGTACCACGTGTTCTGCACGGCACGCCTGCGCCTGGTGTACGTCGCACCGCTCTAATCATGTCGACGTGTTTCAGGACTACGGCAAGTTCCTGGGCATGACACCGTCGGACATCGACAAGTACTCGCGCATCGTATTCCCGGTGTGCTTCGTGTGTTTCAACCTCATGTACTGGATCGTGTATCTGCACGTGTCCGACGTGGTGGCCGACGACCTGGTGCTGCTCGAGGAGAATAAGTGAACGTCGCCTCTCCCCCCCTCCTCCACGCTCTCGCACCACGCACCGCTACACGCTCGTGTACATAACTCATGTAATATAATGTCGATTAGCAAAACGCTAGTGTCACGACCCCTCGTAGACTTAACTGACGGTCTGATCGTACCTTAGATATAGATGATTAGGAACTCGAACGACTTGTACAGATATTGTAAATAAGACGTAATATTATAGTGCCGGTGCCGGTGCCCCCCCCCCCTCCACTTCAATTAAGTACACGCTCAATGTTAATGTACTTAATTCAAATAAAATAACAAACAAGGCAGGAATCATCGACATGGGTACATTTGTGATGTGGCGATAGCCATAAAAGCTAGATGATGCACCTACATTAAGGCATTAAGTCCGCCTCTGTTCTTTTGTGTGCATAAAGCATTAAATAAATTAATAAATACATTAAGCAGTCACTATTCACATTTAGTGCTGAAAATGAAACTGAATCATCGGGCTCACTGAAGTAGAATAAGATTTTAGAAACCCGTACTAACCGAACTGTTGCGTTGCGAACTAAGTTTGTGTGTTACCAACATTTCGCAGGTGCAGCAGCGTACGGCGGCTTCAGCAGCGTTGTAACGTTATCGTTCAATGTTCTGTTGTCAAAGAGAGACCATCGTGTTTGCTACTGAATTTAGGCGACGTATTCGCGCTGTACAGCGTACTGTGTGACGTGTCCGACACGACTCGGTACCACCACGCTCGCGCCGGCGCCGGCATCGCTCACCACTCTAACGTATTCAGAGCATGATGAATCTAATGTTAAGTTGATAATGTCATAGATTTTATTAACTAGAACGAAACTGTTAAGTATTGTAAAGTTACAAATATTATTAATAGGTACAATAAGCACGGTAAGGCACACGAGACTATTTTGCATTCACATGCAATACGTTCGTCTTGTAATAAAGACTAACATTACGATGATGTTGTTTTATTTAAGATTGAAAGCTGCAACTTATCTGCACTTCGCTGCTCATGGCAACATTATGTGTCAAGATATTGGACGCAACAACAGTTGCAGCTTTTAAAAACCAGTACTTACCTAAGTGGTTTTATTACAACACTTTTCACATCGGCTACAGTAAAGCCCCGTACGCACCATCCATCCTGACGTACGTATGTACATCCCGCCAAGGCCATACAGATAAACTACCTAACGATATAATCTGTCTAATAAGTCAACCGACTTGGGAATTTTGTATAATATTTAACCATTTAAAAAATACTTATATTCGATACTTCTTTTATGGTTCTTCTGTTAGTAAACAATGATCTCTATCTCTTAATCAACCTTGATTATTGAACCCGTGTTGACTACATCAGTTTTAATTAAATGCTAGTAATTACCTACCCAAATCGTTTAACTTATTAGGCAGACTCTAAATCAGGGCTGCCCGGTGAAAATTATAGTTAATTTTAGTTATTTTTAATAAAAACTTTGGACTTCTTCGATGCACGATCTCTTCGTTTCAAAATTTTGATTTTTAGTAGTCGTATTGTCGTACGATCACCCCTTTTTTGCACCTGGCAGCCCTGATTTATCGTTGATTTATCTCTTATTTATCTGTATAGCCTTGGCGGGGCGTACGTCAGGATAGATGGTGCGTAAGGGGCTTAATATGCAGCCAAACAGTAACGTGTAGTATGGCAGGCCTTATCATGCCTTATTCATAATATCGAGGGTATAGTGCTCAAACCCAATAAGTACAAAATTGACACTTTCGAGATATTCAATATTTAAGTAGTATTTAAGCAGGTTGGTACGGAATAATCTCATTAATACGTCCACCAATACTGCTGAGCGCGCTCGCCTACTGGCTGTGGGTGAATGGGAGTCGGGCCTTTGGCTACAGGCTTTACCGTCACCTAACATAGGTACTTTGTTGAGTGACACCACCTTCCGGATCGCTACATGCCTGCGTCTAGGTGCTCCTAGTGGAGCTCCACATCGATGTCAGTGTGGCGAAGCAGTCGACCGCCTCGGACACTATGGCCTATCTTGCAGTAGAAGCGCTGGTCGGATAGCACGGCATGCCAGTATTAATGACATCATCTGTCGAGCTCTTGTCACCGCCGGGGTGCTAGCTGTTTTAGAACCCAATGGCTTGGCACGTGACGATGGGAAGAGGCCAGATGGGATGACTATAGAAATTGGGTAGGCCTTTGGTGTGGGATGCAACATGTGTCGATACCCTTGCGCCATCCCATCTTCTGAGTACGGCGGGCTGTGCTGGGGCGGCTGCTGCAGGTGCAGAAAATCTCAAACGGCGTAAATATAATAACCTCATTGGAAGTTATGTGTTTGAGCCGTTTGGGGTCGAAACACTAGGGCCATGGGGACCGAGCGCTCATCGAGTTGTCTGGGATATCAGCAAACAGTTGGTCGACTCTTCGCGTGACCAGAGGGCTGGACTCTTCTTCAGTCAACGAATCAGCATTGCCATCCAGCGTGGCAATGCTGCCAGCGTTCTGGGCACTTTTCCCATTGACATCGATGTAGACGAATTTTTTTATGCCCTCTGATTTTTCCCTGTTTTTCAGCCTAATCTTCCGTAAGACCTCCTCTCCAGAAACCCTTTCGTCTTTAGACGTCACCACTACGGAGTGCAGCGCGGTCCTTCCTGGGGTCTGCCTTTTCGGTGGACCCGCCGCTACACTCGCGTAGGTGCCGTCTTTTCCAACAGTTCCCCCTGCCTCTCCATCGCCTGCCGCACCTTCTCCATCTTCTCGCTGCTCTCCTTCACTAACGTGCTGTGCTCCGCTAGTGAAGCGAACAACGAGTCAACCTCCGGGAAGCTCCTGGGCACTTCTGTCGGGGGTGTTGCCGTGATGGCTTCCTTCCTTACCATCTCAGCCCCCTTCGCATGTGCTGCGGCCGCCGCCCCTTCCTTAACCAGTTGATATAGCCTTTTCACCGACTGGGTGATCCCGGCTTTAAGGTCTGCCCTCAAATTACGCCAGTGTCCGAGGTGCGACTTCGCGCGCAGAAGGCAGTTCCGAGCCTCGGTCACCCAGTCGGCGGGTTTATTCATTTGCGACTGACTCCCTCCCTGTGACGCTACCGCCGTCTCGGTGGAAGTTCGGCGTGCCACAGCCTTGGAATCTGGCTGGGTCAAAGCTCGCCGTGTGGACTTCTGAGGAGCCGTCACTGTTGGGACCAATTTTTTAGGTGGTTGAGCGGCAGCCAATGAAAGGGGTTGTGACTCCGTCACATTTCCATTCTCCCACTCACCAATGCTTCGCCTCACACTAGAGGCTTGAGTTGAAGCGCTGGGAGGGGAGACCTCCCCCTCAAAGGTGATGGAAAGTGCTGCACTCGATGGAGAGACACGGGATCCTGTGGAGGCTTTTTTGGCTGGGGTCCTGGAGAGGAACATGATGGTGGAAGTGGAAAGTATAAGTCAACTGCTGTTCTGATCCCTGTAAAGGGGGGATCAGTACGTCAATAAAGATTGTTTAAAATATTTCCTCAAAAGAGGCGTCAATAAATAATTAAAATAAAACAATAATGAGAATAATACAAAAGGTGTTAAAAACTGTAGTTCTGATCCCTGTAAATTGGGGATCAATACGTTAATAAAAGATTGGATAGAATATTTTCTCAAAAGAGGCGTCAATAGATAATTAAAAGAAATAATAATAATAATACAATAAGTTTTAAAACTAATTTACTGATCCCTGTAAAGAGGGGATCAGTAGGCTAATAAACAACAGCGTCAAGTTTTTAAAAAGTATTCACTGATTCCTGTACGTAGAGATCAGTGGGTAAATAACCCTCAAAATGTGCTACCAATTGACGCGCAAATATATATTTTTACTCGACTTACCGCCCCCCGTCGATTAAGAGTATAAAAATAAATTGTACTAATACCTACCACTTAAAATAAAGGGTGGGTGGGCGATCCTGAAAATTTGAAGTTTTTGCTGTTTTTTTGCTGTCGGGTGTAAAATTTTCCTATGGGACGCAAATTTTTAGGGTCGGGGCGCACAGGCAACGCGCTGGCCCGTGTTTTCAGACTACTTTGGTCACGATCGGACCACAAAAACGGGAGTTATTTTCAGATAAGTGTCAATTTTTTAATAAAAAAGTCAATATTTTGTCAAACTCAAAAAATTTTCTTCTACGAAATGTCTAATCTGATTTGTTTTTTGCAGGAATCCTGTAGGGCGAGCAGAGGCGCGTACGACGGCACCCTCAGAACCGACCTACGTCAACCAGGGATCGAGATATAAAATTTTGAAATTATGAAAATTTGGAAAAATGGTTTTTCTGGAATAAAAAGTTTCCCTGTGAAAATCTTTGAATTATTTTACCAGGATCGTATAGGTCTCGCAGAGACGCGTCCAAAAACGTATAATAGTACCCGGTAGCTAGTATATATAGGTTACGAATCAGATGGGTAAGGTTAGGTTAGGTTAGATTTTTTTTTTTTTTAAATTGTGGCAGGAGTGGGAAATCCATCATGGACACCCAGACTTCCTTGTTGGAAGGCAGCCTGGGTAGTGCCGGACTCCTACCGGCTAAAAACCACTCCTGCCATGCGAAAGGCCCCTGCCGTCAAGCTACGCAGGGAAGTTTTTTAGAGCTGTAGGTTTCGTTTTCGGTCCCATGTTTAGTTTATTACTGAGTACAGATGAATATTACTGAGTAATATGATACAATAAATAATAAAAATCATTATTAGATTTGATTCTCTATTGTTCAGATTCTGTCATAAATTTCATTATTATAATATCATTTCAAATACGGCAAGATTTCATAAAAAGAGAAAGTAATAGTAAATATTACATTATTTTGGTAAAATTCAGTGGTATAACTTGGCTTGAGATTTCTAATAAACTTAATTCAAAAAATGTTACATTTTAGTTTTTGAGTCAATTAAAAGCAGGATTTTAATATTTTGTTTCTTGGTCTATGTTCTTTCAAGTTTTATTTCTTTTATTAACTGACTTCACAATTCTTGTAATAAACTGTATTAGGATTGTTCTATGCTGCTTGCTTGTTATAAGTACGCTAAGACTTTCTTTGGCTATTTTATTTTCTAGCTTAGCTTCGATGTCGTATCTTAGGGAGGCATATACCGGGCAGTCCGCCAGGAGGTGGAGGACGGTCTCCTGCTGGTCGGGGTCGCAGGCGCACGCCGGGCTCTCCTTGCACTTGAAGCGAGTCAGGTACTCGGAGAACCCGCCGTGGCCTGTCTGGAGGGCTGCCATGGAGTCGCTGTAAATAGCGAACGCCGTCTCAGTCCTTTGGAGGACTTCTTTCACTGCTTTGCAGAGGGCGAGAAGCTCGGCCTGGTAGACGATAGAGTAAGACGGCAAAGCGAGTTTGAGGGCCTTAACCTCCGCCCGGTCGGTCCTCACCAACACTGCGGCTCCGACCTTGCCCTCAATCTTGCTGCCGTCTGTGAAAATACGCACCGCGTAGTTGCGGTGCTCATTATATTAGTCTCAGTTCCTCGTCTACCAGGCGTCGCAGTGCAATGGCCCTCTGCTCAGCCGGATGCGGCATCTCTAGTGCCGATACCACCCGCTCGATCTCCCGGTCTCCCAGCGCTGGGTGAGGTACCCCTCTCTTGGCCTCGTAAAGCGAGGCTGCCTCCTTAATCCGGAGATCAAGAGGGAGTATCCCAGCCAGCACCAGTGCTGAGTGTAGGGAGACCGTGCGGTAGGCTCGGCACAGCTTCTGCGCGAAGCTCCTCTGGACGGCGTTCAGCTTCTTTTGCAACCCGACTTTGTTGGCGGCCGGCGACCACGCGCTCGCCGCGTACAGGACGATAGGCTCCACTGCAGCCGTATAGATGCAGCGGATTACCTCTGGATGGAGACCCCAACTGACCCTAGCTGCCCGCGACAGCTGTTTATATATGCCGACGGCTCGGGAACAGACGTTTGCGACGTGGGTGTTGAAAGTCAACTTATGGTCGATGGTGAGACCGAGCAACTTGATTTCGTCCGACATGCCAATGTCTACCCCGCCCATTCTGAGACATGGGGTGTCGTGCTTCAGTTTGCGCGTTATCAGCATCGCTTTGGTTTTATGCGGCGCAAACCGAAGCTTATTTGTGACACCCCACGCTCGCACGTACTCGAGGGCGACATTGGCATCCCTCTGGACTTCAAGAGCTGTCCCACCATCGAACACAAGGACAATGTCGTCAGCAAACGAATAATAACATCTCAGCCCCCTTCGCATGTGCTGCGGCCGCCGCCCCTTCCTTAACCAGTTGATATAGCCTTTCCACCGACTGGGTGATCCCGGCTTTAAGGTCTGCCCTCAAATTACGCCAGTCTCCGAGGTGCGACTTCGCGCGCAGAAGGCAGTTCCGAGCCTCGGTCACCCAGTCGGCGGGTTTATTCATTTGCGACTGACTCCCTCCCGGTGACGCTCCCGCCGTCTCGGTGGAAGTTCGGCGTGCCACAGCCTTGGAATCTGGCTGGGTCAAAGCTCGCCGTGTGGACTTCTGAGGAGCCGTCACTGTTGGGACCAATTTTTTAGGTGGTTGAGCGGCAGCCAATGAAAGGGGTTGTGACTCCGTCACATTTCCATTCTCCCACTCACCAATGCTTCGCCTCACACTAGAGGCTTGAGTTGAAGCGCTGGGAGGGGATACCTCCCCCTCAAAGGTGATGGAAAGTGCCGCGTTCGATGGAGAGACATGGGGTCCTGTGGAGGCTTTTTTGGCTGGAGTTCTGGAGAGGAACATGGTGGAGGTGAAATTGAAAAATGAAATAAATAATCAAATAATTTTTTTTTAAAACAATGTTCTGACCCCTGTAAAGGGGGGATCAAAATGTCAATGAAAGAATAATTCCTCAAAAGAGGTGTCAATTATAGAATATAGAATGACGAAACTAAAATATAAGATTAAAACACGTGTTCTGATCCCTGTAAAGAGGGGATCAGTGAGTCTTATGATAAAAGGACCTCAAAAGAGGTGTCAGCAAAAAGTCGTCAGGAATTTTAAAACGTCTGTACTGATCCCTGTAAAAGGGAGATCAGTGAGTCAGTAACAAGGTCCGTCTGAATTTTTCTCAAAAGAAGTATCACCGAAAAGATTCTGTATCAAATTGTCAAAATATTTATATTATTTTTGAGACGGAGCCTCAATAAAGGCCGCTGTCAAACACACAAATGTCTGTTTCTGCTCCTCTTGCCACCCCTATTATTTGAAGCAATAAAAATATTTTGCTAAAACTACAATTAAAAATAAAGGGTGGGTGGGCGTTCCTGAAAATTTGAAGTTTTTGCGGTTTTTTACGTCGGGTGTAAAATTTTTCTATGGGACGCAAATTTTTTAGGGTCGAGGCGCACAGGCGACGCGCTGGCCCGTGTTTTGAGACTACTTTGGTCACGATCGGACCACAAAAACGGGAGTTATTATCAGATAAGTGTCAATTTTTAATAAAAAAGTCAATATTTTGCGAAAATCTAAAAGTTTTCTTCTAGGAAATGTCTAATCTGATTTGTTTTTTGCAGGAATCCTGCAGGGCGAGCAGAGGCGCGTACGACGGCACCCTCAGAACCGACCTACGTCAACCAGGGATCGAGATATAAAATTTTGAAGAAATGAAAATTTGGAAAAATGGTTTTTCTTAAATAAAAAGTTTCCCTGTGAAAATCTTTGAATTATTTTACCAGGATCGTATTTTTTTTTACAGACACGCCACTCCCTGCCCTGAGCAGGGTCGTTGAATAGATTTTCGGTTGTTAAATGTTTATATTGGTGTTTATTTATTTAGTTTTTTGTATAGAAATTCTTTATTTTGTTGTAATACATGTTTAAGATTATCTTGCTTTCGATACGATAAATTATTTAAAGTACAGAACTCAGAAGAAGAAGAAGATTTAGAAGAAGATTTTGGTAACCCCGGCAGTTGCCCCCGACTGATACCTCCGGTTCCATTCGTCAAGTGACTCACGTCTAATTTGTCCCTTGACGAATGAGACCGGGCACTTATCATAGTCAGGGGCGCGTTTCAGGTTGAGGGCAGCCATTTTGGCCAGACAGTCGGCGCGTTCGTTGCCCGCAATCCCCGCGTGGGCCTTCAACCAGAACAAGGATACAGTTTTGCTCTGGTCAAAGGCAATCCGGAGGTTTTTGCGGGCCTCGACAGCCATGGGATGCAGGGAGCCGTTGTTAACCACGGTATCCAGCGCGGATCTGGAATCGCTGTAGACTGCGAAGCTCTGCTGTGCACCCCGAACAATGTCTCCCGTGGCTCTGCATATGGCCAGAAGTTCTGCCTGATAGACGGTGCCGTAAGATAGCAGCTTAAGCTTGACGGCCTTGGTTTCGGCCACACCCTCCCAGTAAGATATTGCGGCCCCCACCTTGCCGTCAATCTTACTGCCATCTGTGAATATCTTAACGGCAAAGTCGCTATTTGCGTTCAGCTCTTCTTCGTCTATCAGGCTCTTGAACTCTAGGTGCATATGCGTCGCCGGGTGTCCATTTTCGGTGTGCCCTGCCCTCCGCTCGACCTTCCTGCCCGCCAAATCTGGCCGGGGCACTCCCCTCTTTGCCTCGTACAGGGCGGCTGCCTCCTGTATACGGATATCGAGTGGGAGTATCCCGGCGAGGAGCAGCGCTGCGTTCAGGGAGACCGTGCGGTAGGCTTTGCAGAGCTTCTGCGCGAACCCACGCTGGATTGCGTTCAACTGCTTTTTTACTCCCAGCTTCCCCACTGCTGGAGCCCAGGCGCTCGCCGCGTACATAATCACTGGTTCGATGACTGCGTTATATATTATTCTTATAACATATGCGTGGAGGCCCCAACTGATCTTGGCCGCTCTCGACAGCTGCCCGTATATGTTAACTACCTTCTTACATATGTCATAAATATGTTTGTTGAATGTCAGGCAGCTGTCGATAGTTAGGCCAAGGATTTTTATTTCTTTCGATATGCCAATACTGACACCGCCCATGGTCAGGAGCGGTTCGTCATACTTAAGTTTCCGGGTAATCACCATCGCCTGGGTTTTATGGGGTGCAAACTTTAACTTATTTCTGACTCCCCACTCCCCAACATAGGCGAGGGCAGCATTGGCCTGTCTCTGAACCTCCAGCGCAGTGTCTCCGTCAAAAACCAGGACTATGTCGTCGGCGAACGCCTGGCAATAGACGCCTCTGGCAGTCAACTCCTTCAGGAGTGGGTCGAGGATGAGGTTCCACAGGATGGGTCCTCCTATGGAGCCTTGGACACACCCCTTGGTCGTACTTATGGAGTATGTCTCCCCTCCGTATCTCACCTCGACCCTTCTATCCTGAAGGTAGCTGCTGATAATTTTGCGGATATTGCCGGGACATCCTTCCTCCTTCAGCCTCACCTTTATGGCTGGCCACCATGCGCTATCGAAGGCTCCCTCTATGTCCAATGAGATCATGGTTGTCAGCTTTTTCTGCTTTAGCTTACCTCTTATGTGTGCCATTAGGTCATAGAGGGAGTCTTCGGTGCTCCTCTGGGGTACGAAACCGTACTGGCGGGCGCTCATTTTGGGGAGAAGGTGCCACTTCAATCTCCCCACGATCATCTTCTCGAGCACCTTGCCTAAGACCGGGAGCAGGCCAATTGGCCTGTAGGACTTTGGCTGGAAGTAGTCGTCCTTGGCGGGCTTCCGCAGGACAACGACGGTCGCTTCTTTCCAGGGCTTTGGGAAGTGGCCCAGCTGTAAGCACTTATTAGCGATGGCCAGAAAAGTCCCTGGGTCCTGCGAGACCTCTCGCGCGCAGATATCTGCCGTGAAACCGTCGGCACCCGGGGCCTTCTTTGGGTTAAAGCTTTCCACAGCCACTTTCAGCTCCTGTTCCGTGAACGGGGGGTCATGGTTGTCATCATGTTCCCCGCTCACGGACTCAGCTTGCAGTCGAGTAGCCTGGTGGTCAGCGTTATCCTCGCTTACACGGTCCTCCGGGTAGAAGGTTTCAGCGAGCAGCCTCGTCGACTCCTTCAGGCTCAGGAACTTTCCATCAGATTTCAGGGGGACGTCTTCCAATCTTTTAGACGTGCGACCGATCACCCTATAAATGCCTTCCCAAAGCCCTTCCGTGTCCTGTTTCCCGCAAAACTCCTTCCAGCTTTTGGTCTGGGCTTCCCTGGTCCTGGCAAAGTACTCGGTTTTCTTTTTCAGGTACTCGTCTATCACCCCGGCCTTTCGGGAGGGGGCCGCGCAGCGTATACGCCTCTTTCTGGTGGCAACTTCCTTCTTCAGAGTGGCCAACTCTTCGGACCACCACGGCAAGGTGAGGGTTGTGTGTGTTTTAATGCGTGGAATGTGTTCAGTGCATGCTTTGTGTATATTGTTTGTGAATGTGTTTACTGTGTGTTCGAGTTGTATAGTGTTTGTGATTGTTGTAACTTCCGACGGGCTGATTTTCTGCTCTGCATTTAACTGAGCCAGTTTCTCACGAAACTGGCTCCAGTTCGCTTTCTTCGTATTATACAGCCTCGTCGTCCGCTGTGTGTGTGTAATCTCACCTCTCTTCAACTTCACATTGAAGGTTATGCCGTTGTGATCCGAGTTCGTTAGGCTCTGGTCCACTTTCCAGTCACTCACCAGGTCGAGTATGTCCGTCGTGCACGCGGTTATATTGACGTGGCTAGTGTACGTCCTCCCCGCTCGGACGGTTTCGAAGGTCGGAGTGTCGCCGACATTGAGTACCTGCATTCCCATTTGGTCAAGAGCGCCCACCAGATTTTCTCCCCTGGAGTCTGATCCCCCACTGCCCCACCAAACGCTCTTGGCATTCGAGTCCCCCCCGAAGAGAAGCTTCGCAGGGTTCGCTGCCGCTATTTTCCTGAGCTGCTCTAGGTATGGCTCTATGGGCGTGTCTGGCTCAAAGTAGAAGGAGGCCAGCGTGATTTCCCAGGCAACCGTGCGGATTTTCACAACCACAATGTTGTCAGTCGTGAAGTCAGGGCACTGTATGACTTCAATATCTTTGCTGAAGATGGCAATTGCTGCTTTTACAGTGCCCCCCGACCGGCCGCCGTTCTGGAAGATTCTGGCCCCCCTATACGGCTTTAGACTTCCGACTCCGCCCACATACGGCTCCTGGAGCAGCGCAACTGCGATTTTGCGACCCACGGCCTCCAGCATGAGCTCGTCCGTGGCCAGTCGCATTCTTTGCAGGTTGGCCTGGACGAACCCATGCCTCTTGGACTCCTCACGAGGGAGTACTCCCGCCGAGTTGATCGCTGTGGCGCCATTAGCAATACGCGACGGTGGATCGCGCTATTGCGTCCCACCGTCGGCGTAACGGGCAGTCCGAGCTAAAACCATTGTGGCTCAGGTTGTCGTGGCCCGCTTTCCTACAATTGCAGCATTTGGGGGGCTCCCCAGCCAGACGAGATGGGCAGTCTGCTCTCAGATGAGCGTCGCCGCAGTGCGAGCAAAGGTCATCCTTCCCGGTGCATTGCTTTCGGCCGTGACCGAAACCAAGGCTTTTCGTGCACTGCACAAGGGGAGTCTGGTCGAACACCCTCACCCTTTGTAAGTCGATATGTGCACGACCTGCCCTGGTCAAGACCTGCCACACCGGGGGGGAGACCTGTACCACCACGTGGCTTTCGTGTGGGTTTCGTGCTCGCCTGCGGTATTTTACGGCAACTCTCACCTCATCTTTCTTGAGCTCGCCAAGGAGGTGTTGGTTTTGTTTAAGGATCGCTCTGGTGATGTCGTCGTCGGTGTTATAGGATAAAACATCCGCCAGCATCACCAGAGGGTCCCTGTTAACAGCCTCCTCAACTTTTAGTCCGGACGCGGAGTCCCCCAGTCTGCTTCTTACAAGGACCAGATCCTGGCGAGTTTGACATCCTATTACCACTTTTTGGTCTCTCGCCTTCCGCACCTTGTCCACTCGGATGACCGTCTCCTTGGCGTCCACAGCGACTCTAATTTTATCCACGACGGCGGCACTGGAATCTTTCGCGTTCTCCGAGCTGACAATAATCGAGTGCAGTGGCTGTGGTGGCACATATTGATTACCCGCCGCCACACTCGCGTAAGTGGCCGTCTTCTCCGACATTTCCCCCTGCCTTTCCATCGCCCGCCGCAGACTCTCCATCTTCTCGCTGCTCTCCTTCACCAGCGCGCTATGCTCCGCCAGTGAAGCGAGCAGCGAGTTAACCTCCGGAAGGATTTTGGGTGCCTCGGGTGGAAGTGAGGTTTTAATGAGCTTTTCCCTTGCCAGCTCAGCCCCCTTCATTTGTGCAGCAGCCGCCGCCTCCTCCTTCACGAGCTGGTACAGCCGTTCCACCGATTGGGTGATCCCGACTCTCAAGTCTGCCCTCAGGTTGCGCGAGTCACCAAGGTGCGACTTCGCGCGCAGAAGGCAATTTCGAGCCTCGGTCACCCGATCGGTGGGTTTGCTCGGCTGCAGCTGGCTTGTCCCCGGTGATGCTCCCTGTGTCTCAGTAGAGGTTCGGCGCGCCACAGCTTTGCCGTCCGGCTGGGAAGTGGCGCGCTTTGCGGCCTTCTGGGAAGCCGTCACGGTCGGGGCAGCTTCCTTTGATGGGTTCGCGGCGACTGACGGGAGAGGCTGAGACTCCGCTATGCTCCCGTTTTCCCACTCACCAATGCTTCGCCTGACACTAGAGGCTTGAGTCGAAGCACTGGGAGGGGAAACCTCTCTCTCGAAGGTGATGGAGAGTGCCGCGTTCGATGGAGAGACATGGGGTCCCGTGGAGACTTTCTTGGCCGGAGTTCTGGAGAGGAACATTGTTTGGGAGTGGCTATATAAAATCAATAAATAATTAAAATATATAAGAAAATGATTGATTAAATAAATTTAAAACAATGGACTGATCCCTGTAAAGAGGAGATCAGTGAGACAATATGATAAGTCAATATTTATCCTCAATAGAGGGGTCAATAAAACAAATACAACAAGGCAATATACAATTAAAATTAAAACTAATGTGCTGATCCCTGTAAAGAGGGGATCAGTAGGTCAATAAACACGTCAATAATTTTTCCTCAAAAGAGGTGTCAAATTGTGTCTGTATAACCTAAATAAGGCAAATTAAAAAGGCGTCAAAAACACAATGTATATAAATAAGGCTTCAATAAAGGCCGCTGTCATACACACAAATGTAGGTATCTGCTCTTCTTATCGCCCACCGTCGATTAAGAGCATAAAAATAATTTGCAATACCTAGACCTAAAAATATAGGGTGGGTGGGCGGTCCTGAAAATTTGAATTTTTTGCGGTTTTTTGCTGTCGGATGTAAAATTTTCATATGGGACGCAAATTTTTTAGGGTCGGGGCGCACAGGCGACGCGCTGGCTCGTGTTTTGAGACTACTTTGGTCACGATCGGACCACAAAAACGGGAGGTATTATCAGATAAGTGTCAATTTTTTAATAAAAAAGTCAATATTTTGCGAAAATCGAAAAGTTTTCTTCTAGGAAATGTCTAATCTGATTTGTTTTTTGCAGGAATCCTGTAGGGCGAGCAGAGGCGCGTACGACGGCACCCTCAGAACTGACCTACGTCAACCAGGGATCGAGATATAAAATTTTGAAGAAATGAAAATTTGGAAAAATGGTTTTTCTTGAATAAAAAGTTTCCCTGTGAGAATCTTTAAATTATTTTACCAGGATCGTATAGGTCTCACAGAGACGCGTCCAAAAACGTATAATAGTACCCTGTAGCTAGTATATATAGGTTACGAATCAGATCGGGTTAGGTTAGGTTAGGTTAGGTTTTTTTTTTTTTTTTTTTTTTTTCTTTGTGGCAGGAGTGGGAAATCCATCATGGACACCCAGACCGCCTCGCAGAAAGGCAGTCTGGGTAGTGCCGGACTCCTACCGGCTAAAAACCACTCCTGCCATGCGAAAGGTCCCCTGCCACACAAGTATTGCAGGGTGGTTGTTAAGGCTGTAGGCGTTTAAAAAAACAAAAGATAATAATACGGAATTATAATAATAAATAAATAGAAATATAAATAAAATAACCGGTAAAAATATTAAATTTCTGAACTGGATATAATAAATAAAATAATTCTTTTAAAATTATTAGTTTAGTTTTTTGTTGTACTACTTTTAGTAAAATTATAAATATACGAGTAAAATATAAATGATAAATAAGGTACCAGTTATTTATTATGTCTGTTGGCAGACTGAACAATTTTTATTAAGAAATCTATAAAATTCCTTCTCAGTTTTCGGTCTCGTATGAGCAGACTGAGATTTTCCTTTTTGACCTGCAGGTCGACTCTCATCTCGAGATCATGCCTGTGGGAGGAATATACAGGGCACTCCGTCAGCAGGTGGAGGACTGTCTCCTGCTCATCGGGGTCGCAGGCGCACGCTGGGCTCTCCTGGCACTTGAAGTGAGTCAGGTACTCGGAGAACCCACCGTGCCCTGTTAGGGCCTGGGTCAGTTCCTGGGTCATCTCTATCTTTCGCACCGTCCTGTACGCCGCGATCGCACACGGGAAGAACAACTTCGTCGTGGCCGCCGTTTCCCCAGTACAATACCTCCGGTTCCATTCGTCCAGCGTTTCCATTCGGATCATACGCTTGACGAATGAAACCGGGCACTTATCATAGTGGGGTTGCCGCTTACACCTTAGGGCAGCCTCCTTTGCGAGCGAGTCGGCTCTCTCGTTACCCTCCAGCCCCGCATGAGCTTTGATCCAGAACAAGGAGACGCTCTTGTTCTGGATAGTGCTGTGGCGTATGGCGTCCCTCGATTCTACTGCAAGGGCATGGAGGGCTTCGGGGTTCACGACTGTTTGGAGAGCTGCCATGGAGTCACTGTATATGGCGAACGCCGTCTCGGTCCTTCGGAGGACTTCCTTCGTGGCTTCGCAGAGGGCGAGGAGCTCCGCCTGGTAGACGGTACTATAAGACGGCAGCGCAAGTTTGAGGGCCTTGACCTCGGTCTGGTCGGTCCACACCGACAGTGCGGCCCCGACCTTGCCCTCAATCTTGCTGCCGTCTGTAAAGATTCTCACCGCGTAGTCGCGGTGGTTATTATATTGTTCCTCGTCTACCAGACGTTGCAGTTCAATGGTCCTCTGCTCCGCCGGATGTGGCATCTCTAGTGCCGATGCCACACGCTCGATCTCCCTGTCTCCTAGCGCTGGATGGGGTAAACCCTTCTTGGCCTCATAAAGTGAGGCCGCCTCTCGGATCCGGAGGTCGAGAGGGAATATCCCAGCCAGCACCAGTGCTGAGTGTAGGGAGACCGTGCGATAGGCTCGGCACAGCTTCTGCGCGAAGCTCTTCTGGACGGCGTTCAGCTTCTTCTGGACTCCAACTTTGGTTGCGGCCGGCGACCACGCACTCGCCGCGTACAGGACGATGGGTTAGAAAGAAAGAAAGAAAGAAAACTATTTTATTTGGCATACACACTCGTAGATACACACAATGTAGTAACAACATGTAGACACTAATAAATTGTTATATAAAAAAAAAAAGAGACAACTAACAATGTGTGTCTCACGGCGGCGCCAAATAGGTCCAGTTCAGCAATAATGCCGGACAACTACATGGTAGTTGCCAGACGCTGGTTTTCAACTGAACCTTATTTCGAGTGTACGGTTGAAAATTGGTTTATATTTTAGTACTCAGTTATTAGTGATTAGGTGTAGGGTAAATAAATTACATATTATATATGTTTATGTGCGACAAATAATAAATAAATAGGTGTTCAGCATACAAAATATATCAAATCAAAAAAAAACGACAAAAAAAATAAAAAAAAATAGTAATAGGTCTATCTAATCGTGCATAATTACATGCGCAACAAACAACCGGCTTTGAAGCGACTCAATCTCAAAACAATACCACGCCCGTAAGCTTGCGCAGTGTATCGGGACGCCAATTCATTATGCCTAGGGCAGCTAGGCGCAATGGACGAACTGTCAACAGCGCGAAATGTAAAAATAAAAAAACTTGTTATAATTTCGGGTACTTTGGAAATAAAAAAGAAATATCGCAATGAAATAAAGTGCTTAATATCTATCAGTTATAGTCAGTGTTTTACTCGTAGAAGAAAGAAGTGAATAAAGATTCGTATATAGTCAGAAAGGTGAGTGTCGTTTATTTTTATTGATGGCTATTTGAATAAATCAAAGTGTAAAATGTAAAAGTATGAATTTAATTTTTTTTTTTTTCCTTTCAGTTGCGACTCACAATGACTGCCGTGTCCCCAGAGTGAGTGGCGATGGCGACACAGAATGCAAGTACTGGATGCAAGTAGGCCAGACACATAGGGTAAGTCAACATAAGTAAATACAGCCAAATAATTATTTTTAAACTATAAATTATAAATTAACGTGTCCTTCGTTTGTCACAGGTCTCCCAAGCACGCGGGAACACAGGCCAGGTGTCGCGAATGATGCGCGCACCTACTGGCCGCAGACAGAACGAGACGAGCAGACAGCAGTTCCCAAGGAACTTTCATCACCCACAAGCCGTAGATATAGCCGGGTTCGACTGCAGCTGTATAAATACAACGGATGACCTCAGGATGCAGACCCCAGCTGGCTCTTGCGGCCCTCGACAGCTGCTTATAGATACCGATGGCTCGGGAGCAGACGTTTGCGACGTGGGTGTTAAAGGTCAACTTGTGGTCGATGGTGAGACCGAGCAGTTTGATCTCCTCAGACATGCCAATGTCCACCCCACCCATTCTGAGACATGGGGTGTCATACTTAAGTTTCCGCGTTACCAGCATTGCTTTGGTCTTATGTGGCGCAAACTTAAGCTTGTTCGTGACACCCCATGTGCGTATGTACTCAAGGGCGACATTGGCATCCCTCTGGATCTCAAGTGCCGTCTCCCCATCGAACACAAGAACGACATCGTCCGCAAACGCCTGACAGTAGACCCCCATGCTCTCCAGCTCCTTGATCAGCGGGTCCAGCACTAGGTTCCATAATATGGGACCACTGATAGACCCCTGGACGCATCCCTTCTCAGTCCTGGTTTTGTACTCCGCTCCCGCATACCTGACTCTCACCACTCTCTCGGTCAAGTAACTGTCCATGACCTTTCTCAAGTTCTCAGGACACTTTTCCTCTGCCAGACGGACTCGTATGATCGGCCACCATGCATTGTCGAAGGCTCCCTCTATATCCAAGGACACAATCGTGACAAGCCTCTTTGCATTGAGTCTGTCACGAATGTGCCCCATGAGTGTATAGAGGGAGTCCTCAGTGCTTTTCTGGGGCATAAAGCCGTACTGGCGAGTACTCATCCTGGGCAACAAATGGAACTTGAGTCGGGCCACGAGCAGTTTTTCGTATACCTTGCCGAGTACAGGCAAAAGCCCAATCGGCCTGTACGATTTCGGAGTGGTGTAGTCTTCCTTTGCGGGTTTGCGGAGGACAACGACTGTTGCCTCTTTCCAGGACCGTGGAAAGTGTCCATGCGCCAGGCACTTGTTCATCAAGCGCAGAACTAGGTCTGGGTCTAACAGGATCGCGTGGCTCCAAATGTCTGCCGTCGGACCGTCGGAACCGGGGGCTTTTTTGGGGTTAAACGAGGAGACTGCTCGCTTTAGCTCGTCGAGAGTGAACGGAGGATCCCAGGTCTCAACTTGGTTTCCACCGTTCACCTCTTCCGCCCTTTGCCGCACCTTTTTGTGCTCCTCGTTGTCCCCCTCCGGACGGTCTTCCGGATAGAACACTTGTGCTAGGTACCTCGCTGACTCTTCGGGGTCTAGTGTCTTTGAATCCTTCACCATCGGTACGTCCTCCTCTCTTTTCTCTGTGCTCCTTATCACCCTGTATATTCCCTCCCACAGGCCTTCTCGGTCTTGTTTCTCACAGAAACCCTTCCAACTCTCGACCTTCGCTTTGGTTACTGCTTGTTCGTACTCTTTTTTCTGTTTCAGGTACTCCTCAACAACCTTTGGTCTACGAACCGGCGCTGCACAACGGATCCTCCGCTTTTTGGTTGCAACCTGTCTCTTCAAGCTGGCGAGTTCATCAGACCACCACGGCACGGTTAATTTCTCGACTGTCTTTTTTCTGGGTATCACTTGGGTACAGGCGTCTTGTACCGCCGTTGTAAGTTCCTCGACTACCAGGTCTAGCTTGTCCACGCTGTCGATCTGATCGAACAGGCTTACAGTTACATTGTTGTTTTGCATAATTTGGGCCAATTTCTTACGAAACTGGCCGCAATTCGCTTTCTTCGTGTTGTAAAGCCTGGTAGTCCGGTGCACAGTGATACCCGCAGACTTTGCGAGATTTATGTTGAACTCAATGCCGTTGTGGTCTGACTCCGTCAGATCATCGACGACTCGCCAGCCGTCGGTTACCGTCAGCATATCCGCTGTGCAGGCTGTGACGTCGACGCAGCTCGTGTAACGTCTGTCACCACGAACTACGTCGAAGGTTGGAGTTTCCCCTCGGTTGAGTATTTGCAGTCCAAGCTGGTCGAGAGCTCCCAGCATCTCGTCGCCTCTGCTATTGGTCTCACTGCTGCCCCACCAAACACTCCAGGCGTTGGTGTCTCCTCCCATTATGAGCTTATGCGGGCCGGTCTCGCTTTCCACCTTCCTAAGGCTGTCCAGGTATGTCCCCAAGGGCTGATCTGGCTCAAAGTAGAACGAGACCAGAGTTATCTTCCAGGCACCAGTTTGGATCCCCACCACGACGATGTTTTCAGTGGTGAGTTCTGGGTACTGTCGAACGGCCAACTTAGGGTCAAAAACGACTATGGCCGCTTTGACAGTCCCTTCTCCTTGCCTGGTGCTCTGAAAGATTCGGACGCCTCTGGTCCCGCTCATCCTTTTAGCGTTGCCCACGTAGGGCTCCTGGATCAGCGCTGCGGTGGCTTTGCGCTGCTCGGCCTCGATCATAAGCTCATGGGTCGCCAATCTCTTCCTTTGAAGATTCACCTGGAGTAATTTGTGTGGCAGTGTGTCCACTGGGACCACCTTAGCAGTAGGCGACGGACGCACGTGCCAGCCTGTCCCACCTGACCCCTGACCCTGACGCACAGGACACTCAGGGTTGAACGCGTTGTGGTCCGTCTTCTCCATCTTCGCCTTGACGCAGTTGTGGCATTTTGCAATCCGCCTTCAGCCACTGGGCACACTCTGCACGCAGGTGAGGGCCTCCACAATGGCTGCATAAGTCGGTGGACTCTTTACAGAGTCGCCGACTATGCCCGTACCCTAGGCACCTCGTGCACTGCACCAGTGGCGACTGATCGTCGACGAAGACGGTCTGAAGATCAATCCGCGCTCTTCCCTTATCGAGCATCCTGCCGTAGACAGTCGGGGACGTGCTGACTATCACGTTATGGGTCTGGGGGTTTCTGGAGTTTCTTTTGTATTTTATAACGAGTCTGTCCTCCCCGTTGTCGAGGCCGCGAAAGACATCCCGGTTCTGGTTGCGTAGCGCCTCCAGCACTTCCTCATCAGAGTAGATGCGGAGGACGCCACGGAAAACCAAAAGTGGGTCTTTGTTTTTCACGTTCTCGACAACGAGGTGTTCTCCTGCCTTCTCTAGTCTTTCTCTTACTTTATTTCTTTCCTTGACCGACCTACACCCCATAACAATCTTCCTGTCTTTTGCCTTTCGCACACGCTCTATTTCAACTCCCCCATCTTTGGCTTTGACAGCCTCCCTAATTTTGAGAAATTATTTCCTCTCCTGTATCATCCTCATCTCTCGACGTCACCACTATCGAGTGCAGCGCGGTCCTTCCTGGGGTCTGCCTTTTCGGTGGACCCGCCGCTACACTCGCGTAGGTGGCCGTCTTTTCCAGTAATTCCCCCTGCCTCTCCATCGCCCGCTGCAGCTTCTCCATCTTCTCGCTGCTCTCCTTCACTAGCGCGCTATGCTCCGCTAGTGAAGCGAGCAACGAGTTAACCTCCGGGACGATTTTGGGAGCCTCTGGCGGAGGTATGGCCTTAATGACCTCCTCCCTTGCCAGCTCAGCCCCCTTTAAAAATGCTACAGCCACCGCCTCCTCCTTCACGAGCTGGTACAGCCGTTCCACCGATTGGGTGATCCCGGCCCTCAAGTCTGCCCTCAAGTTGCGCGAATCACCAAGATGTGACTTCGCGCGCAGAAGGCAGTTGCGTGCCTCGGTCAGCCGATCGGTGGATTTGCTCGGCTGCAGCTGGCTTGTTCCCGGTGACGCTCCTTGTGTCTCGGTAGAGGTTCGGCGCGCCACAGCCTTGCCATCTGGCTGAGAAGTGGCGCGCTTTGTGGCCTTCTGGGAAATCGTCACGGTCGGGGCAGCTTTTTTAGGTGGGTTCGCGGCGGCCGACGATAGAGGCTGAGATTCCGATAGTCTCCCATTTT